>JAWNOK010000020.1:2590000-3885000 GCA_035046005.1 Drosophila acutilabella
TGTAACCCTGAACCTGCAGACACAGACCCTTCTCTCTGACACCAAAACTGTAGCCATAACTGGCATTTGTAGCTGGATAGAGTTCCTCGCTCACATGGAATTTGACCAGTTCCTCGTACAGAGCGCACATGGCATCACTGCAGACAAGAAAGAGAAAGAAACAGCGAGTTATATATGCTAATAGGCACAGAAGGAAAGAGAGGGCGTTACTTACTTCTTGGGACTTTTACGTTGTAGCGGCGAGACGAAGTAGAAGAGCATATACGCCTCGGGCAGTTCGTATTTGTCATCAGCACGGAACCACAGCTCACAGATCTCATTCTGGAGCAGCTTCTTGGGTGCTTCGGGTATTTCGGGCTTGCCGTTCTCATGCCAAAAGATGGTAAAATCTTTGGCCACAAATCGATTGGGTTCTGGCAAAAAGAGTTCCTCCGTTGGCTTCGTATCCGCATCGTTCCAAAGCTTCTTCCACTTGGCTGGCATGGGAACACTGGCGTATTCAGTGCCGAACCATTCCTCCGTCTTATCGTAATCCAGATCCTTATACTTCCGTGTTGTAATCATCAGATTGAATTTAAAATCATTGAGATGGGTCATAAGTTCCTTGAGATGCTCCTCATTGTATTCATAGAAGAGTTCTGTGCTGGTGAGCACATCCTTGGGTGGATAGTATTTGAAATTCATGACCAAATCCTGTACATTGTCCATGGCTGGACGTTGGGATTGAAAACGAAAACCAGTTTCGCCAATTTCCTGTTGCTCTGTGTAAATGACACGCAAATCCTTGGGGTCACTATGGGCAATCACCTTAATGTAGGCAAATGTGGCAGCCAACACATCATCCAGATGCTTGAGTCCCTCGTCGGTGAGATGTATGCAAACATTTAACAAGCTGTACATGGAATTCAACTCGAAACCGTTGTCATCGATGCCTGCCAGTAGTTTCAGGGCCCACAGACGACGACGTAAATAGGCACAGAGACTGCCACGTCCCTCATAGCCGAGCAGATTGGACAGGAATTCATCTGGCTTGCTGCGATAGTATTTACGCACTGGTGGCAGCACCCAAGTGAGCTCCACAATGGTAGCATTGTCCACGGGTCGCATAAAGATCGCATTATCATAGAACTCGGGACGAAAGGCGTCACGATAATTGAATTTAGTAAGATCAGGAGCGCTTATCGTATTGCTTGGTATATCCGCAAAATGACGTAGCACCAGCGACTCAAGTTCTTCTATGGGTAGACGTGCCTGCAGACACACATACATGCGATTGGCAGAATAATGATTACGTCTCTCCTCATGGATTGTCTTGTTGAGTTCATCGTCGTCGACGTTGTCCTTGAGTGTCTTTAGATTGCCCCAACTGAAGATGCCATGGGGATAGCTATCGGTTGCCAAGCTGGCCAGCAGCTGCTGACGACGTGCCCAATCCGTTTGGATCACCTGCTGGAATTCAGAATCAACCGCACAACGTTCACGTTGCATCGACTCGTGTTTCATCAATGGATGTTTGATGGTCGCTGAGAAACAATCCAAACTTGAATCTAAATGCTTTTCGGCCACTTCGAAATAGAAGGTGGTATCCTCGCTGTCAGTCATGGCATTGGAGAAACCACCGCATTTCTTTATATGCGAATCAAAGAGATTCTCCTCGGGATACTTTAACGATCCCATAAATATCATGTGCTCCAGAAAGTGAGCCAATCCCGGATATTTGCGTGGCTCACCAAAGGTGCCATAATCAATCATAATGGCACAAGCGGCCAGCTTCTCATCACCCAACTCACTATCCGAATCCGAATCGGATTCTCCCGTTCCAGAGCTGGATGATTCACTTTCAGTTGAACTGCTGCTGGTCTCCTCTGTATCACCGGATTTCAGCCCCGTTTCACCTATCGACGACTCCGAGGAAGTGAAACCATCGTGGGGCATGGGACTCGGATCCGACACGATTAGAGCGTGCAAACCATTGGCCAGAAGGAGACATCTACAAAGTGCAAGAAAAACAATTAAATAATAAATAATGTACAACAACTACCCTTACCACTAAGTATATCTGATTAAAAAACAATCAATTTGAACAACTCTACAGCGCTGTCTTAGCTACGGTTAAACTAGCTATTATATACTATATATTTAATTACGCTACATAAATAAATGAAATGGCAAAATTTGCAGCTGATGACACAAATTGTTATATTTTTGTCTGCCACTTACTTGTATATTTTCTTATCCGTTTCCGACTTGTCGGGCGTATCCAAATATTTAACCTGCTCGGACATTGCTAATGCCGTTGAATGGAATTTGTTTATGATTCGAAATTGGTTTTGCTGTCGCTTTTGATTTGTGTGTTTTGTATGTCGGCGAGATTGTTGAACGAAATGGCACTTGAAATTTGTTGCGAATTTTTTTGATGACGATGACAACAATGTTGTTGTTAGGCGAAGGGTAAAACACCGACTGCTGCGTTCTAGCCAAAGCATGCACAGTCCTACTGTAAGTAGGCTTTATTTAATTATATTTATTACAATAAATTTAAAGCTGCACAAACCTACCTACTGCCGCGTGGTAGCCGGCCGATTTATTTTTCAATGTTATCGATATGTGTGCGATAGCTGACTAAAGCGATATCTTAACGTGCTATCGAAAAATTCATTTTTGGCGCAAAAATTAACATTTTGAATATTATTTGTTACAAACTTAAATAGCATTAAAACAGTTGTTTGTTAGAAATCCTTTAGAAAACTTTGGTTTAAGCTTAGTAATTATGTATTGCCAAAATGTTCTATAGATAGAATAAACAATTTTATAAAAAATAAATGTAAATTTTTTTTAAAACAATTGTACATATATTTAATTAAGGACGGGTATGCCCGGATCCAGATCCCTGCATTGTTTTGAAGTAAGGCGGGGCCGCTTACATAAATATATGATTTGCGACATTTATTTAATTTTTACCTGTTGTCAATTTGCTGCAATTTTCTATTGTTTACGTTTTGTCGGTCTTAGTGTTGGAGAAGTATGTATGGGTATATCGATAGCTGTTTAGCGCAGCCAGCCGGCACAAAATCATTCCATATCATTTATTCAAGTTTGGGATGCTGAAGACTAAAGTTGTACCTTATATTGAAAAATAAAAATTGAGTAACAAGTTTGAATAAAACAAAAAACTAATTCGAGCTAATCAGTCAAATTAATTAGCGTGCATAATGTAATTGTTGAACAAATTGTGTGCACACCCTCATAATTTTGCATGAAACAGCTGACCACAAAAGTGAAAACTAATTTATACCTATTTTTAATTATCCTTGGAAATCGACATAATATAAACTCTATATTCAAATATATGATTACATTCAAACTTAAATAAATTAATTTAATTTAAATGGTATTGTTATCGACAAGTGTTGCTCAATTTTTGTTTGCAGTCAGCTGTTTTGCTGTGCTTTGTGAGCACTTTACCGATAGCGATAACTAATTTTGACATGCAATGAGTGAGCAGGTGTGAGAGTGTGGTAGTGATACACATATATCTATATACATAAGTGTATATATTTACACATACATGTGTGTGTATATAATTGTATGGCGACAACGAAAATAATAAATAAATAAATGCATGTATATAGGTGCATGTGTGTGCTAATAGATGATGCACAAAGATGACAAAATAATATACACGTTTGCACGCAAATCAACAGCCGCAAGAAACGCACGGCGTAGCAACGACCAAAAAAGGAAGAAAAAAGAAACGGTAAGCAGCAGCAACAACAGCAAAAGCAGCTGATAAGTTTATCAAAGCGACGATAATTCTAATTTCGTTCATGTAGGCTCGCTTATGGTAATGCTTATGCGGTCACACGCACACACAAACTCGCACGCACAAACACAATCACACGCACTCACAAACGCACACACATATAATAACTCATACTTATGTACAATCAACTAACTTTTTATATTTGTTGTGCGTTTTGTTTTATAGTTTTTTTGTGTTCTTCATGTTTATGTTTAGCGTTCATTGGAGGCGGTGTCGGCTAACGGTAAACAGCCAGGTGCAAATTGTATGCGCCCACAATAAGAAAAGCCAACGCCAACAACGCAAACTCAAACAGGAAATAACAAATAATTGAATATTCCAAGTACGTGTAACAAGCGACAACGACAACAACGACGACGGCGTCAGTGACAGTGGCAGTGGCAGCCAGCGACGCAGTAGGAGGCAGAGCTAGAATTCGAGCTGTAAGCGTCTGCGACAGCGCCGACAGCACCAGCAAACGGTGATGATGGCCACTGGCAGCAATGATATGCCAGACCATCGAAAGCGCAACACCTTCACCAGCTACGTGGCGCCCATGCCGGGAGATGTGCGCGCCACAGCGGATACAAATGAATGGTGTCTGCCCAGTGATTTGCGTGATGTTCATTTGGCCAAACCGAGTCTCTTGGCCGGTGAGCAGATAGTCGCCTCCGCTCCCGCGTACATGTACTCGCCAATAGCGCCCATGGATGGCAGTAATCACATCAACAACATTGGCAGCAGCAATGGCAACAGCTACAGCAGCAACATCAACAATAGCAACAACACCAGCAGTAGCAGCAGCAGTTACCACAGCTACAACAGATCACTGAGTAATAGCCACAAGGAGGCTACTTTCGGCCTACTGAGTGTTACCAATTTTAAGCTGGCCTTTGTGCCGTTGCACGCGCGCAGCACATTCTCCGCACCGCCGGCCAGTGATCTGTATCAGGAGAATGCGTTTCTAAGGCGCAATGAGGTGACGCTCAATAACATCGATCAGATCTATACGCTGGCGGAGCAGGGACGTGCTGCGAGTGCATTGCAAGCGGCACGCATGGCCAGCAACAGTAGTCGCCGCAAGAAACTGGAGCCGGCCAAGCAGCAGAACATCAATGGACGCATTGTGGCGCTGCACATCATTTGCAAGAACTTTCGGCTGCTCAAGTTTGCATTCCAACAGCAGGACTCCAAGCTCAGTGGCGCCAGTGACCATGGCAAATTGATTGCCTCAGCTTTGGCTAGATTTGCGTATCCAATGCGACATGACCTGAGCTTTGCCTATGTCTACCGAGAGCCGTACTACGCACCCTTCTCGGCCGTGAGCATGTATGCGAGTAAGAACGATTGGGCCTGGGAGCTGATACGTTGTGGCGCCACCGAGTGGCAGGTGATTAGTGCCAGTTCAGTGCCACAATTGCAGAACTCGAAGCAGGCATGCAAGTATACGCTGCCACCGCATTTTGTCATACCCAAGTGCTGTGACATCGAAAGATTTCTACAATTATCATTGGCCTTTTGCGATTCCCGAGCTGCCTTTTGGGTGTACAGTTATGGTAGCAATGCCACCTCCTTGGTGCGTATGGCTGAACTGCATCCAGCCTCACAGCAGGACACACAAATGGAGAATATTATGATGGAATTGGTACGCAAGTGCGATAAGCGTAAGAAGATTCGCCATATGCAGTTGACGGATCAGTTGCCCAGCACACAGGATGTTCAGCGAGCGTATCTTAAGCTGAGGCGTCTATGCACACCAGAAACACCGGAGAAATTCATGCTGCAGGATGACAAGTACCTGGGCTTGCTCGACAAGACCAATTGGCTGCTCTATGTCTCGCTGTGTCTGCGCTATGCCAACGAAGCGGCTGCCTCCTTGCGTGACAGCGTCACCTGTGTGCTTCAGGAATCAAATGGTCGGGATTTGTGCTGTGTAATCAGTAGTTTGACCCAGTTACTACTCGATCCGCACTTTCGCAGCATCGATGGCTTTCAATCGTTGGTGCAAAAGGATTGGATTGCCCTGGAGCATCCGTTCCAGCGTCGTTTGGGTCACGTCTGCGTCTCGAGTGGCGAACAGTCAACGGACAGCGAACAGAGTCCCATCTTTTTGCTCTTCCTCGACTGCGTGTGGCAATTGTTGCAACAGTTTCCGGATGAGTTTGAATTCTCGCAAACGTATCTGACCACGCTGTGGGATGCCTGCTTTATGCCCATCTTTGATACCTTCCAGTTTGATAGCCAGGCACAGCGTGCAGCTGCTGTCAACGACGGACGTCTGGTGCTGCGACCTGTCTGGGATTGGGGTGAACAGTTCTCCGAGACGGACAAGATGTTCTTTACCAATCCGCTGTATCTGCGTCAGCGCGGGGATCTGGTGACGACACAGAATCATCGACGTTCCCTGGCTGTGGGTGGCAATAAGCTGCTGTCCACGGCGGCTGGTGGAGCTGGAGCAGCAGCAGCAGCAGGCGGTGGAGCAGCTGCTGGTGCTGGTACTGGTGGCGTCATGTCACCATCCCGCAACACCATCAATCCACAGCTGTTTTCCACACAATCCAGCGTCGCACAGGATCGTTATTTGGAACCAGCACATCGCATCCTGGACTTGTCCGTCTGGGATCAATGCTATTACCGTTGGCTACCCGTGCTGGACATACGCGGCGGTGGTCAACCACAGGTGGATCTATTTCATCGTCTGCTCTTGAGCAACATTGCCAAAATGCAGCGTTGCATTGACATGCAGAATTTCGAGGACCTTCCCGATGCCTTCTACGAGGCGATGGGTGAGCCGTGTCCGCGACTGCAGCAGCAGCAGGCGGCAAAGGACTCGGAGGAGCCGGTGGAGTATGTGGATGGCGTGGAGCGACGACGCAAATCGATGCCAGGTGGCAATACTGGCGGTGGCTCCTCGTCGGCGAACGGACTGCAGGTGGTAAACGGTGGACCACTGCAGCTATCGACGCTCTCCTCGTTCTTTCCCTTTGGCAATCCGATTGCTGGGGATGCGCCCCATGAGCTCTACGATATACTGAGCAGCAGCAGTGAGCTGCTTTTGGATACATCTTCCATATTGGATAAGTCATCGATTGTGTGACTTTGTTCAATGCTAAACGCTATATTCGACTCGTTATTGTTATCGCTATCGTTATCGCTATCGTTACCGTTACCGTTACTTAACGCAGCGAGTACAGTCGAACCTGATCCTGCACGAACTCGTTCCAATTGCTAAATGCTGTTAATTCTTATTCTTCTTTTTTTTCAAAAGCTGAACTTTAGAAGTATTACAAATCTACTTTTTTTTATATATATATATATACTTATATATATACTGATATATACTATTACTATTATATATATACATATGGCATATCGCGTTTAACACTTTTTATTATTGTTTACTAATAGGCAAGTTTATCGCATAAGACTTTACATATTTTTCTTCGTTTTATATATATTTGTACATGTATGTAACTACCATTATTTTTTTTTTCATTACAATCGAAGCAGAAGAACTAATTTATACCCTGCAAACAAATCAAACTGATTACAAAAATGGCGGTTATGTGCATGTTTATGTAACGGTTACAAATGTTATGTGCAAGCAATTTACATGATTTAATGTAAAACAAACAAACAAAAAAACACCAACTAAATCAAACATGTATTATATTATATGTAATATTTAATAATAAATGAAATAATGTAAAAATCTACACCAAAGGCTCATTGGCGGGTTAAAGCGTGGTAAAAGTAAGGCGGAGTTGTCTGCACTAAAATAAACTAAAACTACTCCCAATGCTCATTGGCGGGTTAAGCGTAGTAAAAGCTTAGCAGTAACGGTTAACGATCACTGCACAGTATGCGCTTGCTGCACTCAAGTCAACTAAAACTACACCCAAGGCTCATCAGCGGGTTAAAGCACAGTTGAAACTCAGCTGTAACGGTTAACGTTAAAAGCTTCAGCGGAGTTTAAGCTTTGCATGCTTAGAGTGAAAAAAGATGTCGTCGCAAGAAGAGCAGCAGCAGCAGAGTGAAGAAAGTTCTCCCGCTCGTCCTCGTCGTCGTGGTCCGCCAATGCCACCAGATGATATGCTGCGTAATTCGATAGCACGAAATTTGACACAAATACTGGTAAATATGACAAATGCCGAAGGGCAGCAAAAATGTCGGGCACTTTTGCAGGTGAACGATTTGATGCATGGCGCTCACATCCGAATATTGGGTCACTTAGAGCACATTGACGAGCAGCGTGAGCAGCGCGAATGTGCGGCCCGAGAGCATAAGCAGCGCAAGCCAGACAAAGATAATCAGAGTTGGACAACTTCACGTAGTCGTTATAATTAATGATTTAATAATAAAACATTTGCAGGTTAACAATTAATTTTTTTCGTTCTTTGTTTTTTGGTAATGAGCATTACTTTTTCGCATCGTCTTTGGCCTCTTCTGCCTTGAGCAGCTCAGAAACAATGCCCACTTTCTTGAGCTCCTCGATCAGATCGCCGCTTTGATGCATTTGAAGCAGAATATCACAGCCACCAACAAATTCACCATCGATAAACACCTGTGGTATGGTTGGCCAATCGGTGTATTCCTTGATGCCTATGTAAAACGATATATCTTGTAAGTTATTGTAGCTAGAATTACTATAAACGTTTACCTTGCCGCAGTGCCTCATTCTGCAGTACGTCATGTGCATCGTATTGAACGCCATGCATGCGCATTATCTGAACAACGGCATTGCTGAAGCCACAGCGTGGTGCCTGTGGATTGCCCTTCATGAAGACGACCACCTTGTTGGTGCGCACCAGCTTGTCCAATGTGGGTTTGTCCAGGGCCGCCGGTGGAGCAGCTGCGTCCGCGCTGTACCAGCGTGGTAGCGTTGCCAGCAAAGGATGTGCACGACCAGCTGCCGCCAAGTTGCTGGCCAAGCTTGGACGCAATAAAATTTGGCTTATTCTGTTCATATTTATGTATAAATTTCACTAATCACTGAACAAATTGACAATTCAATTTGTGTTGTTTTGTAATGTGTTTTCTATGTTAACGCAAATGCGAGACAACATGCTCTTGACGCAATGTAAGGCTCCTGTTAACGCGCATATGTTATGTTAAAAACTAACATGTGTTATCGATATGTTTCGATAAGAACCGTTGAATTCAAATGGTTTGAATATTTGAAAATGCACAAAGCACAAAGCTAAACAATTCTCCATAACCCCAAATCCCACAAAACAGTTAAAACTCCAAGTGCTTTCATCAGAAAATGTTTATTTCCAACTTTCATTATGACCTCAACACCAAACTTCATAAATATCTTTTACAATTTCTTTATGTTTAAGTTTTCATTTTTTGCGGTTTTCTTTATTATATTCATCTAGGATTTTGCTTCATCATAATCATAGTTTTTTGCTTTTATTATATTATTTTTTGTTTGGATTTTATTCGTTACAATTCGACTTAACAGTAATGCTCTCTTGCGTTTCAGAAATCAAGAATTAAAGAAAAGTTAAGAACTTAATAAATACGATAACTACATTTTCCGTACATCTACCAAAGCTGACTGCATTTTAAACCCTTTGTTGTTTAAATCTTTGCTGTTGTTATTATGTTTTCTTGAAGGGGATTTTATTTTGGGATTAAAGTGTCTTGCATAGAACAGAAATCAAATCTCGTGCCTATAATTACAAATTGCATTCAATATATAAGTGTGTATGTGTGTGTTTGTGAATAAATTCTACATATTTCAGTTAAGAATTTATATATAACTTGTTTGCTGGTTAAAAATTAAAGTGAAATTCATTGTAAGCTTTTGAAATCTTAAGTTATGTGTTAAAAATAATTGCATTAATCGAGGGAGTTACAAGTTTGTTCGTGATCGATAATACGCCTAAGGGAAATTAGGGGTAGGCCAGTCGAGAGTGCCACGACCAGTAGATACCCTGCATGAAGTTCTTGAATAGTATATCAGTAGACTGTTTGATTTTTTACAGGGTATCTTTAAAGCCAGAAATCAATGTGAGCCATAGGAACGTTTTGGTTATATTTTCTGTGATTATTTTTAATTTAAACAATTAATAAATATTATAAGTATGCAAACAGATATAGATAAAAAGATAGTTTTCGACAGGTGTTACACATCAGGTGTTGAGAGCTTTCTTGTTGAGCAATCGATGTGTTTTTTTTAACAGGTTTTTTGAGTAATAAATAATCGTATTGCGAAATTAAAGAATAAGAATATTAATAACAATACAATATTAATATTAATAATAATCATAATGATAACGATAATGGTAATAATAAAGATAATGATAATGATATAATCATAGTGATAATACATAGTTATATATAGTATGTATATAATCATAAGTTCATACGCAGCATTGTTTAATAGAAGTTAATTTTTTATTTTTTAATTTTTAGTTACTTTCTTCACTTCTTTCCACCTGCTTCTCTTTGCCTCTTTTACACTTCTTTTTTAGTATGTATATATATATAATATTTTTTTTATTTCTTGTGTTTTCTTTTACTCATTAAACTATAATTATAATTATGTAGTCGTTATAATAATATTTATACAGTTGCTTGCTGCTAATTTGCTCGTGCATGTATTCAAAATGTATTCATACTCATAACTCGGGTACTCGTACCGCTCTATAGATAGTATGGATATATATAGTTATAAAAAAAAGAAAATTTAATTTGGGGATTTTTTAGTTTGGATCCCCAGCGAAATAAAAACTATATGAAATGTGGCCCCTAGCTTGGGTTTTATCATACTCATAATGATTAATAATTTCTTTATAATTATCGAATAGTTATGTATTTTAATCGATAAACAAGTGTTAAAGAAAAATGCATTGAAGAAATCAATTTGGAACATGAAAAAGAAATTGACGCATTTTACTACATAGGCAAAATTGTGGTCGCTCACAAAAAGCTCTTACACAAACGAAAGCTTTCACACCTATAGGAGCTGTAAGCTCTCTGCGTATGTGTGTATGTGTGAGAGCTTTAAGAGCATTTCAACTAGGAGGCTATGCCTCATTTCTAATGTATACATAAATATGCATTTTTTTAATTTAGTATTTTTTTTTGTTTTTTTTTTTGCATTTCAGAAGTTTCTTTTTTTTGGTAAACATTTGGGAATTGGCACATTATATTACATATAATACAAAGTTTTATCATTAAGTGCACAAACTGACATAATTTTTTAAAGAATAGCTGGAAATTTGGACAAATTTTCCAAAAGGTCGTGGTGGGAGGGAGGAGTTAGGGAAGGGGGCAGGCAACAGCAACATAGGCCACATGCAGTTCTCTTGAATTTCACACAAGTTACGATTTAAACACATCTCATATATATATCTTAATATATATTAGTAACGTACTTTCTTTCCTTAAAAAAAAAAAAAAAAAAAATATTAAATTACATTAAAATACATTAGTGAAACTGTTTAAAAGTAAGCAACATTTAGTTGAATTTTTATCTTGTTTTGCAATAAAATGTTTGTAGCTTATCACATTTATAAAACGCTCGCAATTTTGTTCTAAATACATGGTCATTGGGATAATCGTTTAATTAATTAATTAATTATACAATACAGTTCATACAGTTATCGTAATTTAGTAGCATTACCTGGTACAAGTTAACTAAATGTTTACCTTCTCCATTAATAGCACAGTGTAAATTTTCTTCGCTTTCATCGTTAACGGATCATTTTCCTTACATTTTCCATTAGTTTTCCTTACATTTTCCATTTTCTTTTCATTTTATAGGGCACATTCAAGTGAAATAAACGCTTGGATTGTTCTAAACATTAAATATACAGTACAGTATTTCCTTTTCTGCTTCTTAACATAGTATTTTTTACTTGTTTATTTTTTTTTTAAATTTATTTTTTATTTTTTGCAACAACTACAATACATGCAAAAACAGAAACAAAAGTTTTGAGTGCAACCTAAATGAACTCAACTCGAAAGCAAAGTTGGTTTATTTCAAAAGTTTCTTCGTCTTCATTTCGTGTTGGTATTTATTTATTTATTTTTATTTTTTGTTTTTTGGCTACTTTTGTAAAATTTTGCGAAAGTATTTTGCTGTTAAACAAAGTATTTTTTTTTAGATTTTATTTTTCTTGGTTTTCTTGTTTCAAAAAATTTGAACGCTTCGTTTTGCGTTTGATATATAAAGTCTAACAAGTTTTTTTTTTAGTATTTTTTAAGTATTTTTTTTTAAATTTGGTTTAACGTTTATTCTTTTTTTGGTATTTAGCCATTGAGGGTACTGCTATGTGAGCCCATATCAAATATATGGGTTATATTCGTACATACATGTATATAACTATATAGCCGGTAGGGGTGTTTCATTTGAATTGTTCGTACTAAAAACAGAAAGTTATTACATTTATAAACGCCTTATGTCCTTTGCTACTGTCCTCGTTTTGATTTATATTTTCTGTTCCCTTTCTTAGCAGAAATAAACTGCTTTTCTTTTTAGTATTTTTTTTTTGAGGTTATGCACACAGATCATTTTGCAGCAAATCGGGGATGTACAAACATTGAATTCTTTTGATTTCTGTTTGGCGTTTTAGCATATTTAGTATTTTATTTTCTGTACTTTTTTTTTGATTGCATTTATTTAAAATAAATGCTTTAGTATTTTATTTGGTATTTAATGTTTGTTCTGTTGAAAATTACAAACATTTACGGCCAGCACAAAACACTCTGCTTTTCTATAGTTGAAATAATTGCCGTTATGGCTTACATCATTTATGGTATTTAATTAGTATTTTCTTTAGGGGTTTCTTTGGATAGTCGGTATTTTGGTTGTTGTTGTATTTACGGTTATTATACATAATACATACATAGGTATTGAATTAGTTGCTAAGCTGTTAGGTGGAAAATCGGAAACACATATGTATATGTTTAGTATTTTTTTTTTTAAATATTTCTGTTTTGAAACATACGTACATTTAGTATATACTGCAGTTGGTATTTTGTAATTGTTCTTTTCTCTCTCTCGCTTCACATGCATTCAGTGGAACAATTTAACGCCTAAAAAAAAAATACTAGCGCTATGCGCTTTGATTTTCTGTGCTCAATCTCTTGAGAACTGGATAGTTACATACATATATGGTATGTTTAAGGGGTAAGGGGTCTTAGGGTCTTATCGGTGTATTGGTTTGTTCATGCACAAAAATACCAACACATTTTTTTTTCTGGTATTTTCATTATTTTTTTTTTCACTTTTATTTCATTTGAATAATTGAAGATGATTTACCGCGAAAATAATTTGAATAATTATTATATATTTGGTATATAGTACATGTAGATATTCTGTAAGTGTGTTTGTGGGCGTGTTGGGGTGTGGGGGTGTATGTTAGGTTGTGTGGGTGTGGGTGTTAAACATCTTAAATAAGTATAAAGCACAAAGTGTTGACTTTTTTTCATTCCAGTTGAGTTTCTAGTAGTAGATATACATTTTATAGGGTATACTCGCACACTTAGATACCTTTAGTTCTTATAGGGTTAATTTTCATTTTTTAAATAAGTATTTTTTTTATGTTTTTTAGCATGCAATACATCGATATTTTCTTGTTGTTGTTGTTTTTATATATATTTTTTTTAGTTGTGGTTGATCTCGATGTGGTTTTAAGCATAAAATTCCGTCTTTCCTTGGGTTTTATAGGCCTCCTCTTCGATTTTGTACATATCCATAAGCTGTTAATGTGTATGGTTGTTGTTGTTGTTGTAGTTTTGGTGGTGGTAGTTGTTGTTGTTGTATGTTAGGATTTGATCAGTGCGATGACAGCGGCAGCATGATAATAACACACAAAAAAACACATTTAGAAAGAGAGAAAAAACAGAGAGAAGAAAGAGAGAAAGACAGAGAGAGAGAGAGAAAAAAGGAGAGTTGTTCGTTGTTGTTGTTGGTTTAGTTATCGATAGTAAACGGTAGAAACGTTTAGCGATTAGCGATAAATGTGTGTAGTCGAGCAATGCAAAACTATTGACAGACTAACGGTATTTCTGTCGATAAATGTATCAGTAATTACTAGCTTTGTTACTCGATAGTTTGACTATCGATAGACAACTAAATTGTTATGACAATACTTAACGATAGTACACTGCCGATAGTTTTGCAGCTCTAGCATTATGTGATTAATTTAGACACTATGATACCATGTTATAACTATGTATTCATGTATGCGATATGTGAGTGCATTCGATAGGTGAATTAGATCATATATATTTATATAGTAGTACGAGTAGATAATTTTTGGTTGTAAGTACAGCTGCTGGAGGGCTTTGGTGGTGGGGGGTATATATTTGATGTCGATACACATATAACTGCCAAGTATGTTAGGGATGGGTGAACCCATAACCAGAGGCACAAAGCACAAAACGATAACAAAATGATAACAATCGATAACAAGTAATTCAATTAGATAGACAAAAAAGCCAAGTTAGGTATGGTGGGTGAAGGGGTAAAATTTTGGGGAAAGCCACAAATAAATCCGATACTTTATGAGCGCAAAAACAAATAAAACTTTTAACTAAAGGACAATTAATGAATATTAATACACATATAGAGAAAAAATTTGATATAGATAATTACATCTTAGCAGTTAGTTAAAAGGCTTAGCAGCTACTTTTTTTTTTATATATTTTCATAATAATTTTCGTATGATCTTTTTTTTTGATTTCATGTTTCATTTTCTTTGTGGCGACTAGAACGTTGGTTGTTGTTTTGTGGGGAAGGTGTACTGTACTGAATTCGTTACTCGTTACTTTTGGTACTCGTTATATGCTATACTCGGCTACACAATTAACTAGCACATGACACAAACAGAAGTGGTAGTAGTAGTAGAAGAAGAAGAGCTGCATTTATAGTTGATCTGGGATGGATGTGATTTAGAACAGTTTAACGGTTCATTTTTTTTGGTATCGATAGTTTTGTGGTCTAAAGTACAGTCTCAATACTGGTTATAGTGTCGGTTTGCGGCCGTGTTTCGTTTAGTACCTTTTGCACATCGGTACTAAATTCCTCAACTTGTTTAGCATGCGCCAATTTCAATTTCTCCATGGCGCGTCCCTGTTTAACGCCGATTTGCTGTGAAATAACGATAACGATAACGATAACAATTAGATATACAATTTATTGCTATAGTTTTGATAGACAAAATCAGTAGTAGAAATAAGATAGTTAGATAAGATATTGATTGGAAATCAGAGTTATTTGATTTTCGAGCCGGGCACTCCAAGACCTGATTATTAGGTTTAGTTTTAATATATCATTAGAAGATATAGAAGTCTTTAGTTTCTATTTAGCTTTCAGCTGGAACCTTTAAAATTTGGTCTACTATTTATGTAGTTTAAAGTTATAAGAGTTTAAGGAAAAGTTTTGTCTAACTAGGAAAAATAGTTAAGAATATTAAAGGTAATGTAAATCCTTTCCAACAATAACTCTTAGCTAAGCCAATGATATGTCTGAAGCGAAGATGTAGAACGCTTAAAATTGATTAAGAAAATATTAATTGAATGCTGAGATTTGAGGTTTATCTTCCATTTGAGTAGACTAGAAAAAAAGATATTACTCTGCACACAAATCAAAGACTTCCTTCCAAACGAAGACTTAAAAAATCTTTGAAAATATTCTGATGAAGGCTAACCTATTTCTAGGGCTAACTATAGCTTCATATGGCTTTAAAACTGCCTTAAAGTCATCATACTCAAATAATCGAAATAATCGTAGTAATCGATCACACCTTTTTCTCCTCCATAAATCGCTTGACATTGTTCTGTCGCTTCTCGCGCAGACGACGATCCTTCTCGTTCTTCGTCTTGAGGGTCTTGTCATTCTGCACCTCCTTGGCGGTGTCAGCCGAGGTCTTGGCCTGCTTGGCATTCAGATCCTTGATGTCCCTGCAGAAGAAGAAGCTTAAAATCATAAAAGTAGACATAATTGATCTACTGTTCATACCTAGCATGACGATCCTCGAGCTGTTTGATCTGTGCCGCTTGCACGGTCAACATCAGCGCCTTCATGGCATCCTGTGAGTCCTGGACATGCTGTCGCAGCATATCCCATTCCTCCTTGCGGTGTCTGGCAATCATATCGGTCCATTGTTTGGTCTGATCATTGATGGCATTCTTAATGTTCGCATCATTGCGTATATCATCTTTGCTCTTGCCCTTGATCAGTTTATCGATGGCCGCATTTTGTGTCTTCTGCACCGATGTACGCTCCTTGGCGTGTTTCTTGCGCAGCGTATCGAGTTCCTTGATCTGCTTTTTGCCCACCTTCTGGAAGCCTTTCTCCTGACGCAACGATTCGAGTGTAACCGGCTCAAAGACCAACGGTGGCTCCTTTTTCTCCTCCTCCTTGACCTTGCCGGCATCGCGAGCGGCACCGCCGCTCTGCTCCTCAATGCCCAAAGCCTTCATTTGTTCGTTCTGCTGTTTGGCGGCGCCAGCGAATCCACGTGGATCCGATAACATGGCCATGAAATCCTCAAAGCCATCAGGTACATAAATTTTCAATTCGATGTTCACAAACAACATGGGCAACGACATGGGGAAATTTGCCTCCGTACGCAGCGAGACATGACGATAACCCGGCTGTAGACCATCCAATGGCAATATACGCTGTCCAATCATTTTGCCACTCTCCTCATAGACACCAAAACGTAAGACGGCCAGATCGGGTAACACGACTTTGCGGAATACAAATGGATCCTCATTGTACACCGGATTGAGGCCATTGTTGGGTACCAAACGGGTACGGAATTCCTTCTTAACCGTATCGGAGGGCAGGCCAAACATGTCCACCTCCACATAGGTGCCCACCTTCTTGTCCGACAAGAACTGACCGGCAATCACTTTTACCGAACACTGGGCTGCAATCACACCATCGACGGGTGCATCCGCAAATGGATCGAAATCTTTATCGGCACGTCGCATAAAATCCGGTTTTAGCAGATATCCACATCCGCCATTGTATTCGAATTTACCCTGATTCAATTGCATAGGTAAATCGGATGTTTGGAAATTTAATGAGACCATTTGACATCCGGCATTCCAGAATACTTGGGGCATATAATTGGAGGAATCGGCTCGTGTTCCCTTTGGGTAAATACGAGACATTTGACGCTTGTTGTAATTGACAAAGTCAATGGAGCTCTGCTTTAGGTAGTTCATGCCAGCAGATTCAGCAAATGACGACATGTTGTGGGCAATGTTTTTCTCTGTAAGGAAACATTAAGAAAGTGTTATAATATTATTGATAATTCTTTGATCTTTTAATTTTACACTAAGGAAGTATTCAACACCCCAGGGAAAAGGTTTTTCATTAAGCGGAGACATCTGTAACACCTTAAAATGAATATTCTTCTGTCCGTGCGTATACACGCTGAGATCCTAGAGCTATATAAAGCTAGAAACACCAAATTTGGCGTACATACACGCAGGGTATGTGTGGGTATTACGAGTTTATTTTAAAGTTTTGATACTACGCGCCTTCGCTCACAATGAGGAAAGTACCAATGAGCTAGTACAAAAATGTACTTAAAATTTTTGTATAAAATAAAGAAAAGTGGGAGCTAAATAAAGATCTCAACCATTTCTCTGAACGTACGGATTGGGCTGCTGTCGGCTTCGATTTTCAAATGTACGAGGGTTTAAGTCCCAGTATAGTGACTTTTCTATCTTAGCATTTTAAAATGTAAACAAATTTGATCGACATTAAAAGACAAATCCAAGTAATCTCTACTAGAGATCCCATCCAGATTGTCCCTAAATATTTTCAATTCACTCCGAGGGTTTCGACATTTCCCGAAGCGCTCCCAGGACACTCAAGTCCCGAAAGTTTTTCCGTGACCCGCGGGAATGTTTTTTAATATCACCCATCCCACCCTATCCCGAAAATCCCGATCCCGAGGACCATCTCTTATCCCTGCTTATCCTAAGGTCTGCAAAGTCCAACTGTACTTTATTTCATGTTTATTTCATTATACTAATCTTTAAATATTTATTTATATTTAATTTTTATACTATTTATATATTATATATTTATACTAATCTATAAATATTTATTCAGATTGCATACTATTTTATAATAACCCACTGCAGCCCCGCTTGAATGACTGATCATCGTACTGCACAAATTTTAAGAGCTGCTAAGCTTAAAACTGTCTTTTAGACTTAAGTGACTTACCAATTGCCTTGTCGAAGCCCTGGAACTTAATGGGCTGCGCATAATTGACCATTGACGAGAGCCAGGGATGCACATTAGTGGTGGAACCACTGTAATTGGCGGCAGCAGCCTCCGCTTCAGCACCGCCACCACCCTCGGCAGCACCATCAGCAGCAGCTGCCTCTGGAGCCGGTGCTGGCGCAGCAGCAGCCTCTGGTGGCTTGCCGGCACTGGCATCCTCCTCGGGATCATCGTCGGTCTTCAGTTCACCCTTCAGCCAGAGCTCCAGCTCCACTTTCTCCACTTCGGGCTTCATGCGTTTATTCTTGATCAGAATCTTACGCTTCAATTTACACGGTGGTGGCAACGGTAGGCCAGGGTCCAACTGTTAGTAGGAGGGTAGATGGAATTATTATTGTGACTAGTTAAGTGCTATATAAGTACACTCACCGGATGATCCGACAGCGGCTCCTTTAGCAGCAGATCACCAAAGAAGTCATCACAGTATTTAGCTAACTTATATTGCTGAGCGCGATTGCAGTGATTCTCAAAGGACAGAATCACTGGATATTCAGATGAGACAAACGCGCAATCCGCAATGGCCTGAATGCAATCCTATAAAGAGTTTTAAAAACAAGTTAATTTATATACCGATATCTAAGTAAAAGTATCTAGTGCCCACCTTAAATAAGATTTCCGTACAGTAGGCATGTCCATGGGTAACAATTGGCTCCTCATCCTCCCCCTTGCCGTTCCAGCAATCCAACTCAACACAACGACAGCCCGCGAGCAGAGTCTGACGATACATTTCGACGGAGCTCTTGCCACCGATCTGACGACCCGACAGATACGTGTTATGTGAACTGTTTATATAATAATGGGCCAAGGGTTGATCCATTTCCATGTAAAAGTCCAAACGATCCAAAAACACGGGCGCATTCTCATCGGACATCAGGTAACGCTTAAAGCCATCCAACGACAGTTGAGCTAAGGAGTGATTAGAGCATTAGAAACTACTTTTTATATAGTTATGTTAGACTTACCGCTCTTCTTCTTCTCCTCATCGTTCTCATAGTCGTTGATAATCTCCGTGCAACGTTTCTCCTCATAAAGTGGGAAGAGAATTTCGTTCATGCGAGGATCGCGTTGTTTTTCGTTCATGAATTGTATAAACTGTTCCATGCTAATAAAGTCCTGTTTGCCCTTGGTGCTGTAAAGGAAGAGTTTAAGAGGGGAGAGTGAGTAAATGGAAGAGAAAAGAGAGCTAGTTGGGGATCAGTCGAGATGAAGTATACTACAATATTCCTAAAGTGTTCTTTTAAATCTTTCAAATATTTTGGAATAGAGCAATTGCTGGCAGCGGAGTAAAACTTCAGCTATATCATAAGAAGTCTGATTTAAGTGGTAGTTGCAGCAGGTAAACTTTAAATGAAGTACAGTAGAATCCGGTTATACCGACTCCGCTTAAAGCGTCCGTCCGCTCATTGCGACGAAAATTCGATGACTTGGTTGGTCGCCTTTCCATGGTCTCCATTGGTCTCCTTTTCATTTTAGCGTCTATCGGGTATAACGACGCAAAATCGTCGGTCCCTTGAGTGTCTTTATAACCGGATTCTACTGTAAAAGTGACTTAAAAATGTCGCTCTCTGACAAAGAATCACTAAAATTAAACTCCATTCGAAATAGTATAAAAAAAACTGAGCCAAACTTTTATCTCCTTTTTTGCCTTTTAGAAAAAGATTTTTAATAGAAAAGTATACCATTTTAGGGCAAGTTAAATATAGCATGATTAATCCCAAAAATTGTTTGACTTAATATACTTTTAATACAAATATTTCAATTGCTAGATCAAGAAATAAGCTTAAGAAGTTTATGCTAACTTAAATTTGAGCTGAAAATGTCAATGTTCATTTAAAAAGAAATAATTTTTCCATTGAGTAAGATTATTTTATCATTTGCATAAGTAAAATCTTTACTAAACCTACTCCATAGTCTAAAAAAAATTTTATCTTTTTTACTAAATAGGCGAACCAACATTTAGAACTGCTTGTTTTATATAGATTATAAGTTATTATAATTTATTATAAATTTAATATATTATATGTAGAAATTCTTGAACTTTTGTTTACTTACATTGACGTGAACAACTCCTCGATATCATTACGCGGACAGACCTTGTGATAGAGCGCATAGAACTTATCGAATGTGAATTGTTCCTTTGTCATGGTGGCATTCTTGTCATCCGGTAAGCCCGCATCTTTGATGCATGTATAGACCAGCTTCTCGGTTTTACCAGATGCGAATGTTTTGGCCAACGTTTTGACCGGAATTTTGCCGCTTTTCTCCACACAATAACTGAGACGCATCCAACTTGAATGATTAAACACATAAACAAATGAGTTAATTGCAACAGAACGAATATATAATTCATTATACGTTATTAAACGAAATAAAAATCAATTAAAAGTGCGAAAAGAAACATAGATAAAATTATACTCATCTGATTGGGCTGAAAAATTGGCTAACTTAAACATATTATGATGTGATTTCAATTTAATTAATGCGAATTTCATGCAAAATTGAATGTTAATTGAGTGGAAATACACATTTTTGGCGGAAAAGCAATGAAAACATATAAATAATTGGCGGAAAGTGAGAGGATTTTAATAAAAATCAAATGAGTTGAAAAAAAAGGTTTTAGTAGTTTGGGTGAAGTGAAAATTAAATTATAAAGCTGATGTGTTATATTTAAATAAAAATATTTTAATATTAGGTATAACTGCTTATATTTTAGGGGAATTTAAAACATATACATAAATTTCAATGGGGAATTAATTAATTTAAATAATTAAATAGTTAAATCAGCTTTTGCTGTGGCAATAGAGTAAAAATGGAGTAAATTTAAATATACTAAGTATACGTATAGACAAAAAACAGAATTTGCATAAATTGCTATGAAAAATTAATTGATTTTAATAAACATTAATGTTTTAGCAGCTGGGTAAAGTGAAAATTAAATTATAAAGCTGATGTGTTTTACATATAAAAATGTATAAATATTAAGTATACGTTTTTATGTATTAGGAGTATTAAAAACATATAAATAAATTTCAATGGGGAATTAATTGGTTTCGAAAAATTGAAGTTAAGTCAGCTAATGCTGTGGCGATGCAATAAAATGTAAATTAACATATATTAAGTATACGCATAGGCAACTAAAAGGATTTGCACAAATTGCTATAAAAAATAAATTGATTTAAACAGAAATTAGTAAAATAAAATAAAAGTTTTAGCAGCTTAAGCCATTCCAGCATGTGAATAAAATGCGAATTAAAATTGTAAAGCTGATAAATTATATTGTATACATCAAGTATACGTATTTATATTGTATGTTTAAGGTCTCGTTAAGCTGTGAATTTCGGCTGCAGGCAAAACAGAACAGAAATTAAAATGAAATGAAATGAAGTGAAATTAAAGGCAGCGAAGCGTTGGACATGTAATTAAAATACCAAATTAAATTGTAATTTAAATTGATATCGAATTTCAGTTGCAGTTAATTGCAGTACACAAAATGATCGATGTGGCACACAAAATGCAT
The DNA here is from genome assembly GCA_035046005.1 of Drosophila acutilabella. Lineage (NCBI taxonomy): Eukaryota > Metazoa > Arthropoda > Insecta > Diptera > Drosophilidae > Drosophila > Drosophila acutilabella. Next base: position 2,611,592 of record JAWNOK010000020.1, read on the forward strand.
TTAGATGCCATGAAATACAATGAAATTTGCAGCTGCTGTTGATTAAATTCAATTTGCATGCCACTTGACCAACATACACTAAGCGACAGTACAGGACACTACAAAGTTGCAGGACACGCTGTCAGGGATGCACATTGAACTCATTACTTAGCTAAGGATTTGCGTGTTTGCTTGATGAGAGCCAAGTTAGTCAAGCGTAAACCGTTGGGCTTAAGCCAGTAGCAGAACCAAGCCCAATAACCCCATTTAAAGCGGGTTCAGGTCAAGTAAGTAATTGCAGTTAATGGCCAAAGCCCTTGCTAACAAAATGCCCCATAAACTATGCAATCAACAACAAAACTTCAAACTGGGTCAACGAATTGCCAATGCAAACATAAAATTGTTGCCACTGGCAAACACACACACACACCCACACACACACCAACTAACACATGTATTTAACAATTTGCCTTCAATAGATCACAAGTCAGATTCAAGTTGACCTCAAAGCGTCCAAAAGTTGCAGCGAGAAGCGTTAAGAGCAGCGCTTCAAGTGCATAATTACAGCAGCATTTGGCAGCTGGATTTAAGCGTGAAGTGTTCAAAGAAGTTAAGTGAAACGGTAGCAAAAGCTGGTTATAATGCTATTAGACACTTTATTTCAAGGAGAGAGTGAAAAGAAAGATAGAGGAAAGCAAATTGACATAGCAACAGGAAATGCAACATTTGATAAAGAGGAGTTGAGATAACAAACTGAAGCGAGAAGTGGTAAGAAAAGTAAAGTAGTTACATATTTAATTTATACTTATTATTGACAAATTATTTGTTTGAAGAGGGAAGCGGAAAAATGTTATACAATTTAAGACCAAGAATAATTGAAAAGAGCAGAAAGTAAAGACAAAATTCTTAAATACTCGAATTACTCAATATTAAGAAGTCTTGAGAGAAGGAGAATATAAAGAAGTAGAGAGAAGTAGAGCAAAAGAGTAACAAGCGATGCAAAAGTCCCCGGCAACGCGTAAACGTTCGTTCATATGACTCCGTCTCGCTTGCACACACGCATTGACATTGCGCAGAAATATACATTTTGTGTATAACTTTGTTGTTTATACTCCAATTTTAATGAAACTTTCAGGGTATATAAAGATATGTATTGTCTCCATACTTCTACTGTACGATGAGAACATATATGCCCTAAAACGCATGTAAATCCAAAATAAATTAGTTTTATTTGTTATAAGTAAACATAACCAGAAAGAAATGTTTTAAAAAATAAAAGACGTACACTGAAGTTAAGAGAGGAGAGGAGAGGACACGTTAATTGAAAGAGGCGCACAAAAGAGATAACGAATGACAGCAAAATATATAGAAGAATTCAGAAAGTAAAGCAGCAAAAGCACAGCGAGATGCGAACAGCGAACTAACACGTAAAACTGTAATAAAATATAAAACTTCAGCTAAAATCTTTTAAGCTGCAAGTGTAAATTCCCGTTTTTTTCCCCCTTTTTTTTAATCTGCTTGCTTTTAAAAATATTGATTTGAATAAAGTAAATAATTGCGCTGAAAACTTTCAACGGCTCTCGATAAGTTTCTGATAAGTTTTAAGCACCAGCAAGAAATAATAATCCTATAGCAGAAAAAAGAGCATAACAAAAGGCGTAAAACGAAGATAGAAAATTGCTTTTATTTCTTAATTTACTTTGTGTATAATGGAAACTACATCTGGCATTGAATGCGAGCAGCAGAAGAAAGCAGGTGAAGCGAAAGATGAAGAGAAAGCTAGTGAATAGAAGAAGAAGAAGAAGAGAAATGCAAATGAATTGAATTTATTTAGTGTCGAAACAATGGCCAAAGTTACCAGATACAGGACTGCAAACTGAACTAAACGCCAACTTTTGCAGGGCATGAGAAATAACTGGGCAAAAAAAGGTGACGTGAGTGGAAAATTGTCTGTCTATGTGTGTGTGTGTGTGTGTGGGTGTGTTATCGTGTTTGTGTGGCAATTTAATGAAGTCGTTTCCGTTTCCGTTAACGTTTCCGCTGCCCACCTGACCATGTCCGATAATTTAAACAACTTGCCAGCAATAATAATATGTATACAATTTGAATTATATTCGTATTCGAATTTACATTCGATCCCATTCGCATTCACATTCATTTTCGTGTTGTTTTCCAAGTTGATCATATAAAACGCAGCCAGACAAGTTTTATGCCTTTGTTTATGTCTTCCATCTCAGTCTTTAGGCCTTTATATCATTTCGATTTAAATAGCAATTTATTTAGTCTATATTTGTGTATCAATTGTGGCAAAGGTTAAATTCTTGACTTCTACAATGTTTTATTGAACCCATAAGTGATAAAGTACTTACAGAAGAGTAAAATCGAAGGGGATTAGTCACAGTAGAGGTTGGCAAAATGTGAAATTATTATGTTTATAACTTGATTTTAGTCAGATTTTAATGAAACTTTCTTATTTACTTACTTTTCATTAAGGTGCCACAGCGATAGCTTACGATAGTTATGAGAGCAATGCGATAGTTATGCGATAGTAATGTGCACTTACTGTTTCATTAGATTGGTACGTGGACACACGTTGGTGGCTCGATTGTTATGCGTTATTTGACGCAACATCTTTTGCCAGCTCTGATTTAAAAACGATAACACGATAACAGTAACGATAACACGATAACGATAAGAACAAGAAAAACAAATTATGCGCAAGACATGCAAATTAGAAAACAAAGTTCAAGAATTGATAAAGAAAATTATGTACAAGATAGAAATAGAGTAGATATAGAAGAGTATGATAGACAGAGTAGTAAAATATGATACGATGATTAAAAATATGTCATAAGCAATGGTTTATAGTGTTGTAAAACCGTTTAGAAACCCTTTAAAGCGTCGTGCAAGAAAATACTTAAAATGTATTGGTTTTTTTTTGTAACACGAAACGAACAAACACAGAGAAATTGATAGAGACAGGATAGAGTATACAGAAGTGCGTCTTAAGACTGATTTAATATCTTTATTCCAGTCAGAACTTCTTGTTTCAGTGCCCACTTACTGTTTTCTCAGACACATCATGGGACAGATATTATTCGCTTTAACATTATGTGTTATTTTTCGTATGCCATCTAGCCAGATCTATAAGTACAGAGATTTATGCATGATATGATATTATGATCAAGTGTTCAGTATTTTTTTAGTATTGTTTTATTATTCTTCTCCATTAATCTTTGAGTTTGATTACAGTTTGGTGTACTTACCTTGGCTGTTGCCGCATCTGGGCAAATAACATGATGATATGTTATATTGATATAGTCCGTGTTCGAGCAGATGGTGAGTGAACGCTTATCCAACTCCGGGATATTCGTGCCATTTTTTTTGGTTACTTTATCGAGGATTTTGGGATCCTAAAATGAAAAGAAACGAGCGGGTATTAGTATGAGTTAAGGTAAAGGAAGCTTATCGATAGGTTTTGATAAAAAATAATCGATAAATATTAAAAAAAATATAAAATTTTAATGTAATTTATTTGAAAGACTTTTAAAAATTTATTGAAATAAGAAAAATGTGAATTTTAAATAATTTTTTTATTTAAACAACTTTATCCAACTTTTACTTGTATTTGAATAGTAGATTAAATATTCTTTTGTACTGTCTATACAAATTGATACCACCCTCCATAGTGCAATCGATTTTCGAAGCGTTTTTATAATGTTCGAGTCTACTTCATTTAAAAAGCGTTTTGGGGCAAATGTTACGCATACGACCCATGGCACATTTTGAATTTCATATTTGCTTATCAAGCCACATGGCCAAGGGAATGAGATAGCAAGTAGCAAGAGGAAGAGGCAGAAAGTAAATGGGGCAGTGGAGAATAAACTATTTGGTAGCAACTGCAACAGCAGCAGCAGCAACAACATTAATCTCCGATCGCATCATTAATCAAGGCAACAACAAAGGAAGAAGTCGCGGGTGGAAAGGGGGGGAGAAGGGGGCGGGTACATGGGCGGGGTCGTCTGAGCTATTCGAAAAGCATTTATCAACATTTGTACATTGAATTAAAAATAAATAAATCTTTTGTGCAAAATTCCAATAGTAAAATACAAATTTCATTTCGTATTTGACCTTCAATTAACGTTCGATTCGAGCACGTTCAAATGTGTGTGTGTGTTGTGTGTGTGTGTATATAAATAAATACGCGCATTTTTAAATTCCAAATACCAAAAACTATCAGCATTGAAAACAATTTACTATAAATTTAATGAGTTGCAATCAAATGGTATTCAGTTGGCGTAAATCAAAGCAAACAAATTGATCGGAACATGTGTATGCGGAACGAGTGATAGCCACACTCTATGAAGTTTTTAGTTCCGTTTAATTAAATGGCTTAAAAGTATTTGGTTAAGTGTATTTGGGCTATGCTGGCCAACTAAAACAACTGGGGCAGCAAATAGTTTTGCACTTTGAACACATTTTAATGGAGAGTGGGGTGGGGTGAATATTTAACTAAATATTATAAAAATCATATGACTAACAACTTTAAAAGTTTATAACTAAACAGCAGTATTTTTTACTATTTTTAGCCAACAAATGAAGGCCTAAAAGTCTACTTGTGACTTAAACTATTTAATCAGCTTTCAATTCACTTTTTATTCACTTTGAAAATATTTTAAAAATTTTGATTCTTAATTTTAAATAGATAATTATTAAACCCATTAATTTATTTTATTTTTTAACAAACAAGTTTATAATCTAATTAAGCTGAACAGCCTTTATTTTATCAGCCTCATTTCAACAGTTTTCAATTATTATTAAAATAAATGATATAAAGTTTTAAATTGCCTATCTTAACCCCCATTTATGTAACTCCTCAAATGTCTACTCAAAGTAATTTCTTTATAAATTGATTAGCTATAATTGTCGACTCAAAGCCTAAAGCCTTTCATTACATTCCTTAGTGGAAATTGCAATTTATTTTTGAATTATTTATGCGGTGCAGTTGGACAAATTGCTCTAAGTAGTAAACCATCAATTAAGTAGAAAAACACAGTTGCTAATGCTCAGTTAATGGACAACAATTGAAAGCAGTTTTAAACAATTTAAATCGAATCAACTTGTATTTATTTCTATTTCTTCTTTACCCATTCAATACGCAATTGAATTTTGAATGGCAATCATATCGAGTGCAATTTGTTATAAACTACAGGAAGTGATGTGGTAGACAGAGACTTGTAGGGGGAAGCGAGTGGGTGAGGGAGCGACAGCGGGGGAGCTTAAGGAAACTATTGCATACTTTCGAGTGCTAAATAAGTCAGCGAATAAATAAGCTGTCAGAACTGTTGGCTGTTACCAAAGGGGCCAATACCAATACCAATACCAATACCAACAACAATTGAACTCAACAAAACGCTCAGCAAATTGTACAAATGTTGCTCCTTCCATTCCATTCCATTTTTTTTTTCTTTCTTTGCTTTTCATTCTTTATTTCTTTCATTCTTTCTTTCTTCAATTCGTATACTCATTGTTGTTGCCCTCTTGTTTGACGTACATCGTCAGGAATGAAGCTTCGTGCATTATTGAAAAGCAGCAACAACAACAACAGGAACAACAGCAACAGGAACAACAAAAACTGCAATGAAGCTCAAATTTTTCGATATCAATATTTGTAAGCAGTTTTGCTAACGATACCCTGTAATTAAGTTAAAATCGTTTAGCAAATTTCACACTTTAAATTCAATTACATTTAGTTTAATTCAGTTTCAAGTTTAGTTATAGTCTTTACTCGTAATAAACTGTTTAAAGTCTTTTGTCCTCTTAATATTTTTTTTATTTATTGATTTAAGTTCATATACTTAACAAATCTTTGAAAAGAATTCAAAAAATGAGTTCAGAAATATTAGATAAATAAAAAAAAAAAAACGATAAAAAAAAGTTTTAAAGAAAATAATTTTTAGTTTCACTATTTAAACTATTTAATTAAATTTTTTAAACTAAATTTCGGTTACTATTTATAATTTTAGCTCACATTTCCTTCAAATATTGTTTAGTTAAAGGAATTCAAATGTATTAAACAATAACTAGGTCAATGAAATGTAAAAAAAATATTGTTTTCCTATAAAAATAATTAAAATTTTAATGGTAATAATTTATTTTAAATTTTTAATATTATATAAACCGATTTGAATAGAGAATGTTTCTTTAAATTTCTAAAGTTCTAACGTTTCTAAGTGTAGGGTATCTGAAAGTCGCGTTGTTTTGACTATTGGCAGCTGCTGCTTTGCACATTTTCTTTATTTTTGGCTTTTGCTTTGCGAAACGAAACGAAGCAACTTTTAATGGTTCATTGTGCGACTGGCACTTACGAGTTCCCTTTGAGTTTATGCCTGTGTGTGTGTGTATTTGTGTGCTGTGTGTACATATATGTGTATGTGTATGCGAGTGTGTATTTATGTTAGTTGGTTTGTGTGGCTCACTGATTTAATATTGATGACCAAACATTTCAAGTGCTGGCAGCGCACACACACAAAGATACACACAGGCAAACACACACACATACTAACACACATACACTTAAATATCTTAAAGTGAAGTCCTCTTTATACGATGGGCAGCTAAAAACATTGCCCAAAATTGAATTTATTACTACAAGTCAAAGGAAATCAAAGCAAAATCAGCTTAGAAATTCCAAGGACTATAAAATAAATAAATATAAATTAAAGTTATGCATATAAATAATAATTTCGAATGGCGAGACATGTTTTCTTAAATCATTTACTAAATTTTTATATCATAATATTTTTTCTTTAGCAATAACTAAACTGAAATAAAGTTTAGAAACCTTTAAAAAATTATTCCGAAATTTTAAAATTTAATTTCAATATTCTATTTAGTTTAAAATAGAAAAAAATTCTAAAAAAGCTACTTGTCTTGTCAAAATATTCATTTGAATATTGATTCAAATATAATTTTTAAATATATTTTAAATTCAAAAATGTTTAAAAAAATATATTAAGTATTCTTTTAACCCTCTCCTATGCCTAAATATATTTTTTTAAAGCAAATAATTCATACTTTTACTCTTTTACTACAACTTTCAGTACAACCCTCGCTAATATGCAAGTGCAAACGGTTCAAATGTGCAAGAGTATATTTTTTGTATTGTATACAGACACAAATATATATTCTCATTTATATGTATGTGTGTGTATGGGTAGATATATACCCTTCTTTGCGCTCAAGTGTATATATAAAAAAAGATATGTATTTGGCTACATGTGTGCATATACTTATATGAGTGCCTGTCATTCCCACACACACACACACACACACACACAGTAGTAGGAAAAAAACTTTTGCATTTTCTATTCAACTATTTTGGTTTTTCTTTACCGAATTCTACAGTTTTGTTCTTGTTCTTATCGTTTTGGCCAACGTTCTGCGGTCAAATTTGCGTACTGCTAAAAACTTTACCAGCTTTTTCAATACAAGTTCGGTATATAAATATATTTATATATATATAGTTTGTGTATATGTATATTTTCTGCTCCTTTTGTGTGCTTCCTAATTTTATTTCTGTTTGCGGCCATTATACAAATTTCATGCGAATGCCTTTGCTTACAGTTTTCCAGCTTGCCTTTCTAATTTTCCCATTTTCCTGCCATTCGGATTTATTTTGCATTTTAATTGAATTTATTTGGCAGCTGACATGAATCCGGCTGCTGCTTAAAGTGTTTTCCTTTATACTTGGCAGCAACTGCAACCAGCTGGAAAGGCTTTAAGTGCAAACGACAACAAACTTGAATTGACATGAACTGACTTGTACGGACTTGCATAGTTTGGCAGCAATATCAACTCGACTAACGTTTGAGTTCAAAGAAACAGCAACCATTTAGAAGCCCAAACTTATGCTACACTTTTTTTCCATTTACCAACAAACACACAAACACACACACACATACACACACAGGCAAACCTAACCACACATGCACGCTGTATGACACATCCGCGAAGCACTTAAATGTGCATCGAGAATCTTTGACACTTTTCAATTTGCAAGTGCAACGAAGCGGAAACTTCGCTTACAGTTGCCAATACACTGCAAGAAAAACATTTCTTGTTTGTATTTAATATTCAAACTGCAGAAACTATTAATTGAATAAGTTTTTAAGTTTGTCAAAGGATTTTTATGAAATGCTTTATAATTGAATTTCTGCTAGTACACTAGCAAAATCAATTTAAAACTTGAAGTAAAGCAAAGCCAGGCTCGGCTGAATGAAGTATATTCTGTGAGTGATTTGCTGGCATTTGTTAGTTAAGCATAGATTGAACAAAGTATAACATTTATTATAATATTTAACAAAAGCTTATTAATATGTTAAACGGCCTGGGAAACGAACGTCCGACCTCGTGTTATTTATACAAGCTTTCAAGTATTAGAGCTCTACACCTATTAACTTAAATTCTACCCCTTTCAAGAGCTAATTTAGAGGGTCTGACTAAGTGTTTACTAACCAATTTGATTGAAATTTTAAGGGTTAACTTTGAAACCTACGCTTCATACGCTTTCTAGGCGAGCAGAGATTTCAAATGAACGCAGTAACTAGATTTCCAGCTTTAATTTTTGCTCATTGTGGGCGTATGGGCGTGGCACTCAAACTTTAACAAAAGATCTTCCTGCCTGCACATATAAAGAGTCTCTATGCCAAATTTAGTGTTTCTAGCTCTTACCAACTCAGAGATCCCAGCGTTAATACAACTCTACTAGGTCTATTTGGCCACAAAGTGTGTAACAATTAAGAGTTCTTTTAAGTCGTTGCAATTTTTTGCAGTGCAGTCGTAAACTAGCGCTTCTGCTGTCAGCTCTATAATTGTATGCGTGTGAGCCTGTGTGCATGTGTGTGTGTGGGTGTGTGGGTGTGTTTGACAGTTAATGTGTCAATGTGTCACTTTGACTCTCAATTGTTTTGACCAGAGAGAGATAGAAAGAGAGAGAGAGAGAGAGAGAGAGACTGAGGAGGAAGGCCAGAAAGAGATAGGTAGAGCAAGAGAAACAGGGAGAGCGTCGTTTTACTCGTTTCCTACACTTCTGCTTCTCCCCCTTTTTCCCTTTTCCCTTTTAACCTTACTTTTTACATTTTCTTCCTATGGTTTTAGTATAACATGAACGCATTTGTCTATTGCTGTGGATTTATCGGCTACGGGCTGCCACGCCCACATCCTGGCATGACACATACCCATTGACTTTGTTGTTGCATCTCTTAAATGCAATTTATGGGCTGCATTCCGCGCCCATATTTGTCAGGGATGGGCAGCAACAGTGTCGTCAGCACTCCCCAGTAACCACAGTACCACAGTGCCAGCTGGAAAGCAGCAGAGCAGAAGAAGAGGAAAGCAGCAGAAGGAGTCGTATTAAAAGTGGTTCATGTGAACCGGTCTAATTGAGATTTGCTGCTCGCTTTGACACACATTTTTTAATTGTGTCACCACCTGGACAAACGCCCATTTCCTACGCCCCATTTCACATGGCCCGACAATGACTGCATACGATACTCGATACCGATATCGATAGCCCAGTGACAACAACAGCAAACTAGACCAGAGGATGTGGGTTAATGCACATCAACACGTCACCATCATTGCAAATGTACATTTCCCTTTCAGGTTGAGTGTCCTTCGATTGACCCACTGTGCAGGACAAATTGACAGTTCCGTAAGCGTCGAAGTTTCCCGTCTCTGTCTCCGTTACTTTTCCTTCGACTCTTTGTATATAGTTTGCGATTAGTTGGACCTTGAGTCTAATTGCTTACAGGTTGCTTTGAAAGTGAATTACATTTTAAGCATTGCATTTCTGCGGCAAGTAAAAGCAGTTACTGGATTTTTCCCATAATCAAAGATAATTATCTTCAGGCATCAAGAAGATTCAACCGGTCCGAATATGGGAAGTTTAAGAAAGAGGAATTTAGCATAGGTTTCCTTGATGAAAAATTATATAGGACTTAAATGTCAAATTTAGCAGATTATATTTGATTCAAGTGCGAGTTTTGTATGCTGATGGTGATCACTGAGTATCATGAGTATTAGGCCAAAAGCAGGGTTAGGCTGCATTAGGCTAGGTTAGGTTAGGTCAGGTTAGGTTCTGTTCGGTTAATTTAGGTTAGCTGAGGTTAGGTAAGGTTATGATAGTTTAGGTTAGGTAAGGTTAAGTTGCTGCTGGAGTTATGCACTCCATTCAGCTCTTTGTGATACCATATGGAAATCAAGGTGAAGGAAACAGAGGGGTAGGGTCTGAGCTTGCAGTTGTAAGATATCTGACAGCTCATTGAAGTGGAATACTCCAAGATATCAAGCTCTAAAGTGACTTAAGGCGAGAAAGTGACATAGGAAGTGAATCACAGTCTCATCTTATTTCCCATATCGACAACGTCCGCTGAAGTCATGGAAATAGCTAGTGTCAGGTCACAAGTCAGTAACCGGTAAGAGAACGGAAGACAGCGGTGTAGTTAACCCGAGGTCGCGCTTGGGCGACTTGGGTGGCCAGCTCAAGTGTGGTATCCTACACTATTTCTCGAGCAAGGACTAAGCTAACATAAAATTTATAAACCGAAAAGGTGTGTTCTTCAGTAGAGTCCAAATAATTACTCTGTATTTTCATTAATCCCACTTTTAAATTTCAGAAGCAGCAGAAACTCTTCAGACTAAATACAATGTAGTCCTGTTGACCCCTTAGCGGTATGTAAACCGCATCGTTTAATCCTTAAGTAATAAGTTCCATAAAATTAGAGTTTAACTCACCTTAGGAGTGCCGCCTGCACGTATGTCGCTCACTTGACACAGTTCGATGACGTCACCATCCTAAGAAGAATACAAAATAAATTATAAATAAAGAAGTTTAGTAGTTAAATCTTTTAGCTTTGACAAACTCACCCTTCCTTCGCTCTTCCAGTAGAGAAAGAATCCATATTCATCGACCTTGAAGAGAGCATCACGCTCAAAATCATTCTCTTTGGTTTCCTTTTCGTTCTCGAACCAGCGATCGAAGACACAGCCCGTGGTCAGTTCCGGTGGCACCGGAATGATCCAATCGAATTCGTACTTCTTGGTCATTATATACAATTAACGTTAAAGTCTATGTATGTGTGTGTGTGGCTATAGTTATAGCAAAACATATATGCACATCTACAGATAAGATATATACTATGTACTATATATATAGGTTAATATTTGGTTGATAAATTGGTGTTATCGTTTGTTGTTATCGTAGTTTAATCGACGTTATCGATGTTATCGCTTTGTTATCGATGCTTTAATTGCTTTGGCTTCTGTGTTTGTTGTTTTTCTGGTATATTTTGGCAACTCAGACGAATTTCTTCATTTATTTTTTTTTTTAGTAAATTAAGACACACACACACATCCGTCTATCGTTTATGATTTACAATTATTATAGATCACATCGTGTTCTCTCTAAGTGTTCAACTAATTTATTTATTTACTTTTGATTTGTAGTTTTAAATTTAACTAATTTTGATTTCGAGAAAAATTCGAATTTATTTTTAATTAAAGTTTTAAGTTTAAGTATAGTTTCTTTTGGTGTTTTATTTTAAGCTTTTTATAGGCGCTTTTAATTTGGTGTTGTTGTTGCTGTTAGTTTTAAAGCTGAAATAAAAAAAGAATGAAAATTTATTTAGAACGACAATAAAAATTAATTTTTTAATTATATATAATTTTAATGGTATATAGAAAGTGCTTAACAATAATGCTTAATAAATCAGTCAATCTTAGTGTACCCTGTAATAGTAGTTGTTTTCATTACTAAAGCATAGAAAACCTTTTAATATTTTAAGTACTAAAATATTTATAAGTAGCTTATGGAGCTTAAATTAAATAAATAAATTAAGAGCAGTTAATTTTTGCTTAATGGAAAAATATACATTTCGAAAGGCATTTCATGTCTCATATCCTTAATGTGAAGAGACTTAAAAAACACTTTTAAGTTAATAGATTTTTTTTGGGTATACTTTTATTATGTCAAAAATTTAGAAATATATTTTTGGAGGATTATTTTAGTGGTTTCACTTGCAATTTTTTTTCATTTTTTTTTTTTATTTTTTATTTTATTTTTATAATTTTAATAAATTAATTTTCTTCTTCTTTAAAAATAAAAATATTTCAACGTGTTTTTTTTTGTTTTAATATATCTGTTGCTTACTGTTACTGTTGTTTACAACTTAAATTAAGCTATTTATACTATTTAAAATAATACAGATATAACTAAGAGTAATAAGAGACAGGTTACATCATTAATTAACTTAATATTCTGTTACTTAGTTCATTTGGATGGAATCTTTTTGCAAAAAACCTCTGTTAATTGTATTTTCACATAGTCAAATGTGTTTTCTTTACTTAAAAATGTTTAAATACAGTTAAGAAATATTTAAGTTATCTGCGTCGCATTTAAACAAGCGCCACAGATTAAATGTTATTTGTATCTACAGGGTCTAACCACAACCACTGAAACTGAAAGCTTGCAAATGTTTTGGTCCACGTATAGTGAAATCGTACAGTATCAGAAAGTACGTGGGTTGTTTTGTGGTGTATCACAACCACTAAGCTTCCCCCTACAACTCCCACTCCCCCTTCTCCCACCATTCGCTGCTTTTGCGTTGCAGCTTTGCCAAATGAACAAACGAAGCAACGGAATGTTGCATGCTTTCAGGCGCCACATGCGTGGAAACTCAATTGTAATTGAATGTGAGTTGCCACGCATGTGTATGTGTGTGTGTATGTGTGTGTGTGTGTGTGTGTGTGTGTGTGCTTGTGTATGACAACGCATATGCGAATGTCGCTTCAAATGCTTCACAAATTGTTTGCTTTTCCACGAATCATAACAAAACGCTGATTAAAGTTTTTTCTAAATGAGAAAATTGCATTTCCCGTTAACTGACAGCAAATATAATTCATTTTCATTTCCCAGAATATTATACTTTCCACCGTTTGATCAGCAAATGAATAACGAGCGAAATTGCAGTTTATGAAAATGTTGACATTCATTTGAAATTCTTAGAAATTTTGTACGCAGCAAAACTACGAAATGTATAAATTTACATATTCAGTTTTTTAATTATGCTATTAAATCCGTGGGATTTATGGATCAATTTCCTGATTACGCTCGACATTGTTAGCCATTTTCCACTAATTAACGTGTAGTATCAATTGCAACATTTCCCTCGCATTCGCTGTGACTTCTCTGTAAAGTCCTGTGTAGTCCTGTGCAGTTATGCGCGTTACTAATTAAGTAGTTGTTACAGCAGGTAAATTGCGTTGTTCTTGACGATTTCAGCTGTTGCCATGGTTTTATTTAATGAATCAAGTGGTCAGTAGAAAAGGGTAAAGCAAATGTTATTTTACTAATAATTGAGAGATACTCGACAACGTTTAATGCGTAATTAAAAGTCAAAGTAGTTCCACTTAACTATAGTTAAAGTTCAACCTTAAATTGCATTAAATTGTAAGCTGTTTGGAATAAGGGAGTATCGTATATACTTGTAATGTGAAGTAATTATCGATTAAGTAGTGCTTTACAGCATAAGTATCGATTTTCTGGTATTAAGAACCTTCGGACAGGTTGACTTTAGGATAAGACTGATCTTGATTCACTCTCTTCTAATTCTATTCTATATCGTATTTCTATATTCATTCTTTAATAACACATTGATGATACAGACAGCTTGTAAAATAAATGAAGTCTGTAAAACACCTATGATTTTAGTATATATTATAAATATAGCTGAAGTGCAGCCTGTAAAACGTTGCGGTATGCAGTTCAGAGAGCAGAGACAACAATTTTGTAGTAATTTTTAAGAAAATCGTTTTTGATTTTAATCATAACTATAACGACAGGCATATAAAGAGTTATTGGAAAAGAAATATAGAATATCAGTTAAAGAGAGAGGGTCGGAAAGTGATAGAAAGGGAATAAAAGAGAGGGAGAGAGAGAGTGTGCGAGAGAGAGAAAGAGAGAGAGAAGAGAAAGGTATACAACCGATTGAAACAAACGACAAGCCACAATAAGCACAATCACAAAGGTAAAAAAACAATAAATAGAAGAACAAAAACAACAACAACAAATACCGCTAGTGCAATTTGTCGTTCATGTGCCAAAAGATTTTCAAATTTGTTTGACAGCCACTCGACGTGAACATTTTTTTTTTTTTTTTTGTTTGCAATGCAATTGTCACGATTCTCGGCTTTCTCAATCTGAAGAACTGACTGAGTGACAGACGGACGAAAGAACGAACTCACTGACTGACTGACTGACTGATTGCTGTGTGGAGTATAGGTGTAGCTAGGTGTGTGTGTGTGTGTGTGTGTGTGCGCGCTGCTTTCACATGACTTCAAATTCAATGAGCTGCAAAATGTTCGCTCATTGTTAAACTTGAAGCTCGTTAGCTACGTCCAAAGTCAGCGAGCTAACAACAAAAACAACAACAACAACAACAATGGCATTGTGTGTGTGTGTGTGTGTGTATATATAAAAACGGATATGATTTTCAAGCGTATGTCAAAATACTTTCACGCCCCGCGAACGCATTATAAATTTACGCTTTTTGCGCTTTTGAACTTTTCAAAAAAATCTGAAAAAAAAATCAAAAGCAGAAGAAAAATGAACTAAACCTCTGCGCAATTTAGTCGAATCGAATAAAGCATCAAACAACAACAACAAAATGAGAAATTTACAATATACGTTTAAGTTTGAAGTAAGCAATAAAGTCATCAACAAATAACGCCTTTAAATTACTTCTGAGCGAAGAATTCAATGCATGATAAATTAATGTGGATTTAATGAAAACTTTTTTGTGAAATGTCAGAAAAGTTTTCAAATAGAAATTGAAATTGATTCAAAAAGGAAGGGAAGCCAGAAGAGTACTGACATTTAAGAAAAATGTTACTGAATAGAAGTTTAAAATAATGAAAAATATGTTTTATTTAAAGAAAAATCAATTTAATGTACAAAAACAATTTTTTGGAATTTTTAAAACTTTTTTCCTTGATTAACTTTTAGTTGTTAAAAATTCTCTTTTATTTTCTTCATAATCCAGTATTATTTCTTCTTACTCTGCTCTAGAAATTACAGCGTATTTGGTATTCGTTCAGGGCGTTGTCTTTGTTCCGAGGCTTTTATCACCAGGTATTGTCATTTGGCATTAAATGCAGATACAAAATCAAAGTGCCACCTTCGTTTGCACTCGAAGCACATGGTTGCCATGCCACGCCCACTCTTTGGGGCTGAACTCAACTCAACTCAACTCACGCCCAACGTTCGCACAACGCCTCTGGGCACCTGTGTCAATATATATTTTGGACTGCAGAAAAGTTTGGCGCGCAACTTGAAAGCTAAACACGGCAGATCCAAGGCATAACTTGCATAAACTTGCTCTCAAAGGACACACACACACACACAGTACATGTTCACACGCACGTACGCTCCGAAAGTATGCTACAAATATGCTCATTACGTGCGAGCCAAGTGGCAGACTCCCACTTGCCGTTCGCTACAAGACACGCACACTCACACACACTTGTGCCAAGTAAGAGCGACAATGACTCAATTTATTATTGCATACTTTGCGGCCATATTTCAACTGTTTGCCTCTCTGTGCTTTCCATAGGCGTGGCAACTCCCAAGAAATCGCATGAAGTCTTAGTGCCAGAGCAGTCAGTGTTACCATACATTATAACTAGTTTAATACCCAAAAATTTCTAGCTTTTAATTAACTTAAACTCTGGTTGCATTTCCGGTTTTCCAAGAATCCAACGGGATTTTTAAATGCTCATTAGTGAACTACATAAAGTTGTGTAATTAAAAGTTCGACCATTGTTAACTTTAGACAACTAGTTGAATTGTTTCTCATTAAAATTGGTTGGTGTACGAAATTTTATAGAAGTTTGAGTTTGATCAAATTAATTTGTTTCAATTTTCTGATGGCAATATATTATTTTAGTATTTTAATTAGTTAGTTATTTACGCATCAGTGGAAACTGGTACGCAAATCGCAGTGAACTTGAAGAAAATATATATAAAATAATTATAATGTTTTAAATTAAACTTTTTATTATGAAATTAATACTGAATAAATAATGTTTTGACATGTTAAAGAAATTAAAATCAGTAACAACTGAAAATGGAATACTTAAACGATTGAACAAATTTTATTTTATTTTTTTCTCATCTGATTACTAAACTGGTAGTTGCAAATTTAAATTAAATACTTAAATGCTTTGAAAAAAAATTAAATAGTTTAAATTTTTATAAAGAAATATATACGAAGCTACTTTTAGGGACAACTTATTTTTTTTACATTTTTTTTAAATTTTTTACTGTTGTTCCAGGACAACTTAACCCAATAACTTGACAATTTTGTTGTGCTCCCTTCTTTACAAAAAAACAGGCTGACAGTGGAAAATGGGCGTGGCCTGAATAAATTTAAATCTGTCATAGTCACTAAACTCAACGTAGTCAAATTCCATTAAATTCACAGACTGTCACTTGGGGCGAATAGGGCGTGGCAGCTCAAAACATCCAACAAACTTAAACAATACAAAATATATATGCTTTTTAAAATTCAAGTCTCTAGCTGTTATAGTTGGGTAGTGTATAGGTTTACAGCAAACAGCTTGAAACTTGCTTAACCAAGGGGTATAAGTAAAGTCGTGCTTTAAACAGGATATGTGTTAGTCGCACAGTAGTTTGTTAACCAGTGTAGTTGATTATTATGGCTTATTCATGTTGTTGCTGTTGCTGCTGAAGTTGATGTGGGCATTATTTAAGCTGCCAAATTGAATTTACTTTGTGAGTATCTGTGAAATTGGCATTTCAATATTTAATGAACTGAGCTGATGCTGAGCTGAGCTCAACTCCTCACAGGTACTAAAAGAAATTTTCCACTCTACGCAACGTAGGGTGGTTAGGGGGTCTAGGAGCTAGGGGGCGTGGCTGATTGGTTGACCGACTGCTTGACCTTGTTAAGGCAAAAGAGCAGAGGAGAGCGGTGGGTAAAGAAATGAAATTGAAATTGAGGCATTCATCAATGTGGGAATCATCGCGCACTGTGCAGTGTCAGTGCATGTCATGCAGCACTGTCAAACTGGCGGTCAGTCAATCAGTATGCCAATCAGTCAAGCAGTCAATCGCACAGCACAGGCGGTGAGCCAAGCCGAGTTGAGTTGAGTTGAGGTCTCAATCAGTTGCTAAAAGCGGCACGTCAATCAAGCGATAGAAGGCTGTCCTGCTTGCACGCGCTGAGTGCCGATGAGAGCAAGCAAAGGAGAAAGAGAGAGAGAGACAGAGAGAGAGGGCAAAGAGGCGGCAAAAAGCGCATTCTGCACTCAGATTATATGCCAAATGACTTATCAAGTTGTTAGTGTGTGTGTGTGTGTGTGTGCTAAGTGTGGGCGTTGCCATACTGCTCGCTGTCTCACTCACTCTCTCACCTTCTCTTTCGCTCTTCATCACACTTACTTGTTTGCTTTCACTTCCTCTTGTTGTCTTCGTTTTCATTCACTCCTTTGCACTATGGTCAAACTAACCATATTTTTGAACTAATAATTTTTAAGTCACTTACTATTTAAAATAAAACAAATAACTAACTAATAATATATTTCTAAAAAACATTTTGGCAATAAATTACCCACTTTGTACCCCTCTAATTTAAATTAATTAAAAATTTAGTGCATTAGTCATTAAAAAATTCTGTAAAAGTGACAAAATGCTCCATAGTACAGCGCACTGTGTGTTGACTGCTGCGCAAAATGTCAAAGTTCGCAAAATTATTGCATACTTTCTGGCTGGCAAATGAAATTTCTCATGAAATTAAAGTAAGCACACACACATACACTCGAGCACTTGCACACTCGCACACTTGCACACACACATACACTGCGAGTGTGCTTTATTATTAAATTTGCAAATAAAAACAAAAAAGAGGCAAGCAGGAAGCTAACAATAACAATGCCAGCAAATAAAACAAATAAAAATATTAGCAGCAAGTGGCAGCTGCAAGTGTGTATGTGTGTGTGTGTGTGTGTGTGTGTGTGTGTGTGTGTGTGTGGGTATGTGGGTGTGTATAGAGCACTCTTTTTGTTAGCTCTGCATTTAGTTCCATTTAATTGTTACTTAGTTTCTTTATACATTTTTCCTTAACTGAAACTGCGTTCTAAGTTTTAAAATACTGCTTAGATTTCAAGACAAATGGGTGCCTCAACTATGTGATTATATTTGGGGTATAAGCTACTTAAAAAATGATTCCAAAATCATTTAATTTTTACATTAGATGTAGTCAAGTACTACCATAGTTTCTCAACCCCAAATTTTTGGCTTTCTGTGCTATACAAACTCTGATCTGTCGAAATTTCAGCTTCCAGTTTTTGTTTTAGCGGCATTTTGTCACGCATATTCTTACAGGCACGCAACAGATACCCACACACATACACAACGAGAGCGGGACACGCCCATTGTGAAGGCAGGCGGCGGACTAACAAAATCAAAGTCTTGTGCCAGGCAAAGGCATCCTTCAAACAAAACTGTCAGCAACTGTCAAAAGAAGTTAAACGAAAACCAACAAAACAAAACAAAACAGGGGAAAAAAATAAGAAGAGAGGAACACACATTTTTATATATGGGTGTGGATGTGTGTGTGTGAGTGTGTGACGGGAAACGGAAGAACGACGATTTGGGGTAGAGGTTAGCAAATTCAGGGTCCCGACCCTGTGTGTGTGTTTCTTTCTCTGTGTGTGTGTGTGTGTGTGAGAGAGTGCTATTCCTGTTCAATGTCCTGACTGAATGTTTGTTGAAGAACTAAGCAGGAACTGAGAAAGCAGCTGATGAGGTTTGCGAGCGAGAGATAGAAAGAGAAAAGGAGAAACGCTCAAGAAACTGTCGTTGTGATTTAGTCGATGGCACGTAGCAGGCGGTTTATTTTTAGCACCTTGTTCTCAAAAAAAAAAACACAGCTCCCTCTGGCAAAAAAACAAAAAAAATCAGCAAACTGCGTATCTTCCCAATCTCCGTATCAAAACAATACATCATCATGGGGCAAGGCATTGACAACAACACAAAAACTTTGCTCTCCTTTTTTATTTGAACTGTTGTTGCTGTAATTGTGAATATTAAATATATACATACATACATATATACTACTATATATATAAATTCTATATATATATATGACAATAGGCATGCAACCAAAAAAGAGCGAAATATAAGAATAAAACAAAACGAAAAGCGAAACGTTAAAAAAAGAAACTAGTAGGAAAGACTGCGTTAGAAGGTACCGACTTAAAAAAGCCGTGTAATTCAGTAATCGTTGTTAATAAAAAGCTAGAGTTTAAAGCTTCTTAAGCTGCAAGCATTTTAAAAAATGTTTAGAAATCATTGCCTACTCTTAGGCGCATGTTTTTAAAGCAGCTTTGCTGGTTGCTCTATGTATAAACGATTTTAACGCATTTAATCATTTAATGAAATATAAATTAATCTAATTCTATCTAAAAGAGCATGCTTTTAGATAAATTCATATATGTAGACACTTTTAAGCAATATAAAAAGCATTGCCTGCTTTTAGGCGCCTGCTTTCAAGTCAGCTGTACGACTACTCCTAACGATTTTAACAAACTTAAAAATGTGGTTTGATTAAAAACATACTTATCTATTACTTACTAAGAAAAAGATAGCCTTTTTTCACTTCTACATAATGCTAACACTTTAAACAAACAAAGCACTTTATTTTAGAAGTCGTGGCAAAACGGTTGCCAATCGGCTGATATTATTTAGCTAAACTTTTCTTAACTCTTCTACACTCTTCTAACTGTTCAAAAGTATATATTTAAATATGCCCAACTATGAAATCTATTTTTAAAACATTTTTCTTTTCGCTACTCAAATTACAATAATTACAATATACCCTTTATTTTATGGCACGTTTATCAAAAGACACGGAAAAAAGGCGGAAAAAAGTCAGTGCCAAAAAGTTTTCGTTTTTTTGGTTTTCTTTTTTTTTCATAATTTTTTTAGCATTCATTTTTTCCGTTGTTTTGTTTTGTGTTTTATTTTATTTTATTTTTTTTTGACAAGGGTTTGGGTTTGGGCGCTCGGGGCACTTTTTTTTTGCTGCTCGGGGACCTGAATCGTAGCTGGAGACCGTACCGAGTTTGAGAGTTTTGTGGTCTGGGTTATTGGATGGGTAGCAAAGCATAAAGCATTTATACTAATTTCTCGATAATTTCGTTACGGTCGTAAAAATAAAGAAAGTACGCCGGGACAGGCACGCAGGACTCTGCCTTGGCTCAATGGGAGTCAGAGACTTTTTTTTATATATATTAATGTATATGTATTTGTTCCCTTTGTATTGGTGTATAATTTTGTGGTTTTGGTTTTGGTTGAGTTTTAGCTGTGAACAGACTTTATATCGATTTGCTGTGCACAATTATATTTAATGAGCTTTTAATTGAATTGATTTTTTGTGATATGAATATACACCCACAAGCCCACACACACACACACACACACACACACACACACACATACATATTTGCAAGGACGTAGCAGTGATAGTGGGAGAGTGAGAGACTGAAGGACAAAGTCTAGTGACAGAATGATGGATATTAGGGCCAAATGAATGGATTCACAGTCGATGAATTTGTTGGGCGGGTCAGATAAACTGCAGCCAATCAATGTGGCAACGTGTAGTGAGTAAAACAAATGATGAAAACAATGAAGAAGAAGCAGCAGCAGCAGCAGAAAAAAGCAAACAGGAAGACAGTAGGACAGTGGAAAGAAAAATGAGCGAAAGGAGTGGGTGATGCTGATGGTGATGGAGATGGAGAGTAAAAGTGACAATAAAAGTCTAAATAAAGAATGAAACTAGGTTAGAGACACTACGGGTTGTTGCCGCATATAATAAAGACAGCAAAAAGTGAGTAAAAGTGAAATGTGGCGCAATAAAGATCTATTTTATGAAACAGCGCTGTCCACTTCGCTATCAGGTGCTGCCAACTTAATAAAGTTTAACTTAACGGACATTTAAAGTGAATTAAATGTAATAGAGCCAACTAATTGTAGTGTACAATGGACAGTTATGAGTATGAGAAGGACAGATAAGATAGAAAGGAGAGGGAAGTAGTTGGGCAAATGGGGGAACAATGGGTAAGTTGATTGAGGTAAGGTAGAAGGGTAACAAATATAGTTAGAGAGTTGAGTAGACCAATTAATTATGCAATATAAATAATAAATGTTTAAGAATAGGTATAGGAAAATTTCTGTAATTTGTTTTCATGAAGTGATTATCGATAATGAATGTAATTTTATTTAATATCGATAAATTATTAATCTGGGTTAAGTATCGATTAACAAGTGTTTAGATCCAGGATGACTTTAGGATATCACTGAATTGATTCACTCTCTTCTATTCGGTAACTGTCATGAGCTGCAGACATGTTCTGAGGTTGATCTCATATTTAGGAAGAAATCTTTCGACAAACCAACCATCCAAATAAATTTATTATCGAATTTTCTTACTAAAATGTTAAACGACTAAATTTAACGAACACTTTTAATAAATTTAATTTAACTCTGAAAATAAAACACTAGAAAATTTTGTATATATTTGAAACTAAGTAGACATACAAATAAATATCAAATTGCATGCAAAAAATTAAGTTTATATCACATTTGAACTGTGCAGAATAATATTTAAGTTATTTCAGTAAAGTAAATAAAAAATTTATGAAATTTTGATGTATTTGAGTTTAAAGAGACAGACAAAATAAATATTATATGAACCTCAGATAGAAAAAACTACCTTAAGTCACAAATTTTGATAACGAATCTCATTTAATACAAGTTTTAATAGGCACTTTTAAGAAAAGAGTCTATTTAAGATAGATTGAGTAAAATATATATATATGTTATGGTTTTTTATTTATAATCAAATGCGCATTGCTTCATAGCGCTTGTGGTATAGGTGAAGTACAAATTAAGAGTGAGTGCACTAAGCACATACATGGTCACTTATGAACTAGGGAGTTGCCAGATTAATACATAGCAAGCTTATAACTATCGATATTTTTAACACTTCTTCTTAAGCTTATTATGTATTCATTTAAACAAAATGTATTTCAAAATTTTAACTTAACTTTAACCAATTTTTCTCTATTTTATAAACTTCTTTCTTAAGTTTTTAAAGTTAAGCCTAGTGCTTTAACAAATTCACAATGTTTTTGTTTACCCAAACATTTTGTAAAAATATCTGCAACATTTTCATTAGTGCAAACATACTTTAAACTGATTTCATTATTTTCAACTTTTTCTCGAACAAAATGATACTTTATATCTATGTGTTTTGTTCTCTTGTGGTGAACAGGATTCTGAGCGATGTGTTGAGCGCTCATGTTGTCTCCAAAGATGGTCATCTTCTGCTGTTGTGTCCAGCCAATCTCTTTGAGTAGTCTTTGAAGATAAACAGCTTCTTTTGCAGCAACTGAAAGAGCGATGTATTCAGCTTCCGTGCTGCTCTGTGCCACTACGCTTTGCTTTGTAGACGACCATGAGAAAGCACTACCTCCCAACATGAAGGTGTATCCCGAATACGATTTTCTATCAGTGTGGTCGTTTGCCCAATCCGCATCTGCAAATCCTGTGACCGGCTCTCCACACTTTGTGTAGACGATGCTCAGGCTTATAGTACCCGCAAGGTACCTCAAAATACGTTTAGCTGCAGCTTCGTGCTCCACGTGAGGGTTTGTATTGCGCTGAGCTAGTTTGCTTGTAGCATGCAATATGTCTGGCCGACTCAAGACTGCTAAATACATAAGAGAACCAATTAGACTTTGATAATTAGTTATATTTACCACGGTGCAATTCTCATTTTTGCAGGCGACTTGAAAACCAGGATCAAGCGGTGTGGTAACTGGCCGACAATTTTGCATTCCATACGTTGACAACAGATTTTGGATATACTTCTTCTGTGACATGATCACTGAACCTTGTTTGCCGTCTCGTTCTATTTCCATGCCTAGGAAATACGTCAGCGGCCCACTCTCGTGAATGTCGAACTTCAACGCAATCTTCTTCTTAACGTTGTCTACCTCGCTTTCGGTTTTACTTAAGATGATTAAGTCATCCACATAAACTGCGATGTACTGCTGTTGTCCTGGCTTGAAATACAGGCAAGGCTCGTTCCTGCATCTCTCAAACCCAATGCTTCGCAAAACCTCATCCAGCGTGTTGTTCCATGCCCTTCCTGATTGCTTTAGACCGTAGATTGCCTTTTGCAACTTTAGAACTCTCTTTGGATGTTGCTTGTCTTCGAAGTTTTCAGGCTGCTTCATAAACACAACTTCTTCCAGGTTGCTGTTTAAATACGCGTTGGATATATCCACCTGATGCATACATAGCTGTTTTTCTGCAGCTATTGCAAAAAGCATACGAATAGTTTCGTAGCGGATAACTGGAGAGAAAGTTTCTTGATAATTCACTCCTTGTTGCTGCCCGCAACCCTTGGCTACCAGTCTCGACTTAAAGCGCTCAATATTTCCGTCCTTGTCTCGCTTCAAACGGAAAACCCATTTTGAGCCGATCGCTTTCTGACCTTTTGGCAAGTCCACCAATGTCCACGTCTTATTCCTTCGAAGAGCATCCATTTCAGCTTGCATAGACTTTCTCCAATCAGACGCATTTTGACCGTTCACTGCATCTGCAACCGTTTGTGGCGTTTCTCCATCGTCATAACTTTCCAGAAAGTTAAGCATATTGTAGACTTTTCTTGGCCTACCAGGCTGACCTGACCTTCTTAACGATGGTCTACCAGGTCCACGGCGAGGAATACTATCATTTGGTGCATCCTGCTGTTCATCATTTGCATTCTCTGCATCGCTGGCACTCGCTTCCTCCAGTTCATCAATTGCATCATCTTCTGCATCGCTGGCACTCGCATACACCTCCCCTTCTTCGCTGGAGTCCTCATTGGCGTCATTATTTTCCGACTCAGCACGTCCGGTCTGTTCCCCTGAAATTTCAAGATGAGGCTCAAAGCGAATAATATGCGTTAAAGGATCAATATCAGTGTTCGAAATTGCTTTTTCAAACTCTCCTTCAACAAACTTCACATCTCGACGGGCGACGACTGTTCGTTTAATCGGGTCATAAAGCCTGTATGCTTTTGATTCAAACGAGTAGCCAACAAATGTATACTGTCTTCCCTTTGCTTGGAATTTGCCCCTGTTTGTTTTATCGATCGCAAACACACGTGATCCAAAGATACGAAGATGCTTTACCGACGCTTTTCGTCCATGCCATGCTTCAAACGGTGTACTTCCATCCAGTGCTTTGGTAGGACACCTGTTTCGCAAGTATACTGCAGTCTGTACTGCTTCAGCCCATAAAAACTCTGGTAAGTTCCCATGTATCAGCATGCTCCTTGACATCTCAACAATTGTGCGATTGGCACGCTCCGCTATTCCATTTTGTTGCGGCGTATAAGGAACTGTCAATTCTCTCTTTATACCACATTTTGTCAGTAATTCATTGAATTTGTTGTTAACGTACTCTGTACCGTTGTCGCTTCTTAAAACTTTTATTTTTTCCTTTGTTTGATTTTCGACAAAGCTTTTAAACAACAAGAATTTATCGAACACCTCGCTTTTGGCGTGCATAAAGTAAACAAATACTTTACGGGTAAAATCATCGATAAAAGTGACAAAGTAACGATTACCTGCAATCGAGTTAACGTTCATCGGACCGCATACGTCAGAATGAACCAGTTCCAATACTCGATTTGTTACTCTTTCCGCTTTTTGTGGGAATGGCAACGCTCTAATTTTTGCTCTATTGCATGTGTCACAATTTATTGTTTTGTTTACATTGTCCAGTTTCATGCCATGCACAAGCTCTTTTTCACTAAGTTCTCTCAAGTCTTTGAAATTGAGGTGGCCATACCGATTATGCCAATTTACTGTGACTGACGAGTCAACCGACGAATTTAGTGAAATGTTCTCTGTTTTATTTATATACACATATAAATTTCCATCTCGAACCGCGCGAAAAATTATCTCGTCTTTTTCGTTTCTTATGATTGCTTGCGAATTATAAAACGTTGCTTTGTTACCATATTGTGCCACCTTACTTATTGACACAAAATTCATATTTAACGACGGAACGTACAAAACGTTATTCATAGTTATTTGTCTATAAATTGTTTTCAAAATAACTGTACCTGAACCGGGCGATTCAACATATTTGTCCGCGGCGAGCATTATCTTCACGCTATTTTCTTTATACGAAACAAATTTACTCTTGTCATTACACATATGCGATGTCGCACCACTATCTAGACACCAAATATTTTTTCGATATTTATCTCCGTCTATGTGCATTAAGAAATTTGACTGTTCACTTTGTGCTTGATTTTGTTCGTCTTTCTTTTTGCTTTTGCATTCGAACGCGCGATGCCCTTGCTTTTTGCAAATGAAACACTTTCCGTTAAATTTTTGAATTTGCTTTTCGCGTCGTTTTTCTGTCTTTACATTTTTTGCACTGTGCACTGCTTGTGCCGCTATTTCGCGCTCTTCTTTGTCCACTTTTCTAGAAGCTTCTTCTAGAAACTTTACTTTTACCGTTTCAAATGGTGGTAAAATGTCGCGTGTCTCGATCGCGACGACAAAATTTTCAAACGAACTTGGCAAACTTGATAACAACATTATTGATTTTAGCTCGTCGTTTAACTTTATGTCCAGCTCTGCCAATTTATCTGTTATTTCGACAAACGAATTAACATATGCAAGCGCATTTTTACCAACATTCATATTTAAGCGCAATAGCTTTTGATATAACTGCACTTTTTTTATTGGTCCCACAGGCGAGTGAACGTTCTTTAACTTTTTCCAAGCATCTGCCGAATTTGTACATGTTTTTATATGTATTAGCTGATTCGGTTTCACATTTAAAATTAAAGAAGCCAATGCTTTTTGGTCAAGCGTGTCCCAACGTGCTTCTGCGGCAGCGTCATTTTCGGGCCTTCTTTGAATTTCACAAACGACATTCCATAAGTCTGACGTCACAAGTATGCTGCGCATAGACAAACACCAATTGTCGTAATTATCCGCGTCAAGTTTTTCTATTTGAACCGACATACTCATTTTTTAACTTTTGTCCGAACGTTTTCTAGTTCTTTCTTAATTTTTCACTATACACACAACTCCTGGGCCCATAACCTTTGTTATGGTTTTTTATTTATAATCAAATGCGCATTGCTTCATAGCGCTTGTGGTATAGGTGAAGTACAAATTAAGAGTGAGTGCACTAAGCACATACATGGTCACTTATGAACTAGGGAGTTGCCAGATTAATACATAGCAAGCTTATAACTATCGATATTTTTAACAATATATATATATATATAAAGTCGTATACACAAACCAAACTATTTTCATATACATAAGAAAAGTCTTTGGGCTGCAACACTTTGATATAGAAAGTTGGATGCAAGATGCATCGCAGTGTCAGCCAAGTAACAATTAAGGCAGTAAGACGTGAGACTGCACTGCTAACTGCCAACTGCCAACTGGTGTCGAAAAAGTATCAGGTTCGGATGCTCAGAGTCTTCACCAATGGGGTACAGTAGTTGGCCAAGTCCTTGGATGAAAGCCTGGCCATTAGCGCTTGTTGTTGGCCACATTATGGCGACGGTTATTGTAAACGGCTCAAGTCCGCTTAAAGGTAACTGTTAGCTGGTAACTGTTTTGTCATGGGCGGGGTCGTGGTCGGGGTTGGAGCAGGGGGACTTCTTGTGGGTAGCAGTAGCTGCAGCTGATGGGTATAATGTTGCAACCTCATGGCCACTGGGAGATGTGGTGAGTGTGTTTGTTGTGTTGTGTGTGGTGCCTCGGCATTGTGTGTCAAATGGTCTGGCTGACTCGCAATACAATGCGTTAAGCTGTCAACCCATTACACCCCTTTTCATGCCCTTGTCAGCGCAACAAGAGCAGGTCTAGAGGGAGACAGCAAGAGCAAGAAAGAGAGAGAAGGACAGCAAGCAAGACAGCTGTGATAACGAAGACAAAGTTGTCGATTCACAATGTGCAACAACAAATGAAATAAACAGCAAAATTTTTTACATTTTATACAATTTATTGTATGCGTAACGTTTTCCTTTCATTTGTCAATTTTCTGTGTGCAGTACAGTGGGGAGATGTACAGTGGGTAAGGTTAACAATGTAATTTCATTTTATTTCTTGTTTGTTGCAGTTTTTTCTCTCGTATTTTGTCAATGCATTTCATGTTATTATCCAATTAAATGCGCACAGCGTGGAATTGAGAAAATTCCGTAGTAGCTGAGGAAAATGCTGGAAAAACAGCCACACGTAGTCGTGTGTGTGCTTCTGTGTGTGTGTGTGTGTGCGCGCGTGTGTCTGTCTGCGTAATTAATGCGCTTAAAAAAAGTATTAAATTTAATTGTGCTTGCAGCAAACAATACAGAAATTAAAAACAAGCAGAAGAGGCAAGGGAGTAGCGTGAAGAAAATATATATGACTGGAAGATACCCTGTAAGTGTACAAATATAATGTTCACCATCGATGCGTAAGTGGGGCAATAGCATTTAATGAATTAATTAATTTAAGAGGAATATTTAAGTGCTTTAAAAATATTTAACTGCTAGATACCCTGTAAATACACAAAGCGAATGCACATAGTCGATGTAAAAGTGCAGAAATTTCATTTACTCATTGAATAAAATAAAAAGAATAATTAAAATTATTTTTTCATGTTAACAAAAGTATACAACTGCTAGATACCCTGTTATTTTACAAAAAATACATTCACAATTGTTGTGCAAATTCATTGGTTTGTTAAATAAATTTTTTTAAAAACATTTAAAATTTTTTTTTTGAGATGCACAAAATAAGCATGCGAGATACCCTATAATTTTTAAAATTAGTTGCCTGAATCGATGAGAAAGCTTAGTACTATCTTTAAAAGCTACCCAAATAAAATTTAAGTATTTTTGATGCTTTTATGACTGCTAAATACCCTGTAAATAACCCAAGCTAGCGCTTACAATCTATACAAAAGCGCTAAAATTTCATTAGTTGACAAGTGTCTATTTTCTGTTGAATTAGTTCATACCCTTAACCAATTTTGCAGGGTATAAAACTTAAGGGTTACAATAACAGAATATTGTGTAATGCAGCCAAAGGCGCTTACTGGCTTCGCTGCGGAGTATGCCAGTATAACTGTAAACGGGAAGCGTGCATGGAATTAAAAACTTTTGTGCTGCCAACTTTCCATTTGAGCTTCTTCTTTTTTGGCCAGCTTTTTGTTGTCTGCTTTACGGCGCTTTTCAGTTAAGCGCACACGAAATGAAAGGCAACAAAACTAACGGTAAAACCAAACTTATAATGAATTTTAAGCATAAATTATTTGATATCAACTCGCTCCAAACTCCAACTTCAAGTTCAACTCCAACTCCAACTCTGCTCTTATTTCACTTTTCACATTTCACATTTCATCTCTTTCGACTGTTGCTGCATCTGACATTTGACTATGGTTGCTTTAATTATAACGAAGGTGGAAAAACATTTTAGTGAAAATCCTTTGCCGAGGCAGTTACTCCCTCGTTCACTCGCTCTCAGGCTGTTGCGTAATTTCACGCTCTTGAATAACTTTCAAAATTGTGTATTCTCTGCCTCAGCAAAGCTTTCACAGACTTCCATTAACTTCCCCAGCTTAGGAGTATTTCTTTTTTTTCAGTTTAGAAACATAATGAGCTGGAAGTAGTAAACTGATACTGCAGCACTATGGAGGACAGTCTGCGCTGCTGACAAAACATTGTAATAGTTGGAGTAATAGTAATTTGGTTGCTGTAACACTACGTAATATTTTCTACACTTGTCAAGAAATTTTCTAAGAAAATATATATTTATTATTTTACTGCGAATTATTTAAAGCAAGCATAAATTTCTTGCATTTTGTATAAAGCTAATAAAAATCATTACATATATCAACCTTTTCTATAAAATAAATATTTTAAGATAAGAGTTATGATGAGATTAGAGTTGTTTTAGGGCTTAAAAGTATAAGAAAATATTATTTATATTCTTTTACCTTTTATACAAAATGCAGGAATCCTTTTAAATCAAACAAAAATTAATTTAGCCCATTTTATTGTTCAGTTTAAAAATATTAATTTATTTCTTTAGTGCTGTGAAATTAAAATGATAATTTCAATATTTGTATAATAATCAAAAATTGTAAATAAAATTAGAATAAAATCTTTTCCACCCAAAAACAAAGTTTAGTTTAGTTTTAAGTATTTAACATGCCATGAACCACGCTCTTTTAAGAGGGTACCAATAAACACAGTGAACAAAAATTTAATTTAATTTTTTAAGGAATTAATTTAAGTTTAAGCTTTATCTACTCGTTTTTAATTAATGTATTTTAATATTAATTTTTATAGCCATACATTTAACTATTTCTGCACTAATATCTTAACATTAAAGTAATTTAAAAGCCAGTTTGTGTATTTGCCAGTGTATTTTGCTTTGTCTGTGTTTATCTCACAGTCCCTTTATCTGTCTCCCTCTTTCTCCCTCTCTCTGCTCACTCCCTTGCAACCTTGAGCTTTATATCTCGTTGCAGTTAATGATAAATATGTGTGTTTTTGGTAGTTTGGGTTGTAATCCCTTTGTCAATGCACTTCACGTACTTAACACAGGTTGACAACTCAGTTGCCTGTTGAGCTAATTGAATTGCAACTGTTTCTACCCAGTACACTACCTTCTTCACCCCTCCCCTGATCACCCCCTGCTTTGTGTAATCGCAATCATCAAAGTTGTCGCGACTAATACTAAAATAACAGCAGCTGTTGCCTCGAGACTTGGAGATAAAAACAGATCCGATTGCGCCAATGCCATAAATTAGCCCAATATAAAGTGCAGTTGTATTACGAATTGCAATTAATTAAACATGGCCAAGAGCGGGTGGCTGGGGCTGCAAAGCCATTACGTAAAAGATAGCGAGTGGAAGAGGGATGAGAAGAGAGAGGGAGAGAGAGATAACCTTCACCTGGCAACAGTGAGCTAGAGTTAGCGTGACGTCAGCTATGCAATTGGAGAACTAAACACATGGCCATGTGTCCTTAAAGCCCCAACTCACTCACTCACTCACTTGCTCTGCCTTTGTGCCTCCCAGTTTGGGAATTGCCTTCATTTAATCAAATAATCCTTGCAGTTCATCTGCATAAATATCCACTGGTTAATTAGAAAGTGATCAAAAAATTCGATGAAGTAGATGGAGGTATACCCAGGAGGTCGATTTCCCTATCAAAGAACCCCTTCTTTCTTTGGTCGTACTTTTGCCGATCTTTAGATTTCCTCTAAACTCTTATCCTACTTATGCCGTTATCTCCCCGTTCTCCTGATGTTGCCCTATCATACTCCTAGCTTCCTCCTTCAAATAATTTCCCATGTTATAGTGTCAATTGCCCTACCAAAGAATCTTTCTAGGTTTATCTTTTGTCTCCGTACTCCTGATAACCTCCTACCGAACTTCTACCTTCCTCTTATAATCGATAGACCCAACTTTGGTATACCCATAAGCCTTATAGTCCTACCATAAAATCTATCTAGATATATCTTTTGTCGTACTTTTGCTATACTCCTGCCGTATTTCTACCGTACTCCCTTTATACTCCTACCCGTCTTATGCCGTTACCTCTTCGTACCCCTGATGCTCGCCTACCGTGCTCCTACCTTCGTCCTGTAAATTACTGTGAAGCAAGGAAAGTAATCGATAGACCTGACTTTGGTATACCCTTATGACTGATTGCCCTACCATTGAATCTATATAGATATTTCTTTTGTCGTACTATTTCCTTTGTACTCCTACCCTTCTTATATCGTTAACTCTCCGTACTCCGTACTTTGTTATTTTCTTGACCTTCTGTTGCTCCACTCCTGCTCTACTGCTGCCATACCCTGCCATACATCGACTGTACTCAGCTCGTTCGAGTGTAATCTCCAAAATCTGATCAACATACCTTTGCTTTATCTTTTACACACATTCCCAAACCATCCAGTCCCCTTTCCCCCTTATACAAGTTTTACTTTTGTATAGAGCGCCTCAAATCAATATACATTTTACAATCACTCGAAGTAGAACTAAAATAAATTTCCAAGTTTTGTTTTTTTGCTACTCGAAAGTTTTTTATATATTTCGTAAAAGAACAACCGAAATTTTGAAGGTAAAACCCAACAATGAACAACAACAATGAAGGTTTGCCCAACTCAATACACACAACAGTGCAGAGTCTGGTACAAGAGCATTCCGGAGCTGTGATCAATCCGGAGACAGAGCATTCCATCAATGCGAATATGCTGAATGGGATTCTAGACAAAATACGCATTAAACTAAATGGATTGGAATACAATAATGAATTGGGCTCCAAAATATCTGAGTGTCGTGCGCTTCTTAAGCGGATCGTTGAATTTAATGTGAATGCTCGTGAGGAAGTCGATTATATTCGTGAATTGCTAACGAATATCCTGGACGAGGTGGAAGAAAGCTGTGAGACCGATGAACTCGATGATGATCATGGGGACAGTGAAAATGCCAATGCTTATGTCGATCAGAAAGAAGATAAAGACGAAGGATTCGATGAGCACAAGGAATGCAATGTGCAGCTCTGAGAGCTGAAATAATTACACGGCGAGAGCTAAATTTTGTACTTAAGGAGAGGAGAATAAGAGAGAAAGAGAGCGAGAGAGAGACAGAGAGACGAAGGAGCCACAGAGAGACGAAGTAGTTAACAAATAACAAATATCAACATATATCTGAGCAATCATACCAAATACAACTTGTCGTTTAATCAATCAACTGCAAGCAGTATCAAAAACTCAAACCTAACCTCACAATTAATATAGTCTTGAAACAAAACTCGAATAAAAACACTTGCATTGCTTGCGTCCATATACAAATATAATATATTTTAATTTTATTGAGCACTTAGTGATGAACAAACTTGTTCAAATCTCTGCCAACAAATAGACGCTTATCTACATATGTGCATACTTTATGAGGACTGATTAGTAGGGCTTCAGAAGAACCGATAGTTAAAAACCCCTCACTAACAACTGTTCTATGGAAGTTAGAGGAGATGCAGTTATCCGATTCTGATCAAACTTGAAAAGGATAACCATAGGAGTGCTATACACATACTGTATAAATTTGATAGTCTTTGTAGATTCTAAGGAATGACTTTTTTACAACTTGTGGGGTCGGTTAAGGGCCGTGGCCACAATTTGAAATAAACTGTAGACGTACTTTTTTACCCCTTCAAATTTGGAGTCTCTAGGTATTATAGTCTCTGAGAACCAGCTGTTTATATTGACTCACGGACAGGCAGGTTGACGGGCTTCGCTTTATTTACTCATCCATTGATGATGATCAAGAATATATATGGTAAATGGTATCGGAAATGGCTCCTTCTACATGTTACTCTCATTTTGCTTCTGACAAACCAAAAAGAACTCTCTTTTTTTTTCCTAATACGGTGTCTCAATGCCTATTATGCATAAAAATATTTCCTCAAGTAAAATAATAACTCTTATTAAGAACTTTATTTAAATATTTAATTTACTTAGTATTTCTGGAATTCAAAATTTGCTAGCAAATTAAGCTTAAAAGTGCAAAAGTTAAGAAAATTCGCTATCGGGTTGCTTGTTTTCGAGGAAAACGAAACTTGTTGATGCCCAGCTTATTTAAAGACACGAAATTCAATGGAATTCAAAAAGTTATAATTACTCGTATTATGCGATGTCTTTAAGAGATTCATCATACAAATACTTTGCCTCCCTTTCACGCTTATGCTGTCTCTTTCTGTCTATTTGTGTCTCTTTCTGTGGTCATATATCGTATTGGTTTTTGCAAGTGACTTGAATTGTTCTTGGTATTCAGATGCAATTGTCAGTGTTGAGTTATTTGTATGTATCGCTATTTATAGACCCTGTAGTTTGAATGGCATTCCAGGGGGGCGGTCACAGCAACCCACGCGTTGTCAGCGGTGGTGTTGTCGGTTGTGTCGGTGGTGCCGTGTCGAGCGCAATCGTAAACACAAATTTTCCCGTTACACGTGCGGACATTTTCCGCTTTTCTCTGCCCACTCGCTCTCCCCAACAACCCATTCACCAAATTATCATTATTATTATTATTACTATTATTATTATTATTAGTGTTGTTGTTGTTGTTGCTTAGTTAGTCGGCAATTAGATAATGATTTATTTTTGCATACAGCACATGGTTGTGCGTGTGTGTGTGTGCATTATGCGGGTGCTATTTGAATTTTGATTTATTTACACGCCACACAAAGTAACAACTAGAGATGCACGCATGCCGTGACACGCGTAAACATGTCCAAACATGTCTAAACATGACTCAACGTGTCGCAGCGTGAGCTAACCTTAAGCCAATGTAAACAAATCAAAACTACGCGACATTGAAGTACCCAACTGTTCGATTAATGGACATGTGGGGTAAATCCGATATATAGCGTATATATAGACTAAAGACCAAATGCTTCAGGTATTTAAAAGAATTCTCTTACTGATCAACAGATGGTGTCTGTGTGCCTTATTGATCTTGGCCAAGAAAAAGAAAATTGGAAAATTTATTCAAGATTAAGTTGGCAACACTTTGCGGAACTTAATTGAAAAGAGGATTTCTCATTTAGTTAATGTTTTGTGGTTTTTGCTTGGGCAAAAGCGAAAATGTTTAATTTGATTTATTTATTAGCTGTCCATTATTTGTTTATAAACAATAAAAGCCCACAAAAGAATGCGCATTTCAGGTTTATGAATATTTCAAGCAACAAGAGCAACAACAACAACAACAACTGCCAACAGTCTATGAAAATCACAAAGAAAAAGGCAAAAACCAAAATCATTTTTATGGCAAATATTTATCTAACAGCATTTTAGGCGCTTTAGGAGTGTAGCAAGCGGTACGAAGGGAATTGATGGGGCAGGGACTGTGGGCAGGGTCGACAAACGGCGCCGACAAAAGCCAAACAAAAGCATCGAGGTCGTTTCATGTTGATATATTAATGTATGTACGTTAATTAGTGAACGCCAGAGGGCAGCGACGGATATATCTGATTATGCATAGTACTACTCGCAAATATATACATATACATATACATACTTGTTGGTTAGATAAATACGAGTACTTTCAGACGATTACCGTTGCATACATATAGATAGATAGAGATATAGATACAGGCTAAGCAGACATTTAGTTGCTTTGTTTGATTCGCAAAGCTTTTGTCATTAATTGCATGTTCAGTGTCTGTCAATCGATATGTTATCGATAGATAAAGCGTGTAGATAAATGCACTTGTTGTTGTCACAATTGTCAATATTTTGATCGTAGCACTTGACACTTGAGTTGGCATTTTCATAAATCACTGCATAGTTTTAGGCGCAGACTTTAATAATGAAATATTTTAATTACAAGGTATCAACTAGTCGATTATTTCACCAAATTTAGACGAGTTTGATTTTTTGATTTTTCCGCCTGATTGTAAGTATTTAAAAATTTCTTCTTTCTTGTAAATATTTATGCATATTCGGGCTGTTTGGGCAGTGGATGAAAAACCTTTGCCAAATTGCTGCTTGGTCGCCATGTTTTCCGGGAAAAGTGGCCCCCGTAATCCCCATAGACAACATTAATTACGCACTTGTTTATTATTATTTTGATGAAGTGCTAATGTATTTGTTTTCAGCCCAAAAAAATGAAAGCTTAAGAAATTGCCCAGGCAACTAGACCAAAAGGTATACACAAATATCTACACCTGTACTTATATCTATATATAAGTATATATCTGTTGTTTAAAGATCCCGCTTTTTTTTTTGGCATTTTATTTAATTTTTTTTCTGCTTTTTTGAGGCTTACTTTTAGCTGCCGTCAAAAGGTTAAGCGCTTCAAATTACAGGGCTTCAAATTGGGTCGGGCTGTGGTTGAAGCGGAAAAGTGAAAAAGCGGAAAAGTGTAAAGTGTGTAAAGTGGTGTGTGTGTGTGTGTGTGTGGTGGGAAATCGGGTGCGCGAAAAACCTTGGTTAAAGTTCAGGGTCCGATGTCTGTTCACTGACCACGCTGTGAAAATTGCGTGAATTTAATTGCGTATCAAAACACATTTTCACGGGGGCGGAAAAGCCCGGGAATGGTGAAAAAGCACAACAGAACTCAACTCGAAAAAGTCACGGCACAGCAACGAAATGAAAGTGAAATGGAAAATGGAAAATGCAAAATGAGTAAGAAAGAAACAAATTAAGTGATGACTGTAAACTGTTTTTTTTTCTTTTTTTTCTACTGTTATTTTTACTTTTATTTTTTTATACCAATTATTATTATTATTATTACTTTTTTGTTTGGTTTTCTATGGGCGTATGTAACAACAACAAATTTTAAATAAATAGAATCAAATTTGGACGTGCTAAAAGTTAATGAGCGGCCCGGAAATGATTTCCACTGCAAAGAGGCCATTGAAATAACGGTCTCTGGGCCATTTTGGAATAGTACAGCATATACAGTATTTTGTGTTTGTACTTTTGTGTGGGACTCTATTTTTCAGCAGAAGCACTTGTGTATTTTCAAGTAATAGAAACAACGATTATTTTTTTGAAAGTTCAGAATTTTGCTTTTCTTTAGAGCTTTGAAGGATGCAAAGTAATAACGAGCTTAAAGGAGTTAAATTATTAATTATGAATAAAAATATTAATCATAATAATAAAATATTAATTTAAGTTGAATGCAAGCAGAGAAAAGTAGGGAAATGTAACAAGTGTTAAAGAAAATTTGAAATTTATAAATATTAAAAATAATCGAAGCCTTGATTAATCGATTTTTATTGAATTTTAGCTCAGTTTGATATTTTTTGGCGTTCCTACAATTTAAGAAATGAAATCTGTTTGGCTTTTTATCATATTAGGCATATAGAATATTTTTAATTTATATTAACAACTTTTTAGATATATCGATTAATCGATTTTTCACTATCGATGTTATTTTTATTCTGTTGAGCTTCTTCATTTCAGTTTGTGCATCGATTAATTGGTTACTTGATTTTCTATGTTATAAAATCAATTATTCAATCGTTTTTAGACCCCGTACTCTATAAAAAAGAGTAAAGGGGGTCTATTAAGTTTGTCAGAAGCGAGATGTGCGTAACAGGCAGAAGGAGGCGTGGCCGACCCCATAAAGTATATATATTCTTGATCAGCATCAACAGCCGAGTCGATATAGCAATGTCCGTCTGTCCGTCTGTCTGTCTGTCTGTCTGTCTGTCTGTCTGTCTGTCTGTCTGTCTGTCCGTCCGTCTGTATGAACACCTGGATCTTTTAAACTACAAAAGCTAGAGACACCAAATTCACAATGAAAGTCCGTTTATGATGTACGCAGATCAAGTTTATTTCAAATTGTTGCCACGCCCCCTACCGCCCCCGCAATGAGCAAAAAACCAGACAAACCTCGAGAAAATTTTTGTTTTTGGCGAATATCTCAGTAACTATAGCACTTAGGAGCACCAATTTTGGTATACAGGTTCCTAGAGACAGCCTTAATATAACGCCATTCAAAATTTTGAGCTGCCACGCCCCCTTTGCTCATCAGAACTAAAAAACTCTCCAGCTTCAATGCCTTTTTGAAGGCATTAAATCAAATAGTACAGTGTTGTAATTTAACATACGCTTAGAGAATTACTATTTCTAACTTTAATGAAAGTGGCATCAAAATCCTATGTCAAACAACAGAGAAATTACGGTTCAAAGTCGAAGTTATTTTAAAGCAAAATCACTGCATGCGCGCAACACATACAAACAAACACAGAAACATACAAACATATGTTCGAACGTTTTCTCTACCTGCTGGCGGCAGCGCTGCCCGGAGCCGTTGGCCGCGCCGACCAATGCTATACATACACACATATGTATGTGTGCACATACATATATGCAAATAATCGGAAGAATGATAGAAGAGGGGTGTGGTGCAACTGGTAGAGTTGCGGCGCAATGTGGAACCTTCGCATGGATCGCGGGTTCGAGTGCTGACGATGACAGTTGTTAATTTATTTATTTTTTAATTT
Organism: Drosophila acutilabella; assembly: GCA_035046005.1. Classification (NCBI taxonomy): domain Eukaryota; kingdom Metazoa; phylum Arthropoda; class Insecta; order Diptera; family Drosophilidae; genus Drosophila; species Drosophila acutilabella. The sequence goes on from JAWNOK010000020.1 coordinate 2,648,755, forward strand.
TAATTTAAAATGTAAATATTTAATTTTAATTTTTTAAATTTCATTTGAAAATTTTAAATTAAATAAAATGCAATACTATGGGAGTACGGGGTCTTTTACAGTCGGCTCGATCGACTGTAGCCTTTCTTACTTGTTTCATTTCAAAATTGATTTTATGTATCGATTAATCGACAAAAAGTCCACTAATATTTTTTTAAATCGCTATAAATTGGTGCAACTATTTTATGCATCGATCTAAGTATTTCTGTATTTCTATTGTACTCCCTGTGCAATGATTAATCGAATTTATCGATATTGAGAACTTTGAGAACATGAAATTTAAAATTCTTTATTAATTAAAAGTAATGAAAATACATTTTGTGTACCAGAATTGACATTGAAACTACTTAACTTTGTTGGCAACAAATCGTTACCTACAGCTAATCACTATATAGCCCGTAGCTAAAGTCAAGTCTATCAAAGTTACCACCCACGGGTGTCAGTACTTTTAATAAGAAGACAGGCAGAGTGCACAAGCCTAAGCTCCCAGGGATCCATTTGTTTACGCCTTTTTAACAGAGTTATCAAAGGAAAGGGGGAAGTGATGAGCTAAAGGCACAGAAATAAAAGAAACGAAGTGAAATACTTTCGGGTTTCCCCACATTCATTAATAAAAATGTCCTCAGTTAATTGTCGAGCACTTGACTGAGTTCAAGTCCGAGTTGTGGGGGCTTTAAAACTGATGTGATAATAAGTTTCGTAGACGACCCGAAAATTGGCATTCGTAGGAACTTTGCACGTTATTCGCCTGCTTAAGCAGACAAGGAGAGAGACAGGCACACACACAGACACACACACATACATATACATAGACATATACACACTGTGAGTAGACGGCGTCAACCAATGACAAATAATTAATTGCGCACAATTTTGGGCCTTGTGGGCTGGCGCCTACTTTCTCCTTTCTCTTGGACACTGCCGCCTTTTACTCCACGTTTCTTGTGCTATGTCTTCGTCCTTGTTCTCATAACGTATCCATTTATAAATGGCACACGCATATTTATGCGAAAACCCCTTTTAGAATCCCTCTACGCCCCTAACCCTAGACACAGCCACAATTGTTGTCTCTTGGCGTTTGCGAGCCAACGCTGCGTATGAATGATGCCTACGGTCCAACACCAAGTCACACCATACCAGCACAGTCCTTCGCTCCTTTAGCAACCCTTCAGCTTCTTGACACCATCGCCACTTGAGTCGAATTGTGTAAATAATGCGATAGACTTGGCTGAGCAAAAGGACACGTCTCTCTGTCTCTCTCAGTGTCGCTCTCTCTCTGCTTCTATCTCTATCTCTGTCTCTGTCTATCTGCCTGCCATCTCTGTCTGCTATCCATTTCCATGTGCTGTCAATGTTTCGCATCAATGCGATATGATTTGATTGCACTTCTGAAACGGATGTGTGAGCGGGCAGCTAATTGAAGAGGCTGCCAGGACATTGATCGGGTCGATTAGACGCCGGTGCCGTTGCCTTTGCCGTTGCCATTGTCGGTGCTTGCCAATAATTGGCCTCATATCGAGATAAAGCCAACGACTTCAAGTGGACCAAAACTGCTCAATAATACTAGTGACTACTACGAGTACGAGTTGCTCCAAGAGAAGCAAAGGCAAAAGCAGCACAAACACTAAACTTGACTGACCAAAAGGTTACTCTACCACTTATTAAGGAGCCTAACCTACTAAACCAAAAACTGGGGTTGAAAAAGAAGAAAATTATTTGAAATGTTTGTCCACCTATAGTAAATTTATATAAATCTTAGCACCCCTGCTCAAAGAGAGTAAAGCGGTCTTAGGGGTTAAAGGGTTCTTAATCAAAGCAACTATAACTTGTGGCTCTCATAGTGCAAAGGTTAGGCAATTTGTCATTTATATGTAAAAATTTAGTTTTAAACTAGTACAGGGTCTTTTGTGGTTATCTCCTTCAACTGTAGTCTATCCTACATGTTTTAAAAACAGTTTTGATACCAAAACTCAAAGCTTTCCTTTGAATTAAGTGAGAGCAGGTGCAGCCACCCACTGCCTTCCCCATTTTACCCCTAACAAATCAGCAATTTAAAAAATGCTTTTGTCAGATTCTGCCTCTAGTTAATAAAGAATTCTACACAAAGTTCTGCGACTAATTTCCCAAAATTACAGGATAGTGGCAGAAACTTAACTTTCTTGTATAATAAATAATTTTTAAAATTTAGTCAACAAAATTAAGCATAGCTAAAGCAGCAAAATTAACTAGAAACTCCAAAGAAACAAACAAATTCTAATACACCCATTGGAAACACACACATACAGGGTATCAAAAGTAAAGAAAAAGCTAAAGTAGAAAAAACTGTAACACTGCGAAGGCGAAAGGCGAACAAAAGCCGTCATTTTAGTGCATGTGACGGCAATGGAGACGCACAGCTGGAGGCTTGTATTTTGTAAATCATTAGTCAACAGACTGTGCTCTCTCACACACACACACAGGCACACTCTAACACTCTGACTGTGTGTGTGTGGTGTGTGTGTCGCTATTATCCTCGTTTTGTCATCATAGGCAGCCTGCACTAGATTAGAGCCGAGTGCAATGTGCGATGTCATCAGCATTAGTGACAGGTCACAAGCTGCGAGATCGTCCAGATCGAGCATATATATATATATATACCTATATATGAAGACGGAAAAAAACAATAAAAGGAAAAAGTAGAAGAAGTAGCAGTAGAAGTGGATAAAGGCGAAAAGAGCAAAAGGTGAAAAGCTGTTGAGTATGTGTGAGGGAAAGATAAGCAGAAGACGACAGTGTGACGCAGTTGTAGATATAGAGACAGGCAGACAGACAGACAGACAGACAGACAGAGGGACTGAGATATATAGAGAGTGAGTGAGAGAGTGAGGAGAGGGATGGGATGTGCTGAGGAGAGAGTGAGTGAGAGTGAGAGAGCGCGCAGAACTGGTCCTGGTGGCTAATGATGCTAACATTAGACGACGCGTTTTATGTGTGTGCACGTAACGATGCTTACACAACACACACACACACACACACACAGACACACGCACACTTACAGGGACACACACTGAATGTCAAGGCAGCGGACTGCGTTACATAAGCAACGCACAAATGTATGCTACACTTTTTGATGGCCACCTCTATCTGCCGCTTCCTCTCGCTTTCGCTCTCCTCTCACCCCTCTCCCACTCACCCGCACTCTCCGTCTCACTCAGGCTCACGCTATTTTTGGCCAGGCCTAAAGTGTTGCGCTGCAGCTGCTGTGCCAGTTGACTGTGTGTTGCCGCCTCAAAAGCCATAAGCCACGCCAAATTAACATGACGAAATGATGGCAACAAAACGGGCAACAACAACAACAACTGAGGCATTGACATGGAACGCAGAAATGGAACGGGCACTGAGTGTGGCATTAAAGGGAATAGAACTAACTGACATAAGCCCTTAAGCAAAAGTGAGAAGAGAACTGTGAACTGAGAACTGAGTGCATTACAGATAAGAATTAGCCTAAGACGCTGCAAAATCCATCTAAATGTCACACATGTGTAGGGTTTTTAAACAATTAAATAACTTAACTTTCAAGGTAGATATATATAACTTATATATATTCATGTTCAGTCAGATATAGCTGGGTTTAATCTACTTCTAAATAAATCGATAGAAGTCAGTTTAGTATCATTCAAGTGATTACTTATGCATATTTCGACATATAAGCTATAGATTCAACTTGAAATGTGTACAAAGGTTAAGCAAAGCTGGTAATTAGTGGATATTATTTATGAACTTTGCAACACTGAATGCATTTATGAGGCAAGAAGTCAAAATCAAGTGTCGAGATGTCAGAAAAAGATTTAAGGATTTGCTAATGCCATTGAAATAAATTAACAACATCAGCACTTAATGAGTGAGTGTTGGAGTGTGTGTAGTATGTGTGTGTGCATATGTGTGTGTGTGTGTGTGATGTGTGTGTTTTAGGCAGCAATGCGATTGCATGTCAGAAGTTCTTGAGGTTGAACAGTTGAGGCTTTTTGGGTAATGGGAACAAAGCAGTTATGTGGCTGGAAGAGACAAAGAGATGGAGACAGATAGAAGGAAAGAGACAGAGAGAGAGCGTGTGAGAGAGAGAGAGAGAGGAGCAACATGAAATATTCAAAATACGACATGTAACTGTCATAATCAAGGAGCGGCCAGCAAAAGTGTCCAACATCAGCAGCAGCTAAGGACAACAAGGACAAAGACAAACAGGACATGGGGACAGGCACTTCAAGAGGCAGAAAGACGGGGAGTGTACACTGTGAAGAGAGAACGAAAGAGAGAGGGAGAGAGAGAGAGCGAAACTACTAAAATCCAACTGAAACTAACCCTCATAGTCATAGTTTAATATCTGTTTAACATGTCAGTGATGTTGTGCGTGGGTGTGTGAGTGTGCCGCTGTGTGTGTGTGTGTGTGTAAACCGAGACATTGTTGTTGTTGTTGTACTCTTTATGGTTGTTCTTGTTGTTTCAGCCACAAAATCCCCAAAGTGATTATATTAATACAACATGAGCCACAAGTGTGTTGCATACATTGAAGCAAAACGAAAACCTCAAAAACTATGGCAACTTTACACACACACACACCAACACACACGCACACACACACAGCAGGCAAACCGTTTAGTGGTGTTTTCTGTGTCCCGTTCAAAGCGAATCAACATAAAATATGAAATATACATAAGCCAACGAGGCAACTGTAATAAAATAATAATAAAAACAACAAAAAACATAAATGAAAAACAAAAAAAGCCAAAACCAAAGAAAGCAAAGGAAAAAACGCATCTCTAAGAAAAAGTGAAGCCAAAGAAAAACCCAGAGAGGGAGAGAGAGAGGGAAGCAGAGGTAGAGCGAGAGAGATGTTTGTAAAATTGTGAGTGCGCCTAAAATTATGCCAAAAGAAAATTAACTTTTCATGCGTTAATATACAAACACGGGGAAAAAGAACACGAATGTCAAGAACAGGCAAAGTGCAGAGTAACTCGACTCGTATATACCCTGTAATGTCGGCAAAACAACAATAACTTCATAACATATTTCCATTCCCCTTTAAAACTCCCAAATAACGTATAGAAAATAACGCAGTGGCTCGACGGTTGCATACCCTGTCATAAGCAGTCCATTTAAAATTTTTAAAATATACCCCACACTGAGTGTACTCCAGGGTATGTTAATGAGCAACCTTTAGTGGTGCACATGTATGCTCCCTACAAATACAGGGTATTCACAAGTCAAACAAAAAAATGTAAGTAAAATTAAGTTTTTGGTTACATGAAGTTATGCCTTGTTAACCAGGCCTAAAGCTTACTAACCTATGTTTTAGGACACACTAAAAACTTACCCCAACGTCGTGTTGAGTTTTGAGGAAAACGTTGAAAATTCTGTAACGAGAGAAGAGCGAGAAGCATATGAGTAAAAGAGATAGAAATAGGCAGAGAGTCAAGTTTAAATATTTAAAGTTATATAAGAAGTGTATGTGTGTGTGTGTGTGAGTGTGTGTGCGAGTGTGTTGCTGTGCAGCATCCAGAGAGTTCCCTGAACTTTTACTCTGTAAAATTGTTGCTGTTGTTGTTGCTGTGAGTTGGCCTTAATTTGGCAAATCAAGCAATGTTATGTACGTTTTTTTTTGTGTGCTTTTTTTTATGATTTTCTTCTTGTTTTTTTATATTACATACATATGTATATACATGTATAAAATGTGAATACGCAGAGACATCAAAACGGGGGGTTCAACTGTAAAGGGATGCCAGAAATACAGGGTGTGTAGCGCAGTGTATATGTGTGTGTGTGTGTGTGAAGGTCGCCAGCGTTGCCGGTTTGCACTCAAAATGTTGCCACACACACACACCCAAACATGTGTAAAGAATTTGTCCCATAGCTGTGCCTAATGAACTAAATTTCCATTTCTTTGCGCCCAGTATCTCTGCCTCCCTCCCACTCCCTCTCTAATTTTTTCTTTCTTCCATCCACCCACTCTTCCTCGCTCTCTTTGACTCTGCCCCTTTTGGTATGCTACGTTTTCTGGTTGAGCTACTTCTGTGCCTTCAGTGGCAGCGTTGCCAGATCGCTTGGACGTAGCAGGCGCTACGCTAATGCGACTCCCATATTCCCACATTGCTGTTTATCTCTGAGCAGCTGAGCAGCTGCTGGGTAACCAGCTCCATGCACATTAACCTCTTTGTTAATCATTTATAAACAAATGCAAATAAAATAAAATACACAAGCGAACGTAACCAAGCAGCAGGCAAGCAACCAGGTAAACCAACCAGGTGAGCTCAGCTCTTCTGAGCTGCAGCTGAGCCAAAGCCAAAGTCAAAGCTGTAACTGAAACTGAAACTGAAACGGAGGCTAAAAGCGAAGCGGCTATGCAAATAAACAGCCAACAAATGAGCAGCGAAAGGCGCAAAAACACAAAGAAAAGCACAAAAAAAAAATTATATACATATACATCTATATAAAAATATATGTATATACATTGTATACATAGATATCTAAGTATCTAAAGGAGTGCAAATATTAAATATTTCAAGCCGAAGATTTAATGCACTTAATTTTATTTATATTTCTTTAAAGAAAAGTTTAAAAAATATTTTAAAATATAAATTAAACTTTTTTCTTAAACATAAACTTTTTTTGTAAATTTTTTATAAAAATTAAACTACTTATATTATTTACAACGAGATTTATAGCTACAAGCTAATGATAACTGCCTTGTCTCCGCCTAACACACCTGTTCAAGGAAATCATAGGGTATTGCAAAGCAGAAAAGGAAGCGCGAGTCATGAAAACACAAGAAAACACACAATTTTCCTAGCGCTCACATAGGCCGGGAGTAAAAACCAAAATGCTTATGGGAGGGAAGTGGAGTGGGAGTGAAAAGGGGCGCGGCAAGGGCTTAGCTGTGGGCCATGAAAATGCAAGTCAAATACGCAGCTGTGAAAAAAGTAAAGCAAAAAAAAAAGAAAAAAGTACTAAGCAGACAAGAAAGAACATGCAAAGAGCAAAAATGAACATTGTTATAATACAGCGCAGAGATTGGATTTCCTTTGCTTTCCAGCCGAAAAAACAGCAGAGGAAAACTTCAAACTCTGCAGCTTGCTCACTCCTGATTTTGCAATGAAATTTTAAGCGAAGAGCCAAATCGAGTTTCATATAAAAATTCAGTTTATTGCGTTTAACAATACAGTTTCAAATGTTAATAAAATTCCATTTCGCTTTGTGCCTATTTATTTTTATTTTTTATGCTTTAAGTCATCGACAAGTGTTTAAAATTTATAGAAATTTTTCTATTGATAAATAAAAGGAATTTAGGCAAATAAATCTAAGGTATTTTAAAAGAGATTTTTGATTTATTTTAATTAAAGAGTTTATTAAGTACATAATGCTAAAGACAAAAGTTCTAACGAAAGCGAATTTAAAGTGACGTTTTTTAAATAAAATAAAATAATTTTTTTAACAACTAAAAAAAAATAGAATAAATTAAAAAAAGAAATTGAAATAAAATTTTTATTACTAAATTAAAGAGAGGATTTTTTAAAAAGTTTCAGATTTAAATTGAAATAATATTAATTTTTAAAATATTTTCTTAGTTAAAATACCTTTTGTTACTGAGTTAACAAATTTTAAGCAATTTTGACTTAAAAATAAAAACTAAATAGGTAGAAATTGAAACTAAATAAAATATGTTTTGAAGTAAATAATTTTTTAATTTCAATTGAAATTGTAAAAGGTTTTAAATAAATTCGAATTTAAGGCGAAACGGAGTTTCACATGTGAATTTATTAGAATTTTATTTGATGTTGGTGGAAATACAAATCGATTTGATTTCCTAGAAATTAAATTGAAGGCAATTGAAAATTGGCAAATTGAAAAAAATAAAAATAGAAAAAGGTTTGAAAAGTATGAATTTTCAAAGCTTCTTTAATTTTTGGTGAAATAAAATTCGTTGTAGAATTCTGAGAAATTTTGAGGTAAAGGAATAAAATTGTTGAACAAACGTTTAAATAAATTCAGCAAATTAAATGAAATGTAAACTTAAATAAATTAAAGTAAAGTAAAACCTCAATAAACAGAAATTATTGCTTGATTCATTTTAATATGAAAGTCAGTTGAATGAAGTTTAGTTGTGGTATTAACTTTTTGATATTTTGTAGACTTTAGAACGTTGTCATGCATATTTTTGACTCGATTATAAATTTAAATAATCTCTCAACTTTACACTCAGCAATTGCAAATTGCATTTTGAGCTGTCACGCGTAGCAATCTTCCAACTTCCTGAGACGAGGACGAGCACGACGACAGCAGCAGGAGGGGGTGGATGGGGAGGTGGTGGCGGAGGTGCACGAGGACACTGAGAAGTTCAAGAATCCCGAGCATGAAGGACTTTGCCTTCTATTGACTTGCTAAAACTTTTAATCAATGCTGAAAAGTGTAAGGCACGCTGATGGCCAAGGTGGCTAAAAAACATAGAACAGTAAAGGGGCAAAGGGGGGCGTGGCAGTAGGAAGGGGTCGTGCCAATTTCACAACTGCTTTCATATGCAAAAGATTCCAGTGGCGCTGGAGCGCATAATTAGTTTGGCCAGCTGTCTGTTTGACTGGCTTTAGATCCGACTACACAAAAACCGGTGCATGTCCTTAGCCTCTAAAAGTGTCAGTAATACACTGAAAGAAAATAGTGTATGCTGGTCAAAATCGAAAAACTATATCCAAGAGCTAATGTAGTACCAATCGGCTAAAAGTAGTAAAAAATTGGATTATAGTGAAAACATTTTCCTTTTAGTCTCTCCCAACTGAATCGGTTAACTATATAGTATAGTTCCTATAAAACTAATATCGATTGAAATCAGTGATAAGTAAGAGTACATATAAATATCTTACCTAAAGTCGTTTCAGTGTAACATTTGGTCTAGAATTAACAGTAAGTTTAAAAAGTCTTAATCCTACCTATATATCATATCATATTATATAGCTTCCATAGAAGCTAATCGGTCGAAACTTTATGAAATATTATGTAAAACTTCATGATTCTGTTGTTTAAACAGCTATCTTAGCCAAAGCTGCACATTAGTTAAGCTTTATAGCTCTGAATGTGCTAACGACATTTCGTTCGGATCAGTTAACCATATTATAAAGCTCACATAGGCCCAAACGGTCTATAATTTGTGACTTTAATAAAAAAATTGGTTAATTTTGAGTTATCTTAAACAAACACACATTAATTGTTCCTACTGTTACTTTATAATCCATATCTTAATCATACTATGTTTGAATTGGACAGCTAAGTTTATTATAAAGCTTCCTTAAAGCTTCCATAGTAAGAATACAGGGTCTTTAACAGTCGCTTGCGCCCACTGTAGTTCTGCCCACTCATTACTTAATTACAATTACGTTTCTCACAGTGTACTTTATCCTGTTGCCTTGGGCATTTGCGACTAACTATTTGCGTGTCTCGGTGTTTATGAGGTTTTAGTTAAGTGCGTTGCCGAGGATGAACCCACTTTTTCTGTGGCGGGGGGCGTAGGGAGAGTGGTGGAGGTAAACGCGTTTTGGGGAGGGGGCAGAGGCCTAATGATATTTTAATTAATTATGTGCCGCCAATTCGGGCCAGGCCAAGGTCAGTTTGTCAATTTGTCAGTTTGTCAATATGGCGACGCTGTTGCCAAGCAAATTTTAATCAAATTTATTTTCACCTGTATCCCGCAATCTTCATTCGCCATTCGCATTCACCACTCGCTGTTACCATCGTTAGACCCTGCATTACACATATAAATACAGGACGTGAGTAACTTGCAATAAAAGACTGTTTTGAATCCAAGGTAATGTGTTAAATTCTCCAGATATACAAAAAAATGTTTTCTTTGCCAAACGATTTTTATTTACCCGTTAATTATACAAGAAAGAAAATCATTAGCGAGAATGAGCAACCGTTTAATACTCTGCATTTTATTCCAGTTAATATGTATTATTTAAATCCGTAATCGGGTTTTTGCAATAGATAGTTCTTAGAGTAAAACACTTCCACGCGCAGCCCTTCCGTCACGCATACAGCGTTAACGCTCGAGCATATGCTGTATGTTTCTGTCTCGCTTACACACACTCAATTACATTCCGCTTTAATTTAAACTTTGTTATGAGAATAACATTCTTGTTTAGAGTAGGATTTTAATGAAACTTTCAGAATAGTTTGATATATTTTTTCTCAAACGAACAACAAGTAAAGCAAATACCTTAAAATCGACATGCAAATTTTAAATTTCTTTTATTTCTTATGGGAAATTTCTATGAAATCAATACTGACTAAATTCGAACTTTTGGCTCTGACCATCTCTGAGATCTGCTTGTTCAGACGAACTGACGGACAGATAGACAGACAGATGAACGTGGCCATTTCGATTCGGCTTGTGATTCTGATCAAGAATATATATATTTTATGAAGTCTGACAAGCAAATTTGGTTTCTGACAAACCTAATATAACTCTCTTATTCCCTTTAGAGTACGGTATAAAAAAATATACACTCCTAATTATATATACCAGAGCTCAAATCAAGAGTCGCCAGCTAACCTTATAAATATATGTGTTAATTTTAAAAATATGCTAACCAAATTTGGTTTCCGTCATGGGAATGAACCGTATGAGATTCTTTACCGTTTATTGATCCATTCCCGACAAAATGTGGAGTTCGTTCCAATCGAAACAATCGGTCAAAAATCAAAAATATGCGGCAAATCAAATTGAGAACCTTGAACTTATATCGTTCAGTTCCTTCAGTTATTACAGGTAATTGCCTGCCAGACCTCAGACTCAACAAACGCTGTCAGGAAAGGTTTTTCCATCACTTTCACTTCCCCTGTTAACCCCTCCCCTCACCACCCCACCCACAGTTCGGAATCATAGTCCCCGCATTATCAGCAACACTGTCGACGCCTGTCAGCGACACGGCCCCCTAACGGTTTATTTGTAAAGCGCTCAAACTGTCAAAATGGCGTGCGGCACACCAACAACAACAACAACAACAACAACGGCAACACCAACAATGTTTGGTAAGTCAATAATGTAATTTTCTCATTTCATATTTTCCATATACATACATATATAAATATATATAGTATGTATATATATAGCTTTCATCGCATTACCTTTAACTACCTACCGAAACATTTTTATAGCTCCATAAGTATTTCATATTTATTTATTTCTTCAAGCTCTGACGTACATTTCTTTAAGAGACCCAAGGAGACAGTGAGAAGCACGTAGAAGGGCGTGGGAGAGCAAGTTAAAGACCAAAAAAAAGGGATTAAATGTATATAGCATAAAAATATTGTAATGTTGATTATATTAAAGTTACGCTTATTCTTTAAACTTGATTTAAAAACGATGCTTAAAACGTTTCTAGAATAAATAAGTAACAAAGAATGTAAAAGACCCCGTTCACCCCGTATTGACCAATTTGTACTATGGGAGCTATAGGATAAAGTTATCCGATCCTAATCAAACTTGGTACCAATAGTTATAAGCATTGTATACACATCATATGTGAGTTTAGTTGCGATAGCTCAACTAACGGTACATATCTTCATACAACTTTTCTATTTTCAACCGATTTGGACTATGATCCGACCTGGATCAAACTTGGTAAGGACAGCAATAATGCGAACACTCCAAAACAGTATAGAAACTAAGTTCATAATTTTGAAGCTCTTACAATATTGTACCAAACTGACTTACCAGAATATTTTTACAACCCATTCTTAACGAAATTTGGCTTATACATATACATATGTTTTAATAAAACATTATCTTATGATTTTAACAGTTGTATCTACAAAGAGTTAACATTTGACCAACTTTTTGAAGTTCTATATAAAGTAATTCATCTACCAAATCCCCTACACTTTTTAGCTGATTATAGTAAGCTTTGCACTAGTTTTTGTATATAGGGAACACACAGCATTTCGAGTCATAGATCAGTTTTTCGCTTTGCAATGAACACAATATATATATATACAAAACAGGCATATTCAAATCTTAATAATTAGAAAACTTTTTGGCTCCATACATACATATTTATATATATAAATATTTATATATATATAGATATATTTTAGAAGGTGCTTATCAACGGTAAGTGGGTTGGGGGGGTAGCTCTAGTCTTAGTTATATGGCTTAGACTTGGCCCTCAGGCAAGGTCATGTCATCGCCTAATATTATAAAGGACAACAAATCGCAGCGGCATATCGTTAAGAATTCGCCACGCGATTGGAATATATCGGAATATAGATTGATTCAGGCACTCGATGAACTCGAATTGATATTCGAAAAGATGCCAAAACCACATAAAGCTCAATATACTTATCTCTGCCCGGGGCCAGATCAATTGATAAGGGAATCGAAAGAAACTCAAACACATGAAAATCATATCCAGATGCAACCCATGGATGTTGCCAGTCGTTTGAGAGCTAATAAAGTTTTCAATGTGCTTTTGGCCAAACTTTGGCGTCGTCGTTGCGCCGAAGTCGGGGAACTCCATGAACTAGTTCGCAAGTATCAACAAAAGGTGAGCCATAAATTATACGATATAATATATGACAGACATTTCCAGTTTATGGGTGTTTGTGTGTGTGGTTTTAAATGATTGTTTTGCGAAAAATTGCGTTGCAGCTAAATTTGTAGTCATTTTAAATGCACTAACACCGTTGCCACCTGTCAGAAAGTGTGAAGTAACAATGTAATGCATAAATGGTCATTTAAAAGCCAAAAAGTATTTACAAATATTAGAACAACTGGCAAAATGCCGTTTAAAACATAAGCAGTGTTGCCACCTGGCATGCAGTGTGGCAACTGTCCACTTTTAAAGTGAGTGCAGCCAACTTAACAGAGCAAAAATGATGAGAGCTTATGAAATATAGTTAAATAAGACGATGATCAAACAGATTGTGATTTTTGGCATTGTAAAGCAAGCGACAACGTTGCCACCTGGCATGCAGTTTTAAAACTGTACACTTTTCTAGTAGAAACCTATTAAAATATGGCTAAAGAAGACAATCAAAGGCATTATACAGCAATGGACAGCGTTGCCACCTGACAATAGTCAAGCAGGAAGTTCTAGACAAATAGCGGAACACTTTTCAAAGTATTGACAGCGTTGCCACCTGGCTTACAGCGTCAAGACTGTCCACTTTTAAAGTGTGTACTGCCAACATAACATTGCATGTGGTTCAAAGAGGCAATGATTAAACAAAAATAAAATTACTATTAAATAATGCCACATATTATAGTTTATTACTGACAAAAACATTAAGAAATTGATTTAAAATCATAAAAATTTATTAAAAGCTTGAAAGTCTTAATTTTCCGTTACCTTTCCTGTCTACTTATATTCCTTCTGTTCCACAAAAAGATTTTCTTTCAAATTTTACCAATAGTCACATTTAATGTACTTTTCTTACAACTACTAAGCCTTTTAACCCCAACACTCCCCCCTTTTTTAGGCCAACATAATGCGAGACGATTTGTTTTTGCGCAACAGGATAATCAATCGAGAACAACAACGTTGCGATCGTCTGGAACTCGAACTGCGTCAAATGAAGCAAATTGGAAAATCGCACAATTGTGAGACGATTGATAGTGCACTGAATGAGGCACGTTTGCAGGAGCAGAAATTGCGTTTGGAATTGCAATCAAAGTCACAGGAATGCAACAATTTTGCTGAATTGTTGAATGCAACAAAAATAGAAATGTTCCGGGAATTGTCAAAGTTCCGTAAATGCGCACAGGAATTGGCTGAACAACAGCGACAGAATCGCTTTCTAGAAATGCAAAACGCCGAACTGGAAGATGAGGTGAGTACCCAAAAATGCTGATTCAAATTAAACTATTTAATCATTTAACTAATTCTGTTAATTTTCAACAAATTCTACTACAGATATTGACGCTTAGGGACTGTTTTCAATCGCAGCATGACGATATCGTAGTTGCATTGCACAGGAAACAAGAAAAACTGGATGAGGCCTATGAGACGCTCAAGGGATTTGAACAGGAACTCGCTGTCTTGGAGCTGTGAGTAGTGAGCTTTAATGCACTTTAAGCTAAAATTTACCTTTGATGTTGTACTGTCTTGAGTTAGATTTTTAGTATTTATTAATATCTTTATTAACACTGTTCTTGGTATTGCCAGAATGTCAGATAGTACTAGATTCTAAAAATATATTTAATCTAATCCCAAAGTTTAAGTTATAGTATCAAATTTTGCCTCTTTTAAGCTGGCAGCTATGACACCAACTACTCATTGCATTTCCCATATGATTCAATATAATATAGCCTTAATTCAAATAACTACGACATTACAAATATTTTGATTTATATTGGGCATTGAAAAATACTAAAAATCTAAGTATGGTATAGCTTTCAGAAGCTCACAACTACAACGGAATGTATTTAAATAAAGTTATTATTCTCGTTTCTAAAGCTCATTGTTATGTTATTAAAGGAATATCATTACTCTAATCCTTTCTATACCATCCCAAACAAAGAACAGATCAAAAAGTTTCAAATCATACTAATTAGCTGCTATCAATAGCTCAAAGCTACGACACTAATAGATTATACCTTATGATTGTTCCTTTATAATCATTACTAAAGCTTATTGCTACCTCTTTAAAAATGCCATAGCATTTAATTCACTCTCTTCAAAGCTGATAACTGCAGCAGACAAGCTGCTTACCACCACAATGACTCATTGTAATGAGTTTGTGACAATTAAATAAACTTTAAATAATTTTTATTCATAATTAAAATTTCTCTGCTATCAAAATATACTCAAATATTTATTTCCAACACTCCATCGAAAGCTGCTAGCTACAGCCATAGTTGCTAGCTTTCAAAAGCTGATGAATTGATCCCAACATTTATAAATAACTATTTTTGCTAAAAACTTTTATTTTATGATAACTAAAGCTCATTGTTATGTCACTCCCTGCACTCCTCCGCTAGCAAACACAACGAATTAATGAAAGAGAACCAAATCGATGCAATGCTGCAGGAGATCAATCGAGTTCAACACAAAATTGGAATCGTACAGTACTTGATGTGTCTACACTGGCCCAACATCAAATTCATATCATTCGAAATTGTTTCGAAATTACTGGATTTTATGCTACAGAATCCGTTGTCAAAACCGACAGCGATGCCAATGTCATCGATGTGTTTGTGTGTGGCCATAATGCTGCTGATCTGATCTGATCATAACTAAACTAACCTTTATTAGATGCGAGGACCTTGCAGTTTGATAGTCGACAACCCACAAAAAATCAAGAAAAAAGCCAAAAAAAAAAAAATAAGAAACAAAAATAAAATGGACTAACGGTGATTGGATAGACAAATGTTAAATTTTTACATTTTACTCTTCAACCTTTCAATGCCCATATACATACTTACATACATACAATAATAATCTATTTTTTATGTTAACATCACCAAAATCCATTCAAAATTTCCAATCTGATAAAGTGGACCAAATTATCGTTTCGATCAAATTCTCAACGAGAATCCCAACATCATTAACCAAAAACAATTATTATATTGATAAAATTACTATATACATATATATCGTATATATAATATACACATAAAAAATTTAAATAATAATAACAACAACAATAATTGCAATGCAAATTACAATTGTTGTTGGCTTAATTAGTGCATAAAACAATAATGAGCAATAATTATTACAATTGTCAGCTGAGTAAATGTAATGAGCAGGCAGCCAAGGGTTAAAGGGGGTGTGAGTAGAGGGTTTAACTGGGAGGTGGGTGGTGTTTTTTGTTGACCACAAAAGCAAACACCTTTTGACATTTGCACAGCTCGTTTGGCGTTATTGGAACTAGATGTTGAAATAGAACAGGAAATTATATTGGCATTTTCATCAGACTAATGCCAAAACAACAACAACAACAATAACAAAAGGCACAATAACAACAATGGGACAATGGAAATGTGAAAGGTTCAAACCGCAACGCAACTTTAATTAAACAAAATAGTTTGCGATGTAATTCAATATGCCCTGTACCCTGTAAAGGTGTATGTGTTAGGTGTGTGTGTTTGTTTGTGTCTGCGTGTGTGTGAGCCATCAGCAAACACCTGTCGACTGTGGAGTCCAGTGCTATTTTCTAGTCACCATATTAATTTCCATTTTGTGGACAAGTTGAGAATTAACTGGCACTGCCGTTATTCCCATGACTTGGCAGTACTGCGCTGTAAAGTGGACAGCGCTGTATGCTCAGTGATGCCAGATGTGAGCACATAAGGGTTTAATCATTGACTATGTTTCAAAAGTAACCAACAAATTAAAACAATCATATATTTGGTCCCTATTTCAAAAATCATAGTGTTTAGAAGAAAAAAAATTAGAGTGTAATCACTTATTTTAACCACATATTATTTTTAGTGCTTTTTGTGTACCTCAAAAAATGAAATCTACAAAATTTAAACTGTTTAATCGAAAAATAATATTAGTTTCGCGGACTTCCAACCCAAAGTTATATCTTGAACAAAAGTTTTTTAGCCAGTTGATTATTTTAATATTAAATTTTGTTAGCCACTTAGTCAAACCTAATTATTATAAAAGCCTACGGTTAATAACTGCTTGCATTACATATTAACGAAATTATGGGCGAAATTAACATTGCAATAACTTTGCGTACCGGTGAGAACTTCAATCAAGTGTTCGTCCCACAGTACTTTAAGTACTTTGATTGAATTACAGTTGTGTAGTTATTTTAATGCATACATATGCACATAAAAGCATACGTACACTCAAACATACATGCATATATATATGTATGTGCACACGTCAAATGTGCACAGTGTTCGTTAAACTTTTTTCGCTTACTACATATGTACATATGCAAAAATACATACATAAATGTGTGCAAACACACATGCATACAATGGGTAAGAATGCTTGCAAGAAAATAACACACTCAATCACTTAAAGCTTAGTTGCTTACGGTTTTAAAAGCACTGTGCTGAAGACACTCACCTGCAAAGTGCTCGCAATTGGTATTTCTCACTCTCCCTCTCACACTCCCGCTCTCTCCTTTCTTCCTCTCACGCTCTTTGCAATTTTTTTGTGCTCTTTGGGCAAATTGACACCTGCTTTTTGTTATTGCCTATGTCTGCTAATTTGTTGCATTGTTTTTTTCATCTTATAATACAAACACGCTTATTGCAAACACTTGAAAAAAAAAGAAATAAAAAAAAACAAACAAACAAGCGAATAACGAACGAGATCAACTAATCCAACTTACATATGTACATGCGTGTACGTTTTATACGTACAAACATATGTGTGTATGTACAAATTACTGTATATTGTTAATATTTTTTGTTTTTTAATTCGCGTTGCCAAACAACAATCGAGACCGAAACACGTTGCCGTCGTCGACGTCGTCGTGACGTTGTTGTGTTTATCGAAGCAATAGGTGCGAGTGCGAGCGGGCTAACGGGAAAAGCTCAGTCAAGCAACTGACTGACCGGCTGAGAGAGTAAGCAAATAGATACGCACGCCTTGCACTCGCAACCGTCGTCGTTGCCGACTCCGTCGCAGTCGTCGTCACCGTCGTCGCTATACGTTTATCACAGCACAGAAAAAAGTGTGAGAGCGTAAGAGCATGAGAGCAGGAGAGCGAAGGAGAGCGCACTGGTGCGTGGGTGCACGATCAAATGGTAACGTAATGCATAAAGAGAGCAGTGGAGAGTGTGAGAGAGAGTGAGTGCAAATTTGATAATTGCTCTGTGTTCACACTACATACATATATACATGTAGGTAATACATATGTAAGTGCTGCATGTCGATATATGTATGTGTATGTTTATTTGTGTCTGTGTTTGTTTGCCTGTGAGCGATGAGTGTACGGCGCGTTCTGTAGAAGAGCCAATTGTTTGTTATTGTAGTTTTATTGCACAATCTTCTCAGCACGCAGCTAGGCAAACAAACAAAAATGAATTACAACATGGGAAGCACCGCTGACAAGGTACCCTAGAAATTTACATATATTGGGTACTGTTATAGTAAAATAATTAATTTTTTACGCTGTTACCAAGTGCAGAGCTTTTATGGTTGTTTGGAACTTATATGGCTTCTCAATATACCCCTTGGCATTTAAATATTATAGGGTATATGGAGATCAACGTACAAAATCGTTTTGTGCGATTTTGTTTTTTTTTTTTGTTACTTTCTGCAGATGTGTTTAACAAACGGCGATGAAAGGCAACAAAGTGTCTGCGCTGCTCTCAGTGCTGCCCAAACTGTGCAGTGCATGCTGCCAAAAGAAGAAGAACTGAAGTAGAGGAAGAAGATGAGCAGAATCTTATGCTCTCTTCACCACTCTGCGTCCCACTTGCACACTTGCTCTCTTGCTTGCTGCTGCCCCTTTCTCTTTGCGCTCTTGAGTGCGTGTAAATTTGTGCTTTAATTTTATGGCCTTTGCACAATTTACTTATGAGCTTTGCACAGTCTTCTCGCACCTACCCTTCTCCCCTACTCCTCCCCCTGTTCCTTCCTTTCCCTCCTTGCTAACTTCACATCTCGTACTCTCCTCTTGAACCTATTGTGTTTGCGTCGGCGTGCGCGTAAGTAAATTTCTTCTAATTTAATATTTTGTTTACATTATTTATTCATTTACTTATGTATCTTGTGTGCCGCACGCCCCCTTCCTCTCTGTCTCTCGCTCCCAGCCTCCCTTTCGACACATTTGTTTATTTACGTGTTTCACCTGGCAGTCAGTTGTAGTCGGAGTCGTTGTCTCAGTCGCAGTCGCTGCGTCTGCCGCAGTCGCTGCTAGCATAGACTCCGCAAAGAGCTTACGCTTCAGCTGAGAGTGCACCGATTCTAAGAGAGCTTTTTACAGACTCTTATCATATAAGTTGCCATTCCGAATTTGACTTTTATTTAATTATATTCCCTTTTGATTTTCATTAATAATAATATTACTAGGCTTAAAGTTAATTAATTTTTTTAAAGAAATTAAAATAATTCATGTTTTAAATGGAATTGGTTTAAAGCCATAAATTGAAATTCGAAGAACTTGTGATCTGTATAATTTGATAAAATATATGTATAACATTATGATGTTTAAGAATTCCTTAAAATTTTTGACGT
This sequence comes from Drosophila acutilabella, assembly GCA_035046005.1. Classification (NCBI taxonomy): domain Eukaryota; kingdom Metazoa; phylum Arthropoda; class Insecta; order Diptera; family Drosophilidae; genus Drosophila; species Drosophila acutilabella. Next base: position 2,667,963 of record JAWNOK010000020.1, read on the forward strand.
AATAAAATATTTATGGCCAACAAAAAATATATATACGATATGATAAAATTTAAGAAATATTTGTTGAAAGTCCATAAAATAAAATAAAATTAAATAAGCTTAAATAAATAAGATTAATAAATATATGAATCTTAAATGGAGATTCGTTGTATAATTATAAATCTTTATTTACCCGACACGTATATATAAATAATATATAATATATGAAAATAGTTGACTTAATAATGGAATGGAATTTCAAACCCAAGTTTATAGGCTTCCAGTAAAGTCTCTATTGGCAAAAGATGACTACTCAGTTCAGTAACTTTACATAAATAAACAGACAATTCCAAATACTAAATTACGTATAAATAGTGAATTGTTTGATTAGACTTTGCTTGGCTATTGTTTAATAAACAAATTAATTGTTTATATCGATTTCAAGGGCCTTCAGCAGAAATTCAATCAAAAGTTCTGGGAAATGCCGACAGGGGAGCAAATAGCAAATAGTTTTGGATCGAATCAAGAAAACAAAATTTCTATTCATTTTGCTTAACGGATATCAAATCTTTGACGAATTTAATTATAAAACATAATCAAAAACTCTCGTTTAATATTCTAGCGGAAGCTGAACAGGAAAAGAAAGAGCAAGAGGAAGAAATTGAATGCAATTGTGTGGGTGCATGGCCAAGAATCGTATTGAACGGTTAAGGCTGAGAATTGAAGGATTTTGAGCAGGACGAAGGCAGCGGACGATAAAAGGTGGGGACTGTATGCGTCTGACAGTTGTGGACATTATAATTAGTTGGTAAAAAGGAGGCTTGGTAAAGCTCATAACAAATATATATTGCCTATCAGCTCCAATAGAGGAGTTATTACAGTCAAATAGTAACAAGTGTTTACAAATCGGAATAACTTTAGAATAATCAAAGATAACTCCACCAATCTATCAAAATTGGTATAAAATATTATTGTCTTTATGCCGAACCAATTTGGTCAGAATTGGTTAACTGCTTTATATAGAAATTGTAACAAGTGCTTGAAAAACAGTAATTAGTATAAAAACCATATCTGTAATGTCCTTCTGTGCATCATTTAATATTATTGTGTGCAGCAAAAGGTACGGGGACTTTTACAGTTAGCTCACTCAACTGTAGCCTTTTCCACTCATTTTTTATACATTTTTTTTATGTGTTTTTTGGTTGCATTTGAAGCGTTTTGCGAGGACGCGCCTAAAAGCGCGCTGCAAAAACATGAATTGCCGCATTCACAGAAACACACCCACACAGCCTCACACACACAAACAACCACACAACGAGCCTTAACACCAACACAGACTCACTAACTCACAAGAGATGAACAACGGGAGGAAGAGAGAACGAGAGAGAGACCGAGCGAGTGTGAGTAAGAGAAAACGAGTCAGCCGTAAGCTGGAATTGTATGCAATGCAAATGGTATTTTTTTTTCTTCCTTATTCTGAATGCTTACCGCTGTCGACGCTGACGTTAGCGTCTGCTGCGCTGCTCCCGCTGCTGCTGCCGCTGCGAATTCAAATTGTGATTTCTGTCTGTGATTTTGTTGTTTATATTTCTTTGGCTCTTTGTAATTCTTCTTTTTTTCATTTATATATATTTTTATATATATTTTTTTTTGTTTTGGCTCTGCACTTTAATTTACACGGCCGCCATTTGTTGTTATTACTAGCTGTGTGTACAGTAAACACATGAAAAAATTTGCAAAAAAACAAAACAAAAATATAACAAAGTTTACAATCAGAAATTGAGATGAAAATGTTGCTTTATGTTTTTATTTGCACGCACCACGCGAAACAACAATAAAAAAAAATAGAAAGGGAAGAGAATTGTTTCTATCAACAACAACAAGAACAACAACGAGAGCAGCCGCAGCAGCAGCAGCACCGACAACAACAACAGCAGGGAGAGCAACACTGAGCAGCAAGGAGCTGGTTTGTTGTTGAAATTGTTGCAGAAGGAAACCGCAAAATACGCGTGCTTTAAATTTTTTGTTTTCCCTGCTGCTGTGGCTTCCTGTCGTTGTTGTTATTTTTATTGCTGCTCCTGTTGTTTGTCTTTATGATTGTTTATAAGTTCTGTTCGATGCGCCTTTGCATTCGCAACAACAAAAAAAAAACACACAGGCAAACATCAACTTTTTCTTACTTCTCCTGTCTACTTTTGTTTATGGCACTTATGCAGAGAGAGTGAGAGAGTGTGTATTGCGCGCTCTGCATCCGCCTCGCACGAGTGTCGTTGGTGAACTGAACTTGCGTTTATTTACACGATGACGTTGTCGTGTTTTGCGATAGGCAAAACGAACAAGAAAGCGAGCGAGAGCTTTTTAGCTGTAGCTTCAGCCCCATACGCGGAAAAAGCTCTACAAGTGCGGCGACGGCAACAGCAGCTGAACATTTTATGTGTTGTGCTTGTTCTGCTTAACTGCTGCGCACAGTCGAGTCCACACGAATAGAACAACGATGCAGTTATATTCACTTATTTTCATTTTTATAATTAATTATAGGTAAAATAAATTATTTATTGTTTCACTTTCTTTTAATATAAATAAATACAAATAAATCAAGCATGTATAACAAACATTTTGTTTTTAGTTATTTAATTTAATTAAAGCACTGTCCAATTCAATATGGTGGGTCTAAATTAATGCTCAGCTATGTTAAAGTGCCTCTCCTGTGCCAGCGTATGCGTGTGAGAGCGAGTGCGTGTGTGCGTTGTGTCCTATCTTGTTTTTGTTTGGTTTCCAAAGCTAATGCTGGCCAAAGCTTGGCTGCACTCAAGACACCCAGCACAGCGCAGCACAGGTGCGAGTGAGATGCTGCACGTGCTTTTTGACATTAGTATTGGGCAACGTGCGAAAGCACGTGAGCTAACATACATACATATACCAACGCATACTACACATAACGGTAAATTGCCGCCTTAACAGTCAGTCAAGCTTATTATTCTTCATTTCGTACAATGCGACGATTCAACATACAAATGTGTATTATACAAGATGAAAACAAAAAAAAAAAATGAATAAGGAAATATATGTAAGAGTGTGTGTGTGTGTGTGTAAGGTAGTTGGGTAAATTTTGTTAATACCACTCTTGTTGCTGGATACTATTGACCTTACCTTGGTGGTAGCAAGTCCAAGACAAGCAGAACCACAGCCAGAAACAGAAACAGAACCAGAACCACCGCCAAGTCATTGTCGGGCAGGATTATACACTTAAGCTTTTGTGCCAATTGGCGTCATTGTTTGAGGTTATGTGTGTGCATGTGCGTGTGCGTGTCGTTGTGCGTGTGTGTGAGGGTATGTGTGTGCTGCCCGAAGTGCGCCTCGTGTTGTCGTCCTTCTTCCGCTGTCGCTTTTGACCCTGACAATGAGCACCCTGGTGCGGCATTATTTGCTATGTATTCATTTAATTTAATTTGTATCAGCTTAAGCTATTTAACGACCAGCACAACAAAAGCGGAAACGGAAAGCCATGGAAACCACCCTCATCCCCATCCCTTTTCCACCCCACACACACACAAACTCACACACACACACACATAGCGGAAGTCTAGTCATACGCTTATTGATGCGACTTGACTTTGTCTAGTCAGCGTCATTCAAGGACATGTGCACCGGCAGCACAACAACAAGAACAACAACAACAATAATGAGCAAAAGAACTCAAAACAACAAGACATTTTTTTTAAGCATTTGTTTGTTTGCTTTCGCTTTTGCTTTAAGTGTGCGCTAATTTCGGTCTAAGTGGATTAGATTCTGCTTTGTTCGGGCTTCAGGGACACGCAAGCACTCTTGACTTACATATTCCCGCACAAGGTTAAGCCAGATTTGTGCTCTGCTCAAGTGTATATTTAAATCAAATCCAAAAAAACAAGCAATTACCTTAAAATATTTAACGAAAGCAACTTGAGAAAAGCTTGAACATTTTAAAGTTTCGCGCTCAACGCAGCGATAAGTCACTAATCAATAAACTTGTCTTTTCATCGATAGCTGCTGTGCTCGATAGGCACCGTGCAACAACTGATTGCTGGTTTTTTAGTACATTTAAATGCACTGGGTGCAGCAATGGTTATTTACGGCTTTTAAAAAAATTGTTTACAAATGTTTTATAGAAAAACGGCTTAACAAAGTTAAGCTTTATAAAAAAATCAGTAATATATTAACAATTTTAATATGCGAGCTTAAAGCTTCATCTAGTAGCTATCGATAAGTTCCACTTGTTTGACGCACAGCTGCAGCTGCATTTCATGCTGACAATATTGCTTATAAGTGTTGTAATTTAATTAAATAAAAAAATAACACTTGTATAAAGTAATAACTATAAACAATGGGAAACACAAATTTCTGTTTGTTATGTTAACATCTTAAATTAGCGCGCGCAATTCAGATTCAAACATCGCAAATGCTATCGATAACACCTTTGCCCACCTATCAACATGCGACAGATGTTTGCTTCTGGCATTTTTAGTGCTTCAGCTTGCTTTTGAATTTTCTGCCGGCAGAATATTTGCACATGCACCCTGCAATCATAAACCGTGAACAAACTAACGATGAATGTCACGAAAGAGGAAAGACACAACCAAATGCTTGCACCATATCTTCTTTTTGAACCTTATTTCGATTTTCAGTACAAAAGCTTTTATGTACAACACAAACACATCGTCGCCTCGTATTAAATATTCAAACGCGCGCCAAAACGAGCGCTGCCAGATCTTTTGATTTGGTTGGTTGTCTCCATTGCGTCACGTTAGATGGCGCTAACGAGGACAAAGTATTTAAATTTCAAATGCGTGCCCAAATGAGCGCTGCCATTTCTTTTGATTTGGTTAGCTGGCGCCTCCTTTCTTCGCTAGGTGACGCTAACAAGCTGTACATGTGCGTGCAACTGCTTAACAATAGATGACGCAAGTGAATTAAGTCAATTACTATACAACTTTTAGCCAAATTTTACAGTTCTGTATTGAAATTTTTATAGAAAATTTAAAAAAAATATTTGGAATGGGCAGAGTGTTATTTGCTGACATTAATTGTATTTTTGAATATATTTATTTTACCCCCTTTAAATAATAAAATTGTATCATTTATTTTTTTAAACATCTTTACTTATTTAAATTTTATTTATGTATTTGCGCTTGCTGCTTGTCGTAAATATACTTACAATTTTTGCGTACATTTAAACATGCATTTAATTTACAATGTTTGCATTTTTTATTTTTATTTTTTTGTCCTTTTCGTTTTTCGGTTCAAGTTTCGATATTTAAGTTTAATTTAAATTGTATGAATTGAAATTCATTGATATTATATATGCATATTTTATATTTTCTTTTTTTTTTTTTAAGTTGTACAATTACAATACAAATAAAAAAAAAAAAAAAAAAAAAAACAACAACAATTAACTATATTTATATTTAGATATATAATTATGTAAGTAGCATTTTGTTCTATTTTGTTTTTTATCGTTAATTTATATTTCTTTTACTTTCCATTTAATATTTATGAATACATTTAACTATGTAAGCTTGATTTACGTATAAAATTTTTTCGGATGCTTTATAGTCTAGGGTTACTGACGACAACTCTTTTGTTTTTTTTAAATATGGCTGGGTTTGATTTGCTATTAAATTGATGTATTTGTAGTATGTACTTATTCAATATACGTTTTTTTTTTATTTCTTTAATTTGAGCTTATGGAAAGTTGACAGAAAAAGCTGAGAAGTTCATGAAATTGAAGTTTACATGCGTGTAAACCTACAGGCGCAGCCAACTTAACTGTACGCCGAAGTGAAACATGAGGGAAATTCATAGCACAAACACTAACTTACAGTTGTATATGTATTACATAATTATTAAGTTTAGTTTATGCTTAACTAGTTGATTTTTATTTTATAATTTTACTTTATGTTCGATTAACTTGAATATTGAGCTCAATTGGTTGGAAATGTGTTTTTAGGCGCAGCCAACTTAACTCGCGGAAAAAGTAGCACAAATCTACAGCTGCAAAATGTGTGTGAAATGAAGCAAAACGCTTAACTTATATACTTAGTATAACAGTTTAGTTAATGCTTGGCTTTATCATATTTTTTTTTTAATTTATTATTTTATTTTTTATTTTTAAGGGTGTTCAACTACATTGACTAATCTTGATAGCATTAATGGGTTTGTTTAATATTTAGTTACTGTGCTTAATCGCTATGGAAATGCATGCCACGCCCACCATAGCTTATATTTTTCTTTTTAAACATTTAATTTTTTAAATATTTATTTATTTTTTATTTACATTGATAGTCAAACTTATGCTAGGCTTTGTTTGCTTTACCTTTTTAATTTTATTTATTTTTATCGGGTCTTTGCCCACAGAGAGAAAAAAAATGTATGTGTCTAAGAACTAGAACTAGAACTAGGACTAGAACTAGGACTAATCCTAATACTACTACTTAATACTGTCTTTCTGCCCACTTTAGACGCGCTCCACTTGCGTCTCTGTGTGCACGGCCTGCAGCTCCAGTTCTGTCTCCTCGGCCAGCGTGTAAACCCCCTTCACTTGCCCTTGAGCTTGACCTTGTGCCAGCGTTGGCGTCTGTCCCGTTACCTCCAGCAGTGGACTACTCAATTGATTGGCAAATCCAGTCACTTCGCTGCTGTGCACATCGCTGGGATTTGCTGTCGGTGTGGTCGTATAGACTGGCGCCAGCCGGGCATTGGGATCCATGGTCAGTATGGGCACTAACTCGTGGTTTACATAGTCCTTAAGCACCAGCGATGTGGGCGTATCTGCAAGGCATCAAAGGAAAGGAAAATTCATTTTAAAATTGGTCTACAATGATAAGGAAAGTATCGATAGGTTTGTTATCGATATAAGATTTCGATAGGTTTTTTAAATAGACATCAAGCTGACTGTAAAAGACCCTGTACTTCCTTTTGGCGCAATAATTTTTATGGCAATATCTTTGATCAAAAGTTTTTCATACAAATCGCTTACTTTCGACCGATTAGTCCTATGGAAGCTATATGAAATAGTAGTGCGATCAAACCCAAATCTGGTTTGTATAAGTAACATGATACCAACTATGTAATGTGGCGGTTTGATTACAGTAGTTTAAGTAGTTTTAAAGTTATGACTCTTTCAAATTGAGAATCTCATAACTTTTTTCTGAACATCCAAATGGAAGTTCTTGCAACTACAGGGTCTAAAAAAGTGCACCTGTCTTACCTGTCACCAGTGTCTCTTCGGTGGGATTGCGCTGATAGAGATGTCCCCGCTTCTCATAGTGTCAGGAGGCAGGCATATAGTACTGACCGCCCTCCTCGTGCGCCAGATCCAACATAGAACCATTGGGTCCCACCGAGGAGGTTGTAGCGCCCGTTTTCTTAAACTCCACAACGATGCGTATGCGATGGACAATCTCCTCGTGAATGACATTGAAGCACATGGCCGTCAAGGTCATGCCGGACATTATGTAAACGGAACAAAACCAAGTGGTGGCATTCGATTCCCGTCGTAGACTCGGTAACATATCGCCAAATCCAATGGTCGATAGGCTCATGAAACAGAAGTAAACGCCATCGATAATGGGCCAATTTTCCAGGCGATATAGCACCGCTGCTCCAAACACTATGTAGATGATCATCATGGAGAAGCAGAGCAAAATGGGCGCCAAAATGCTCAGACCGTGCATCGATCCACGTGATTCACTGGCACTCAGTGAATCAATGTCCGCAGTAGTCGCTGCACCCGTGGGTACACCCAGACCGGGTATTACGGTGGGTGTACCGCCCGCAGTTGTACTGCCCACCGAACCACCAGCTGCTCCTCCTGGCTGCTTCTCGGGCGTCGCATGATAGACATCCCGCACGTAGTAGGGCTCCTGCATCACCGCCTGCTGTTTACGTAGCTCCTCCTGTTGCCGCTTCCGTTTCATGCGACGCTCCTTCTCCGCCATTCGCTTCTCGTCGTAGCAACAGTAACCGCAGTTCGAGCAGAGGCAGCAGCACAGCGCCTTGGAGAACACTTCTCGTGCCACCTTGGCCAGTATGCTGCCCGTGCTGCTCAGGTAGACGAGCGTCAAGGGTATACCAAAGAAGGCGTAGGCGACAGTCACGATGCGCCCGAGGGCGGTACGGGGGGCTATATTGCCATAACCTAGAAGATGGAATAGGTTAATAAAGGTTATAAAAGTAGTTAAGATCAAGGGGGGGACAGGGAGTGATCAGAAAATGTGGTAAGGAGATAGAGAGTGAGAAAGAGTGAAAAGGGATACAGAGAAACTTAAAGAGGAACAGACAGGGACATAAGCAAGAAAGGAACAGGGACAAAAGGAAGGGAACACGGAGACTTAGACAGACGAAAAGAAACAAAGAATGAGAGAATACGAAGAAGAAATATATAAAGAAAGAGAGGAAGATTGAGATTGAGATGGAAAGAGCAGGAGAAAAGATAGATAATAGAGGAGACGGAGAGACAAAGCCCCCATTGAGAAACAACAGAGAGAGAGAGAGAGAGAGTGAGAGAGAGAGACTGATATAGAGAGGTAGGAAGCGAGAAACGAGACTAAGTTACAAAGACAGAGAAAAAGATCGAAAGAGAGAGGAACAGTTAGGTAATAATAAGTAATACTATGGTTCGAGTTTTCAGTCTTTGTCTTTAAGAATAGTATTTTTAAAAAGATTATCTTGTTGTTAAGAGGCCAATGGTTGAGCTTTATCGCAGACGAAAGTTAACCCTTTTTCAGATAATACACATAAATCGTAAGTGCTCGAATAAGTCGCAGAAAAGTGTGTGCCACATCATTCAGAATACTCATTTCAATAAATTATTTTATCCAACACACACTTTACAACACTGCCCAACTCCTTCGCATCGTTCTGTGGTCCAATTTACCAGCTGTTCTTATCGAATGTTTGCTCTACAGTCGCACACATATTGGCAAAAATAATTAAGCGAAGCTGTGCAGGTAATAAGACAGTGTTCGACTCTGATATACCCATTACTATGAAATTGAATTATACGCGGTAAACTATTTTTGTTGCATACTTTTAGGTGCCTTCCTTAAACTGTAATGCCTGATTTGGGACTAACATAAAGATTTTTTCCTTTCTGTGTAGATTCAAGCCTCTGCTACCTGTATCACACTTTACACCTACTAAAGCATACCCTACCTTTCCCCATTGCAGGGTATTCAAATGCCTAATAAGCTCTTGCAGGCAGACCAACACATATCAGTGCGCAGTTACTTGCCAAACAGACGGCGTAGGCGTGTGGCGGTAGGGGGGGTAGGGTAGGGGGCGTGTCATTGCCGCCCATAGACACAATAACGTTATGAGACAGCATATAGACGTCAAATGTCATCAGCGTCGCGTCGTCAGGTGTCTCATGCATAAATTGAAAATTTCTTAATTTTATTGTTGTCGCTTGATGTATTTTTGTGCCCGTAGGTGGGCGTGCCCCGTGGGCGGTTTTTAGCCGTGACAGGCATGTAGAATTTGGCCTTTTTTTCTGGCTTGAAGGCAAAGCAAAAAAATCATTGCCTACTTGCGGGCGCAGGACATTAGGCATTGCATGAAAAACTCATGTCAAAAGTAAATTGAATCAATATAAAATCACATGAACTAGCTGACAGCATGACTGACTGATTGATGAACTGATTGATTGATTGACTGACGAAATGCCAGACGAAAGTGAAATTGTACTAGCAAAACTGACAACAATTCAAACACACACACACATAGTCAATTGGGATGCATGTAATTGCTTTGACAGTAAATTTAAATTAAATCCTCCGCCGTGGGACCAAAAAACAAGCTGATACTGTCGGAAAGCGACTCTTTTCATGTTGTAAGTTTTTGCACACCAACATTAAATTTTTTAAATCATTTAACGGATATTTTTAAGGCAAAGTTTTCCAATTTTAGCTTTTTTATAGCTAGTTAAAGCTAGTTTTTCACAGCTAAAATGTTGTAGCTAAAAACCAAACCGCTTGCAGTTAATTGGAAGACCAAAAGCAACCGTTGAAATGATTTTAGAACCATTTAGAAGATATAAATGAGAAATTTAGCGGTGACATTTAGCCGTAACATTTATTTTTAGCCTTAAATGATTCAGAGAAAATTAAAGTCAGCTACTTTATGCATCTTCAAGGGATTTTAAATAGCGTAACATTTTTTTTTCAGCTTTAATGAAATTTCGTATAGCCGTTTTTAGCCGTTTTTCTGCAAATGCATTTTTGTATAGCTTTTTATTAATTTCGTGACTTGTTTTAAGCAACAGCGAGTAATTTAAAATTAATTTACTGCATAGGTCTAGCGGTTTTGTGATTTTCCTTAGCTATTTTTAGCCTTTTTTTGTGGTAAATAACCTTTTTTTGCTGCTAAAACGCTGTCAGCACTCGGTCTGCACCAAATGTGAATCAAAGCCAACTGTCAATGTGTCACAAAGCAGACAAGAGACCCGTTGTAGCTGTGTGTGAGTTGGTGTGTGTGTGTGTGTTGGGTTGGTGCTCACTTGCTGGGGGCTAATAATATTGGGTTTGACCCAAAAGCAAAGCCAGAGCTGTAGCTAAATCTCATGCTGAAGCTGTAAAACTCAGCTGGTGCGCTGTCAATTTCTCAGGGGGGTGTGAGGAGTAACTGGGGTGGGTGGGGCCTGATGTAGGCGTGGCAGGGATTGAGGCATCTACATATTTTATTGAAAGATATTGAAAGATTTCAATATTTAGAGCAACACACAGACATCTAATAGACGCTGATTGAACGGCGGGTAGTGTGTGCATAAAATCAGCCATGAAATCCAGAAATATATATAGGTATATTATATATATATGTATGTATATACTCACGTACAGCTATAAAATTGGCTTAAATGTTATGGCTAATTCAATTACATTAATTTGAATTTGTAAGTGAATTTCGTTTGGACGCTAAATGAATGCAGCGACTGAATTTAAGTGGCACGTTTCAAGTTTTGTTTTGTATCTTATTAAGCTCGCTATTTATTGACCGAAAGGTGGCGCTGCTTTAAGTGCTGCAGGCGCCTAAAAGTATGCTACAATTTTTGTAAGCTCTTTAATTTAATGCTATGAGCTTAGCTAGACGGTAATGAATGATATTAGAAGATTGTAAATTATTAAATTAAATAAAATATAAGAAATAAGAAACTTTAAGGGGTTATATAGAGTTAACCTATTTACAAAATTAATACTTTAGATCCTCTAGTATATGGAACAATAGATTTATAACCTAAAATAGTTTTTACCCTTAAAATTTGACCATTTAAAAAGCTTGAAAGTTGCTTTGATAGCTACAAATAGTTTCTAATAAGTATTTACCGAAATCTCTTCTGGATAAATGCTGCAAAACAGCTTAAGCTGAAGCTCATAAAGCTAAATAATTTTTAAAAATCTATTTATTATTAAAACTTAATTATATTTGAAATGTATTCCATTTTTAATCTTTTCAAAACTTGCATTGAAATCGATTTGTTGGCAAAGTGCTGACTAAATTATCGCATTAACTTTAACTATCGATTGGGTTGTGTGTGGGTGTGTAGGGTGTGTGTGTGTGGAATGGAGTGCATAAATATTTCAATTCACTTGGCTCCAAGTTAAGCGCTTCTGTCAATGCTAATAAAAGAGTAGGAAAGTAAGAGAGTGAGTGGGTAAGAGAGGGTAAGAGGGAGACAGAGAGAGAGGGTAACATAATATGCTGATATCGATAGCTCTTTGGTTATGCATCGGTCGAGTCGAGAACATGACAACCATAAAGCACAAAATGGCCAACGCATAAAAGAGAGAAAGAAAAAGGCAGACAATTTTTATCCAACTTCTGTTCCCCTCTCTCACTCTCCACTCCCCACTCTCCACTCTTGCTACTCTTTCTCCCTACTTGGTCCCAAGATGCGCAATTGATGATAGTGAGTGCTGTGAAAATGGAAAATGAAATTTAAAATTATTTTGCAACTAAATTACTTGTCTTATTGCTGTCCAGGGATTGGCCCGAAGCCGGACTATTTATTGTACCAAGGCTTAGAGAGTTTCAAGCCAAATATCGAGTCTGAGGCAACAAACCGCCTATAAATTCCCATTTATGCCCAAGACAATCATAGAGCTGAGAGATACATGCAGTCGACTATGCGTACATACACACAGAGGCATAAATATATATACAGTATACCCTGTACTTAAAGCGGACTGTACAAAGGGGACTAGCAAGTTTATTAGAAACTTTAAGCTAACAATCTAAGCTTTTAAACAGAGTCTACTGCTGTCTTGCACACTCTACTGTTAGTGCTTGAAAGTGGCTTTGTCGTCGTGGGATGTACAATAATAATAATCATATTCTTTGGGTGCTCGCACGATTTTTGTAGGCGTTCGTCCAAGAACAATGCTTACATAGCCCCCTGCCACGCCCACACCACCGCCCATTGAAAGCCACAAAACAATAATAATAATAATAATAATAAGCTGGCTGGCAAAGGCAGGAAGTCATGTTAATACAAATGTCCCAAGTAGCCTGCTGACCAACGCAATTGCAAACTGACACAAACTGCCCACTGCCCACGCCCACTCCCCCCACCATTTTGTCTAAAAAGATACTACCCCACTCTACAGATTTTATGCAGGTTTTTTGTGTGCTTTGTTTTGGGTCTGCGATTGGCATTGAAGCAGGCATTTTGTAGCAGCCAGAGAAGTTGTATTTTAGGACCGTATTTGCTTAGCATGAACTGCCAAGATCAGCACAAAATACACCCACACACATAGACGTGTATGTATATTTGGTATATTTTTTTTGCAAATTTTATTTTATAGCATTTTCACAAGTGGAAAGTCGTGTCTATGCTTGGCCATCGGTTCGCCATCTCCATCTCTGTCTCCTTCCCTTCTCGTGCTAAGCAAATAGCTTCGTTTGTTGTTTTGCTCTATCAATATTTGACTTTCGGCTTGTTTTTTGTGGGTGAACCTATGAAATTACCAAAGAACAACAACAACAACAACAACAGCAAAGACTACAAAAAAGCGCACACGCCAGCACTTGACTGGGGACCCGGGAACTCAGACAACTGCAAAACTCGAAGGCAGCTTAAATGTTGCCTCCTTTTTAGACCCAGCACTTAGCACAACTGCAGGGCGTACATGAGGCGTGTCGGTGAACAAATTCTGCGTGGGCTGGCATTGAAGTACTAAATTTTTTATTTTAGCTGCGAAGATGAAGGCTATGAATTTAAAATTCTGAGGTTTGGCTTTGATTTTTTTTTACAATTTGTTAAAAAATGTATTCAAAAATTTCTTAATAAAATAAACAGTAATGAGATAGAAATTTTCTTTTTAAGCTGAAATATTTTAAACAGACTTTAATAGTGGAAATGTTTTATAAGTGTGTTATTCCATAAAGAATTCTTTAAAGATATTTCTGAAATAGTTGAGAACTGATTTAAGTTTGCATTTCAGTTTCTTGTTATGTGTATACTGTTTTTAGTACACAAAATATGGCTAGTAGTTTTAGTTATACTGTTAAAATAAGCTTTTTTACCTTTTCCACCCAAAATTGGATAAAATAGATGGACTGTTTGTAGCTACAATTGGTAATTGACTGAAACACCTTACTTTGAAAATAAATATTGTACTAAGATTCTGTATTTACTAACGATTTTTCCACATCGAATCTGAGCAAGAAATAATGGCAAAAACTCTAATAACTAACTCCTAAAAAACCTTTCTTAAATTTTGTTTTTAATTATAATTTTTTTATAAATTCCGCTACTTGTTAAACTGGACTATTGAAAGCAAGCAGACAATTCATATCAAGTTGTTGATCATTTAAATATTTCTTAAAATAAATTGTATATAAATCGAGCTTTTGCTTAAAGCTCTAATTAGACAATAAGTTTAGAATGGTATCTTTTTAAGGGCATACTTTGTTTACTATATCAGACATAACTTTTTTGCTGATGAACCTAAATTGCGCCCGAAACGACTGCTTAAATATTTGTTCAAGAAATCCTTTCATCAATAAAATATTCTATATTCTATGCTATCATTACTACCTTTTATATTTAGCATTTTTCTGATACTGTTTACGATAGATTGAAGACCATAAAAACAGGGTCTTTTGCAGTCGGTTTGCATGATTGTAGCACTGCCTACTATTTTCTGTTTTTCCCTACATAAAATTTTAAATTGAGGTGCGTCTGCATACATATCAGTCCGTCTGCCCGTCTGTCTGTCTGTCTGTCTGTCGTTTTGGTTGTGTGCCTGTGACACTGACAATTGAAAGATATTCTTCTCACATGTGCACACAAATGACAGATGAGCATCATTTCGATAAGCCACGTACATCTAACAAGATTCATCCAAACTGTCGAGATAAAGTAAACGAACAAAAAAACATAAAAAATAATAAAAAAAATAAGAAAAACTTTTACGTTTATCGAATATTTGCAGCGATTGTCATTTGACTGCATTGCGAATGGATTCACATTCACACTCGTACTCATTCGTTGCTGTAGTTGATTGGTCGTTACTTGGGTGGAAATAGGTAAAGCTAAGCGAAGGATATTCAGCGACCATAACCTTAAGAATGCATCCCAAACGCATTAAGTAAACAGTTATTGAGGCACTTCCTTTACAGGGATGCACTCGCAGGGACTACTCGCCAAAACTGCTTGTCGGAACTTCTCGTTGTAGCTACACGTTGGGACTTTTTACTTCTCGTCGTAATTACTCGTCGTAACTACTCGTTGGGCCTACTCGATGGGACTACTTATTGTGACTATTTTCTGTCACTATACGCTGTCGCTACTCGCTATAATTACTCCCTGTATCCACTCGTTATGATTGCTTGCCATCGATACTCGTTGTAGCTACTCGTTGTAGCTACTCGTTGTATCTACTCGTTGAACTTACTCGTTGGAACTTGCTATTGGGACTACTTTCTGTCACTATTCGCTGTCGCTACTCGCTATAATTACACGCTGTACCTACTCGTTATGACTTCTCGCTTTGAAACTCGTTGTAGCTACTTGTTGTATATATACTAGTTGGGACTTATTGCTACTCGTTGTGCCTACTCGTTGGGGTTACTTAGTCGCATTTATTTGGCGTGACTACATGATGTACTTACTCGTTATGACTACTCGCTATCAATTCTCGTTGTAGCTACTCATTTGCACTACTCGTTGTAACTACTTGTTATGTCTACTCGTGGGGACTTGTTACTACTCGTTGGGCCTACTCGTTGGTGCTGTTTGTTGTCGCTTCACGCTATTACTATTAGTCATACTTACTCGTTATGACTACTTGCTGTCGCTACTCGTTTTAGCTACTCATTGATACTACTCGTTGGTGCTATTTGTTGTTGCTACTCGCTGTACCTACTCGTTATGACATCCGCTGTCGCTACTCGCTACTCGCTGTAGCTATACGCTGTCGCTTAACACTTTCATTCAAAATACTACTTAGTTCATCGAAAAGCGACTCGTTGCAACCACTCGTTGCCCACATAAACTCATTTGCTGCCATTCTCGTTCGAAGTGTTTGCCATGCACTCGATGTCTCATCACTGCTTCGTAGCTAGCAGCCTTGTCACTTCTGTTCATTAACCGTACTCGCTGCATCTACTCACACGCCAATTCATTAGTTAATTCCACATGAATATCGATGGACTCGAGTTGCCATACTGCGTTGCAGTTGATTATGCCAGCTCATCGATCATTAAGCGAGCTCTCACAGCGTGTGTGTGTGTGTGTGTGTGTGTGTGTTTGCCAGGCCTGTTTGCCTGGCTGGCATGCAGCTGGATTTTGTGGTTACGGGTTGATGTCAAAAGGTGAACGGGTCATAGCCTCATTCCGGGGACACTCGATGGGAAACAAGAGCACCGAGTTGCGCCATTCAAGTAAAACAAATTTCCGTTGGTGGAACATAAAATTTATGGTCCACAGCACAATACTCGTAATCGTGTCTCTCACTCTCTTTCGGTCTCTGTCTCTGTCTCTCTCTGTCTTTGTCTTATCTGGTATGATTGTCTCTATCTGTCACACTCTTTTTGGTTTTGTCCATGGGGCAGTTGTGGCAAGTGGCGAGTGCCGAGTGCCGAGTTGCTAGTGGCGAATGGCACTTACCAATTGTGGTCAAAACGGTCAGCGAATACAAAAACGCTTTAGCGAAATTCCACTCATGCGGTGGTCCGCCCACACCGCCTCCGGCAAGACGATGATGATGATAGTGTGTGTGCAGCAGCACAGCTTCCGTTGCCGGATTGTTACCACCTCCTGCTCCTCCTCCTCCTCCTACACCTCCCGACGACGATGAGGGTCCTGCCGAGTTGGGTCCTCCATGTCCGCCAGCCACATCGTCGTGTGATAATTGCAGCATAACATCCTCGTTCAGTCTCTTGATTAATTGGTCTTGAAACTTGGCAATTTCAAGTGCGGCTAATCTGTAAGTGTACACACGAGTGTGTGTGTTAGTATAAGTACATGTGTGTGTGTCTTTGACTTACGAGATATAGAAATAACTCAATCCAAAGACTCTATAAAGTTGGTTCACAGCGTATCGTGGGAAAAGAATAATACACAAAGTTGTTTACAAGGTTTGAAGATTTTTAAAGACTTGCTAAAAACGGCCTCAAAAAATGAATATTGTTTTGCCTGTAGAAGTTTTCTTTTGACCAATTGTTGCTATGACAACTGTATTCTAAACTCTTCTGATTTGATCTAAGTTTAGTCGGTCTCTGTTAATTTAATGATATGCCAATTAAGTTGAGTTAGCTTATTTAACAAGAAGGTTTCTTTAACTAGAACTATTAGTGGTACACATGAGATACACATGCCATCGGTGGACAAAGCAAACAAAGATCACTAGATGCTGTGAATTTTAGTATATGGTACTCCCATCATTATACAGAGTAGTCCTAAGATAATCGATCCTCAGAACGTTCTCATAAAATCAGAGCTCAAGAAACATGCTCAGCGTTCACTTCTCTCTTAACTCATCACAAATGAGTGCTAGTTATTTGAAAACCCTCTGATCTTACTCAAGTGTAAGTACTCAAACCTCACAAACTATTAAACAAGGACTGCTCTATTTAGTTTCTATGCAAACTATGTTTATGATAAAGTATGCCAATTTGTTATAAATTTAGTGTGTATGCTTACAAAAGCTTAAAAATACTTTGTTTGAATCCTATATCTGCCAACATATACGATTTAATCAGCATTTGGTTACAATTAAAAAATGTTATTCTTTACTGTAATTTTATATTTAAATGTTTATTTCCCTCTTATCTAATCACAATTTAAGTTATTCAATTTAAACTTTAAATAGCATCACTTTTCTTGCTGCTCTTATAAAAAGCTTCTGCTCTTTCTCGTGATTCGCTCTCAACTAAATTCGTTCACATTCTCTGCTTCTTACTCATCT
Source organism: Drosophila acutilabella (assembly GCA_035046005.1). Classification (NCBI taxonomy): domain Eukaryota; kingdom Metazoa; phylum Arthropoda; class Insecta; order Diptera; family Drosophilidae; genus Drosophila; species Drosophila acutilabella. The sequence continues at coordinate 2,685,383 of JAWNOK010000020.1, forward strand.
TTCTCCTGTTTATGCATATACTCTTATACTCTTATACTGCTACTTATATTCTTACAGCTGACTGAGTATGACCGTGTGATGCCTGGCCTACTGCATTACTTTCCCATAGCTCCGATGACAGCAATATTTAATACCAAGTTTCTTTCAAAAAAAAACTTGGTGATAATTCATTTTAATACAATTATTTATGCCAGCTATACAAAATCTGCTTGTTTGAAATTAATAACCAATTCTTAATGAATTTAACTAATAGTTTAAAGTGCACATAACCAACCAAGGCAGGCAGATACATACTTCCTTGTAAACTAAAGAGTTATGTACCGCTTAATGAAGTGAACCAACTTTATAAGAGTTTAACTGTTTATGCTCTAGTTTATAGCTTACTTTGTCCAATTCTCCTTATAGAGTATGTTGAGGGACACAGTGATGTCCCAGATATTCTCAATGGTCCGCTGTCGCACATCATAAGTGTCTGGCGACAGGGCAAACTGTGGCTGCCCACCGCCCAAGTCTCTGCCATCGAGATCTGTCTCATCTTGGCCATAAACAAAGTCATTCGATGCTGTGCCATAGACACCGTTATTTCTATCATGAGCCAAATCCTGATCCTGGGCAACTGCAGCGGCCATTGTGTCATTGTCCGTGTGCTGTCCATGCTGATGATGATTATGTTGCTGTTGTTGCTGTTGCTGCTGTTGATGTTGTTGCTGTGACGACCTTTGATAGACACCATTGTTGTACCCATTTGCCATGTTGCGCTTTGTGGACGCCAGTGTGTGCTGTTGATGCAGCAGTGCCGAGTCCTCGTTCTCAATGGTTAGAAATATGAAGGAGCCTGCGAACGAAACCAAAACCAAAATCAAAATCAACATTACGACACTGGTAAACTGGGGAGTGTTTTGCACACAATGCGCTACACTGTTCAAAAAAAAAGTAAAGATTTTTTTTGTCGTCTTAAAAGGATTTTCTTCTAAGGACTCTTATGATTTTATTGGAGTTTTAGATAGCTCTATAATTTCTTCAACAATTCTCATAAAAGTTTAAGTTGTGCAATTTTTAGCAGTGTAAGAAGTACATTTGCAATATCAAATCTGCTTCCGACCACCAAAAAAAGAGGGGAAATAGCAACTCATTTGTTTTGCCTGTCATTGGGGGCCATTCTTGTGGTCAGCTGGCAAAAAGAGTGCACTTTTTTCTTGGCATAAAGTAAAATTGGTTAACAGTTGTGCGTCGCATGCACAGAAATTGTCATCAGCAACTGCTGGCACTTTTAACTTGTTCACTTGCTCAGCGGAAGATAATAAATTTTCTAAAATCATTTTAAATTGTTGTAATCGGTTTTATACTTTTATATTGCTTAAATAATATAATCAAAACAGTTTACTTTATAAAACTAATTTTTTCAGGCACATAGCTAATGAATTTTAAATGAAAAAGAAATTTATAAATCAATTGTTCATATTATGTGTAAAACTTCTCATATTTTTGGCAGCTACACTTCTTTCTGATTACTTTTAATGCCTCTATTAATTTTAAAACCTTACTTAAACCCTTTAAAAAACTCCTCAACAACTTCTTATTTACTTATAAAAAATAATGTATATCTCTGTGCTACTCGTTTATTTTCTAGCAGCAAATATATCTATATTTTTTCATTCACCCCATTTTTAAGGGTTACAAAAAATGTTTAAGTCCAACCAAAAGTGCTTCACTTTTAACTTTATTTAAATATATTTAACTCTAAAATTTTAAGTTGTACTTATGTATTCAGCTATTGCTGCAGTTCCTACGACCGGTCTTTGATTTGGCTTTAATTTCTGCCTTCATTCGCATCTTCTCACTTCAATTATAGTTCACTTGCAGCTTCCTGTATTAAAGTTATTATGTCACATGTGTGCCATAATAATGTACGCAATGTGTAAAATGGGCGTGGCACAGTACGCCACTTTTTGCTAAAGGGGACGTTGGGTCAAATGAAGTTGGTTCATGAACATGATGGATTCTCCTACCAATTTCTGACATCGGCAAACTTTGTGTGAATTTCTATGCTGATGTCTTGTCAGTCATTTAATGCGAATGCTGATCAACCAATACACACACACACACTCACACACACACACAGGGATGTTATAACGGCATTTTGTCAAGTTTTTGAAAAGTTTTTGTGTAACATTTTTATGGGTTCGCTGGAGGGAAGAAGATGTGAGTGCAAATGATGTTATAGCGAATGATGAGTCGATGTCGTCGTGAAAAGCTAACATATGTCAAAGTTAAAAATAATACATGAGTTGGTTGGTGGGTTGGTGGGTGTGGCTGGCGGTAGGGGGGAACTTGGTGTTGCTCTGACCAAATGGCAGAGGGAAACAAAAGGAGCAATTGTTGCTGCTGTTGTTGTGTTTGGCCAACTTGAAACTTTTGTTGAAGCGTTAAAATGCACGCAAAATGGAACACATAGACACACGCACACATGTACACACACACACACACATACAGTGAGCTGTCATGTGCGTGTACTCTGACGTCACAAACTCACGCACATTGCCTAGCGAAAGTTAAATAATTGTTTGTGTCATTTGATGATTTCCTCTAACAAGGCAGCATGGCCAACTTTTTGCGCAGCTGTCACATACAGACACAACACACACACACACTCACACACCCCCATCACACACACATACATGCTTTAAAATATACATGTATGGAGATGAGCAATGTTGTGACAATAGCAACTGTCTATTACTTTGACTGTTATTTTACTGAGTTGATTTTAAAGTCACATCGATAACGATATTTCGATAACATTTTTCGATTCTTTACAGTTTTAGTCACAGAAATCTTAGCCTTGGTTCAGGCAGATCTCCTCGTGAAAGAGAAAGGAAGTAAAGAAATTTAAAATTGACTTGAATGACTCGTTACTAATGATATGACTCGTGATAACAGAAATGACTCAAGTGACTCGTTACTTATACTCTATGACCCATCACAACCTATGATTCCCTGAAGCAGCTTATTTCTAAGATCAATGATAAAAGCTCGTTATGTCGTCTGGATGTTTGGATGACTCGTTACTCGTGACTCGAGTTACTCGTTACTCATGACTTCGTGATCCGAAACAACATTCGAATTTTTGATATAAAGAAACTCACTTATAAGATCCAAAATAAAAGTGACTCGTTACTCGTGACTCGATACTCGTTACTCATGACTTCGTGACTCGTAACCACCTTCAATTTTTTAAAGAATCTCGCATGTGAGATCCAAGATAAAAGCGACTCGTGACTCGAGTGACTCGTTACTAATGACTCGGGTGACTTATTACTGCTACTTTCGTTCAATGTCTAGTAAGCTATAGTTTTAGAGTTTTGAAGAACAAACTACATAAGTTGTGACTAATGTGACTCGCTACAAGTAACAGTTTTGAGAAGTAGTCACCTTAAGTGCTTAGAGGCCTTCGATTTGTTTAAAGTATTTGATGCGACACATGTGTTGCGCTGTCACTGACGAGTAGTCGTGTTGTCGCATTGTCGACTTTGTCGAGTTCGTCGCGTTGTCGAGCTAGCAAATTGTCGAGTTTGCCGAGTTTTTGGTGAATTTGCCGTGCTGCCTATTTTGTCACTTTTGTCTCACAGCCTGTCACATCCGTGGCCGTCATGTCGAAGCAGCCGTCTTCGTGCCCCCTGCAACATGACAGGCACAAAAGTATGCGGCATAACTTTCTTGGCCGTGTGGCAAGAAACAAACACAGGGGCGGGGGTGTAGTAGGTACAGGAGTAGGGGAATATATGAGCCTCGCGGCCGTTGAAAACCATTTTTGGCGTTTTGTTTCTGTCCCCGGGAAAATGATTAATTAAATTTGTCACGTTGTCGTGTTGCGGCTGCGTATTTTATGCCATTGTTGTAGCTGTTGTTGTTAATTTAAATGTCGAAACTGTGACAGGATACATTAGGTATCTGTAACTATGACTAAAAGTGTATCTCTATATCTACACACGCATACACACACACACACACGGGTCTATCTCCACACAGCAGCCACAACACAACCAAGTGAGTGTAGGAAATAAGGAAACTGTCCTGGAAATGTCCCTGAAAATGTCTCTGAAAATACTGCGTTAATTAGTTGAACAAAAACAATTCGAATGTTTGCACAAGCGATGATTTCTGCTACTACTGCTACGCTGACAATTAATCAAGCTAAGCTCTTCACTTGTCCAATTTTAATGAGCACATCGACTCACGACTCTCGACTGTCGACTCTCAATGCTTTCAATGCTTGGGACACATTACAAATGAGCTCAACTCATTAAAAATGTTCACGTTTATCGGGCGATATAATCCGAAACAACCTTAAAATAAACAATTGTCCAAACATAATGAATAATTTCAATTATTTTTATTAAATGCTTGTGTTATTGTGTCTGATTGTGGCAGGTTTTTATTACCATTAATATTGAAAAGCATTGTCAGACTTTGGTTAATTTGAAAATCAAGGAAAATTGTCACACCAACCCAATATTGCAGCTTAAATATTCTTTTAGAAAGCAAAAGATTTTTTTTGTATTATTTTATCTAACTAACTTTTATACAGGATTCCGTGAATGTGAATAAGGTGGCGCCCAAACACTGCTAGCTGCTTGGAGATGATCAGTACCCTTGAAGAAACTAAAAAATTTGCATTCGTTTAGAAGTCGGAATTACAAAATCAACAATGTACTGATTCACGGAAAATTTGACACTAAGAAATCCAATTTTTTATAAATTTGTTTTTAAAAGAAATTTGCGTATATTGTTCATAAAACTTAGTGCCCTTTAAACATTTATTTTGTAAGACTTTAAAGGAACTCTTTTTGTCTTTAATAGAATTTTATTGCTCTTTGGAACTTACTATTCATTAGATAAATATTTAAAAGTCTACTAATTGTTAACTTCATCATTGACTTCTTCACAAATTTTAAGTAGCTCATTTTCGGTTTTATGGCCCAATGATATCTATTTTTAATTGTGCTAATAATTAAAATAAATTTTTTTTTTTTAAATTAATTCAAAGTAGAAAGCTCATGTAAAATATAAAATATTAGTACATTAAGATATCATCTAAAACAACTTTAAAAGCGATCATTTTAGATCGACGTCTAAACATTTCACTAAGCTCCGAAAAGTATGCAATGAATTTTTTGTTATCCATTTAGAATCCCCAACCAACCGTTGAGCTCTTGGCTCTTTTTGTCTGGAATTTCACGACTAGTCAAGTTTTGGCCTTAAGGAAATCTTAAGCTCAATGCAACTCTGCACTTTATGGTCACCATTGGAACACTTACCCAGCAATGTGTAGGCGAGCAGGAGCATGCAAATGCCGAGATTTGTGAGTAGAGCGGACCAGACCGTCTGAGCAGCTGGTTTGCGTTTTTTCGACTTGGTGGCATAGCCGGGTGGCGCCTTGGCATCGGATGAACTCGGCCCTGAACCAAAGCAGGCACACCAGCCCTGGCGACGCTGACGCTGCTGTGACTGTGCCGAGGAGCCCGATGAGGTGGGCGGCAGAGGCGGTTCCTTGCGTGGGGGTGCGGCTGTGGTGTTGGCCACCAATTGCAGGGGTAATAATTTGGCATTGCTCTTGAGTGTGCCACAGTTGCTGGTGATCGAACTGCTGGCGCTAGGTGGTGCCACTGGCGGTGGCAAAAGTTCACTGACATAACCGACGGTAGATGGCGCTGGATATTTAAGTATGCCCGTGGGTTGCTGTTGCGATTGTTGTGCCTGTAGTGGTTGCTGTTGCTGTGGTTGCTGCTGCTGTTGTTGTGTGGCCACTTCAATGTCCTCCAGCGTCGGCATCGGCAGCAGCTGCGTCGGCAGCGACGTCGGCGTCGTCAGCGACATTGTCCTCGACATCGGAATCATCGGAGTCGACGATTGGTTCGATTGGTTCGTCGTTGACGTTGTTGGCATTGCTGGCATTGCTGGCATTCCTGGGATTTGCATTGCGATTAGCGGCGTGGCGTTCACGTTGGAGTTGGCGCCGACGTTCACGTTTGAGTTTGTTGTTGGCGTTGACGTTGGGGGCGATACCGTTGCCGATGCCGTTGACGTTGGCATCGATATCGGGGTCGTTTTGAACGTGCTGGTGGAAGGAGGCGCGGGCAAAAGCAGCGGCAAGCCGACTGTCCCGGAACCTGTTGATATAGTGGATATTACGCCAAAAGAAGCGTAACTGTTGCTGGACGAGCTGGGTATTCCGCCATATCCCATGCTCCCTGTCGGGCCCACGTAACTCTCCCTCTCCACACTGTAGTCGCCGCGCGTACTTCTCTGCGAGGGAGGCGGCGGCCCAGATGGCATCTGCATATTGTCCGAATTCATCTTGCATTTGTGGTTCTTTTTTTTGCTCCTGGCGTTCGGTTATCTGCAATTCACAATAAAATAAATGCTAAAATTATCAATCGAATTTTTTTGATCGAGTTGAAAATATCTTAAACATTATGTATTTTCTAAGATCCTTTGAACTCTTGTAAGATTAATTAAATGCTGAAATTATCGGATCTTTAATACATCAAAACTCTCAGTTTTCAATGTAGGTTACTGAAAACTATTTGTTTTATTTTCTACTAATCTTTTAAAATATGTGTTTAGTCTATATATTTTTATGTAGAATGATTGTGGTATCAATTATCGAGGACTCAAGTAAAAGTTTGTCTTAAAAATTGTGAAAAAAATTAAGTGCTAAAATATGATTTAATATTAGCACCTTTTAATAGCAACATTTTATTAGAATTTTTGTACTTAATGCTGACATTGACGTGGTTTTCGAATAATTTAATATTTTTGACTTATTATTACTTATATATTATATTATTTTTTATTTAAATCACTACTACACAATCTACATAATTTAATAATGTGTTTCTACGTCTTTAGTGCTAAATTTATAGTATACTTGTCAGCGCTGCAAAATTGTAAATTTCATTTCCAGTGCCACTTATTAGTAAATCCCTTTAATTGCAAAAAAAAACAAATTATGTAGTATTATTCTAACCAAAGTCCATTATACCTAGAAAACTTGGCTTTAATTCACAGACTGCGTACTTAATAGAAGTACATATATACTCCGTCCTATCTTAATAATTAGTACAGTGAAACTTTACTCAAACTGTTGATCAATAATTGTATGATTGTCCCAAGAGAAGTATTTTTTATCAGCTTTCGACCCTCTCGAAACATTACACCCATTCCCATTCCATTCTAATAGAGTACAACTTGTAGTCGAGATAAATGACATCGTTTTTGGTGATGAGAAGATGAGTTCATCACAAAGCGTATTCCATTAGCTGTATTCTAAATGTTTTCTTTCTCTCAGTTTTATTGTGTTAATCTGTTTTCTTTATCCAGCTTTCTTTCTCTTTCAGTTTCTTTCACTCTTCTGCTCTTTTATGCTCATGCTCTGTCTCATTTTCTTGCAAGTTGGCATCATTTGGTGTTATCCTTGCTAGTTTACATTGCTTTTACTGTTTCTGTTTTTGTTGCTGTTGCTGTTTCCAGTTCTTTGTGAAGCGTAAATAACTCGAAAAACCTCTTGAAATGAAAATACCTACGGAGTCCAAGTTGTCCGAGCTGTCTGAGTTGTCCGAGAGCTGTCAGAACTGGGGCTAAATTCGCACCTGGCCACGCCCAATCGTTCACCTTGCTGTTGCATGCTAAATGTGCAACACATTTGTGCACTTCTTGTTGTTGTTCTTGTTGTTGTTACTCGGCACGACACTTGACGGCCTTTTGACCGCCTTTGCCGACATGACAACAACAAGAACAACAACAACTTGTGCCATTGTTGGCACAACTTAAAATATGCAACACACACTTGAGCAACTCAGTGGCAGCTGCCGTTTCAAGGCGTTCTTAATTGCCAAGGCCTCAAAGGCCTCACCACTAGAGCTGGGCGTGCCCACTTCACTCGTGACACGAAGCCAAACACTGTTCTGCAATTCTCATGCACTTTAAGCCAACTGTCTAATAAACTTATACACTCCGCCCTAATTAACTTTCTTTAAATGCCACAACACGATTTAAAATTTACTAAAGCAACGAGCATTAAGTGCTTCAAGTTACTATTGAATAGGTTTGGATAGGTAGGTAGTTAGGTAGGTTTAATTTCTTATAAAATGAATAAAGACTGCATAAATATATATCATATATATAAACCAACGAGCATTAAGTGCTTCAAGTTACTATTGAATAGGTTTGCATAGGTAGGTTAAATTTCTTATAAAATTCATTAAAACTTCCTCTACTTTTATAAGTTATTAGTTGCTTCTTTTAAGCTCTGACAAATTCCTATTTTTGCATAAATATATCAATGAATAGTCATTTCTTTTTATCAATTATTGACTAATATTTATTTGTGTGTTTCTCATTTGCTGTTGCTCTTTTGTCAGTGACAATAAAATTTCTGGCTGCAGCAAATTTTAATCTTCTCGTATTTCCAATAAAATTTTAGAAAATTTGTTTTTTAATTGAAACTAAACAATTGAAATAAACTAATCGATAATGGCAGAGATATTAAAATAGATAGAGAAAGAGAAAGGCTTATAAAATAGAAAAGACAGAGGTAAATTGAAGATAAGCCGATTAGAGAGCAATCGCAGGTTCTCAATTCGATTGGCAATTGGCAAAGCGATTAATTTCGGGTAATTGCAATTTAATGAAAATCATTCAATTGTACAAATTAATGAAAACGTCTACACCGTTTTGACCCGCAACCATAAAGTGGCCAACAACGACTCAACCCAAATGGGTGTGGTAGCACTTTAGTGGCTCTTAATTACATTCAGTAAGCTTAATTGAAACTCCAAGAGGCCACACACATACACACACACACACCCACTCCTGTATGATATGCACATAAAAGCCATGTTATCACGTCGGCTATTTAGAAATAATCTCAGGTTACAAAAGGACTGAATTCTCCATCATAATTGCTGTTATCAAGGCTTAACTGCTGAATGCCACTATTAACTTCGAAACAATGCTAAATTCGAGTATATTAACTTGAGTGGACAATCCATGTTTTTGTCTTGAAACCAGTGGAATTGAATAGTTAAATGTTTAAGCCAAATAATAGAATATTTAATTAGGAAACCTTGTGTAAAGCTTACAGCGATAAAAAGAGTACGTTCTTTAAAAGTAAGCAAATTTACTTTAAGTGTTGAATCTGACTATACAAAAAATATAATATATGAATTAACCAAATAAGAAATATATTTTTATAAAGAGCTAAATTTTTAACTGAAATAAATATGTACTTAAAAACACAATTTAAGTTTTCATATTCTCTTTAAAGTAGTTTTTATTTAGCTCTTTAAGGTAAGCAGATTTTTTTTTGAAAATGGCCAAAGGTTTAATGTGTGCTTTTGTGTCCTAAAGACAAACTTATATATAAGATAAGTATATGTATGAAAACAAATATGACAGTCTTTGCATAACTAAAATTTCTTATAAGGATTTATGATGTTTAATGTACTTAAATTTTAAATCAAACCAATTGTGTATAGATTTAGACATATTAAACGATATAAAAAGGAAGATTTTTTTCCATTGTATAGAGGTTAATATTATTATATTTTGTTGTTACTTTTGCTTCACAGTAATAGTCTGTTTTTAAATAAATTATTTCCAGTCCCTCCTTGTTTTTATTTAAATTTATCGCTGCCTATTTATATTTTTCCCCTTCATTTTGCTACTTCCTCTTTAAGCTGCTTTGGCTTTCTCATTGGCTTAATAGAATGTTTGAAATCAAATAAAACAAGTCTCAAAAATTTCATATTTATCTGATTTTGGTAGCAGATTTTGCAAGGATCTGTTTGTTCCTTTACTTTTGTCGGTTTATTTTTTTGTATTTCCTTTTGCTGCCCAGTTTCGTGTGTCTTTTTTTGGTGTTCTTTGTTGTCGTTTTTTTTGATTTGTTTGGGCTTTGTCATCAGCGGCAGTTGTAAGTCGCCTTGACCCAAAGGATTCAACTCGACTAGCCGTTTTTAGGATTTCCCGTTTTCTGTTCCGTATTCTGTATTCCGTATTCTGGCTTCTTCTTCGCGAGGACAAACCAATTAAGCAACGAGCCCAATACGGACACTGAAATAAGGGCAATGCCTTTCATTTTGGCCACTCACTCGTTTTGCTTTTTTTTCACGTTCTGTATACCCTGTACATATGTTGGAAAGTTAGGAGTGTTATCACACTCTGGTTGTGTATGTATCAAGTTTAGAAAACAGTTGTGGGGTTTTTAAAATTATTTAAATTTCTTTAAATTTATCTGTTTAAACTATAATTATTTTATATATTCATTCAAATTTTTTATAATAACAAAAATTAATTTTAAAAAATTTATTTATTATTATTATTATAAATAATTATTTTTAAAAATAATTTTTTCATTTGGTTATTTATTATTAGTTCTATTATTTATTTCACAATCTCTTTTCTAATTAAATATTTGTTTTAATTTTTAGCTTAGTTTTTTTTATTCATTAAATTTTTTACACACTTCTTTTTTTAAATTTATTTATTTTCAAATACTTTTCTTTCCGCATTTATTTTTATTTATTGTTATATATTATAAAATAATATTTTTATTTTTTTACTTCTTAATTTTCCTAAGTTTTTCCTAAGTTTCCTATTTTTAGTGATTTTTTTCAAATAATCTTCTCTTGAAAGAAAATGTTTCAAAATTGTTCAACTTATTTAAAAAATGTTTACAAAAATATTCAATATTTATAGTTGTTAGCAATCCCTTGCTTTAAACTGTTCATTTGACATATTCAAAAGTTCACAAAAAGCGAAGGACAATTTAAAGTCGCGCAAACTCGTGAGTTTTTTATTTTGTTTTGTGTTTTCTCTTTTTATTTTCTATGTTTTTTTTTGGTGGTGAAGCTTATTGGCTCAGGCCAAGTAAGAGCGAAGCTCACATCAAGTCAGCACTGGCTGTCCAACTGTCTCTCGGTCTGCCCATCTGTCTGTCTGTCTGTCAACCTTTTGTGTCTGTCCAAGCTGTCTGTAGATTCGTTGGCTTTCATCCATCTCAATTTACTGCGTGAGGCTTTTGTCAACGGCAAGAAAATAGCTGTCAAAAATTGCAGTCCAGAAAAGACGAAAGCCAAAGCCAGCAAAAAACTGGCAATAACAGACAGATAGAGAACAGAGTGGGTGGAAGGTGGGGGGTAGAGGGCGTGGCAGTTGGAAGTACTGTGTAACGGAGCAAAACTAACTGGCAAATGTAATAGGTAACTGGGTCTGTAAACGGCCCTGTAACCGGGCTCTGTAATCGGGTCCTGTAACTGTAACTGCCGTTGACCCAAAAAAATATAAAAACCAAAAAAAAAAGTGAAATAAAATAGAATAAAGGAATTTATGCGGGTGGCTGACTGCAGCTGTGTTTCGACTGTGTGTGTATGTGTGTGTGTGCGTATATGTGTTTGTGTGTGTTTGCGCAAACATAAACAACAGTTATGCTCGAACAACGGCCAAAGTTGCATTTCCGCTGTAACCGTTTTCCGCACGGAAATGCGTTCGACGCGTGTTTGAAATATTGGCCAAAGTCTCTCGGTGGCAACAATTGCAGCATTGCAACTCTGCGGTTGCCACCGATGCCTCCATGTGGCATGTTCTTCTCTGTCTCACTGGCTGTCTGTCGTTCTGTCTGCCCCACCAAACGCCCCTCTGACAATGGCAGCCATGGCCGTTGAGCTTTTACTGCCAGCAGTGTTGGCCAAAAAAAATAAAGCTGTTCTGTGTGAACAGAGAGTCATAAGCAAGGCAAAAATTTGGTACCAGAAAAAGAGCGCATTTTTTCGGGCTTGAGCTCTTTTTGAAATTATTTGGTAGTAGCTTTCAGTTTTGCCATTTGTCTGAATATGGTAGTTTCATTTTAAGCAAATAAATTCCAACATTTTTAAACAATTTTTGTGAAATGCTAAGCATTCTTCTAATAGCCTTTTTTAAAAAAAATCTTCAATTGTTCTCAATAGCTTTCTAATTATACTTATGTTGCTTCAGAACTTAAATCCTTTTCTCTCTGCTATTTCTTTTTCTCTATCTCTCTCTCTTTCTCTCTCTGCACTCTTTCTTTACATCAATTGAGATCACAATAGTCTATGTGGTTCTTTTGCTTACCTACTGTAAGCGTAGCATTAAAGGTATTCCTAGTGGTCTGTTTTAGTTCTTGAAGGAATTGCTTAGAATGATATCCAGTAAAGAGATGAACTATAAACTATTAATTTCAGTGACTTCTAAGCTAAGATTAATTTGTACCTGCTTGGTTACTACAAAAAAACAGCCAAATTATTTCTTACTAAGACCTAAATTTCCAATTTTCCACTTTTCTGAAAATAAGTCCCCCAAAAAAAGCTAGAAAAAAGCCATTAGACCTGCACTGTCCGCGAGTCTGTCGGCTTTTGAGTGCACAGTCATTTGAGCTTTAATCCACACCACGTCCACTTTTTGGTTCAGCTCATTTGAGCGAGTGCTCGTTGTATTTAATGCGCACTGTACGGTGAAGCCTGGCCACACGCTGCAATTTTTTTTTCATTTTTTTTTTTTTTTGGGGCAATTGTAACTGCTACTGACTGTAACTGTTGCATTCTACTTTTGGCTCAAATGGCAATTAAAAGTGCTAGTTTTAAACTGTTTCTGGTTGTTGTTGTTGTTGTTGTTGCTGTGGTTGTTCCACTTGCTGTTGTTGTTGTTGTTGTTGTTGTTTACGGTTTTTGGCCTGTGCTTGAAAACTTTCGATTGAAAGTACGTTCGATTCGCCACTCGCTGTGAATGCCATTCGCTGATAAAAGTTCGGTTCTATATTTCAACCCCATTTCGCATTGATTTATGCATTTGACATTCAGTTTCGGGGTTAAACTTCCGTTTCGTGCAATTTTGAAACAGTGCCTGATATTGAAACAACAAACAACAACAAAGACAAAAGAAATATACAACTAGGCCTCAGCCTAGCATTGATTTCAGTTTATTCGAGGTGAAATTCTGTTTAACGTAGTACATTAAACGATTTATGCTTTTGAATTGTCCAATATTTTAACGGATTTCCAATTTTGAGTTTGTGAAATTGGCTGCAGTCAGGCGAACTTTGTTTTTGACATACAAATAGAATTGCTTTCTGGAGCACTGGGTCTATAAATTAGTAAGAATTTAATTATCAAATTCCAAATTTTGTTATGTCTTTTCTGTATCAAAAACCTAATGCTACATTATATAAGTTTAACACTACTAATTCGATTCAAAAGTTGAATTTTCTTCGGTTTTTGTTTGTGGACCATGTACCCCAAAAAGTATTCTGGAATCTTATAGGTTTGTCGGAACCGAAATTTGTGTAAAGGGTAGGAAGAGGCTTTTCGACTCCATTATAAAAAATTTTTCTTGATCAGTATCAACAGCCGAGCCGATATAGTAACGGCCGTCTGACAGTCTTTCTGTCCATTGGCACGTATAAATCCCTAGATCTCAGAGACTATAAGAGCTAAAGTCACCAAGGTTGGAAAGATGGTTCGTGTGTACGTCAGGTAGATTTTAATTGTTTCCATTGGATGTCACGCCCCCTAACGCCCACACAACTTGTGAAAAACTATTTTCACACCAGCATAACTTAAAAACTACTGGAGTTATCCTGATCAAATTTACTCATTTTGTGCATGGTAGCCTTATAATTATACTCAACAAGCTTGATCAGGATCGTACCACTATATCCTATGGCTGCCATAAGACAAAATTCGAAAAAAAATACTTATTTGTATGGTGAAATACACACTAGAATAAGTACGGGGTCTTGTACCCTTTCTTACTTATTCAATTAAATATAATAGATTCCGCTGATTTTTGAATATTTCAGATTGAACTTATTTCTTTTTCATAAGAAATAATAAACTGCTTTAATAATAAATAAATATTAAACTGTAAATAAACTGTTTTTGTTTCTTTTCTACTTTGTCTTCAATTTTTACCTGATTTATTTTTGCTTTCATTTCATTCTCTGTAACAATTATGTGTATTATTTTTTTTATTTTGTTTCCTCATCCCACTTTCTTTCATTTGCTATTTTTCTTTTCATATTCATTTTATTTTATGTTTTTTTTTCGCTCTCATTTAAAATTTGTGTTGTATTTTATTATTTTTTATGCTGATTATTTTGAGGCTGCAAATTTGCAGATGTCATTAAGAGCCATTTTTATTGGTCATGCAAATGTTTCGCATTGCGTTTTTAATGCATTAATTGTTCTGTTGCCCACTTTCACGGGGGCGTGGCATTATCTATCATCGCCACATAAGCGTTGTTTTGAGCGCCTGGGGGTTGGGGGGTGTTTGGAGTTTTTTTCTTGTCGTTTTTGTTGTTGTTTTTTGGGGAGTTTGGAGCGAGAGAAGCGACGTTTTATGAGCAGCTCATTTGAGCAACGCTCGCGGCATTAAAATCGCATAAATGTTGCGCGTCGTTAGCTCACAAAAAGCAACTATGCATGACGTAAAGATACCCTGTAGTGGAGTATGGGACTTAAGCAATGTAAGTTAGTTTTTTAGCTAGTTCGTGTATTTTTTTTAAGACATTTTCTGTGCATTAAATTAACTTAACAATTGTAGTCCCATTGCGACATTGTTTCAATGTGAATTTTAGCTGAGCGTTAAGATACCCTGTACTTAATCTGAGCATTAGCAAAGCAGTGATACTTCACTTGTCTTATATTATATATAAATTTCAGACCTTTTCTATATATCAGTGTGCATTAAATGAAAGAGGGTGTTCCAATTGCCTAAATCAAACAAATTGTGCTCTCAAAATTACAAAAAGTCTATTTAAAATGTTACAAAATTTATTTGAAATTAATTTTTTAAGTTTTGGTTTTAAATAGTTGCTGTTTTATTTGCAGCTTTTATTTTAGTAAGCGCCTACGACTGTGATCTATGTTTTTACAGGGTATCAAAACAGACAGGAAGTTGGTGGGTGAAAAGTAAGAATGGTGGCAATGAGCAGAGGTTGAGATGTTGAAGAGAGGGGCTAAGTGGTGCGGTGGAGGGTGTTAAGGGGAGAGGGAGTGGCAGTGGGAGGTGCCTTTACGCTGCCGGGCGTCGAAAATATTTGCTTAATGAAATTGTATGCGCGCGAGAATTTCTGTGTGAATGAAATTAATTTCAAGCAAGAAGCCACGCCCACAAAAAAAAACACACACAGGCGCCACCCGAAATCTCCAAATGTGTGGAGTGGCCGTGGAAGGGGTAGGTGGGTGGTGGGTGGTAGGCGGTGGGGGCTTGGTAGTTACTGCGTGGTGGCAACGAGTTTATTTCCTGGAGATTAAGACGCCGAGCTTATGAAATGAAATGCTGTTGTTCCCAATGCTGTTGTTGTTGCTGCTGTTTTCCAGCCCATTGCTGTCTGTGTTTTCTAAGTTGGCTTTTATGGAGCATTTTTGTTTATATGGTTTATTTGCCGTTTATGTGCTTATTCTTTGAGTGTTTGTTTGGTTTTATTTTTATGATTAGCTGCATATTTAAATGCCTACTTACACTTGCCAACCATTCCCCACCAAATCCCACCCATTTCTAACCATCTTTAGTATCAGCCACCCCTAAAAAACCCATTCCAATCCCAGTTCCCAGTTCTATGTCTCTAGCTTTCGTTTCTGTGTGTGCTTTTAGTATTCGCCAAGGCTTATGAATTAGTAAATGATGCGATAGACGATTCGCTTATTCAAATGTTTTTAGATGATTCTTGATGATTTCTGTTATTACATTAAGCATGTTTAACCTCATGACGTCACAGACGCCTAAAGTGTTTCATTCAATTTGATGTAGTAGCAGATTAATCGAGAGTGGCATAAAGTGGGCTTAAAGTTCATCAATTTTTATGCTAAAAGCTATTTTCTCTTGAACAATATTTTATTCTCTTAAGCTTTCATATTTAATTGTATTCTTTTTGCCTACTTTTCATTTTTTTTTTAAATAGAAAACAGTTTTTTGGAACATCATATAGGATTAAAAATAAGTCAGAAACGCTACAGGCTATCGAGCCAACTTTAAATGACCCTGTACTCATTCTAGTTCCACCAATTTGCCCTATGGAAGCTATAGAAATTAGTTGCCTGATCTAGTATTTACTTCATGAGGATAGTTACAATCATAATATACACATAATGTGTGAGTTTGGTTGCGATTGTTGAACTAACACTATATATCTTCATACAAATTTTGAAAATTTCCAAGTTTCTATATGCCAATTTGCGGGGACTGTTAGAGGCGTATGAATAATTTGAAACAAACTTGATATGCCTGATGCATAGACGGACACACATACTAAATTTCGTGGCTCTAGCTCTTATAGTCTCTGAGATCCAGGCGGGCGAACAGATGAACACTGCTGTATCAACTCGGCTCTTTCTGCGAATGTTATCTACAAAGTCTTAAGTAAATCTAAATGTTATAACGTAAATCGCGAAATTAGTAAGCAAGAACATAGTCGATTCAGGCTATAAAAGACCTAGAGATTAGTCGAGCCACACTATAAAGGACCCTGTACTAAATACTTACTCAAAGTAACTGATAGACTAATGGGAACTTATTAGTAGTTATACTCAACAATTGTCAAGTTGTTCGATCCCAACCAAAATAGAAAGTTTTCTAATATCGCTGCCCCTTATAGTCCCTGCTTGACACAGTTTCTCCAGCACTGTAAATAATTTGATTGCTTGTCAAAAGTTTCGCCTTTAATCGATGGGATTTATTTATTTACAATATTAGTGTTGATGACCAACTTTGGGAATTAACAAAAGCGCAAAGAATGGCAAAAAATGTGGACAATCATTTTTGCATGATAACATTTTTTATTCATTCCTTTCTCTTTTCACTTTCTCTTTTTTTTTGTTGCTTCTATTGTGTTGGCCGGCAATGCTGTACAATTGAAATTGATTACAATTTATGGGTCGCGAAATGGCAATTAATTGGATTTACCATAATTCAATTGCAAGTTGGCAATAAATTTAATGAAATGTGCTGAATGTTACCCAAATTAAGCCAGACAGGACGAGCACAGAATGGCAATGGGGCTAGAAGGGGGTGGCAGAAGGTGGGCGTGCCAGTTGACACCAAAAAAAAATTAAACAATACGAGTCGTGACTTTGGAAGTCTGTTGACTTAAATAAGTAAACGGTACAAGGTTGTTTGGCATACCCCTTTGCACTACCCTAAGGGGTATACACACACAACTGTAGTCGAGTGTCGCCTGAGGCAGCGTAACCCTCCCAGGATAATCAAACACCTCGCCATTGTTGATATTAAATAAGCTACGTTATTGTTGTTGTTCAACTGTTAGTTGTTGTTGCTGTAGTAGTACTTGTTGTTGTTGTTGTACTTGTTGTTGTCTTCTTGTTGTTGCTGTTGGCGCATTTGTTATTATTTACTCTGATTTGGCTGGTTGCGCAAATAAACTGACGCTATTGTATTTGCTTTTAAGTGTTGGCAGCGCAAATTTGCAACGAGATTGCAGCTAAAAACTTGCCAAGCACTGCTAGCTGTCTACGTGTGGGTGTTGGGGGCAGAAGGGGTCAGAGGGGGCGTGGCAAGCTGTAGAAATGCTGCTAAATGCAGCTGTGTAAATGCCGGAAGTAAAAATTACTTTTTAAATTAGTTGCTCAGACACACACGAAAGTAGACTAATACACATGCAGAGACACACACACACATGCACTTACACACACACTTACACACCCACGTGCAGCGCCCCCTGTAGATGGTTAGCTTAGCCGCGAGGTGTTTAATTTAGCCAGCACATGTGCGCAAGTGTTGCAAAGCGTCTAAAGTTGCCAACAGCTCGCTTTTAGCTAAACCCCCTGCCACCCCCTACCTCCCCACACCTTTTCACCTCTACACCCTTATGACTTCCTCCAGTTTTCCACGTCTAACTACAAAAATAAAAACAATTACGCATTCCTATTGTTGCAGCTCACATGAAAGCCAAATTGAAAGTGAACACGGCACAAAAAAGTTGCCAGTCTCCTACATTGTTGTCGTTGTTGTTGTTGTTGTAAAGTAGTTGAAAGAGCTGGCAACTCTTGGCTTAAGCTACTGTGTGGCAACTGTGAAGAGAAATGTGTTTATAATTGCATTTCAGTTAAGTTGTTGCCAGCTACTTTTTTGTCAGACGGCTCCAAATGTTTCGTTATCAAATAAGGTCTCAACAAAGGGCGTGGTAGTGTGCAACCAGTGTTGGTTAGCGGCTTGTGCAGGCACACTTATTTTAAAGTGAAAAGCGAAATTATTTGAGTTTAAAATATTTTAAATTATTTAATTTGATGGAATTTAAAGTTCGAGCAGTGTTGGTAAACGTAAATGGTTGCAAGGAGCAAGATGAAGGTTCGTTAGTTGCATTTTAAACCTCCCACTCACATTTATCGATAAGTTTATCGATTTCTTTGAGTGCCTGCACCATTGACGTGCACTGCATCTTCTTTCTCCTTTCTGTATCTGTGTATCTTTTTGAATCCGCCTTGCTCTTGCTCTTCCAGTTAATTACGGGCATCGAGGCAAAAGTGTTTGGAATTACTGACCCCGCCCACAGCTGATGTGGTGCGTCTGTGTGTCTAGAGTCTGTCCAGCTTGTCCTGATGCTACCAACCACAATTATTTCCGTTTTAATGTGCACGGCAATGTGCAATGGTCGAGTAGAAGCGTGAGGAAAATGGGAAACCCTTTAGCCATTTTCATTTGTGTTTGGCCTGACTCCGACTCGCCTTGCCTCACCTCTCCTCAACTTGGTTTTGTTTCAATTTACGCTATGCAATAGTGGGCGAAGGGGCGTGTCGGATGCTTTTAGCGTTTTAATTAAATTTGATGTTGATTGAACTTATGACTGCTAAATCGTCTGCTCTTTGGCCATATTAGCGGTTATACCGCTAACCTCCTTCTCCCTACCAGCTTTTAACTTAATCAGCAAAAAAGTGGGAAAAAAAAAAGTTGGCAAGCGATTTGAATTTCATTTTCTCATTGCAGCTAACAATGCAATGTTTTTGTTGTTGTTTTTTGTTCTCCTTTATTTTGTTGTACTTGTTGTTGTTGTTGTCTGTTCTGCCTGAAATGCTGACTGAGATTTATGGGTTGTGGAGAGTGCAAAGTGTGCTTTGCGTGTCCCCAGGACCGACCAGTCGAAGTTGTTGTCGATGACGATGCTAGCAGGCAACGAGCAGAACTGTCGACGTGTGCAAAGACAACACAACAAAACACACACACACACCACACACTAACACCAACACCAACATCAACACAGCAGAACACAACACGATACGACAGAAAAACAGCATAAAGTAGTCAGATCGTAAAAACGACAACAACCAGAGCAGCTTGTCACAATCTACGGCCCTTTTAAGCACATAAGATATCCGAAAGGGTGTTTTGGGGCTTTAGCTGAAACCCTATTGACTTATATATGCCCTGTAGTTGGCAGTAGCGACAGTCCTTTCGTCCAGTCATTACTAATTAAAATAATTAATAATATTTATAACAAATTTATTGCCACGATTTTAGTGGTTTTTCGTCTAATTGTTTATTTTCTTTGACAATAAATGTGACTGGAGGCTAATATTGTGTTTCATTACCTGAAATGTATACTCTTTTTTATGTTAACGAAACTCCATTTTCAAATCCTCATATTTACAACTGTTTACCTTTGTTTTTCTTCAATTTCTATACTCGGAAGAAGTTTGACAACAGCGCGTTGCAGCGTGTACGCGTTGTTGTCTAACATCCGCAGTGGTTCACGCTTGCTGAGCAGGCAGAATTAATATCGTTTTAAACTTTAATAAATAATTAAATAATTTGTTCATTTAATGTTAGTATAAAAACTGTTTGAAAAACAATTCAGAGTTTTAATAAAATGATTCGCTGTGCCATTTTTTATTTGCCAGTTGGATATTATATAAAATGTGTACATATCTTTTTGCAAATTTAACATTAAATTTTTATTTTATTATCCAACTCTATGAGAAATAAAAAAAAAAGTTTTAAGTAGTGTCCATTTTGTTGCTCTTTTAATCAGCTTAGGTTAAACTGATGAATGAAGAATTTGCTACATATTTTTTTTTTAAATTTATATTCCATTATGATTTGTAGGTACCAAAAAAAAATGAAATTTAATGAATAATTGTTAACCTTTGAATAAAAAAAGGAATTTAAGTAGGCCTATTAATTATGCGAAATCTATAGACTTATGCACTTTCATATGCCACTAAAACATTTTTAATTCCTTCAATTGGATTTATCAATTAATTTGCATTAATTTGATGGTAAAATCTGGCAAATGACCGTATGGAAGTTACTTGAAGTCTAAGTACCTTTTGTGGTTATTTCTTAGTACTGTTCTGTCTAAAACTGTTTCTCTTTTTTTTTTAATTTCCTAATGATGTTGCTGGAAACTCAAGACAAGTGAGGAAGAGACGCAGAATGCGATGAAAGAAATAGAAATAGAAATGACGTTGCAGTTTCCTTGCCTGCTGACACGTTGATGTCGACTCTCGGCCTCCTCGTAGTCGTCGGAATTAGTGCAAGTGGGCTGGCAACTTGCCCTCAAATTGCAAATTTTGCACCTTATTCTCTTTTGGCTTACCTTCAATTACTATTTCTAGTTTGAAGCCATTAAATTTAGCAGTTGGGGTATATACGGTGGGTGTAAGGGGCAGCAGTTGGAAAAGCTGATCGAAACTTAAGTGGGATCGATGAGATATGAGCCCAAATCGACAACAGTTTTCGAATTTTAGGGCAAATATCAGTGATGTTTAAGTCAGATTTATGTATATAATTGACTCCACTCTTAATATTTGTAGTGACCAACACATTAGTTATTCTATTTGCTTTTTATTTATTTTTTATTTAACGTGAACTAAAAGCAGTCGCGAGTATTAACCAAATAATAAAGATATGTGTAGAAGTAAAATTAAAAAAAATGTATTATAAAAAAATGTATTTTAACTGAAAGTATACAAAATTAGCTTATTAAATTGCCCATTTAATTACTTCATAAATTAATCTGGAAGTAAAACGATTTCTGGCTATCAATTAATTTAAATTGTATTTATTTTATTATTTTATACTCTAGTCTAGCATACAAAATATTCTTCTAAATAGAAGATAAAATATAACATAACATCTTCAAACAACTGATGACTGCTATACTGATATTCCTCTATTATTCGTTCAGCCTATATATATTTATAATTTATTTTTAGAATTTTTGCTTTATTTTTTAACAAAAGAAGCCATTGTTCTGTCCTTTAAATGTATTATTAATTTGTTTTTCGCAGCTTCAATATAAAGGCTTTCTAAAATTCTTTAAATTATTAATGTGTTCATTACTAATAAAATGTATTTTTGTATATAAGTGTTTTCCAGCCCTAACGGGTATCTTGTAGTCGAGAGCTGACTTGAGCGTTCTCACCTGTTCTATTTTCTTCTTCCTCCTTTAAGCCAACATTTGAGTCAAAACTCAACGCTTCGCACAGCGTCTGCTTTAATGAATCTGCATTTTTTATAAATCCCCATTGATGTGCTCCACTTTTGTGGCTCCTTGCCGGGCAACTGCCAAGCGATTGCACTTTTTTCTTGCTGTTGCCATAGCTTTGCATATTTGCTGTTGCTGTTGTTGTTGTTGTTGCTGTGGGTCAGGACATTGGTAAGCCCAGAGCAGTGTTGAGAGTGCAAACGGACACGGAAATGGACACGAGAGCATGAAACGAGTGCAGAATTGATAGACACGCTTGTTGCATTTGACGTGAGTTGTATGTTCTCTGCTACCAAACAGTGTGTGTGTGTGTTTGTGTGTATGTGTTTTTGTGTGTGTTGCCTGACTGGGATTGGTAGGCGTAGCCAGTAAGCGAAACGTTTGAGAGATACTAGGTGATTTGCCAGACCAAGGTGCGGGCGCAAAAAATCAAAGAAAAAATGAACGTGTTCTTTCCTGTTTCTTCTTGCATCTCATGTTTCATGCCACTGTTCCGTTTAGCACAAATACACATGTGCTAAATGAAGATGTGTGACCTGACGCACAATTGATTGCAACAATCAATTTTTTTTTTTTTTTTTTTTTGCTCTTTTCTCGATTGAAACTTTTTGTAGCTAAGCAATTCGAGTTCCATTCCACTGTTTCACATGATAATTTGTAGCTGCTTTAACTAGTAGTTTTATAAAAGTCGATGTGGACTTTAAAAATGCTTCAAACTACATATTAATAGCAAATGTTTCATTCCACTGTTTCATCTAATTCATTAAATTAAGTAGTGCATATTAATTATTGTTTGGGATAACTATGCTTTATTTTATACAAAACATTTCGTCGAATGCAGGCTGCGTTCTATTCCACTGTTCCTTTAACAAGACTTTAAAGATATTGCAGTGTTTCATTCCACTGTGTCTCAGTTAGCATTAGCTGTGATTTAATGTATTTCTTTCTACTGTTTCATTCTACTGTTCCTATGAGAAAGTTGAAACTATAGTAAAAACCAAATTTTAAATATTTTATTCCATTGTTTCGGATTATTTTAAACTATGTCCCAATTTATTTCATCGTTCCGCCGGCCAAAGTTTGTAAATTTCAATAAACTGCTAATTGTGAAATCATTTGGTGCCCAGACTCTGCCGTTTCCATCTCCATTTCAAATTTGATCTCATTTAGATAACGAGCAAGTAACTTGGTCTTACTTACTCCCTACTCTATCTCTTTCTATTGCCTGCTAGCTCTACCTCGCTCTCCCTCCTACTCCGAGTTGTTTGCCTTTTAAGCCCTTAAGCTGTAGTTGTGATTGCCAGTTTTGGGCTTATTTGACTTTGGGTTCCGCCTGGCGCTACTCAGTTCAATCAAATTTTAAACAGCAAGTGCCAATTTGTTTGCCACGCAGCACTTTGGCAATAAACAAAGAGGCCTGGCCAAAAGCAACAGCAACAACCACAGCAACAACAACTGGCGCAATGTGAAGGAGCCTATCGAACCATTAACAAGTTGCTCTGGCAATTATGGCGACGCCTGTCGACCAAAACACACACACCCAACCCACACAAGTATACACACCCACATATACACACTTATGCGCACTGGTTCCGTAATAAATTATTGGCATACCAAACGCTGCTCATGAATACCCATGGCAAAAATCCGTAGCAGTTGGTCCACACTGACGTCCAGGTTTATGTTCATGTCGAGGCCTCTAGGTTGAGTTCATTTGCATGTCTGCCTGGTTTATTAAACACAAACCTAACAAACAAAATAAAAAACTACCAGGTGGGGCTAAGGCCTAGCGAGGCGACTGCAAAGAACCCTGTACTTAGTTGGAAGTAATTACTTGAAATAAAATCAGCGATTAACTAAAAAAAATAATATAAATTATTTAGGGAGAACTTGTTGGAGATATCTTGAGAGTGTCAGACTAATCACCCAGCTATTTATCAATCGGATCATGAGGTCAACTTATGCAAATATATTTCTTGAACAATCCCAAAGACCCTTGAGCATTTTAAGCTACAGGGTCTCAACTACAAACTGTCGAATTGGTATGCCAGGGAAAAGGAAAATCTGCAGCATAGCCAAACGTAAATTGCAAACATTTTTCAATGGTGATTGAAGATGGAGACGAGCGCCTTGAATACTCAACTTACTCAATATGGCAGTTTACTGGCAAGCAAAAAATAAGCAAATTTCACCGCAGTTAATTAGATGCATTGCAACTCTATCACACTCCCAACGGCGTCATTAGCCATGAAACTACAGTACAGAACAGCAGTCGGAAAAGTCGGCAAAGGCAAGCGAGAAAATTAGTTTTATAATAAATAGGAAAAAAGGGTTTATTTTACTGTATTTTATTTGACTTTTGGTGTACGAGTTGCACACATCGTTCATGTTTATTCCTGTTCTATTTTTGTTGCTTTCCCTGTTCCAATTTCCATTTCATTCCCCTTTTGTTTCTAATGGGCAACCATCGACGCTTAGCGACATTAACTACAAGTCATTATTATTGTCTGGGGCATTCAGCTTCTGCTCTCAAGTTGCAAAAACGAAAGAGCTTCTAACTGACTATATACTCAAAAGGCACCTATTCCAATTCCAATTCCAATTTGTATTTCGGTTTGCTGCTGCTGGACCAAGGGAAGAAATAATATGGTGCGGGGTGGGGAAGTAGGGGGATTGGCGTTAATACGTATTCGCACAGACGACGGGTGCACTCATGTGTGATTGTTTCTGAGTAAATGGGAGTGTGTATGACGCACGCAGAAGGAGTGAACCACATGAGTGCTCAAGATTATAGACACAGTCAATTTCTTGTAATAAAAAAAATTTTAATGATAATAATAATAATAATAATAATAATAATAATAATAATAATAATAATAATAATAATAATAATAATAATAATAATAATAATAATAATAATAATAATAATAAAAATAATAATAATTATAAATAATAATAATAATAATAATAATAATAATAATAATAATAATAATAATAATAATAATAATAATAATAATAATAATAATAATAATAATAATAGAGGAATAATAAATAAATAGAAAAATTATTTTTTTTTAAAATATTTTTTATGATTATTTTTCCATTTATGAATAAAGATGCGAAGAAATCTTTTCTTTTCTTTACTACATTCACAGGCAAGCGCCAATTGCTTCTACTAAACTGCCTAGCACTGTAGAAAGTGGTGATATGCTCATATGGAGGTCGCCACCTCTCTGATTGTGTGCGACATAAACCTCTAGGGAAATTTAAGATACATTAAATGCCGCAGGCAAACGGAGCGTGCATATGCACATATATATATGTAAGTGTATGTATCCGTAACTGTATCTGTGTATCTGTATCTAAGTGTGTGTGTGCTCAATCTTGCCGTTAGACTTTAGGCCATGCAGTTGCTGCTTTCAAGTTTTTATATTGTCTACTCCTATGGGGCACTCGGGTCGTATGCTTAATTTTTGTTGCTGCACTAATCGTCATGTACGAGTACGAGTGCTAGTCAGAGAATGAGGCGAAGTACAAGTAAAAGTTCGAATTTAAATGTGTGCGCACAAGTATATATACGAGTATACTGGAAAAAACTGATAACTACAAGATTTTTATGGAGATTAAATAAATAAATAAAAATTAATTAAATTTATAGATGCTTGTTAATAAATAACAAGCTAACCACAAAATTTAAGTCGAAATAGTAATTTTCTCTGTCATAATTTTATTTAACAGTGTATGACGTTTATGGGTATAAGTATCGTTCTGCTACTGCGATGCCTGTGAATTTGGCGAATTCAGTTTACCATGACAGCTTGGCAGTTAGTTCAACTAATTAAATTATCGACAATAACAACTCAAACAATAACATGAAAATATATATGAATATATGTATATGCAAATGTATTAAATAATATTATTAAAATAATGTTATGCTAGCAAAACTTTAATGAAAGTTTTGTTGCCTGGTTTTAATGAACAGCTTTCGGCTCGTTAATTGTACATAATTAGACCGTTTGCAAATGAAGGTCAAGAGGGTACATAAGGTATGTCCTCGAAAAGGTTTATATAAATTTGAGAATATATGTTCTACAAATTTCATACCATTGAAAGTATCTAAAATATTTCTATATAAATTAAATGTCATATAAATGATTTCATTTGGTGTATGCAAAAAAAAATTTACCTTAGATAGCTGGAATCTGGACATATCTTGTATGAATAAAATTAAGATATATCTACCAAACACACAGATTGTGTATTTGGTACTAGTTGATTATTGTATGCTGATCAAATTAAATAAAATTCAGATAACTCCGCTAAAGAAATATTTAAATAAACGTTAATAATACTAATGGCAAATATATTTTATTTAACTTTTAATTTAATAGCCCTAGTAAAAGTACAGGGTCATTTGCAGTCATGTTACACCGCTTTAGCCTTTTATACTAGAACTCTTTATACAAATGCGAACATTTTTACCCAGGTTTCTAGCTGAGTTGAGCCCAAAACTGTCGCCAAAATAAAAATAAAATAAAAAGGAACGAAACGAAACGGAATGAAACAAAATGAAAGGCAAAAATATTATATTGCGCACAAGTTTTATGTTTTAATATTTAATTAAAATTTTGTGTAACGTTTTGTTAATGAATTCCTATTTGACGCGCCCATTGCACGTGTCGCGGCCCCGCCGCAGGGCTCCATTCACTGCGTGCCCAGCGCTGCCCAGCTCCGCCCCGCCCATTGAGACTCCCACTCCCTGGCAAACTACGCCGCCCTTTAGGCCAATTGTTGTTTGTTGGCAACGTCCTTGGACGTCCTGGCTGCGACTTGCGACTTGTTTGTTGGCCACTTTTGGGCACTTTGCTTGTTGTGTACCCAAAGGAATGGCAAATTTATGAAATGATTTTAATTAGCTCGACATTTTTGTCGTCGTTGTTGTTGTTCTTGGCTGAAACGTTTTGCTGGAGTTGTGTCCAGTTTAATATCGTTTTAATATCTGCATAAAATAGAACAAAATGGGAGACTGAGTAGTAGTAGAACAAAGTTAAGGGGCCAGCAAGCGAACAGGAAGCAGGAAATCTGCCATTGAAAAGCATCAAACAAAAAACAGGCAACGGCAAACAGTAAACGGCAACAAAGTTTCATTTGTGGCAAGCTCTAAAGCTCCAAATGTTGTTGTTGTTTGGGCTCGATTTGGTTTTTCTTCGTTGTTGTTGTTGTCTTTTTTTTTAGGCGTGTCATATGACAGCCAAACAAGCGCATTAAAAGTTATGACTGCCAAGCTTGTCAAAGGTTTGTATCCTGTGCCCATAAAACGCTTCCTTCTACTCCCTCTGTCCCAAAAAAAAAGTTTGCAATTTTCACATTAACTTCAACAGTCAGTCAACAGGATCAGAAAACATAAAGTGAAAATCTGTGTAGATAAAGCCGAGCAACAGTATGGAACATTTTCATTCAGTTGTATCCAACACCCACACACACACCAAATACAAACATACAATATGTTTCAACACTTCAGGCCACAAGTCGGCATATAAATATATATAAAATATATATTCTACATAACATATAAACAGCATATAAAAGTCAGATTACTTTGTTAATTTATCTCATTAAATGACAGGCTCCTCAGCTGATACTGTCTGCCTTTGGGTTCACACCGTTAGAGTTTGAAGAGTTTAAAAAATGTGTTTTAAATGTTAACTGATTTAGAGTTGCAAATTCGATCAAAATTATAAACTTACGTAGAGGCACCGTTTTCTATGGAACTATAGAGCTCAACTTTTTTTAGGATGGCTAGAATAAGGATTGTATTGCTTACTCAACACAGCTACCAACATTTTCTAGCTTTTTGTTCAAGTTCTCAGCTTTACTTTAATTTTAATTGCAGTTTTTAATTTCTTTTGTAATAAAAATGTCCGCTAAAGTTCATATAATTTTAATAAATTTAATGTATAAGCGTATTATTTGCTTTAAATCAATTATTAATGAAATAAAGCTAAAATTTTATGTATTTTCTTTAAATTTAGGTAGTGTGATTGTAGAGCAGCAAATAGTCGACTCGCTCTGACTGAACCCTGAAAAGTTACCGCACCCAGCGAACCGAAAGGACGGTCAAAAATGGTTCGGGCTCTAAAAACGGCTCTAAAAACAGTTGCTGCGCATTAAAAAGTTAGCACAGTTTTCAGTTTTCAGTTTTTTGTTTGTTTGCTTGCCGGCTACATTTTTTTTTTACATGAATAATGAAAGTGAAATGCGCAGAAATAACTGAAACCACAAGCTGGCCAACTGCCCAACTGGCCAACTGGATTTTTGGTAGGGTCTGTCTGTCCAAAGTAAAACGACTGCCACGACTGCTAATTGCAAGCTAAAAGTTGCTCATTAAGCAGCCGACATTGGTGCTATAAATACTAAATACAATCAAATCAGTTGTTTCCGTTTTAGAAATTATGCGACTTCCGGTCCACACACCCAAGTGCACATTCAGCACGTGTGCTCCCATGTTTTACTTTATTTTCTTATTGTTTTCACTTCCGCTTTTGGGCTTTCCAGCGGGAATTTGCCATGTTGCGAGCTATGCGTCGAGTTTCCGCTAAATGAGCTCGAGCTCATGAGTTTTATATTTGAAAGGCGCTGTAAACGGCAAAGACTTTGAGCTAGTATTGTCTGTGTATAAAAATTATATTATATATTATTTGTAGAAAATATATACTATTTTAGAACACATAATGAGAGGGTTTTTTGGGGTTTCAAAATTGAAAGCTGCTCGGAATTTGTTTCAGAAGTTTAAGCCATTGAATTTGGTGTTTTAAAGTCAAAGGTTAGAAGAACATGGCTTAATTAACTCGGTAGTTCCCGCTGATCAAGAATTATATATTCTATATAGAGTCGAATTAGTAACATACTATTCGAAACTGGCAGCATGCCTTTCTCTAAGGTAATTGGTAAAAAAAAATTAATTTTGGAATAAAATAATTTATTAATTTCTCTTTATAATTATAATTGAATTTTTTAAATGATTTTTAGGATTTATACAATATTTTTCTTGATTTGACGTGGAGTCTTCCTTATTGCTCATTTTATGCTATTTAATATTTAAACCAATAGATGATGGTATCAATTCGTGAATTTTCGTTAAGTTAGTACAATAATAATAGCATATAGCATTTAGAAAGTTTTTTCATATTTTTTTGTTTTAAAGTATTATTTAAATTTGTGTACAAAGTGGTAAATAATTGTTAATTTACATAAAAAATTAATTAATTAGTTTTAGCAAAGAAATAATTAAATAAATGTATGTATACTAAATACAACATGTTTTCTTGCTGTGTTGCTGTGCTGATCTCGTACAGGGACTCTTTAAGTCGGTCTCCCTTGACAGCGTTTTATCAAAGGACGTTTTGTTTTGCAGATTTGCACGCCAATTTTTTGCGTGTTGTTTGGGATTTAGTATTTTTTTTGTTTGAGTCTTAGGTGAGTTCAACTGTCCACTTTTTGGGCATAGTTTGCATATGCACTTTATACAGGTACAAGTGTGTGTGAGACTGTGTGTGTGTGTGTGTGTGTGTAGTTACAGTTATCTTTTAACAAGCAAACGAGCCATGAAACGCTGCAAAGAGGCAGCAGCACCGACTGTGCACGTGCCTCAAACTGAGGCAAATGTTTCTGTGTTGTGCCTTTGCCGAGCTGTTATTTAGTGTTGCCTACTTTTTGGGGAGTTTACATTTGGGGATTTATTTGCATTTACATTTCTCGCAGTCTGTGCTGCACTTTATTTTGCAAATAGTTTGCCGCAATCTGTGTCTCGTTTTGGGCTGCGAGTGTCGCGTTGTAAATTTATGAACTTTTATATATATATGTGTGTTTGTTATACATACGTAAATATTTTAATTTTTCTACACGTGTGCGCAAATCTAAACGTTTTCACCGCATTCAGCTCACAGCTTTCCCCACTCTCTCTCTTTTTCTCTCTGTCTCTCTCTCTCTCTCTGTGTGTCTCTCTCCCTCTCGCTGTGTGCATGATGCATGACTATGTAAATAGACATTTTTACACTCTGACAACAGTTTTCGTACATTATAAAGTCGAGTTTTTTGCACATTTTTTGCTTCTCCTCCTTCAGTTAAATTTTTTTCATCTGTTCATCGTTTTAGTTTTTTTGTTTTTATTTATGTTTTGTCGTGTTCTACATTTTGCATAATTTTATTTGTTAACTTTTTACAAATTGTTGCCGCCTCATTCGTCATCCCATTCCACTTTGCATACTTGATAATTTATTTACTAAATTCAGCAAATACTATAAATCACATAGACCCTTCGTGCTGTTTGTGTGTAGTGTATATTTGGATATATTAGTTTGTGTTTAGTAGCGTGAACTTTACATTTAGAATATTTATGATTTAGACAAATATTAATACACGTTTTGGCTTGGTGTTGGTGATGAAAACATTTTTCAAAATATTTTTTTGGGGGTTTTTATAAGCAAAAGCTAAAAGGACGCCATAAAAATTAAAGTATGAGCTTTAAGCAGCTTAAAACTATTTTGAAAACTTTATTGTTTTTAAAACATATATTTTTTTATAAATATTTAAATAGTTATAAAATTTGTTATGCTCAAAATTAATTAATAAAATCTTCTTCTTGCTAAGGTGTATTTTTATAAAATTTAAACAATTAAATATGATTATATACAATCAGTTTACATTATATGACTTTTTTAACAATAAAAAAATATTACTAAAATTTTATTACAATTTTTTCCTATAAATATTCTATTATTTACTATATAAATTATTTTAAAATTTTATTTTCCTCAACCTATTTCTAATATTTTAAATAAAAATAAACTTTTCAAATGATCCATGCCTTTTAAATTAATATCAGAATGTGTAATTAATATTTGATTTGCATGTGCACAAAGCACTAACTCAACCTAAACTAGTGTGGTATTTTAAGTAGCTTTTAGTACACGTCACTTTGATGACTTGCTGAATAGAGTGTGTCTGTTTATGTGTGTGTTGAGTGTAGTAGCGGTAAGCGGTTAACCGCATGATTATGTAATCAGCGCTGATTGGAGCACATTAATGAAGTGAATTGGGCCACAAACATTTAATTTAGCTCTTTGGCCATCAAAATCGAAAATTGGTTAATCAAATTTGAAATTGTTATTGTGCGCTATATTTTCCGTCAGTCAATTAAATATTTATGGCCTCTATAACGGAAATTTGCCATTTGCCAAAAACTGTAAAATTTCACACACACGCACACCTGTCGAAAATTCATTGGTGTTGTGCTAACGGCATATTAAACGCTCAGATGGTAACAGGTATTTTAAACACATAAATAATTGATAAATTTGCGGCCTAAAAATTGCCGAATAAGCTCATCGCTCCGAACAACAGTTTGTCGCTGGGTAGTTCAACAATATTTATATTAATATATTAAACTGTAGTTTGCGCATACAAACGAGCACATCAGCGTCATGCATTTTTCATATACATGTTTTTAACAGCCAATTTTGTGAGTGGCCCTCACCCACCCCCCAATAAAAACTAAAGAAGAAAATGCTGACAAACAAACAAACCAGCTAACGGATATAAATATGCATATAGAAATGATATGGAAAAAGTGCACATAAATTACTTTTATATTTTGTCGCTATTTTTATATTGCCAACACTTGTGCGGAAATTGCGCGATGAAACGACGCGACGCGACGCGAAAGCTGCACCAAAGAAATTGTTCACTCGCTGGATATGCATTTCCATAGCCAAACGGTAAAGCAGCACATACACCCAAACAAACACACACACACCAAGCACCAAACTCAACAGAAGAAAAGTAAAAAAATATAGAGCTGTGTGGGAAAGTCTCGACTAAAAGATACCTGTTAGTTAAGTGCATGAAACAAGAAGTAGACTAAATTATCTGATCTCCAAAGTTTCGTGAATTTAAATAAAATTTTAGGTAATCTTAATTAAATTTGTAAAAATTTAAAATAAATTTTTATATAAGTTTTGAACTTAACTTAAAAGTGTCTATTTTTAAACCATTTGTCTAATTTACAAAACATTTTTGACAGTGTATAAAATAGACTCGCATGAAATGAAGCTTAAAATTTGATTACTTTTATTATAGCCAGTTAAATCTGTCCAGACGGATATCACAGCATGTTCACAAATTTTATAGGGTACAAGATGACCAATTGCCATATACCCTTACTTTACGAAATACGGCGAAAGCGGTGCAGCTACCCACACTCAGCTCATGGCGTAGCTTCCGTTTAAGCTGGAGCTACATAGCGTATACGCGATATTTACGAGAGATACGCAGTAAATGGCAGCGCTGTGAATGCGCCATATTTTAACTTGGTAACAGGCAAACAAAGAATAAACAACAGCAACAACAACAACAAGCAGAAACAACAACAAAATAGATAGAATTAACTAAATTATGCATCTTTGCGCTTAAAGTGTCCACTCGATCTGCAGCATAGTTGAAATTTATTTAATGCTCATTGTCAGTTGACAATCGGGGCCAGAAAGGCGCGAATGAGTAACGAGAGAGATACGCAGTAATTGGTCCACAGAGAAGATTTTCTTCTTATATTGGACACACGCTGTGTGTAAGTAATGAAAATACAACAGACTCGAATACGCAAATACAATTATTATGCAAATGTCAAGCTCGTTAAGTCTGTATCTTTGGATCTCTGCCTCTCCCATTCTTACTGGGAAAACAACAGTCGAAAACAATCGGCATTACATTAAAATAGAACCACAGTAACAAGCAGAGTACATGTAATCAAAGGACAGCAAAGATAGTTAAAATATTGTAGGTACTTTTAGTATATTATTATAATATAAATTATTATTGTCTTTCTTTTGTGACCCAAAAACAATAAATAATCACCTAAAAATCATTTCTCTTACATATTTTAAGAGAAAATCCTTTTGTTCAGTTTTTTAATGGTTTTAAAATATTAAAAATTATTTATTAAATTTTTAATTCATTATTTCTAACTCTTAATAATATTATTTTATACTTTCAGACATTTTCTTCATCAGTTTTTTTTGCTGCTTTTCAAGACTTCAATTGAAATTCAAATATGTCGTACTTTACATTCATCAAAGCTATAATTTTTTATTAAATATTAAACATATTGATTACTGCAGAAGTATTGACATATGGACATTCGCTCTTGTGGCACAAAGGTTGAGCCAAATTAATTTTGTTTCAATGGTTTTTTGCTTTCTCAATAGGAAACCGCTTTAGTACCTGCAGTTAATGTTCTTTGTGCATACAAAACTCATTAATACCATATAAAAAGTATTTTATTATGTCAAAATTGTAACGAAAAAATATCATTTCTTTCGATGTATTGTAGTATATTTCATATGAAGCCTGCAGGGGCGCTTAGCGGGGCTTATAGATTTAATAATGAAATTAACCAAAAAAAATCTGCATGTACAAAAGTTGCACGCTGTTAACAATAACAAATAATATGAACGTGATGCGGATATTGGAAAAAACATACAATAAAAAATGCATTGCAAACGAATCAAAAAAAATAAAATAAAATATTTTTATGTGTATATAGCTGTAAATTTAAAGAGGCGTTACAGCAACTGAAATGTGTAATTTAATACTGACTGAAGAAAGCTATAGTGAGGTGAGTCGACTTTTTAGGACCCTGTATGCAGTACGGTAATAAGAAATTCACTTTGAAAGTAATTAGCACGAATTTAAACGGATGTTCATATATAGAAATAACTTCTCGATACTCCCAATAATCCTCAGAGTTGTAGAAAAATTTGATTTATATCTATTGTGTTACTTAAGTTGGGATAGAAGCGTTGTACATACAAAGCGCTGATTTTTCCCGATGCTTTCAATAAAATCAATATAATAAAGTTATCATATTCCTCACAATTCTTTTAAATTTTTCATTTGTTCGCAAACTCTACACACCCTTTACTTTAACTCAAGCACAGGGTCTAAAAACTCGCTACTCCCGATTACATTTTGATGTTGTTATTGTTGTTTCACCCGTTTTGTCACCATCATCAACGAAAAAATTGTTAAAAATTGTTAAAAACAAGGAAATACTGCTCAACTGGGCGGTGGGAGAAGCTGAAAGAGAAGCTCGTACCAAAAAAAGTAGGAAAATGAAAGAAAAATCGAATTAAATGAAAATGTAAAACAATTTCAGCGCAGCATTTGGTACCTTGAAAAAGTAAACTATTTTGTTTGCTAGTGACGAAACCATAAAATACCCGATGTATTGTGAGTGCTCTAAAAATAACCCGCGAAAGTGTTAAAAAAATAATAATTAACATAGTGGGGAGAGCTCCAAATACCCTAGAAAATATACAACTACTTCTAAGCGAGTTTGGTTCGAGTTTTACATCAAATCATAGAGAAAATTATTCTTACTGTTAGTTAAAAAACATAATCAAATATTTATCAATACTTTGCTAAAGTAATTGAATTTTTAAGCTGTAATAAATTATTTGCATTCAGCATAATTTGATGATTAAAAAAAAAGGAAATAATATATATGTGTTTGCTGGGAATTGAATTGAAAAGTTTATGCTCTCAAGAGAGTGATAGTACCAGAGAGAGAGAGAAAGAGAGCGAGCGTGAGCCATAAAGTATACACCAGCTCATTTGGTATTCCTTATAAAAAGCTTGCACATTTTTTTTAACCGCTATAAAATTTGTTTGCTAAAAAAAGTAGAAATAAATATATAATTTTTTTAATATATTTTATATAGGTTTTTTGCAGTCGTTGTCACAGTCAATAAAAATGGCGAACTTATCGTTTTAGGGTTTTTGGCGTTATCAGTTATTAAATTTAATAACTTAAGTCCCATGAATGAGTCGGAGATGCCGCACGTTGTGGCATGTGGACAAACACGTTTCAACCCTTTTGGGTATTGTTCGTGTGTGTGTGTGTGTGTGTCGTGAGTGTGTAAAACGAACGTTTCGAAAATTGCATGAGTCGAAACATTTTTGTGTACTTGCTACATTTGCTGTTGTCATTTGTCGAAACATATACAGAGAGAGAGGGAGAGAGAGACAGGGAGCTCAAGTGTGTGTGAGAGGGAGAGACAGAGAAGCTGTACAGCTGTAGCCATCGCATTTTGCATTCCTAGCAGGCAAATGAACTCACTTGAATAATCGTCTCTTTGGGAGTTATCTCGCACTTTAAATACGTTGGCGAATTTTAATGAAAACGTCCTTTCAGCGCCAGATAAATTATTCAAAAGTTTGTGCCACTGCCACTGCCACAGCTCAGGTTGTCTTTTATTGTTGTTGTTACTACTGTTTGTGTTGTTGTTGTTGTCGCAGCATTTTCCGCTTTTATTTGTTGTTTACCATTCTTATTTTGCACCTTTTCCGCTGAAAACTTCGTTGTTGAACGGACCCCAAAAGGTTGAAGAGCCATCAGCCCCTCCTCCTCCTCCCACAGTATTACCCACTATTGTTAGCTGTTTCACCTGCATTTTGATGTGCTTTTTCAAGTGCTACTGTTGCTCAGTTTGCTGCCAGTTTCAAGTGCTTGCCAACTGAAGCTCAGATCTTGCTCAGTCTCTTTACCACTCTCCCACTCTCTCCATCTCTCTCTCTGTTTGTTTTGTCCGAATAAACGTAACAATTTCAAATATTCAAGCAGAAATCCTAGACCTGATGAGATTTCCAACACAAACACAAAAGCACGTAAATCAAAAAATAAAAATATATAAGATTCTCTGGCTATTAAGAGGTCAGCTTCTTTGAGGCATAAGCAGCTTAGCATAATTAATTCCAATTAGTGCAAATTTGCCTTTACTGCATATTAATTAAATTTGTAAAGCTTTTATATTTAATTCTATGACTTAACTTATTTCGATTTGCCAGCGTTGAGTCTTAAATCGCATAAAGTTTTCAAAAGATTATAGTTAAATGTATTAAATGAACAGTCTCTAGCTTCCAAACTAGCAAGCCATTGTCCTTTTTGGGATAAGACTAAATCTTGTTAACAGTTTGTTAACAATATGTTAGTTCTTCTTGATCTCCTGCCGAATTTGCAAACATAAAGTTGGTAACTTTAATAGCCAAACTATTTGTATTCATCAGTATGAACACTGTGCTCTATTGCCAGGAGCAGGAGCATTTCTAGCCATGCTGCCATTTGGCAGACCATTAAACGTACGCTTAACTGGCTGCTGCTCCAAAGTGCTTTTCCCAAATGGCTTAAACTGGTCTTAAAGCCACAACTTTGCATCGTTTCTAGCGACAGCTTTTTTAAATATTTTTTCTTTTTTGATACTCCACTTTCAAAACATTTCAAATTTGAATCTATAAATTTTAAATTACTTGCATGTGGTAAAATCTTTGCAGGGCTGAGAGCAAAACCGCAACGCCATTTTCGTTTTGTCACCAGACCTCAACTGACCTGACCACTGTCTGACCATTATCCAAGGGCCCGACACGCCCCACGCTCCCTTTTTTACCCGCAACACTGCACGTCTATTACTCGCCCTCTTTCCCTATCTCTTTCTATCTTTTCACACTCTCTTCTTCTTTTTTTGCACTCTTTTTCTGACCCTTGAAAACGGAACTCGGTTTTTATGGACACACGATATTTTAACCGAACTTTCAAGGGGACATTAAAATAATTTTTGTTAAGCTTTCAGTGCCAAAGAGTTTAGCTATTTAGTGTTGTGTTAAAAAAAAAATAGAGAAAAGGGATAAGGGTTCCAGATTTGTCTCTCAAAAATGTTGTAGTGTTCATAAAAATAACATTTTAATAGCTGACATTATTTGCACTGCTCTGGGAACATTGTATATGCGTTAATAAAAGTTTATGTATTATTCAAAATTATGTGTGTGTAACGAAGTATACTAGAATAATGCTGGATTTAAAGTAGCTGACTAGCAAGGCAAGTCAAGGGCAGTATAAGCAGGAGGGTAGTGTGAGGAGCAGGGTCGAACTTAATGGGATTATTAAGAATACTTTAAATAATTAATTTAGAAGCATTTTATAAGGTATGTGTGCTTGTTGAAAGCTTAAGAATTTATATCTAAAAAGTTTTGTATTTAAATTACTTTACCCTAAGGCGGTTTATAAAACATATTTTAAAATATTTGGCTAGACTTATAGGCTGCCTTTTGAAAGCTAAAATAAGGTGATAATTTCACTATTTATTTAGCTAGAAAGTGCTGAAAGCTGCTCTACAATTCACACCTAAACTGGCCAAAAATTATGAATTTTCTCCTTTTATTTTGACAGCGCTTATTGTTTTTGACGTTTAATATAGTGGAAAGTAGTAGAATTTCCATGTGAATTGAGTACGTGAATAAAATGTAACAAATTTATATATATTTCATGTCAGTGACGGGCAATTGACAGCCAAGGCGTGGCCAACTAGCCATAGGGAAATTATGGCCCAATCGATATGAAGGCTAAAAAGACAAGGCACAAAAAGTACAAGATAAAGAAGTGAAGGAAATGGCAGCAAAAGTAGCTAGAAAAACTATCTAGAATAGTAACGAGTAGACGCACACACACACCCGTTCACACACACACACATTTCGAGGCTAACAAATTGGCAGGCGGGTATGGATATATTTTTTTTGATTAAGCATTCCCCAGATACGAATTAAATCAATAAGTTTCGGAATAGCGACAGGCCAAGTAAAAATGCTAAGCGGGTTGCGAAATTGAGCTGCTTTCGGTTTGGCACATTGCCCGCTGGCAAACAAATTGAATTCAAAACTTTGCGAATCAACAAAAAACAAGGAACAAATTTGAGAGTCGAATCCCGACTTAAGAATACCCGTTACACTATTTGAGTAAGACTAGGGTATAATAATTATAATTAAAATCGGTTAGGAAGGTTAACATAATACAAATGTTTTTCATACCCATTCAAAGCGTTTTTTAAACCAAACGTTTCTATGACAGCTATACGATATAGTAGTCTGATTTGAAGGAAAATTGGTCAGTATGTTTACAATACAAACTGATGTGTTCTGTATGATTTTTATTTAGATAGCTAGCTAAATACAGAAAATTTTCATACTTATACATATTTAGGCTGCAGTTTTCAAAGATTCTGGAGAAAGAATCCTATAGATCTAGTTGTCCTATTTGAACTAAACTTCTTCGATACATGCACTTCAATGACATGTACTTTCTGTATAAATTTGGTTCCAATAGGTTCGGCTAATAAACCGATTTTCAATACAAAATCATGTTTTGTATATCTCTTTTGCCTTTGCATAAACATAGAACGCCCTTAAAGAGGGCGTGGCTATAATCTAACTTAAACTTGTACTGCTTAGGTATTTTATCTTTCACTTACGACATCTCAGGGCTTTCTAGCTCTCATAGCTTCTGATGAAGCTGTTCTTGGTTGTTAATGCTGATCATGTGGTCTACAATTCCATCTTCTACCTGTAACTAACATTCCAACGTTTGTAGTATACCCCTTTACTACACAACTAACGGGTATGAATCCATATTTATATATAGAAATATACAGAGAGAAGCAAAAGCTTAGACAGCTTGGGTAGCTAAGAAAATGGAGCAGGTGTAGAAGTAAATTACCTATCAATAAACGTAATGAAACGTAATTTGAATACCACTCAATTGGCTACAATTGAAACTGGCTGTTTGCCACTTGTGTTCTGGCCACTGCCACATGACACCAGGCCAACTGCTCAACTGGCCAGCTCTTCACCTGACCAGCTGGATACCAGTAAAGTACTTGGTCAGTTTGGGCTGCAAAATCGTTTGCAAATTGAGTTGAGTGGAGTGAAATTAACTGCTTGACCGCATGAAGTGGAGAAAACGCCTGACGCGATTTATAACCCGGATAATGCAGGCGACTTACGCGTGCTCAAATTATGTAGCCACTGCATAAAGCTGGTCACACTGGCGGTAGTCTATAGTTGGCGACTTTTAGATGCACTAACTGTATTAAGAGACACAAAGAAGTGCTGGGTATTTATTTATTTTAATTTATTTATACTTAATTATATTTTACCTTCTAAAAAAATATATAAAAAATAGTAAAATAAATAAAGTTTAAAATTTTGCATTGGGAACGCTTAAAATGATTTAAGTAATTTGTTGATTTATCCTTTTGATTGATTACTTAATACTTTTAAGTATTTAAATGTTTTAGTTTAGAAGTAAGTAAGTTTAGTGTTATTTTAAATACTAAATGCAACTCAATTAACCTTCGGTGTAACAAGAATTTTGCTTAACAAATTTAGCACAACTTATTTTAATAGTTTATTCTTTGTGTTAGGTCATTAACAAAGAAAATGTGCTTTCCCAAAAAAATATTAATTTATATTAATTAGTTAGATATTTATCCTTCAATAATTCATAAATTTGTCCAAGTAATAAATACACAAATCAAGTATTACATACTCTGTGTAAAGATACTTGAACTGACCCTATACTACACAATACTAATTGATTTAATTTTTAATAGATTAAATAGAAACGCTTTAGTTATAAAAATACAGAAACCTTAACAAAAATTTGTTTATTTAATTCAATTCAGTATTAACTTAGGTATTTTTAGGGTTTAAGTAAAGTTAGGCAGAAAAACACTTACTGTTTCCTATCATAAAATACAAATACTGAAGTTCTGGTCATTTATCATAACTCTTAAAGTATTTGCAATATTTTCCCTAGGAACACTAAGAGAGAAGTGATTAATAGTGTTTACGAAAAGTATTTATTAAAGTGCTCGGTAATATATTACACATTATTTGATACTCCTGACACCCAAAATCATTACTACTAACGGCTACTCGTTGCCGTTTGGTATTGTAATTAAAGTAAGTATAACGAATACAGAGACAAATAAACACGTATCTTTTGGTATTTATGGTGAAACAAAGACAGAATGAAAGTTGTACATTAACACTTGCATTAACTTACTGAATACGAGTGCGAAAACGAGTATTCATACTCAGACTCAGACTCACACTCGTACTCGTAGTCGCAGTCGTAGTCGTGCATAAGTAGCTTCATCAATCAGACCAATGAACAGTTGTTCAACACTCAGAGACAGTGCTGTACAGTGCACTACGAGGAGAGAGAGAGAGTGGGCTAAGTGCTAGTAAAAGTAGTACAGGAGTCAAGCAACTGCAAAAGACCCTGTACTTCGCTTGAGCCAAGAATATTTAAATTTGATCAGACATAGAGCTCACAAAAAACTCTAGCTTTCTTTTGTTAGGTTACAGTTACAGTTCCCTGTTGAACTACTGGGTCTACAGCTGTCGAGTTCTGGTCAAGCACATAATTCTCCATGTCAGACAGACATGTTTCTAGACCCAAAGTACGACCTGAGTACGAGCATGTAATGTAATGTAATGCGCGTGCTGCCAGCGAAAGAAAATAAGGAAAATGAAGTATCAGCGCTGGTCTGCAAGCAATACACGACAGGGTTGGTGCTGGCACGGGGTCACCAAAGGATGACCCAAAAGAAAGACAGGAAGTGGGCAGGGGGGAAGGCGGAGGGTGGGAGACATGACAACAAAAGCCAAAAGTGGCGCTCGTACTCACAGCTAAGTGAGAAAAAACATTTGTGACCAGACCAAGTGGAAAGCAAAAGGGGAAAGAGAGAGAAGAGAAAAGGGAAGAGTAAGAGGAAGAGTGAGAGTAAGAGAGTGTGAGAGTGTGTGCCTATCGATGGGGTCAAAGTTTGGCGAGGTCAGTGAGTCAGTGAGTGCACTAAGTGAGTGTGTACATGTGTGTGTGTGTTGTGCGAGTGTTCAACACGTTCAATATTTTATGGTGTCTCTTACAGGCATTGAACGGCCAAAACAGACAGCCAGCAACTTACGATGCCAAAAGCCCAGAGGGAAGTGAGAGAAGTGAGACTATACACTGAAAAAAATAACAGCTGCTTTGACTACCTTCATGGCCTCAAAGCTAACGTGTTACAACGATTCCAAATTTTAAATAATTAAATATTTAAATACATTTTTCCAATCATTCACTGGTTTTTTGTCAGTGTAGGCGCGGCAGAAATTCAGCTGCCTAAAGAAGCTGCCAAGCTGAGGCCAAATTCGCTCGGCCGCTCAAATAACGCAGCTTTCGAAATTAATATGGCCAAAAGGGCAAAGGCCGGCCAAGTCAGCAGCAACCAGGCCAGGCCAAAGCAACAAAATGCAGTTGGTAAAAAATTGGCCTGAATTGGACTACAGCTTGGAGGAAGCTTCGCAATCAGACAACAGAGGCGCAGGTGCAGGTAGGAGGTAGAAGTGTGGAGGGGAAGCGGGGGGGGGGTAGGCTGACCGCTGGTCAATTGAAACGGTTCAAAGAACGTTTACTCTGCGAGCTGTTACCCTTGCCACGTACATCATTTGGCAGCTTCTTCCCTTCAGCTGCTTTTATACACTTCGATTTTTTTGTTGTCTTTGCTGCTTTTTCTTTGCTCTCCAGTTTTTTATTGACGCGGCCATATAAATTTCACGCTGGCAAATGGTTTTTATTGGCAAGCGCCGAGTACAGTAGAGTGGACCCCACAAGCAGTTCAATTGCCGCCAATTGGTGCCCAAACCACTGACCCACCAGCCAAACCTCACCGACTTGCGCTCAAAAAGGTTAAATTTGGAAAATTGGTACGTGATTGGATTCAAAGCGCACAATAAGTGCGTCTCTTGGTTTCTCCCTCAACCGTTCTACTTATGAAATGAAAAAAAAAATAACAAAATTTATACAAATTGAAAAAAAATAGAGGAAAATGTAAAAATAAACAAAATAAAACTTTAAATGAAAATAAGCAAGAAAAATTTGATTTTTAAAAGTCGGCTACTTAATACACTTTGAAAATGGATTAGCTAAGAGCAGCTCAAAGCTTTGGCTATAGCTTTTTACTGGCTTTTTGTGAGCTAAAGGCTGAGAAAAACTTTAGGAATAATTTTGGAAAATTTTCCTTAAGATAAATAAATAAGTTCTTAACATATTAGCTATAATTAAGCCTAAAAAAGTAAAGCCATAAAAAGCGTATAAAATAATAAAATTACTATTATAAATATTAATATATTTGGCTCTTTAAATGTTATGTTTTATTTAATGACAAATAAATTTGTGTTAGGAAAAAATCAGAATTATTTTTATTTGAACTTTTAACTTTATTTTTTTGTACACTGAAGTGACTCACCCCTAGTAGAAGTTTCATAATGTGCATAACACACCCAGTATGGAAAGCGATGCAGAATAAAAGAAAAGCAGAGCAGAGGGAGATGGACAGAGAGTTTGTGGGGGAAAGAGAGTGGGAGAGTGAAAAAAAAATGTCTCCCTTACCGCTGTAAGAGAATTGTAGCATATTTTTTTTGGCACGCCCGTCGCTCGATTTGTAATAAGAAATGTGTTTTTTATATTGTGGTTTGAAAAATTAGAACTTTTGCCAACAGCAAACGGCAAACAGTAAAACGATGGCGTTGCTATATGGCAATGGCCCAACACACACACACACACACACACACACAAGCACCCAAGTGCACACCCAAGCACACATTTATGCCATAAGAGACACTTATGCATGTGTGAGTGTGTGTGAGTGTTCGTGTGTGTTAGTGTACTTTGAATGGTTATGTTTTTTGCTTGGGCCAGCATAGTTTTGTGGTTGATGGCCTGGCTATAAAATGGTCATTTGTATGTTTTCTTCTGACTCTCGCATAAAGAACACAGATGAGGATACCGATAGAAGAGCAAGGAAAAGAGAAAAGCAAAAGTCAGCTAATAACTGAACATTGGTCTTTGCCATTGCCCAATGGCCCTGACAGCGGCATATTGTCAACATGTTTGCCAATCAAGTAAAGACAAAGGTTCCAACTAAACTGTTTGTCAACGCTACGTATGAGTAATCTCAGCACCAGTACAATTAACTCAAACAAATATCTAGTGTAATTGATATATATAATTATAATATGTTTATATTTATTTTATTTGGTTGCAGGTAAATTAAATTGCTGATCTGTTTTGGGGCACGTATCGTTGACACAATTATAATGCCATTGCCGATAAGAGCCAATCTAATGGCCAATCCATTAACAATCGCTTTTGGCTCGCTTTGTGCACTCGTTTACTGTTGTTGCCTTTAATTAAAAAGTCATCACAATATTTTTACTGCCATTATTATGTATGATGATCATACATTCAACAAATTATTTTTGTATCTACTGGCACAATAAACGGCCATGTGGTAATTTACAGATTTTCCTGTTCATTTTCCAACTGCTTTTACTATACCCTTTAAGTTGTTTTACTCAAAAGTATTTTGAATATTCATTTAATAATTTAAGTTGCTTGAAATGTTTACTCAAACTTAATTTTAACTTTCATGTCATTTGAAATTTAGTTTTTTATTTAACTATATTAATAAATATCTACTTAATATATGTTTTATATATTTCTCTGCATTTCCCTTTTTATTGCCACATTTATAGGGTATTTTCTAGTTGCCTCCATTAAACCCAGCAATTTATTTATTTATTTTTTCGTTGCCGATGCCGTAATTAATTGACAATCATTTTACGTACTGAAAGTGTCCTGATTTGTGCGTGAATTATGGTTGACAATTGCAAAACAGCAACAAATTTAATTTATATAAATTTTTTTTGTGCTTTTCTCTCTTTTTTTTTTATATTTTAATAACATAATTGCCTCTAATTAGATGCATAAATTACGAAGGCATGAATTGTGGATCAAATTAATAATACAAAATTGAAACTAATGTGATATGTAAACAATTGACATCGATTAATATTTGAATAAGGTTACGGGCAGCATAAAAAATTAATTTAACTAACGGAAGTGAGTATAGGAAATGTAGACAGAAATGCAGTTTAAAAGAGCTGACAAAAGCTGATAAACAAATATAAAATACACTGTAAAAAAAATGTATTGTTTTTTTTTAAATATAAAAAATACAATATTTATATAAAAAAATCTTTAATTAAAAATTATAAAATTTTTTGTGCTTATAATTATTTAAATTTATTTTAAACTAAAAGCCACTAACCCATAAAGGGAATTATTTCAATCTTAAATTCAAATACAGTATATAGAAATTTTAATAATTTTTTTATAGTTTATGGGGGAATAATTTATGTTTTATTGAAAAATATTTTCCTTAATGTTGTAGGAAATTTAAATCCATTTTGAAAGTCACCGGCAAATAACTCAAATAATCTAAGTATGAAATCAATGAATATTTAATAATTCATTTACATTAACATTTAAATTATTATCTTAAAACACCTATTATATTAAATCACTTGGAGCCACACTTAAATACTGTGTCTAAACAACACTAAAAGACAAGTAGTCGATTCATAAAACAGACTGGAATTTAGTGTAAAGAAACGAAATCTTTAGAAACAGTTTCAATTTAGATTTTCTCTCTTTACCTTTTGCTATAAATATCTCCAAATATTTTGATAAAATACACGCCATGTCTGCTTTATAAAAGCAGCAGGACGAGTGAGAAATAGATGGAAAAGGAGAGAGAGAGAGAGTGAGTGAGCTTAAAGTAATTTAAGTTAATGGACCCTGGCTTTAAAAATAATTTGAAATGTTTGTGGGCGCAACTAAAAGCCATATTGTAATGAAATTCAGGATTATGGATTGAT
This sequence comes from Drosophila acutilabella, assembly GCA_035046005.1. Classification (NCBI taxonomy): domain Eukaryota; kingdom Metazoa; phylum Arthropoda; class Insecta; order Diptera; family Drosophilidae; genus Drosophila; species Drosophila acutilabella. The sequence continues at coordinate 2,729,553 of JAWNOK010000020.1, forward strand.
AGATACTTTTGGCAAAGCTAGCAGGGATAGCGAGAAAGAGAGGGACAGACAGAGAGGGGTAGAGACATTTGAAGTGGAGCTTCATTCAATGTGCAGCGAGTCGCTTCAATAAAGCATCATTAAATTGGGGCAGGGTTGGGAAAAAAAAACTCAGCTTACAAATGCATTTCATTTGAAAATCATGACCTGGCTGGCTGGCAGTAGCTGGTAACTGTTAACCAGTAATGGTAGCAACAATAACGGCAAGAAACTGTTTTGCCACTCAGAGCATTACAAATTACAAGTTTGCTGTCTGTCAGAGAATCGTAGCTCTGCTGTTGAGATTTGCAGCATGCAAAAAGCAGCTGGCAAAACTTTTGACGAGTGCAAAAGGAGCGCATAAAAAATCAGCCAACAGAGGGAGAGCAGTAGATAGATAGAGGCAGCAGGAGCGTGGGGAGAGAGCGGGGCCAACAATTGCAATCTGTGGCGTTTCAACAACGCTTAATGTTGCCTACAACCGCAATGTCAGCCATTTATCATTCAGTCGAGCCGCAAAAGAGACGAACCCCGAGTCTCTGACAAACTGACTTGCAGGCTGCTGGCAGGGGCGTGGTCTGTGCCGCTGCAGGGTCAGTTAAAAATCAAAGTTGCCCTTATGAACTTGCGAACAATTTTGTACAGCACTGAAATTAGGGCGTTTAGGGCTTGAATTCACGGAGCAGCAGGAGAAATGCGATTAGCCGTGATCTATGCGCCGGGCAGGTAAATCAGATTTACTCGCAAAACAGGCACTTGAAATAAATTCTTATTCATTTTTCCTCATTTTATTTTATGATATACTTGTTTATTTTCCCAACAATTTTTATTTTTGTGTTTTTCTCTTTTTCATTCCACTCATAAATTTCTTACTTTCGTTGGTATTTGCTTGAGTGGCGTTCACTTACCTAAAGCGAGAATACAATTTGTTTGCTGTCTTCACAAGTTCGTCTTCTCAAGCCCCAATTTGTCTGCAAAGAGTAAAGAGTTTGAATATAAATAATACAATTAGTTTTGGATAATTGTTTTAATCAACCAAGGCTTAGTTTAAATTTATGTTTTATAATTAATCAGGCTGAAAACACGTGAAATTCGTTAAATAAAATATTATTATAATTTATTTGGATTTCATTTTTTGTTAGTGCTTAAACTGCCTCTTTAAAAATCAATTAAATATATAACTTAAAATAAAACACAAGCAATTGGATTAAATGTAATCTTTGCCATTTAAAAAAATATATATGTATTTCATAACATTTCACATTAAATTAAACTTCCAATAGTTTGAAAGGAATTTCTATACATATTTTAATAAATAACTTTTGGGGTATATTAAACTTCTTATCAAACGGAGCTAACTATGGTTTTGTTTAAATTATGATTTTTGAATAGTTTATTGATTTTTATTTAATATAAAATGTGCTCAGAAATGTATAAACATAAAATCTTGAAATGTTTAATTTAAATAATGATAACAAATTTTTTAAAAATGAATAATGACGAATGAATGTTATTTTATCACTAATAAAATCGTGAAGTAAAATAGACTGCCATATAATTATATATATAAGTATAAATTCTTTGAGATGAGCACACATAATACCTTTTCTACATAAAAATAAACTTAAAATTATTTTAAATATTCCCATTAAATCCATGCATACATTTGTGCCTGGAATGTTAATCATTTAAAAAATTTCAAACCGTCTTTGAAATGATTTTTGTAATGTACTTAATTTGTTCAACATTTGCGTACAGATTGAAATGCATTAAAAATAAAATGCATATGCAAAAAGTATAACACTTAAATTATATTTGAAGTATGCCACTTAAAAAAAAAACTCATTAATTTAAATAAGTTGTTTGAAACATGAAACTTGGCTACATTTGCGCGTGGATTGTTAAGCGTATTAACTTTAAAAACACTCGGAATCGCTACACTTATTCACTTAGTGTTCAAATTGCATACTGAATGAGAGTCGCATTTAAATGCCGCTTATTAATGTTGCAACGAAAAGTGTAAAATCAACGATTGGGGATTGTCAAATAGCAAACAGCTTTTGTGGCCATTTAATTTGTTTTAAGCCGGCAACCATCGAGTATTGTCTGTGCTTGAATATGTGTGAATGTAATTGGTTGTGAGTGGGTGGGTGTGTCGGTCGGTGTGTGCTGCATGCAATTTACTGATTAATTTAAGCGCTCTAGTAATGCATAAATTAATGTTTAATACACAGAGAGAAAAACGACGTTCTAAAATTAAGTTTGAATGACCTTGATTTCAGAATTTCGAATTCTTAAAAAACATTCTCAGTTTAAGTACGAATTACTTAAATTGAGCATTAAACAAGCGAAATGTAAGAGAAAATGATCTTGAATCAAGTGTTATTATGAAATTACTTAATATGAGCACGAATGTTCTCAATTCAAGTTCGGAGCACCGGTTCAAATCCCGTGACGGACAAGAAAAAAATGTTTTTTTTTTTACTTTTTTCGCATTTTTTAATTTTTTTAAGATACTTAATATAATTTACTACATGCTACAGGCTGTAAAAACATATTTAAACAGCATTTATCAGAAGACTTAGAAATTATAATTATAATAATTATTTTTTTGTTATTGAAAATTAACATTAGCAGTTTAAGTTTTACTTAAACAGATAATGATAATTTTCAATAACAAAAAAAAAACACAAATAAATACATACAAATTATAGCAAAAGAAATTATTTGTATGTAAATCAGTGGTCGGCACGCATACAATTGCAGGTAGCACTTGTGTGTATTAATACACACGCAAAAGTGCGTTATGTATATGTATTTCTTTGCTTTACTCTGCTTCGCACTCTACATGTGAAGGCAGCGCTGCGGCAGAGCTAAAGCCTACAAGCATAAGCTGTACCGACCACTACATGCATACCTATATACACATACATATTTTTGTTCGTTTTCGGCGCGCCGATTGTCGCGACAAAAATTGTACATGTTGTTGGTGGGCACAAAAATTGAAGAACTAAAGTAACGGTAAATATCGGCCGCTGTTCTTTAGCATGCATAAGAAACTATGAAGTGGGAAAGAGAAAGAATTTTTTTTTTCCTCTTCTGGTTAACTTAGTAATTCGCTCGATCACATCAGTGTGTATGAATTTGGTTTGCTTGCATTGTTGAGTAAGCATTGCAGAAAGTAACATATCGGAGCGAAGATAATAAAAATTTTGTAAGTGACGGTGAAAAATTTAAAATTTATAAAAAGAATTAAATTTATTAGAAGTGCTGCGCTATTTGCAAGGTAAGTGAATTGTGAAATAGTTTAATAAATGTACAAATGTATGTACGCGTTTAATTTTGTGTGTTTAAATATATATATATTATATATATATATAATCAATTAAGTGAAGTGAATTAGCAGTGAAGAAGTGAAGTGAAGAAGAAAAAACACATATGTACATATATAAACATTGAAATATTAATTTATGTAGTTATACATACATATGTACTTGTACATGTAGTTATGTATGTACAAGAATTGTGGCATTCAAGGGCAAACATAGACGCGTGCCTTTAAATATTCGACGCATATGTAATACGCTCAAATTAAATTTATTATAAAATTTATATAGAAATACATATATTATTTGAAAAGTGAACAATTGCAATTGCTGTTTCTTTTGAAACATACAGTCGTGTCTGGACAAATTTTTTACCAGCATTAAGTTTTAATTACTTTTAAGAAACAGCAATTGCAATTGTTCACTTTTTTGTGTTCGAGTAATATATGTATATCTATTTGAGCGTATTACATACATATGTGCCGAATATTTAAAGACACGCGTCAATATTTGCCGTTGATTGCTACAATACATGTACATACATATGTACATATGTATGTATTCACATATAAATTAATATTTCAATGTTTACATACAGATGTATTTTCTTCACTCTAATACACTTCACTTCTTTTATTTGCTGTTACTTAAAAACTATTAATGTTTAAAGATTATAGTTTTTAAGTCATCGCAACTAAAAATGTTAATTGAAAACAAAGAAAAAAAGCTGTGAGACACTGTTGAACGCGTATGTATACACACATATGAACATTTTTTAAAACATACATATGTATACATATATATATATGTATATATAGACTTAAACAATTGTTTATATATTTTTCTCATATTTCAGATTATTGTTTTGGTGTATCCATCAAAGGATTTGAAGCTTCTTTCAACGTGGGAGAAATTTAAATGAACGATTAACAAAACGATTGCTGGAAACAACTGTACCTAAAAGCAAAGTCAGCAACAAATACAGGTATATATTTAGCATTACATTTGATTAATATATATTAATATTTTTTGCTTTCTTACATAACAGATGAAAGGCTATAATAACGGATTCACAGGAGTGCTAAGTAAAACGCATAAAAACGTCATTGCTGCTTAATGACTATAGACGAAAATCAACGCAATAGTAGATAAGTTCTCCTCAACTGGTATGACCATCCAACAATATTATATTTATATTGATAAAAATTTACTAATATTCGGTTCATCAATCAAATGTTTAGATATTTGTTTTAAAACAACAAAACATATATGTGAATATAATATATTAAACAAAAAAAAATTGTATTAAAAAAATTTTGTATTGGAAATATAAAAATGATTTGTGTTCTTATTGGGAGATATTCTTCAAGTATTGGAATACTTGAACCAAGTTTCTACTGTTCTTAAATCAAGATGGGTAACACTTACTTTTCAAGTTAGTGAGATCTTGAATCAAGTTTCAAGTAAACTTAAACCAAGATGGTTATACTTGATTTAAGAATTTTTTGTACTTACTTTTTAAGTTCATGCATTCTTGAATTGAGTTCACGAAGTCTTGATTCAAAATCTGGCGTACTTGTTTTAAGAGTGAAATGTTCTTTTATTTTAAGTACATATGATCTCAAATCGTGATTTGCGGAACTTGAACTAAGAACTTTATAGAACTTGATTTAAGTATGAAGTGTTCTTAAATTAAGAATTCCGAACTTAAAAACACGAACTTGAATTGAGAATGAAATTCTCTACTTTAGTATTTTCATTCTTGGGCAGATATCAAGTGTGAAATGTGCCGTTTTGAGTACGAAATACTTGATTTTTTTTCTCTGTGTAACAGTTTCGGGATTGCCAACTCGTCTGCAGACATTGCCTGACATGCGGCAAACATGGCGTATAATGAATGTGCTACACACCCACGCACACACACACACACACACACACACTTGTAAATTGGCTGACACTTAGCTAGATGACCGTATCAATATGTCTGTGTGTGTATGTGAAATTATTTGATAGGTTTCTGACTCTAAAATACTACTGCAAACATATCTATCCAACTATTATGTTTGCCTGATCATCTGCTGTGATTGACATGTACATGTTCTGTGTAGAGGCTTTTTCTCTGACACTTTATGGGGCACCATGGGGAGAAGAGTTAAAATTTTGAAATTTATTAATGAGTAGGCAAACTAAAGTTAGTTTTGATTTTACTAGACATTGATTAGTAGCTTAAGATTTATTTTATAAGTGAAGGATGTAGTTGTAATTTAAGTGTTTTTCATTTGTTATATTCTGAGGGCTTCAAGTCTTTATAGTAATTAATTTCTTTTAATTTTTAACTTAGAAAGATTATAATAGCAAGAAAATCCCTGACCCCTTGTGAGTTTGCCTTTTAAACACTTCTGTTAGAGCTCTGTTAACTTAACAGTGTTAAACTATGTTACTACTTTGGGTATGCCAAATATAAGTTTAAAGTCCTTTAAATATTTTTAAGGCAAGTCATGAGTTTTAGCTATAAAATGAAGCATTTGTGCCATAGTGCAGTGCGCTGGTAGCTAAATCAGTTAGGTGGAAACAAACTGTAGCTGCACTTGTCATCTGTTGTTGTTGTTGTTGTAGGCTAATTTGCTGGCAATGCATTTGCATTGTTTTATTTACGAGTCTCTCGCATTACAAATGTTCACCCATTGTTAGTCGCTAGTGTCTCCGTAACTGCCAGCAATAGAAATGCTTTATGAATAACATAACACATACACTTAAACACACACACACACATATGTGTGTATATAGACAGTTGACATGTGCTAATTGTGTTGGAATTGTAAATAGATTGATGCCTTGTTCGTAACATGAATTTCTATAAATTTCCCAGCAAATTCTAAATTATTTGAGTTATCAGGAAAGAGCACAATAATGTTTTCAATTTGATAAATGCTTTTTGGGTTACTTCCAATCGAAGTTATTGTATATGTTACCATTCAATTGCGCTCTCAATTGAAATGCTCGACATCTCCTGTAACTCGTTACTCGTATCTTGTATCTTGTATCTCACATCTGTGTTAGTAATTTGTTTCTATCGATTTTCATGGCTGGCAATTTACCAACATTTATAATAAATCTGTGCCGCAAATTTGGTATTTGACTAACTGCATACTAAATTTAAGCACACTGCCCTTAATTGGCACTGGAATTGACGGTTTCAGTAGTTTAGTAGTGAGGCAGCTGGGAGAATTGGCAGTTGCATTAAGACTAAAAATGTATTTTTAAACTAAGAAAAGTCATACTCATTTTTAGTAGTTTTCATATAAAGTTTAAAATATGTAAATTAAATATATTTTGCACGTAATAATTTTTCTTTAAAAATAAGATTGTTAATAATTGTATTTTTTTTCTTTCTTCAATAAAATTATATTTATTTTAATATATTTATTTAAATATATGTATATATTTTTGTTTTATATATTAAAGAATTTTTTTCTGAATTATTCTACATAAAAAAATAATTATTAGATGGGGGAATTAAACATTATTTCTTCCTTTTGCTCTTATTAAATAAATTATCTCAGTGAAAAATTAAAATAAAGCTCTTATATTTCCATAAAAATGCTTTCATTACAGATTAAACTACTTAGATATTTTTGTAATTTTTTAGAAATACTGCTAAGCTATGACAATGGACATATGTGTTAATGCCCACTCGACTAACTGTCTCTAATTGGTATTGAAACTGACAGTCTATAATCCATATTAATGTCGAAAAGAAGCAGAATTTGGCGTACAAAAAATGTTAAAAGTTTGGCTTATATTAAGAACAATTAAATATCAGTTTTAGGAGTAAACAATACCCATTATTTGCTATGAAAATCATACAAAACACATTAATAAAGCTCGTTACTATTATTGCACAATTTATTTATAATTTGTATCCTTAATAAAATGAACGCCAATTCATAAAAAAATGAACATTAAAAATATTATTGTATTTTTTTATTGTTTTTATTAAATTAAAAATTATTATTATTATTAAAAAAGGGCTTTTTGCACCCAACTTTCTTGTCAGTTATCCTATCTACGAGTTGTCCATTACTTTAATTTTAATGGATTTAAATTTTAATAACCTTATTGATGTATTCTCTTTATAAAATGCGGCTTAGTAATTCAATTTTAATTTAGCAATTCATTGAAAATAGATAATTTAATATTATTATATTTTTTTAAATAAATGAAAAAAATGTTTTTTTTTTAACAAAAAACTGTGTTAATAAAATGTATGTATTAAATTTCTGCAACAGTGGCTTGATGTGCCACACAATCTAATATTATTAATAACTGTCGAAAGCTTAATTTGAAATCAGAATGACAGTTCAAAGGCTAAAAGGCCTGTCACGCATGTAAAAATTGGCAATGCCAAAGGCAATGGCAAAGGCAAAAGGAAAAGCGAATTTGACAAATTACATTGAATATTTTTCTTGTCAAGTGTTCAATTTCAAACGCGGATTGCCATGCCAATTTCAAATTAAAATCAAATTTGTGGTATGAATATATCTCTATACATACAAACATATATATTTTTTTTTCATGGGTTATTTTTGTGGCTTTTTCAACAGTGGCAAGAGAATGACAACAATATCAATGAAAAGAGTAGGAAAATATTGTCACTAACTGAAACTGAAACTGAAACATTGAAGTTGTTTGCCTGTTGTCACTATGGTTAGGATAAAACCCAATCAAAATATAAATGGGCAAAACAAAGCACAACAAAAAAAGTTATATACAAATACAAAAATTGTCAATTAAATCTAATAAAATGGCGGTGGTATTGGAATTGTTGTTGCAAGTGTAAAACGTGTCGTTGTTGATTTTTAATGGCATTTTGTGCATTATTTGTTGATTGGTTTTTAGTGTCGGGTTTTGGGTTTTTGGTGCTATTTTTTTTTGGTTTTGAATTTCAGGTTTCGATTGACCCTCATCTGCAGTTAATGCCACTTAATTAATAACAACACTTTGACACTTTTATTTGTCTGCCTGACACTCTTCATTTGTTTAATGATATCCATTTTAAAATATACATACTTTGCTCTATCGCTTTGCTCTATCGCTTTGCTGATTTTTATTTGCTTTTCCTCGTTTCCTTTGCATTTTTTTGTGTTCTGTGTAATTGTAATTTATTTGTTGGCACTTAAGGTCTTAAGCGGCTAAATAAATAAATAAGTAGACCCATCCAATTGTGTGTGATTGAGTGTGTGTGTGTGTGTGTGTGTTTGCGTGCGTGTAATAGTCACATTATGAACAGTAATGGGCCACAAAAGAGCTTAGCGCAAAGCGTTTAAAAATGTGTTGCTTACTTTTGCGCTTAAATATATATTGTACGATTTATACATGGTATATATTTATAAAGCTCATGAGCTTATTATGCCATCTACATGACAACAGCTCAAATGATCTGTGAGGCCATTGACCTAAGTGATTTTAAAATAAATTTCAATTGGCAACGAGTTAAGTTGATTTGAGTTCATGTTTGTGTGCATAAATAGATTGAAATATTGTCTCGATTAATTATAATAGTTTCGTCATTCTAAATTAGAAACTAATAAGTAAAGGTAATCGATGTTAGTACTAGTTAAACTGATCTATACTTTAGCTTGGAGTGGACATACAAATTTTCTAGTCAGCACAACAGTTTGTTGCGGTAGTAGGCAGAGTTAAAGTCGAGTGATCTGACTGTTAAAGCCCCTGCACTCAATCTGAATCAAATAATACTACCTTAACAAATTTAGGATGATTATAGTTTAGTGTTTGAATTCTATATGTTTCATTCGAAACATTGATTTAAGATACATTTTTTTACGCCTTAAAGCCATTCATTAGCTTACTAACGATTTCACCTATAAATAAAGCTCTGTGCGTAACTTCTTTGCTTCTGAATTAACAAGTCTACAATTGAACTTGACAATTAAGTGCTCAAATCGATATGTCTGCATTTTATATAATTTAACAAATCAATAAGAAATCATATTTTCTTTACGAGCTTTAGAAATGTTCGATTTATGTCACATTTACTTGCACCCATTGAAAAGTTAAGCTTTAAAATGCTCAAAGCCGAGCTGACTCTGATATTTAGATATGCCGTAAGTAGCTCGACAGTTCATTGAATGTGTTATGGCTGAGAGCTACGACAGAAATTCTAGAAAATTTGTTATGTTCAGATTCGTAAACACAAATCAAAATCCAGCTGACTGATAATGTTTCTTCATTGTGCTGGGACAACAAATGCGATGCTAATGACAAGCAGACATGGCTCAGCCTCTATCCGCTTCTTTCTCATTCTCTCTCACTTCATTCAGTGTGCGAAACCTTGGCACCCAAATCCCAATACCCACAAACACACCCACACACACACCCACACACTGAGACACACACATGCCAATGGCAAATGCAAATCCCAATCAAAAACTCACTTTAGCTGCAAGCATCAGTTGAAAGCGTCGCTGAAAAAGATGCAGAATGGTGTGTAGTAAAACCAAAATGAAAATGCCGCAGCTTGGCGGCAAAAGTACACAATAAATTTGCATGCCACACACACTTTTCTGAATAGAAATTGTTAGCACAATAACACACACACAGGCAGTGTGTGTGTATGTGAGGGGGTGGGTTGGCTGCTCCCTATACACTTGCATAATGCCTAATAATCCGCATATTGTAATATCTGTATTATATAGCATAGCTGCCGCCAAAGCGACGCTTGCAACTGTGCATGAATGTTATTATATCGCCCGGACAGCCCCAATTTTTCTCCCTTCCCCACCCTCCCCTTCTTTCCACACCTCTGATGCCCCACACAAACCAACTGTGTGTAAATATTGTATAAAAATTGCAGCTTAATCACGCTTGGAGCATGTGAATCTGAATGCTGGCGAGGCGCCTGCCAAAGTGCCTTCAACTGCAGCAGCAGCAGCAGAAGCAGCGGTGGCAGTCACGCCCCTTTCAGCCCCTCATGACACAGCAAAGCATTCGCTACACTGCAAGAAAAGAAGTTGAGGCATTTTTATTGTAATTTGCCTTAGACACACGTTGTTATCGACATATTCATTGGTACTCAGAAAAAGGGTAGTCAGAAGCGAAGTGTGTATTCTATTAAACTTGATTTGAATGGTCGCTAGTAATTAAAAATAATAATTATATGATATTTCATTTGCTACTTTTATATGATTTAAATATTAAATTAATTTTAAAAATGTTAGAACATGAAATCTATCAAAGTTTTACCTATTTTTCTCAGTGTTTAGCTACCTCTTTCCATGCCTAGCTCAGCCAGTGACTTGAGCTGTGTGTGTGCGTGTTTGCGAGTGTATGTGTGCGCTTTGAGAATCTATATTTGGATGACGCCTGCCAGGCTGCTGCTGTCAGACAAGTGTCGCTGTCGCTGTCTCTTTGTATGTGTTGCCACTGCAACTGCTCGCTCTCCCTCTCCTTCTCTCACACTCTCTCTCTCTCTCCCTCTCCTTATCCCCTCTTCGCTGCTGCCACTTCTTAGCCGGCTTTGGCAGTACTCCACGTGACCATTATGGCCGCCATTGTTGCATTATTTGTGCTCATATGTGGCCTGCTCCTTTGGCTGCCTGACTCCATCTTCTATTCCACCTCCTTTCCTGCTCCTTCCACTACTCCTCTCCCAACTCTGTCTCTTTCCTGCTACTGTTCCGACCATGGCTTTTATGCCCGCAGATTTGGGTTAAAAGTAGCTTCCCTTGTGTATTTAATAGCCTTCTGCCATCGTCATTGCAACTCTGCATTTGCAACTGGGTTCTATTTCTGGTTGGATTTCGGTTTCATTTCCTATGCCCTCCATGCCCCTCCTTGCCCCTTCAAACCCATTGTTGTTGTGCCAATTGAGTGCCGTGCCCAGTGTTGCTTTCAATATGCATTTCCCCAACCGTACTTTCCCTCTGTGTATTGCTCTGCCACGTTAGCAGAAGCAAAAGCAGCTTAAGAGTCATAGATTAGCTTCATCTGCATACGAGTTATTCTATATACTCGTACTCGCTTTCGAAAGCATTTTTAAATAGTTATGGACGAACTCAAATCGAAGCTGCTTTTATTTATTCAAATTACCATTATCATACTTCAAATTTATTCGCAGCTTATGCACATACTCATGTGTATTTTACAGTTTTTTTTTATTGTACATTGCCATTAATTAAAGTCACTATTCCAGTGTGTTAAAAAGTCTGATTTCCCTATTAAGCTTTAGTTATTACCATTTAAACAGTGCTACTTTTAAATTAAACTTGACAGCTTTTAGGCGTTTTTCAACACTTATGTGAGCTCAACTTCAGTTTATTTAGTGTTTAGTTGAACTTGAATTCCGTTTTCATCTTTCTTCTCAGCTTTGATTTCTTGTTGAGAAATGAGGATATATCCCCGAAGTAGCACAAAACAGTTTTACGTTTTTCAACACTACATTTTGTAAACAGTTAACATGTCTGTTAATATCATACTAAAAATGGCACTTCCCAACACTTAAAAGAGTTCATGTTTGTCTTTATGTACTAACTATTATGAGTCCATTTAATCAGATTATTTTCTGACGCTTTTCAACACTAATGTCAGTATATGCATATCTTGAATTTATTGGCTCCGCCCATCTGTTCACCCCACTAACGTAAAGGCTTCAAACTCTGTTTACTGTGTAATATCAAATTAAATTCAAACGCAAGTGTACAAGTATTCTTAAAAAGTCATTTATTTGCTGTTTTTAGCAGATCTACTTATTACAATTATTATTTCAAATTTACATATATTATTTCCACGCTTTCCCACACTGAAGTAAGTCAAACCTTGTTAACTTTTCACTTTTTTTACAGCAGCTTACAACAAACTTAATTCAAACGTTTTCTAACACTTATTTGAGTGTCTTTTGTCAGTTAAAGTATCCCCACACCTCCATTAAGAACTCTTCGCTTTAGTCACTGTGCTACAAAACTACAAACAATATTTATACGCCCGTTTTCCAACACTTAAAGTTGCTTGAAATAAGTTACGCGATCTCTGACGATTAACTTACACATAACTCGCATAACAGCTATTATGCAGCCGTTCATTTATTTACTCGACTGTTTTGTTTGCTCCATGTGTGTGTGTTTAAAGGGGTGTGTGTGTGTGTGTGCTTGTGTGTACTGCACACTGTGTGCTTAGCAATTGTAACTTTTGCTGTCCAGTTTTGGTGAACTGTCGTAAACCTTCTGTCAATTTGCCAAGAGCTTCAAGTGTAAACTAGCCCGTGTCCCCTGTCCCCTGTCCCCTGTCCCCTGTCCCCTGTCTCCTTCTGCCATATTAATTATCCACAACACAAACACTTTGTTGCAAAATTTGCAACGCTTGAAGCGAGTATAGTCCTGCCACTACCCCACCCACACCCCTTGTGTAGCTCCCACGTTGTCGTCGTCTCGAGTGGCGCTGCGATCATTAAATATTTAACGCCTGCCAAAACACTAATGACAAACACTAAAACTCGGCACTAAATTTTGAAATGCTTTAAAATTTTATTTAAGCAGCCATTAAGCGGCGCTTTAACAATGCCGCTTGCCAGTTGCCAGTTTGCCAGTTTACCAGTTGTTGAGTGTCTTTGGGCCAATGCGGCGTATGCGCAATCGCAAAATAAACGCAACATAAAATCAAGAAATGCCAAATAAATTTGCTACTTTAAGATGTGGCTGCCAGCAAGTTGAACAAACTGAGCTCAAGCTTAAGCTCGCTAGTTTTGAGCTCACAGCGAAGCGTGGGAGGGAGAGAGTGGGGGAGAGGGAGCGCAGCATTTGCCAGCGTTGCCACACTTTGGTTTTATTGCAAACTGCTGTTGCCCTTGTTTCTTTTTTCGTCGAATTGTAGGCGTGCTGTGGGCATGGCATAGGTGAAAGTGCAGGACGATAAGGTGCCGATGGAACGCAATTGAAGTGGGTGTGGCAAGTGAAGGGCGTCGGCAAAGGCAGCAGCAACAGCAGCAGCAGCCACCAACAGCCATACAATTTTAATCACATTAAGTTTGCGCTTCTACATAGCACTGTGTGAGTGAGACAGCTCAACCACTGAAAGTTTCTTGCTCTCTCTCACTCACTTACACTTGTGTGTGCGTATGTGTGTGTGTGTGTGCACATGTGTCTGTGTGTGTTTGTTTGTAATGAATATTTGCAAGTTGTGCCTTGAGTTGTGCTGCAAACACAGCGCAAACAAACTTAAAAAGTGTAGCGCACTCAGGCAAAATAAATACTTCAGCAACAACAACAACAACAAGAGCAACAACAACAGCCAAGACGAGAAGAACAACAACAACACTCCACGTTGCTCTGTCTTATCTCGTTGCTTTTTTCTCCTTACATTTTTTTTGCTTGCTGTTTTTTTTGTAAATTTATTTGGTTAAGTGACTTTGGGAACGCCTCCACTGTCTCCAGCCCAACATGTGTGGGCGTTGGGAATAGCAAGGCGTGGCATGCATATTGAAACAAAGTGACTGTCATTGCGTTGCGTATACGCAACGTGGTCGCCGTTCAGCGCTTAAGCAAGCAATGAAACAAGCAAAAGAAGGGAATCATTAGGTAAAACAGCAAGTCAATATTCCAACTGATGTGTGTGTGTGTGTGTGTGGGTGTGCTTATTTGTGCGCGTCTTAAGGTGAAAAGCACAAGGCAGTTGGTTAAGCCCAGATAAGGCACATATAACTGATTGTTTCAGCAAATGACTGAAAAACAAGCAAAAATATTGCGATATAAATTAAATTTAAATTGCAGCAATTTTTGTTGAAATCAAGATTACAGAAAACACTATTTAAAATATATAAAGCTTTGCTAAAAATAAAACAAAGGCTGGAAAATTCCTTAAAGGAATAATTACCAAATTCTTTGTAAGCAAAACCTTCTGCTCAATAAGAGCAAATTTAAAATAAATAGCTCAGCTTACAACTTTAGTTTAGTGGGCTTTGTATAGTGGTTGGGTATGGGATTTGTTGGGATATCAAATCATTTGCAATCGAAATGCGTGCAAATTATTTTAAATTATCAGCTCGGCACACACAGCGTATGCGCAATATGTCCACAACTAGCAGCAATGAAAAAACTGCTGCCAAAGAGCAAGAAATAGGAAGGAAAACGAAAAGAAAAGCAATGGAAAATGTGAACAGCTGCTGCTGATTTCAATGAGATTTTCCAGGCAACTTCATCGCTTAAGACGCGACATTTTTCAAGACACGCTTCCGTCGTATCCCCAAAATGCTTTGATTAGCATTTGAATTGTTGTTGCTGCTGCTCGTGTTGTTGTTGCTGTTGTTGCTCTTGCTGGGCCACTAATTAGAATAAATCTAAATTGCTCGTTTTGCGGCAGTCAACGTAATGACTTTTATGCGCATGCTTAAGTCCGCAATTATCCACAGCAGCTAAAGATTAAATCTTTACAACAAAAGCAACACCAATACAATGCAACACCAACAACAGTAACAACAATAACAAAAGGACAACAACCGACAACCAACAACCGACAGCTGACATGCCCAAAATCCACATTATTGATACTGGGTTCAAAATGCTGAAAGGGTCCCCACGACATTGGTAGCTTCGGCAGCCACCGCAAAGGCTTAAAAACCGCAAAAATTACAAAGCACTCGATGGGCGCGTTGCGAGTGCCACTGTAAGTGGGCGGTCGGTTAATGGGCGGGGTGGGAGCATGCCGGCAAAAAAGATACTTAAGTGAGGCATAAGAAAATAATTAAAAAACATGAAAGGAATTTGCAGTAGCGTAAAGCAAACCGAAGTCAAGCATGCTCTATGTCGAGGAGACCCCAAAAATGAATTCAATTACTGCACATTCAGCGGAGTGCCCTGAATGTCATTCAAAACCAGTTCATCCAAAATAAGTCAGCCAATTATTTATACTCCTAGACGAGTAGGCAAAAGAGTACATGCTTTTAAATCAGGCACAACTTGTGGTCTTTAATTACAGAATCTTTGAGTTCAGCTAGAGTTTGAGCAACGTTTTCTTCTAAGAATAAATTTAAAAATTATGGGAAATAATTTCCAAGGAAAAATAATACTTTTGTAGGAAACACTTTGATTGCTGGGTTAAGTTTGCCTAAATTTATTAATCTTGACATAAGGTCTATAAAATTCTGATAGAAAGAATTTTATTTGATTTGGAACATTTTATTTTTATTTTTTTTTATAATATTTGGAGCACTTTAAACTTGCGTTTAATAAAATAAGTAAATCAATAGTCACTTTAGATACAATAGAAAACATTGGTTATTATTTTCCATTTTATTTATTTAATTTTTTATTTGTTTTTTAATTTAGAGCTTGTGGTGTTTCAATTATTTCAATCGATCAATCATTTATGATATGCTCATTATTTTTTGTTTAAATAAAACAACTTTAAAAAGTTGTTATCGAAGGAAAACATTTGTTTAGACCTTTTAAAAATAAACTTTTTTGTTACACAAGTCAAATAAATTTTAATATATGATTATTTTGATATAAAAATGCATTATGCGTTGAGTTAGAAAGTTTTTTACATATATTTTTAAAGTTTTCTGTTCTTAATATTAAATTTATCTTATTTAATTTAATATTAATAAAGTAATAAATTAATAAACTTTCAAAAATACACCGTTGCTCATAAATACCAGATCAATTTCATAATTATTAATTATTAATTAATTTTATTAATTATTTTATATCATAGTTTAAAGTTTCAAATCACTTAAATAATTTTAGTACTGAATTTTTAATGTAATCATTAATTTTAATTATTAATCTAAATAGAAATTATTATTTATTTAATTTATATAATTTAGTTTTTTGACTTTTTGCGTCAGTTAATAATCAAATAACTTTTGAAGAATAAACCTGTAATATTTATAAAATTGTGATATCAATGTCAAAGCATAAAATATAGTATAACTTGTCTTAAATTGTGGGTTATGTTTAACCCAACATTTGTTGGCCTTTTTTTTCTGAATTTTTGAAGAGTTAACTGTTTTATGGAGTGGTGTCCTAAAGAGTCGAGAAGCTGTGTGTCTTTGAGGTTCTCACGCTGATAATTCAATGTACGAGTATCAGAGCAATCTTCTGCTTTTTGCATGCATGACAAACAACAGAGCAACATCAGCATATCCTTAAGGACTCACATGCTAACCACAAGTCAAGCAAGATGTGTATATAAAAGGAAGGGGATTGAAAAGGGGACGAAAAAGGAGGAAAAGGAAAGAAAAAATATATATAAGAGCGGTGGAGAATATGTTTGTCAGCAAAAGGGCAACAAAAATGTCATAGAAGAAAATATTGTGAAAAGCGG
Source organism: Drosophila acutilabella (assembly GCA_035046005.1). Lineage (NCBI taxonomy): Eukaryota > Metazoa > Arthropoda > Insecta > Diptera > Drosophilidae > Drosophila > Drosophila acutilabella. Next base: position 2,746,232 of record JAWNOK010000020.1, read on the forward strand.
CAAAAGTGAAATGTCAAGCGAAACGAAACGAAGGCAAACGATGGAAGCTCAAAAAAAAAAAACAAGAAGAAAAAGGAGGAAAGAAAGAAAACTCGGCTGACTAAAAGGCAAAGATATTTTTACCAGATTCGCTTTTCAAAGTCACATTTCAAATAATAAATTTGAAGTACACAAAGGCACTCAGATGCTAACTTGTAGTACGACAACAAAGAGACAAGGTCAGTAAAAGAGAAGAGATCTAGAGAGCTGACTGTGGAACTTATGGAAGACCCATAAGTGGGGTCCAGTATTCAGAGTTTGTAAAGAAACTTAACCGCAAATTGGGCAATGACAACAACAACAACAACAACAAGGACGACAACAACAATGACAACGGAACTTGTCCAGTCAAATCATTTTTCCAGTGCATTAAACGACAGGCAGCGACAAACAGGATCTACTCCTAAAGCCAAAGGGCTGCCGTACACACCACAGTTAATGTATGTGTGTGTGAGAGTGTGTGTGTGTGGAGCACATGGTTAAATATGTAGGACAACAAATAGTAAGTGGATAGCCAACGTTTGTGTGCTGTCCCAAATGATGATGGCCTATCGCCCATTGTCTTCCAAGCCACTTCGAGTGTGCTCCTCTGTGTGTGTGTGTGTTTGTGTGTGAGCGTGTTCTTTTTTTCAAGTGTGGAAATCTCAACATGCGGCCATTTTGTGTGGCCTGCTTTATGATGGCCACTTGTCTGCTCGAACAAATAAAAAACTAGTATGCTTGTCGTACTTAAGATTGTGTGACCCAAGCGATACCCTTTCGAAGATTAGCAGCTGTGGGTGTGTACAACGTTATCGATAGTCGATAGAACGGCTGGGATTTGAGCTGCGAGAATTAGACAAATATTATATAACTTTTCCAATAACTTAGCTGATTATATGACCCACAATAGGAGCTTTTAAAACGAGTTTAAATTATCAGCTTGGCTTACAGCGCGTACGCGCCATATGCCCACAGTTATACACTTTATTGGCACAGCTTCCCTTGAGCTATTACCTTAATTTATAGGGTATAAATGTAGCAAGTAGCTGCTCAAGTGCCCGGTGTTGTCGCTCTTCAGTGGCCGTGGGGCAAGTGCTTAAAGTTGCAACTTGAATTGTCGGTCGAGCTATTTGCTTGTGGCAAACTCAATTAAACCAGGGCAACGTTACTCATACTTACACATCTGCCAGTAGCTACGACACACTTCACTTAGCTCTCCTACTTTATCCAACTCCACTGCACTCTACTCTATACCCAACCACCACATACCGTTCTACCCTCTCTCAGGCACTGTCGAGCGCTATTGTGCTAACTGGTAGCTAAGCTGGGGTCGCACAAAGTTGAATGTACGCAAATAGAGCACGGTGCTGACAATTGAGCCGGTTCATCCGCACTGATTGTCGGCCGAGTAGGTTGTATAATGTGTGCCCAGAAATCACTGTCAACTTTTGAGAAAACAATGCCAAAATGTGTTTTTAAATTACCCAAAAGAAAGAATTCCTTTTTTTGCGTGGCTAATACCAAAAATTTAATCGTTTTCCAAAAGATACACGCACAAATTTGAAAGTAGCAATCGAAATATTTGCAATGCAAACCAAAATTTAGCAGTTTTCGTAATAAACAATTATAGTCTTTCAGCAAAGTATTTAATTCATTTCCACATGTCTTCAATTAAGTTCCGTCTATCGAGGGAGAGAAGTAAAGTTACCATCCAAACTGCTATATATTTTATATACCTTTAACTTACTCAATATAGTGTGTATTCTTCACATGTCAATGCTTACAGTAATAATGCGACAAAACATTCCAATTAACGATGGCTAGCGATGAGGTTTGAGTATTGTTAGATTCGTAGGGCTAATTCGGAGGTAAGATTAGTTTAAACCGTAACTAAATTAAACGCGCAGACAACTTACAGCATCCAGTATCAAGTGTTAGTGTCAAAGGACCGGAATAAGTATTTTAGTGTTTTATGAAAATATTTAAAATATTTGTTACACTTTGCACTTAAAATTAATTGTGTGTGAAAAATATGTGTGTAAATAAAAATGTGTGTAAATAAAAATGTGTGTAAAATAATTTTTATTTTTACTGAAAATTTAGATGTGCGCCGTTTGAGATCTGAATATAAACTGAATAATTCTAAGGCTGTAGCTGGGAGCTGCTAGAAAAATGCTTTGAATCGAAATCGAAGGCTACTTGGACCGAGGAAAGAAGTGTAGACCTTTTTTAAAAATTATTTGTTAAGCAAAGTCTACTAGATAAAAATATATTTTTGACACACATCTTTAATTTAAAATACGTTTCTATATATACCTATAAAAGCTTTAAAGATCACAAAGAAAATTAATAGGAAATTTTTTAACCGCATTTAAAATTAATTTTTGGTGAATTTTTAAACAATTTTTGATCTTGACTATAATTAAATTTTAATAGCTATTTTGACTTCAATTGCTATTTATTTTATGCATAAATTTTTTAGCTTTTTGGCAAGTAAACAGATTTTATTTGAAAATTTAAACATTTCAGCTATTTGTTCGATAGTCTTTAGACCCTTCTTCCATCTTATTCAGTTGATTGGAGCTGTCTCTGTTTCCTTGCAATTAATTTAATTTTTTTGGCTCAAGTGTTGACTGTCAAAACTGTCACTCCGAATTGATGACGATTTTAAATCAGTTACTCCACTGACTGAACTAAAAAATACAGAACGCATGGAGTACAGTGGGTATAGGAAAAGTGATGGACAGGAGATGGGAAACAAGTGATTTCGGTAAGTGCAATGATGTTAAGCAAACGCGCAGTTTGGTTTGCTGATTCAGACCAACCGCAAACATTGTCGAGCCGCATGACAACAAGCAAATAAGTGATGCATTACAGATGTGAGCCAACTGTCAACTGTCCGAGGAGCAACGGTGAGCTGGGTAGCAGTGAGCTGGGGCACGGGGAACTGTGAGACATGAGCACATGACTGTGGTTTGGTTCCATTTTAGCAACGCATATGTTATGTATGTGGGTGTGTGTGTGTGTGCGTGGAAATGCAGGCAAATTATTTGCTATAACGTAATTAACATGATTTATAGACGAGCACACAACAAACAGTCAACAGCGCACATCAGTCAGTTCACAGCACATGTGTGTGTCTCTCTGTGTGTGTGTGTGTGTGTGTGTGGGTGCGTTGTCTGTCATGGCGTTGACAGCGGCGACTTCAATTGACAGCTGAACTGTAGCTTTGATGCCCGTCGTGCCCGAACTGGACAACATTCTGCATTTTGTCCAAAGTTTATACAGATGTGGCAAATATTTGTCTGCGGGCGAGTGTGCTCCTTTCTCTCTGTATGTGTGTGTGTGTGTGTCTGCAATTGATTAATTTATATGCTGCAGAATGATACAAGGCGGGGGGCGTGGCTGCTGTGCGGTCTGTTTCGAAAATGCGGCTAACAAGATAAATAAACATGAAGTGCCAAATGAAGAGGCCATAACACACTTCAATACATTTCCTGATCATTTCTCAACTTCACATCAAATTTAATGGAGTTCTTTTCTGCCGGGAGTGTACGTGTGTGTGTGTGTGTGTGGAGTTGGTGGAAATTTTGGTCATTAAAACTTGATTACACTGCGAGAAAAAAAGAAACCTTTTTCATTAAACTAAACGTGTAAAATTCAATTCATTTTGACTTTTATAGTGCCCTCACTGCATATTAAAACAGACACCAAAGACTCATGCACAACTCCCACACAGACACATATACAGTACTGTAACCCACAGCTGTGTGTGTGTTAGTGCAGTTCCTACGCTGTGTGTGTATTTGCAATTCATTAAACATTCGACGAAATCAATAAACATAAGATTTCAGACTGTAAACATAATGTAGTTACGTATACGCAATGGTGTGTCTACACTGTAACAAATATTTCAACAAACTTTATCAGTGCTTTTAGATCTTAATTATGAGATTACGTTTAAAAAAGAAATTCATGTAATAAATAATTGTTTTATATTTAAAACATATAAAAAATATTTTAAGCTTTTAAAAAAATTAAAAATAAAATATTTTGTCATTAGTAGAAAGCATAAAGTTACGCAAAATAAATGCCAATAATCTATACTAAGCTGCAAAAAATCTTAAAAATATTTTTACAAGAGTAAAAACAATAAAAATGTTAGTAATTTATATAGTAGCTTAGTTAAGCTCAGTTAAGAGCTGCCCAATCTTAAGCTAACTGTTCTAACGATCAAAGCTAAGCACCGTTATCAACAGTTGGAGTTCTGCCTAAGAGTCTTTCTTCGAAAAGATATTAGTTAGAATTACAAATTCATTTATTTAAATTTTTAGTTTTTCTTTGATTTTTGTCTTTATTTACGAGTTACGAGCGCTTAGCAGCACAACAGGGTTGCCAACCCACTGCGATATGGACAATCCCACTTAATCAAATGACGCTTGGTCAGCAAACGAAGCGTATGCAAATTGAACAGACCTGAATTAAGTTGTTGCTATGAGTGCAAAAACTTTTGCTAGCTAACAGTAAAAATAAAATAACCAACAAAAAAAATGTACAAAAAGTCTTTTGAGTAGAGAACTTGTTTTTTTGTTCAAGGATTAAGCTACTGCTCTTAAGTATGTTAAGCCAGGGCATCAACAGTTTTCAAATTTATATATATATATATATATATATATATATATATATATATATATATATATATATATATATATATATATATATATATATATATATATATATATATATATATTTACATTTGCAGGGACATTTCATGAGAACACCACAATAACTGTCCGGTCAAATGTCAGCTGCTGTCAACTTGTCAACTTGTGCTCTGACTCTGACTCAGTCCACTCATTTGTACCCACTGTGCACAGTTGGCTTGGGCCAACACATAATATTACTATGTATAAGTAGAATCTCAGTTTACTTAAATGAAATAAATACTTAAATTGAATTACTTTTTTTTATGGATTAAGTAGTAGTTTTTGGTATTCCCAATTGATCATTGGGGGTACGATTAATCCAAGCACGATTCTCTTTTAGAAGCTCGAGCTAAACCACCAACTAAGCTTAGTGTCCAACATTTTTGGGCTACTACTTAATTGTGGCTTAAAACACTTCACTTTGTAAGCAAAGTATCAACATCTTCATATATTTGCTAGCGAAATTCATGACATTTAAATCAGTTGCTCAACTGCCCAAAAGATTTATAGATTTTTCGAATTTTTAGCTGGTTTTTGTAATGCATTAGAACAACTGTTTACCACAGTGCCATTGTTTTGTTTGTTTTTTCTAGTTTTTATATTCTTTTTCATTTTTTTTTGTTGTGTTTTCTTTGCAAGCATTGCAATTAATTTCGAAACAAAATTTTTGTAGTTGCCGCCGGACATTTTGCTTTACGATTTTTGTTCTCTCTCTCATTTTGATTTCTTTTTCTTTTTGCTTATTTTTTTTTTTCGTATTTTTTGTTGGTTTGTCCCAATTTAAAAGCAATTTTTTTCTCAATATGACACCCCCAGCGTCATATGATGTGGAAAACTAAAACTAAAACTGATGCATGGAGGAGTAGAGTTCACAGTCGTGTGTACATACTTTGTGCACTCACTGTTGTTGCAGTTGCTCTTGTTTTCAACGGCAGTAACTGTTGTTACAGTTGCTGCTGCTGCTGCTGCTGCAGTTGTTGTTATTATCGTTGCACAAATTGCTTAAGCCACATTGTGGCACTCGGCTAGACTTTGGGCTCTCGAATGGAGAAAGCGCCACAAAACTTGCTGTGCGCCCTGCGGTATGCTAAGATTTATAGCTGCCAGTGTTGCAGTTTTCACCCCACTTCGCTACCGCTCTTGTTGTTGTTGTTATTGTTGTGTTTTGTCTAAAGTTGTGGAGCCCTGTACTCGAAATGCAAAGAGGTTGTGTATATAATGTAAAAGTTGCAAAAAAATTAAAATAAAATTTTTTAAAACTGTTTTCAAATGTTAAATATTTTGAAAATGTCAGCCAACTGGTTTAAAGAATTTTGTCTACTTAACTGCTGGATTTACTTATTCTTTGATTTTTTTATGTAATTTTTTTTTAGTTGTTTCCCATTTTTCTCTTAAAGTTTCTAAACCATTTTCCTAAAATAAATACAGGGTCTACAAAAGTCAGTTTCATTTGCCCTAGAGCCCTTACCCCCCAGTTGTTTCTTGTAAAACAGTTTTGAAAAGTTTGGTTCGTATGTCGGCAACAGAAAGTACATAAAGTTAAAATTATTTCCGTGCTTTGTTCATCTTACTTCAATCAGAAAAATACGCTGAAGAAGAAGAAGACATTTGAACTGAAGAAGCATAAAAACTGTTCGATTTAAATATATATATTTTAAAATATATGCGCTTTGCAGCCTTTAGTCGTCTTACTTGGCTTCCAGTTAATGCTTGCTTACCATTTGGTTAGTCAGTTTAATTAAATGTGCATTATTTCATTTTCCATTTAAACAAACGCGTATGTGGGCGAGAGCTACTCGTAAAGTTCGTGCAGTAATATAAAATTAAATTATGAGGAAATTAATTTCATCTTCGATATTAATACACTCAAATTAAATTGATTAATTAAATAATTAGCTCAGCTAACATTTTCTACATTAACTAGATGAATATATAAAAATATTAAATAATCTTAAATTCAGTTAAAACCAAGCATTAAATATTTTTCATGACTTTTAATAAATTTGCAAGTATTTATATGTTTAAAAGATATTTATTTTTGCTTAATTTAGTTGAGAAAGCACCCACCTATTTCTGGCAGTGCACAATCGCTGAGTTGAACAATTTACCAAAACACTTCGTACTCCCCTCGCAAATCAACAGCATTAACAGCTACAGCAACTGCAACTCACGATGCACACTTAAATGTACTTTTTTCCCCCCTCACACGTTACGTGCTTCACTTTGAGCTCCACCTGCTTTTATTTTATTTAATTTAATTTTATTTTATTTTACTTTATTTCATATTATTTATAGATACGTGGTTGTTAATTTAATTACAACTTTGTACAGCTGACACTTTGCTGTTGTTTGGCTTGCTATTTGCTACCTGTCTACCTATCTACCTATCTACCTGCCTACCCGCCTGAATGATTGTTGATATTCATGTTTGTGCGTGTTCGTTTGCAGCTTGTGAAATCAGCCACAACAACTGCTCTTTAATTAATTATTTTCTCCATACAATTTCGTTACTTATCTCGCTAATTTGCACTGCCAATTGTAAAAATCATTGCAGTGTGGTTCAACATGAAATTTGATTAACAAAAACTATTCAGTTAAGTAATTTCTTTATTTTTAATTAATAGTGGAGTTTGTTGAAGTAAATATATCATTAGAGTATGAATTACTGAGCGAACACATAATAAGCCCTTAATCTGATCACTTAAAAGCTTACAGAAATTTTTAAACACACTTGATTATTAAATCGTTTATCCAAATAAAATACCCAGTACAATTTTTAAATTATTTGTGTTACAAGAATGCTTGATATGCACAGTAAAAGCTTCTTAAAAGGTTATAAAACATTATCTTTATTATTAATACTATTTTGCATAAAACTCATAACTTTAACTAGAGGTTGTTGTGTTCCTTCAGCTGCTTTAAGCTTTACTTAAAATTCATTAAAGCTTCGTGAGCATACAATTTAAGAAGCTTTAATAAACTTAATCAAAATTAATAAAAATAGTCAGCTTTTATTTCACTTAAATACTAAGTTTAGTCGCTTATTATGAACAGTTAAAACTGATTTCCAAAGCTTTTTGATAAATTTAAGCTCATTAAAGCTTCCGTAGCTTTTTTATTAAATATCTTTTTAGTCCTTTGGCAAATTATTAATTTTTTAAGACTTTTAAGAGAAGTGAAGCTGGATTAATCCTAATTAAACAATGTTTACCAACTCTTAGCAATGAATAAAGTTTTTTATAGCATTCATGTAATTATTAATTAGTCATTCTTAAGCTTTTTCAAAGCTTCTTAAGCTTATGCAAAAAATAAACCAATCTATGTTTGAGTATAAACTTTAGAGCCGAACTCAATTAGCCAGTTCATAATTGGATGCAATCATGCTTAAATAGTGTGTTCATTAGACAACAACTAATGCCAAACTATTTAAAGCGGACGAATGTGCGGTCATCAATCAACTGGCAGACTGCACTCCACCCACTTCCCCTCTTCACCCCCTCTCAACCACCTCTCCACTTACTCTCTCAACACTCTGAACAACAAACAACGCTATCGAGGGTAAACTGTTCTTTAAACAGTAACAAGTCACTGGCTCAAGAGCCATCGATATGCAAAAGAGCCTGCGGGCACTTAAGAGGAAGTGGTGGTGGGTGTGGCAGGGGGGGCAGTGGGACTGAGAGGGGGGGGGCGTGTCAGCAGCGGATCGTTGGCTGTGCGTTTTAAGTGAAACCAAAGTATTAAGATACGCTCTCACACCCGACAACTCGGCATCAACTTCGACTTCGACTTCGACTTCGACTTTGGCTAAAATGCATTAATCTTGCACACAGTACACACACCACACACACACACACACACACACACACAAACACATACAATACAGTGGGTTTTGATATGCTGGCACAGTGGGCACTCAACTTGAGAAACTTGCCTTTGGGTATCGATGTGGATGTCGCTGTTGCTGTCGCGGATATTGCAATTTGATGGAGCTGAAGGACTTGCAGCAACCACAGCAGGATGGATTGTGGTGGGGGGCAGTGAGAGCGGGGTTGGGGGTGGCGAAAAAAGAAATGCGCGAAAGGAAGCGGAAATGCCGCCTGGTGAGTAAACAAAGCCCAACGCACTTCATCGCCAGCTTACGCCATCTTCATCTGCTGCTTCTATTTTGCTACCCCCCTCACCTACCCTCCTCTGGCACTCCACAAAACCCCTGCTCCATTCGCCATTTTGATAAAGTTTACTTTTTATCTTTTGTGGCACTTGAGCTTGGCTCTTGCTCAGTTTGGTTGGCTTAAGAGGCGGAGAGTGGGGAGTGTGGAGTGGGGGCGTGGTTCGAGTGGCTCTGCACATTGCTGAAGACCCGAGCCACAGATAAATGCGCAACAAATGCAGTTTGTTAAAGTCAATTATTGTGTAAGTAGCTTAATTCAGTTGGCGCACGGCTCCCGGATATTCGTAATTGAATTAGCGCCCTAAGAAATTTTGTAATTGGATCCCAATTGAGGCCATGGATGTTAAGCGCAACGTGTTTTATATATACTATTATACATGTGTGTGTGTGTGTGTGTGTGTGTGTGACAATTCAATTCCCCAAACTCAACTTCACTCCACTAAATTCCATTAGTTACTCAAATAGTTTTTAAAACTCTGAGCCAAAAGTGGCTAACAAATCGGGGCAGAAATAAATTCTTAGCAGCTAAAAACAGCACACTTTAAAAACAATTTTTATATTAAAATATATAAACTAATCAACTTATAAATGACCTTATAAAATTTGCCTCTAAATTTCATCTTTCAAAGCTTTTGGCATAAGTTTATTGTCCTTTTAACTCTTCAAGTGCATGCCTAGTTTGTTGTGCCAAATATTAAATCAACTATTTATATTAATTAACCAATTCTATTTAATTATATTTAAGTTTTAAGTCGCTTTTTAAAGCAAAAACAACAAACAGCATTTAAGTTCGTTTTAAAACTGAAATCCACAAGAATTCCCAGACAGAATCTAAAGGACTTTTACTTAGCACAAACTTTGCGCAGTTGCATTTGGATTTTCAGCTGATTTATATACTTTAGCTATCTTATATCTAGTTACAGCTAGCACAAAGTTTAAGTATGCTTCAGTTTAGTATTTTTTCTTTTTGTTAGAGGTTTTCATTGTGGTTGTTATTGTTGTTGGCTTTTGTTTGTGCACAATGAAAGAGTCTGCGGGTGAATCTGGTTCAGGTTTAGTTAAAAAATGCATGGCACTTTGAGAGAACAAATGCACTTTAAGAACGAGTACTTTCAACACTCACAAGTGCGACTCAAAGCGGCTCGTGATCTAAGGCCAACTTATGTTGGCTTTTTTGTGAGGCTAAAAGCAATTGAGGGAAACTGCAAAACTGAAAAACTGAAAGCTGAAAAAAAACTGAAAAACTAAAAACTGCAACCACTTAGCCAACGGACTAAAGCCGAGCCACCTGCAACACAAAAGTCTCGTCACAAGTTGTCAGTTTTGAACAGTTTTGAACCCTGTACTGCAGACAAAAGAACGGGTATATAAGGCTTAATGGGAGCAGGCATGACAGCCTCAGGAAACGAAGAGCTACTGGCTGTTTTGCTGTCGCTTTCACTACTCTCTTTCTACTCTCTTGTATTTTTCTTTTATTCCTAAGGTGTTTGCTGCTAATGTATTGCTTTTGTCAAATCCAAAAAGTATGCAATGTTTTTTTCCACAAAATTCACAAATAAATTGGCGCAAGTAAACAAATTAATTATTTAAAAGTTTTGCTGTTTGTTTGATCTCCATATGATTTCAGTTTCGCATGTGGGTTTTTCCATTAAAATAATTTCTCTTGGAGTTACACACTCAGCTGACACTTTCAGAGATTATGCCTAGAGAAACACAGCCAAAAGCAGAACTATAAATTATTTAGCACAATTATTCAGTGAAAGCAAAGCATATACATCACTTCATTGACAATTTCTGAGAAATATTCCATTTATAGCCAACTTAATTTACCCGATTATCTTTCTACCTTTTCGGCTTTCTAACTTACTTGATATTCTCATCTCGTTTACGTTTTTCTCCTTTTTCTTTTCCTTTCTGCCATTTTTTTCCAGTGGCCGCCTGTTGCTCAAACAGCCCAAGTGCAGCTCATTAGTCTGCGTCCCGAAATACCCAAAAATATACACGATTATATTGATAAAGCAATGCGAATTAATTCAATATTTGGCCGCATAAATTACACTCAAACAAACGAATGAGCGACTGACTGAATGAATGGTCTGAGTGCAGCGATAAATCTTTTTTTTCCTTTCCCTTTTTTCCTTTTTTATTTATTTATTTATATAAACTCGTAGCATTTACCTGACTATCTGTTTGCCTGCCTTTTTGTCTGTCTGTCCAGCTGTCTGATTTGGCTAACTGTGATGAAATATTACACTTCATATGGCGTGCATTTTATTTGGCCATAATAACCCAAAAATTGTGATAAATTTATCATGGGCACAGCGAACTCTGAGCATAAAGGCAGCAAAAAAAGCTAGATTGGTAGGGCAAAAATGGCTAGAAATCACTTAAGGCTAGTAGGCAAAGAAGCTGTTTAAAATTTAACTTAAAATATAACAACAAATAAGCAATTTGATACAAAGAGTAGCAGCCTTTATTGTGTAGCTTGTAGACAAATCAAACTTTAATGGCAAAAAATTTAAAAATAATTAAAATGGCCAGGAAAATAAAATGTACAATAAGAAATAAAACTGTTACAAAATTTGTTGTGTTTTTTAGCTCAGGGTATCAAAAAATAACGCTCAAAAAAACTGAAAAACTATAACAAAGAGATGTTTAAATCCTAAACCAAAACAAAACTTATAAGCCATAATACATGCCAGTGGCTTAGCCATAAATAAGCTAAAGCAGCAACACTGCTGCCAACTTCAACTCCGCCTCAAACCAATATCAATTCTAGCCTCAAACCAAATGTCAGGTGTATGTCCATTCATATTGCCTTCATGACTACATACATACATATATATGCATATAGCTCATATATGTACATATATATTCGATATGCTTATACATCAAAATACATATATGTATGTTTATATAGGACTGAGTTATATTTCAATTCAGATTTACTTCAATAATTCATCAAGTCGACAGTTGCCTTATTTTATTTTATTTTCTTCTTTTTTTTGCACTTTGTTTTACGCCGTTGCTCTATGAATATACCCTGTAATACCACAAGTGGTAGTGGGTATACACAGTGCATCAACTCATCAAGTGTGTAGAGTCTTTTGTGGGGTATCTAAAAGTTGTTCAAGTGTTGTGTGTTTAGTCAGTTTGGTTGATTTGTATATTTTGTTTTGGCTTTCTCGTTGAGACTGTTGAATTATTGATATGTCTGCTGTAGGTACAAGAGTGTGCGTGTGTGTGTATGTGTGTGGGTGTGCGTCAGTGTGTGTGTGTGTGTGTGCTTAGTGGACTGCGAGGATTCCAGTTGTGAGTGCCTTGCATAATTCATTATGTATTTTTGCGCCCACATACAATCCGCCGCCCATTTTCACTACCACGCCACGCCACGCCCCCTTTCCAGATATATACTGTACGCCCGTTTAGGCATATAAAACATAATAAATTCCTGCTCAATTTTTGTTAGTGGATTATGCCATATAACACACTTTGGCCCAGAGTTTTTAGCATAATAAAGTAGCTAACTGTAAAAAGGGCTGCTCAGGAGCGGGATTTATTTTGTATGAACTGCGAGTGTGAGAAAGAGATGGCGAGGGGTGTGCATCATCGTAGATAAGCAAACAGCGTGAACAACAACAACAACAACAACAACACGTTGAAATGTTCCATCAGATTTGTCCATATAAAAATAAAAGAGCTGCATCTACTTAGACTGAATATATGATTCACAATTTCCAACCGGGTATTATGGCAGTTAAATGGAAGTGTGTTGAAGTTGTGGAGGGGAGCGGGGAGTCTCGGGAATTTCATCATGACACTGCATAGATATCATGTACATTCCCTGGAAATTCGATAGACTGAGCGGGTGACAGGGAGAGCTGGTCACCCAGTCGTATGAGTAATTGATTTCCCCCTCTATTACCTCAAAAGCTGTTGAGTAATGATGTATGAATCTGTGCCAAGTGCTCGTGCACTCACTCAAGTATTTATTTCATTAGTTTACAAGTTGTTTGCCATTGTATACATTCTGCTAATGAGAAGTTTGCTAATTTGTCAATATACTTAAAGTATTTGTGTAGTTAAAAGCATATTCACACACTTCAGAAAATAAAAGAGCTTTTTATTAAATATAATGTGAAATTTTTAAGTTTTTAACCTTTTGAAATTCATGAACTTACCGATTTTATTAGTGGGGAGTTTTTAAGAATTTTTTTTTTACATTTAAAATGTTGGCATAAAATTATCGATAAATAAATTTTGAAGACTTTTTGTATAAATAATATTTTTAAAATCAATTTATATATTTTATATAAGATTGAAGAGTAAAATATATAAATATATATATTTTAAAACTATTTTTAGTGAATAACAATATTTTTTTTAATTTGCTAATTATTTTATTATTATTATATATTATTTTCAAAGGGATCTTAATTTTAAAATAAAATTATTTAGAGTTAAAGAAATTAGTTAATATTTCTTAAAACATTGTAGTTTTTCCCTCTTCTAAATAGTTTAATTAAGTTAAGTAATTAAGTTTTGAAGGAGCATCAGTAAAATTAAAAGAAAAGTATAAAAAATTCACTTAAAAAAAAAATGAAAATAAAAAATAATCTCCTCTCTTTAGTCTTTCTTTCTTAGTAGACATTTCTATGTTGTTTAAAGAGTTTAAAATATTTAATTCAAATTTAAATACGCTAAACAATTTTTGTATGTTTCAGAATTTCTTTGACTTCGTATCATATTTTAGAAAAACTTTTTATACCTGAAGATTTTATAGATAAGCTGCTTATTTCAACTAAAAAGTCTTAGCTTGAATCGAATTCCTAACAGTGTAACATAAGTCAAGTTATTAGCCAAGTAAAGCAATTGATTTGTCAACAATTTATCTGTGCCTCTTTACATACACCCTCTGTACCCATATACCCTTTGAGCACTGACAAGTCAGACAAACATTCATCATGCATTCAATAAATTTGTTCCAATTAAAAGTCAAATGATTCAAATATGCAACTAATCAGATTATTGGCAATTTGCAGACTTTAATCCTGAAACTCGAGTATTTGTCAAAGAGCAGAAAGTTTTTGTGCAAAACTTTTTAATACCCTGTACGGAAAAGTAGTAGCTTCCTTTGATTTGCCATTGAGTTTTGCTGGGCTAATGACGTCACAAACTCTGACTGACTGATAACAACAACAATGAGGGGAAGGGGAGGAAGTGGAAGAGGAAGGGGAAGTAGATGAAGAAGAACTATGACTACAACAACAAGTTGTAGTTGGCCATAAGTCTGTGCTGTCTCCGCTGTGGCATAAAGTCTAATTGGCTGAAATGTCTGTCCAGTCAACGATGGCAACTTTGGTTCGCCCTTCAGTGCAATTTGTACTTCAAGTTGTTGTTGTTGCTGTGGTTGTTGTTGTTGCTGCTCTTGTTGTTCGCATTCCGTTGCACAAAGAAAGTTGTTTACGCAAAAATGTTGCGCGTTGCATTTGCCAATGCCACACGCTTTTCAAGTAGTAACAAAGACGAAAACGACGACGATGATGATGATTACGTTACTCATGATCATGATGTTGTTGCTGATGACGACAACAGCAACTGAAATCCAAATCAAAAACAAATCTTGTTACGACAAATTTCAGCTACTGTGCGACCAAGTAGAACAAAGGCTACCGTCGAGACTTTGCAAAGGAGTGGGTAGAAAAGTGGGCGTGGTGCAGTGCGGTGTGGTTAAATTTTCTTGCTGCACAGTAGAGAAAATTTTGCATGGCAAAACACAATGTCAGGTCCTTTAGTTCCTGCTGCTCGACTGCTCGGTAAAACTCAGCTCAACTCAACACAACTCAACTCGACTTGACGCGACGCGACGCGACTGCTCGACTGCTTGGATGGACATCACGTTACACTAATTTGCTTAAAGGCAGCCACGAGCTCAGCGGACTCAGCGGACTAGGCGGTCTCGAAAAAATCAACTTCAAATGACATTTAAAGTGCAGTGAAAAGTCGCTAACTAGCACGCCAAAGTGCAATACAACAAACTAGCCAAAAATAAATAATAATAAAAAAACTAACCATCAGAAATTATGTTTAAACTAGGCAATGACGAAGTTATGATACTCTTAGAATTAAATAGAAATTTTGATATCACTTTTAGGATATGTTTCCAAGATCAGAAATATATACAAGATATCAATACATTTTTTAAGAAAAATTTTTGTTTAACAAAGCGAAATTTAGTATTTCAAAAAGATTTAATTTAAACCAATAATTACCAACAGCAGAAAGTCACTCTGCCGGCAATAAGAAGACTCAAAAAATGTTTCAAGATTTCTTTTAAAATAATTTGAATGCTTATACAATACTCACACTGTCCAAATGTAAAGAACTTAAACGCTTTTAACCTTTTTAAGTAACCTTTGTATCTTTAAAGGCCGCCTAACTTAAAGTTCACAATGTTAAACATGTAACTTGAATACCCTCTGTGAGAGCATACAAAACTAGAGTCAGAAATGAAATGCAAATACTATTTTACAAAGCTGAATAAGTGCTGAACAATGCAATACGCAGACGGATTGTCGGGAGGGGCGGAGACACGCCCCCATATCCACCTCCCAACCCCCTACGATTGCCAAACCCGAAAACCGTTTGTTGCCCAAGCAAAAAAGCCACGAACAAAAATTGTGTGCATTGTTGTACTTGTTGTCGCATGTCGAGTGTTTTTGGCTGCTGTTGACGCAAAGTCTTTGCTCCGGCAAATACACACACACACACACACACACACACAGAGAGAGAGGCCAAAAACACAGTCAGGCGAGAGAGGCAACTGAAGCTAAGAAAAACACACACAAAACTAACTGACGATTGCCTCAGAGGCACAAAATGCGTGCATTCAACTGCAACTTGCAGTTTCTTCTTGAGCTTCTAACTTACGTTACTATTTTTGAAGACTATTTGTAGAAGCACTCTGTATGTGTGTGTGTTTTTTGTATGTCTCAAGACTTTTTATGGCAAATTGAGTCAATTTCCTGAACGTCATTGTGCCGTCTGTCGACTGTCGTTTGTCGTCTACTTTCTGTCTGTGTGCAACTTTCATCAACTAATCAATTGTCACAGAAGCATTTCAAAATAGCTCTTAGCCCTGCTCTTTAACACACACACACACACACACACACACACATACACCCTCATGCATGTGTGTTTTGAGTGCCTGGCATTTAATGTCCTTTAGCATTGATGTCGTTTTTATTTCTTCATCTTGGGTATTATTTACGCTTCTTTTTTTCCATTTCTTTTCTGCTTTCTGTGTGTGTGTGTGTTTTTTTTTTGTGGCTTGCTTTTTTGGCGCTTCAACTTTTTAATGATCTCTCAAATTGCTTATTTCCTACATGATGCTGGCTGCCAGCAATTACATCTTTCTTTGCCTCTGCAAGAGAGTTTGTGTAGGTGTCACTTGACACACAGAACATTTACGGAAATAACGATGATAATAATGAAGTTCTTCTTCGTTTGTGTTTTTAACACGCTTTCATAGGGCTTATGAGTTGGGGCTTTAAGTTTGGAACACAGAATAGTAGAAAATTGCTTACACAGTAACTGATTGGAGTTAAAATTAAGATTGGTTTAAAAATCTGGAAATTTACATATAAAAATATAAAGAAATGAAGTGAGAAATATTTAAACTTAATAAAATAATTTTACTTAGCATTTTGGCAAATAAAAGTCTAGTAAGTCGGTCACAGAACAATGAATTTAATATACAACGATTTAATACCATACTTTTAATTATATTTTGTTTAATAGAAAGTTCATTGTTATTAAATTTCAATAGTTTAGAGATTCTTGAAGTAATCTTTATTACTTAAAACATTTCCTTCTTGAGTTTCATTGACAAACCATTGATAGTGTATTAAATCTTCGATTTGTGCAAGTATTCATATTTTTGCTTTTATTTTCTAACTTTTTGTCATATGGACTTTCTTCTGCTTTCATTTTAGCTTGATTTTTTTTTTGTATTTTTGCAGCTCATGCTCTTAAGTTTCGACACATGCTGTGATGCTGGAAATAGGTACTCAGGCGTGGAGCTATGTCGCTTATTTATATTGACATGTGCAAGTAGATTTCTTGTGCCCCAAAATGTCTGCTTTGTACACGCTGCGAGTACTCCCTCCCACACCCGTACACACAGGGAGTCTTGCTGCGTATGAGTCGTTTGTCAAAAGACAGCAAAACTGTTGACATAACAATGATTATACGCCTCATTAGTTACATTTCTCCCATGTGTGAGTCTGTATGCGTAGAGGTGTGCATGTGTGTGTTCGTGTGTATGTTTGTCTGACTAATAAGCAAGTGAAGAACTGCAGGCAAACGTGCCAATTGGGCAACCGCACAAAAGTATGCTACACATTTTGATCGCACTCAATGCACGCCATTTTGCACTGCTTCCCCTCACTCTCGCTGCCAACACAAAACCGGAAATTGCTGTCAAGCAGTGCAATGACATGTCAAGCAGTTTGCCAAGCCAATGCTCTCGTATTGTGAGACTGCAATGCTGTTTATGTTTTGCGGAAATGATGACACTTTAAACATATCTCGAGTGTGAAAAATGGAAAAAAAAATAATGACATGTTAAACGGGCAGGAAACTCCAATAGTAAAAGAGCTCAGCAGATAATAGCTGGGTGTCTACAAATCACATATTTTCAAGTTATGAAGTATTTATGGATGGAGTATTATGAATTTCCTTATGCTTTGCTACTTAAATATTATATATACAAATAAATTCATTAATTTTGTAAACAGAATAAAAACTTGAAGAGCTTCTAAGCAGCTAAAGACATTGAGTTTAATGTTTAACTTGCTGCCGGAGTTAATTAACAACAGCACAGTCCTTTTATGATTTAGTTTATCTAGTCTTGACTCATTAAAATTATGTTTTCTTAATTGGCAGCACATTTAAGAGCCAGGCACTTCAAGAAAAAACACTAAATAAATGAAAGGAATGGCAAGGAAATGTAAACATGTATTCTTAATTAATTCAATTGCTTAAAACAAATTGATGATTTATTTTCAAACCATTTATTACAATAAAAGTGAGATACTTTTGCATTTATTTATTGTAGCTCGGGGCAACAAACAAATCAATTGCTTATTGTGTCATATTTATTAAACTAATGAGCCGTTAAGCAGTCGACTTGCATTCAGCTGAGAAGTGTGTACATTTTTGATACACTTATATACGACACTACAGCAAATACATAAAACAGAAAGGAGAATTTATGAAATTTTCAATTTGTAGCGAAGCAGAAAAATACCATCTGATGTGCCTTTTATAGCCTTGACGCGTATTGACAAAAGGCCCAACAATTTGAAGGCTCAATGGCTGCGGGCAGTGAATCTGTGTGTGTGTGTGTGTGTGTTTGTTTGGTTGTTTTTGTGGGTGGTTGGGTGTATGTGTAAAGGTGCTGTTGTTGGTTGCAAGTTGCTCTGGCTGGCA
This sequence comes from Drosophila acutilabella, assembly GCA_035046005.1. Taxonomy (NCBI): domain Eukaryota; kingdom Metazoa; phylum Arthropoda; class Insecta; order Diptera; family Drosophilidae; genus Drosophila; species Drosophila acutilabella. The sequence continues at coordinate 2,764,622 of JAWNOK010000020.1, forward strand.
ATTTTCCGCGCTTGAATTCATTTAATAACGTGCGACACATAAAAAGCAGTTGGCAGTTGGCAAAATCATTGCGGACGAGCTGAAGAGAAGACAACGAAAGAAAAGAAGATGCCAAGAAAGACAATGACAAAGACAATGGCATAAAGACACTGAGTAGGTATAAGGTGTGCCACCTATGTGTGTGTGTCATCAGTGTTGCCATTGCAACATATTATGCTTGTAAAAATTGAATTTTAGTGGCCCGGGCATAAAGTTGTTCTCGGTGTCTTTCTGTTTGTTTGAAAGTGTTTCGTATGTGTGTGGGAGCGAGATAGTGACATGTCTTTTGGGCATATAGTCGCACATTTTATTGTTGCTCCCAGTATGTGTATGTGTGTGTAAAATTTAATAATAACGACCCTCTTAAACCAAGAGCCCGCACTCGCTTTTCTTTATACTCGCTGCTTACATACTTTCCACTTTCTTTCACTCCCTCAGTTTGCTGCTTATACATAATATATACGTATATATAGAGAGAGATGTATATATATATATATATGTTGTTGTATTGCTGTTCTTGTAAATGTTTTGTGTTGTGCTTGTATGTTGCGTGGACTCTTCTGTTTCTTTTTTTGCTTCTTTCTTTCTTTGCTTCGTTTTTTTTTTCTTGCGTTGACATTTAATGTAATAATTTTTACGATGATGCTCGACGGCATTAAAACGAGATTAAACACAAACAAACGAGAGGCCAACAGCGGGTTGGGGGTGTGAGGGGAAAGGGAACTGGCAACTGAGGTATACGCCAGAGACGCAAACATTTCCTGTTTGATACACTTGAAAATAAAAGCGAAAGATGTTTGTATGCCTGTTATGCCCATAAAAGATGATGTAGCACATAATTACGAGCACGCACAATCACACACACACACACACACACACACTTCTAACACATACGTGTTGAAGCATGTCAGATAACACAACAATAAAACGATCCTTCGATTGTAAACACAAAGCGGCAAAACAGTTCTCATCAGCCTAAACTGTCTTGATTTATGACAGTATTTGACGATTAAATGCTATTTTTATCAACTACTAAAATCAACATTATTTGTCTACTTATTAAAAATTGTTTTACAATAAAAATTCTATTTTTCTGTGGCTGGGAAGTTTATTAAAATGTTGTGATTAAAACATTAAAACTATTTAACAGTTGTAAACAAATTTTTATTTTTAAATGTTACTTTTTCTATAGCCAGTAACATATTGTTTTGCCATAAATAATTTTCCCACATTGCAGAATTCTATTTCATTGGGAAAAGTACATAAATTTGTTGAGTTTCTAATTTGCAGCAAAATAAATTGTTTCATAAATTTACATGAATGCCTAACAAAGGAAATGACATGTTAACTAGTTAAATATACACCTATATAAGTTGAATATTTTTGCATAAATGTTTGCTGTTTGTTTGTTAGAAAAACATTTTAATATGTCCACGAAATTCGTGCAGCTAAAATGTGTTTTTTAACTTCAATTCTTAATTAACAAACTGTTTTCATTTCATTTTCATTGTTACAACAAGCAACAGCTAGCAGCCAAATTATTTTACAACTGTTAATAAAACTAAATTTATATGTTTGTTGTTTGACGAGAACTAAAATATAAATAAATCAAACTCAACTTTGTTTATACCCTTGTAAAGGATATGTAGTTTTTGTCAGGAAGTTTTTAACGCATTACAGGAGGCGTTTCTGACCCCAAATTGTATATATATTCTTGATTAGCATGAACAGACGAGTGGACGATGGGAACACGTCACACAGTCATGTCCATCCGTCTGTTTCTATACGAACTAGTCTCTCAGATTTAAAGCTATCTTGATAAACTTTGATACAGATCTGTATTTTCTTTGCATGTAGTGCGTATGTTAAAACCGGTCAGATCGGATCACTATATCATATAGGTGCCATAGGAAAAATCAGTTGAAAATGCTGAAAATGCTTAGTATGAAAATTTTGAGTGTCTAATTAAAGATTTTAACCAAATTAACGCAATATGCATGACTCCAAGTGTATTTAATCTTCGGCAAGCCAAAGAGAACCGCTTCTTGTTGTAAATTATTTTAGAAATTTGTTTAGTTATTTATACGACTGAATTTAGTTTAAGAGAGAAATATTCCATTGTCGAACTGTGACTTTTAGTGTCCTAACTCCGCAAATATCAATCACAAAGTCAAATAAAATGGCATCCCAATCAGAATGCGGCATGTAAACAAAGCGATGATAGAAGATAATGTGAATGATAGTCTAGAAATCGAAGCAAAACTTATTTAACCGCACTTGAAATGGTTATTTCATGAATGAACTGTGAATACATTCAGTTGGAATACTTTGATTTGCTTAACGAATCATTCTTGTGGTTCACTTGATACATGAATTTATGTGTGTGTGAGTGTGTGTGTGCGTGTGTGTGTGCTCATTACTGAAACCGTTACGTTGGTCAAGGACATGCATTCAAGTTTCAAGTATGCCCATTGTTATATTGTGTTAATTTTATTTGATTTGCTGCTGGCCGCAGCGACTTCTAGTTATACAGAGCTCAAAGGTTTTTAGTGCGTGTGTGTGTGTGTGTGTGTGTGTTTGAGTGTGGTTAAAAAAAACTGAAAATGAAAATGAAAGAAAGTAGTGGAAATGGAAGGGAAAAACGGCAACAAAGAAAAAGTTGTGCGCATTGTGTGTGTTTAATTTGCTTGCCTGCTTATTGTTATACCGCGTAGATGTGTGTATAAAGTTTATTTATTTTCAAGCAAATGCCCTTTGGGTGCTCTGCTCAAATAGCTGACAATGCGTTACTCACATTTCCAGCTGTATATCGATATATATGTGAATAACTCTGTGTGTGTCTTCGGTCTGTTTGTGAGCGTTGTTTAACGCTTGAGCGAGCAGGCAAAAGCCAAAAACAAAATGAAAATGAAACTGAAAATGAAAACGTGAATGAAAACGGCACAACGTTGCTGTGACTGCCACTGTGTTGGCATTGAGGGTGTAGAGGCGTGGCCAATAATAAAAGGGATAAAATCATAAGCCCAAATTTATCGCACTCAAGACACAGCAACCCAAGTCAAATTGTATGTGTGTAATGGATCAAGTTTATTTATAAGGCACTGCTGCTGCTTCTGTTCCTGCTGCTGCTGCTGCTGCGGCTTGAAACATGAAAGCAAACAATATTACGCATACGCAGCGTTGCTCACTCAACCCAATCCACAATACGCTATTGGCATCGTCATTCTCAACGTCATCGGCATCGTCATCGCCAGCGCCATCGCCATCGTCATTGTCGACAACAACAGCATGATGAAGTGTTATTTAAATATAAATATATTATCTATCGATAAGCTGCCTAGACTCACAACAAAAGCCACCAAAATGCTGAAAACGTATAAAGCATTTTGCCGCATCAAATCTTCAAATTTGATGCCATTATTTTGTTTGCTTTTTTTATGAACTGTCTGTTGTGTAGCTCTCTGTATGTGTGTGTGTCTGGCTTAATAATAAAGTGATTGCCTACTTTAGGGCACCAAGAACACCATCGACCCTAACACGCTCTCTCGACTTTATTAAATTATGCGCGTTTGATGCCACACAAATTCAGTTTTATTCAACTCGTATTCTTTATTCCCATTATTGAACATTTGCCTAGGGTATCGTAATTTAGCCACAATATACACAAGGGCGTTGAATACGTTGATACGCACATTCATATATGCATATTTTACTTACTAACCGAAAGCAATCTTTAACAATTAAATGGCTTACAATAAAGTAGACAAAATACAGCCAAAAGTAATCAGAATATTTATTTTTTAGTCTACCTAAATTAAAGAAAAAGACAGGAAATAAAATTTATAAAAATTGGTTTGTGTTTTTTCACTTCAGTGGCAAAAAGCTTGTTAAGAATATATGCACATTGAAAATGGAAAGTTTTAAGCACAGCACACAAACAACACGCACACACAGCACACACATTTGTGACCTGCCACTCGTATTTACATTTGAGCAAAGGTTTCTCTGTTTAGTTTGATAATTAAATTCTGGAAATTGGTTCACGTGACGCATGCGACTGCAAATTAAATGCTAATTACAATAATAATAATGATGATATAACGAAGGTAAATGAAATGCAATTAAATGGCCACAAGCTTCGTGTTTAACACGCATAAATATAAACGCAATAATTTAATTAAATTCAATTAAACTCAATTGATTAAAATTACTATTTCAGTGCTATTAAAGTTAACACGTTTCTCTCTGTGCGTAATGTACTTAAAGAAATTTTATTTATTTATTTTTGAGAAGTGCACATTGTTGTTGTTTTGGTATTTCCATTTACAATTCGATTGGAATTTGCATTTCTGAGCAGTATTAACTCAACTGATGCGGAATTTTAACTCTTTAAATACAGTTGTAAGGCTTTTCTATGTCGATGTATAATAGATTTTTCAATTCAATTCTTTTGTGTTAGCCCCTTTTTTATTATTTTTTTTCATTTTTTTTTGCGGGCTGTGTAAACAATGCGCGGCACAAAAACAGTTGCAGAAACCCAACAACAACATCAACAACAACAACAGCAAAAACAGGACAAACAGCAAAACAATGAAGCCATACGCATCTATACAAACTTATATTATATATCTTGGCATATTTTGCATATACATGAATATATATATATATTTCTATGTATATATCCATCTATGTATTTATAAAGATTATGTGGCGAAGGCAGCTCTGAAATTCGCATTTTGTTAAAATGCAAATTAAAATATTTATGCAAATGCGAGACAAGGAATACAATAAATTATGCCAAAGTAGACAAAAAGAAAATAACGACTTTGCCACGAAAACGAAGCGAAACAAGAGCGAAACACAGCCAAATGAAGCAGAACCCAACAGAACAGAACTGAACAGGACTGAACAGGACTGAACAGGCACAAAAAACAATTACCTGTTACATGGAGAATGCCAATGTTTCTGACTATGCCTATGCCACGCCCCCTTTTGCCCATCATCATTTCAATATTATTCTTATATTTGTCGTAAGTGTTAGCGTCTGTCAAAATAATTTTGCGCCTGTAAACAAGTTTTGACAAAATAGCAAAGCAAATAAAAATGCAAAAACGAAAATAAAGAGAGGAGAGAGTCTGCCAGACTGGAAGATACCTAGCTTTGCATGGAAGCCAAGTTATGAAGCATTTTCGTTGAAAAAATTTATGTTTAACTATATTGTATTTTAAAATATATGGAAAATTTATTTTAATTTTTATGGGAATGGAAATAAATATTACAATTATTTACGAAATTGATTTTTTGATGCGCAATCTGAATTAAATGAATTTTTTTTTTAATATTTTGTAATTGAACAAAATTTTCCATGTCAATTAATATGTATTTATTATATAAATAAATTATTTAAAAAGTTAAGACCTTATTTTGTTTTTATTTGAAAAAATAAAAAAAATTTAGGACTATATTTTATTATGTAACGAGTTTAATAAAATTTATATAAATTTACTACAAAATAATTGAAGTTTATAATTATTTTTTTAATCATTTTCTTTAGCTGAAATCATTGATACATTTTATTTTATATTTCTGTATTCAAATAAAATAATTTTTATTTAATTTAAATCATTTTTTTTTATTTATTTTAAATTTTTTTACTGCCAGTAAATCAAGATGAATAATATATATATTTTTTGTTAACTAGAAAGCTCATTTTTTGATAAAAACAAATCAACATTAATCAGCACAAAACTAGAACATCAAATTAATAAAATGCTGAATTTATTAAAGAAATGAAATAGAAAAAAGCATTTGCATAATTGAAATGCAAATGTATTGCTAATATGCCTATTTTGCTACGCACAATTTTCCAACAGGGCATTCACAAATGTTTGTATGTATAAATAGAAAAAGTTTTTCCTACGAAAAAATTGGGAGCATAGAAAATTTGTAAGAATGTCGCAGTCGCAGTCGCAGTCGCAGGCACAAGCGGAAGCCGGTAATATGCAAAATAAGCGAGAGTTCAGAAAAAACTAAGTTCCTTGGCTTTCCCACAACTGGCGGACAAAGCTGTTGAGCTGCTTCTGTTGTTGTTACTGTTATGTTTCTGTTATTGTTGTTACTATTCTTGTTGTCGCATTTTGGGGCAAGTGTTTGACTTGCGGATCAACGAAATCCCACAATTTCAGCATAAACATATTTAATTGCAAATTCATGTTTTTGCGATTGTCTTTCTTATAGGGCCACATCACGTGTACGCCAGCGACTTGTCAATTAGTTGACACTACAGGTGCAGCTGCTGCATGTAATAAAGTATAATAAGAGAGAGGCAATAACAACGGCAATAAGATATAAAACACAGCACAAAGTGACAACCTTTTTTAAGCTACTAAAGAATTTAATTAATGCAAGTCTTGTGCTCTTGCTTTGATATAAAAGCTTGAGATGAATATATACGACTGCCACGCCTTAAAAGTACTTTACACATAAAAAGGGGAAACGTTAAAGTAACGTAACTAAAAAATAATAAATAAGAGCACTTAGGACAGCAGCGGCAAAGACAACAATTGGATGCGCTAAGAACTAGGCAAGCTTCAGAAATTTAATTAAAGAAAAATAATGGGAAAAGAAGTAAAATTATATAAAATAAATTTAATTAATATAAATTCATTTCTTATCTGTTTATTGAAGTAATTGATTCACTAATGATCCCTTGAATTTGTAGATTGGAAGCTGCTTTCTTAATCACCTAATAAAATGAGTTCTTAATATTTGTTTTAAGTGGTATACGAATTTAACCTAATGTTAATAAATAAAGTAAATACTTTAAATCAAGTTTTATGACAACAAACAACATACACAACTATTTTAAAGCACTTGAACGCGTCTGACAAAACCAATAGCTGCTGCTTGTTTGGCTGTAGGGTATGCAAATAAAAGTCAAATGCAAAACTTTAAGGCAGACAGACAAATAGCTTAATGGGTGGCACAGTTAGCGAGAGGGGTATTTGGTAAGAGTATATGGGGAACGATGGGTTATTTGGCTGCTAGCAAGCGTGCCTTAAAAATCCGTTAAGAGATGCGCTTAACAGCAATTATCTTCATTACGCGCCCAGCGCACAAAAGTATGCAATGGCAAACAAGAAAAAGAAGAAACAACAACAACAAAAAAGTGAAAGACAAGACAAGCAGTTTAACAATTAGGAAGGTAAATCCCAACACCAAGAGCCCAATACAAGCTACAGCCGCTTGTCATCTGTCTTACCTGTACAGTGAAGCACGAGCAGCGCACACCCTTGGCATTAAGCTCTTCATATAAATGCGTTGCTGATGGATGTGTTTTGAGTGGCGCCAGAGAATATATATGTATATATTGTCGACTCTCGACTCTCAACTCTCGACGCAATGGCGATGGCGAGAGAAAGGAGGAGAGAGTGTGGGAGAGTTTCCTGTTTTCGGCGACTTTGACTTGTCGCCGTTATCAGCATGCGAATGGAAGCAGTGGGAGTGATAGGAAGAGGGGCACAGTGGAAATAGGGGGCGTTCTAAGCGATTTATAAAAGCCAAAAACGGCAAATGGCGACGTCAACGGCGACAAAAAAGTGTTGCAAGCAATTTGCGCAATGGCGGCGAGTCTTTCACCAAATCCTTGTTGCCAAAAGCACAAAGACAACAACAGAAGCCGGTTACCCAGCCCGCTACCTACCCAGCTACCCACCCCAGCCACTACAGGGCTCCCTCAGGCCATACTTCTGCATGCTTCTACTGCCATTATTGAGTGCGTGCACGTAACTGACATCAGCGCGCTTATAAATCAAGTTGAAAATACTTTTGCCTGCTCTCTCCCTGTGTGTGTGTGTGTGTGTATGTGTGTGTGCCACAACAATAACAGCAATCACAAAAAAAAAGTATATATAAATAAATAAATAAAACTGAGTAAGAAAACAGAGTCGGTGCTGGAGTAGTCGGCAAACTCCTTTATTTTTTGTGCTCTTCAGTTCATGAATTTGGCAACTCGCACATATTCTCATATGATTAGATTAATGCATTGTGTAATGGCTTAAGCAGCCTTTTTACCTTCCATCTACCATCTTTCACTCACCACCCCCCCACTCGCTTTTCACTCACTTTTCAGGCAATCTCTCACGCTCACCTCCAGCAAATTGTTCGAGCATATGGGAGTGCGTTACAAGGTCACTAAATCATAATTTAAATGCCTTCGCTTCAAAACACTTTCATATTTTATACTCTAAAACAGCAGTGGCCTTAACTCTGTAGATATTTCTTTTTTTTATAAGTTTAAACGTCAAGTTATTTATGCAGTTTTTTATCAACTTTTATTTATGGACTGTAGGCAAATTAAATCACTAGAGTGAAGCACTTTTCTGATTTAAACTAAGCTAAAGTTAATTTATCATTTTTGTTAATCATTTAATTTGTTTTTATTCCACAATTTAGAGTCATAAAATTTATAATTTATTTTTCAAACTTTTTAAACAATTTTCTTACTGTGTAAATATTATCAGCTTTGTGTTTTTTTATTTTTTATTATATTTTTTGTGTTATTTAAACAACCGAAAAGTAATTATAATTTAGTTCAATGTTAAGCAATTAATTATAATTAAATTCTAGTATATGCTTTTTAACATCTTAGCTTTTAAAACAGTTTAAAAACAAATTTAATAATCCCCTCTACTCTTTTTTTGAGTACGGGGTCTTAAAATCACAATTTTTATAGACACTGAACACATTCAATGATTTGAAACTTCTACCAAATATGTTGAGTACGTCTTGAAAGGTTTATGAAGAATTTCTTAGCACAAGCAACTAAGTAAATTTTCTGAAGAATTTCATTATATTGATGCCTAAAGCTGAAAAAGTTAAGAATAAATATTGACAAGCTTTATGCGCATCTTTTTAGCCTTTTTTTGCAGAGCTATTCATAAACCTACTTTGCTTAGTAAAGAGCATTCAAAAGTCGATTGCTTACGGTGTGAAAAACACCCCAGGGGGGGTTTACAGGGGACTCCTATGGTACACACTTGAGCAGTCATATGGGAGTGGGAAAACTCCGCTAAAAGGGGGGTGAAACCAACAGAAAACACCCTGTTTTTGATGGATTAACTCAGTAATTTAAGCAGAGTTTTAGGAGGAGTGAAGCTGTGCCTTTATTGAAGCTAATTTCCAATACAATTTGTATCATCGCCTACTTGCGCACATTGAGATCCTCAGAGACCCAATTGTAAATGATGCTTTGCATCAGTCTCAGCATGTCCGTGTACTGAATGTGCCAGGCATTCACAAAGAAGAAAGCTCCCTGCATAAAATCCAATCCACGATACGGTTCCAATGCCAGATAGGGATCCAAAGCGCCAGTCAAATTGATAATTAAATGATCAAATAGGCGTCTATCCTCCTTGTCGCGCAAAGCATCCAGTGGCACAAGTCCCAGCTCCTTGATGACCAGACCACAATTTGGTTGCACACTCAAGCCGAGTAACACAATGAAATCAACACTGTGCTCAGCTGCGAATTGTTGCAGTGCCAGTTGTGAGTATTCAAAGGAAATGAAACGACTGACGGCCATGGGGAAACAGGAGAGTGCAATGCGCACCAAATGGCTGCCATTATTGGCACGCAGCAATTTGAATTCACGTCTCAACACCTGCGGCAAGGTCAAGTCATTCAGATCAAAGACAGCCTTGACTAGAGTCTTATAGAGCACTGTACGCTGTCGTGTATCCAATTTACCCAAACGCTGTTCCAGAACTTCCAACAACTGAAAGTCACGTGAGAGCATCAACTGATCCGTTGCAAAGCGTGTGAAGTTGCTGTTCTGCAGCAGTAAAGCGGCATGCAACAACTCGTAGACACGCAGTGGATGCACATTTGAATAGTTATAGATTGGACTATCATAACGTTCGGTGACCAGTGCGGCACAGGAGTGCATGGGATGCATTATCCGCTGGCAGTAGATGGGCAGACGAGCTGCCTCGCATTGATAGGGCCGATAGTCGTAGACTTCTTCGGTGCAATAGTGAAATGGACTCACATGATGATTTACCAATATGAAGCGACTGCGCAACAATAATTCCTCTGGCACATCATCGCGAAATACTAAATGTCTTTCGGGTTTAATTTCCTGTTTTTCCAACAGAAATCGTACCTCTGTTTTGGTCACATAATCACGTCTCAACATGTTCAACACTGGCAAATAGTTGTGCTGCAAAGTTCCCGGATTCCTATGACGTAAAAAGGCCACCGCCAGTGTGCTCACCACACTGTCCAGATCACAGCTCTCGTGGGAGAGCGCTATGTACATCAGTTCCGGTCCGCCCGAGGGTCGCTGTAAGTCCAATTTATATTCAAGTGTCCTCTACTGATCGACTTTTACTCACCCATTGTGTAAGTCGCTGCGAGTTGACCAAAAAATTCATAAAGTCCATTGCTCAGCGTCTAGTCGAACTTCGTGTTTTAATTAAATATACACATATATGTGTATACACAGTATATACAGCTGCTTTGTTTTATATACATGCATATATTTATAAATATGTAGGTTTTTTGTGTGTTTTTCCAATTGTTTTTTGACTGCTCTTCTTGTGTGTATTAACTGTTTCTTTTTGTGCGTTGACAGCTGTCAGTTGTATTAGTCACGGCTCTTAAACGGTTACACTTCGATATGTTATCGATAAGTTCCTTAGTTGCTTTATACATTATGCATTTTATCAACACTGGTGCATATTTTCAAATCTGTTTGTGTCTTTGTAGATATCGCAAGTTCCATTTGACTTTGTGATAAAAACACTTCAACTGTTCTATTTCTTAACTCCAGAAAATGTAATATCTATACAATATAATATGTAAAGCCTGGCCATGTTAATTTGTACCACCTTTGAGGAACTTCTTTAAGTTCTTCTGTGCTCCCTTTTTCCACTTTTTATCAATAAATAACAGAATGTACAATTTTTGGCATTTTTAAAATTTCCATTTTATTGTATGCAAAATCAACTGAGCTACTATTACGATACTCATCTTTTCAAGCATCGATATACTTATCTCTTTCAAAAGATATATTTGTCGGGGCGATGTTTTTCTTCATATTTAAATATTATTTTACTCCTTTATATCAATTTGAAAAGAAGTCCGCACATTTCAGTTCACAGGGTGCATTCAAAATGGTAGGAATTACCCATAGGATAATGAAGTGAATATTCAGGGCATCCCCCAGATATGTAATAATTGTTTTAACGAGTCGGTTGTACAGTTATTTCGTTGACATTTTTTTGGAATACAATGGAAATCAGAGTGTTAATATAAATGTTTTTAATTGTAAGCTTATTTTATAAAAAAAGATAAAAAAAATCAATCAACTTTGAGGCTTGAGTTTCATTTAAAAACTTTTTGCAGTCTGCCGTTACTTCAACTTTTCTGTAAAAATCACTGATACAATTATATCACTAATAAAAGTAAAATTCTTCTATAAACTAGATAGTAAAATTCCTTGCAACTTTTAAATTGAAATGCTTTTTTGGTTTTAGAAATGCCAAGTGACTCAAAGAAACTGAATTTTTGTAACCTATGAAGTAAGTTTATATAATTGTTAAAATATTATTGCTAACCAAGTAAAATACAACTCAACGAAAAATGAAAAGCAAATAAAAAATATTTTTAACTGAATTACACAAAGTTTTAAAAACTCTGGCAAAAGTAATGAAATTATTTGGCACAGACATAAAATGCGCACTGGAAATGGGCAACGAAATTGAATAAATTCGTAATTCCTTTAACTGAAACTTCTGGTTATCGATAGCGCAGCCAGTGTTGCACAACACGGTGAAGTAACGCACAAAGTGCATAAAAAACGCGCAGAGAATTTGCGTTTACTGCCGTAAGCCACGTGCAGTGCTGCTAAGTGCCCTCTAATGGCTGTGACTGCGGGAGTTCCACTGAGGGGGCGGAGGGGGGGTGTGGTGTATGTGTGTGTGCAACATTTAGTTGGCAGACAGCTGGTCACGACGCCGCCTTGTCTGTCAAATGTGGCCCAAATTGGCTGACTTTTCACATTTGACCTGCACACGTAACGCGGGGCTTCCCCTGTGCCTGCCCACCCTCCAGCCCCCCTGTTCTACCCCTACCTCCTGCACCTTTTTACTCGCACTCAATTGCTGAGTGTATGCGTGTGCGTGTATGTGTGTATTTACAGTTATAGTTGCCACTTTGCCGTAGGGCAGAAGCGTGTGATTTATGATGCTTGCTACGTTCTGGTTTGCTAAATTACTTTCGCACACGTTGAACTTAAATAATTTTTTCTTTTTTTTTCGCTTTTTTTGACGCTCAAAGTTGTGCGCTTTTATTTCATTTCATTTCGTTTTTAGTTGATTCCCTTTGCTTAATCGCTGGCTTACTTTAATAAGACGCACTAAAGTCGGAAAAAGAAACAAAAATTAAACTAAAATTGAAGTTTAAGTTGAGTGATAGGAGTGGTAAGGCTCTGTGAGCACTTTAAACACTCCCTTCTGTATGTCACATATTAAATATGATTAAAAGTTTGCCAGAAACACTAAATACACTTAATTATATAGTCAACTGATCCATGTTTAATTAGGTAAGCATGTCAAGTAACATAAGAAGCACATTATGTCTAACTTCCGTTGAAATATCTCAACTAAAACTAAATTTTTTCATACAAATCAGCAAATTTCAACCGATTTGGTCTATGAGAGCTATATGTTATAGTTCTTCGATTCGTCTTACACCTGTTCTATATACAACAACTAGTAGCACACGGCTTAGGTGTAAATTTGGTAGTCATAGCTCTAGTATTTCTTACTGTTTTGAAAACTGTTCTTTGCTCAACTACAAATCAAGCACAATTATTCTGAGCTCACTTAGCCACTCACTTCAGGTGTTTATATGGATAAATAGATGCTGATTAGGAATATATATATAAAAAGCCACGCCCCCTGGGGTCTCTTTAGCACACTTTTTGCACACTAACCTAGCAGCTGCCTGTGCTTTATTCGAGTGCGGGTCTAAAAGGAAAAAAAAAAACAGCAACACGACATGCCATTAGGTGCTTGGCTAGTATTTTGATTTTGTGCTAGTGTGTGTGTGTGTTAGGAATGCTCTTAGAGACGCGACCAAAAGTCACTTAGACATTAGCCAGGCCAAGGCAAGAGTATGGCCAACTTTTGGAGCCATAAAATTCCATTCGAGTCAAATGACCTTGGGATGGCAGCGCATTTGGCAAATATGTATATACAACTGTACATATATATATGTGTGTGTGTGTGTGTGTGTGTATATACACACTTGCGTGTGTGTGTGGGGGGGAGAATAGTTTCGGTGTGTGTATGTGGCCATTTAAATGCTACATTATGTTGAATATTCAATTTAATGTAGCTTATAAATCATGTAGATCCTTTTTGTGGATGCCCGCCAATGCCGACAACTGCTTAACGCCTCTTTCAGCGCAAGTTTTCCCTGCCACGCCCCCTGCCGCACACTCTACTTATGCCTCTTGAAAGTCCTTTCCCTGTTGCTGTTTCTTTTCCACATTTCCACATTTCCCATTTCTCGTATCTATTTTTATTTCTGTTTTCCGGGTTTCTGTTGTCACATTGTTTTTCCTATTCTCTGCTTTAAGCCACTTTCAACTTGTATTTATAGTTTTTCTTTGGTCTGTTTTATTTTTTGAAGCTACCCTTTGATGGGCAACTTATTTTTCTTGTATTTTGTTATTTGCTCGCACATATTTATAACTGCTTATCGGTTGCGGAATCCCAGATTGATTAACTGCCTGATTTTGGCAGGAATATTGGCTGCATTAAGCCAGCTGTCAACTGGCCAAAAAATAATAAAAATCCACCGTTGCAGACAATATGACAAATTTCAAAACAATAAATTGGGGTCTGCTTTGATATTTGTGCTGAATAAAAAGCATAGTTATGGTTAATATTAACAGTCGTAGTAGCTTATTTGAGTTGAAGTTTGAATTTGTATAATAAAAATAAATATATTTGATTTCCTATCTGAAAATTCCTTTTTTAAACAATCCCTCATTTGACGAGCTTAAAATTATTTTAATTTGCACAACAATTTTTATTTGCACTATTAAAAATTTGTTATTAATTTAAGATAGATTAAAATTGAGCTTATGCAAATTTTCTATTTTTTTAATCTAGTTAAGTTTTTTTTCAACTGACAAATTAGTAGAAGTTTCTTATGTGTTTTCAAGCTGTAACTCAAATTATAATGAATTACAGCTTAAAAACACATTAAAAACTTCTACTAATCTATACAATAACAGTTCCTTTTGTCACTTTCATATTTAAACAAACTTTTCTTTAAATGTTGCATAAAATAGGGTAAAAAAAATCATAGTATTGTCTTAAAAATAATTAATAATATAATTTATTCAATATTAATATAATAACATGTCTCAAATTCAAGACAGCAAGCATTTTATTTTGTTTCAGAATATATTATTATATTTTATTAAAATTGTTAATAATTTTTAGCAAGATTCTTTGCACAACAGTTGTTAAATTTCTTAGCAGAACTCCAATGTATATAACATATTTTATTAAAGAAATCTTTGAACTTAAATATTCTTTGAAGTCTGACTTTTTTTTGTGTCTTAATAACTTACTAAATGACAGTTGAAAATATATACATAATTTATGTGGAACATTTTGTTATTCTATTTAATGCATATACATATATTTTATCTTTCAAAGGGCTTTTAAAATTCATTTTACAAGTTCCTCTTTGAAATTTGTTTGAAAAAATTACCTTTTCCTACAAACAAGTCAAGTTTGATTGCAAAAGAGCAAAAAAAAGCTGTGGTTTCACAGCATATAAAACACTTTTATCAATTTGCCTGTTTATTAATTAAATAAATAAATAAAGCACTTTGAGCAAATAACTAGCAAATGTGTTAAATTTAATTCAATTAAATTAAAATGCCTGAAATGCTTTATGCAATTTGCGAGATAGTTTATGGTGTTAATTTCTTTTCATATATATATTTTTTTCTATACAGTAAATATAATTTAATATGCATGAATTTTACTAACCGATTTAAATTGTTGCAATTGTTGGCTATTTCCGGTTGATTGTTTGCAGCGGAACTTGAAAGCGTTAATGTAAATTTTCACACTTGGTTACATTGATTTACTTTGAATTAAAATTGGTATTTATTGCTGTTGTTGTTGTTTGATGTATTAAGCATACGCACTGTTGTGCCGGCATATAAATTTTTCTCTTTTGTATTGGCCGTTGTAAACAACAAACTGGACACGAAGAAATATTTTTTTTATTAATTGAAATTTTAGTTATTTGTTTTGTTGTGAACAAAAAAAAATTAGCACAAAAATTTGTAGCCTTTTGTGGGCAGTGCACACTGTGTAAACTTCGGAGGGGCTGTCGAAATACGTATCGTTCCGCGATTTATTGTTGAACGTTGCACACACGTACCGTTTGTTGTGGGGCAAGTATCTGGCGATGACACTGTGGCAAGCAGCGACTGTGGCAACAAGCTACAAGCAGCTACAGAGTTCAACGTTAGACTAAAAGGCGGCTACTTGCAACACGACGGCGACAGCGAAAGCGACAGCAACACCGATTGCGACGACAACTACGAACAGGTCCAACGTGGTGAGTAACTGCCACAGTTCGTGGCAAGTGTGGTGAAAATGGAGACCGAGAGAGCGCACGAAACTCGCTGCGACCTTGGCAACTGCTGTGCTCTTCGCCAGCTGTTGATTTACCATTTTCTCTTCGTTTAATCGCTTATAGCTTTGAGCTGAATCTCAATCCGACTCTTGTGGCAGCCTCGGCGATTGCTTGCAACATAATTGATACGCGTACAGGAAGTGCCGCTGCCATCTTTGACAATGGCCGCAACTGTTGCAACTGGCAGCGGAAATGGTTTTTTTTTCACTCGCTAAATTGTCGCGTCACCAACAGCTAAAATTTCTTCAAGGGGTAAAATAATAAATTATATGAGTATATGTCTCTATAATAATACTTAAATATTTATGTGTAGGTTAACTGAAAAGCAATCTAAAGTAGTGACTCAGTTGCTGAGTTAATTGTAGCTTAATGTGAATTGATTAATGATGACGAACCTGCACAATCTCTGCCCACGCACACGTGTTCAGGGCCAAGAGCATCATAATTAAAGTTTAGTTTTTAATGAGCCAACTCAGTCTGGCGTTGCAAACTGAGCTCGGAGTGTACACTGACAAAAATCGGTCAGTTTATGAATTAAGGAAATGTGTCTTAGAATTTATAGGCTTTAAGAAATGCCAAGACTGGTTATTAATATTAAAATAATGTAAAAAAAAATATTTAAAAAATATATAATTTAATTTTTGAATTAATAAACAGTTTATTTTTACATTACATTATTTATTTAAAAATTGTACCTCCCCAGAAGATATTTCTTTAAATGAATTTAAGATTTACTGGTCTAAAACATGTTCATAGTTTTTTTAACGTGATTTATTATAAGTTTAAAACACATTTTATATGAAAGAAGCCTATTAAAAAAATTAAAATATTTAATAAAGTTTATACGATTTTTGTCTTTAGTACTAAGAAGGCCTATTGAAGTAAGAAATTTATTTTTAAGAGTCTTACATTTTTTCTTAATCTTCTTCCTAAGTACAACAATTTTCTGCTTTCGAGTGAAAATCATTCTCATGTGTCTGCAATAAATCACTTTCTGGGTACCAAATGAATATTTTTTATACCTATTTTTTGACAGTGTAGCCTTGGGTGGCACAAAAATTGAAGACTACACACTATTAGCTTGTTGCATGTGTGCAAAGTTGAGGCGCAGGCGGAAGTTTTGCTAATTGAACAAACAACTTTGACAGGCGACAACAAAACAATACAAGTTGTTGTTGTTGTAATGATTGTTGTTGTTGTTGATGTACTTGTGTGTGTAAAACATTAGTTGATTATGCACTAAACTAATTTCATTAGTAGGTGTGTGTGTGTGTGTGTGTGTCACAAGGGGCAGCTAAAGTCAATGCAACTGCAACTTGAGCAAAAAACTGTTCATTGCACATTTGCGTTTAATTATTATCTTGGGATTAATAATAATAATAATCATAATCATAAAGTTAAACTATGCAAAATTTGCGTTGCTGCTTAAACATGAAATTTCCGGTTTGGTGGCGTTTTCCCCCTACCAACGCCTTTCTCAACACAAACCCCATTCCAACTCCATTTTCAGCTGCAATCTTGGCCCGGCTGCGACTTAATTGAGAAAGAGATTTGATTAATTTGCATGCCATAAACCATTTTCAATTTGTTTATGTGCTCAAAGTGAAGCCTGGCCCGTAATTAAAGCAAAGCTGCTGCATCTCCGGTAAGTCAAGGCATGCGGCAAGCTCAGACACGCTCCTCTCTCCCCCCCTCTTCACCTTTACCCCTTTGTTCTCCTCTGCTACCAGCATTTTCCTCAAGTTGCCTGTCGTCAGGCAAATGCAAATTTAGCTTTGGCTGAGATGGAAAAGAGCGCAAGATAAAAAAAAAACAAAGAAAAAACTAACAGATGAGTCTTCAGCTGGGTACACTAGATTGCTAGAGACCCGGTATTAGAGAAGGTAGGGCACATATTGGGATAAAGAATGAAAGGGGTAAGAAAGAGCTGTAGTTGCTTTAGTGTAGCTACCTTGAGGGTTACGCTGTTAAAAGTCTTTCACTTATTTTAGTTACAACTGCCTTGGCATACCCCTTGTAGTGTTCTTAGGTACAGGGCTTGAAAAGAAACGAAACGAAACGTCGCCAAGGTAAGCAGATTAAAACGCCTTTGACTTGGCAATGTGCTCGGGAATCTGCAGACTGCTCATCCCCAGACTGTGGCATGCAAATGAACGCGCGTTGCATGCAACAGCAGCAACAGCAACAACAACAACTACCAGAGGAACTACAACAACAAATAGAACAACTACAACAACAACAACAACAACAACAAGAGCAGCTGGCGATGAGTGTTGTCTGAATGTGTTGGCAAATATTTACGCAATGTATTCATGTGCAAACAATTACGCGTTCATTTGTGCGACTTTTACGTGGCACACACACACACACATACACCTATAGAGGTGTATAACAATGGCTGACTAACGGCAACAATGGCTGCCTTGACGCTGTCGCTGTTGCCGTTGCCGTCGCTGTCGACGCCGCTGCCAGCTTTGAAGTTGACGTACGTTTGGCTGCGCTTCTCAGTTAACTTCTTTTGGCCTTTTTCGTTACGTTTGGCTGATTTAGACTTGGGTTTTGGCTTTTCGCTTGCTGCTTTTGGCCTTTGGCCTCATTGCGGTTTGCGCTGCGTTGCGTTGAGTTGCGTTTTGTGTATTCATATGCATAATATCCTTGACCCGTTTGCGTGTCTTGTGCTTTTGTGCGTGCCAGGAAGCCAGAAGCCAGAAGCCAGACAGCCAAAAGGATTTTGGCCAAGTGAGTGAAAGAGGCCAAAAAGCAAACTGAGACTGGTCGACTGTGCGTGCTTGCAGTGCTTCGTACTCGAATTTTACATAAAACACGCACACCTGCACCTGCACAGCCCCCCTACATACACAGTCTAAACACACACACACACACACTTGCCATTTGATATGCAAATAATCTATGGAGTTAACGACGTGCATATAAATATTGAATGGAATAGAGGCCAGAGGCACCTTAACTCGACTGCGTCCAACAATAACAAACACTAGCTTCTATTGTTGAGCGAACACGTCCGTTAGATACCCTGTACTCGAGTAATGCACAGAAGGAAGTTTAAAAGTGTTTTATTTTCTCAAAACCTTGTATTATGTATAACTTTAAGATTGTATAAAAAATATTGGAAACTGTTCTCTTAAAACTCTGTAATTAAACTTTAAAATTTTTTAAATAATTATAATTAATTAATTATAAGAATATTTTAATTTTTCCTACATTTGCTACATTAAAACAGTACTTTTCAAGGGAAGATGTTTACTATGTAGTCAGACATAGCACACACTCTCGTAATTTAAACAGTGCTTATAAATTCAGCACACACCCAAAACCACACACACACACACACACACACACACACTAAGCACAACAAACAGGCCAACAAAAGCTGCAAAAAGGCTTGAAGAAATTCAAGTAATTAAATTGAAGCAAAACAAGTAAGAAATTTAGTTTTAATCAGGACTAAGACAGTCTGAGTTTTTGAATGGTAGAAATTGTGGCCTATATATCTATGTATATACTTATATATATATATATATATATTATAAACAGGTAAGTCAACTATTAATTAATTATTATTATTATATATTTATTTACGCAGATTACAAGTAGTTAAATAACAATAGTTGTTTCTACACCTATTAATTTCTAGTTCTCAAAAGTATATACAGTAGAATCCGTTTATACCGACTCCGCTCAAAGCGTCCATCCGGTCATTGCGACGTAGATTCGATGACTTGTTTGTCGTAGGTCCCCTGAGTGTCGTTATAAACGGATTCTACTGTACATTTATTCTTGATCAGCATAAACAACTAAATATTCATAAATATAAAGATAACATACTTAAAGCTAATTTTAATATACTGAATGCCCACTTCTCCCACTTCTCTGCCACTTCTACTTTCAAAAATATTTCATAATTTCATTGCATTGCTAGAGTACGTAAATAAATGTACATCATACTGTGGCTCTACTGTACTTTAAAGAAAGTATTTACCTTGCCGTCTGTTGCCAATTTCGAGTTCATTGGCTAGCCAAAAGCTGGAAGCAGAACAAGACTCGTGGAGGACCTATTTAATGTATCGTCAATGTGGGAACAGTTCGTTAAGTTTTGTTGATTTGCCTGGCAATAAAATGACCACACCCCCCAGTTGCCCCCGACCAGTTTGCAGCGCCTCTAGGGAGACCATTTGCTCCAGATGGAAATGGAGTCGGAGTTGGAGTCCGAGACGGTGACTGAGACGTAGTCAAAGTCGTGTCATCGACACGCTAAGGTGAAAGACAAACAACTTTATGCCAAGTTGTTAACAAAGTGCTTCCACGACCTAAACGACCTCTCGACAAGGACCCAGGCATTGAGCATTTTGGTTCAGTGTCTATGCAAAACGCAAACAGAGCCTCTGATTCTCTATCTCCCTCACTCTACCCTCTTCTCCTCTTTCTCTGTCTCTTCTGTATCTTCTGCAGAAATATGCTGGGCACCTTGACAAGACAATTGACTGGAAAATGTTGTTAATGAACTTTGTGCGACATTTTGATTAGCTGTCAGTTGTTCTTGTTCTTCTGCTTCTACTTGCGTGGCACGTGGGCTGTGAAAGAGGGGCGAGCGCGCCGGCGGTGGCGTGCTACTGCTGCACTGCAATCGTGTCTGCCTCGTTTGAGGTCAACAAGTGTCGAGCGCAGCAATGATGGATGTCAAAGTTGTTGGCCAGCTTGACACACATTTTTATTGTGCTTTTGCTTTAATACAATGCCATTTTGTCACACTGTGATAAAACACTAAAATAATAGCAGCAGCAGCAACAACAGTTACAACAACAACAACAACAACAACAACGAAGCAAAAAAGTTTCTGCGGAAAAGTTGTAAACTTAATTTATAGTTTTTAAGCAGCCGCCGGCTGAAGCTGCACGGTAATGGGCAAAGGGGGTGGGCGTAGCAAGTTGTGGGCGGGGCAACTGTGTAGCCATAGCTAGAAAAATGTGTTTTGCCTGCTATCGCTTGGGTGACACAATGTGGGCGTGGCACAACCCACCAAAAGCACACACACAAACACTTACCAAGGCATCTACACTGAAAACTTTTAAGAGAAATTTTAAAATGTTTTTTTAAATTAAAAAAAAACCTTAAATAAATAAATTTCACAGCCCATTCAATTCTCAAACCTGTTGAGCGTTGAAGAGACTTAGAATGAAAGAGCTCTGAATTTGTTTGCTCATAAATAAAAATATTTTTATTAAAATTAATTTATTTTTTGCCTTTAAAATCTTTCCAAAAATCTACTTAAATAAATAATAAATTTCTTAAATATTTTTTTAAAATATTATTGAATCATTGATTTCTGACATAAGTTTGATGGCTGCTGTTGATAATATATATTAGATATTTTATTTAAAAATGTTCTAAAATATTTTACAGAATTCTAAACAACTAGTTTTGTTACGTTTTTTGAACAGTGTATACACATGTAGTAGTATTTGCAAATTTTCACATTTCATTCTCGCCCTAGCTCTTGGAATTTCCAAATGAAATATTTGACTTTTAGTCTAAAAAGTCAGCAGAAAGTTGCGCAAACAGACTGTGACGTAAGCGAGGACACCAACCCAGTAGAAGCAACCAAAATGGCACCCAAAAAGCCGTCCAGAAAAAAATACCACCCAGCTGGGAAGCCCTTCAGCTATCCACTGAGCTAAAATGTGCATTAAGTTTGAAAGTATGCGCTGCTTTAAACGTCACATTCGCTTTCATGTCCGCACTCGCATTCGCATCCGCGTCTGGTGTCTATTAGGAGGAGAGAGCTGCAATATTGACCCCTCCATTCCCTCTCTCTCCCTCTCTCCCACTCCCTTTCTGTCTCTCTTCTCGAAGCGTTGTCATCTTTTAAATTCTTTTTGGTAGCTCGCACAATTTGCACATTTAATGAGCGACCACCTACTGTGTCTCCCAGCAGAGATCCCCGCTACATTCCAAAAGACCCACTTGTCCCCCCTCTCTGCCCTCTGCGCTCCAGTTGGCCTGTCTGCTTTCTGCATTTCAAGGTTCTCACTGCTGAAGTACTGACCGTAATGATGTATGCGCAACGTTGCATCTTTGCAATTATAAACTTAATTTGGAACAGTGGTCACAACTTACCAACAGTTTTCCTTCTGCAAAGCATTCATCAATCAAAACGTGTACGAAGCGAAGAGTACAAGAAAAGAGGGGAAAAAAAAATGCACACTGAGCTCCATAATCGTTCGTTCACCAGCATTTGTGCATTGAGGAATTCTCAGAGGGAATTCAGAAATTGTTTTTGGCTAATAATCTTTTGCATACCTGATACCGACTGCTCTTTATAGGTGCGAGTTTTAATCAGGTTGTAACAGCAGAAACTGTGTCTTTGGTTTTTTTTAGACCCCGTACTCTTTAAAAAAGAGTAAAGGGGGTCTATTAAGTTTGTCAGAAGCGAGATGTGCGTAACAGGCAGAAGGAGGCGTGGCCGACCCCATAAAGTATATATATTCTTGATCAGCATCAACAGCCGAGTCGATATAGCCATGTCCGTCTGTCCGTCTGTCCGTCTGTCCGTCTGTCCGTCTGTCCGTCTGTCCGTATGAACACCTGGATCTTTTAAACTACAAAAGCTAGAACCATGAAATTCACAATGAAAGTCCGTTATTATGTCAAGCAGATCAAGTTTATTTCAAATTGTTGCCACGCCCCCTACCGCCCCCGCAATGAGCAAAAAACCAGACAAACCTCGAGAAAATTTTTGTTTTAGGCGAATATCTCAGTAACTATAGCACTTAGGAGCACCAATTTTGGTATACAGGTTCCTAGAGACAGCCTTAATATAACGCCATTCAAAATTTTGAGCTGCCACGCCCCCTTTGCTCATCAGAAATAAAAGACTCTCCAGCTTCAATGCCTTGTTTCAGGCATTAAATCAAATAGTACAGTGTTGTAATTTAACATACCCTTAGAGAATTACTATTTCTAACTTTCCTGAAAGTGGCATCAAAATCCTATGTCAAACAACAGAGAAATTACGGTTCAAAGTTGAAGTTATTTTAAAGCAAAAATCACTGCATGCGCGCAACACATACAAACAAACACAGAAACATACAAACATATGTTCGAACGTTTTCTCTACCTGCTGCGGCAGCGCTGCCCGGAGCCGCTGGCCGCGCCGACCAATGCTATACATACACACATATGTATGTGTGCACATACATATATGCAAATAATCGGAAGAATGATAGAAGAGGGGTGTGGTGCAACTGATAGAGTTGCGGCGCAATGTGGAACCTTCGCATGGATCGCGGGTTCGAGTGCTGACGATGACAGTTGTTAATTTATTTATTTTTTAATTTTAATTCAAAATGTAAATATTTAATTTTAATTTTTTAAATTTCATTTGAAAATTTTAATTTAAATAAAATGCAATACTTTGGGAGTACGGGGTCTTTTACAGTCGGCTCGATCGACTGTAGCCTTTCTTACTTGTTTTTCAAAGATATCGAAGGTAATAGCTGACTAATCACATGTAAATTAAAGGTTGGAATACCTGATACCGACTGCTCTTTTCAGCTGTAAGTTCATAAGTAATCAGGTTGTACAAGGATTACTTACAGTTGAAACTATGTCTTTATTGAGTTTGTGTATTTTATAAAAAAGATATCGATGGCATTAGCTTATTAATCACATGTAAATTAAAGGTTTTAATACCAGCT
Source organism: Drosophila acutilabella (assembly GCA_035046005.1). Lineage (NCBI taxonomy): Eukaryota > Metazoa > Arthropoda > Insecta > Diptera > Drosophilidae > Drosophila > Drosophila acutilabella. The sequence goes on from JAWNOK010000020.1 coordinate 2,788,111, forward strand.
AACTGCTTAGACTAATTTGATTAATTATTATTTTTACTTTATCTTAACTTAGTCTTCATATGAAGCATCATGGTATTTTTAATGTATGGGAAACATTTATCTTTATTTTTCGCTAAAATTACTTTCTGAAACCACGTTATATTTAAAAAATTTGTTTTTTTCCATTCTAGTCAGTTCCTAATAATTTTTATATATCTAATCAATCTTAAATGATTGTGAAGGTTACTAAAAATAATCTGCAATCTCAACTAAAATTTATTCCAATTTATTGTTTATAATTTATCACTTTCGCTGCCTTAAAATTGTTGCGAACGTATGAAAATTAATTAAATTTATTTTCTAAATTATTTAATTTATTATTATTTATTTTTGTTATTATTTATTATTTAATTTAAAATAATTCAAATTTAATATAAATTTAAATAATGAACCATCAAGTGACTTAAAATAAATTAAACTCTTTTAAATGAGCAAAAAATTATTTTATGTTAACAAGCTGTGAAAAAATTGTCACAAAATTATAAAGTGCTAAATTTCAAGCATTCCAATCTCTGAACAGTGACATTAAATCTAAAAACTTTTATAACACAAAAAATATATAAAAAAAAAAAAACAAATAACCAAATTAAATCAAAGTCTCTAAAATGCATCAACAATTAGTAGCGGATGATTTCTATCAATCAATTTGTCCGCTGGCAAATTGTCGTGTGAGAATTGCACACAATCAGTTGCTGGAGCACCTGTTGTCCGAGCACTTTGGCGAGCAACCAGCTGAACACTTTGGCCTGCGAATGCGTCGCGTGGAAACCGGCCAAAGGACTCTGTTGCCATTGGCAATAGAAAAGCTGCGTATTGGCATCGATGAGTGTCTGTGTGTGTTGAATTGGTCGGAAAATGGAAGAACTGATTTGGTAGTGCCACAAATTCAACTACCGCGACGCTACGATAATGTGTCCAACTGTCTGCCAGTGCTGGTTATGGGCACCAAGACAACATGGCCGAAACTAACCAAGAGTTCTATGCAATTACCTGATCAGCATGGTTATCTATATATTTTTTGGCTGGCAGCACCTGCCACACGAGGTCCAGTGACTGCCAATTTGGGTTTTCTTAATCGTGCGCTTCACTGTACTTTGCGTGTGCGTCGTCAAGTGACTAATTTCGATCGTCGTCGAAGGTTGCGGAATCATCTTTTGGGTGCTGATCGGTATTATTTGACGCTAAGTGAGCGGCAGATGAGACAAATGTGTTGTCTCAATGATGTGGGCTGCTTCCTGGAGATTGTCATTCAGGGCGAAACATACTGAGTAGCAACTCTACTACGCATAAGCCAAACTTTTTGAATATTTGTAAATTTATGCAAATTAAATTTGATTACGAAAAAAGTATAAAATGTAAAATGTAAAAAAAAAGAGAACCCCAAATCTAATCAGCAAGTTTTATTTCGACAAGAAGGTGGGAGTTTTGAGGCAGCTGGTCTCACATAATGAGTGCAAAACTTTTCCGTTTAGTGGACTTCACAGCACAGTCTCCACTGTTCCACTGTTAATAAGCCGAAATCAATTTCGACTTGATTTCCTGTTCAGTTAAATTGAGTTGAGTTCAGTTTTGGAATTTTCAGTTTCAGGTCGCTTCTTATTTAGTTTTCTTTATCGCCTGTTTTGATTTTCTTGTTTTTTTTTTTGTTTTTTTGGCACGATTTTTGCAAGTTTATTGCCACATTTGTGAGGCGCGCGCATTATTGATTTCGGTTGGCACTTTATTGCCATTTGCCTCGTTTTGTTCCATTTTGACCCGTTTGCCACGCCCCTACTCCTACTCCTCTCCCTCCTCTGCCTACTCCCTTTTTTTTCTGGTCAAAGTGTTGCTTTTTATGGGCGCAACAGACGACGACCACGGCATTCAGTTGGAAATGTGCCATAAATTACGCTGTTTTATGCCTTGGTGTCCAGTCGGATTGCGGGACAGACAGACAACTCAAATCAAATCGGATCAGATTTCTAAGCACACAAAATAAGTGATTTTTCAACACTGGCGGGCAGCGAAGAGTGTTGTGAGTGCATGGAAAATCATAATGAGCATAATAGCTGTGGAACTAGCTCAGTTGCATATCTGAGCTAGCTCATATGAACGAGTTGGCTTTGTTGTGGTTATAAACTAGTTGAATTTAACTGCATAACTTGTTCATTTGAATGCTTTTGGAACAAGTTCCTAATTATGATTGAACCAGTTCATGTGAATTATAATACTTGGTTCTAAATAATATGGGTAACTGTATATTTACAGAAAATATACTTTTTGGCTTGGAACTAGTTCAGCTATATTGGTGAACTAGTTCATATGAACTAGTTTTTGTCATTAATAAACTATCTTATGTTAAATTGCAGGCAAATGTGGAGTTTTCACATAAGTGAACTAGTTAGTTCAAATGAACCAAATAAGTTCACCTGAACTTTATGCAGTTTTAAAACAAATGAATTTTAAATACACTAACTGCACACCTAACTTGGCTTCCCCATACATTTGCTTAACTGAACTAGTTCTTTTAGTGTACGAACTGAACATAAGTCGAAAAGAATTGAATCTATTTGCTTATAGTGTAAACTTGTGTCACTTTCGAATGCAAATCTAAAACAATTCAACGCATAAATATGTATTATTTACAACACAGTCAGATGTGTAGTGGAACCAGTTCCATTTGCCTGCAGTAATAATACATTTCTTATCAATATCACGGGCTCAAGGAGTCTCCAGAGACCAGAAAGACCAGGAGAACATCGATGTGAGGAGGACACCGAGGACAGCAGTTGGCATATCTGCGATGACAGCGTTGACAGGGTTGACAGCGTTTCTCATATTTGCTACTCGAAATCCTAATATAACACGGCAACATGTTTACGATGCATTTCCTCTTTATACACAAACTAACACACACACACACACACACACATGCACAGTTATGTATGTGTTTGCACGGAAAACTTATGTCGTGTGTGTTCACATAGTTTTTACTGCATACTTTTATGCGCCTGTTGGCATTTTCATTGAGCAGAAATCAGAAAAAGAAAAAAAAAACTCCGTCCCGCTATCCATTTAAGCGTACTCCCTGTATACCAAATCGACCAACACACAAATACAGTGCTAGGCGTTCACATAGGTGCAATAGTTTCTTTTATTATTATATTATAAGTTATATGAATCCAAATTACATTTAAAGTCCGTCAAGAAAACAGCAAATTTTCATTGAATTTTTGAAAACGAACTCAAAAGTTTTCTTCTAAAAAATAAAAGTAATTACAAAATAATAAAAATAAAACAATCGCTTCAAAAACTTTTGTAGAAAATAAACTAATTCTTAAGTTAAAAGCATTATCCTCTGATGATCTCTAGGTTTTACGCGGCATATATTATATGGTCTATAATATTATGGGAAAATATTGTTTAAGTTATCATGAAAATTCCATAAAATTCTGTTGATTTATTTTTAAAATATTTAGATGTTTAATATTATTAAAAAATAATTAGTTTTTCTACTTAATAAAGATCTATGATCATTAAAAAAACATATATTTTCAACATTGCTTCTTATTTATAAAGTTTTCTTTTCAAACAAATGTGCTTTCTGTTTTCAGCAGCTTTTTGATTTTACTTGGGAAAATCCCTTTGTTTTTTATGCTTTAATCAAAGACTATTTTCAATTAACATAGATTTTTAATATATACTTTTATTTATATATATTTTGAATGCTTTAATCAATGTAAATCACAAACTTAGTCCCGCTTCAATTAAATCATAATATGCATACCTATTCGTATGTCCAATTCTGTGCATGTGTGAGCGTGTGTGCTTGTGTGTGTTGGTGTGCCAGTGCGTGCCCCAAAATGACAACATCCCTTAGGTGGGGCAAGCGCCAAAGCCGACACCGACACATAAAGGCTAAATTGAACTTGAATGTGTGCCGTGTGACAGGAGGGGGCGAGGGAGGGTGTGACGTGAGGTGAGGTAGGCATGTGCTGAGTGAATTGTGTAGAGCATATGGAATCCAGTGACAACACTGGCCAAAACAGGCAAGTGGACAGAATGGGTGGCAGCACTCAAGTCATTTAGCGCTCGTAAAAATATTGGCGAACCACAGACACGGTCTATTCAATTGGAAAACTCAATGGGATTCAATTGAATCGACTTGTGTATAATTACGCATGACCAACTGTCTGAATGTGTTAGTATGTGTCTGTGTGCGCATCAGTGTGTGTGTCTGTGTGTGTGTCTGTGTGTGTGGGTGTGTTTTTGTGTGTCTGCTTGCCAAAATTAGACTTGACATAAGAATCTTAAGCAGAGTGGAGCCGAGGTTTCAACCGGAACGTGTTAACAACAAAGCACGTAAAGGTAATTCATCTCTCTCATCACGAACTGCCCAAAAGTGTTGCCTTTGTACCGTTAGACATAGATACCCAAAGAGACGCAGATTGAGACAACAATAGCAGCAGTGCTTTAAAGACATATGTTCTTTGTTTGTTCTTTAAATAAGCAAATTTATTCAAAGTAAACTAAGGAAAGTTGAGCACGAATTATGTTTTTGGAAGCTTTAAAAAAAAAGGGGTATAGCTTATGGGTGGAAAATATTAAGTTGGGATCGACTTACTGTTTACTCATATAACTATAAATTAGCTCTGCTTTATGCAAAAAATTTTAAATGCCTTAATATTGATGGCTTAGTAAAAAGTGCAGTTTCATTTTATAATAGATTCGCTGTAATCTTCTCTACAAGTAAGACAAAATATAATACAAAATTATTATACCTAAAATCAAATAATTTAATAAATAAAAGCAACTGATTTACTTATTAAAATTCTATTCTGTTTAATCGCACATAAAAAGTTGTATTTAAACTTTATACATTTAAATTTGTGTAGAGCTAAAAGGTGTCTTTGGGGATTTCATCACTAGACAATATATTTTAGCAATTTATTTTAAAACGTTTTAAAGCACAAATTAAACATTTTTGTAAAAGATTTCGCACTTTATGGCAAACATTCTGTATAAGTTACATAGCTAAGTAAGCATTTCAAATATCGCTTTGTTATACTACTAAACTGTACCCAAAACTATATATTTTTATGTAGAATTTAGAGAAGAACAAGTATCATTCATTAATTAATTTCATTGCTTGTGCTTGGCATAAAATAAATTATAAAATATTGAAGTGTTTTAAAAACATTATTAAACATTACAATAAATTGCAGACAAGTCTTGAAAGATTTGTTAAACACGCTGGCGTTTATCAATACTGAATTTATATTCAATCTACTTGACATTGTCTATATCTATGGCCAATATTTCTTGTTATAACTTTACTTTTATAAGCATGATAGATAGCATGCAAGTGGGAATTCACTATGTGGGTGTGTGTTGGCGTGTATGTGTGTGAGTGCTTGTGGTTATGTTTTAACAGTTTTGTGAACTTGTTTGTGGATACACACAACGAACTGAAGCTGAAGCTGAAACTGTTACTGAAGCTGAGGCACCACAAATCTTTTGGGAGCCAAAATTGTAGCACCTGGCGAGGCTTCACTGCCCGTCCCTGTCCGCCACCTCCTTTACCATCCACCACGCCCCCTTTTCCCACGCTACGCTGTCAACATGCGGCTGCTTGCTGTGCATGTCTTTGTGGTTTTTCTGGCGCTTAACTATAACAACAGAACTTAACACCTTTTGATCGGCAGGCGGTGGTAAAAAGGCGGGAAATAGACGCGCACACTCCACAGTGTGTGTCTGTGTGTGTGTGAGTGCAGTTATGGCACTGTATAAATCCCTGTAAGCTTTTTGGAGAGAGCACAACATACACACCCACCTACTCGAGCTGTGAAGCTCGTTATTCATAAACTTAATGCCAAAGAGAGCATAATTTTCATTTTGCCTCGTTTGGTTTAGTTTACTTTTCCTTTGGCAGCACACCGCTGGGCGTGGCCAAAGCTGCCTTTAGCCCACACACTCTTACATGCATGTGACTATACAAGAAATAAAAGCCAAACATTGAAGCAGAGGAAAGAACACCAATAAACTTGTACTTGTGTAGCAGCCATTAGTGGGAATTATATAAACATATACAGCAGCAAACAAACACTGGCACCCCCACACACACACACACACATACATACAGGCACACAACCAACAGCTGGCAGCTGTTTTGGCGTCTTATCAACGCTTAGATCGACATCGTGCTACATGCAACGCGCAACACGGCGTATGAGCAATAAGTAAACCACACACAAAGCATATAACAGACGGCCATAATGATATCGAGTATGTGTCAAAATGATCCTTGGGCTAAGTTACACTGCAAAAAACCTACACTGCCTCACATTTGAAATTGTTTATATCATTTTTATAGTATAAAATAAGTAAAAAATTAAAAACTATAAATGCAATTACAGAAAATTAAAATAAAATAGTTTAACACTTACTACTATTTTATAGATTTAATGCTATTACTTTAGTGCTGGTAACGTTTTTCTTTGGAAAATAAATTCTAAAGGTTTTACAGTATATTTAAATAATATAATAAGTTAATCAATTATTAATTTGTCTGTGATTTTTGTGTTCGTTTGGGCTTCAGAAATGGTATTCTTTACTGGCATAATAAGTTGAATAAATTTAATAAATATTTCCCACCACACAGATAAAAAAATTAATGTTAAATATTTGATTAAAATTCTTTTTTATGTCACGGCTTATGTCATGCATTTTAACAGTTTTTACTTTAATCCAGTAGCAACAGGCAGGACTACTTAACTTCTAGCATTGTTTAAGACTTTGGATTCATTACTTTTAAGGTCTTGCACAACTGAAATTTGAATTTGAGTTCAAGTTGCAGTTAAACTTCAAATTTAAAGCTTGAGTAGACAGAAGCAGAACTAGAGTTGGAGGCAGCGTCGGAGTCAGCGTCAGAGTCAGATGCCTGAGGGGCGAGTATACGATTATTGCTGGCATCTTCAGTGCAAAATGACAGCTAAGCCGTTAACCCAATTGCTCCGATCTGATATCCTGAGGCGAAACGCATTCAACATTCGCTTTTGCATTCGCATCATTCGGCATTCGGTATTCGGCATTCGACATGCGCTTCATTCGCTTCATTCGCAATTCAATTATGCATTCCGTCAGCGTGTCGGGCATACCCTGTGCCATTGCCACTGTCAGTGCCACGCCCCCTACTCGCCCCTTTGGCATGCCCATTTTTTACGCTCCCGATGTGCAACAGAAGAACAAATATAAACTGCATACTGGAGCTCGCATTTAAGAGATACCCGTTACACGTTTGCTAGCGATACAAAATTCATAGCATACTTTGGAGCGTTTATATTGCTTACAAATTTGATACAGCCATAACTTTGGCTGTATGCAAACCCAAACGTCGAACAGCTTGAAATAATTTGAGCAAAACGTTTCTTGGTGTTGTCGAATTGGGAGAACTAAAACTTGAACTTTTTATGGACATTTGGGAGTGAAGGAAAAGGACATGAAGTTTGCACAGGGCTCTTAAAAGTCGGTGTGTCCAATGTTCTGTGCTTTTGATACTTTTTAATAAAACTGCTACTGAAAATCTTAAGTCTTATCCTAGCTGCACCTAATTTGGTAAGTATTATCAATATCAAATCAACCTAAAGCTGACGGAATATAATTTTTTTAACACACACCTCACACAAAAGTCTCAATCATTTCCACAGCTGCACTTTGATTGAATCACTTGGGAAATTAAATATTCAAATGATAAACAAATTGCATTAATTTATTAAATATTTCAACCCATTGAAGATACCCTAAGTCTAACGCTTGACGGGTATACAAAGAAGAAATTTCTGTTACATTCCGCATTCAGGTCATTAATACGCCATCATCAACAGGGCAGTCAAGAAGCGAGAAAGGGTGAGAAGAGAAAGGAGGAGGAGCAAGCGAGGGAGGAGATTGGGAGAGAGCAGAGGGGACAGCTAAGTGCTGTCAGTGGCCAGTGGGCAGAAGTATAAGAGGCAAGCGGTAGGGGGCATGGAGCACGTTGCATGGGCACGTCAGGTTAGGTTGCTCCGCGTTCTGTTTGTTGTCTAGCGGATACGCACGGACAGACAATTGGAATGCAGTTGCTCCCCTTGTTGTTGTTGTTGCTGTTTCTGCTGTTTTGTTGCTGGAATGTTGCACGCACGGCTGAGCGCCTGAGTGAAATAAGATGAAATGCTAATGATGGCAAAACATTCAAAAACCGTTACGTTATAAGCTCACACACTTACACACACACACACACACACAGAGTCATAGGCTGGAACATGTGTTCATTAGCCAGTGTTGGTAAACATGCACAAACTCTAAAGCATTCAACGAACTGTAATCGGAACAAAAGTCGATTTAATTGTTATCAAGTATTAGGTACTCAGTAAATTCAGTATTTCCGGCTACTCGGGGTATTTTCAAGTCACGTATGCTCTAGTGCAGCCTTAGCTACTTGATTGTTGTGCCCAACGTATTAAATTTAATTGCATAAATCAAAAGAATACACAAAATTAACAAACAATTAAGCTAAAAGAATTCTATGGAAAACCATAAGCTCCAGTCGATTTTCTCTGGTTTTTTCTGTGGAAACTCCGGGAGAAAAATTACAACAAGTCGAGACTTGAGACTCAAGACTGAAGGACTATGCAAATATACATGATCCTTGGCTTCCTTGCTCCGCTTGCCATGTACTTCATTGTTGCCTTCTGTCAATCGGCTTTCGTTCTTACTTGAATTGAAAATTGAATTTCCTACGCCAATAAATGCACACAAGAAGCCAACAGAAAGGAGGTTGGTTCAAGGGGATCAAAGGGGGGTGTATGGGGGTACTGGGGGTAGCTGGCAAAAATCAATCAAACAAAACGGACTGACACTTAGACAGACGATTAGGAAAGACCCAAAGCGCACCAGAAACTTGATATGCAAGTCAGCCAGTAGAGCAATCTTTCCTCATCTGCCCGGCATTCCATTTAGGAAACTCCTCAACTTCACTGGAGGGGCAGAGAGGGGGAGAAAGAGGTAGAGACAGATGCTAGATGCGAGCACAAGACATTAGATACATGCGAATACGAAAGGATTCTCTCATTGTTTCGGTCAAACGCACAACAACAGAGCGTTAAATTCAAGTGTTGCCAAATAACAGTGGCAACAAAAAATATTCACACACTTGGCTTGACTTGACGTGCTTCGACATGCTCTTAGAAGTTTCCTCCAACTTTTCATAACTTAAGCAATTTTTTAAGTGGAGATTTCTCCCAGAAGAACTTACTTTTAATTATTTTTGCTTCATTATATTTAATTTATATAAATCTATCAAATAAATTACTTTTGTTAGGCAAAAAGTGTTTGATTTTTTTTTGTTTTTTACGCTTTTATCATTTAAAGTTTGTAAATATATTTTACTAATATCTCAAATGGACTCTTTAACTATTATTTTCGTCACTAGCGTGGGCTTCTATACACACTAATGAAAACTTGAAGCTTTTGCTGCCATAGAAACAGTTTCGAACAAATGAAATACTCAGAATTGAAAGCAGAAATTCAGAGGAGTAAAATAATTAAAGAATTACTTTTAAGAAATTGCTCAATTATTGTTAACTATTTGGCTTGGGAAGGGGGTGAGAAGAGTGGAGGTGTCTGGTCTGGTCTGGTCAAAGGTGAGCAGGAGTTGAATGACTAAATGTTTTGGCGCTTTTAGTTGAGTTTTAGATTTCTACCTGTTGACAGAGCTGAGACTCCCATTTGAGTGGTTCATTGGAGACCATGAAAATGCAGGCAAGGGAAAGCAGAGGGGGATGGAAAGGGGGCGGGGTCTGTAGAAGTCCTTGGGCAACTTCATAGCCAGCTGAAAACTGAAGTAGCAGCTGTAGCCTGGCAATTGTTTAACTCAATGTTTTCAGCAGCTTCGCAGCTTTATTTTAAATAAATAAGCACAAAAGTGTGTGTGTGTGTGTGAGTATTTGTGTGTATTTGTGTGCTTGTTTGTGTATTTGTGTGTGTGCCTCAAGTTACAAATAAAACGCAACCGAAATGAGCTTAAGAGCTTATGGAGCGCTAAACAAACAACGCAGGACACAAAGCCGCGACGACGACGACCGCAGCGTCTCAAGGCTTTTGGGCAAAGGGGTGCGAAGGGGAGCAGGGAGTGTGGCTGGGCTTGACGGGGAGTACATCCAGTGGGGTTGGGTAGCAGCAGAGGCAGTGACAGTGCCTTCAACGTCATCGACTTCGACTGACTTTCAGCTGACTGACTTGTAGCTCAGCTTTCGCTAGTGACTTTCCCTATTTCTGCCACTGTTTCGTCTACTACACTGCTCAAAAAACATGAATACTCTGTTGTGCTGGTAGCAGTCTGAAGTCGTTTAAAATCTGCGGAATTTCTCTTACAAATGAGGAATTTTAAACAAAGCAAAATTCAGAATTTATTGTGTCTTGCTTGTGCAACTCTAGTGGAAATGCTTTTATTTAAAATAAATAAAATAAACAGGCATAAATGAGACATAAACAAACCTTAACAAATTTATTTATTATTTAAAAATATGGTTTGGTGTTTTGGTCCTCATTCCCAACTAATTTAGAAAGTTAACCCTCCAAAAAGACTTATGATCTCATCCGTAAAGGCCTTAACAGAGCCTTGTATTAACTGCATTAACTCACTGGTTCCCAACAAATATTTCACTCATTTCTGAATGGTTTTTGTGACAGTGTGCTGCTGTTTCCGCTTCCGTTGCGACTACTTCTGTTGCTGTCGCTGGATTTTTCTATGTGAAAGTTTTCTTTTCTTTTGGTTTGATGATGGGATGCCGTTGCTTTTATGACTAAGTCAAATATGAAAGTAACTTGCCTGACTGCTTCACTGACTAACACTCAGAGCCACACACACATACCCACACGAACACATGCATATGCGACCACGCCCTCTTGTAGCACATGCGACGCCCTTTTTGGCCATGGTCGGAGCATTCAATTTGATTTATTGCCACTTAAAAGGCAACATTCAGTTTTCGAAATAAATAACACGTTTACACATCCAAATGAAACAGCTTTGAGCTTCAGTTGAGCGAGTGAGCGAAACACCCTGTGCTGTACACCCTGTACCCCTATAATCCACTACCTCCTCTACCCGCCCTTTTACATCCTTCCACGCCCCTGACCAATCTCTGCCCCCTGACAATCATCTCCGCTTCGCAAATGGCGACGAAATTGTTAATAAGAACGCATATATTATGTCAACACCCACACATGGGTCTCTCTCCCGCACACACTCCCACCCACTCCCGCTCTCTTCATCCCTTTCTGCCCACATAATTAATCGACCGACGCTGCTGCTACGACGCTGTCTCCGTCTCAGCCGCCGTTTCTGGCTGAAATGAAGCGTGAACTGGTCTAAACCAAAATGGCTTTAAGCCGAGAAGCCATGAAGCCAATAAGCTTTAGAGCTGCTCTTTTGGCTTAGCTGTAATCGTGTGTAGCTGTCTATCGATTGTCACTACAACAATCGATTACTACGATGGCTGCAATTGGCAGTCGATTAATTGCGCATTTTTACAAAGATTTATAGACTTGTATAAAAAAGAAAGAAAACTACAGTCGAGAACGCACGACCGTATAATACTCTCTGTATTAGGCTTATTATGGCTCACTGTTAATTAAAGTTTAAATTTACTTACCGATGAATTTTTTCAAAGAGACCAATGTGAAGCTTCGCTGGCATCAGAAACGGCAATTAAAAACTGAAAAATATTAAAAAGAAAAATGTAAGTAAATATAGTCAATCACACATTTTTAGAAGTATTAAAGAAAAATAAAAATAATTAAATTTGTTTAATGTTTTGACTTTTAACATACATAGTTGAAAAATTATTCACATCTTAAGATTTCCATTAAAAAATTTATACAAGCTTTACATATTTCTCCTTTTTTTGACGCATAAGGATCACAAGCCTGACAAGACTAACAGGGCAGCAACACATTAAATGATATTCCACTACGAATATCAACTGGCAGGCACTTTTAAAACCGCCATTTTCTTCATGCACTTTATACACTTTCACACTGCACTTTAAACCCTGCATTTCACAATTTTGCTTTTGGCTTTGACTCTGCTGATCATTAATGGAGAGCATTGAAAAAAATATTTAAAAAAAAAATATAAGATCAGCTTAGCAAAATACTTTTTGCACGGCACTTAAATTTTCACTTTTTTGCTTTTTGTTTAAACTCTGCTGATCATTATTGGAGAGCGTTGACAAAAACAAAACAAAAATTGATCAGTGAGCATAATTCTTCTACATTGCTCTTTTTTACCGAACTTATAGCACTGCACTTCACTTTTCATACTTTACTACACTTTTAAATATGACACTGCACTTCATTTTTCTATTAATTGACCGGCGCATAAGTTGATTATTATGCAGAAAACACAATTGCACTGCATACTTTTAGGATGCGGGATTAATCAAAATATGCACATTCACTTTACACTTTTGCAATTCACACAAAAAAAATACACTCAGCTTAGCAGAGACACGCACTTTACATATTCTAAGCGCTGAGGAGCGAGTGAACGCAGCTTAGCAGAGACACGCACTTTACATATTCTAAACGCTGAAGAGCGAGCGAGCGAAGACGACGATGCTGCGCTTGCATTCTGATGCACACGTTAAAGCGAGAGCGTAAGAATTTACAACAACAGCGTTCACCGACGGCGGCGAAAAAAGATTCTGAGAGAGTAAACAAATATGGCGGAATGTGTGCAACCAGAAGCACCGCTGAATGAAAAATTATCAACATTGATTATATCAGATAATCCTTTATACCTCAAACATTTTTTGTATGCTTCTTATACACTCGATACAGCTCTTTCGTTTGACACATAATTCAAGCCGATCGGACGAAAATTAATTATTGTTTCAAGCGCGTAACGCGGAGCTCGTAATGAGACGTGCAGAAAGAAACGATGCGCAAAAGGAACTAAACGATTAACGATTAGCGAATATCGATGCTGATTATTCGCGCGTAGAGCTTTTAGTATCGAACTGAGCTTGGTGGAGCAGAGCTTTTGAGCAGCTGGCGATCGAAAAGCTTGAAGATATAAATAAACGCATCCTTTGCTCGCGTGCAATAATAAAAGGAATAATTGGGCAGCAAATTAAGTAATTCCTGATTATATTATAACATTTTTAAAATTGGTTTAAAATGAATAGTACTTGTGTTAGAACACCTTGAAACAGAAATAAAATTTTAAAACTTTTCTACAGATTTCTAATTATTTTTTGAGGCAATATTTTAAATCAATTTTATTTTTGAAGAGATTGCGTCTTGAACGATCTCTGCTTTCGTATATATAAGAACTCAAATTAAATGAGTTCTAAAAATAAATGTAAAAGGTAAGAAATAATAACTTATATAAGCCATCAACTTGAACATCAATAAAAATTCAGTTTTGCTTCTGTTGTAATTCAAATACTTTGCTCGAAATTGTTTTTATTTCAAACATTTATTTTGTTAAGTTCTGAATTCTACACACTGTTTTGTTATTTAATTTATTAATTTTCAAAATTTTTATTTTTTTAAACCATTTATATTATTCCTATTCCCAACAAAACTTTTAAAAGACTTGCAGCAGTTGCCAAGCTTCCAAAGCGAAAACAAATCATTCACTTTGGATTCTCAATTCGCGGTAAAGCAAAGAAAATAATGAAAGAGTTTTGTGTGTGTAGGTGTGTGTTATGTGCACATAATTTTCACGCATTTTAAAAACGCATTAAATGCAATGGCGTCAGGATATGGGAAACGAGAGCGAACACGGACACGGATACGGATATGGGCACTGACACGGGCAACGGCATCGGCAGAATTCGCAAAATGGCAGCTTCATGGCACGCTTGATTTCACTTCCAGCAAGAGAGGAGAAGAGAGGCAGGGAAAGAGAAAGAGAGAGAACTAACACAGCCACAGCACAGGGGTGTGTGTGTGTGTGTGTGTAGGGGGCGTGTGGGGGGTGGGCGTGTCAGTGTATGGAATGCTCGCGCAAAATTTATGACCGCTGACCATTTTTAAATAGCCACATGCGCACCTGGGCACACCTGCGCATAATGTGGTCGTTCCATATAAAATTTCATTCATGATAAATGCGCTCGCAAGAAATAACAACAAGCAAAATAGCAATACACACACACACACACACACACACGCACACCTGCACACACACACACTCTGCTCATTCAAATTCTTTTGGGCAGCAAATTTTAATTAAAAAACATAAACTTCATTGCTGCGGCAGTTGGCACAGATTTGTTGCGTAACCAACTCAATGTTGTTGTTGTGCGCTATGATTTACTTGCAACACGCCCACAACACACACACCTACACACACACACTCCGCTTGCACAGTTGTTTAGCGCACAAAAATATTTGCCGCTTTTACACATAAAATGTTTATTAAATTAGTCATTGAACACGAGCTAATTTGCAGCGTTCACAATTATTGTTGATGCTGCATGTTGCCAACTTGGTCAGCAGCAACACTTGCCACTTGCCAGCAACAACAACAACTAAAAAGAGGCCACAAGAATGTGCATGTCGAGTGCTTGTATGCGACTAAAAGATATCCTAATGTGCTGCTTATAACTTTGGTTTAAAAAGTGTTTTAATTATGTGGATATGTAATTATTACATTAATTTGACAGCAGCGTGAATAATAATTAAGCTTTAGAACAGCAGCATCGATGGCTAAACATACAGCTAAAAATCTGTGCTTGTATTAAGCTAAGAATTAAACTGAATAGTCGTAAGTTAGACAATTTGTTGGCATCTTTCTTAAGATTTATTTATGCTTAAAATTTATTTATTCTTAGTAACACTGATCAAATTGCTGTATAACTTAGAAAATTTTCTCAAACCGTTAACCTTGAAATAGCGGAAAATCTGTTAATACTTATACTTAAACCTGCCTGCTTTTGATAAAGAAATATCTGCTATATTTTACAATCACATTACTTAACTACTAAGTGTACTTTTACCATAAAAATCAATCCCAAAGACTGCAGCTTAAACTCATACCCCTTAAATGTCCATTGGTCACTGATTATGCGCATTTAACCCGCGCAGCTAATTTAGTGCTTTGCAGGGTATAAGAATAAATTAAAATTTTATGGTGCTATGTATTTTTATTGGGCCATTGTGGTTAAATTAATGTGCCAATTAAATAATAACTATGCGAGCGATGCTTTAAATTGAAAATATACAAAATGAAAATACTTAAAAGAACTGCAAGCAAGTGTTGCAAAGCGCATTAAGCAGTATTGAAAAGCAGCTTGAAAGCTACACAAAAACATTTACACAACTCGCTTTAAAATTAAGTTTAAATAACTTTACGCATTTAAGAATATTTTAATTTTATTGTAATAATTTTTACAACGAGTATCGATGTGAGTGTCGCCAGGATTACGCATAATGAGCACATCAAATGCAAAAGTGCAATGAGTAAATTAATAAATGCAATATCCAAATATTAATTACACATATTCATAAGTAATTATATTCATACAGAGACAGAGGCATTCGCTAGTAATTACATTGATAATAAATGAAACCAAATATTGTTGGAACTGTTGCCAGTTGTGAGCACTCAACTCTGTGCATTATTATCGGGTTTTCGCCGCCAGGTTTATATATATATATATATATATATACAGATCTCACGACTCATTAAAATGCAATGTTGCCCACGGAAACCAAATCAAATTTTCATTCTCAATTTACCAACGTTGTGTATTTGTGAGTGTATTCACTAGCAGTTTTTGCACCTGCTTTGTTGTTATACAGCTGCTGCAGGCTAAACAGCCAGTTTAATACAATTTTAACAATTTTATTTATTTGCTAAAAATACTCATTAAAAATTAATTGACATGGGAACGTTTTATAAACCTTAACAAAGTTTAAATTTTAAGTTTCTCTTAGTTGTTTATTTTATTTACACATTTTTATATAAGCTTAAGATTTTTTATAAATTACAGAGTAACTCTTAGTCGAGCCTTAGTGGTTTAAAAATACTTTACTTATTTTTGTACAATTTCTTTTTTTTAATTACACGTTTTACACACGTTGGCAAATGGATAGATGTGATTGCATATTTCCCAAGGGTAACTTTCCCATTTGCTTTGTTGTACATTTGCCGTGGCATAAAGAAAGTGTTGTAGTTAAATACAACAACAGGACAACAATAACAACTACATAATAATAATAATCATATCAAAGAAGGCAAATAACAAAAGCAAATTCTAACGAATTAAATAAAAGAGTTAACATCAATTTACTTTGAAATGTGGAGCGTTTTTAGCTCGCTCTTTGGTTTGCAGTGTGAAACAATCAAGGGTTTTAAAAAACAGCTTAAGAAAATGTTGGAAAATTAAATAAAGCTAATAGAAAATATATTATAAAATACACAAGTGTTTAAGCTTAAAAGATTTTTCTAAAACAAAGTTTTGACGGCTTTTAATTATGTTATTATGGCACTTCAAAAACAGTGACTTATGTCTTAAGATGAAGAGCATTAAATATAACACAAAAGATAAAGAAAATGTTTAAGTTAAATTATTAATTAAAATTGAAAAGTTCCATTGAAAACTAGGTCACTGTTTTTACTGAAAGATATTTAAATAAATAGAACCACAGATTCTCATAAATCTTTTTGTATATTAATAATTTAAAATTGAATTCATTATCAATATCTAATCATTTTAAAAGACCATAAGTCTACAAACACTTTACATATAAACACTAAAATTTAATTGATAGTAGGGACAGTTTAAATAAAGAACAAATTAATTGATATTTAATATACATTTGTTATTTATACACACAATAATTAACTAAATGTTAAAGTCAAAAATATTTAAATTATATTTATAATTCAATGACATCAAAATAAGTATTTGTTCTAATCGCAAAGACATTCTTTAAGTAATATTTTATTAATTAAATATCTACAATTAGTTTAAAAAAGAATGAAAGTTTCTTTTAATTTAAAAAGTCCTTAATTAAGTACCTAAGCTGAAAATATTAAATTTATTAATTTATTTAGTTGACATTGTGTTTCTTAAATATTTTCTAAAGTTAATTTTTTTATTCTTTTCGGCATTTTAGACAACAATCGCTTTAAATTCTATTTAACTACTCATTTTAGTTATTGAAAACTACAATTTATATAAATAAATACTAAAAAATGCTGTACAACTGCAATGAGGTAAATTTCAAAAGTAAGTCACGTGTTGAGCTGATGAATTTGCTTGGCAACCAAAAACTTTGCTAAACATTCCACAAATAACTATTGTCCTTTGGGATGAGTTACTTATGACTTATCTTGTTCTTGTGTGTGTTTTTTGTGCTTTCTTTGGATTGTTTTTAAAGTTGTGGGCTTGAGGTCAACGCTGTTCAACATTTGTCCAACTGCGTAGCTGTTTTTGGGAGGGGTAAAAAGGGTTAAATATGTATTCAAATGTTTATGTAGTGGAACAGAAACTCAAACTGCTACCAACTTGATGTCTTCTGTTCGTTTTCTTTCTTTTTATATGCTTTTGGTGTTTGCTTTTTCTTTTGGTTTTTTCTTTTTTTGTTGCTTTCGTTTCACGATATTTGTTGTTTGCTCAATTCGACGCGATTCCCAGCTGGTTGTTGTTTACCTTGTGCCTTATTAAATCAAATAAACGAAGTTGTGAGAGTCTCAACGGCATCATTGGAAAGCTTGACTGCGCCTCAGTTGATGCCTAGAATACCACTGCTGTGTCTCACTGTCAAGTGCAGCCCATTTGCATGAAGATTTCAGCACTTAAGAACTCAAACTCATATTCAGTCGCAGTTCTACTCCCACTCCCACTGCCACTTCTCCTACTCCTCCCCCTTCTCCTCTAGTTACCGTAATTACAATTTGAGGTCGAGTTTGAGAAGTTCTGTTGCAACTCACAGCTGCTGCTGTGCTTTGCTCTGCTCTGCTGCTTGTAGCTTATGTTTTAAGTTTATTTTCCCTTTGGCTTTTGTAGACATGCACAACGTGGCGTATACATAATGTGCACAAAAGTGCAAAGCATTTCTTTCATTTCCACTAGGTAATATTATTCAGACTACACTGAGCAAAAAGTTGGTAGAAAGAAAGGAAGCAAATGTATCAACTGCCGAATACCCTGTACTTACTCTTAAGCAAAGTCTTAGTAAATATCAAATAAAAATATTAGAACATTAGTAGCTCAGCATTTATAAAATTATTTGTACTAATTATACATAATTTTTTACTTCCGATGAATTTTAATATGACTAAAAATATTAACAAATTTTCTAGAATTTTTAGGCAGCTTGGCAGACACTTTTAATCAGAGTTACTTTAACGTCGAAGCTAATTATCAAACCGAAAAGCAAAATCGTGCTGATCACAAATTTTTCTCCGTGTAGAACTGCAGTAATTGGAAATTTATGAAAGGTTTTCAAATTGCATATTTGATATGTTGTCAGGACTCAGCTATAATTCGATATGTGTAAGTCAAGCAAATTGCAGTAGGTGAAGGGAAAATGATTTCTTATAGCTCTATGCCTGCAGGTGTAGATTTTGTGTGTGTGTTAGTGTGTTATGGGTGTATTGTCATACTCTTGGCTCGTTCACACATTGTACAATTAATGTGGTCAGCAGCTGCTGTAATTACTTGTATGCTCGTCACCTCAAAGAGACAAAGAGTGAGCAAAGCAGCAGGGGCAGAGAAGAGCAGAAGAGTGTAGAGTAGCAGTGAAGTGAAGAGTGGCTTAGAATCTACCCAACACTTTGCTCCACTGAGCTGAAAAATTATGAACACCCAAACCAGTTAAGGCCACGCCCACAACGATACTGACGCCCGCCCTTTGTCAACGCCCAGCTGTTCAACTTTGACCTGGTCAGGTATTGTGTGCTAATGACGAGCTGTTGATTTGTGATGTTCATTATTTTGAGAGGAGCTTTGCCTTAGGCGGCAAGTAATACTCAACTCCGAGCTGGAATGCGACTGAAACCAGAGTGGGGGTAGAGTGTGGTAAAGGGGGTTGGGGAATGGGGTACAGTGGCTCGTGGTTCATACGGTGGCCACTCCCGTTGATGAACTCTGCAAAACTAATTAAAACACGTGGAAAACACATGTAAAATGGCACTTGGCCAGAAGCCGCCCACAACCGAATGCACTTGAATAATTTAGGGACCCACATGGTTGACGAGAAACCAGCTGAAAAGACAGAGAAGGAGATAGCAAGAGAGAGAGAGAGAGGTAAATGACCTCGAGTTGGCTCTTCCTGTGCCTGGGAACTTGGGGACTTGAGTGGGCTCATTTTCACGTTTATTTTAATTATTAGTTATTTCTGCTCGAAAACTTAATATTCGTGGAAACATAAATAACTTGTTAAAAGGCAGGACAAGGCAAGCACAGCTACACTGGGCGAAAAAAGATAGTGTAGAGTTAGGAAAAATAAAATTAAGAGCTGCCCAGGGTAAAGCGTAGAGACTGCAGTCTCGAGCGTTAAACAAAAACTACTTAGAAGTCAGTTCAGTTAGTTTCGCTCAGTGTATCGCTTGCTCGTAATGTGTTTCATTTAAATTGCTTAAAATTGTTGTGCAGCGACCATCACTCAGTGGGTGTATTTTGAAAATTGTTAGCTGGATTTGGCAGCGGTTCTCATTTTCCATTTGTTTCTGCTGCTAACAGTTAGATGAGTTGGCTGTAGTGGTTGCATGCGGACAAAAGCAGCCCGCTGTGTCACTCGCCGGAAGTTTAAAGTGCAAACGGTTGTCGCTCATATTATGTCACACACGAGAGATTTGAAAATGTACTTCCGGTTTGGACAGCACTTCCGCTTGCCAAACAAACGTGTGCAGTTCTTTGTCTCTGTCTTGGAGTACTCTCACTTGACTTGCTTTCTCTTCTTTGCTCTCTATCTCCAGAGTGTTATTTCTTAGATTTAGTAATAAAGTAATTTTTGTTTGGCAAAAATGTGAAACAAATGGAATTCAAATTGATGTAATCAAGCAAAAGCCGAAATTAAATTTTTTATACAAAATACTTTGAAAGCAGCTGTCAATTTTCTAATTATTACATGTAAAAATTATATTTTTATTTTAATTTGGAAATGGTATTAAGTATACTGTTAATATGGTTAACTTTGCTTTGTTTTAAGACTGTCAATTAAAATGCATCAGCAAATTTCAAGTCGATCGCTCAATAAGCGTAGCAGTCATAAGATATTTAAAGACGTCTTAAAATTCCGTCAGCGCAAGCATCAGATCAACGTCAGCACAACATCGGCAAGCTCCAATGGTGGCTCGGGGCACAGAGCAGACGACTGTGGTACAAGCAGCGTCGGTTCGAGTCCCGGCATTAATATTCTAATAATTATAGAAAATTAGTGTTAGTAGTTAGTTTATTAATTATTAAAATGAATACAACACGACTTTTTACTACCCTCCTGTTTAAAATATTTGTCACATAATTTAAAATTAAATTTTAAAATTCAAATTCCATTTTTTTTTTGTATTTCTGTATAAATTTAATTTTTTTTAATTTTCTTGAAGTTTTTCTATTTTTATGTTCCTAATTTCAACTTTCAATTGTGCCCCAATTTTAAATGCTTTCAACCGTTGCTGGTTCAATATTTTTGGGGGACACTGTGAATGCATTGAACGGAAACTGAAACAGCAACAGAAACTAAAAGCAGTTAAATTTTTTGGCGCACTTAAACGAATTTTGTTTTTGTGGCTGCCCCCAAAATGTTTACAGTTATTCTACGCTCTTTAAAGAGAGCGGTAGGTGGGGGAGTAGGGGTGCGTCGCCGAAGGGGAGGGGTGTAGAAAGAAGTGGAACTGCAACTGAAATTGTAAACTGTGATTCTCTGACTCGAAGTCAGACAGCGAGTGTGTTCCAATGCCAGTAGTGTATGTGCTGTGTGTGTGTGTGTGTACTATTGACCAGCACTGTGCGGTTACTACGTGTGGTCAGCAGCAGAGAGCGACAGAGACAGAGCAACGAATTTTCTTGCTATATTTTAGCAGATTTTTTTCTGTTCTTGTTGCGTTTGGCGAATTTGTTTGTTTGGCAATTTGTGTAACTAAAAAGCATTCACTTTTGAACTTTATCAGGCTGCAGGAGGGTGAGGCGAGTGGGCGTGGCGTGGCGACAATACACTGATAATACACTGCCCTGCAGTTCAGTGTGTGTGTGTGAGTGTCTGTTTGTGTGTATTTACCTACATATGTGAGGATAGCTTTTTGCCAGCAGATTTTGTGGTTGCTTTTGCTTGTGGCAGTTGTCACAAGCTCTCCCGCTTCCTCTCATCTCTCTCTACGCCTCTGCACCTTCACTCTACTCCCCTCTCTCTCTCACCCTTGTGCTCTTTTTGCCTGCTGTGCACCCACTTTACACGTTTCGTTTGGTTTTGGCGTTCAATTTAGTTTATGTGTGTTTGTGTGTGTGTGTTTTTTGTGTGTGTGAATTTGTTGTTGCTTTTTGTCAATTTTAAATTACATTTTAACAACTTTGGCAAAGCAAAATTTTAATTAAACTTTGATGCACTCACGACTCGCTATCAGCTGTAGCGACAGATACATAAAAATAGATAAGGCACATAAACTGGGAAAGAGAGGGAGAGTGGGAGAGTGTGGAAGAGAGACAGAGATAAACTGCTGTGATTTGTTTTTTTTTTCTGCGTTGAATTTAAATATTTTCTTAACAAGTTTTATTTATTTTATTTCGTGGTTGATTTGTTTTGCTCTTCCGTCGGCCATTTTGAGTTAGGCGCCGCCATATTGAATGCTGACAGCGCCATCTAGTGAGCAATTAATGTGATTTATGATCACACTTCATTATGGGCAACAGCGAATTTCTGCCTTAAAAAATCGCTGCATGTGTTTTGAAAATTTAAAAAGAAAATTTGGAAAAAGGCAAAAAAATTGGAAGCTGTGACCCGCTAAAAGGCGGCAAAGCAATGCCACGCCCACACGCACATGTGCGCCCACATGGACGGTGCGTTTCTGGTGTGTAAACATGCGATTAATAATGAAAGAAATAAAAATAAAGTATGCATAAAATGAAATTTAAAAAAACCAGCAGCAAAGCGGGGCAGCGGGTGAAAGGGGGTAGTGGGAGAGGGGAGGGGGGGAACACAACACAAACAATAAAAAAAGAAAGAAAAATTAAAACAACTGAAGAACGCAGGCTGTGGAAATCCTTTTGTGACAGGATCCGTGGGGTCGAGAACGAGAGAGAAAAATTAAATATGCGCCTCATGTAGAAGCCGCTTTTCCATTTCCATACCCCCACCCATTTCCATACCCATTTCCATTCACATTTTTTTTTATAATACATATATATTTTGTTTTCTTATTTATTTATTTTATGTGCGCGGCTGTGCGTGCACTACGTGGGCGGCACACACTAAAGTGGGTGTGGCAGTTCAAGAAATTAAGCAACAAAAAAAAGAAAACATTTTTTTTTCCATACAATATTGTGCAGAAGAATGGCGAAGAAAGGGTAACAAATTGCAGAGTTATATGCGAGTTGCATACATTTCTGGGTCATTTAAGGCGCAGAAAGGGGGTGGAGGGGGCGTGGTAGGGACTGGAAAGGGGGTAGACTGAAAAGGGGGCAGTTATGGTCTTAAAGGACATCCGTCTGAGCACCTTAACAATTGTTATTTATAAAGCAGCAGCTATAAGCTCTGTCTCACTCGCACCCTACCTCTCTCACTCTACGACCTCCCTCTCTCTCTCTCACCTCTGTGTCTCTCTGCCCCTCTGTGTCTCCGGCTCGTGCCTATAATCCGTGAACTGTAACAAAGAAAAAGCAGCAAATGTTAAACAATTGTAAAAATCATAACAATACCAAAGGCATTGCAGTAGCATGCAAGAACTGACAGACTTTCAGTTACCCTGTATGAGAAAAATTTAGGAAAAATATAAGAAAAGCGAACTGAACTGATTACTCCAGTTTTCTAAGCACTAAGTCAAGCATTGAAAACAGCAGATGCGCAGCTATAATGAAACTTTTGACTACCACTGTTTGTTTGTGTAGTTTCATGAAGTTTAGAATTTTGAAAGTTCTTGTAAAGTGACTGATAACTTTTGTCTAGAAAAGAACTTATTGCTTGGCTGACTTATAGTGAACAATATTGTTTTCAACTACTTATCAATTTATAGAACATTATTAATTAAGAATAGTGGCAATATTCGACAAGGTGGCAACATTATTTTGCTACTTTTAAAATAGAGTGAGCTTATTGACTTTATTTAAAAGGTGGCAACGCCAGAGCTTACAACTATAGGCAAGTCTGAAGTGACTGTCGCTGTAATCAGTCGTTTCTCTTCACAAGTCACATTAATGTCAGTTAATAAACCCAATATACTATACGTCACATTGTGCTTACCTTAAAAATATAAAATCTTGCAATTTATTGTATAAGATGTTTAACAAATTAAAATATAATAGAGTATAATATGCAAATCGTTAAAAAATGTTGAGCTCCGCTAATCAAAGAAATCTAAATAGTGCTGTGGAAACAGATCCATTAATCATACTATATTATTATAATTTTAAAATAAGAAAGTATTGAATATAAAGGCTTTAAATCTGCTTATCACGAGGCCCAAACATTGCTTCCAACAAATTCAAAATAATATATTTGACATTTAAAAGGTTTTATAAGTTTTATTTACCAACGCTCGACGTCACTTTATTTAAAGCTTTTGCTACTGATGAACTTGGCTAAAAAATTAAATTTTTTTAATGGCCTAAAATCTAAAACTAAAATTTTTTGACAATCCAATTGATGTGTATTATCTACAATCAATTTGCTCATCGATTGAATTTAATTTTTTGGAACATTTTAAAAATGTTTTTTTAAACTTTTGCAATTCGCAGGCAAAGCCCACAACGTATTTTATGTTTTATATTTTTTTGAAGCTCAAAACGCAGTTGAAAACAAAGTAAGAAACTTAAGGAAAAGTGAAGAAAATCGACAACAAATTGGAAAACACAAATGAAATGAAAAATGAAATAAAATAAAATAAAGTGAAGTGAAATAAAATGAAATGAAATGCAGGCAAAATGAAAAAAACATAGAAACAAAGTGAAAGTAACAAGAAGCGAAAGGAGAAAGCAGTAAGAAAGTTTTAAAGCAAACGGGTAGCAGGTGTGCGTATGTGTGTGTGTGTGTGTGTGTGGGTGTTTGTGTGTGTGTGCGTTCGCTCAGGTGTGAAATTTTATTGAGTCGAAATACGAAATATATGCAAATTGCGAAATAATTTAATGGCGCGTTTAATTGGGTTTTTAGCGTGCACGCAACGATGGGAAAAATGAAAACATATCAAAACGAAGAGCAAAAAAAAGTAAAGTAAAGTAAGGAAAAGAAAAGAACGGCAAAGAAAAGCAGCTAAAGGAAAACCCTTAAGAAAAGGGCGTCCCAAGAAGGATTGTATGGGGCTGATTGGAAAAGTTTTTTGGCATTTGGCAAAACGAATCAATTGAAATTGAGCACCGCCAATGGCGCTAATAAGAATTTGATGTGCGGTTAATGGAGACCCGCAAAAGCCGGTCTAAGAATTAAGCGAGTGTGCCACGTGCGGACGGGGGCGGGAGCGGGGGCGGGGGGTAGGGAAATCTCTGATTTTTAAGTCGCAGTCAAAGTTTTATCATTATCGCTGGGGAAATTGACAACAGACAAGCAATGAGCCACAACCAGAGCCAGTACCCGAGTCAGTTTCCCACCCAGTGCTAAAAGTTACGGCATAAAAAGCTACTCCATTGGAATTGGGGATTATAACAGGTACTTCAGTTTAATGCAAATGTATAATAATCTATTTAAGATTGACATCGACATCGTAAATATCCTGCGTACAGTTGAGACCAAAACATTGCAGCGCTGGCTTAAGTGATAAAAGTCATCAATGGAAAACAGCAGCCACAACCAAAGCACCAAATATCGAAGGCAGCAAAACATGTAACAGAAACTAAAACTCATATTAGCACTAACATTTATTTATGATGTCACACTGATAAAAAATACAGGGGTGGCAGTATAATAAAGGGGCTAAAATGGAGGTGCCAGGTGCGATGTGAGTAGAGAATATTTCTCCTGGAAGTTATAGAAGAGGAAGTAAGTTTTTCTTTAAATTAGATATTTATTTAGTTTTTCCTATACAACTATT
Organism: Drosophila acutilabella; assembly: GCA_035046005.1. Classification (NCBI taxonomy): domain Eukaryota; kingdom Metazoa; phylum Arthropoda; class Insecta; order Diptera; family Drosophilidae; genus Drosophila; species Drosophila acutilabella. The sequence continues at coordinate 2,813,357 of JAWNOK010000020.1, forward strand.
TTTTATTTAAAGTATTAAGTTCTGCTTAAAAACAGAAACAAATATTTTTAAAACATATTAAAATACCGGTATGCATCGAACTGACTATAAATTAGCATAAAATAGTACACACATCAAATTTATTGTATTTTCAAGGAGTTGTTTGAAGAAAATAGTACATAAACAAAAGAATCAAAATAAACTAAAAATTAATTGAATATTAAATAAATTAAACTAAAATTTGTACTGTACAAAATTCTTTAACTTTTGATAATTTTCACCAACTCAGCGATCGATGCAATTTTTGTGTTATTTTTAATATGACATGAACATTAATTGTATTGCCCTACCAAGCTATTTAAAGTAAGAATTAAAACATAAAGTTGAATAATTTTATGTCTGATAATCACTGTGGCTTAGTTGTATAAACTGAACGACTAAAACATCAGCTATCCATTATTTTGGATGCTATGCAAACAATAAATAGATCGTTTTTAGAAAAACTATATTAAAATTAAATATGTATTTTATGTATATTATTATTATTTACATTGCTATTTATTACAAACAAACTACTGCAAATATTTATGAAATCAATAATTTATATTTAAATTTTTTATATATTTTCTTTAAGCCATAAGCAATTCAGACATTTAAAACTTCTGTGACAAAAATAAATTTAAATATTTTAAATCACTTTTGCATTTATTTTTAAGATAATCATTTCCAATGAATTTTTATTTTGAAATTTTTAATTAAGTTGGCACTTCCAAAATTAATAAACTTTTAAAAGCTTTAACGTTCTTGTGATTAAATTTAAAGTGTTCTTAATTTAATAATGAATTTTATAACTCAATACACTCCCATTTCGCGCAGTGTAGCTGCTTGTCGGCGTGCACAGCCCTGCCACCTGCTTAACTCGTCAGTAAGTCAGTTTTCTTCTATTTTTTCACGAGTTTTCCACGCGTTTTTCTTTTGGCTGTTTTCCTTTTTTCTTCGTTTTCCCAATCCCCTTTTTGGGTGTGTGTTTTTTTTTGGCTGGTGTGTGTTTAGTTAAGTAATATTCCGGCTGCGGGTTGGAGACAGTCGCCGTGCTCATCTGTGGTTCACTGCCGGCTCAATTGACGCGTCCTTCGTTTGGACGTCAAGTCGCAGTCGCCGTCGCAGTCGCCGTCAGCAGCGACGCCGAGTAGCAGCCATTATAAATTATTATTCATGAGCGGATGCGGATATTGAAAAGTTTCATTTTGTTGTTGCCGCTGTCAGTTGTTGTTGGTTGTTGTTGTTGGTCCTCTTGCTGTTGTTGTTTGTAGCTGGTGTTGCTGCTGGCGCGTCTATCTTCATTTCAATTTTTACGCCGTTGACGTCGTCGTCATTTCGAGTCTTGTTGCTTTCATAGTTGCTGCTAGTCTGGCTCTTAGTCCTCTCCATTTCTCCCAATACTCCACACACACACACACACATATACATATAAATATATATACTTTTTTACTGTATATATCTCTCACTACTCCTTCGCTTTCTTTTTCAATTTCTGTATTTTTTTTGGTATTTTTTTGTCTTTTGTTGTTGTTTAGCTCTGAGCGCGCGTGTTGTTTGGAAATTAGATTTGTGCACGTTTCTTGTTTTGTATTTCCGTTTATCGGCATTTTTCCCCCATTGTTTGTTGCGAGCTTCTCTTTTCTTGGGCTATTTACTTTCGGCTGGACTGTCTGCTGATACCCTTACGGAATACACTTTTTTGCTAACCAAAGTCTATGATGAACCAAAACCATCCAAAAGAAAATGATCGTAAAGAATTGCCAGAGCTCACATTTCACAAATTAATTTGAAGTTCTAGCCGTAAAGGTTTATGATCTAGTTTAGACTATCAACCGATGGTTTTATACTTTTTTACAAAAATGATTATTTTAAAAAGAATTTTTTTTAAATTTAAACAACCAGTAATTATTTTTAATACTGTTAGTTTCTAGTTGAATTTTTTTTAGCTTTTTTAAAGTGTTATAAAATATTACAATTCATATACTAAATTATTAAATATATAAAATAATTTATTTGTTAAATAATTAGTTTTTTATTTAATAAATTTGAAGTCATTTTTATAATTAGTGTTCAAATTGTTTTATTTTTTTTATATCACAAATTTATTTATTTCTAATGTTTCTCCGTAAATTTAATTTTAAATAATTTTAAATAAATGAATGACTAGAATGCATTTTAAAATAATCATAAATATATAAATTTAGTTGTGAATTTAATAGCTTAAATAAATTTTTAAAAATATAATTTCATTGTTGGAAATTAATAATTGTTTAATTATATGAATATATTATTTATTTCGTATTTTGTTAATGCTTAAACAAACTTATATGCGTTTTTACTTATTCCTATATAATATTTAAGTTTTCATTTAATTAATAAAAATTAAGTTTATATTGTTTTCTACCAGTTTTCATAAATGTAAATATAAACAATTTGATTTAAATTTATATTATGCCAAAAATATGTTCAGAAACCTTTTTTTTACTGTTTAGAATTTGTTATTTCATTTTTTGGTATTATTTTTTTTTAACACATCAAAGGTTACTATGCACATTCTCCTAAATAAGAATAACCACATTTCTTGTTTAAATATTTAATAAAAGCGTATTCAATATTCGTTTATTGTAAATGCAAATCTCGACTTTATTTTGATTTTCGCAGTGTCGCTTGAATTTTTTTTTTTTTTCGTTTTTCTTGGCATTGTGAAAACTTTTGTGCAACAAAAAGAATTTTCGTTCTTCATGTTGTTGTGTTTTTTTTGTACTTGGTTTTGATTCGAATTCGAATAACTTTTTTGGAGGAGTATAGATGCCGTCTGTTGTCACCGAGTCAGCGAGTCGCTGGCCAAGTAGGGCCACTGAAATAAGATGTGTCCATTCAGTCAATTCATATCCACCACAACTCAATAGTGTTGCCAATTTTGGATGTCTTGTTTTTTTTGGTTCGTTTTCTTGAACAGTTTGATTGCGGGAAAATTTAGAAAAATAGCCGAAAGTGTTGAGCAAAGAAATCACAAGGACAAGAAAAATTCTAGTAGTTTTCCACAAGTTCTGTGGCAACAAACAGTCCCAAAAGTGTCTTTAAGAGTTATGAATAGTTTATTTAAAATAAAAAGAGGGGTTTAAGGGGGTTTGAGGGCGGTTAGGGGGGTGTGGGAATCAATCTTTATGCTCTCGGAATTTGGTCATCTCAACCCTTTTGAGATTGCAGACCAGCAAAAAAGTGTCAGCTCTGAAAGTGCCAAAACAAATCATAGTTTGCTAAACTCTCGGTTGCTCTCTCTCACTCTCCCAGTACCTCTCTCTATCTCTATCTCTCGCACTCTCCTACTCTCCCCCGCTCTCTCGCTCTCTTCGTATTGTGTCCCATATTTTGCCTAGTCTCGGATTTGGTAGCAAGTTATTGCCATCGAAGCGAATTCATAACCAGATGAGACTAACGTACACTTATACACAGAAAACATTTCGAATTCTAAGCTATAAAAAAAAAAAAAAAATAAAAATAGTGGTGATAGTCTTGGCAGCTAGTGCTCTTCTTTACGTAAGTTTATAATTTATTGTTAACTTTCACCATAAATCAATAAATATTTTAACATTATACATAATTTTATTTTATTTCTCGTTATCATATTTAAAATAAAATATTGCAACTTAATATTTATCTTCAAAATAATTTAGTTTGTCATAAAATCTTGTATGTGATTTTATTTTGTTGTTCAAGTTATTTACATTCAATTTTATGGCTTGTCTTAAAATAACCAATATTTTTAATGAACTCTATATATTTTTTATCGCAACATCATATTATTTTCAAATTTAGTTTTTGTTGTAACATCATATTATTTTAAAATTTATTTGTATGTATCAATATTAATACAATATAAATTTGATGTGTTGCTGGATTAATTTAGTTTGTTATTAGTTATTTTCTAAAGGAGGCGAATGAAATTTTGGCTTATACTTAATACGAATAAAAAATATTTTCTGTAAGTGTGAAGGAACTCAAAAATATATATTTAAGCTATACTTTAATAAAAATTAACTTTAATAAAAATTACTATATATTAATATAATTAACTAATTATTATTATTTATTTATTTATTACTCATTTAATAAAACATTTTAGGTGCCCACTCTGTTTTCTCCGTGTACATGTGTGTGTTGGTGTGTCAACTTACATACAGATATGTAATCTGTGTCTATTATCCGCATTCGCATCCGCATTCGCAGCTGCTGTCCTGCTCCTACCCCCTGCTCCTACCCCCTGCTCCTACCCCCTGCTCCCTCCGCTGTGCCCATTGCAGCTTCTTCTCATTCTTGTCTTTGGCTGCTTTAAAATTGATATTCCATTGACGTTTGGCGACTCTTTTGCCCCTTGGGCCATGCCCCCCTCACCGCCTAACCGCCCCAGTGCCAACACGAGTTATTTATGTGCTCGTTCACAACTTTGTTGTTGTTGTTGTACAAGCCAGCAAGCCACATTGATTGAAACAAACTTTCGCTTTGTATTATTTTGGGGCCAAGTGTCGTAGCCATATCTATATCAGTCGCTAGCGCTGTCTCTCTCATTACCTCTAACTCCCTCTTCCTCTCTCTTACTCACTCTTTCTCTTTCTAACACCCCTATCTCTCCCTCTCTCTCTGTCTGTCCGTCTGTCGCTTTTGGGCTTGATTAGCGTCATTGCTTGACGTGCGAACTTTTTAATCAAAGTTGCCAATGGAGAGAACTTCAGCGTCGGAAAACAAATCGAATCTTACTGCAAAGCGGCTGTCGCAATTAAGAGATTGCCTCTCTCTCTCTCTCTCGCACTCCTTCTCGCTCTCTCTTTCTCTCTGTCTCTTAGCAACTTTAAGCCTACCTGTGTAAAGTTTTCTATTTCTGCCTCAGCTCTTGACCTTCATCAGTTTCAGCGGCAACTGCAAGCTCACCAGCCATCAATTTTAACCAGCTACACACACACACACACACCTACATACACCCTGCTTACATATGCACACTCGTAACTCACACACACCCACACACATACACACACATTTTAGATATTCAGCTGCGGTTTGGAAAAGCCTTTGGCCAAATCGCTCTAAAAACCTTTGCCGCTGATCTAATTTAAATGAGCGCCTATTTGGCCTCGCTCTCACTATCTCTCGCCGTCTCTCTCTGTCTAACTACACCTCTCTTTGCTCTCTCTCCCCCTCTCCCCCTCTCCTACTCCCGCTCTATGCATAAAGCGCATAAAATCTCATACACAAACCGGATATGGTCTTTTTATGGCATTAAACTGGGTGGCTCTTTCCACTGCCTACTTCTACCTCCGCCCACTGACACCAGCAACCCTTAAACTCCAACACCCCCCCCCCCCCCTCCCAGCACTCTGCTCATTGCCCTTTACACTCATTTCCTCTGTTTGGCCCTGAAACTGACCCGGTAAAAAACATTGAAATGCCAAAACGGCCGCAAAGCGAACTGCAAAATTGAAATATTTTGATGTTGGCAGCAACTTAATGTAGACAAGCAGCAGTCCCAAACACACACACACATACACACACACACACCGACTCTCACATACACACAGCCACGCAGACAAACAAACATTCGTGTTGAATTATAATAAACTAACCATGGGCAGCACAAATGCCGGAAATCGCTAGTGAGACGAGCGCACACTGTGTATGTGTGTGTGTGCCTAACCTGCAGCCGCCCACTGCTACGCCCCGCCCACTCTGCTGTCAGCCCTAAAACCCCAAAAACATCGGCGGTGGCACGTGAAATATACGTGCACACGTACAAAACGGCATTTGAAGAGGATTTGAGCATACACTTAGAGAAATAATCATTTTCTTAGTCTTCTTTTATTTTATAACATTAACCAACACTCTAATAGTGTTGCTTGTGACTTAAATTAATTAAATAATTTATTGTTTATACCATTTTTTCCTTACTTTAACTCAATCAAAATTTTAGTCTTTTTTGCTTACCTTAAAAATTTGGATTTTTAAAACTTTTTAGTTTCTAGTTGATATTTAGGGTTTAAGAGATTTTTTTCCAACTTTAATGACTTAAATCTAAAAACTCGCTCAAATTTTCCCAGGTCGCCTTGCTCCCGCTAGAGGGTGCCATCGGTCCAACTCCTATCGATAAATTTATATCTTTCCACTATGTAAGGTGTAATTAAGAGCCTCGCCTTTCAAATTTAACTTAAAATCTTTTTCAATTATTATATTAAAATTTTTTGTACCATTTTTAAATGTTCCTTTTTAAATGTTAATTTTTTTTTTGCTTTATCACTGAGAAACTTAGCTACTTCTTTTGCTCAGTGTAGGATTAGGAGAGTACAGTGAGTTTAGGGTGCATGTGCCTTTACTTGTATTAATATCCATTAGATTTATGTTTAGCAAATGTAACCACAGAAATTACACTTTAAAGGGGACCCCACTACCTAGCCCTTAGTCGACCCTGGCCCTACTCCCGAGCTACCTACTCGACCCCTGACCGATCCCATTACCAAACGCTTTGGCAAAGCTTCTTACCGATTTCAATTCCAATTCTGGCCCTGGCCTTTTGCGTTGGGTCAACTAAAATGAGCTGCAATTTTTCGTCGATATCGAAATGGCAGTACCAGGGCTTCTGTGTGTGTGTGGATGATTCCCTACATTAGATATTGCCCCAGTTGTTTTAATAGCAAGGGTTGCCCTCATAATTAAGCACCCCATCAGACCGCACCTACAAATTCCCTCTCCAACTCCTCAGCAGCCAACAAGTCTGGCCATAACCTCATTTACCCCTAACTCGAGCCGCTGTTGAAAGGTCGGCTCGGCACGTACATGGGCCATACATAAAACGGTTGCCCATTTTGTCTAGAACTTATGGGGCCTGGACTTTAACACTTTGGTGCCACATTAAGCCTGCAAATTGTTAAACGTGGCATCCCAGCCTAACTAACCTGGCCTTCAAAAAAAAAGCCAGCAAAAACTGGATTTTCGCATAGCAGACCAACATCTTCTCAGTCCACAGTTTTTCAGTTTTGAGTTTTGCGTTTGCCGGTGCCAAGTTTCAAGTTCGACTGGGGCCATTGCTTAAGTTCATTAGCATCTCGAGCTGTCCGAAAATAGAGTTAAATGTGCTGCTCTAGAGACTACACTGGCAGAAATATTCCACTGCTTTTGGCTAAGAGGAGAGCCAAAGGATTTTGGCAGCAGGCTAAACTTTCTTTAACCAAGTAGTTATACCACATGTCCGTCTGTATAAACAAAAGGATCTCAGTGACTATAAGAGCTAGTAAGCTGAAAGCGGTCGCAAATGAAAGGTACAATAAACAAAAAGTACAAGTTGGTTTTTGTTGTTTGACACGCCCACTTTAGTGAATTCTATCTTCATATAAAGGTAAATGTATAGGTAAAACTTGAATGTTTTAGTACAGAAAACTTTTTTGTTAGCTATGCTATCTGAACAAAATTAGCACGGAAAGTATATGACTATGAAGTACATATACTGATCAAATTTCATGCAAATCGGGCTACTATATCGTATAGCTCCCAAAGGATCACTCGGTCAAAAATACGCTATAAATATGAATTAATATGAAAAACTTTTCAATTGAAGAAGCTATGTTAATCAAACTTACAATGAAAACATATTGAAGAAGTTTCATTTAAATCGGATTACTATATCGTATAGTTCCCATAGGCACAATCGGTCGAAAAAATGCTCTAAATATGAATTAGTGTGCAAGTTTTCTGTGCTTAACAAGCTATCTTATCCATCCCCTAAACAAAGGCACTAACATTGTTTTGTTACTAACATATTCAAGTTAAGTAACGGGTATCCTACATTCTTTCCTGTTTTCCCAGTGTAGCTTAGGGCAAGCGCTAGGTTAAACTGGTAGTGGGTATAGCGTAGAGGGTTCTTCAAGTATTTCTCACTGCACTAGAAATTAATTTTGGCAAGTAGCTGCATGTTCGCTGCAAACATTATCGAAGAACTTCTAGGAAAAAGATTTTTGGTCTGACTTGCTTTAAATCTAATTTGGATTCAGCTGCTTAAAGGGTCAAAATATGCAACAAAATCTTTTGTTCTTGGCTGCAAAAACAAACAGTTAATTTTGTAAAGGGATTTTGTGCAAACTTTAATGCCTTTTACTTATTTGAACAGCTTGGACTAAGTACTGCAAATATTCCAATCACAGCTGCTAGCTAAACTTAAGGTTAAAATCTAGCTTTAAGCCAAATTTAAAAGCATTTGCAGCTTTAGCAGTGCCATAAATCGAATAATAGTTTCGACACGAGTAGAAAAACAGTGCGAAGGAAGGAAGGAGAAAGGCTTGAGAGAGGGGGAGAGCGGAAGAGAAAGATAGAGAGCGTAGTGGAGAATGAGTTTTGTAAAAATACGTTTGCATTTGTTCTGACCAACTTCCTGACCGCACTCTGCCTCTCAAGTAGAGAGTAGGAGCAAGTGCAGGAAAGAGGGAGAGGGCAGAGTAGGGTAAGAGTAGGACCGGAGATATGGGAATTCGATGCCAGCTGTCGACTGCCTTTATTGATGGCTTGCAATGTTGTTGACATTATTTGTGCGGTCGTCGCCAGTTGGGCGCCTCCAATGCAAATTCGTTGACTTCAAAGTGTTGCACATGCATTTCAATTTCAATGAAGTTTTTACCCCAACAAAAGGCCGCACAATAGCAGCCAAAAGGGACTGTGATTAGAGAGGGGCAGGCGAGGGAGTGGGGGGGCGAGTTAGTTAGAAAGAGAAAGAGAGCACAACATTTGCCCATGAGAATCAAAGTCTCGATTCTCGTAAAAATGATTCATGATATCGCATTATTTCCGTATCATTTGTAATTTCCAGTTTCCTGCTTATTTTCGCCAGCCATTCGCACACCCACGCACACACAGAGGGAGGGAGAGGGAGAGAGCTTGAGCTAGCTATAGCTATAGAGGGAGAGAAGTGATGCAATTACTATCTATCTGGTATTTTATAACTTTTGTGCTCAACGTCGTTGTCGTTGGATTTTCCGCTTTCCTCGCACCTCTCGCTGATTACAGTTAGAGTCGCAGTCGCAGTCACAGTCACAGTTACAGCGAGAGTCACAGTCATAGCTTCATCATCATTATTATCATCGTCATCGCCTTGTCGTTATCATCATCGTTCTGCTGCTTTGTTCCAAGCTGTAGATAGCTCTGCGTGTGTGGGTGTAACTGTGTGTGTGTAGATGTGTCTCTGCCTTGTGTGTGTGTGTGTGTGTTGCGCTGTGTTTTTGTTGTAGTTTTTGATGAACATTTAATTGAATTCTCTTTCTACTACGCGAAATGTCTCCGACTGCCACCACACACACACACACCAACCCACACCAATCCACACCCACACACCCACCCACTGCTACTATGTGTAGCTGTGTCTAAAGTATCTACTGACTTGGCATTGGGCAATAGTTATGCTGCTGGCATTGCCGAACATCTAATTAAAATTACAATTGAAATATGCACACGCCGCTTAATCTATCCGTTGAAACTTAAATTGTATCTTAAAGCTACTTAGTAACTAGATACTTTAATGCCACGTAGTAAGCTACAACAGTGGAAAGCATAAGCTTAGTTCATTTTATAATTTACATTGAATTTTTTAAAGAGCTCGTTCTTTTGCAATGCTCATATGACATAAAATTTGATTGTGAACTAGTTACAGTTCACTTAGCTAAGCTACCTAGCAAATAGATACTTTAATGCCACGCAGAGAGCTACAAATACAGTGACAGTGGGGCACATAAGTTAAGCTTTAGTTAATTTTATAATTTAAATTTAGTTTTCAAAGAACTAGTTCCTTTTTTCATGCTCATATGACATATAATTTCATTGTGAACTAGTTCCAGTAACTAGATACTTTTATGCCACGCAGTAAGCTACAAATACAGCGACAGTGGGGCACATAAGTTTAGATTTGCTTAATTTTATAATTTAAATTGCATTTTTTAAAGAACTAGTACTATTTTCATTGTGAACTAGTTGCAGTTCACTTAGCTAAGTACACACTTAGCTTAAGAACATTAACATCAAATTAAAGAACTTTTTGTATAGTTCAAACAGTTCCACGTCATCCCAAGTCATTCCAAGCTGACAGCTGCTTTAAGCCCCCCACAAACCCCATTGGTTTTTATTGTCTCTAGCTATCTTCCCTCTCTCTCCCTCTCTCCTCCCTACTATCACTATCGCTGTCCCTTACATTGTCCGCTGCTTTATCTGGCATCTCTCTCACTTGAATCCGTCTCAGTCGCGTCGACGACAGCACGCAATATCAAATGGTAAATAGATAAAAACAACATGACTTAATGAGTGGTATTTATTTTTATGCTAATTACTTTCGAATAAGCAGCACTCGTTGTTCTTCTGCTTCTTTATCGCCGTCTTCTTCTACTTGTTGTTCTTGTTGTTGTAGTTGATGACGGTGTTGGTTGTTGTTGGTGGGTTGCAAGATGCAGTGACGGCAGTGACGGCAGTTACAAAGTTCGCCTTAATGAGCCTCAGACGTCTACAGGGGGAAAGTGGAGAGAGAGGGGGGACAGCAGAGTGAGGGGAGTGAGAGAGGTAGCCAAGTAAGTGCCAATGGGCGATGGTTGAGCAATAATTGTTGTGGATTTTTGCATGAACAACAGCAGAAGCAGCAGATCGCAATACACAAAAGTTATGGACCATGAGATACCCATAACTTAGTGCAAAACTTTAAAATGCCATAACTTTTAATAGTTAAAAGGAGAACAGTTGTAATTAAGTGGCTTTATTGATAGTAACTCTAGGTAGCTTTGAGCATCAAACAAGATTAGTAACCAGTAAATTTGGAAAGTAGTGCAGCTACATTTTGAGCAGAGATACAATTTGGCTAGAAGTTTGTAATAAAATAAAGAGTGTTACTATTTATTAGATACAGACATTAGACAGACTTAAACAAATTCAATAGTTGTCTTCTCGTGCTGATTAATACATTAGACACCTGCAAAGGGGCAAGAAATTGATTCGTTGAAAAAGAGAGTACAGTGTTTTTACTATACAGCTTTAAATGAGTGTTAGTGAATGATGTGAAAAATACTGTAGAGTTTTCATTGATCTATCACTTATTCAGTTTATATTTTAAATTTAATTATTTTATATTTTTATTTAATAAATACATTCATTTTTTTTATTTTTTTAGAGTTAACAAATAATGCATATCACTAAAATTCTAATAGCTGCTGAGCTATAATTATTCATTCAAATTATGGCCTTGATGGTTTAAAAAATAACTTGGTATAGTTAACGTTTTTATTTTTTTCATCAACAATTTAAATTTTAATAACAATTTACTATTTAAAAAAAAAATTGATATTTGTTTTAAAAATATTAAAAGCCCCCAAATTGAAAACACTTAGAAATTATTAATAATTGACACATTAATGACTTAACATTTAAATTTATTCATTGGAATTGATATAATTGTTGACATTAGTTAAAGTTTTCCATCAAAATGAAGCTTTTTCAATCAATTTTTAAAGTGTTGTAGTTTGTTAACTGAATCTTTTTAGACAAGCGCTGGCACTGGCAGCTTCACTCAGTGCAGACGAATGGACGAACGCTGCTTTGAATAAAATACACCCTCTGTTTTCAATGATTAACGGGTATAATAAGTTAAAGGAGACGGCAAAATTGCAGTGGGGACAATGGCGATGGCAGCGCAGTCGACGTCAGCGTTGCCATCGCTGTCGCTGTCGCTGTCGACGTTTGTGTAAAGTTAAGTAAATGCCATTATACAATAAACAAGTTGCGCTGTAAATTTTCTTGAAATGTACAAAAGCACTCGCGTTGAAAGCCGTAAAGTATGCAATATGACAGCGCATAAAGGAAAGGATACGACTTTCAGGAACAGCTGCAATTGGAGTCGCACTCGGCATGGAGGGGAAAAGGAGTTGGAATTATGGAGAAAAGGAGTCGCAGTTGGGGTCGAAGTCGTGTCAGTGATGAGTGGCTATGTGGGTGTTAAAAACAAACTTAATTACCATGTTGCCCCGCTTCTCTCCCAACCAGTTTCGTGGGGAAAGGAAGGAGTGTGAGTGGAACCCTCTACAGTTAGCATCAAAGATAAACGACCGGCCCATGACTGAGATTACATTTGTAGCGGATTAATGTCTTTATGCCGTGCAAAGGGACTTGCCTTGGGATCAGCCTCAAGTTGACATCAAATGGGATTTTGAGAGCAACAAGCCAGAAAATATATAATCCAACTTACCTCTGCTCTCAGCCCTTTGCCAAGACCACGCCCACTCAATTCAACAAATTTAATTTGCACAAAAAAATACATCTGGTTTTTGTTAAATTTCGATGTTAAAATTATTATTGACAGTTTTTAATTATAGAAACTAATTAACTTTGCCGCTGTGCTACTCACCGAGTGTCGCTTAAGAGTTTTAGAAAGGAATACTGATAATAATATTAGAATATAATGAATCCTTATGCTCGAGAAGTAAGAAAGGCTACAGTCGAGCTAACCGCTTGTTTAAGACAGCGACCTCATTCTAGTGCGCGTTTTTTCATACAATAATGAATTTTTCGACCGAGTTGTCCTATGGGAGCTATAAGATAAAGTGGTCGGATCTGGATTATACTTGGTGGAGACAGTTATACCTATGATATACACTTAATGGGTGAGTTTAGCTGCGATAGCTCAACTAACACTACATGTCTTCATACAAATGTCCCATTTCTCCACCGGTTTGTCATATGGGAGCTATAGGATATAGTTGTCTGATCCAGACAAAACTTGGTAAGGATAGTTATAAAGGTACCATACATATAATATGTGAATTTGGTTGCGATAGCTCAACTAACACTACATGTCTTCATACAAATGTCCCATTTCTCCACCGATTTGTCATATGGGAGCTATAGGATATAGTTGTCTGATTCAGACAAAACTTGGTAAGGATAGTTATAAAGGTACCATACATATAATATGTGAATTTGGTTGCGATAGCTCAACTAACACTAAATGTCTTCATACAAATTTCCCATTTCTCCACCGATTTCCCATATGGGAGCTATAGGATATAGTTGTCTGATCCAGACAAAACTTGGTAAGGATAGTACCAATTATGATTTGCACATACCATGTGAGTTTGGCTGTGATTGCTCAACTAACACTTCGTGTCCTCATACAAATTTCCGATTTTCGATCGTTTTGCCCAAAGGGAGCTATAGGATATAGTTTCTGATCTGTATTATACCTGGTGAGGATAATTATACCTATGATATATACATAATGTGTGAGTTTTGTGGCGATTGCTCAACTAACACTACATGTACTCATACAAATTTTGTATTTTCGGTCGTTTTGTCATAAGGGTGCTATGGGATATACATAGTTGCCCAAACCGAACCACAGTTGGTGAGGATAGTTATAATATCGAAACATGGCACTATATTTCAATTTAACACACTTGAGATAAATTAGTTTAACTACAAATTAAAACATTTAAATCTAAAAATGAAATACAGAAACAGTAGCTTGGTTTTCCTTCAATACTTTATATTTATTTTTATAAACCATTAAAGCTATTTAATTTAACACACATGGCACTACCCTATTCGATTAAGATAATAGTCAATTATTTGGTAAACAGAAAAAAAAACCATTGACTATTAAACAATAAACTTAATTTATCATAATATATAATTAATTTAAGCATTAAACTTTATTAAACACTTTATTATTTATTTAAAAATATTTTAATATTATTTATTTCAACCTTTAACTTTTTTAAGTATAATATATTATTTATTTTTGCTTTTGTTATACTTTTTAGCTTGGTTTCACTTTTATAGCTAGTTTATTTTATTAAGCACTTAAATCTACAAGATTTGAACTTAACTCACAGGTTACTTTAGTTTAGTTTTCAGAACTTACGTATCTACGACTGAAGTAGCCTCAGTTTCTCAATTTTTTTAGGCACAAAATAAAAACGGAAGTGTAAACTACTTGAACAACCCTTGTGGGTCGCTGTCAGAGCTGATTCTTGCGCTTGCGACCGGGTCTCACCGAGTAGACGCTCTGCGGCAGTGGCCCATTGGGCAGCAGTTTTCCCGACCGAGTGACCGCGAGGAGACGACGCTCGTGGACCTTGCGGTGTTTGGTGAGGTGATCGGAGCGGGCAAAGCATTTGGCACAGTAATCACACTTATACGGCTTGACACCCGAGTGGGAGCGACGATGGCGAGCTAGTTCATCGGAGCGGGAAAAGCGCCAACTGCAGTCGGGCCAGCTGCAGACGTAGGGCTTCTCGCCCAGATGACGACGCAGATGGGCCTTGAGGTGAGCAGGCTTGGCGTACAGCTTTTCACAGGCACCAAAAGTGCACAGGTAACCCTTCTCACCAGCGGCATTCTGGCCCAGCTGCAGAGGAGTGGCCTCTGCTGTGGCGCAAGGCGGTGGAGAGTTGGTGGGTAGCGAAGAACTTTGAGATGCCGAAGAAGCTGGTGAAATAGGCGCTGCAAGACGCAGATTGTTATTGCTCTCCTGTAGAAAACTATCGCACATGTCTGTGCAGAGCGGTGTGCGCTCTGGCAGTATATCAATGAGCTCGGGAATTTCCACAAAATTATCGAGCAGACGTTGCTCCCAATCACTGAGCTCAGGTGGGGAGCAGTTGTAGGAATGCAGCGAGACTAGCGAAGGCTCCTGATCGCTAAAATCAAAGAGCAGTTCCTCACTGCTGTTGTTGTTGTGGTGGAGACTTAAGTTGTTGTTGTTGTTGTTATTGCTGTCGAGTGTTATGATGCCGTAGTAGTCAATGCCTCCTGGTTCGTAGCCATTGCCGAAATTCACATCCGCATAGCAACAGTCCATATCCAAAGTGCTCTGTGTTGTTAGCTGCTCCTGTTGCTGTGGCTGTAACTGCAGCTGTGTCTGCTGCTGCTGTGGTTGCTGTTGCTGTCCAAAGTCCGCATAGATTTCACCATCGATGCTAACCACCGTAGATTCATCCAACTCATTGTAGAGCTGCTGAAATGCGCCCGTCGCAAAGAACTCCATGATAACAAATGATTTCAAACACACGACTGTCCAAATATTTATAATTTTTGTACAAAAATATTTAAATGGAATCGTGTCTTACTAATGTCCACACTTGGACTGATACTACTGGCCACAGGCAACACTCAGCTCGCAACTGGGCAACTGGCAACAACACTTTGATCCCTGTGGGAATAATTAGCCATTCGTACATTGAAACTGATCGGACTGCGGATCATTTATGCATGCCGTATCGATAATCGTCTGTATAATTTGTTGCCGGCGTCATTAACACACACCAACAACAACCACAACAGCAACTGGGACAACAACAACAACTGCGACAGCGAATGCGACAGACAGTGCCATGTGTTGCTGATCAGCCGTGGAACACACACAGCCACTCGCTCAGATACAAGATACACCACACAAAATATTATCTTAATGTGAGCATAAAATTCTCAATTTCAGCTTAGATTTTTGTTTAGAAATTGAGCATAAAATGTTTAAGCAAAATAAATAAAATGTATCAGAAAAATTAAATTTATTAAAATAATTTTTATTAAAAATTTATCATTAATTAAAATATTTATTAAATTTTACATTATTATTTTATAAAATATTTACATTTGCGTTTAAAATAATACTATAAAATATTGTATATTATTTTAAATATATTTATATAAAAACTTATAAAACATTTAATTTATACTACATTTATTTTACACATTTTTGTATTTTAAATTTAAATTTAATATTATGTAAGTTGTTTATATTATTATATTATCATACCAAATTTTATATAAATGAACTGTAGGCTTATATTAAAACCAACTGAAAGCCAAAGTTTTATTTATAGATTTATTTTATTTCACTTATATAAATGCATTAATTTTGATAAATAATAATTAATGGTATATATAAATTGAATTAATCAAATGGATCTTTATTAACATCAATCAAATTTATGATTTTTTAAATTGAAATTTGAAATAATTTTAATTTAATTAATAATAATAATAGTAATAATAATAATAACATTTATTTATTTACATTTAACTTTATTATTTGGTTAATTCTCGCGTCTGTTCTTAGTTTGCTTTATTGATTAAATAAATTTTATTTAAAACTAACACTATGACTGTTAAATTAATGAAATTAAGACAGTTCTTAAGCCTTAAATCTCGAATGCTATTTTGTGCTGTGTACAAGTCTGCTCTCTCTCGCATGCGCTTTTGCTGTCTCTCCCTTTCTTTCTATCTCTCTCTCTCTCTCTCTCTCTCTCACTCCCTTACTCACTCGTTGTTTTGTCGAATCTGCATATAAATTTATCAGAAAAACTAATTTTATTAAATTTATTTTAATTAATAATTTATAATTAATTAAAATATTTTTTAAATTTTACGTTATTGTTTTATAAAATTTTTACATTTTTTTTTTTTAATACTATAAAATATTGTATATTATTTAAAAAATATTTATATAAAATCTAATAAAACTTTTAAGTTATACTATTTTAGACTATGCCTGATTTCTCTAAGAAATAAAAGAAAAAAAAAATTATTTTTATTAAATGTTTTATTTTACATAGTTTTTGAATTTTAAAATTAAATTTAATATAATGTTAGTTGTTTATATTATCATACAAAATTTAATATCAATGAACTGTAGGTGAATATTAAAACCAACTGAAAGCCAAAGTTTTATTTATAGATTTATTTTATTTCACTTATATAAATGCATTAATTTTGATAAATAATAATTAATGGTATATATAAATTGAATTAATCAAATGGATCTTTATTAACATCAATCAAATTTATGATTTTTTAAATTGAAATTTGAAATAATTTTAATTTAATTAATAATAATAATAGTAATAATAATAATAACATTTATTTATTTACATTTAACTTTATTATTTGGTTAATTCTCGCGTCTGTTCTTAGTTTGCTTTATTGATTAAATAAATTTTATTTAAAACTAACACTATGACTGTTAAATTAATGAAATTAAGACAGTTCTTAAGCCTTAAATCTCGAATGCTATTTTGTGCTGTGTACAAGTCTGCTCTCTCTCTCATGCGCTTTTGCTGTCTCTCCCTTTCTTTCTATCTCTCTCTCTCTCTCTCTCTCTCTCTCACTCCCTTACTCACTCGTTGTTTTGTCGAATCTGCATCTGTGACAGTGCCAAGCGGTGTCAGGCGGGTTTTTTGACGATTTACAATACTCAATACTTTTTTTAAACTCGATAATCTGCAGTTGTCGTCACTGTCAAACGGCACCTGCTTGCGTTGTACTCAACATCCCCCTCTCACTCTCTCTCTCACTCTACTTATCGCACTTACCCTATCTCTTTGCTGGCTCGTATGGTTGTCCAAGCCAAAGCATCGCGTATCTGCATAAACACTTATTATGTTTAACGCTAAAATCCCAAACGAGATTTCATAAAATTTTTTGTTTTGGTCAGAGCTATCAGCAATAATAATTAGTTAATGAGCTGAAAACAAAATTTCAGCTACACATCATGTGTGTAGAGAGAGTCCCGTGTCCCTGGAGTATCGTGCAGTCAAAAAGATATGAATACATTCTGTAAGTGCGTGAGTCTCGCCAGAAAGGAGACAGAAGCACAGGGAGAGAGAGAGGGAGGGAGATATAAAATAAAGGGTTATTTTTGGTTTAATTGAAATAAATTTGTTCTCTGCACTCGACATTATTTTAGGATTGTCGTTAAGTCGGCAGATTAAACTCAAAAAGTGTTGAAAATATTCAATTTTTGATTTTCAAGGGAAATTTTATGTGGTTAAAGTAGTAGAAAACCTACTAAACAGAGTAAAAAGTTGAGTTTATACTTAAAATTATTTTTTTTTAATTTTAAAGATATAACAAGTAGTCTTTTATTGAATTGTTTAACTTAAAATAAACGAGAAAATATTTCTATAAATTTATTAAACAATTATTTTCATATCATGAAGCTGGCACCTTTGACAGACTTGTACTTACTTGGAGTTGTACTTTCAACATTTGTAGGAAACTTCTATAAAGCGAAAAGTATCTTGTATCTTTTATCTTGTTAAGCTGTCTTTAGCGCTTCCTTTTTGTATTCCCGTTCCACCTTTTCCCGCAAAAAATTAACTGCTCGACGAGTTTCGCTGAACTCAAAGCGCCGTGCGCATAAATATCCAAAATGTTTGCAAATTTCGAAACAATTTAATACTTTTGAAATAGTTTTAAATGGCTGCTTTTGGCTGGCATATCTAAAGTTGGCTGAAATCAACAAACAATGAAACAGTTAAGTAAAATGTGCTCAGTGATTAGTTGACTATATACCCTGCAGGGGGGCAGGGCAAAGAGGCGTAGCCACACCCACTGTTTTTGGGAATGCTGTCACTGACATCCTTTCAATTCGGTGGAAAATTAACATAAATTTCGTGCGAGAAAATGTTGAAATTTACTTTCGTCTGTTATGTAATAATCAGCGGCTGTAAATCCTTGCAACAGCCACAAGCAGCTCACAACTGCCACGCCCACAACCAACCTCCCTCTGCCTCCCCTTCCCTGCACCAAGTCCCTCGCTATTTCAGTCGCTTTCATGGCCTTCGCTTAGCACTAATTGAAATTGTAAAAATCAAAGGCAGCAGTCGCATTAAGTCGGGGACTTAAAGGATAACAATGCCAGGCATGACAGACACTTGGTCGGGGCAATTTGTAATTACGAGTGTGTATTTTGATATTAATTATACTTAATTTGCGCTTCAAGTTTGTATTTTTACCATTTCACGTTTGCTGCTGTTTATTTTTGTTTTTTCCTACAGTTTGCAGCTGTTGCAGCTTACAGATACATTTGTATAACTCTTTCAATTCATGGCTTGAGTCTTGAAACTAGACAAACGACAGCTTATATATATTATATATATATTTTGAAAATCTAGTTTCGGTTTCTTAATTATTTATATAAATTTGAAAATGTTTTTATAACAAATGTTACATGAAACTTGTGTCTTTGTATACCACTAAACAAAGCGTTTTAAAAGGTGGATTGGATTCTAAGAGTTCAAAAATAACTTAGCTAACTAAAAGTGGCACTAGAAATTTACTAAAATATTAATAAATTTATGCACTCAATTTTAAAGATTAAACTTTAATTGTTATAAAAAATAATCCACTCTCTTTTTTAAATTAATCATTCAATGCCTTAATATGTATTCATATTATTACAGCTGCTTGTAACTTTAAAGAGTTACTGACGCCTTAAAGTAGGTAACAACTTTTTCATCGCTGAAGCTTTAAATGTAAGTTTAAACGGCAGTAAATAAAAGATGTGCTAAACAAGTAGAAGGAAGCTGGGCCGCACCTACATAGTATATGTATATCTGTTCGGCATAAGCTGACGAGTCGAACTCAGAAACTATTAGAGCCAGAGCTATGAGATTTTAAATAAAAGTAGAAACTTAAAAAGTTTTTAATTTATTTGAATTGTAATACTACAACGCTGTTCTACTAATTCCTAACTTTTTAGAAGTATATAAAATAAATTACCAGCCAATCTGGGTGACCTTAGGAACCCAAATTTTGTTTACAGTCCATGGAAATAGTAATTATAACTGGGGCATAAACCACTGAAGCCGAGCTGATGTGAATAACAGCGCATTAGCAACAGGATGGTCAACACATTTCAGTATGGCAAGTAGCCACAACAACGACAAACAAGTTTGGGAATGAAAATGCAGTGACAAGAGGTTTTGGCATTTCGTGGTTTATTTGAGTATTCAGATAAGACATAAATTAGTATGAGTTTCAGTGCAAAATTGAAGTTATGTCTTATGTAGCTGTGTATCTCAAACTGTACATGTATCTGTATCTCTTTCGATGTTACTGCTGTGGCTGCAACCACATTTATCTGCATATTGTGTGAGTGTGTGTGTGTGCACCGCAAGTGTCATAACGGGAATTATGCATAAAATTTTACTGTAAATTGCAGACAGGCAAAATGTTGTCAAGTTATGTACAACCAAAAGCGACCGCAAATGTAAATGTCTGAGTATTTTGCAGCATTTGCTGCCTCCACAAAATGTGGCCCTAAAGTCCAGAAAAGGAACTTAATCCTTTGCTATGCCATGTCCAAGCCAAGTGCCAAATGAGCTAAGAATTTTCTCAGGTACGGCATACGGTTAGCTTCAGCACTTGGGCGCAACACTTCAAAGAAAAACACCCTCAAAAAAAGAAATGTATAAAAATAATAATAGAAAATCAATAAGAAGACGACAAAAAAAATCAGTGTTTGTTAAGCTCATAAGCACAGCTATTATTGAACTATGTACATAATATTTGTTGTATTCTTGTATGTCTACAGAAATATTTGGAGAGCCTGCTCTTGACCGTACTCCCTTGGATCAGTTGCCTAGCAGTTGGACCTTATCAATGGCAGCTGAGCTGCTTGTTTTCATTGGATTAGGCAAGTTTCTCTTGCTTTCAAGCTGATTTTCCAGCACAGCCAGACGAAAGGACAGACAGAGCCAAAGACAGAGAGACGAGACGGATATGGTCTGACGTACGGCTAAAGATGCCAACGACGAATGCGTAAAGGGGCTTAGTTTTGTGGGAAAATTAAAAGGACACACACACAGTGAGCGATTAGAAGAGATTGACAGACATAAAATCAAAATGTAATTCAATTCGTCTTGAGCACAGTAGTTTTACTGTTGAATTAAATAGCTGTATTACAGTTGGTATAACAGTTTGTGTAGTTTTAAGTTAAATTGGACATTTTGAATATAACAGTTGTCATAAGAAAATTATATTTTAATGTTTAGTATATCTAGTATCTATGAAGTATAACAGTATATGTGGTCTAGTAGTAGTTTCAAAATGTGTGCCGTATCACAGTTTTGATTAGAGTAACATTTGCATTTGACTAGTGAGTCATTTATTTAAATATATATATATTTATTTTTAATTATACTCAAACCGTTTACTTAACCTAAAAGTTTGTTGTATAACAGTTTACCGTACATGCATTAAATTCAAACTGAAAGCAGATGCTTAACAATTGGGGAGGCAAGACCAATTCCAATTACAAAATTTCAACTGTATAACAGTTTATATAACAGTATAACAGTTTGTATAACAGTTTGCAAAAATAGCATTTAATTGCTCTACTAACTGTTTTATACATGAACACGCCTCTCACACACAAACTACGCACACTCCAATTAATTAACCAATTTAGCTAAGAAGCAAGCAAAAGTTGAGAATTCTGCAAAGTTGTGTCCTACGAATGTGAATTCTTTTAGTCACCCAGTGAAGGTATGTGTGTGTGTGTGTGTTTGTATGGCAACAGGTCAAAAGTTTTTAGCCCAACTAACAAGTCTTGGCCGAGACGCATAGAGAGAGAGAGAGTACTTAGATGTCTTGTTGGAGCTGTTTCAGCTTTTGCTCTGAAAACTTTTAATAAACTCGCAAAGACAATATTTTGCGGACGCCCAGAAATGCAGACAATAATTTGATTTTATATGGCGCGAGCCACGAGAGCAATTTATTATATCTACACAAAAGTCAGACTCAGACTTAGAGTTGGAGTTGGAGTTGGTGCTAAAGTTAAAGTTATTGTTTGTTGCCAAAGCTTAGGTTAGTTTCCGACTGGACACACGATAAGAGACAGTGCGGTAAGTATAACAAAAAAGATATAGTAGATATATATACAAGGAGTAGAAAAGAGAGAGTGAGAGGGGGAACAGTTCGTAGTTTATGAGTGCGTATATTATACTCAGCTGAGGCTAAGACTCAGATTAGGTGGAATGCAAACATAATCCAAAGACAAGTGAGTTAACTGCTTTGACCCAATTTAATTAAACATATGTAGGCACATGCATGTACGTGTGTGTGTGTCTCTGTGTGTAAATGGTTGTATGTGTCATGTTGGCCTGGTTAGCATTTGTGTTATGTTCGCACCCGAAAACGGCCACGGGCCAAAGTCCATGTCGCCATTTTCTTGGGGTGCCAAAGCTAATGACAACAAGATGGCGACTTTATCTTAAGCCCATCGAACAGTTGATACCCTAGCTGGGGTCAGCCGATTTGTTTAACAAAGCTTAGTTCAATTTGAGTGGGAAAAGTTGGTAGAAGAATTTAGTTTAAAGTTTAAAGAGCTGCTAAAAGATGTCCAGAAATTGAAACTTTTATAAAATAGAGTCTATAAAAGTATATACAAACACTTCTTATACCCTGTATTTCACACTCATATTTAGAATACTTGACTTCACTGTAATTACTTCTGATTTGTTATGTCATCTTTAGGATTCAAAGTATTATAGGTATAATACAGCTCAATTGAATTAGTTTTTGTGTCACAAACTTTTTGTGAAAATGTAACAAAATAGTGCACAGTTAGAGCATACCCTGCTACAGGGTATTGCAACAGCTACATATGTAAAGGGGAAGAACCGAAGCGGTTGCTCTTGCCGTTGCCTGCTGATGCGATTCAACTGATTATGCCTATGTGTCCTCCAACTGTGTGTAAGCAGGATTTACACACACACACACATGCACACAGAGAGTGACAGAGAAAGGGAGATAGAGACAGTGGGAGGGAGACAGCATTATTGTAGCAAAAGGCGGCAGCGACAGCAGCCAACAATTAGTGTTGACAGACATTGCACTCTGGCAAAGCCCCAAAGGAATTTGAAGGCTTGTCGTACATACAAATGTGTACAAGTGTGTGTACAAGAGTGTGTGCGTGTGTGTGTGGTTGTGCGTGGGTGTTGCCACAAAATGCCCGGGCATGTAATTTGAATTTTGCTATACGACTGCTCGTGCGTCTTAAATGCAATAAAACTTATATATCGCCCCCAATGCAGGTTTGAAAAACGTATGTAATACCAAATATAACTCAAATAATACTAGTTTACCGTATAACAGTGCATATGACAGTTACTATGACAGCTTATTTTAAGCAGTCCATGTGTTTGTACTGTGTTAGCATTTGATACTTGCCTAAACTTGATTAAGTTCTCTGAGACACTTAATACAGCTATACAAATTCAATTGCCAACTATTAATATTTGTTTAATTTAGTTGGGGGTTATTTGTCTAGCACAGTTGGCAAAACATTTATTGAATTTGCTACAGCTTACACCTGGACTAAGTGTCCTTTTACCTGAGAGGTGGCAATGCGATCAAGCAAATTTATGGAAATTAAATTGATTGTGTGGAGTAGTTGGTATTATTTTATGCTCAAGTAATCCAAAAGGATGGAACTAAATAACAAAGGAGTATAGTTAAATGTGTGTATTAGTTATGTATGTTATAAGAATTTTATAAATAGTCCAAGTAGATTTTAAAACAGGATTTTAAAGCGACTAAGTAACAGTTACTTTAGAGTAGTATCTATAGTTATAACTATACAAAATCATCTAAGAAACCCCCATGAAGTAATCTTTGTAGTTGGGCAAACATAATCACTGCATTTATTAAGAGTTTACATTAAACCATCTATGCCCTCGAAGCATATCAATGGAGCCCTAAGTTGAACAGCCCGTCAAGTAACAATGGAGAACATAAACATGTGAAAAAAGTTTTAAATTTCAGCCAGACATCAACTCATCAGGTCGTTTACACGAAACAGGACTTACACTTTGGGCGATTGTAACTTGAGCAGAGCTAAGATGCGCTTTTTGATTAGGGAGAACGGTAGAGTATTTAAGCTGTACACCGAACAAAATACTGCTACAAAAACTTATTGTAATAGAAGTGAGAAATTTGATCATAGCATAATTTATATATCATTAAAAAAAATACATGTCTAAAGTATTAGAAGAAAGTGGCAGTCAAAAACAAAGCATAGCATTTTGTACAGTGTAGAGTTTGGGGATTCGAAAGCAGATTGAATGGCTGTATTGAGGGGTGTATAGGGGCGCCAGGGGGGTAGACCATGTAATTTGATTGCCTCTAAACTGAGGCACTTTGGCTCGCCAACATAAACTGTCAATGGTAGAGTTGCGAAGCCAAACAATGTGCGGCCAAGAAAATTGAGGGCTCTAAGGAAATCCATTTGAGGTTGAGCTTACGAGTATGTCCGTGGCAACAATAGGGGCAGCCACTGTTGCAACTGCCCCCAAAGTGTACATGTGTTTGCGAGTGTGCTTGTGTCTGTGTGTGTGTGTTTGTCTGGGTGTGTGCTTAGCAGCTGGACTTGTGTATTGAATGGCCGCAAACGCAACCGCAGCCGCAGCTTTGTCCACAGACTCTGGCCGTCTAATGAGGCAGCGGGGCAGCAATAAGCGCTGCCACAAAAGCAGCAGCAACAACCACAGCAACAACAGCGCAGACTGGCCAAAAGGGTTTTAGGGTAAATACGCTTTAAGCATGGCCATTGGCCATAAACGCACGCCTTTTGCCTAATTTGTCCCATTCTGCATTTATGAACTGCCAATGACTACAAAATGGCCAGCATACGCTGTGTTGTGTCTGTGTTGCCAAACATTTCGGCCGTTGCCAACTAAACTACTCATATTTTTTTGAAAACACTTTTAGTTTGCGCATAGTTTGGGAGATTGATCTATAAAAGTGTTATTAAAACTTTATTTATTGCTGGCAGTAAGCAGTAAAAGTTTTAAAGTGGATTTGGTGGCCTATGAGAACATGAATTGTAAATCAGGTACAGGGTCTGCTAGGTTTGTTGGCAAATAAATGAGGCATGGGAAAGCATATAGTATATTTATAATTTCTGTTTAAATTTCTAATTAATTAATTAAATATATTTTGTTAAGTACTACTACAGGGTCTTTTGCAGTTCGTTTACTAAACATAAGTATGTACTACTCGATTTATTTTGGAAGTTACTCTAACTAATATAAACTAAAAATAACTAACTAGCCAACTTATAGACAATTTCAGTTTAATTTAATTCCAATTAAGCGCTTAATATAAAAGTTTTATCATATGAGCTACATTTTAGTTTCCTTTTAATATTTTTTACTAGTCTTCCTCTTCAGCCAGCTATTAATTAGCTATAATGCCAACACTAGCAGTCTAACAGTTAGTGCCAAAAGTGTTGCATACTTTTGGGCAGCGTCAATTTGGCAATTGAAAAGAACAACAAAGTTTGGACACTAAGAGTGACCATAGCTCTTAGCTCACAAATGTCAACTATTTGTACACACACACAACACACACACGCACACACACATAAACAATTTATGTATGTATTTGAATAAATATTCTGTTGAAGCGCCTTTAAACAAAGTGGCACAAAAATGACATTACACAAAAAGGGATTTATTTAGTTTATTTGCTGTATATCAGCAGCCATAACTGTCAAGTGTTTGTTGTAGTTATAGCTGTTGTCCCACACCCTCTCTTTCTACACGACTTTATGTGTGTGTGTGTGTGAGAGAGCTACTACTTTCGTAGTGCTGTAGTAGAGCTTTAGCTGCATAGCGGCCATCATCATCAATCATTTTGATTTGCGCTAAAAACTATGCTATGCTTTTCTATGATGCCACACTGAACTGCAAAAAAAGAGCAGCCACTCACACACACACACACACACACTTACACCCACTCACATTTGCTACGATAAAGTACAGCTACAAAAACAACTACAACAACAACATGTACAAGGGACATGTGAAATGACAACAACAATTCATGTCGACAAGTTGTGTTTGCATTTTTTGTTTCACACTCACTGTTTGTCTTAAAGGGTATGCTGTGCTGTGCACTGCACTTGCTACAAAAGTATAGTAATTCATTTATATAGTTTACAGTGTATTTTTATCAGCTTTCTATTACTTTTCACACTCTGCGTAGTCATTAGGTTGTTTTAAAGTTCATACAGGGTATCTGCTAGTCGTCTGTGCTTCACTCTCTGTGCAGCTGGCTCATTTGCTTTTTAGACCCCGTACTCTTTAAAAAAGAGTAAAGGGGGTCTATTAAGTTTGTCAGAAGCGAGATGTGCGTAACAGGCAGAAGGAGGCGTGGCCGACCCCATAAAGTATATATATTCTTGATCAGCATCAACAGCCGAGTCGATATAGCAATGTCCGTCTGTCCGTCTGTCCGTCTGTCCGTCCGTCTGTATGAACACCTGGATCTTTTAAACTACAAAAGCTAGAGACACCAAATTTGGAATGAAAGTCCGTTTATGATGTACGCAGATCAAGTTTATTTCAAATTGATGCCACGCCCCCTACCGCCCCCGCAATAAGCAAAAAACCAGACACGCCTCGAAAAAATTTGTGTTTTAAGCGAATAACTCAATAGTTATGGCACTTAGGAGCACCAATTTTGGTACGCAGGTTCCCAGAGACAGCCTAAATGCAATGTCATTTAAAGTTTTGAGCTGCCACGCCCCCTTTGCTCATAGGAACTAAAACACTCTCCAATTTCAATGCCTTTCTGCAGGCATTAAATCAAATAGTACAGTGTTGTAATTTAACATACGCTTAGAGACTTACTATTTCTAACTTTCCTGAAAGTGGCATCAAAATCCTCTGTCAAACAACAGAGAAATTTCGGTTCAAAGCTCACGTTATTTTACTGCAAAATCACTGCATGCGCGCAACACATACAAACAAACACAGAAACATACAAACATATGTTCGAACGTTTTCTCTACCTGCTTTGGCGGCAGCTCTGCCCGGTGTCGCTGGCCGCGCCGAACAATGCTATACATACACACATATGTATGAGCACACATACATATTTGCAAATAATCGGAAGAATGATAGAAAGGGTCGTGGTGCAACTGGTAGAGTTGCGGCGCAATATGGAACCTTCGTATGGATCGCGGGTTCGAATGCTGACAATGACGATTGTTAATTTATTTACTTTTTAATTTTAACTCAAAATGTAAATATTTCATTTTAATTTTTTAAATTTCATTTTAAAATTTTTATTTTAATAAAATGGGCACTACTATGGGAGTACGGGGTCTTTTACAGTCGGCTCGATCGACTGTAGCCTTTCTTACTTGTTGTATTTGTTGCATTTAGTAAGTATTTGCTAGTCTTTTGTTTTGTTTGTGACTCAGCAAGTGCATTTGCATGCACACACACACACACACACTCACATAAATGTCCAACTGTGCTCCCCCTTCCTCCTGCCCTCTTATGCTGCACCCCTTCATCCTGCTGCTTATTGCTGTGCCATTCATCGTTCACTGTAAGTATGCATACTATATGCATGCATTAGTTTTAGCTGCTCGAGCAGTTAATAGATGGAGCAGAAGGATGCGGGCAAAGTTAGTAGTAGTCGCTTAAGGCGAGTAAGTTGACTATAAAAGACCCTGTATTTGTATTGCAGCTACTACAAAAAATAATTTCAGTTAAAAGACAAGAGCTCTTCTAAAAGAAAACGAAGTTTAAACATCATTTAATCATTTTTAAATACAATAATTAATTTATTTAAGCTAAAAGACATAAAAGTTTGATTCAGTTCAGATCTGGGCCAGATATAATCATGTTCTATGTATGAATAGGCTGAGTGTTTTTAAGATTTAAGAAATAAAAACAAATTTTTTTCTACCAATTACTGGATTAAGAGACTGAGGTCGCTACTTGGACGCATTTATTGATTAAGAATTAAACACCTTAAGCGACTAGAAAACTAACAAATTTCAACAAACCCCAGTGAACCCTCTACTCTATAGGATTACTGGGTGCAATGAGGGGAAACGCTTCGCATGAGAAAATATTTTTACGGCTTTGCTCGTAAAGTTGCTTGTCAAATATTTTTGCAGCATTTTTAAACATATTGCCATCTCTGTTATACAATTTCTCTTAGGCTCTGAGAGAAGTGCACATAATGAAATTTTAATTAAGCACAAGCAGCAGAAGGCGAAGAGCAAAATGTTCGCCTTTTAATTCAATTTATAATTACATGCAACATCTCCACTCTGGTAAGTATTATCCAGCGCCATCCACAGCGAGTGAGATGGGGAGAGATAGGGGGTGGGAAGATGGAGCTATCACAGGTAGAAAGTTGTCTCCATTTTTCGCGTTTGCCCTTCGCGAATCAATTAAAAAACATTTGCGAAATTGTTGGCTTGCTGCAACTGGAAACGAGTGCACAACTGAATGCTTGAATGAATGCAACAACGAATAAGCGAATAAACGAATACACGAATGATTGAACGAATCAACGATTGAGTGCATAAATGAATGAATGAATGTTACATTTAACGAATGAATGTTTAATATGTTTTTATCTTAAATGTAATTCAGCTCTTAAGTTGCCACTTATAAGTTGTTGTCTGTGTTCCCCCTCGCTGTCTCTTTGCCTACCCCTCTATCCCTCTCTCTCTTTTACCTTCTCTTTCTTCCTCTTTCTTTCTGTCTCTCGCACTTCTTTCCATCTTCTGTCGCTGCCAGACACGTCCTTTCATGTAATTCGATAGCTTAACCACAGCATCTTTCAGTTACTCTCAGTTCTGTTCTATACCCAAGCATTTGCTTACTCATTGGGTATATTAGCTGGGAAGTTGTTTTTCCCACACAGTTGTTAGCTTAAGCCTTTGGCTGTAAATAACCGCAAATAGCAGTGCTGCACTGTGCTCGACTGTCAAGCGCCTGATCTTCAAGTGAAAAAAAATAATTTTGCTAAGCTAAATAAATATTTTTAAAATATATTTTATCAACAAAACAATTGAAATTTTGTTTCCAACTGCCAATAGAATTAAAAAAATTTTATATGTATTTAAATATTGTTAAAGTTGTAGTAAAAATGTACTCCACTGAACCACTCAGCTTAAGCTCAAACTGAAGCTTAATTATATATTTTCAAAGCATTTTACTAAGTAAATTGTTGAGCTCAAAACAAATTTAAAGTTCTTTAAGCAAACTACACCTGCCACAAGTACATAATCCTGTGCTTACTTCTGAAGAGCTAGGCTAAAAGAGTTAATATTTTTATTTGAAGAGGCAACTCAAATAAAACCTCGTGCAGTGCCAATTAAAAGTAGCCAGGCTTTTTAGCTTGTTTTTTTTTTAGCTGCTGAAATTACCTTTAAATTATAAACTTGAGCATAAATTTACTCGATTTTGTTGTTTTGTGCGCAATTCATGACTTAAACACTCGAGTTTGGCATTTAACGTCTGCCATTTGGCCTAATTTCAAACGTTTATTCTCACTTCCCTCTCTCACTCTACTCGCTCCTCTCAGTCATCTGTTATACATGTTTGTTTTAGGCGTTTTGGGAAAGTTGTCTTATGGCAGTTTGCCAACGAGCATAAATCAAAAACTCGACAGAACCTTGAAATGTTCAATATGAATTCAGCCATATCTCATATAGAATAATTCTCCCACTGTCTCGCTATCTCTATGAGACACTAACTCGCTCTCTTTCGCTCTTATGGCTGATCTGTCACTGCTTCGCTTAGTGGCTGCCATTGCTTTTCCCAATTGCACTAATCTCGAGCAGCATTGCAACCAAAGAAAGAGGGAGAGGGCAAGAAGTGTGTGTGTGAGAGAGACAGAGCTAACGCTTTTCGCTTTCTCTCAAAACTTTCTAATAATTTCTATTTGAAAGGCGAACCAAAAGTTGTGCGTGGTGTGCAAAACTGTCATATTTCATAAGTCGCTTGGGCAGCATTATGACGGACAGTTTCAGGGAGCACCAGCGGGTTAAAGGGTGTGTGTGTGTGTGTGTGTGTGTTCGGGTGGGCGTTGGAGCCTGTCTGTGTATAATTACATGGTTCAACTGTCACGGCGGAAAACAAATAAATGAGTTTCGTTCACAAAAACTTTGCCAGCAGCAGCAGCAGCTTTCGCATACAATAGATGGATACGCCACGCCTCTTCTTACACTCCCTACGCTACCCCCTTAACCCTTGTGAGTCAGCAAAATGCACTTTGTGGCCATCGATCGTCGCACATGCATCAAAATTCGATACGCATTCATTTTGTTGCCCTTTTGCGTGGCCAAAAGTTTTATGAAGCAGAAATGCTGAAACTTTGTTGCCGCTTCTTTTACCGCCCTGCCACGCCCACCTTGTCTTAACGCCCTTCTGTATATGAAGGGCAGAGCAGCTACTGTCTGTCCGCTTGACATTTTAAATCAGACATACACTGAGCTGTAACATTTTAAATAAAAACAAAAAGCTCATTAAAAATAGTAGCACATAAAATTCGGTTATACCGACTCCGCTTAAAGCGTCCGTCCGGTTATTGCGACGAAAATTCGTTGACTTTGTGGCTCCCCTTCTCCTTGGTCTTCGGGTATAACCGGTATAACCGGTTAAAACGATGTAAAATCTACGGTCTCTTGAGTGTCGTTATAACCGGATTCTACTGTATTAATTTTATTTACTAATCTGTATATATTTCTTAATTATTACATATTTTCTTATTGACACATCTTTTTTAAGTACTTACCTCATGTTGTTTCTGCTTTTAATTAATTTAAATATTGCAGAATTTAGACCCCCATTTAAATCCTAGTAGAGTTTGTTTTTCTGAGTGTACTCACTGACACAAAATCAAAATGTGAAGCTTCTATGTTGTCATCAACTGTGACTTTACAGCCGACAGTTGAGAGTCGACAATCGACAGAGAGGGGGGAAAGAGAGAGGAGACAGCGGTTAAAGTCTGAATTGAACTTGTCTCCATTGAATCCTTGGGCATGAATGAAATACCTGAGCAGCCCAGAATTTGAGCATCATGGTCCGAACGTCTGAAATTAATTCAGATTGCAATTCCTTTGAATTATACGCATCACCAAACTATGATTTCTCATGAAATATTAATGTCGGCATGCGACATTTGATATTTTTCGCAGTGCGCTTTGTTTTTATACCCAGTGTAGGAGGTTTGACGGGTTTAATGAAGATGTGTTGTTTTTAAGTGCTTCATTTAAATGTATAAATAAAGCAACAGTTTCTGGTTTTATTAAAAAAGCTTTTCAAATTTGTCTACAAAGCGCAGAACTAAAATTTTAAATTTGTAATTTGAAGGGTATTTTTAAATTCGGTCGCATAAAAAGTACAGTGTATTGTAGCTTATAATATTCTTAAGTCTTTCTGTAAATTTCACCAAAATCGGTACAAGAATAAAAAATTTATACATAACTAAAGAAATGCAAACAACTTTTTTTTAAGTTAGTATAACTTTTAAGCCAGCAACACAAAATAAACCAAATTTATGCCTAAGTATCAAGTGAAATCAGGCGCGTAGTGTAGTATGTTAAAAACACTGGGTATTTTACAGTCGCGTGTACTTTAGACTTTAAAATTCCTTGTCCCACATTGGGCTGAATCGCAGTCTGAATGTGAGTGCAAATGCTAAACCGAGCCAGGGCCAACTTCGTTATCATTGTCAACATGCCATTGAGTCGAGTCGAGTTGAGTCGTATCGAGTTGAGTTGAGTTGACTCGACTCGAGTCTAGGTCCGTTGTGACCCGTCTTCATTGCCATTTCCACCTGAAATTTCCACACACCATTTCCATACCCATTTCCATTTCCATCTGGTTTGCCTTGTACATCTCTGTCGTCGCAGCCGGGCATAATCAGAGCAATTCCAAAGTTGTGTCTGTCAAAAAGGCACAAAATGTGGCCATCCATGGACCTCATTCACCACGTCCTCGTCGTCGTCGTCAACGCTGTCTGCTTCTCGCATATTTTCTATTTCTAGCTCTTGTTTTTTTTTTCTTCCTTCTCCCTGCCTTCCCCTCCTTTACACACTTTTTTGCGTTCTCTTTTTGTTGGCACTTCCTTTTTGACACCGGCGTTCCGCTACGTTTCACGGCTGTTGTACCTGCCACGCCCAACGTGCTACCCATTCGCAAAACCGGCTACGCTTTTTGGTGTCTATCAATGCCAGGCGATTGTCCTGCCACTGCCACGCCCATAGCCTCCAACTAGCAGCCGGAAAATGCGAATTTATCACACGAGCACGTACGCATATTTTCCTATGCGCCTGACCTTTTTTCCATTTCCATTTCTATTCGAGTTTTCTACTTTCTTTTCTTTGATTTTTATTTTATTCGGCACTCTGTAGGCGCAAACCTTGAAAGGTGGTTGAGTTTGAGGCTATAAAGTTGTAGTTGACTTCATTTTGTATACAAATTTAGAAAGCCACAATAAATCGACTCCAAAATCGATTTATCGGTAAATAATAGTCGACGTTGAATCATTTAGCTTGCCTAGAGACTTGAAAAAGAACCTCTAAAATCAATTAATTGCCACCAATAGGTAATTTAAAAATATTTTTCAAATATATTAAAGTTTTCTATATATTTATGTTATTTTATATGAATTAAAAATCGATAAATGTTGTGTAAAACTTTTCGATAAATCAATATTAATGCTGTCAGAATTAAATCGATTTTTGATTGAATGATTGCTCTTTTAAGCGGCTTTTTCCAGTCTATATGGCTCGTAGTTTTTCTTGCTATAGCCTATTTTTTCTGGAGAACTAAACGGGAAGCGGCAGAGACTGGAGGGCGAGCGAAGGGGAGCACTGGGAGTGACGTCCTTGCCGAAAAGTGGCACGATTGCTTCATTGCAAACGTCGTTATGCTCAAGTGCCGCACACAGATTAGTTAATATTCCACTTTGAATGTGTGTCGGGGTCGCCAACGGTCGCCAGTGGTCGACCTGCTTATCTCTGACGTTGCACGTGCCCCATGCGCTCCAATACATACAAACATACATACATATATATAAATATATATACATATGTACATGTTTATATGCATGTTAAGACATACAACATAAATACACATACGTGAGCTTTTGCATACGCCAATTCCTTACCCTCCATCCCCCCCTCGGTGCCTCCTGCTGCCAGACACTGGAATTGTGAATTTCAAATGTCTAAATTGCATCCTGTTTGTGGCAAATTCACTTCTGCAACAATTAAAAGCCAATTTTGTAGCGCACGACGACAGCTGGCAGCGCTTTGGGGTTTCTAATCAACGCAGCGGGACTACAACAAATACTTTTGCCATCCAACAGCAGAGGGGGGTAAATTAAGGAGTGGGGGTGGAGTGGGGGTGGAGTGGGGGTGGAGTAGGGGTAGCCCAGGCAGTCGGCGACAGGAAGGTGAGCAAAACACCGCCAATGGGGGTCTTATTTTCTAGCATTTCTCCTTTATTTCCGTTGCGCGACAAAAATTGCTAGACATTTGCTTAATGTTCGCTGCACAAAAACTGAGCAAGAAATTTAAAGGCTGTTCCCACTGCCATTAAAGCAGCTGCTAGATGCCCTACAAAAAGTGTGACTTGAACTAAGTAGGCTTAAAAAATGATTAGTTACAAGTGTATTGTGTATTGTGGTAGTCAACTCTAAATTTTTATTGAAAGTAGCAAAATTTTTTAGTGGACTATTTATTAAGCCCCTTTGTTTTGGCACAGCCAACTTAACAGTGCACTTAAATAAAGTGGCAACGCTTGCAAATTTTATTTACTATTTATGTAAACTTTAATACTCTAACATTTATATATTTTTAATAAATTTAAATAGTAGTTTTTTTATAAACAAAAAATAAGATTTAAAAAATAAATATAGTAAAATAATTAAACCGTTAAAGTTTATAAATGTTAGCACAGCTGATGAAAATTAAGTGGAAGTAGTTGGAAATATAGCATTACAATTTAATCTTTTCTTTTTAAAGGTATAAAAAATATTTTTAAAAATTTGTTAACATTTTTACACTAGCAGTTTATGGCCTGAATATTCTACTTTGGTGTGAAGC
The DNA here is from genome assembly GCA_035046005.1 of Drosophila acutilabella. NCBI lineage: Eukaryota > Metazoa > Arthropoda > Insecta > Diptera > Drosophilidae > Drosophila > Drosophila acutilabella. The sequence goes on from JAWNOK010000020.1 coordinate 2,847,093, forward strand.
TTTAACATTATCTAAATTCAAGTGAGAAGTTTCAAATCTTTGTCGTCTTAAATATGTTTGCTCCCTAAAGCTTTCTCTATATGTTCCTTAAAACACAGCTCCTTTGAATTACTATAATTTTAAAACAAAAACTGTACTTCATTTAAAAGTAAACCTTTAATTTATGCGACAGACTTTACACACATTCCAGCTCAACTTTATTTGGGCTAACAGCTGAGCTGCAAAGCCGCCAAGAAAGTCGTGAGTGCCCCGGCAAGAGCATAATGTAACGGTAATTGAAATGCTGGCCACAATTTCGCTTGGCTGATAAAACTGCCAAGCAGCGACCCAGACAGGATATGACACGGCAAATGCACGCGTCGGGGTGCGGGTTAGAGAAAGGGTGAAGAAAGAGGGGAGAGTGGGAGTGTGCCTGTGTGCGTGCTCTGCTCTTGTGGTCGCTAATTAAATTGTGCTCACAACTTTAGACACTTTAGTGCGATTCACATGCACTTTGTGGTGATCAGCAGCGGATCGCATTCCCCAGCAAAATCCTCCTCATTGGGCGCACTCTGGCGATAGAAATGCGGTGGTAAATTTGACACATTCAATACTCGCACACCCAGTGGACTGTCAATTGGTGCGCTCTGCTTTCTTGGCGTTTGTATCATTGGCAGCCAGATAAAGCGACGCATCTGTATTATATCCTGATAATGCATGCGATTTGCTCGACAGAGTTGGCCAACTGTTGTGCCGGATTTCAAGGCCAAACGCACCATGGTGTCCTCTGGGGTCACTTCGTGGCGTTGCCACGCCTGGCAGCTGCCCAGATTGGGTGCAGTCTCCGCGGAGCAAACGCGGCTCATAGTCCAAAAGAAACAGAAATGAAAACTCAATTGAAACACATTACATAACTGTATAGAAATATATTGAACATTTTTTCAAATCATATTTCGTTAGGCTATAATTGAATAGCCAACTGTGTGTGTGTGTGTGAGTTGTGTGCTGTCATGGCATCATTATATTCACATACTTCAGTGAATCATTCAAATTTCAGTGCCTCTTTGATGGCGATTAGCGTTTTATGCAAATTCACTTGAAATACACTCGCATCCTTCCATTTTCCATTTTCCATTTCATAGCCGCAAGTTAAGCCATTCGCTCGCATGTTCGTTCGTATGAATAAGTATAAAGTCAACGTTGCGTATACGCAGCGTATAACCAACGCTTCAATGCGCTAGTATGCGTACTCTATATACTTGTGCATGTGTTTGTTTGCGCTGATTGCTCTAGAAATAAGGGTTAGCATACAGATATAATTATTGCAAATTTTCTAAACCTTTTTGAGACGCTTCAATTCCACTTGAAAGCGACAATATTAAAATGGCACAATTTGTTTATGTTCAAATACAAAGAAATAACTCACTGTTTATGCTTTATATTATGCATTGACGAGCACTTTTTATTTGTTGTTAGCAGTGTAAAAGAATTGATCGAATTTCGGGTTTTAACGATGTAGGAACTGGGGTAATTTCACACGGTTTTAAGCAGAATTTTAATGATAAGAATTCATATAAAAATATCTAGTTGTTTATTTGATATAACTAAAAATTTATTTAATTTTTTAATGTATCCGAAAATAATTTTTTTTAAATTTATTAAAAATTAAATTTTTTCTAACCCAAGCTTTTATATTAAAACAATTAATAATGCATTTTATTTAACTTATTTTTAAAGAAAACATTTTTTTTTATATTCCTCAATATTTTCCCATTTTATTTAAAATTTTTAAATTTTATTTTTTATTATTTAATTTTAATTTTATATTTTACTCAATTTTTATTTGAATATAAATTCACAACCAGCCACAAAGCCTTTTTAAATTTAATATACAATTTAATTTCAATTTTCCTTCCATAATTTTCCTGCTTCCTAAACCAAATTTCTTAAAAAACATATTTAAAATTCAACCAGCTGAGTGAACTTATATGCTAGTCTAGTCTAGTCTAGTCAAACTCGCATATTCTTGACAAATATGCGAAATTGATTCGATAAACCCCAAAAACATTGACAATGGCAAACGATTGTGTGTGAACCACGAGCAGAAAGCTCAGTGTCTTGGCCAAAGTTGAGCTACAAAGGCGTTTAGATTTCATTTCGTATACATTTTTTTTTTTTTTTGACGGTCGTATTGGGGTTAATCTAGTGTGAAGTCATTTGACGGCAAAGCCGATTAAGTTGAACTCGATATGACATTATTATGAGCGAGACAAAGACTATTTACAGTCAGTGTAATCATGTGCAAGGGCCAAGTAAAAGCTGTGTGACAAAATACATATAGTATATGTGTTAGCAAAGTTATTTACTTAGCTATGTGGAAACTAATGAAGTTGTTTTAACTAAGCTGTTTAAAAGGTAACTTTTTAATGCAAAAGCTGTTCTTAGGGTTGAAATAACTGCGTCTTAAAATAGAGTAATTAAATAAGTTTCTCATCAAACTAAACACTAACTACCTTCAAGTCAAGCTCGCAAATTGTACTTAATTTTTCTCTCGCCTTAAAAACATTTTACCCGTTGCTGACAACTCACAAATTAATAAAATACAATTAACAAATTTTAAACTGTATCAAAATTTTGAGTTTCAACCAGAAAATGAATAAAACTGACGGTGGAGAGAGCCGCATTTACACACGGGATAGTCAAATTCCAGCTTATATACGAAGTCGTTTCTATGTGACCGTCATGCTATTTCTGGGCATGGCCAACGCCTATGTGATGAGAACCAACATGTCAGTGGCCATTGTGGCGATGGTGAATCACACGGCTTTGAAGGGCGATGATAGTGACAATGAGACCAAATCAAGTCAACAGAAAGATGGTGAATTTGTATGGAGTTATAAGCTACAGGGCATCATCTTGTCCAGTTTCTTTTATGGCTATGTGTTGACACAAATTCCATTTGGTTTTCTGATCAAATCCTATGGCGCTAAACATTTTCTTGGCTGGGGCATGATGATCAATTCCATTGTGGCTTTTTTAGTGCCGATTGCAGCACGTAAGGGCGGCTACATAGCACTCATCATAGTGCGTTTCATACAGGGTCTGGGCGAGGGACCTATTGTGCCGAGTACCCATGCCATGTTGGCCCAATGGATACCGCCTGATGAGAGATCCCGTTCCGGTGCCTTTGTCTATGCCGGCGCCCAGTTTGGCACTATCGTGTCGATGCCTTTGAGTGGACTCTTGGCGGATTATGGCTTTGATGGCGGTTGGCCATCGATATTCTATGTCTTTGGTGCCGTCGGTACCATTTGGTGTATCTGCTTCATTTGGTTTGTGCCGGAGCGACCGGAGTCATCGAAGAACATCAGCGAAGTGGAACGCAAGCATATAGTCGAAACAATTTGGTCGAATCAACAAGATGAAGGCGATGGCAAGAAGCCATTGCGTAGAATCTTTACCTCACTACCATTTTGGGCCATACTCATAGCCCACTGTGGTCACAATTATGGCTATGAGACACTGATGACGGAACTACCAACCTACATGTCCATGATAATGAATGTGACACTGAAAGCGAATGGATTTCTATCGGCCCTACCCTATTTGGCCATGTGCTTGTTGGCCATTGCCTTTGCCTTCCTCGCTGACTTTCTCATACGCAAAGAGTTTAGCATTACGTTGACGCGCAAGTTAATGAATTCAATTGGCCAATACGGTCCGGCCGTAACGCTCTTAACCGTGGGCTATTGTCATACCAGCCTGGTGCTAACCGTTCTCATCTTTACCATTGGCATGGGCTGCAATGGCGCCATCTACTCGGGCTTTAAGATCAATCATTTGGATCTATCACCACAATATGCTGGATTCCTTATAGCCATCACCAACTGTACTGCTAATCTGGTCGGTTTGACTGCCCCGATGATCGCTGGCTATATTATCCATCTGAATCCCTCTATAGACAATTGGCGTATTGTGTTTTTAAGCTCTTCGGTTGTGTACATTTTCACGGGCAGCGTCTACAACATTTTTGGCTCGGGCAAACAAATTTGGTAACGCGTTTGCCATTGGTCAGAAGAGAACATAGTTTACTCAGCTTTGCTAATGACATTTGTATATTTAAATGTTTCTGGTTACCGCAGATTGAACATGGAACAAGCAAGCACATCAATCAATTCATCCTGACACTGTTTCCAGCATCGCTTCAATAATTTATTTCAAATTATTTGCATGTGCTGCTTTCATTTTGGTTGTATTGGGAACGACGTTTTGACGACTCATTTTTACTGTCAGTTTTAAGGAATAAAATATGCAATGACATTTTTTTTTTTTTTTGAAAATAAAAGAAATTTAGAAAAACTAAATTGTGAGTTTTTTATATATTAAAAATTGTTGATAATTTTCATTTTTAATTTCAAAGTTAAATTAATTTAAATATACTTATCTCTAGTCAATAATTTATTTTCTGATTTAATATTTTGAATACTACTTTCTAAAATAAAAAACTTGAAATTATTTTGCTGGTTTTGCTGTATAAAAAACTGTTTTTGAATACTTAATTTTTTCAGTAATTTTTAAAAAATGTATCATTAAAAAAAAATAATTTTTTTTAAGAATAATAAAAGAAATACAAAATTTTCAAATTTTGAAAAAATATAAATTTACTCTGAAATTTAATAACTAATTTAAAAAAAAAAAAAAAAAAAAAATTTAATGAAAAATAAAAAAAAAAATTTTAGAAACACAAGAATTGGATTATTTTTAATATAATTTTTTAATCAAAAAGATTGTAAAAAAAAATAAATTTAAATATAACTTAATGTAAGATAGTTATTTTTAATTAATTTCGATATTTAAGTGTTGGCAGCCATTGATAAGTTTTATGGTAAACTCCGTTTTAGTATTTAAGTATTTTCGTATATACTCGTTTCTGGAATGGCAAAATATGGTGGTTGGTCACACCGACTTCCATATCCGGTCTCTTTGAATCGAACCGGCAAATCGGGTGGATGTCAAAAATAGAACATCGGGAAATAAACCTTGTATTTCATAAACATCGATAACTAATTGCCGTCTTTTCTAGGAGTTTACATTAAAAATATATTTTATTTTATAATAAAATGTTTTAAGCACAACTTCTTAAAATAAATTACATTAATTTATTTTAATATACATACATAGTTACATTCAAAACATACCCAATTTTCTCATAAAAAATTTTATCGCAGTTGTTTTATATTAAATCCTTTCGCTAAATAAGCTTAGATAAGCAATAAAATGTTAAAGATTTAATTAAATTGAATTTTTAATTATGAAAATATAATTGTAAAATGGTCGCACACATTTGCCAAAATGGCGGTCTACACCTCTGGGAATATAATGCTCTAAATCGCATTAGTTATGCCGGTAGTGTGATGTCTCTATCGCCACGGAAGCTGTTCCCGACCTAACTAAAACTCAACTCAAACCTTTAAACTACAAGTGCTGACATAACTGAAGGCAACTCGATGGCTAAAAGCCCAGTAGTATATAGTAAAAATATAGTAAATTAATTGTGCAACTTATTAACTAATATAAAACTCACTTTTAGCTATCATATATAGGTTGGGTTGTCCATCTAAGTGATTTTCTTTGATTTTGACACTATCTTTTGCCACCAACTGTGTACACCTGCTACACTCTAAAACTACAGGGCTTAAAAACAAGCGAAAACCGGAAGCACTTCAACAAGTTTAAGCCGCTTAAGTTTCATTGCAGTAATAATTTGCGTGCACATCAAACAACGCCCAGTTTTGTGGGCATGGCTGTCACTTTCCGCGCAATTCCTGACAGTCGTTAGATACACTTGCCTGGCTACAGCTGCAGATACTCCCACACACACACACACACAGATGCACAGCGTGACAGATATTCGTACCTGCAGTTGGCAATAACTGACTGTGTGGGTATATGTGTGTGCTTGGGTGTGTTTGAAGCCAAAGTTGGTAATGTTCGTTGCAGACACTGTTGGCCAACATGTTAACTTGTCTGCACGTCTCATTTTGTCGCCAGCGAAGCGTCTAGATACGAGATTGGAGTTTGCAGATTCTAGGCAGTAGAAACCAGAAGACAGACCACGAGAAAGAGAGAGAGAGAGGGTAATGGGAGGTAGGGGAGCACATGTAATTGGGTTTTCACTTGATTCAACATGCACCAAAATGTCAAAGAATACCGCTAGTTTATTCGCAATCGCTGGCACTTTTAGTTACCTAAAACTTATAAATAATATATATAATAATATGGTCGCAACACAGTTTACATATTTGCTTGGAAAGTAGTCGTCTCAAGCTCATAATAAAATTGTAGATTTATTACCTATAAAAATCTGTAGCTTACTTAAAATTTATTGATCAGCTCAAACAACACGTATTTTAAAGTAAAATTCGTTTATATTAAAAATCTATTTAATTTAAAAAAATTTGTATTTTATTTCATAAAAGTTTTCGCTCTCGTTGCTCTTTGCTTCTCTTTTTCCTTCATAGAATCGGCTTATATATTCTCGCTCCAGGAACTGATCAAATTGCAAGCTCTCTGCTTTACAGCTCTCTTACAGACTCTAAATCACTAGCTAAATATAGTAGTTAATACCCCACAGATATTTTGCACTAAAAGTTTTCTCCATAAATAGTTTTCATAGAATTTTTGATTGAATTTACTCGATTGTTTTACTCGTTTGTCTTACTCGTTTGTTTTATTCGTCTGTTTAGTAAGCTTGTTTTACTCGTTTGTTTAGTTCGTTTGTCTTACTCGTTTTTTACTCGTCTATTTTACTCGTTACTTGTTTGTTAATATTTTTAACTGACCTACTCGTTACTCATTATTTCCGCTCCTGTAAAGAGCAGGACATGTATGTTCATGCAGAAACACAGGCAATGTGCTTTGCAAGTACTATGAGTAGTAATAATCAGTATGTTTGGCAAATTTTTATGCTACTCTGTCACAGACAGAGATTGATGACAATCGATTTTATTAAAATATTCTGTGCACTCGTCTATTGAAGCACAAACTACGGACAAGGGGATATCTCAGACCTTTTCTAATGTGTGTGTACTTCAGTTACGGTCAACAAAAGAATTTTGTGGTTTTCATTGCGGAGATTTTCTATTTATGCAACGGCAAAACGCAGTGTTGGCTATGAAAATGCCATTTTTCGTTGCCCAATGCTCGTACTTCGACTCGTACTTATAATAAATAAAATCATTCGGAGAACACAAGAGGCAAATCAAGAACAGACATGAAGCCAGCACTTGAGATTCTCTATTTTTCGAATATTGAATAACCTGACAATATGGCCATAAAGTTGGCCCCACAACGAGGGTTGGCAGAAAGAAAGAAAAAACAGTAGTCACTGGCCAAAGTACTGTTTAGTTTGCAGTAACATGAACGCGGCTGCACTGAGAGAAATTTAGCTGTATGTAGTACATACATTTCACTAGAGTTTTGGGTATGTATATAAATGAAATGAAGGTTATAACTAATGGTACTCTAACTATAGGGTAATCATTTATAAACTGCTTAAAAAGTTGTGGCTTTGTTTAGCTTTATTATTTTCTAGAGCTTTAATTGGGTATAAACTTTAAGCAGAGTACTGAATTTTGGTTTTTAGGCAAACAAACAAACAGAAAAATATTTTTTCCTGAAATAAGTAATTTTTGGTACATTCCTTTAGTTACCATAAAGTTTACAACTGTTGCCATTTGTACCCCTCTTTTTTGTCAGTGCACTAAATATCAATACTGATCCATTTGGGAATGTGTTGTCACTTGGAATTTGCTGGGCGTTGTTTGGCATATATACATTTATATATATTTCATTTTATGCTTGCATGTTATCCACATTGGGGTCGCGACCCTCTATTGATTTATTTATTTGCCAAAGTATGCAACAGTTTTTTTTTACGCTACTCCTGTTGTTGTTGTTGCTGTTGTTGTCGCCCTGCTGCAATATTGTTGCATATAAAAATGAAGCCAAAAATGGCACAAAAATTAAAACAGAAACACAACATCATTGACCCAAATGCAACTTTCCAATGGACAACAACAAAAAAAAAACCTGACGAAAAAAATTGAAAATAAAACTATAAAAAAATTGAGTAAAATGAAACCAGAAGGGAAAAAACATTTGTAGAATTCGCAGTATTTGACGTTTGCACAAAATGATTGGTTTTATTTGGATGCGCACACGCAGCAGAAGAACAGAAGAGATCAAAAGATATGCAGAGCGAGAGAGAGAGTAAGAGAGTGAGAGAGTGAGGGGGGCTTAAGGAGACCAGTCGTAACCAGATATTGATGAGCCAAAGCAGTTTTATCGCCAACCAGACGGAAATTAATCACAGTTGCAAACGTGCAGCAAACCGTGAACTCTTCTCGCAATCCCAAGCAAAAACAAATTCCCCGTTTTTTCGAATGGGGATTCCCCCAGTCTCCATACCCCCATTCATACCTTTTTAGAAGCAGCCTGCATTATGTGCATCAGCATGTGCAAAGTCTGAATGTGTGCAAAGTCAACTATTTTTTATACACAGTGTAAAGTTTTTTTCTTGGCCTTGGGCTGAAGAGAAATCTTTTGAAAATCATAAGGAAATCATTTAAAATTGTCAGTTTCTTTTATGGATTCAAGTCATTGGAACATACAGCAATTTCATTTGCTGCTTTGAGAAATTTAATTCAGTTTCTTAGAAGAGTAAAAGAATTGTAAGAAAGCAAAGAAAGTAAAATGGTAAGACAGTATTTTGAGTATGAAATACTTCGTGTTGCATAAAAAAATAATTTCTGAATTTTATAAAAGGTTGCCTATGTAAATACCTTTGAAAATTATAAAAACTTTCAAATATTTTATATTTCTTTAATTTTTAATTTTATTTTAAGTACTAAAATGACTTTTTATTGAGCTTAACTCAATAACTAAATAATTAAAATATTTCCAAAATTTAATACTTCTTAAAAAAATATTCTCTGACCATTTTAAACTTAAATTTTGCTTTTAACATAAATTAAGTTCATCATTTAATCTATGACTCATACAAACTCAATTTTAAATTCGATTTAAACACAAATAGTTTGCAAATCCTTTGTGCAGTGCCAAAAATTCCACAAAATAACTAAAGAGTCTTATAGCTTAGCAGCTGGGCATTTGTGATTTAAAATTTAGATTTGAAAGGATTCTACAGTCTTATGAAACATTTAATAAAACTAGTCGTATATATGTGTCTATAGGTGTATATACTTTTAATTAACTCTGAGCATTGGATACAAATTTTAAACTCTTTTTGGGCTAACAAATTGCTTTTGTATTTTTCGCAAATGAAATGCACAGAAAGTGCTCGGTTTCAATTCCCAGAGGATAGAAAAGAATTTTTCGTTCTTACATAATCCATAAATGAAAACCTGGTCAACAAGTTTTGTTTGTTAACTGCCTGTAAAAGTAATCAATTTGTTGGCAATTCTGTAGCCAATAATATTCAACTCTATTCGAGTTTTTTATGAGACTGAAAACACACAGAAGAAAAGGCCACAGAAAATCCAAAAGCCTCGAAGCTCTAAGAGTGGTTAAGTCAATGCAAATACGAACGTGCGGCAACGTTGCCACATGTTGCAAGTCTGCCATCGGCGCCAGGCAGTCAGCCAGTCAGGCAGCCAGGCGTGTCCTTGAAGCGACCGCAGTGCAACAGTAACAGAAACAGGTGTACAATTCCCCAACGGGTTGTACACTGACAAAATAAAAGTGAGACAGGCTGCAGTAGAGGCAGACGACTGTAAAAGACCGCGTAGGCATTCCATTAGGTTTGACCTATGGAAGCTAAAGGATATAGTAGTTCGATCCAGATCAAATTTGGTATGGATAGTTTTAGTAGTACTCTACACATATTGTATAAATTTGGTATTGTAATTTAAGTGGCTTCAAAGTTATGTCGTTCTAAAAACATGAGCTTTAAGCTTTCATGACCCTTAATTTTGAAACTACTAAACTAATCGCAACTAAGTTAACACATGCTATATATGGTATCAGTAGGTGTAACCTGGCTAACATGGGAGAACCATTTCCCACATTTCTTCAAAAATAGTTAACGACTACAGGGTCTTTTAAAGTCGATTCCCTCTTGTTTTAATATTAAATTGAATTTGAATTCTTTGTGGGTTTTTTGGCAGTGTATACATTACTGTGCGCAGTTATCTGCTCTTTGTGCCACATTATGGGCTGAATGCGCTTAGTGGCAACCACAAGCTACTAGCTACTAGCTGCCATATTGGCCAACGGGAGGACTGCAACTATTTTTGTGTGTTGCATGCAACAAAGTCAAACAGTTTGCAGTTGAAATAACTAAACCAGCCATCAATTCGCATCATGATTGAAGTGGCAGCAAGAGGGGCAAGTGGGGCAAGCGGGTCAAGTGGGGGTAGCAGTTGAGCTGAGGTTTAAGCTGCCAACCGCAGTTGTAGTTGGAGCGGAAACAAGCGTAACGTTCTGTGCGTGTCTGCGCGTGTCTGTGCGTGTGCATGCGTGTCAGTCCCAGGTGCTGGCGACATGGAGATGCAACTGTTGCACAGTCGCTGCTCAAATATTATTACAAATGGCAATAGAAGCACGCATTACACAGATACATACAACAACACTGAAAAATGGCAAAAATCCTTTGCGGGAATTTTGCGACGTTGCGTATCATGATATGCAATAGCAACAATGTGCAAATCTCGTTAGTGGAATAATACAAACACACCCACGCAGACATAAATATATTTTTGGTAAATTTATGCATTGCATGCGGCGACTGCAAACGGCACCGGAAGTGCACTTATGCCGCACTTCTATTTCCGCTACAGTTTGCAGTTGTTCTCGTTTCTCGTTCCTCGCTCCCCGTTCCTGTTGTGGCGGCAAAGTGCGGCAATTGAGATTGATGGCCAAACTATTGCAGCAAATTTATAATAGCGAGCATATTTCTAATCGACTACAATTCGCATGGACCCCATAAACTATATGAAATTATTATAAAAACAACTGCCAACAAAACTAAAGTCTTTATTTATGAACTTTAAATTAAAAATCAAAATTGAACTAAAAAAAACTTTAAAATTAATTCTAAGAACTACACTTAATTTATTTTTAATTAACTTAATACTGACAAAATATTTAATATTAAAAAAATAATTTTATTTCAGACATATTTAAATACATTTCTTTGTTTATTTTAAATATATTTCTTTTAATTTAATATCTGTTTAAATCAATAATTTTTTAATTATTATAATAATAAAGCTTCAGTTTGGGGCATAACTAAGAATCGTGAACCTTCATTCAATTGTTTTTTTTTTTATTTATTTATTTCCTAACTTATATTTGGGGCAATAAATAAACCACTTATCAATAAATAAATGCTTAAATATTTAAATACCAACATTTAAATTACTAGTTATTCAATTTATTTTTTTTTTTAATTTAAATTAAAACACCTGTATTCCTATCCAAATCTTTTGAATATAAACTTATAATATATTAAATTTATTTAGATTTGTTTTTTATTAAAAATGTCTAAACTTCATTTCTATCTCTATCACCTTGTGTATAAGCTCAATAGTATTCCTAAGAAATCTTTAAATTACTTCCGACTACAATTTTAGCTTTCTAGTTATTTGCTAATCAATAAAATGCCAGTAGTCAAGTAAAATTCCATTCACAAACGCTGAAGAGATTTCAAATAAAGCATTGCAACATCCAGTATGGAAATATTTTGTATTGATTGATTGACTTTGTAGATGCAAAACAGCAATAACAACTTGAATTAGAGAAACTTCTAGGAATGTTGCAACATGCAAAATTGAATGACAAGTGACATCAAGATTGATTTGCTAATTAACAAACTAACGGAATGAGAGTAATGCCAATGAGTTAATTACGTTTTAATTGATGAAATCTCGCAGTGTGAGACTTGACAATCATAAAAATGTTGAAATCAAAAGTTGAAGTTAACTTTTTACTTGCGTATCTATTTTTTAGCTATGGGTGTGACAAATAGCTATTAATATTTTGTATTGAAATGATAATTGTGTGCCTTAAAAATTTACTTAGGTTTTTATTATATTTATTTATTTATTGTAGCTGAAATTTCACTTTGATTTTAGGCTTAGAAATATATTTTCTTCACTAACATATCGTATAAAATTTATATAGATTTTAGTTTTGATTGAAATAGTTTGGAAAAGGGGAAAAGTTTAGCAGTGAAGAGTTGCCTAAGAATATGTCAAGTTGCCAAATTATTTGACAGATTTCAGAGCACAAACTGTCTGCATTTGTCAGATTCGTTGTTTGCTTAAATGGATGGTTGAACGAATGGTTTAAGCCTTAGAGTCGCTTAGACATGCCACGTTTTGTTGCACGTTTGCCAACACTGGCAGTGTGCACTGCAGTGCCGCATTGCTGATGTGACATTGTGGCACGTGTCCATCAAAAATTTGTGTGAGGCACTGGCAAATATTTGGTTGATAGGTGACAGTCAGAAGCGAAAACTGTAAATAATAATCATAATAAAGGAACGATTTCTTAGCGAAAGTCAAGCACTAAACGACGAGATGCCTGAGTAGACAAGCAGCTGAGGAATGTTGCATGTACCACAATAGACGACATGGCAACGTTGCCACTGCTTAAAGTAATCCGATTTAAAATGCACCAAATACTTATGTGTGTGCAGATACCCACACATAAAAATATATATGTGTATGGCAGTCTCACAATTGGATTCGCTGAACACGTCGCATTTGCCGCGTTAAGGCGCCACCAAGTGGCAACACCCCCAGCTGCCCACAATGTTTCCCCACGCGTCTGCGTGGCAACAACAGCGTCGAGTGCCGTCAAACTACTCAGTGCATACAATGGCTTATGCGAACAGTTTTGTGCATTCTTAAACTCAGCAAACTCTAACTTTAAGAGGAGAGGGGACGCAGTGTTGCCAGAGCTGCAAGTTTTTATAAAGAATTCAAGCTGCTTGATTTGCTAAGACTATTAAAATGAAAATCATTTGATTAAAAAGGATTTGAAAGGCGATTTAAATATGATAACCTGAAAAACTCAAACAGAGTTGCCAGACTTTTAAAATAGAGCTACTCTTTTATGCATAAACACATCGATTTTTAGTCTTTATGATGGTTAGTACAGCTTCTATTACTATTACAAACTTCTTTGATTTTCACTTCCAGCGTTGCCACCCTGCAATATCAACACGTTAAGTTGGCTGCGTCTCAACTTGTCATGAAGCATAAGCAAACTCACCGTCAATACTAGTAATGCTGTTTATTCACGCACTTCTCATCTCGCACACATTTCCATAAGCGATTTTATGAAATGCGTTACGTATACGCCAAGTAATACATTTATGCAGTCGCAGCTTATCATTGAGCTGAGCTCAGCATCGACTTTGGAAGTTTTGGATTTTGTATTTTTGGATTTTGGATTTGTATTTGCTCGTACTTTTGCCTGCTGTCTACTGTCTGCTCTTGGCTGTTGGCTGTTGAGCAGAATGTTTTGGCTTTGTGCTCGCATTTTGCGTATTATTTGCCTTTCTCCACCGTTGCCAAGCATTTTCCTTTCATGCTTTTTATACTCTCTGCAAGAGTATATTGGGTTTGTGCAAATGTATGTAACAGGCAGAAGGAGGCGTGGCAGACCCCATAAAGTATATATATTCTTGATCAGCATCACAAGCCGAGTCGATATAGCCATGTCCGTCTGTCCGTCTGTCCGTCTGTCTGTCTGTCCGTCTGTCCGTCTGTCCGTCTGTCCGTCTGTCCGTATGAACAAACAGATTTCAGAGATGGTAAGAGCTACAAGTTCGAGCTTGGTCTCAATCGATCAGATATTTAGTCAGTCAATACAAGAATCTTTTTTTTTTCGATGCCACGCCCCATTCGCCCACAATAAGCAAAAAACTAGACACACCTCGGAAAAAATCGGTGTTTTCGGCGAATATCTCAGTAACTATGGCACTTATGATCACCAATTTTGGTATGGAGGTTTCTAGTGACATCCTAAATGCATTGACATTTAAAATTTTGGACTGCCACGCCCCTTTCTCCCACAATTAATAAAAATTGTCCTCAACTTTTGTTCGGTTTTTTGGCTTTTATTTATATAGTACAGTATTGTAATTAATAATTCGTGTGGAGACTAACTATATCAAACTATCCTGAAAGGCGCATTGAAATCGCACGATAAACAAGAAAACTAGAAGCGTTACAATATTGATAACTGAATGCAATATCTTGTATGAGTGCAAGCGAAACAGAAACATACAAGCACATGTTCGAATGTTTTCGCTGCCTGTGTGGCGGCAGCGCTGCCGCATTGGTATCAATGTATGAGTGCAAGCGAGATAGAAACATACAAACATATGTTCGAATGTTTTCGTTGCTTGTGTAGCGGCAGCGCTGGCCGCGCTGAATACACACATACATACATACATGTATATGCATCATATATTGTCTTTCGTATGTGTATTCGCATACAGACAAACAGATGTATGTGGGATTATGCTTAGATTGTTTTTGTTTCAACGTGTTTTAATGCAAGTAGTACACATTGTAATAACTCGATACAGATTTTAATAACTTAATCGGGGAAAAATGCAGAGAGTATTATACGGTCGGGCGTGCTCGACTGTACTTTTTTTACTTGTTTTTTTTGCATAGCTTCTCACTCGTTCTTTAGCTGACAGCAATCTCAGAATTCAGTCTGCATTTTATGCGTAGTCTTTAAAAAATATACAAAAAGTGCCACATGAAGTTGAAGCAACTTTAAAATGCAGCCAAAAATTAGGCATGCAATTGATTTATTAGTCGAGAAATTGCAATTTTATTTAGCGAATGTATGTGGATTTTTGTTATTTTTGTGTATTTTGTTTTGCATTGCAAATGCAATGAAAAATTAAGCGAAGGACGGTGTGGGGCGGCTGTGGGTGTGCAGATGTGGGCGTGTTTTATCAGCAAATTAATGATTATTGCGACAATGCATATGAATATACATAAATAAACAAAAATACGCCATCAACAAATAAATGCATGTATAAATAAAACTCAACTGGGCATATATAGAAGCACGTGTGTGTGTGTGTTTGTGTGTTTATTCTATTTATGTATTTAGTTGTGCAGATATGTCTCTATAAGCAGGCACGGACTGCGCCGCCTGGCAGTCATAACAATAACAATGTAAAATCGCTTAGATTTCAACCGCAGAATGTACAAGCGAGATGGGTAGACCCTAAAAGAGAGACGGAGAGACTAAAAGAGTGAGAGGAAGAGAGTCACGCATACAAGGGAAAGGCGGAGTCGCAGCTCCTTCATTCGATGCTTGAGCTAAGATATGCGAATGCCTTTGGGCACGTACAATCCATTCATTCAGCAAATACCAATAATAGACACGTACGCAGCCAGCGAGACAGAGACAAAGAGACCCAGAAAAAGAGAGAAGGAAAAAGCCAGAAAAATTGGTAGAGCGCCAGCAGGGGAGTGTGGCGGAGTAGCAGAGAAAAAAAGGCATTTGAAAATGGCACAACAAGAGCAATAGAAAAAGTCAATGAATGCCGGCGCAAGTAAAGCAAATTTGCTAAAGACAATGGGACTTTCAACTCACTACAAAAGACAGAGATAGCAATGGCATATATATGAATGAGACAGAAAGAGATAGGGAGAGAGAGAGGAAGTTGTTACTGTAATGGAGAGCGAGGGAGAGTGCTACACACATGGCATAAGAAAACAATATGGCAAAACAATATAGATAAGTTCAAACAACTGCCGTTTACTACCCCCCCATCACGCCCCCATCAGTCCCAAGCAGCCCACCCCAAAAACAAAACACACAGACACACGCCTTGGAATGAAAATGTTTTTCTTGGCCCAAAGAATTTGCGCCACTTAATGCGTGTGCTGCCAACAAATACGACAAACTCTCCTCTCTTATAATAATAATAAGTATTTACGTAGAGCATGTAGTTGCCTGCCACTCCCCCTCTCTCCCACACTCCCCGTCACTCTTCACTTAGTTTGCCCTTTGACTTTCATCTTGCGTGCCAGAGCGATCGTTAATCAACATTGCTCTTGCAAACTGTACATTGAGGTGCTGCACATTCCCCGCATCTTTTGCAACTTTCTTCAGTTTCTTATTTTTTTTGCTTTAGTGGAATTGCTTCCGGTATTTTGCCATGACTTTGTTCCAATGAGTTGACACAATTTGTGTGTGTGAGTTTCTTTCTTAAGGAATTTTCATTTGTTTCTCGCGAATGACTGTCATACGTTGCGTATGCGCAACGTTCTCTGTCAACTGTTGTCACTCACGCTGTCAGAACGTGCAAATTCATGAAAACTACTGTGTGAAAATAGGGAAAACTAATAAGTTACTACATATATTAATGCATAAACCACGGCAGGTAATTACGTGGGAAGTTACACAAAAAGATACTCAGTATTGAAAATTGAAAGTATTTTCTGTAAAAAAATGTATAAAGTTTATTATTAAACATACATAAATTATCAATAATATATTAATTGGTCTCTAACAATATTTTAAGTATTTTATTGCACTAAGATAGAGACAGAAGTGTGTGCCAAAATAGCACTTAAATATTGACTTTTCATTTAAACAAAATTTGTATATTTTTTTTTTAAATATATTCCAAATTTATTGCAGTGACTGCAAACATTTTTAATTTAAATAATAACAAAATTATAACAACTGTTAAATTGTAGCAATTTGGCAGCTAAACAATTATTTGTTCTAAATGAAATTTTATTAGTTTTATTGCAAATTAATAGGATGTGTGGAACAGTGTGTTAATTTGGAATATTATTTTAAATTGTTTCATTGAATATTTAATTTAATTTTAAGTTATATTTATGGGCGCTTACAACCTTGATAATTACAACAAAGTAAATAATTGTGCACTTATTTAAAAGCTATGAATTTGTTTTATTTTCCATGTGATCAATTTATTTCAAATAAAATTTTTGATGATTTTAAGGGGTTAAGTGGGTTTCAGAAATTTTGAAACTCGATTTTTTTTTTTTTGCTTATAAATTAATTCAATATGTTTACTATATTCTCCCAAAATTTGGAGCCGATCCGAGTAAAATTTTAAGAGATAGAGCCTTCGAAATTTCCGCTCATTAGAGTATTTCCTTCTGAAACGTCGCAGTTAATCATGTTTTTCTCGAAAGCGTGTTTTTGAAGCTATTTGACACGATTGCTCGAACAGTTTTGAACCGATTGTTTTCAAATTTTGAACACTTATTCAATATGACCTCGTGACAAATCTGAACGAAGGATTTTTTTTTTTTTCAACATTTACTATTTTTTAAGGACATTTGAAGTTCAAAATTTCGTCAAAAAAAATTCAAAACGCTGTCAAATATTCAATTTTCAATATTTTGGATTTTCCTTCGTTCAGATTCAGGGCTGAAGTGTTTACTAACAGAAAAAATTTTTTTTTTTGAATTTCAGATGATCCGTTCTCCTCAAATCGTGTCAAACACGAGGGTCCTTTTTTTTTAGTGTTCCAGGACATTGGCTCCCGTCGGCTCAATTTTAAAAATTTTTTTATGAAACCAATTTTAACGTACAAAGGAAATGTCAATCTTGTTATCTGTTTTTTGTTCTAATAAAATATCTCACTGCAAACACCCAAAAAAAATGTTTGAAAAAGTGCTTAGTTTCAGCCTCTGAACACCACTTAACCCCTTAAGGAAGTGAAAACTAGTAAATCATTGTTATTTATTTTGTAATTCAGGTATTGGTAATAAAGGTGTGTAAAGTTATTTTATAAGTCTTCTTTTATTTCATTTTAATTTTATTATTGATATTATTTTATTGATGCAGTTTATTACACACTCTCTAAGCGGGTTCAACTAAGTGTATTTGCTCTTTGTTTTATTTATTGACTGAGTATTTGCTTTGAATAGAGCAAGAAAATGCATTACTTTGTTAATATGCCTTAACAGCTTGTCAAGTTTTACAGCTCAGCATTTTTTTTTTTTTGGTTTGTTTTAAATTTTATTTGTTGTGTCTCCGTTATTCTTAGCGCTTTTGTTGTCAGCTTAAGCTGTTGGCTTTTCTCTGTGCGCTTTGCGTGTTGTAGTCGTCGCCTCACTAAACCCATTAAAACGTCATAATCAACATAATCATAAGGATAATGCACAGCAAGGCAAATAAAGGAAAGGAACAGAACAGAAAGAAGCGAAACAGCACAAAACGGAACAAAATAAAATGTATGTAGAAACGAGACAGACTGAAAGCTTAGGGAAAAAAAAGAAGAGCACATCAGATAATTGTACGATGGTCAGCCCTTTTAATGCCCGGCACTAGCAGCAAACGGGTAGACTGTTGTCTTTGTAGAGACTTTAAAAAGTAGACTGAACTAGCAAGTTTTACTGAGTGATCAACACACCAACTTAACAGCTTCAGAGTCGAATTTATAACTGGGCCGAAAAGTATGCAACACTTTTTAACCCTCTGCATTTCAAGCCAAATTCCTTTAACGAGTATATGAACATCGTGTTGCCACTCTAGTATATCAAATTGTTTTACTTTTTATTATTACTTTTTTATGTGCATGCGTTTCCCACACAGAATGAAAGTGGAGAAAAGCTGGCCACGCTCGTTATTATTTTGCTAGCCTGGCCACAAAAGGCGACTAAAGCCTGACCTTTGCTTAATTATGGTAATTAGCAGCAGAAGCAAAAGAAAACCAAACGAGCCGAAACGCGAATCGCAAAATGCGAAATGCGAAATGCGAAACGCGAGACATGCGAAAAGTGCCCCCAACAAGTTCGCTGCAGTTGCTCTTTTATTGAAGTGCAGACCAGTTATTTCATCATCATCATCATCATCATTTACATCATTATCATTATCATTGTGATAACAATAAGGCTGCTAATGATCATGTTGACAAGAACAACAACAATGGCTACCACTCAGCTGCCGACAAAGATATAAATAATAAAAGCCAGACTAAAAATAATACAAAGAAGACACAACACTAATTTTTGGCTCGACAAAAATTTAATACCCTCAACGATTTCTGTGGGAAGTAGTTGCTATAAATGCTTCCAAGTATTAAAAGTACTGCAGAGCTTGGGGTTGTCATAGATAGACCTAAAATTTATTAAATCTTAATGGGTTATATTACAAACCTCTTGAAAAAAGTATTATGCTCTTTGCAAGGGTATAGAACTTGGCAGGAGGCTACATTAAAAAGAATCAAAAAAGCAAATTGCTTCCGCATTTAAGTCTGTTTAAAGGACCCTCCGGTCTAGAACTGGTCACGCCCTCGTTTGCTGTGACAACAACATAATTACATTATGCATTATTTGTTTCGCATTATATTTTTATATTTTCAGCACTTTTGATTTAATTTACCACTTAGTTTTTTGTGTTTGAAAGTTTGCGACACTTTTGTTAGTATTAAAAAGTTATGCCTAAATTTTTAATTTGTCTGAAAAGCAACAAATTAAACTTAAAGAAGTAAAAAATATTTTTAAATACATTTTAAACATTTTATAGGCTTTCTAAACTACAAAAATTACATTAATTAAATTGTGCCTAGTAAAAGTTTTTTAAAATATATTTATATATATTTATAATATTCAAATATACATAATATAGAAACATATAAAGCTATTAATTTAATATTTATTACTGTACGTTAAACAATTTATTTATTATTAAATGTTTATCATAGATCCATTTGCATAATGGTAGCGATCGGAGCACGATTTTTATGGCCTCACAGCCGAAGGTCCATCAATATCAAACCATCTGATAACCAAGCAAATGCCGACTATTTGTTGCCTGAATCAAATCGAAAAAATAAAAAAACAGAAATGAAAAGGGTCCAATTGGAAGTGGAGAACTAGAAGCAGAGCGAGAACCGGAACTAGAGCCAGTTCGTAATGTGTAATTTATTGCGCTGCTCAAATTGAATCTAAGCGCCATTAAAAAACAATAAACTAAACATGTATGTAATAAATTGAGGCCAAAAACTGTGCGGCTCACGATGAACACATATGTGTAGAGTTATATATATATGTGTAGTACTTATATATATATCTCTATATAAATCTATGTACATCAATATATGTATATTGAGGCTGCGTATTTGTTAAAGGGCAGCAAAAAACTGCGCAAAATAAATTGACCAAATCTGCTGGATAAAAGGATTTGAAAGCAATTAATTGGCAGAGCATAGCAACACATCGATTCACCCAAAAAACAGCAGCACAAAAACAAATAACAACAAAAACTAAAGTAACAACAACAACAACGAGAAACAGACGAACTCAAAATGAAATAATTGCATTCGGCATTGTTGTTCCAGCTTCAAAAAACACACAAAATAAAGAACTTTCTGTGAACTATGCAATTGATGAAAGCCATAAAGTAAATACCTAAAACACACTTCATTCCACAAACAAAATACTGAGAAACGCACACACACACACACACATTTAAACCAAATTCAAAAGGCTGCAGGCATAAAAAAAATTACAGCAAAATGACCATGAAATAAAAACTAAAATAAAATAAAAATTCTATTACAAAATAAAAATTATTTTTTTTTTACATCTGCAAATTGTAATCGATTTACATGGAATGGTATTCCATCCAAAATATTTCAGAAACTGTTCTTTGTAGAGGATTGTAGTGAAAACAATTTTAAACAGTTAAAAATTAATAAAATAAAATAATTATATATAAAGTATATAAAAGTAGTGGCTTAGCTTTATACTTTTAGTTTAAGTACACATTTTTTACATTTAATTATTAATTAATGTCAAAATAATAAGTTTAGCCTACAGTTTTTATGGCAAATACAAAAAATTTAAGCAAGTAAGAAATTTGGAAGTTGTAGTGTAATGAAAAGTGGTAAGCCATAGCTATTTCACTGGTATAAGTTTTAGTTTAAATTTTTTATTTGAGATCTACTGAAAGTTCTGTTCGCTTGGCATTACAACTGGAAGATGTAAATTTACAGTTGAACTCTTAGGCGAAAAGAAATCCAAGTAAGATACAACAAAATTTACTAGAGCCTAGTTTACGCAAAATAATTTTGTGCATAGCGTGCAGCTGTTAATTCTGTTTGCCTGGTAGTTCTTTTAAAATATGTAAAGCTCGTGAGCTCCCTACATTATATAAAAACATGAACGATCAGCTTAAAGTGAAGATTTTTCTGCCTGATTAACCAGGCTAACAGAATCAGCAGGAAGCGATATTAATGATTATGTTAGTGTAACTCAATGTTAATGTTAAATCACTGTTAATGTTAAATCACTGTTAATGTTAATTCACTGTTTATGTTAATTCACTGTTAATGTTAATTCAATGTTATGGTTAATTCAATGTTAATGTTAATTCAATGTTAATGTTAAATCTATGTTAATGTTAAATCAATGTCAATGTTAGATCAATGTTAATGTTAATGTTGCACCTTGCAAAATCTGTTGCATACTTTCAGGGGTGCCATTTTATAGCAAAGACACAAACCACTGCTTGCTAAAAAGCGACCTGCTAATCTTTCTGTTTGCCTGGTATTTCAGCAGCAATTACTAACGATTTTGGGCCCTGTAGATCGCAGCGGTCAAGCAAAAAAAAATCTGCGAAAGGCCAAAATCGAAGATTTCTTTGTGTGAAACACCAGGCGATCAGAATCAGCAGCAAGCGACTGACTGTAATTTAAATTCAATTACAGAGAGCAAAGTAAGGGAGTATACATAAACAGTAAACAGAGAGTGATCCTTGTTAGCGCCATAGATGACAGCAAACAAGCACACAAACCGTTTCTGAGCTCTGCTGGCGTCCGCGAACAATCAGACAAACAGCGGCAGAGATCTCTGAGCGCAATTAGCGCAGAGAGTAGCAGCCTGCTTCAGCTGCTTGATAACTTGTGTGGGTAGCAAATTTAAATTTATAAATTCTATAAATTATTTAGTGAATTTAATGATGTAAGTTGCCAACAGTAGCTGCTAGAGTAGAGACCCCTCTACTCTTTTTAGAGTGCGGGGTCTAAAAATTCTGGCTAAATTAAATTTAGCATAAAAGTCATATCTTCAATAATAATTTACTAAATTAATTTAATTAATTTTCATCACTTCTCACACTTATGAATATTTGTTTATTTCTCAAAATCATTGTACACAATTAGCAAATTTTACACACTTTGATTAAAGTCTGAAAAGTGTTTAAAAAGCCAAGCATATTGAAAATAATGTTAATTATTTCAAGCAGTAAAGAAATGAGCAAACATATTTAATACAGACTCTTTTAAGCCTATAACTTTCAAATAATTAAAGCTCTCTACGCAGCCAATACACTCATTACAGAGAACTGCATATAATTTCTACCCTTAGTTTATGCTAAGGCGGTAAGAGAAAGTTTTAAAGCTATAATTATAGAGCAATCAATTAGTATGCTAAGCCAGATTTCAGCTAGCTCTGAAATTGTTTAGAGTTTTGGCCAAAATTTGATAACATTTTGTTGCATTGACTTTGATTTTAATGTTCATTTCAAATTATTAAATCATTTTCTTTAGTTTAAGCTTTAGGATTTCTGAGTAATTCTGGTTACTCTGGACGATTCCTGGATGTTGTTGTAGCTGCAATGTTGTTGCAAATCTGGTTTTGGCCATTGCCTTTTGTGGTTGCAAGTTTGCCATTTGCCTTCATACGCACCGTTACACATTGGCATTTGTTTGCCTTGAGTTCGGGGTGTGTATACAAGTGTGTATGGGTGTGTGTACATGGGTTTGCCAGGGGGTGTGTTTGTGTGCTGGTAGCCCTGGCATTAGTCGTATGTGTGCTGCCCTGTTGCTTTAGCAGCTCTTGTGGTTTATTATAACTGCATATATCATGCAAATTCCTGCAACTCCCCACACAACTCCCAACACACACCGCCACACATACACAGCTTAAACACAAACATGCCACAAAAGAACCTGAACTCACTTCTTAAAACTAGAGCAACAGATTCTGGTACACATACCCCCACACTCCCCCCACACACACACACAGCTGTACACTTTTAAGTTTTTGCGTTTTCGTATTTTTGGGCAGACTCTGATTTTGTTTTCTTCACATTTTTGACCATTTTGTCGTCGTGTGGGTGTGCCAATATTTTTGGATAAAATTGTTTTCCCAAAAAAACGAAAAAGAATAAAAATATGTTCATAGTTTTCACTTTAATTAAAAGTGCGGTCGTGGCTTTTGCGGCGCAGATTTGTTGTGAAAACTCTATTACCAAAACGTGAGTGTTCACCGCAGCACAGCGACACAAGGGCTGCCAACTCGTGTTATTGCAAGTGTTTGTATCCGATACATGACTGCCAACTTGCGGTGAACAACTGTAAAACTGTACACGACAGAAGACATCCGGCATTATTGTAATTGATTACTAATGCATAGATCGGTTAAAGCAATTAGCCGGTTTTGGTGTCAAGCCTACACTGATGAAAGTCAAGAGTTATTAATATCTTAATAATAATAAAGATTAATAAGAGCAGAATGGAAACCTTGTTAAGCTTTGAAAATCTATTATTTCATTTCATCCATCAAAAGTTATCGCAGTTATCATTATCATTATCATTATCATTATCATTATCATTATCATTATCATTATCATTATCATTATCATTATCATTATCATTATCATTATCATTATCATTATCATTATCATTATCATTATCATTATCATTATCATTATCATTATCATTATCATTATCATTATCATTATCATTATCATTATCATTATCATTATCATTATCATTATCATTATCATTATCATTATCATTATCATTATCATTATCATTATCATTATCATTATCATTATCATTATCATTATCATTATCATTATCATTATCATTATCATTATCATTATCATTATCATTATCATTATCATTATCATTATCATTATCAATATCATTATCATTATCATTATCATTATCATTATCATTATCATTATCATTATCATTATCATTATCATTTTCATTTTCATTATCATTATCATTATCATTATCATTATCATTATCATTATCATTATCATTATCATTGTCATTGTCATTATCATTATCATTATCATTATCATATTTGTTGTATTTTTATTTTTTTCTCCAGTGTATTTCAAAATAGACAATTGCTTGCATTTTGTCTCGAGCACAAATTCAATAATTCAAAGTATTTATCGCATATAATTTGGCAATTTTCTCGAAACACTACACATAACACAATACTTCCACACACATACACCCCCAAGCCCCCACACACAGTTGCATTTGACAAATGCATTTGTAATTGCTTACCACAGATAAAATCGTTTTGCTTTTGATGTCATCAGCAGCAAACGATGTTACTAACGATGATAATGATGTTTACAATGCTCTAACTAATGATGTTAATGCTGAACAAAATGAGGGTGCCCACAACCAATCAATTTTATAATTGATAGTTGATGTCATAGCAATTCAGTTACAACCTTTCAGCTGCCAAAAATGACAAAGCACCAAATATAACAATGCAACAATGGTAAAATCTAAATTCGTGACAGTTAAATCAAACTACAGAATTGTAGGTTGAAATCAATGTAAATTTAATTAATTAAAATTATATAATCTTAGCTTTCAAGGATCCTTTCATTTACATGACTACTAAATATTTGATTAAGAAGAGTTTTAAATATAATTTATTATTGAAGTCTTTGGTCAACATATGTATCTCCGGAGCTAGATGCCTTATGCGGAGGGCTGAAATTGTATTTTAAATGTTTATTTATGTACAGAGCACATTTTTCTTCAAAAGAGAAACAAATATAAATAGTGTTTTAAACCACTTTATTCATTTCTTTCCACAGTGCACTGTCAATTATTTTAATCAGCATATGATTGCTGATGCCGATACAGTTGCAGCGACTGATTGCGTTATGGAATTTGATTTGGGGATGTGCGCAATGCATTAAAATCGTTTCAAGAATTTCGCAGAAATTTCAGGTAAATGTTTTAAATATTTTTTTGAGTCTGCACAAGAGCAAACCTTTTTTTTCGCGTTTCGTTTGTGTGCTTGTCATTTGCCAACTGCCATTTAATTTCATTAATTAATTTGTTTGCAAGCCCACGCACAGAGCAGACTCAGAGCAGAGAACAATGAAAGACGCGCGCCAGCTGCCGCAGAAGCCAAAAACAACAATTAAACATAAATCTTATAAATTTCCGTAGCCAAAACTTCGAGTAAAGGCTTTTTCTTTCTCTCGCTCTCTTTTCCCCTCCAGCTCCCACTCACTGTTTCCCTCTCTCTCTCTTCCCTGCTCTCTTGCTCTTTTTCTCTGCTGTTTTGGCTGCGATTTTCGCCGTGCCACAGAACATATTTCATTTAGACTGCAACTTTGGCTCACGCCCACATCTCAAAGCAACGCCCACACCCCCCTCTCGACGCAGCTCTCCGTTCGGGCCAAAAAACTTTGTCGAGCTCTTGAAGGCGGCAGCATCCAAAGCTACCATACCACATTGTTTGTTGTCTAACAGTCTATGACTATTTAAGACAACCTCTTTCACACGCACACATGCGTGTACACACACACACACACTCACACACACTCACACACACTCACACACACCCCCATACACACATGTGCACACACCCATACGTATACGTAATTTAATTTAACTATTTTAGCTAGCGTTGCCTTTAGTTTTCAGTTTTCAGTTACTTTGTCGTTGCCTGAAAAGTGCAACAAGACACAGACACACACACACACGCACAACACACACACACACACTGAGTCATACATTCACACACAGCTAGACTCACACACACACACACACCCAAACACACGCTGCTCCCACAAAACATTTGTTACAATTTCCACACGTAAATACTTCCTGCCAAGAAATGTACACACACACACACACACACACTCGCACACACACACTCGCACGCACACACATATGCAAAAGCACAATTATAATTGTCATAACACAAAAGCAGCTGAAAATTTAGTGCCAAGTGCAAAAAGTTTCACGTGGGCGGACATTTAGCTTGCCCGCAAAACTCAAGCGAGGGGAGTTCGTAGAGTAAGTGGCAATCGACATGAAAAAAGGTCGTATAGGCGGCACTATTGCGGCTCTTTTCTCTTCTATTCTTCTGCTTTTAGTACTACCATTTGCACTATATGTTGATTTTCTTGAATATATAATTAGACCCCGTACTCTTTAAAAAAGAGTAAAGGGGGTCTATTAAGTTTGTCAGAAGCGAGATGTGCGTAACAGGCAGAAGGAGGCGTGGCCTACCCCATAAAATATATATATTCTTGATCAGCATCAACAGCCGAGTCGATATAGCAATGTCCGTCTGTCCGTCTGTCCGTCCGTCCGTCTGTCCGTCTGTCCGTCCGTATGAACACCTGGATCTTTTAAACTACAAGAGCTAGAGACACCAAATTTGGAATGTAAGTCCGTTATTTTGTAGAGCAGATCAAGTTTATTTCAAATTGTTGCCACGCCCCTTACCGCCCCCGCAATGAGCAAATAACCAGACACACCTCGAAAAAATTTGTGTTTTAGGTGAATATCTCAGTAACTATAGCACTTAGGAGCACAAATTTTGGTATACAGGTTCTTAGAGACAGCCTTAGTATAATGTCATTAAAAATTTTGAGCTGCCACGCCCCCTTTGCTCATCAGAAATAAAAGACTCTCCAGCTTCAATGCCTTGTTTCAGGCATTAAATCAAATAGTACAGTGTTGTAATTTAACATACTATTTACTATTTTTAACTTTCCTGAAAGTGGCATCAAAATCCTATGTCAAACAACAGAGAAATTACGGTTCAAAGTCGAAGTTATTTTAAAGCAAAATCACTGCATGCGCGCAACACATACAAACAAACACAGAAACATACAAACATATGTTCGAACGTTTTCTCTACCTGCTTTGGCGGCAGCGCTGCCCGGAGCCGCTGGCCGCGCCGACCAATGCTATACATACACACATATGTATGTGTGCACATACTTATATGGAAATAATCGGAAGAATGATAGAAGAGGGGTGTGGTGCAACTGATAGAGTTGCGGCGCAATGTGGAACCTTCGCATGGATCGCGGGTTCGAGTGCTGACGATGACAGTTGTTAATTTATTTATTTTTTAATTTTAATTCAAAATGTAAATGTTTAATTTTAATTTTTTAAATTTCATTTGAAAATTTTAATTTAAATAAAATGCAATACTATGGGAGTACGGGGTCTTTTACAGTCGGCTCGATCGACTGTAGCCTTTCTTACTTGTTTTAAATAAAAAATAAATCAAATCCATTGAACAGTTACCAAAGGTATTTATAAATATTTCTATGTAGTAATTTTTGAGTGGCCAATTTTTAAAATAATTTACTCTCACGAAATGTGCAAAACAACTGACTATCTGACTCCATTCATATTTTGGGTACCGAATTATCCACAGAGCTCGTTACTCTTTAACAATCTTTTTAAGCATTGTATGCAGCATGGTTTAAAAAGTATAAACATAATATTTTAAGCCACAAAATCAAGCAAATGGAAATGTTCCCTTAACAACTTCTTATTTCGCATTTTAATATTCAGAATAAAATTTTAAAAATTTATTAGGCTTTATAAAGCTTAAATAAAGGACAAATAATGCAACTTTCATTTAAATTAAGGTTAAAGTTATTAATTAATGTATTTTTCCTTTTTAACATATTAAAAACATTACAAAGTATATACATAATATTAAAAAATAACTCTAATTTGTTACAAAATATATTTAAATAAACTTTTTTCTTAGCCTTTCTTTGCCAAACACTATTGAATCTTCCTGTGGCAACCCTCATGCTGAGTCTTTTACTTAGCGCTCTCTTTGTGTCTTTATGCAATTGTGTGTGTGTGTGTGTGTGTGTGTGTGTGTATATGTGTGTGTTAGTGACACGTTGATAAATGACATTTGCAGCGTCAATGTGAATTTTATAAATTCTCGTAACTTTCACGCCCGCTGAGCGAAGCTGCTGGCAAAGGGAGTGGTGGTTAAGGGAAAGGCAGCCAAAAAGTTGCTTAGCGTGGCCAAAACAAAACGCTGACGCCAGCGGCAGAGGCAGAGCTTTTTACCGTCCTCCTGCTCCTCCTCGTTGTTGTTGTTGTTGCGATAGTTGCATATTTTTTATGACACTTTTGCGGCTTATCAACGTCACAGCAAAACCCAAACGCCCATCAAGCGCCACTCCCACGCTACAGCGCCTGCCACTCCCCCTTCCTCGTGCCGCCCACAGCTGCATTATTTACATTGTCAACAAGCTGTCGAGTGGTTTTTTGCAGCACTCGATCGGTTAGCCATAGTTTTTTTCACTTTTCTCTTGCTCCTTCGCTTTCGTTTGTTTTCTTACTCGTTTTTGGCTCGTTCTTAACCTTTTTGTGTTTTCTTTTTATGTTTTTTAATTTTCAACTCTGTGCAAATTCAATTTCCCCGGTTATTTGCCTCTGTCATGCTGCACAAAAAGCAACTCTAAAGAAACCAAAAGAAACGTGATGTCATCGCACACACACACACACACAGCACACACGCTCCAGTGCACACCTTACACACCTGCTTAACTTAATAGATAGATAGCTATTTAATGGCAACTGCACGCAACAAAAGTTGCAGTCCAACTTTCCCAGCCTCGATGTGGGCTCCTTTCGCAACCAACGAAGTTTCATTAAAGTTTTTCCTTTTTTCTGTTTGCCAGGCATGCTCTTGAGGCGGGTGTGGGGGTATGTGTGCAGCAGGGTCTTTTACAGTCGATTGGCAATGCTCAATTTGGACTGATTCAGTGTCGGCAATGACATAAGCGTTAAACTGCCAGGCTTCACCAAGTGGCTGGTGGCAGGCGGAAGGTGGCAGTTGATCTAAGCGAGCACATGTGAGTTATGAGGCCACAGTGCCATAGCTAACAGCTATAGCCAGTTGTGGCTGCTTGAGAGAGATTTGCGCAAAAACTGCACAAGTTTCAACTAGCTTTCTGTAGGTGATTTGGAGTTTCATGGCTGAGAGCTTCAAAATATATTAACCTAGACATATACGTATATCTATAGATATCAGCATATTGTACTTTTAATAACATTGCATTTAAAACACAACTTGTGCATTTCATAGCAGTCAGCTTTCTAGGAAACACATAACTGCAGCTGCCTGTTTGAGATAAAGAGTGAAGATCCATTTCAAAAACTAGTTGATTTAGCACACTGATAAAGCAAGTAATGAATTTCTTAAAAATTACATAAAAATCAACTGTTGAAAGCTTATATAAATAAAAGAAAATAAATTTATTATATCATTATTAAAATTCATTGCCAGTATACAACCCAAAGGTTCATGATAAATAAATAAATTAATAAAATATTACTAGCAGCCAGTTTTTAAGTAAATTAAATATTTATATCGATCTATATAGTATCAGATGAAATATTAATACAAGTGTTTAGAAGGAAATCGTTAAATTAAAACTTCTGCATTTCAGTTTGAATTTTTGGGGACTTAGAAATAAATAGTAAACTGATTCTACTTACGTAATAAAATTGTGTGATGTTTATTGCACCTAAAAAGTTAGTAATAAAATCTAAGTTATTGTTAAGCTTTTATACTTTAAAAGTACACTAGTGTACACTTAAAATCTCATTAGTTAGGATTTTACAAGCCCAAATGCCGCTCATTACATTCTACAATTTTTACAAAAATATTAACAAGTGTAGACAGCACACAGGCTCAGCTTTGTCTATCTAATAAGCAACTTATACTAATGGTAAGCGTATCTAAATGGAGATTTGAAACTAAATGCGCTTTGTACCAAAAGCAGAGCTCAGAATTATTGATTGACACTGATTTTAAGAAAGTCATGCAGTCACAAGTTCATGCTCTGCTCTGTGTGCTCTTCACTCCCTCACTTCCTGTCTCCTTCGCTCTCTCTGTCTCCATCTCTGTCTGAATTGCAGCTGGAAAGTTGAATGAAAACTTAAATGCGCCACTGAACTGAACTGAACTGAGCGTGCAGAGATAAAGTCAAATACTTGACAAGTCACAGGTAACAAGTATGAACTTATAAAGTCATAAGAGTGTTTCAGTGTGTTTTTCTCTATCTACGTGTGTTTGTGTGTGTGTCACCATGAGTGTGTGTGTGTGTGTGTGTGTTGGTCTTTTGCAAAAGTGCTGCAAAGTTTTCAAATTATTTTTGGTTATATAATTGGAATTGATAACTTTGGGCACAACGCAGCAAGAGACTCTGCAGCGTTAACTGTAACGAGTACCCAACACACACGCACACCCACTCACACACACACTCGCACTGATAGCGGAGTTGTGCGTGTATTTGGCAATAACAAGCAATTTAACAATTTTGTACACAGATACACAGAAAAGCGAAATTCTTGCAAAGTTATCATTCAAACTTGAAAATCAATAAAACTTTTGATACAACAATAGGCAGGCAATATAAAAATGGCAGCCCAACGCATCGCAACGCAACGCCAACGCCTTGACAACTTTGCCACTGCCACGCCCCCAAATGACACCCATGACACCCATGACCCCAATTGGTTTTTGCACCAAAAAAACACATTTCAAATTTTAGACAACACCAAATTTTGTAGGTTGCTTAAAAGTGACAAGAATCAATAACTTGACAATTAGTGGCAGTCCCACAAACATAAATCACATGTTTACCTATAAAGTGCAATATGGTACAGTTAAATAAACATGTATATAAAATTATCTGTCTATTTAGCTCTTGACTCCTTTAAAAGTATAATAGCATAGTTAGGAAGTTAGCGGAAAAAAGTAATGAAGTCTATAGAATCGATTTGACTTTGCACAACTAAATTAAAAACACTGGGTAAAAATAACTGGAGACTCCGAGGAGTAATTTAAGCCTTAGAAATTATGTTTAGGAATCTTATAATACTGTGGTTATATACTAAAAGGTACTCATAGTCATAAAATCTAACTCATCAATAACTTTTTAGACCCCGTACTCTTTAAAAAAGAGTAAAGGGGGTCTATTAAGTTTGTCAGAAGCGAGATGTGCGTAACAGGCAGAAGGAGGCGTGGCCGACCCCATAAAGTATATATATTCTTGATCAGCATCAACAGCCGAGTCGATATAGCAATGTCCGTCTGTCCGTCTGTCCGTCCGTCCGTCTGTCCGTCTGTCCGTCCGTATGAACACCTGGATCTTTTAAACTACAAGAGCTAGAGACATCAAATTTGGAATGTAAGTCCGTTATTTTCTCGAGCAGATCAAGTTTATTTCAAATTGTTGCCACGCCCCCTACGGCCCCCGCAATAAGCAAAAAACCAGACACACCTCGAAAAAATTTGTGTTTTAAGCGAATAACTCAATAGTTATGGCACTTTGGAGCACCAATTTTGGTACGCAGGTTCCCAGAGACAGCCTACATGCAATGTCATTTAAAGTTTTGAGCTGCCACGCCCCCTTTGCTCATAGGAAATAAAAAACTCTCCAGCTTCAGTGCCTTTTTCTAAGGCATTAAACCAAATAGTACAGTGTTGTAATTTAACATACGCTTAGAGAATTACTATTTCTAACTTTCCTGAAAGTGGCATCAAAATCCTATGTCAAACAACAGAGAAATTACTGTTCAAAGTCGAAGTTATTTTAAAGCAAAATCACTGCATGCGCGCAACACATACAAACAAACACAGAAACACACAAACATATGTTCGAACGTTTTCTCTACCTGCTGGCGGCAGCGCTGCCCGGAGCCGCTGGCCGCGCCGACCAATGCTATACATACACACATATGTATGTGTGCACATACATATTTGCAAATAATCGAAAGAATGATAGAAGAGGGTCGTGGTGCAACTGGTAGAGTTGCGGCGCAATATGGAACCTTCGTATGGATCGCGGGTTCGAATACTGACAATGACGATTGTTAATTTATTTACTATTTAATTTCAATTCAAAATATAAATATTTCATTATAATTTTTTTAATTTCTTTTTAAAATTTTTATTTTAATAAAATGGGCACTACTATGGGAGTACGGGGTCTTTTACAGTCGGCTCGATCGACTGTAGCCTTTCTTACTTGTTAATTATCGGTATGCGTTGATTTTGTAAGTATCGATATATAGAATAAGATCAAATAGTTTCGATGGTGTAATACTCCATCGGAGCGAGAATGAAGAGCGCTTGTACAGACTACAATATATTAAATATTATATTAAATATTATTTAAAAAATTTCTTCTACATAAAAAAATTAAAATTTTATAGACTTTTTTTTTAGCTTTAATTTATTCTACCATTGAGAGCCGAACATTAATATAGTAAATTCATTAGCCAAATTTAAATATGTTATTTAAACAAAAACCCAATAGAAAATATATTTAAAGTTGGCATATATGATATTAACTAATAAATTAATTTTAAGGTGCGTAAAACTCGCATATTTAAAACCTTAAGCTTCAAGTTTAGTGCCTGTTCTGTGCCTATTCTTAGCCCCACTATTCTTACAAGCAGATCAAGCTTTCTCACACCCCCAAAAAAATAGTTTCTAAAGTTTTATAGACTGTCACAGGGTATCAAACAAGCGTGCATGCTCCTCAATAGTCTTTTCCACTTGTTTTTGTTGTATTCACTTCGCATAACCCACTTTACTTTGCCTATCTCTGCCGACTGCTGTCTGCCAGCTGCTGACGCCAACGCCGACGTCGACGTCAACATTGTCGATGCTAAAGAAAGTTAATTAAGAAAGTTTGATTTCTTATGGCTAAATAACGCTCGAAAGTTTTACTGACTGACAAATATCGAGCAATGCTCGTAATAAAAATAAAAGAACAAAAAAAAACCAAAAAAAAATGAGAAGCAGTCAAAAAAAATATAAGAAAAATTATGAAGTTGAGCCCTTTACTCCCAAGTATGCTCATTCCACTTTCCATACCCGTTTTCCACATTTCCTCCTCCCCATGGCCCCTTGTTCACCATTCACAAATATTGATAAGCAAGTTTAGGGGCTCAATTGCTTGAAGGGGTCAAAAGCGGTTGCCGCCATTGCCCCAAGGCTGGCGAGGGAGACAGAGAGAGTAGGGTAGATAGCGTAAGAAAGAGACGGCGCGAGCGGAAACTGCGGCTAAGCAATAAAAAAAGTTTTTCCAACGTCTTTTCGGTCTGGCTCGGTTGAAACAAATCAACAAATATTTACTTTACATTTTACATTTATATTTATATTTACATTTTTTTATTTATACTTTTTATATGCATTTTATAACACAATAACGACCAAGAAGTTATTTATGAAGTGCCAAAAAACTCCTCGGAAGTTACTTTCTTGCCAACTCACGGCCACACAAAAAATAATAAATACCCTAGCAAGCTGTTAATTGGCCAAACGGGGGGTGTTTCGCAGGGTTTGTGGCATTTTTGGCTTGCAACGCAAAATTTCATGAAAATCGATTAAAATTTCAAAGAGTTTGTCACGCAGGCTGACTACTGGGAAATCTTACTTATTCTATGGTAAACAAAGTTTAACAAGCAATTTTCTCACTAGCATTTCAAGTAGATGACAAAGTAAAGTAAACACGACCAGTACATACCCGTTATCTAATTGAATTTTAATGTTTTTATTAAAGCACTGTAATAAAGGAAAAGTTTTATTGTCATTATAAAATTTTCAATTAATTATAATCATATTTAGTACAACTGTTGGTTGTTACTATACATAAATCGTAGCAATAACCCTCTTGTTGTCTAAGACTAAATACCCACGGTTTAAAAAGTGTTGCCTACTTTTAGGTGCTTGAATATTTTACACTACATAACTTCCTTTAAAGCTATTTCAGGCATGTTCAGTATGTTTAAAGAACAAAAATTACCCTATTTCCTATAAAAATATACGCTGTTAGTACAACAATCCTACCTTCAAGCTAGTCTAGATAGTTTCGAATAAATCTAGTTTCTTTATTAATACCATTTAATAAAATTGTTATGAGTAATGTATTGAACTCCCAAGTGCTTAAGCTAAAATGTAATATTTGAATTATTAAAACAGCCTTTATTTAAACATATTTCTGATGCTGCTGAGAGTCGAATAGTAAAACTGAACCTTTTATAAACAAGTCTTCCCTATGCTACTTCATCTCTTTCTTTAAGCTTTCTTAGCAAAGTGACACCTGTCGATGGAATAATTCTTACTAGTATAATTTGGCAAATGCTAATTTGGTCAAGTCAAAATGTATTCAAGTGCCCAACACTGACAAAGTCAAACTGGAGCAGCGTCGCAGCTATTGTGCGAAGAAATAGAGCGCATTAAAGGCGCTAAACAACTTAATGACTTCCTGCTAGTTAGGCACTGGACACACGCACACACACACACACACTAATGCCAGCACATTAGGTCAAATGTGTTAACAACAACAACAACAACAATGGTAGTAGTACCACTGTGCGAATGAATGTTTCCTCAGGGCGGCCATCGCATAGAACGACCACAGGCGCCATTATGCGAACACTAAGGATTCAAGTCATACACATTGGCGCCTTCAAAGCAAGAGACGGGCTTCCAAAATAAAAAAGAAACAAATTTTTTAAAGTACTACGAAGCTTAAGCAACTGTTAGATACCCACTAATAGCACGTTATATTTAGTTTTTATTTTAATTATTTAATTATCGTCTTTAAGTATTGAGCGAAAAATGTAGCAACTATTTTAAGTTTCTTTAAATGTTTAAATATATTTAAATAATTAACTAAGCAGTGGTAAATAAGCTATGAAATAGTATTTATATAAGTACTTAGTTACATTTAATAAGACAAAACTTCATCAATAAAAATACTCAAAATTTTACTTTGAAACGGAATAAAATTCTGTATAATATTTCTTTAAGCAAAGATTTCGTAAAACACCCAAATAAATTATGCAGTTAAGTTTTATTGGAAGTGCAGACACTTTTCTACTGCCTGTTGCATACTTTTTACCAGCCTACAGCACTCTTCTCACAGGGTATATAAAAACAAACTAAAATTACAGTGGCAACAATGACAACAACAAAAGAATCAGGAATTTATGTCGCACTTGCGATGCGTTATCTCAAAAAGAGGGAGAGGAAGAGTGAGAGGGAGATAGGAATAAAGGGAGACAGAGAGAGCAAAGAGATGGAGAGTGACGGAAAAGTGTCTTCAGCGAGTACATAAATTTTTAATGCAAATTTCCTTTCTATAATTGTTCATACTTGGACACATTTGCATTTATTAAGCGTCCGCATTGTGGGCGTGTCGCTTCAAGTGGGGGGCGTGGCGTTGGCAGGGCACTTAGTTTGCGTTTATTGGCCTCGTCTTCAGATATTTTATGAGCTCCGTTTCTTTTTTTGCTTTCATTCGCCTTCTTGTTGTTGTCATTTTTTGTTTTTGCTGCAGCTGTTTTAGCTTCAGTTTCAGTTTCAGCTTTGGCTACAGCTACAGCTTCAGCTTCTGCTTTTGGTTATTGCTATTTGGTTAAATTATGTTGAGCATTTTTATGTGAGATTTGTTTTTTATTGGGCCGCTTTTATTGCGAGTGTTACATTGACAACTTCAGCAAAAGTTGTTGGCAACACACGACGTATACGCGATATTCGTATATTGCGCATACGCCGCGTTGAGCAACTTTAACTTGGCAAATAAAAAACAATTTCGTGTCTTTGCCACCGTGCACTTTAATAAGTACACAAAACAGTGACAGGACAGTGACTGGCAGTATCAGTTTTGACAGTCAGTCGTTGGTTTCAGGGTGTGTGTGGTGAACTGAGCTGGCAACCCTCGTCGATTTACATACAGCTCGTTTGGGTCGCGCTCAGTAATCCGGGCGTCTGTTCTGCGGCGTATTTGACGGCATTTCGTTTAATAAAATGAAACGCAAATGCAAACGACAAACGACAAACGGCAGGAGACGCGACAGTTAGAGTAGAAGTGGGCTGAAGTGGGTGTGGCAATGGCAATGGCAACAGACAATGCCATTGCGGAAATGACGCTGAAGTGATGAACCAAATCAGCAGCACTTTTGTGTTATTAGACGTTGTAAAAAGCATAAGAAAAGCACAATTCCAGTACGAGTACTCAAACTCAAACTCAAACTCGTACTCCCAGTGCCACTCGATGCAGGGGCGTGGCACTTGCCAATTGCCGGCACAAAAAGGAAAAGAACAAAAATGGATGACAGGACAAATTCGTGGGCGCAACATGTGATGACAGCACAAGGACGAGACTCGAAACCGCTCTGCCAATACAAGTAGCAGTAGCAATTCCAGTACAACCATCAGTAGAAGTAGAACTTCAAGTTGATCCTCTTACGAATGCGTTGCGGAAGGCAGTTAACTGTCGGCATTTGTTCCACAAATTGACAGGCGTTTTTAATTTTCGCAGACAGACAACAAAATGAAAACGAAAACGAAAAAAAAGAATAAATAAAAAGCAAACAAAAACTTAATCAAATCAAATCGATAGGCATTTATTTGTTGGCTATAATCAAATTACGTCAAGGCAGTAGCGCTATGCTTATTACTTATTATTTTTATTACAATTGTTTTACTTAAATACTTAAGGGTGTTTGATCTTGTTTTAGAACTCATACAGCAATAGGATATACTGTGAACTATAGCAGTGCAGAATCTGAGTTTGACTTTGAGCTGCAGTTTGATGCGTGTTATGCTAAATGTGTTTGACATTCTTACGTAGGTGCATCCTCTTGTTTGTGTTTATATGAGTGTGTATGGGAGGGTGAAGAGGTTAGACCGTCGTGGGTCGAGGCTTAGTGTAAAAGTAAGTGATGGTCAGCAACAACAGGCCACAAGCTGAGGCACAAGTGGCTTGTCCTGCTTCTTGGCCATGCTTTCCTTCTACTTTCGCCAACTTTACTTCCACTGCCTCATGCATTAGCCAGTTCGTACTTGTACTTGTGGTAAAGAAGTTTGGCAACGTTTCGTTTTCGTTTTCGTTTCCATCTTCATTTTCTTTTCTTCCTTTTTTTTTTGAGTTTTTCTAGTTTTTCTTTATTTGAGCCACGCAACGTTGGCCATGATAAAAGTTCAACTTTAAGCAATAATAGTTCCGGGCAGGACCGTGTGTACCTGAACCAGTTAGCTGGCATTGGTAAGACAAAAGACAGCCAAAGATGTTGGCCAAGTCGGGCCGCCCGTTGTGCACGTTATTGCCAACATATGTTGCTCGATATTATAAAAGTACGATAAAAATGCAACAACATTCGCAGACAGAGCAGCTCATTTGGAGAGAAGGGTGCGGTCGTGGGCTGGCGGGGTCTAAACAACGTAGTCGCTGCAACTAAATAGAACAAAATGTTCAAGTTTCTAGCAAACAGCAGCCTCGCATGCAACTTTGTACGCCAGCAATGGCAACAAATCATTTCTAAACCTAGTACTCAGCAAGAGTGAAGTATATATATTCCTGAACAGCAGAAAGACATGCGATAGTGGGTATGACTACTGACTACTACTGACTACTAAGGCAGTTTTGAGTTATTGTGATGATCAAAAAAGTTATTAAAAGACCCTTTTTACGCATCTTAACTAAGATATTACAGCAACTAAATTCATATACAGTAAAGTTCGGTTATAACGACTCCGCTTAAAGCGTCCGTCCGGTTATTGCGACGAAAATTCGATGTCTTTTTTGGTCAACTTCTCCTTGGTCTCCGTTGGTCTACTTTTGGTTAAAGCGTCTACCGGGTAAAACGACGTAAAACCGTCGGTCCCTTAAGTGTCGTTATAACCGGATTCTACTGTGTTTTGTTTGTGGCTTAACTTTATGAATATAGATATGATTAAGTACGGATCAGCTGAGTATCTCCTAAAGAACCCATACAACTAGACAGTCCAAAGTAAGCCGTTAGTATAAAATACCATAAATATTTTTTTTAAATTCACATTTTATATCAATCGCAGCATTTTGTGTATTTTAAGTCTATATAGACTAGATCGGAGCACTATATCCTATAACTCTCCTAGGTTAAATTGATTAGTTGATGAAATAAATAAGTAATAAGTGTGGAAAACTGTGGATTATTATACATTATTACAGAGTATCAAGGCTTAACACAGTAAGAATCAGTTATCTATATCATATAGCTGCCATATAAACTTTCGGTTAGAAACCAGTAGTTAGTATGAAATAGTCTAAGTCTCTAGAAAGTACAAGGTCTTTTGCTGCCGACTTGGCTCAACAGTTAGTTTCCCTTTTAGTTTCTTTTAGTTTCTAACCCCTTTGACCACCCCTCACCCCAAACTTATTACACTTCCAGTGGCATGGCCTTGTCCGCTGGTTACCTAGCAAAACCCCACAGCATTCGAGCAGATGAAGCAACTCACTCGCACTCCAAATTTATGATTGTTGTGGCTCTTTTAATTTTCATAGAATGTTTCATGTTATGCGATTATTGTGCGAATGCAACAAAGTGCCAGATACTGCCACATAAACTGCTGCATAAAATTTCAACCAAAAAGGCGGCTGACTGTGTGAGGGGGCGTGTCTGCGTGTGTTTTTGTCAGTGCAACTATTTGAAAACAATCTGTCATTAAAATGCTCGCATTTTAATTAGTTTATGCTTGCAAAAATGTGTAAGCAATTATAATTATTATCATAATATCAATTATTTTCTAATTAAATTTGTTTTTTTCGTTCGCTTTTCGTTTATGAAAATCATTTTTGGTCTGTCGACTCGTTGTGCTCTTAAATTTAACATTTAACAAGCAAATGATTTTTATCATACGTCGATTACTGTCCAGTGCACAACTGATAATTGGCTCACATAATTTGCACATAAAAAACTAACAACAACATTCCAACTGTCTGTAATTAAAACTAATAATATAAATGAAGAATTTATTCGTTTTTTATGTGTCTTACTTTACAGCTAATAAATTTTAATCACATTTTTTAAAGAATTTATCAAAAATTTAGCTTTTATTTAGCTTTTGAGTTAGAAAAATTATTGTTATTAACTTTAGGGAATTGTTATTAAATAGTTAAAATTGTTATAAATATAAAATGTTTAAAATACGAATTAAATATTGATATAAAAACTTGTTTATCATATTGAAAATGGAAGGAAGTGACTTTCTTTTATTAAGAATATATGCTGAGAGATTATTATGATTACATTTATTAGTTTTGCTTTAAAAATGTATAGTATAACCTTAAGAAAATTGTATGTTAATTGTATTTGATGGCTGCTTTAACGGCTGATTTTATTTTAAAATATGTGAGAGCAAGGTCAGAACACATCTGCAACTCATCACAGTTAACGGAAGAAAATAAGGAATCCAGATAAGTCTTATCCTAAAGTCATCCTGTCTTAAGGTTCTTAACTCTAAATAATCGATATTAATCCTTGACGGCACTACTTAATCGACAGTAAACATTTCTTGCTTAAGGATCTATCGACAATCACTTGACATTACATGCATTATTGATATAAACTTATTTAAAACACCTTACAATAATTTGGTAACCCTTGATTTAAGACTGTAAGGATTTAAAATAAAATTATTAGATTAAATTGGCTTTAGTTTTTAAATATTTTAACGCCCCATTCCGTAAGGATCGTTTGTTCAACACAGTAGTAGCTTAAAATTGAGTTTAATGTTGACCAAGTCCCGCAGTTTTGCTACATCAACTCCACAATAAACCTATTTAATATGTATATACACAAAATCAAATATTTAAAATGCTCATCAGTGCAAAGTGTGGGAATGAAACGTATGAGTAAGTGGGCTAACAATATTTAAATAATGGACCAAGAAAGACTAAAATAAATAAAAGAATTGAGTAAATTTTTATATTTGTGAAAATATTTTTAGATATATATAGATATATAGGGAGCTAGTTGATAAATAGATATTAAAAAAAAACTTGTTAAAAATTTATTAAAATTATTTATATACATTTTTTAGTATACAAGAAAATGTGTTAGTAGAAATATATTTTATTTGATTTTACTATTTTTTTGGGCATTCCTCAGTGGAACATTTCCTATTATATCTGTGTACACTTAATGCTTATATTATCTATCGATTACATATAATATCAATTATAATTGGCAGCTTTGTTAACAGCTCTGGTGTAACACATGTGCAACATTGAGCTATTACAAATGAATTGCATGTTAGCCAGCAGAGACGTGTCTAACTCACATAGAATCAACCATTCATTCAGTTATTCATTCCGTGGGTCATTCAGTCAGTCCTTCATTCATTCATTCAGTTGGTTGGTCCAGTCGTTTCTTGGCTGCTTCCAATTGTTTGTTCTGCCTGCAGCCATAAAGAAATGACAAAAACAGCAAATGTGCTGAAAATCAAAGCTAGCAGCAGCAATTAAAAGCCAACATAACAATGGCGACGGTGGCTCCATCTAGCGCTCGTGGTAGCCGGAAGTCGGAAGCAACTCGCCAAACAATTGCAAATCAAAATATTGCACTTGCACTCAATTGAGCGCACAAAGCGTCAAGCAGCACAAAACAAATCGTGCGAGAAGAAGCTGAGACTAAAAGCCAGTAAATAAAACAACCAAAACAAAAGACAAAGCAGAAGGAGAGGGAGGCGAAGAAAGGGTGAAGTGGAGGCAGCAAGGGAAAGAGGTAGGAGATGCTGAAGCAAAAGCGAAAGGAAAGAAAACTGTTGTAGAGATGTACCTAAAAGTATGCAGTGAAATTTTTAATGTGTGCTGATCATCGCACAGTCAAAAGGGTTAGTGGTGTAGATTAAAGTTTAGGCAGTAAAATTAGTCTTATTATTATATTATTAAATAAAATATTTATTTAAAAAGCATTTCCTATAACTTTCACTAACTTAAGATTAACTTAATGCAAACCTCAAGACAAAGTACTGCTAAAACAAGCCAGCTAATGATCTGAAAAGGAGATTTGGCAATGGCTTCAAGTAAATCAAGAAAAGCAATTTTCAAACTCTTCCTTTTATATTCAAAAAGTGATTTTTAAGAGTACCAATTTGAAATGCAATTTTCGTATTTTTTATCACGTACACTACAGAGCGATATATGAGTCCATATACATATGCTTACATCACTGGTCAGAGCAGAAACTCGAGCACAGTCGAATGGCAAAGGCAAATGTCCTTTTCGATGTCATTACCAAGAACTCCAATCATTCCCTGCACTCTCAAACTCCTGACTGCACTGGAGTCTATGGCAGTCCTTTGTGCAAATATGGGAAGGGAAAAGTGAGCAGGACATGCCTTTATACTGTCCTTCTACTGGCACATTTACACAGCTTGTGGAGAAACACTAAAGGTTCAGCGTTCCAGTGTCCAGATAGTTCAGTTTAGTTCAGTTTAGTTTAGTCTAGTTTGTTGCTGTTGGCTTTTAACAATGACATCACTTGCTTGCCCTCGGGCGCTTGGGCAAGATATCCTATCAGGAGCAGGAGGAACTGCCGTGAGGGGGAGTGGTCGACTAACGTCTACGTTAACAAAAGCTCGAATTGCCTTAAGCAGCGCCAAGCAAGCAAATAGTTTATAGCTACGTCTCGTCCTCAGCTCGGATTCGCTTAGCGACTGCATTTTGCTGAATGTTAAATGTTGAAAGTGAACGCATTTTAGCTGCCTTGTTGTTTTAAGGGCAAACACACACAAACACACACTCACACACACATAGACATGACATATACTGGCACATAAAAACATACATTTAATATAGAGAAGACGTCAGCACAATGGTTATGCTGCCGCTCAAGGCACTGTGGTCATTTTCAAACTTTTAAGAGCCAAAAAAGTGATACATTTTTGTATGTTGTCAAATGAAAACTATTTGTTACTTAGTAAAAAACAAATTAGAATTAAATCAGTTCTATCCACCACATTTATTTGATAGAAGATTGGGTACAGGTGGTGGTAATTTACTAAAATAAATTCCAGTTGAAGCTAAGTCAAGGTTTATTGATGCTATATGAAACTAGCTCTACTCTTTCTTTAGCTTGAAAACTAATTTCTGTTCAAAAAAAACTTTTTTCTTTAAAATTTTGTATACCAAAAACTTGTTCAAACTGCCCACTGTGCGTTGGCTCCTGTCCGACTTGGCTAGGACTTAAGCCAAACAGAAATTCATCTAAATTGCAAGCGAAGGAACGGCTATTAGACTGCTTCTCCTTGATGCTGCAAGCAGTTCACTTGGCCATGTTGCTTGCAACCATGCAACCAACACCATGTGCCATTTGACCTGCTTGCCAAGTCTAATATATATACCCTATATATATTTGTATATATATATATATATATACTATATTTTTTTAAGGCTATCGCTTTCGCTATCTCTCATATCTTTGTCGTCTGCTTGCTGCAGCCTCAAACTGGACTTGAGCTTGTGCTAGTGCCATTCTTTATAAATACTTTGGCTCTGACTCCCCCTTTAGCTAAGCCACCCCCCTGGCAGCTCCCAAGAATGTTATTGTGAATGTCGTACAAATTGCAGGCACAACTTCCGTCCACACTTGCCCTTAGTTCCCTTCTGCTGCTGGATATTCCATTGTGCAGCATGTGTGGATATGAAAACCAAAGCATCGAGTATCGAGCATCGAGTACCGAGTAGCAAGTATCAGCACTGGTAGTTGCACACTGACATAAATAACAAACCAAAGAATGCCCCAAAATCTAGTAAGAAATTATTCCGACATTTACTTTCTCTTGCTCTTACTTATCTATATATATTTTTATACTAATAAATAATAACTTGTATTTTACTTTCAGCTATAAAGCTAAGTATTTGACTTGCATCTTAATAATAAGTTAATTTTAGTAAGTTTCTTATTTTTAATTGCAGCTTTAGTTGCAGTTACTTAATGACAGTGCCGTTACCGCGAAACTTGTTTGCCATTCACCCAGCACGGCACAAAGTCTAACTATATAAACTGTGTAAAGTTTTACTTTGCTGTACTTCTGCGAAAGTTAACAGCTTACGAAAGAAAGCGAGAGAAAAGTGGGAGTCACAAAGAGAGAGGAGAGAGAGAGCGGGTTGTGGAACTGGCAATGGAAATGTCGACCAACCGCTGTGAATGTTGATCCCGCCGATTGCTGTCTCATGTGAATTGTGACTTGGCAAAAAGCAGCAATGCCAACAGCAGCAGCACCAACAGCAACAGCAATTGCAGCTGGGTTATAAGCCATTGCTAGTTGTCTGACATGTGAACTTCATGGTGTACCAGCTTTTGTACTGAGTGTAAAAGAAAGTACAAAAGAGAGCGAGAGAGAGAAGGAGAGGTAGAGCGAGACAAAGGGAAC
Source organism: Drosophila acutilabella (assembly GCA_035046005.1). NCBI lineage: Eukaryota > Metazoa > Arthropoda > Insecta > Diptera > Drosophilidae > Drosophila > Drosophila acutilabella. Next base: position 2,890,397 of record JAWNOK010000020.1, read on the forward strand.
GAAGAAAGGCTCCCGGGCTTACCTTGTGCTGAGCTGACCTGAACAGCTAAAGTGAAAAGCGAGTGAATTGAAATCAATTCGCTCTTTTCATACTTGAATTTCCACAACATATCAATGTGTTTGCTGTCATGGTAAATTTATTAGCATAGCTACTTTGCACTACATCAAGAAAATTCTGATATGTCTATTATACACTCTCCACTTTTGGGATTTTTGTATTCAAGTATTTTAAGTGAGTTTCATAAAACAAGTCCTATGACCAGTAACTAAGGGAAGTCAACTGAATGCGGTTTGAATAAACTATAGCATACTTTTTGGCTGTACACATATCTGTCTATCTAAATCTATCTATTTATTTATTTATTTATTTAATGTCAGACTATAAGCAGTCGACACAAAGAGAAAATAAATTAATTTCATTTAATTTAATATTAACAAAATATTAAAAAAAAAGATTCAAATTAAATTTAAAAACAAAAAAAGTTTTTTAATTGGCAATTAAGATTTAAATACATGTCGTTATAGTCATTAATTTTTATGAAATTTGGCGGCTAATTAAGCTTACAACTAAAAGGGTTATCATTTCAGTTATCATCAGTTATCATTTTTACAAGATCAATTTTTTTTTCTGCCTCCAAAATTACGTAGATCGCTTAAGAACAAGTTACTATATGTGTTATGACCGAAAACAGGTTTTTCCATTTGGCTTTAACCATTTATCGAAGCTTTTTGTCACGTCTTTTTAAAGGAAAACGAAACACGAGCTTGCATTCGGTCTACAATTCTTACACGATCATCTAGAACATATTGCCATTACAAATTAATTGTTCTTTAAATTTTTAGATTTACTCATAGTTTATCAAACTAATTTTGTTTTTTTTTTTTTTATTTCCGATACTCCAATCATAAGTTATGCTATACAGCGCAAATCACCTTTTTGTGAGAGGAGGTTCTTAAAATTCGCCTACAACGCCCTCTATAGTTCAAATTTGTATAACAAGAAATTTTATTAAAACTTCTTAAAGATGCTTTTCTAACGACAACTAAGTTTTTTATAAATTATTATATTATTTTACAACTTTGTTTAATTTTGGCGTCACAAAGGCTAAGTTTTCAAGGCTTATCATTTTTGTGTCTTAAAACTAAATCACATTCAATTAATAAACTGTTAATGCTTAATAATCGATTAAGCTTTCTGAGAAACATTTGTATCTAAATGTGAAACTTTCATCTTGTAGTGCTCTACTCTCACGATCTTTTATAATATTTGATTTTTAGTTTAATTTTAATGAAAATTAAATTTTTAGTTTGGTTTTTGGGGTTGTGACTGTTTTTTTCAATGGCTGCACTGCAACAAAGTGAGCGGAAAAGAAATGTGAAAGAAAACTAATTTTCATTTTAAAAATAATTTGTTGTTTATTTGTTTGTGTGTTGCGTGTTCCGTGTGACATGAAATGACTTTCAAGTTTTCAGTTTTACTCCACATAATTTCCAAGTGGCTGTTATTGTTATTGTTTTCATTGTTGTTGTTGTTTTAGTTGTTGTTGTTGATGCTGCTTGTTGCTGCAGCTGTCGCAGCATCTTTTGAAATGGATTGCAGGATTGCCAGCAAGCTCAATGATTGGCTCAACACAGCCTGTCCTGTCTCCCATGTCCTGTATCCTGTGTCTCCTGTGTCTTCTGTGTCTAGTGTGTCTTGTGTCCTGGCCTGAATGAGCTCCCTTTTTTGTTTGTCATGCACAATGCATACAAATTGCATTACAATCAGCCAAAGCAAACATGGAAATATATTTAAGAAGCGATAGTCAAAAAACTACAACAAATACAAAACCAACTGTGAGAACTACAACAACAACAACAAAACAACTGTAATAAGAGCAAGCTGCTGGAAATCGTTGAAAGAACGAAAGCATAGCAAATATTTATATGGAATTAGTTTCCGAAGCAACAAAAAAACAAATTACATTTCCAATAAATGTAAAAAAAAGGAGTGTACAATTTTCAATTAACGAAAGTCTTGTACACTTTTTTAATTAATTTTTGTTATATTTTAATATAATATATTGCATTCAATATTCAGAAACATTTACGGAACCAACAATAAAATTATTATAATATAAGATTTATTTATAAATAAATGAAATAAAATATTTATAAATAAATTTTTATTCAACTCTTTTACTAAAAACTAAATTAACTTTTTTATATATATGCTCTTTAGAATAAATATATTACCCTCTAAGCTGTTCAATTTCTTATTTGTTCATATTTTGAACCTATTTATCATCAACTTACAACAGTTCCACTAAAAAACTTTACAAAAAGATACAGAAAATTTTAACTCGATTTATATAAATAAAGAATTTTTTATTAAAAATAGTTTTTCAAGCTAATTTTATATTTTCATCCAATTTAGAGAGGCATTAAAATATTTTATATGGAATGGGGGAGCAATAAAGGAAGCATTTGAATGATTTTATAAATTAATGACCTTAAAAAATATATTTGATAAATAAACAACATTTTTTAAACCTTAAAAAAAAATGTTTTATTATTTAAATATCAGAATAATTCAGTTTTCAGTATGAGGTAGATTATTTATATATTTGAAAGTTTTTCAGATACCTTTCAAATAAACCTTTTATAACCCCAACTAAATTCTTGTATTTAAGCTAATTAAATATTGACTAGAATTATGTCATTGGAACAGTCTAGAATTCGTATGAAAACTCGCACATGGAACACTAGAAGCTCACACAAAATCCCTCTTAACTCATCAACTTATTTGGACGCACATTACTCACGACATATCTTTAGATTATTCGAAAAATTTGCTAAGCTCGCACAAATCAGAGTACAAAATAAAACGAAATAAAGAAAATGGACACAAAAAGAGAGAGAATGAAAGAAATAGAGATAAACAGTGAGAGACAAAATGAAAGAGAAGACTTAATCCCACTGCAAAGCTGTCAAATAGTTTGCGGAAGCTATAATGCTGCAAGGAAAGGGTAACAAAAGAGAACGAAAAAAAAACAAAACAAAATAAAATAAATATATATATAATATAGATATGTATGTAGCATACACAGTACAATATTCAGCAAAGGGCAGCTGAAATGCAAAATTTCAAATGTAATTTAGAAAATTGCAAATTTGCCAGTGAACCAATTGGACCCAAGGCTGGTGTGGCAAGGGTTGGATAACAGCAATGATAACATTGAAAGCAGCATGCATAGATATGGTCTGTTGTGCCTCTGCCTGTCTGCCAAGCAAATCACGTTCGAGACTCACACACAAACACACACACACATAGAAATACCCAAGCAAACAGTCACACACACACATTAATTGGCAGTACTCGCAATATTTTATTGTACTGCAGCCGCAAACAAATGCAATTTGGTTTTCAGATACTCGAATTTGTATCTTGAAGATACTCGATATTCAACTCATGATGTCGCTACACACTACTTCGGTCTGTGCCGCAGGGCCATGCCCACAGCCCACAGCCCACAAAAATTTACAAAATAAATTCAATGTTATTTTCGTTTAATATTCTAAATGAAATGCTGAAAGAAACGAATTCTAAACAAAGTATCTGCAAAATCCAATAAAAACAATTATTTGAGTTTTATTGAAGGCATTTAAATTAATATGAAATTCTATGTAGGAAATTTATTTTTGATAAAATAGAATGGAGTTGAACTAGAGCTTAATTTTGTTGAAATAAAAGTAAGTTTGTAATGTGCATAATTTTTTTTTATAAAATATTTAATTTTCAAATAAGTAGAAAAGTCATTTAAATTGAGTCTAAATATTTTTTAAAACTGTAGTAGCTTGAAAAGATCCTAAATGAGTAGAAATAAATCTTTTTATATAAAGCAGTTTTCAAAAATTAAGCAGAGTATTATAAATGATGAAAATGTTTAATACTTTTTTACTTAAAGCTCAAAGAGTTTTTTGGGCTCACAGAAAAACTTGGTTAAAATACTTTTCCATCTCTTTTGTGCTGACTTGACTGATTTCTGATTTTAATTTGACATTTTTGACTTTAATGCCGGCACTCATAATTTAAATGTAATTTAATTTAAATACACATGTGTGCATAAATGGAACTACACCTACGCATATGTAATTTGTATATAGTAGTATGAATGTGGAGATTTTTGGTTTTTTTTAGTGGTTGTTTGTTGCCTTTATTCACAATTTTCATTTTCCTGCGGCGATTGTCATTTCGTTTCATTACATTTCATTGTTGTCCTTTTTAGCTTTTATGCTTTTGTCAAATATTTACATGTACCTTTTTTTATTATTATTATCATTATTATTATTCTTTTTTTCTTGCCTGCTGACTCTTCAGTTCCTCAGCTGCTCAGCTCCTTCAGCTTCTGTGACTGTTCCTGTTCCCGTTCCCTTTCCTGTTCCCGTTTCCTATTCCCCCACTACAGCCGCCTGCTGTGTTTTTGTGCTCATCTTGTGGCTGTCTTGATCCTGATGCCTGAGCTTCTTGCTGTCATTGTTGTAATTGTTATTGTTACTGCTAACCACAATGGTATTTATTAATTGCTCTGCAGAAAGTCAGGCAGCAACTGGGAGAAAAAATGTCCCTTTTAATAAGAATTTTAATTTGAAACTCGTTTTATTTAAATGCGATTCAGTATCATTCCGATTTGAATACAATTCATTCAACAGTAAATTCATTTTGTCGAGTACGGTATGTCAAACAACTCGCATTGAATAAGTGCTCTTACTTATTTACAATGTAGGAAATTCCTACTAGGAATGCAAGGACTTGAATTAAATTATAAAAAAGAATACCAGATAAAATAGTTTGCCATGCTGTGCACTGATTTGCTACCTTTTCTTTCATGTACAATTGAGATGGATTTATAGTAAAGCAGTTTTGAAACATTTTGATATGATATCTATGTACCACTCTACGTTTAAGTCGTGTCAAGTGGTTTTAAGTCTTCTAGACTTAGTGCTTACAGCACTTTATCAACTATATTTTCTTCTTAAGTTGCTTATATTAGTAGCAATTAGTTGGAATTATTTAATTTCCATTTTTTAATTAAATATTCTATGATTTCAGTAGAAGATATGAATTCTTAACGATCTAAAGCAACGTGTAAGCCTAAAAGTATGCAACACATTTCTGTTTTAGCGTGTTGTTTAATTTACATTGACTTTATTTTAAATAAAAATATTATTTTAAGTAAAAAATAATTTATTTAATTAATATCAAACATAAAATTGTACGATTCTACGATCCCTTGAATGATTTAGCTACTTGTAGAACCTTGTCGAGCCAGACACTCAAAAGTATGCAATAGTTTCTTCTCTTTCCCAGGCAATATCTGAGTAACGTATACCTTAAATTTGCATTACAATTCCGCTCTTACTGGTACTTCATGGCATTCACATATTTGAAATTCGAATATTTTTGTATAAGCTCAAATATATATTCCCAACTATGCAACTCGTTCGCACGCACACGTAGTTTATTGTCATCTCTGTCGCTGTTACTAAGCTTGTAAATCTCTTTTTAATTGCATTTAACCGCAAACAAATTCCGAAACTAAGCAACAACCAGTTGGCCTGGCCAAAAATAGTGCAAAGAACGAAGGAAAACCAACGAAACCGCAGCAAAACTAAAATGCGACAACAACACGAGGCGGCATATTGTTAAAGCATACAGCAGCAAAAAACCACTACAAATATCTTTATATATGTATATATATAGTGTATATTATATATATGTATGTATGTATGTGTGCTATAGCTAAATCGCCTCAGGAATGCAGATTGGGGAAACAGAGCCGAGCCGAGTGGAGTCGAGTCGAGTTGAGTCGAATGTAGGTGACAGTCACAGTCAATTATACAAATTGCATTTGTGTGCACGACAGAGACGGCAATAGCTGAAGAGCGGGATAGAGTGTGTGTGTGTGAGCGAGATGCATAGCTGTAACATTTTGTAATGGCAGTTGGCAACATGTTGGCCGCCATTTCCGGTCGACCGTTGACTAACGTGGCTCACACAAATCTGCATTTTACTTGTTTTTGCTACACCTACGTATGTGTGTCTGTTTGCTTGATGTGCGAATATTTGTTTGCGCTCACAAATGATGATTGAAACACAACTGAACGCCAAAACCTAATTGAAAGCCAGTGCAACTGACATGAGACTGCTGCCCTTTTTCCTTTGATTACAACAGGTACAGATACAGGTCGAAGTTGACAGCTCTTTTAATAGTAGAAAGAATAGAAAGAAAGGAGAAGAAGTGAAAGGTAACAGGAGAAAGCTAGAAAGAGAAGGACTGCCAGCATCAACCACTGCGACCTGGAGCTTTATCTATTTATAAACTGAGCTGCAGCTAAAGCTCGGCAGCTTTTCAGCCACTGCAGGCAAAGGTCAAAGGTAATTCGACAGCAAATCAAGTCCATGCACAGACTGACCAATGGCAGCTTAGCAGACAATAAACTACAGCTAACAATGGATGCTGAAATTGTCATTTTCCCATTTGATTTCAATGTAATTAACAGTCGGAAAAGTAATGAAAATTCCTGAAAAACTCAAATTAAATTGTCATTAGCAACGCGTTCATGCTTAGTGTTGAAAAGCACAAGTGTTTGAAGTGTTGCAAAGCGACATTTAATTTGATTTGTAGTAGACACTGCTTTGTAGCTGCATATAACGTATACGACATGATGACTGCGGGAAGCTATTGGCACAAAAGGCACATTCCCAACACTGGCCGGCATCACTTTACAACACTGTACTTGAAGTGTATGAACCAATCATTCGTTTCCTTGAGTTTTTCTTAGGCAAGCTCTACTGCGCTATTTGCATAGCCTTCTGCTGTCGAATTGACTGCCATTTCTAATTAGTTTCAATCATTCTGCGACTTATTTGTAGACCCATTAGCTTAATATTAGTTGACAGCTGTATTCGAAAGTGCCTCTATATTTAACTGGCTCTCTATGCCTCCCTCTAACTCCCTGCATCTACAACACTCCCCATTTCAAGTGCTCTTATCGTTTAGATTAAAAGTTTGCGTTTAATAAAACTAGAGCAGTTTGTTGACGGCTTTGACTTGGCCCTAGACCTGAAAATGGAACTGACACTGAAACTGAAACTTAAACTGTTACTGTAGTTTGTGCCCATTGGACTCTGCTGGCCAATGTTGAATCTGAACTGGCTCTGATAGCTGTAGCTGTGGTCTCAACTGGCTTTGGTCTTTGTGAGTTGAGTTTTAGCTGTTGAGTTGACTCGTTTACTCGGTTGCCTTTTACTCAGTTCATCTTTTAATTAATTCACAGGCTGTGAAAAGTTTTGCGCCGCAACTGCAGGCGGCAACCACTTGGGCCTAGTCCCACACAAATGAAAATGCTGCCAAGAAAAACAACAGCAACAACAACAACAGCAAGCACTATAACAACAGCAGCAAGAATACCAAAAACAAAAAAAAAACACAAGGGGAAGAGGAAGAAGAAAAATCAAGTAAAAGAGGAAGAAGAAAAAAAAATCGTCGGCTCAAGAAAAATCAGCAGGAAGCACTTGCAACTATGTGGCACAACGCAAAACTTTTCTTATACAAAATTATGGAAAAGTTTTATTTCCATGCATAACAGCGAAGCGCACACACACACACATCGACTCACACACACACACACACACACACACACACAGCTTGTATTTATTTGCAGCGCATTTTTTATGCCGCTTTCAGACACACATATGCATGTGTGTGTGTGTTTACTTATATTGCTTTACTTTTTACACTCTGCCCGCACTTGCTGAAAACTGCGTGAAATTGGCACGTCAAATGCCGGAAAATTTAAGAAGCAACAGCAACAACGACAGCAACAAGAAGAAGCAGCAGCAGCAGCACAACTATTACACACTCCCACGCACATACACACCCACACACACATGGGCCACTTTCTTGTTATTTAACATTACAAAAGTTACCTTTAACAAGTCAAAGCTATGAGATACCCGTTGCTCTGCTTAAAATAACAAAGTCTTAAAATCCATTGCCTACTTTTAGGTGCGCCATTTAATTATTGAAAGTAAACTGCTATAACTAGAGACTTATGCCATCGATATTCTTTATATGTAGCTGTTGAAAAGCAAGACAACAAACGGTATTTAGTCAATTCAATTGTTGGCTTTACGAAGCAGGCATTAAATTTGTAAAAGACGTCTTAAAAAGTGCTTACAAGTTCATAGTTTCTAGTCAGCAAAGAGTTCTAGAAATTGCCATATGTTTTATAATTTTTAACTCAGCTAAAATTTACATAACAACGACCCACAAATTTAAATTAAAATTGAAGCATTTCTGTATTGAAATTTCTATTAAATTTATTTTATAGTCTGAGCGCAAGAAAGCAGAAAAGAAAGAACAGAATTGATTTACTAAAACTTACATAATTATTGTTCTCTGAGTAATTTAATATGCTGAATTTGTGCCATAAATATTTAAACTAAAAAAACATTTGTTTCAAACAAAAAACTACCTTTAAAAAATAAATTAAACTAGAAATATTTAGCTAGAATTCTTAAAATTAAATTTAATTTATTTCTTATCTAAAAACATACACTTAAACAACTCAAATTATGCTCTTTTCTTGGCTTCAATCATTCAAGGCACAAAATGACAAGAACCGGAAACGGAAGTTACCATTTGCCAGCTTATTTCCTGCAAAAGATCTAAACGATAAACTCACGGCAATTGTGTTTAATTTGCCGCAAGTGAGAATTTCGTTAAAGTATCAATCAGAGTGAAAGTCTTGAAGAGCTGGAGAGAAAAGTTAACCCGTTAACAGATACTAACAGATACTAACTAATCGAAATAGCGTAACGAAATGCTGCTAAGCGTTTGTCAGTTTATTTAATTACTTACGGCTATATTTGCCGAAAGAGGCAAGGAAAGAAGGCAGGAGACGATGGGGGAGTGCTGTATTAAATTGGTCAGCTGGCAGGAATGAGATTGAAATTAACGAGCAGCCGTTAATGACCCTGTCTGTAGCTGCCCCCAAAGCAAATAAAATTTCCCAGCCAAGCACAGACAATGTGGGCGGACAGGCCTCAAGAGGCGCGGCAAGTAGAGACAGCAGAGCTGCCACCTCTTTTGAGCCAAATACAAAAAAATAAAGGAAAAGAATAGAACAGGAGAAAAAAAAAATGGAATGACCAAATCGAATACAATAATTTTAATAAGATTCACGCGAGGACTTTGGCCTCGTCTGTGCAATGGATGTGGTCAGCATGGTGGCAGAGTAGTCTATTAACTAGACATCCTACCAACAGTAGGCTCTTGGCACCAACGCTGAGCGATTGGCGACGTGTAAACGATAATCAAGTAATTTCCATTATGCTGAGAACTTGCCGGGGACTTGCACCTAGGGGCCATAAAAGCGACGCTAAATTGCGATTTTCGCGACTGTGAGACACCGATAGCAATACACACACACACACACACACACACACATATACACGACAGTAAGAGACACTGGCACGCACATACATTTAGATAGAGATACATTACGCATACGCCGCATGCGGCACACACAAAAGCAAATCGAATTGCGAATTGGTTGCGATAAAGCAACAACACAAACAACAGCCATAACAGCAACAAAGTCTGAGTAAATCTAACACAAGGCAAAGTAGCCGCAATAGCTACACTGAGAAAATACACGCTAAATGGAGTTTTGGAATTTAAACCCTATAAAACACCAAAAATAAATTTTTAAAAATTAAAATTCTTGAAAATTTTAACTCATAGTAGTTCTAAACTGCCCATTGACTTAAGAGCTGGTCAGATTAATTAATTAAGGTTCAAGGATCAGTTAAATTAATTTAAATATTATGTGTTAAAAATGTATTTAAATAGTTTAAAGTTCTTACGTATTTTTTAGCCAAGCTAAAATACAGAGTATCTTTAGTTATAATATCCTTTTCGTTCAGTGTATTTTGCGCTACTCCATCTCCTTTGGCAACTGCTCGCTTCCCTTGCTGCCTGCTCTGCTGCCCACTGTGGCTGCTGTCGAAGTTGCTGCTGTTGTTGGCAGTGCTTTTGACTATTTATTGAGCCAGGCATTTCATTGTCCTGCTTTCGTTGCTTTTAGACAACTTTTTTTTTAGTGCGATGCCGCTGTGTGCTTTTAAGGCGCACACGATAATGGCCAATGATGCATGTGAGCGTGCTGCTCGCTTGCCCTCCAAGTATGTGTGTGTGTAAGTGTGCGTGTGTGTGTGTGTGTAGGAGTATGTGTTTGGGTAAAACAGTATCACAGTGGCTCCCTCGCTATCTACCGCTCTGTGTCAGCACTTTGCGACAACAATGCGCTTGTGGCATTGAGCTTCTACTTTTACTTCTACTTTTACTTCTACTTCTACTTCGGCTTCGGCTAACCTAACACTTCTCGTTCAGCGATAATGGCAATGGCGTTGAGGGCGCTGACGGAGACGGCGGAAATGGCAGCGACATACTTAGACATTGCGACACGACGCGACGTGTCGCTAGCGTCATGAGTTCCCTCTTGGTATGGCTCCTGGTCTAGGCTGATCTGCTCTGCACTACGCGGTATTGCTCTACTCTCTTTACGTCACACAAACCTCTCTAGACACATCACTCTGCCCTCTCTTAGCCCTACAGTGCAAAAGAGCAATTTGCCCTAAGTATGCGCGGTCAGCGGTATTGTTTTGTTGTCTCCTAGTGTGTGTGTGTGTGTATTCCTGTGTGTGTGTGACACTTTTGAATGCCCAGCGCGTAAAACACTCTGTGCAGCACCGTCTGTACCGCAGTCTATGTACAGTCGCAGCTTAGCAGCTCCACAATTACCACATTAGCAGCTCCAAAGTACAACAAGAGTAACGAGTTTTCCATTCTCGATACAAAAGAGCCTCGATAAACAATTGAATGGAATATCAGTGACCAGATAGATACATGCAGTGCCTTCGGTTGGAGCAGGGAATGGTAAGTGGTACTGTAAAATATCCGACTTAATAATGAGCTGCAACTGAGTGAGCATATTTAATTAGCTGTAGCAGTTACTAATTTGGAGTTATAATTATGGTTGAGTTGCAATTAGAGCAACATTTGCTGACACTGATATAGTCATAGTAAAAGTCACAGTTACAATTAAAGTCACAGCTTCATAAACCACTACAGCTGTGACTGTTAGTTTAGTCAGAGATACAGCCGTTGATACAAATACAGTCACTGATAATAGCACTAACAATAACACAAACAGTTACACTAACAGTCACATTTAAAGTTTAAGTCACAGCTACACTCACAGTTACAGATAAAGTCAAAGTAATAGTTTAAGTTACTGATACAGTCACAGTTACAGTCCCAGTTACAGTCACAGTTAAATTCACAGTCACAGTCATATTTACAGTCACTTCAGAGATGTTAAAGTCGAAATTTTAGTCGTAGTCACAGTTACAGTGACAGCCACAGTTACAGTGACAGTCACAGTTACATTTATAGTCACGGATTACATATACAGATTCATTCACAGTTGGAGTTCCTATCACTGTTAAACTCAAAGTCAGAGTAACGGTTAAAGTCACAGTTACATGCCCAGTCACAGTTACACCCATAACTACTGATTCACTTCAAGTCACAGTTACCCAATATACAGAACTTAGCCAGAATAACAGTTACAAATCGAAAACTAAAGGGAAACAACACTATGAGAGTAGCACTTCCTCGGGTCAATCAACAGAATGACTTTCAAAGTATCGCCAACAAGTCGGCTACATTCGCATTCAATGCCAAAATTAAAGCAACAAAAAAGTTATATATGCGGAGAAGGCACGTAAAAGTATAGAGGTAGGAGGAGAATGAGAAGAAGGAGGATGGGAAAGAGGAGAAGAAAAGTAGACGCGAATAAGGAAGAAGAAATAAAATGAAAGTGTACTCGTATTTGCTCATCTATTGTCAATTGTTGTTTGAGCGTGCGTGTGTTAACAGTTAATTGTTTAGCTCGTATATCTTATAATGGTTAGGCTATCCCTCCCACTTCCCCCGTGTCTACTCTCGCCCTGCTGGCATAATTGCTGTCTCATGCTCATAATATCCCTGCGTATCTCACAGTCTTGTTTGTCGCCAAATTGAGTCATTAGCAGATGTATAAAACCAAATGGTCACACAGCTCATTGACACGTTCCAAGCGTTTCAATGATGACGCTGACACATAGTACATATATGCGCATTACGCATACGACTCGTATGCCACATTTATACACCACTACTTCATATCACATCTATCGTTAGCAGTCAGTCTCTGCAACACCAACCCAACGCTCTTTAAAGACATTAACTGAATTTTCCAGCTTTAAATTCAATTCTGAGCAGACAACAATCAAAGTTTCTGTTGCCTAAGGTAACTTTTAATTTAAAATCACAAAAGAAAATTTATAATATTTATTATAGTTTATGCCGTTTAATTATGCATGTAAATTATCGTCAATTAAATGAATTTCTACATTTATTTTAACATTTTTCACCCTAGTAAATATCATTTATTATCCTTGGTTTGGTATTTTCGAATATTAAATTACTTGCCAGTAAATAAGAATTATTTAAACTTCTCTTTTAGTTTTCTTCAAACATTTAATTATATTTTAAAATTATATCAATTACATTCATTTATTAACTCAATATACCTTCGTGTATAAATATCATTTAATACTTTTTCTGTGCTAAATGTAATAAAATTATATAAAAAACAAAATTTAATTAATCACTTTTAATGTTGCCTGCTCCGTTTACATTCTCTTTAAGCACTTCAATTATTTTACCTGACTTTTAATCAAACTAACACTTGCTTTGTAAATGTTTAATTGAATTAAGTAGAAAATGTAGAAAAAGGGAAAATGATTACAGGAATTTGTGTTGTCATTTCGACTCGTTTGTCACGAGTTTCTGCTATTTTCTTATGAAAAGCTGATTAAGATAATTGGAATTTTATACTATCTACCATTTAAATATGCGTTAAAATTAAATTAATTTTATTTAACTTGATTTGGCTTTTATTTTAATTTTTTATATACATTTTTATATTGTAAGTCATTAATTTGTGGCAAAACTGATGTAAGGACTGAATTTTCAAGCCAATTGACTTGACTTACTTCAAGAATGCTTTAAAAAGTCATATCATATATCGAACATTTTTGTTTTAAAGCTTGAAGACATTGTAGTTTCTAGTAACTAAAATTTGTTGCCTAGAAAAACCAACTGACAAGTAGACAATAAATGCAAATAATTAATAGTAAAGTAAGACTTTATATAATGTGTCACTTTTATAGATAATCCAACTTTAAATTCCAACAAATAATTCCATTCAAACCCCTTGAAAAAAGTAATTTAATGCGCACTAAATTAAACAGTCTTCTTCTTAACCAAAACCATAAACAATGTCTTTAAATCCGTATGACAATATACCCTACACCAAAATCGATGCATCGATGATTAAATGTTTTTGCACATGAGCAAATTGCATGCAATAAGTTTCGCTCCCGAAAATGCAGTTACAACTAATGTGTGGCAAGTTCTTATCAATTGTGTGGCACAGTTGGTGCAACAATTGCTGAACCATTTACCTGCGCTGATTGCTTCGATTTGGAGCAACCTTCAATGACAACTTTGATGGTAGCTGCAATTGCGCGTAGCTGATTATAGATCATAAACACAGCTTGAATGTGTGTTAGCACGGGCAACAGAAGGGGGGGTAGGGTGGTGTGTACAAGAGGGGAAATGAAATTTGGAGTTGGTCAAGGATTGGCCGAAGTGCATTTTATGGTATAAACGACAAACATGCGACAGGTTGAAAGTGGGCGATTTTTACCTACAGTTTCACTCCCCCAACAAAAAATGGTGAGTTTGCGCAGAGCAGCGTGTGTGTGGTGAATTTTGCAGGCGAAACCACATTTAAGAGAGTGAAAGAGAGTGAAAATACAGCTAGAAAGAGCGTGAATTTTGCTATGCATATGCAGCAGCTTCAATGGCGACAAGTGGCTAAAAGAACTGGTACTGCTACTGTAACTGTAACTGAAACAGTAACAAAAACGAAACTGTCTAAAAGCATTTACTGTTTTTTAACGCTCCGCCTAACACTGAGCGCCGAGCGTTAAGGCCACACAACTGTGAGCAGTCCAGCGCATATTAAATGACTGACGTACACACATACACGCACGCACCCACACATACGCTCTTAAACTTGTAGCGACACACACGCACTTGGCCGCGCCTTGAAGTATGCACTAACAACTTTAAAGTGCACTTGCAACAACTGCAACTGTCGCAGCTGCAGTTGCAGGCACTGCGGCAGTTGCTCGCTTAGAAAAAATTGTGTCTTTTGTCAGTCGCGAGCTGAACTATGAGGAGTCTTCCGCGATTTTATAGAGAAACTAATAAAATGCTACTTTATTTAATGTACAAAATATTTTTTCAAACGTTTTTCTTCAATTACTAATTTTTAAGTATAAAAAAAAATATATTGGACTTCAGTTACAGCTTAAATGGTTCTACCTTTGGTAAGTGTGAACTGACATTAAGTTAAACCAAATCTTTTCCTGTACTTATATCTTTAAGACACTTATAATTAAATACAAATAAATAATAAATACCATAAATATCTAAAGTTGCTTCTTATTGTAGCAAAATCCACTTAAACTATAATTTTATATATTTTTCAGAATTTTAAAAAATTGTTTCTTACATGAATTGAAAGAGAATTCATTGTTTTACCAAATAATTTTATTTTGACAAGCTTGCCAATGGTTGTGACAACGGAATAACGTCGTGGGTGCTGCAAAATAATTTATTAAAATACAATTTGCTGTTTTATAGCCGGCCATAAAAGGTCATAACGAATTTACAGTTGTCTTATATATCGAATATATTTTAGAATTTTATTTCTGATTTTGCAACATGAGTTTCTAGCCAAGACAAAAACTTAAAATATAAACAAATGCCAAAATAAGCTTGTCTACAACAAAATTAAAGTTCAATGCGCTTAAGGCCTAAATTGATAATTTGATTAAATATTTTTAATGTCGTTGGCGTCTGTGGTTGTAACCTATCAAGTCGTGAGGTCTTTCAGATTTAGGTATTAAGAAAGATAGAAAGGTCAGCAAGCTCAAACTTATATAATCGCTGCCTCGCCTACTGACCAGAAAAAAGCTAAAATTAACAGCTGAAAAGAGATTAAAAACTCAAATCAAACGGCGCTTAATGCAATCACAGTGAAAGTAGTTTAGGAAAATGAGCAAGAGACAGTAAAAGGGAATGAAAGAGGGCATTAATGAGTAAGAGGGGAAAAGGGGAAGACAGACACACACAGCCTAAGGGTTTAACAGTAAACATATACACAACTGAACAATCAGTTTGTTTATAGAATTTACGTTTTTTTCCAGTTAAGGCATAATTGAAATTTTATAAACGAAATGACATGCACAGCAAACAAGCGTGGAAAATAGAAAAGCGCTAGAAAAATAGAATGAAAACTAACATGAAAAAAACAGAAACTACAACACGTGTGTGTTGGAAAACTGATTCAAGCCGTTGGCAAAATGCGTTTGCTTTTAACAGACACGCGAAATACGCAAAAGGGGCGTTAAATTGGTAACGTGTGTGTGTGGGAGTGTGTGTGTGCGTGTGTGACTGTGTGCTGTGCTGCTTTTAGTTGCTGGCAACTGCACAACACTAAGTAGCCTGGCTTTAACCAACCTACGCCACAACATTTCCTGTCAATGGCAGCCTTTTGGCAACCATTCACAGGCGTCGCCAGCCCTTGAGCGTCAACAGCAGCAACAACAACAACAAGTAGTTGAAGTCAGCAGTAAAACGAGCAAACAATATGCAGAGAATACAAACGAACGTACGTCGAACGGGTCGTATACATAATATGGACTTGATAATTATATTGCACACCTCAGACGAGCACCTTAATAACAACCATGTGCAGACAACTACAACAACAACAACAACATCAGGTGACTGCAGCTCATTTTGTCTGAATTTCAACAGTTTTAATTTTTGTTGATTTTATTGCATGGATTGCCAGCAGCAGTAACAGCAACAGCAACAGCAACAACAACAACTGCGCTGCTCCATTGAGTGTCGCCAAGAGCCAGTGACATCAACAGCAACACCTATAACAACAACGACAACAGCAATTGCTGCGAGTGTGGGATGATGTCGTCAAAGGCAACACGTCTGGACTTCATTTTGCCAGCCACAAGAACTTCATTTGCGACTGCCAACAAGCGGCAACAATGTACACTGCACAAAAAGGGGTTTAAAAAAAAACAAAGCTTAAAAAATCGAGATTATATCGAATCCAAACTAAAACAAGAAAGAATGCTACAGTCGCCCCGCGACTTTAGGATACCCGTTACTCAGTGTTCGACCGATTGTTCCTATGGGAGCTATACGATATAGTCAAACGATTTGTATGAAACTTGGTCAGTATATTTATATTTTTGACTTATTTATTTTGTGTCAGTTTCATTAAGATAGCTTAGTTAATGCAAAATTTTTTCATACTAATTTATATTTGGATCGTGTTTTTGACCGATCGGCCCTATAGGAGCTATACGATATAGTTGTCCGATTTCGATCAAAGTTGGTCAGTACATGAACTTCATAGACATGTAGTCTCCGTGTAAATTTGGATCAGATAGCATTGCTAACAAAAAAGTTTTCTATACTAAAACATTCAAGTTTTATCTATACATTTACCTTTATATAAAGATAGAACGCCCTAAAGTGGGCGTGTCAAAAAACAAAAACAAACTCGTACTGCTTGGGTATTGTACCTTTCATTTGCGACCCCTTTCACCTTTCTAGCTCTTATAGTCTCTGAGATCCTTTTGTTCATACAGACGGACAGACGGACGGACGGACGGACGGACGGACAGACAGACGGACGGACGGACAGACGGACATGGCTATATCGACTCGGCTATTGATGCTGATCAAGAATATATATACTTTATGGGGTCTGCCACGCCTCCTTCTGCCTGTTACATACATTCCAACGATTACAATATACCCTTGTACTCTACGAGTAACGGGTATAATTACGTTACTTAAAAGCCAAAAGTATTAGAAATAAATTAGTTGCTTCAGTGCTTAAAAATATTTTTTTATTTAATTGCTTATAAAATAGATTAACAACAAGAAAGAATGCTATAGTCGCCCCGCGACTTTAGGATACCCGTTACTCAATGTTCGACCGATTGTTCCTATGGGAGCTATACGATATAGTAGTCCGATTTGAATGAAACTTGGTCAGTACATTTATGTTATTGATAAATTTATTCTGTATCAGTTTCATTAAGATAGCTTGGTAAACACAGAAAATTTTCATACAAATTCATACGAAATGCAAATTTTTGACCTATTGTCCCTATGGGAGCTATACGATATAGTAGTCCGTTTTCTATGAAACTTGGTCAGTATATTTATATTATTGACTTATTTATTTTGTGTCAGATTTATTAAAATAGCTTAGTTAATGCAAAATTTTTTCATACTAATTTATATTCGGAGCGTGTTTTTGACCTATCGGTCCTATGGGAGCTATACGATATAGTTGTCCGATTTCGATGAAACTTGGGCAGTACATGTACTTCATAGACGTGTAGTCTCCGTGTAAATATAGATCAGATAGCATTGCTAACAAAAAAGTTTTCTATACTAAAACATTCAAGTTTTATCTGTACATTTGCCCTTATATGAAGCTAGAACGCCCTAAAGTGGGCGTGTCAAAAAACAAAAACAAACTCGTACTGCTTGGGTATTGTACCTTTCATTTGCGACCCCTTTCACCTTTCTAGCTCTTATAGTCTCTGAGATCCTTTTGTTCATACAGACGGACGGACGGACAGACGGACAGACGGACGGACGGACAGACGGACGGACGGACAGACGGACATGGCTATATCGACTCGGCTGTTGATTCTGATCAAGAATATATATACTTTATGGGGTCTGCCACGCCTCCTTTTGCCTGTTACATACATTCCAACGATTACAATATACCCTTGTACTCTACGAGTAACGGGTATAATAAGTCTCGAGTCCATCAAAATGTTTAATTAAATGGATATATAGCTAAAAATTTAATGATTTGTTCAGAAAAATATTTTTTATTGAAATTTTAAGATATTTTAGTCTTAGTTTTAAGCAGTCTTGAGTTAATAGCACAGAAAATTAAAAAAAATATGCAAGAGTTTGTAATTAAATTAAATTGTTATTTAAATATTTTATCCTATGCTAGAATAATATTATAATGTTATAAATAAGGACAAGTTGACTGTAAAAGACCACGTACTTCTACTAGAGCGCATTTTTCCACACAAATATGAAGTTTTCGAACTATTTGTTCTATAGAAACTATACGCTATAATTGTCCGTTTCGGATCAAACTCGTTGAGTATAATAACAATTGTATCATACACATAATATGTAAATTTGATCACGATAGCTGAACTAATACTACACCTCTTTATACTAATTTTCTATTCTTAACCAACTTGTCTTTTTTAGTAAAATTTCTTTTGTTTTTTAAGTGCTTCCTATAATTTATCAGTGTATAGAAATCAGTCAACATACAGAGTGACACACACCCACAACATAGTCAAACACAGAGTCACACACAGTCACACAGTCACACACACACACACACACTAGTTTAAGCTGGCAGCTCATTTCGCAAGGATGCTCCAAATATGCATATGAGAATTCTGCCGTTGATGCTTCTGCTTCTGCTTCAGCTTCAGCTACTGCTTCAACCTCATCTTCTTCTTCACATCTTGCTGCTGATTTTAATAATATTAATAATATTAAAAGGTAAATATCAAATGTCAGTGCAGCTGGCATTGATCTATGGCAACGCCATTCATATGCCGGGCACTCACACAGCCAAGCTCACGCACTATATGAGAGATAGATAGAGTGATAGACAGAGGATGAGTGGAAGAGACAGAAAGAGAGAGGGAGAGACGGCGAAAGGGGAACAAACAACTGTCATTTGAGTTTCCATGGCAAAAGTAGTAAGAAAAGAAAAAACAATGAAGCAAACTATAGTAAAGAGTTTACACGACTGTGATATACCCAGAAGAAGCTTACAAAATTTATTGACAAACTAAAAGCTATCCCAATAATATACCCTAGCAAGCGAAAGCGTAGCCTGTAGTAACTTAAGTTTTCTTTGGAAAATTTCTTTAAAGTAATCTTTAGTTAACACACTACACTCGCATTGCAGGGTATCTGAAAACAATGCCACAATTTCAAATATACCTCTGAGAGTTGACTTTTCATTTATTTGAACTGTACACTGACATCAAAGGTAGATACCCCCATGGAGCATATTCAATAAACTTTCTCAAATATTTTTATGCAGGAATACCACTACTAACTGACTGATGCAAACAGACTTAATTGAATTACGAAAGCTTTTGCTTTACAACATGGCATTAAGTAGCTAAATGCATGTCTGTGTCTGAGTCTGTTACTGTATCTGTGTCTGTGTCTGCATACGAAAAGTATACAATTGTTTAATGAATCAAATAATGATAAATGTTGGTGCAAAAGTTAATTTAATTATGCAAAACTAAAGAACAAAATTTAAAAATGATTTAATAAATGAAATTAGCTCGTTTGGTGCATTAGAACTTTTAAACTTTCTATAAAGAGCACTAAATTGGGTTTAGATGAGTTTAAAACACAAAAAATATTTCAATTGCTTAATTTACAAAGAGAATTTATTTGAAATGACATTAGAAAAGGTAAAAAATTAACAACTTAAGGACATTTCAAAACATGAACGACAGAAATATTTATTAAATTAGCAACAAATTATGCTGTTAAAATTTGATTGCAATTATTAATCTCATGATTGTTTCTTATATTTAATTAGTTTATATGTGATCAAATTTAAGAAACTTTCGTTATTGTTAAGAGACTTAATTTGTTAGTACATTATATATCATTTAGTTCAATATTTAATAATGGAAATCAGCTAAGCATCAACTAAAATATTAAGTATACAACACGTTAACTCTTAGCGTTGCATTAAAAACATATAAAAACTATCAT
Organism: Drosophila acutilabella; assembly: GCA_035046005.1. Classification (NCBI taxonomy): domain Eukaryota; kingdom Metazoa; phylum Arthropoda; class Insecta; order Diptera; family Drosophilidae; genus Drosophila; species Drosophila acutilabella. The sequence goes on from JAWNOK010000020.1 coordinate 2,910,523, forward strand.
AATATTATAAAAATAATTTTTTCTTACCTAATTCTTTAAAAATTTTACTTAAAAAACTTAAATGTGATTATAAGTGAATTAAATAAAATGAAAAAAAAATAAATAAACGTGTCTTTCAATTAATTCAATTCAATAAAACTTACAAAGAATTTATTGTTAATATAATTTGACAGAACACAATAACAATTCAGAATTTGTAAATTATGTTAATAAATGATAGCTTGTAAATTTATTAACAGACTTTAAACGCAGCTTAAATCAGAAATGTCACCACTTAAAATCAGTTAAAATTAGACCACTACTTAACATGATAAACTAACTAATTAAGCAATTAAACTTAAGTCTTTAAGCATTTAAACTATTTGCTATCCTTGTGTTCGCTGAACTTTTGACAATAACATTTAAATAACAATAATCGGAGTATGCCAAATGTGAGTTCAATTTAAATTGCGCTCGTTTTTGTGCTTGGCAAGAAATTGGCAAATTATCTTGGCCATTATCTTAAGAATGGCGCTTAATGTGGCTTATCAAGAGCCAAGAGCCAAGAAGCAAGAAACATGGGGCAATGAAAGGAGGAGAAAGAAAAGTAGGGAAAGGAAAGGAAGGCTGGAAGAAAGATGCTGGGTAAAAAGGCAAGAAACAATCATGACATATTGGCCTTTGTCTTTTGAACCAGGGCCAAGCGACACTTTTTTTGGCCATAACTGAAAACAATTTGCTTAATTGAATTTATGAAATATACTGACAATACTGGCGCTCAGCTTACAGCTAAAGAAAGTTGAAACTGCGAGCCAAAGAATTGTGCAAAATTTTTGGTTTCGTATGGAAAATGGTAAATGGAAAATGGCTGGGAAATTGAGTAATGCGAACGTGCCATTAAACACTTAAAGGCACTTAAAATGTGACAGCGGAGCAAACTGCGAATTTTCCGACAGCATCAATGTTAATAATGACCATAATGACGATGATAATAATGACCATGATGATGTTAATGATGGTGGTAGTGTTGGTTTGGTGGTGGTTTACTGGCCTGTTTGTTACCATAAAACCACCAAAGCACAAACTGTCAATCATTGGAGCATTTGGTACATGAAATGCCAACGAAAACAATTAAGCATGATTACAGCAAGTGTAACAACAACAACAACAACAACAACAAGAGCAACCAACAATTAGATGTTTATGTAAATTATATACAGGAGTATTGAAGTAAAAGGAGTGAGAGAATCAAAGTGTGTCAGGAACAGAAACAGCAACAGCAACGAAATGAGAAACTGCCTGTAGACAGATGATGAGTTTCTGTCCACATTTGCATAAGTTTAACGCCCAGCATTGCCCCAAAGCAGTGCTACACTGCTACAACAATAGTAGTTACTACAGAAATTCATGATAATTAATCAAATATTTTGAAATTGTTTAAATTTTACTGATACCAAGATAAAAGTTTATATATATTTCCAAAAGTATTCATACTACTTTTCTAGAAACAGTTCATCAAAAGTCATTCAAAAGCACAAAATATAAATAAATGATCATCATTTAATTTATTTTAATTTTTGTGTAGTATATAACTGGAATAATTCCAACGAAAACTCTGCTAAAAAAAAAAGCCTAAGGTAAGTTTAAAAATATTGTAAAATTAACAATAAAGAAAAAAGGTGAGTTTCATTTTTGTAAATAATTAACAAAATTTTAAAATTTTAAAAAAAATTATAGAATGCGGTCTTAAATTTTTAAAAAATATTTAAGATGCTGAAAAATTAATTAAATTATTAGAGGAATTTTTTTTAAGTTTTATATTTTTTACATTGATTTTTAGTGCGAGATAAAAAAATTCTTTATTGATCTGTTTTAATAATTATTCAAATTAGTTCACTTTTAATATAATTTCCAATAATAATTTTTTAGTGCACGACAATCGCAGTGCCAGTAATTAGTAGCAATTACAACAACAACAATGAAAACCAGCACAATACTCATCAAATACAAAAGCGCAAATAGCAATAAATTTCACGCCAAAGCATGGCATTAACTAATTAATTGTGTTAAGCAAGCCGCAAAAACAACAACAAAACAGAGAACAAACAAACAAACGAATAAACAAACGGCCAAAACGACTAAAAGCGGCGTAGTCACAACTGGACAGCAGACAGACAAATGGTCCAAAAAACTGGAACAGGAACAGTAAAGAGCAACAGGAACCAAGGAATAGGAGTGAGGAGGAGACAGGAGACAGGGGAAAGGAGACAGGGAACAGGAGACAAACCACTAAATGTTGTTTGTCAATTGGTTGGCCATTTGAATTTGTCATTTTACGGCTCGCTTTTTGTCAGTAATAAGCCTCTTTTTGCCAGCCACAACAACAACAGAAAATGGCTATAAAAACAGCCAAGAAACAACAACAACAAATTTATTTGCAATAAAAATAAATTTTAAAAGACTTTAGCTGTACTTTAGCACAAAAGAAATATATTTAGAAAAGATCTGCAAATGATGAAGCACATTAAGTACCCCATAATTATTCTTAAATTTATTTAAACAGCTGATTTTAGTTAAGAAGAACACTCTCGTGCCAGTAGTAAGTAGTATTAGTAGAAGTAGTAGTAGAAGTAGAAATAGTATTAATAGTATTAGTACTAGTAGTAGTAGTAGTAGTAGTAGTAGTAGTAGTAGAAGTAGTAGTAGTAGTAGTAGTAGTAGTAGCAGTAGTAGTAGTAGTAGTAGTAGTAGCAGTAGTAGTAGCACTGGTAGTAGTAGTAGCCCTAGTAGTAGCACTGGTAGTAGTAGTAGCCATAGTAGTAGCACTGGTAGTAGTAGTAGTAGTAGTAGTAGTAGTAGCAGTAGTAGTAGTAGTAGTAGTAGTAGTAGTAGTAGTAGTAGTAGTAGTAGTAGTAGTAGTAGTAGTAGCAGTATTAGTAGTAGTAGTAGTAGTAGTAGTAGTAGTAGTAGTAGTAGTAGTAGCAGTAGTAGTAGTAGTAGTAGTAGTAGTAGCAGTATTAGTAGTAGTAGTAGTAGTAGTAGTAGTAGTAGTAGTAGTAGTAGTAGTAGTAGCAGTAGTAGTAGTAGTAGTAGTAGTAGTAGCAGTAGTAGTAGTAGTAGTAGTAGTAGTAGTAGTAGTAGCAGTAGTAGCAGTAGTAGTACCACTGGTAGTAGTAGTAGCCATAGTAGTAGCACTGGTAGTAGTAGTAGCCATAGTAGTAGCACTGGTAGTAGTAGTAGCAGTAGTACTAGCAGTGGTAGTAGTAGTTAGCCTTCGAGTGCCTTTGACTCCACAACTTGTCTAATTTTTCTATCCCCCCACTTCCTTTTGAACAGCCACTCCTAACCTTCGATAAGGAAGTTAATTTAAACAATTTAGGAACTCACTTAACTAACATTTGTCACTTACACTAATAGACATTTTAATTTCTCTAACCACACGTTTAAAATAAGTACTATTTATGTGATTTATCATCTTAATATATCAAATAAACACTAAAAGATTACATAGATAGCAACAAATAGAACACGTGTACATAAATTGTGCAATCTTTTATTGATAATCTCAATTTCACACCCCATTTCATTCGACTTTCTTTTATGATTTGTTGCTTTTTTTATGTGATTGTCAGCAGCTCCACAAATAGTTTTGACCTTACCAAACAAAAGTGTGTGCTAAAATTCATGTGAAATACCACTAGAAAAATTCAGAAACTAAACGTTAGAGACACTGACTTTAAATGCCAATTTACCGGAAAATTTGCTGAAATTGTTGTCAGCAACTTTGGCCAATTGATTCGACACTTTATCTGCTGCTTAATTGATTTGAAGTGCAACAACAACGACAACAAGAACCGCAGCAGCAACAACATCATCAAGTAGTATAATAAAATGCCATACAAAACCAACGAAAAATTAACGAAAAATATATGAATTTTATGAATTTCATTTTTCGTAGAGTTTTTCTCGGGCTTGCCACAGGCTGTACTGTGGTCAAAATTAATGTAGTTTAAAATACTTTATTTTATATACAAATTTAACAAAAACATATTTTACTTGAGACAATAAAATAAATATATAAAAAATAGAAAAGGGAATTTTTATTCGTTCAAGCATTTGAAATATTTTCATTAATTTCAGAATTTCCGAATACCAAATAATAACAGAACTTTATTTCAATTCACGAAGTTTATTCTGTCCGTTAAGTGTTTGAAGTATTTTTAGAGAACCTTGTCACTAAAATTTTAGATAAAACAACAACAAATTAATTAAAATATGGAACAAAATCGAATATCGTTAAGTTTAAATATGTTTCCTTATTTGAAAACTTCAAAAACTTCTTCAAAATACTATTAAAAACAATTTTATAATAAATTAAAAGTTGTTTATTTTTATGTATTGAAGTTAAGCTGGAAATGACTTAAAAAAATTTATAAAATAAGGTTTAAACTATTTTACACTTTTAATATATATTGTCCATGAATTATACTATGTTTGAAGAGTTTAATTTGGACGAAAATCGTTTTATTTTTACCACAGTGAGCTGGCTAGCTGCAATTCAGTTGTTGCCACAATGTCAGATACGAAAAAGTTGCAGCAATTAAGATATGACACTACTACACCAAAATACACACACACAGACACACACATACACACACTAGCACACACTTCTGCCACATGACAATCGACACACACGCGTCGTATACTTGTTTTTGCTGTGAGGCATGCAACGTCCTTTGGCAGCTTTCGATTGTTTACGGTTATGAGAAACGGCTTAAGCCTTACGTGCCAGATCTTTGCTTGCCACTTGCCGCTTCCTGCTTGCTACATGCTGTCCAACCAAATTGTATTTCATAAATGCAGCACGAGGATTTTGCAATTTTAATTTGTACAAAGTGCACACGCATACACAAAACGGACATCGAAACAGGACGAAACAGGATACCAAGACTTTTGCAGCACGCTCCATCAGTCAGTTAGACACGCAGCGAACTCCCTCCACTACTCCCCGTACTCAACACACACCCAACACACACACCACAGACACTTCGTTTATATGGGAGCAGATTTCGTGAACATTTTGCCAAAGTGGCGCTTTAAAGAAAGAGTTTGAGCTTAACATGCGTTCGTGTAGGGTGGCAACTCTGTAGCATCAATACTATATTATTTCAAAGATACAAAGTGCTTTAAATTATTGAATTCGTCTGAATAAAGCAGATAAAACCATATAACAATCATACTTCTTTTTAAATACTTAACTTTTATGCCGCAGTTACCCAAAGATCTGTCAACGCTGTGTCTTTAAATGCTTTAATATGTAGAAAAAGCTATTTTACTACTTAAAATGGTTGAATAAAAATGGCTTACAGCTGTACTCACTGTGCAGATATATAGCTAATTTGAAAATAATTTTAAAAAATTAAAAAAATAATTTTACTGACTGCCGACTACGAAATTCTATCACTTCTTTAAGTGCAGCACAACACTTATTATAATACAGTTAATTTTAACAACCAATTGTGAATTATATTGCTACTTCTTCTACTTAAGTTTAATCGCAGCCAACTTCACACTGCAAAAAAAATGACGTGGTGGCAACGCTGGCACAAAAAAAACGTCTCAAGTGCAGAAACGATTAATTTAAACTTGAAAGCATGAAGCTTTTCAGTTTTTAAGAGCTGCAATTATATCGTCGTGTAAACATAGACACACACACTCTCACACACACATAGACACTTCTGCACACACACACACACACGTCGTCCAGTCATGCATAAAATTCTTTGATTTTTGTACTTTAGTTGAGTTGAGTTTAGCATGAAAAGTGGCAGCTGCAGGCCATCATCAGCAAATGGCTAGATGGATGGTTAAAACAGAGCCAAGCGACACAAGAAGAACAGGGGAGCTATGACAGCAGCAGTGGGCGTGGCAGTACAGTACAGTACCGTCTACAGCTGCTCGTAAATATGCTTAAATATGTTTTATACATTTTTGCAGCCTAATTGTTTTGCATAAAATTAGGTTGAAAGCTGGCCCACATGTCGTATGCTTAATGCGTGCAGACATAAAAATAAAATATACAAAATAAAAAAAATGAAAGAAGAAGAAGAAGATGGTGAAGAAACTTAAATACTGTCGCGTCTGTGCTGGCCATCAAAAGCTTACATGGCAAATGTAGAGCTCAACTCAGCCAGCTGCCTACCTGCCAAAGTTTGGCAATTAAAATGAAGGCTGACAAAAAGAAGAGCAAGAAGCAGCCACCACTTAACTTAGCCAAGTGCGCCATTGAGCAATCAGTCGGTTAGACAGTCAGTCACTCAGTCAGTTTACACTGTGAGCTTTACATTCGGTTCAGTTGAGTTGGTCAACGGGTTGACACAAGTCATTTGCACATTTGTGCAGCTGATGAATTTGCACAGAGTTCGACAAATAACTAAATTCACAACTTGGAAAAAGTACACAACTTTTAGTAGCCCTGTACACAGGCAGACAGCTGAAAGCTTGAGCTAAGTAAACTAGTTGAAACTACCCTTTGTACTGCCTTTAGTACAGGGTAGAAATAAATGAATGAAAATTTGCAAATAAATAAAAGCGAAAACTTACTTTGTATCATTAGCAAATTGTGAGCATAAGTGATGCGCTAGAAGCTCGGCTAAAATGCCAATTTTCTTGCTGAATTCTTTGCCAATACACGCAAAATTTATGAAGGCAAAAGGACACCACACACACACACACACACACACAGAAAGGACTGCGGAGTGGAGTATAACAAAGCGCCATTATTTTTGCGTTCGATCAAACAAAATTGGAAAGATTTATGCGAACCGCTGAGAGGCAGTGTGTGTGTGTGTGTGTGTGTGTCTGCTTTTAGCCAAGCTACACATGTTAGCCATAGCACGCGGAACAGAGGACAAAGGACTAAGGACACAGGACACTCAGTCTGCCCACAGACGGCACATTCATTCATTTGATGTCGTCGTCGTTCTCGTGACAATGAATTTATGCACTACACATGCATGTGTGTGTGTGTGTGTGTGTATGTGTGTGTAGTAGGGTAGGTGTGTCTGTGTGCGTGTAACAGAGCTTGTTGTAAATTTTCTTGTTTTTCGCACTGGAAGAGGTAGAGCCAAAAGTGAAGTCAAGCAGCTGCCAAAGGACCCACAGACAGTACACACACACAATCACACACACTCACACACACTCATACACTCAAATCTTGTGCGATAATTATCGATGTCCTACTGTCAAAGACATGCACCAAATTAAGCCTGACAAAAACATTTGCTGACTGCGTAAACCGAAACGAATTCAAGCTGACACCGGATGCGAGTACGGCAGACATTTTGGAAACTTATTTCAAATTGACATTTCATAGCAGCACTGGAGCATAGACAACAACTCTAGCTAACAGAACGAAAGAAGAAAATATGTAATTATTCTATAACTTTAAAGCATCAATCAAAGCAGAAAATTAAACTGAAAAATCGATAACAAGTTTAATATAATTTAAGTCAACTCACGTAATCGATAACGAACGGAGTGTAAAATCTGACTGACCCCTTTTAAACTGTCTAACTTAAATGGTCACGAAAATAGAGCACTGTGAGTAATACTACTTTAATTTAAGTTTATAAATTAAGGAGAATATGTTCTTAAAGTAAAATGTAATGTAATAAAAATATAGCCGGTTTAAAAGACGTCAAAATTATATGTTTAAGCATAAGAAAAGAAATATTTGATCGAAGCTAAAATAAAATCAATAAAATCTTATTTAAAATCTTATGATTATATTTAAATTTGTGTATCTTCAAGAGCTGCTAAAGATATTTAATCATTTGACTGAGCTTAAAGCGCTTAAGGCTAATACAACAAGCAATATCTAATACACATAGCAATAAGTAAGAACAGTAAAGTAAGGAATAGACAATAATATACACTTAATATACATACACATATTTATAAGCAATAAGAAAAAAACGAGAAGCAATAGAGATCATTCTGAGTTTGTCATTGAAGAGAAAAGCATCGTGTGTGACTACATATATATTTTGATAATCTTCAGTTCGATTATTAATGGGTATACCTCTATAGACCCGTGAAATCGAGGACTAGTAAAAGGCAGCATTAAGAAATATTAAAAATTTAAAAGCTTAGTAAAGAAATAATATTATTTAATATAAAACTATTGCTTCAAAAAATTATAAAAATTAAAAATTCCACAATTTTAAGCTTAAATTAGCTGTCAGTTGGAAAGCTTAATCTAATCTATGGCTTGTTCCTTACACTATTAAATAACCAATAAAGTTAAATAACTGCTTTAAACATAAAACAAAACGAATCATAACTCATTTAGGGTATACCCCTAAAAAAAACTAGCTACAAAAATGTCAGAAACTCTCCGGCAAATAAATAAAATTCATTTTACTAAACATAACTTTTAAAATAAGACAGCCATTCATGTTAAAGCTTTTGTGCCTTGGCGACAGCATTTTCAATATACCCAACGGGAAATTGATACAACACTCGCAGGGTATTATATAGCCACTTATTTGACTGCTGTGTAGACACCAAACAGATAACTCATTTAATCTATGACATATACACAAAATGGGGCCAAAGTGAAATGGAATACAATCATTAATTCCGTTTTTGCCGGTGGCAAAATCTGCCCAAAAAGAGGAAGCCACCAAACGACAAACCGACGCTGGCAACTTGAAGTGGCAACCCTGCGTTGGCAACCCTACACCCTACTCCAAGCCCACTTCGTGTTACTTGTGTATAGTTTTGTGTGAGAAAACTGTGGAAAGGCGCTTGTTAAGGGCATTAAATGAGCAACTCATTTACAAACTCAAACAGCGCTCATAAATTCAACAGAATATCATGAACACAATGTAAATTTAAAGTTCAAATCGCATTAATCATTTTTCGCCAACTGTGAAAAGGGTGTAGAGACCTCAAACCTCGAACCAAAATGTGCATGTGAACTTAAATATATCTAAGGATATCTGGCCTAAGCCCACAGCACAGCAAGACAGGGACAGAGACAGTCGCAGAGACAGTGAGACAACTTTGCTGCTTCCCACAGAGTTGGTAAGACGACAGACAGAGAGACGGCAACGGATTTGATTATATTCGTAAAGCTACAGGCCAAGTAGACAAGTGCAACTGTTGAGTTCCCCTTTGTGCCCCTTATGATGATGTCGAGTCAAGTCTGTGCTGTGAAACGGTTGAAACGGGTGTAGCGGGCGAAGCGGGTGAAGCGGGTGATTCAGTGACTTGGTGACTTGCCGGAACGTGCCGCATTGCAAAAACTTTTACTTCAACTAAGACACGAACCTTTCCTTCCTATTTCTAGGTAAGACAACACTGCTCAACAACAATTTATTTCATTATGAAAATATTAAGCACATATACATTTTTCTTCTGCTTTCTGCTCTAGAAACTTTTTTTTTTTTCAAAAATCTAAAATATTAGAGCTAAAAAGTGCATTAAATTGTGAGAAAAAAAATATAATCGAATGTCGAAGGAGTTTATTCTACTTTAAGTGCTGTGTTACGATAAATAAAAAAATTTTAAAATTTTATATTTGGTTAAAAATGCATGCTACTAGTAAAAAAAAAAGGATTTTTAATTTAAACTATTTTTAAACTGGTGTTCACTTCTTCATTAATTTAAGTACGTTTATTTTATCCAAGATATTTTAAAGCTTAACCATTTTGAGCTATAACAAACTGTAGTTCTTAAACTGGCCTCAATGCAATGGAATTAAATTTTGGTACATTTTATTACCATTTTAAACCATACATAGTTTTAGTAATATATTTATCTAATAATTCTAAAACTGTTATTTCCTTTCAATTATTGTACATGTGACAAGAAACATTTTATAATTAATTCAAATTTAATCCTAGAATATTTTCATTTATTCAAATTCAAATACAAAAGTAAACTAAAATATTTATATATCTATGCAATAAATCAAATTGTTTGATTTTCTTTGTCTTTATATTCATACATTACAAAGTTGCTGATTTTTTATTCTATTATTTAAACCGCCAGATTAAATATAAATATTATAAGTATTTATATAACTTATTCTATAATTTCTTAAAATTCAAAGTTGTTTACTTAAGTTTATACCTGTTTCTTGCAGTGTAACCGAATTGAAGGAAGAAGTTGCAAGTTTTCATTTGGATATCGCAGCGACTGTGTAACTCAGGCAATTCTAGTTGCATTAATCATCAGCTTGTTTGGACCACTGACTTTCACCGACTTTTATTGACTGAGGCCCTGAGCTTTATAAATTATCAGCACTAACCAACAACTGACTTTGTATGGTCACTGGATGCGGTTGTGGGCGCCCATAAACATCAGCCACGCCCCCGTCAAGCCCTACTGCCCACAACATTTTTCTCTTTCATGTGTGTGTGTGTGTGTGTGTGTGTGCATCTATGCGAGTAGACCGCAATAGTAGCTCACAAATGAGACCGCAAAAGTCACTTTAAGTGCGTACCACACTAGTTCCACACACACGCACACACACAGACAGAAAATACCATTGCAGGCACATTACGCATACGCTCCGTACAACAATTTAATTAAATTCCAAACACTTTTCTATGAGTGTGCCATACTTTCACTGATTTGCACATTTCATTTATTGTCTCAATTAACAAAAGCACAGAATACACACAAATAATTTCAATTAATGTCCAAAATTTCTATGGTTTAATTAGCCTAAAGTCGCAAATTAATTGAATTCTAAAAACAATTTAATTGCATACTGGATTGACTTTTGCTAAAATGTTCATAAATGTCTCAAAAATGTCTCTAATTAGTGCACAAATACAATGACATTTGTGTTTGGTAATATAACGCATACGCAGCGTTAAACAAGTGATTTCTCTAATTAATTCAAATGTTAATTATTTTGGCTTTTCCAAAGAAATTATTGGCAATGTGTTTTTGTGCTCGCAACTCAATATTTAATTCAATTAGTTGTGCATTTAAGTTGGAGTTTTGTGCACACAATTGCAAATTGCGACTGATTGAAACGAAAAAAATTGGAAAAAATTTAAAATAAAATAAAATAGTGCCACTTTTTTAAGTTTATTTTACTACAAATTAGTGCAACTTTAGAGTATAAAAAAGTTAAGCTGCCACTGCATAAATTCAGTGGCTTATGTACTCCCCACTGCTCACTCCCCCTACAGGGTATCACTTTGATTGTGGTAGCACTTTCCAGCCGCTCTGCCATTTTTTGCACTTATACATGATAGCTTTAATTTTATTTAAGCAATTTAAATAGTTTAACTGGCACTCTAATGAAGTGCAAACTACACAAAGCCAATTTGCTGCCAGCCGAAATGCAAAGCAACAAAAAACACACACAACTTGATATTAAAATGCGAATATTTTTTTCTTTGCGCACTGTACGGCAAAGCTCCGTTACAACGAACTCAAACAAAAATGTTCGCTTTGAAAAACTTAACTCGCTTTAACGCGTTTTTTTTTATATCCGCCAAAATTATTATTGTTGTCTGTCTGTTTGTGTGTGTGTGTGCAAACTTTTTTATATGCGCTTACACTGACAGGAGAAAAAGTTATTGTTTTAAATTTTGCACTTTCTATTGCAGTTGCGTCTACTCCCACGACCAGTTGGCAATTGACGACTGTTTGCTCAGCTATAAGCATATAAATACCACGCTATTTATGCAGCTGTGGCAATACTTCACATAGAGAATACACTACTTCAAATGTCTGCCTTTATGTAAGAAACTACTACTAACAACAATTACAAAATTATGATTTTAAACACTTTTATTTCCATAACAAAAACTTTAACTATACCCTTAATTCCCAGTAATTAAAGCTCTGTTCAACTACTAGTAAAATTGATTTCATAAATTTCACCAGGCATCGCTACTTTTAAAATGATTTAATAAAGCTATGCAGGCAAAAAAAAACGAACTTTCTGCCATTGAATAAAATGGGAATTTTTGCATAAATCGCACAGTCAAAATTCCCATCGAAATGTAACAAACCAAAAACCCAACAGAAGAAACATTTTCGTTTAGCGTTAGCTAAAAAACTGTAAAGAAAGCAAAGTAGAGTAAAAAAAAAAGAAGAGTTGGCTAACAACAACAAAAAAATAATGTGGAAAAAATGCAACACACAAGGCCAAAATCTCTTTGAGGTGAGGCGTAAAAAATTGCAGTGCTACTAGGAGTGTGTGTGTGCTGGGGTGTGCTGGTGTGTGTGAGTGGTAAAACAAACGAAAGACGAAACTGCAGCTAGGCCAAAATTGGCAGCCTTTGTGCCTAGTTACAGTTACAGTGGCAAAATGCGCAACGAACCCACAAACCCTGGAAAAAAGCACCGACAAACAGCTGACTGGACTGGACGGTACTTTTACCCCCACCCCCACCCCTGTCAAACTGTAAGTGCCACGCCCACTTTCACAAATGTTGAAACATTGCAGGGAAATGCAAAGGAAATGCTCACAAAAGCAATGAAAATTTGATTTTATTACAGGAATTTTGATTGGCTGCATTCACACAATGCATTGAAGTCAAGCCCCAATCACTTCAAAAAAAAAATATAACTAGCAGAAAAAGCTACAGGCGAGTGAGCTGACTGCTAAACACCCTGTACTTGTTAGGCAGCAATTTTAAAAATTGAAGAAATATAAGAAATTTTATGGAAAGTATTTCAAATTATCTACTACTTTCATGCCAAAAGTTCCTATGGCAGCCCTGCGATTCTAAGCAAATTTAGACAGCATACACTAAAAGAAAGAATGTATAATTAGAATATGGGCTTGGTTTCTAGTTTTAGAGAGACTTTAGACAGATTTAACCGATGTCAGCTATATGATATGAGGTTGGGTCTATGGGCGCTATATGTTATAGTGCTTCGGTTGGTAACAAATTTAGTTGGAATACTTTAAATGCTAGCACACGTGTATTATCTAAAATTCATCCAGTTTTGTTGAGTTGTTTTAAAGTTATAGAGTTTTTTAAATTGGATATATTAAATATTTAAACAGGCATAACAAACAAAAGCATCAGAAAAATGAAATTTAACATAATTTATAAAACTTGTTAGCTCTGGCTGTAATAGTCTATGACAAAGCTAAGTGACCCCTGTAATCCAGTTGATTACGGGGTCCAAAAAGAGAGCTTAGCTAATCTAAAGCAGAGAGCAACCGGACACATAGACTGACAGACAGTCCGACTGTTGACTGACTGACTGACTGACAGACTGATGAAATTTGAGTGAGACACATGCCCAGTTAAATGCTTAATTTGTGCCACATAAAACGCTTGAAAATTTGCCTGAAAGTGGCGCATTTAATAGGCAATCAAGCAAATTAGGACTAGTTAAGTGTCCATATGATCCTGTGGCCAATACAAAGGCCAGCCAGTGAAGTAGGCGTGGCTTGGGCTTGTGGCAATAGGTTTTAAACAGCAGCTGTTGCTGCCAATTAAATAGCACTTTTAATTTTAATTAGCAACCAACAAGCAGCGCGTTAATTAATGACTAAAACTAAAAGGGATAAACAAGTCGAGTGAGTGAGAGAGAGAGAGAGGGAGACAGAGTGCCAGACGTAGACCGACTGTCTAAATGAATTATAATGCATGCAATAAATTATAATAATAAACATTGCAGCACCCAAACCACGTCTTTAGCCACTCCAAGTCCCTCCTAGCCCCTCCTACCCACTACTTCCCTCCAAGCAGCGCTCACATTAATTTACCTCGCAAAATATGAGCCACAAAAATACATTAATTTATCTATGGCATTTAATATACGAGTATATGGCATATAACTAGATATATGTGCAGCTATAATTAACGGCTCTCTCGTTCAGCCACCACACCAGTTGATAAATGTTAATAACAAAACGGGGCAATACGACATAAATTCATAATTTTAAAGACTTTACTTTTATTTTGAAATTTAAAAGGATTTTTAATTTGTATCTTGGCATAACAATTTCATTTTAAACTTAAAGTAGTATCTGAAAAGTGCCTTAAGCTTCAACTCATTACCAAACTTATAGGTTTGGAGTGTAATCAACTCCTGAATACTCTGTAAAAATGTAAACAGTACTAAAACATAACTTTATTGAATAGTTAACTACTGATCAATGCCTTCCAAAGTGTACAATAAAATATTCTGGCATTTATGTATGTATTACTGTATGTATTTATTATATATAAAATTATATATGTGTACTAATGGGAGTTAAGGGCCAAAAATTGTATCTTGCTTGAAAAACCTTAAGTAATTACAAAATTTTAAACAAACTTTTTTTAAATTCAAAATATTTCTATATTAATATGTTAACAGTATTCAAAATTAAATAAATTAATTGTTTTGTTTTTCTATTTATTTAAAATTAATTTTTGGAATTATTTTAAATGCTATCAATGAAGGAAATCAATGCTTTCTTAATTTAAGTGGTGGAGATACAATATTTTAAACTTAATTAAACTTTTTTTTCATAACAAAAAGGTAGTGGGTTCTTTTAATAGAACTGTAAACAAATGACTTGCGTGCCACTGTGCAGCGGTAAGAATACACTTCCCACTCCACACTCGCCACTCCTAGCTCATTTACCCATTTCGCCACTGTGCGAATCACTTGAGCATTTAATGAATGCAAGCACCAATTAAATTATGAGCTTAGGACATGTGCAAAGTGCAAGTTACTTTGGAAATCTCTTAGTTAAATTACGCTTAATTAATCACTTGATTTTCACATGCGAAATAGCTCCTCTGCGGTTCGATTTGATTGCACTTGGAAGTAACCATTTCTCAAGAGTTTTTCAAGTGCTTTAAAATGTTTTAAGTTGTTTAACAATTTAACCTAGAAAACGTTAACATAGTTTCAAATTAATATATATGTAGGTTAGTCTGACTTCTTACGTTTTTTAAGGTAAATAAGTTTAATCGAAAGATGAAAAGCAATTTTCGTATATTAAATCATCATTTTAACTTTTAAATTATTTCCATGGCAGCTTGACGAAATTAAAGTCCAATCTCAATTCGAATTTGATAGAAAACATTAAAAAAACATTTTTTTTTCAATTTTATTTTATTATAGAAATTTGGATCACAGGCTAGTGTCCTGCTCCCTAATAGGCAACTTAATCTAGTCAAAATTTTAACAATTATAATTTTCAAGGCTATTTAAATTAAAAATATAGGCGGTAATTTTGGGTTAGTTTATCTATTAATAAAGCAAAGATTTTTCTACAATAGATTTGATTTTTGTTATCAACTTGCCCACGCAAAAACTAATGGGAATTCAGCCCATAGGGCAAATCGTATAAAATTCAGTTTTAAATAGAAAATACTTGTATTTTGTTTCGATTTAACTTATGAGACTTCGTTTGGTGTTACTTATGCTATTATTTCATGTCATTCTTACCAAC
Organism: Drosophila acutilabella; assembly: GCA_035046005.1. NCBI lineage: Eukaryota > Metazoa > Arthropoda > Insecta > Diptera > Drosophilidae > Drosophila > Drosophila acutilabella. The sequence continues at coordinate 2,925,944 of JAWNOK010000020.1, forward strand.
TAAACTCGGGTGCTTCCAAATCATCTCACTCGGCAGCAGCTTAAACCTGTTTAATTCATATCTATACACATTCCATACTAAACATTTCACTCAACAGCTGTCAAAGCTCTTAAGTTGATATAACCTGTAACATGTTAATCATGTTTCAGTTCCTGTGTAAATTTATAACATTTCCAACCGCTCAAATTTCCAAGTGAAATGTTAAATGAAACAAAAGTTTCTACTGTCACGTTATTGAAATAGTTTTTCTATTCAACTAACAGTTCCAACTACCAGTTGTTAAATTAAAAAACTGATATAAACTGATAACAAGTAGAGCAACAAAACAGCTGTAAATGTTGAGTAAGCAAATGTTATCAACATTTTAGCTCAAAGCTCGTTTCAATTTGTAGGTCACAAAGGAACTCGCATAATCCCATTGAAGTGTTTAATTAATGTACGGGATTTTGGATTTCCTTTTGTGCAATTAGAGTGCAAATCAACTGTCAATAAGGGCACAGACATGCACCGACATCCATGGACACGTATAGACAATTGTGTGCGTGTACAAACTACGTGTAGAGTGTACAGTGTACACACATTGTTACACTCGTCTCTCGTCTCTATGGATATATCCAGTTGCCAACGCATCTATATCTATATGTCTAGTTGTCTCTCTCTTTCTCTCTCTGTCTGTCTGCTTCTCTGTTTGTGTATGTGTTTGTTATTTGCAGTTGTGTTGCAATTTTTACTGAAAACTGTTGACTTATCACCGATTGCTGCCATTGGTCTGTGTGTTGCTATGGAAAGTAAATTGGTAATTCGAGCTCAACAAGGCAATTACGCCTAGCCACACTGCGTATGCTTAATGTTTGTCTTAAGCTAAGCAAACTGCAAATTTAACCAATAAATAAAATTTACTTAAATTAAATTCAACATTTCTATAGAAACTTTAAAATTACCCAAGCAAAAAAAGGCTTCAAAACTTAAATTTAATTAAATTTAAATTAATTTAAATAAATGCCAAAAAAAAAAACTTTAATTTAATTTAGTTTTCAGTCGTTAAACTCATATTTTATTTGCATAAAACATTAACTCATTGGAAAAAGTATTAAAATCTTGTCAGCCTCAAATTATTCCTCATCCGCCATGTCACCCGGATCAATGTCCCGCCTGCGATAGCCATCAAACTGCACATTCTGCACATGACTCACTGCTGGCGGCTCAGCAATCCAATCAGCCTGCGAGGCGTTAACAAACTCCATGAAATTGGCAAAGCTAACATTATGTTTATAAGGATAATCTAGACGTGGCAAATGATATGGACACTTTGGATTATAAATCCAACGACGTGGATTTCTAAACTCCTTGGGTATGGTAACATTCTTCTCCTCTTCCGTGTCACTCTGCATGCGTAGACTAATAAACGCCATAGTATCATAGATTTTCTTACGCATCAGCGGATCATTTGTGAACTTCATGAGCACATAATCGGCACAACGTATATCCTTAAACTCCTGGACAGGTCGCTCATTGCGCAGACTAAACAAAGTGGTCATCGAGAGGTAGGCAAAACGTACAAATTCCATCAGCATATGCAAATGCTGCAAACGATCGTTGGGATCCTGGCTAATCCAGTGAATTATGGCATAGAAAACTTCAACTTCAGTGTTCACACCAATCGTGTCCAGTTCAATGAATCGTATCAACTGTTGCAATGGCATTTTAGTAAAATTCTCAGTACCCACCATGGGCACAAAATATAAACGTATGCGACTTAACATAATTTCTCGCACTTCTCCCAACTCCGCATAGTTGGCGGCACTTGTATAGACCTCAAAGGCAACTTTTTCACGTATATTTGGCTTACTGATTAGCTTCCAGCATTCCTCGATAAGTAAATCAATTTTCAGATACTTTGCAGCCTGCATTACTTTTAAAACATGCTTTTGTTTAAGTGTAGTCTTATCTCTCACCCATTTGTAGATGATTTTAAAGGCACTCGATGGCACGTCCTTCTCTTGGAATATAAAATTATGTGCATTCCACTTTTGATTGGCAAACCAGGGGGAATAAGCCCTCAGCAAGGTCGGTATGCACTCAAACACTTTGCTGCCAATTTCAATACGCATATAGGCACCTTTATTATTCTCCACCATATCATTTACTATATCCTCCAATTTAGGTTTCGCTGGCATATCAACTAGAAACACCGGCGCTTGATCAACTTTTAGATAAGTGAATAGCGATTTCTGTGGCACTTTCACTTTTAGTTTTCCCGACATGAATTCCGCATCGGTGAAAAACTGTATCATTTCATTGGGTGCAATTGAAGCTGCTTTTTTGCTAGAGGAACTGCTCAAATTTGACAGATTTGAACGTTGCGTTAAAGTTTGATGACTTTGAGCACTAACACACTCATCATCAGTATCGTTAGCATCGCTATTAACATCGGTATTGCTATCACTATCGGTGTCTGTATTGTTATCGGTTTCAGCATGGTTATCGGTGGACACAAGTGTATCAGACAACTCCGATCTTAAAGCTGATTTACTCGATTCCGGCACTTGCGTTGACTCAGACGCTTCACTATCCGATGAATCATCGCTTGTATCCAATTTGCTTGGCATCTCACGTCTTATGGTTTCTGGCGCATCCGATTCATCGCTTGAATCCGCTATATCAATGAAATCTGGTACATCCGATTCTCCAGTTGTTGTTGTATCGGTTGTTTCGTCCGTTGTCGAGCCATTTGCATTAAGTTTGGGTCCAATCCATATAATTGACTGGCTGCTTCTATGCGTTGCTATGCTGCTCTGGCTGGAATCACTGGAGTCACTCGAGTTACTATCATAATTGCCCTCAGTTAGTAAATCGTATTTATCCATTGCTCAAGCACTGCAGTTCTTTAATATTATTTAATATTTCTAAGGGGTTTTTAAGAGGTTTTTATGTGTGTTAGAAAAATAGTTTTGTTTTATTGGAGTTCAAAAGTGACAAAAGAATCAGTGCAGTATTTATTTTTCACATATTTTAATGTAGAAAAGTTTACGTATATTTTGTATGTATAGCGTATAGGCCCAAAAAAAAATATTGTTTAAATTTTTGTTCTTAACTAAATTTTTATTTTGTTACTTTGAATATGTCAGGAAATTATTCCTCAAATAAAAATACTTCTAGTTATTTTGTTGCAGCTAAATGGAGCATAAGGTGTAAATAAAGCAAATAAAAAATAAATTTTAAATTTTAAAATAGTTTAAATATTAAATAAGTAAAAGTAAACAAAGATAAATATAGCTTGAGTTTAATTTTATTATTATTACATCATTCTCATTTTATGTATACCTTAGCAACCTAATATTATTTTTCTTAACTTAATTTTTATTTTGTTACTTTGAATATGTCACAAAATTAAGCATTAAATAAAAATACTTCTTTTTATTTTGTTTGCAGTTAAATGGCGCAAAAGGAATGTACAAACCAATTAAAATTTTAAAATAGTTTAAATATTTATTAAGCTAAAGTAAACAAAGAGAAATATAACTTAACTTTAATTTCTTTATTATTACATCATTCTGCAAATGTCTGCCAGCTCAGACACTTCAACACACACATACACACACATGCACACATTAAGGGAGCAAAAAAAAAAAACTTTGTCACTTTTGAAATTATCGTTTTTGTTGTTTTTGTTTCTTTTTGTGTCGCTTTCGTCGTCGCCTTTTCAACGTAATTTTCCTTCCATTTTTTGTGTGTCAAGTTTGCCTGTTGCACTTGCTGTGACTGCGACGGTGACTGCGACTGCGACTGTGATTGCGACTGCAGGAATTGCTGCCTTTGCCTCATCTTCAAAGCGTTTTTGGCGCAAAATTATTACTGATGTAGTCATTGCTATTGTCATACCCATTAGTTCTGGGCTCAATGGGAGTATTGTTTTATTAGTATATATTTAATTCGTAATTTTTTAGAAAGCAAGAATTTTTTTTAAAGTATTGTTTAAGTTAAAATAATTGTTTGTCAAAGCTTAAAGAATAAAATACTTTGATAACAAAAAAAGTGGTAAAAAAATTAAAAATAATTAAATAAATTAGAATAATTTTTATTAATTAAATAAATTAAAATAATTTTTCTAAATTAAATAAATTATAATAATTTTTATTAATTAAATTAATTATAACCCTTTTTTTTATTTAATAATTTATAAAAATATTAATATAACAAAATTGTTAATTATTTAATTATATTTTCCTTAACTTAAAAAAAATATTCTTTTTATGTATTTTAAAAACTTTAATAAAATTTATTTTTAATTAAATTTTTAGTTTAAGTTATTTAATTAATTTTAGAAAAATTCTGTGGTGCCTACGACACATATTTTTTTTGTCTAATGCTAAGCATTGAAATACACGGTAACTGCTAGTCGACCATATGAACAGAGCAGTTTAACTTGTTGTTTATAGTTGCCATTGTTGCCAGTGTTTCTGATGTTGTCGTTGTTGCTGTTGTCGCTGTAGTCGCTGCCTTTTTGTTGTAGTGCATTGTGCGGCAGCTTTTGTCTGGTGCATGTCTGGGATGGCAAGAACGGTTCAGAAAACAATTGCTTTGCCTTAATTAAAAAGTTAAATTTGTGCCACTGCCGGCCAGCCTATGAGAGTTGCAAACACAACACAAACAAGGGGAGGGACTGCAAAGAAAGAGTGTAGAGAGTGTAAGAGAAAGAGAAAGAAAACGAGAGCGGGTTTTATAAGAACTTTTGTTGGAATGGGGTCGACGACTTGGACTTGTCTGAGATTTTTCGCAATTGCTGGAATGGAGGCAAACTGACTTGACATGGCTAAAAACTTGGCCAAGTTGGCGTTTTTGTTGCTAACGTTGTTAGCTGTCAACCGGAGACAGTTACTGTGCCCCCCACACCCTTAGCAGCCTCATCGACATGAACATCAGCACATTGTGAAGCTCTTTTGTCAGCCAATAACATTTTTAGGACCTGCGGCTCCTCGCTACAGCACTGAAATTATATTATGGACCAAAAACGTTGCAAATTGTGTAGAGTCTAAGGATATGGCCAGCTGTATTTTAGCCGCCAACAGCCCCCAACGCTTTGGTCGTCCCTTTTTTGTCCTTGTGAATTTTAATTGAATAATGACTAAACGCAAAAACTTATTTAAAGTGCATAATTTTCTGTTGAATATTCACTTATTGCCCCCGGGCTGTCAATCATTTGCGTTTTTATTTTATAATTTCTCACGCTATCTCGCTCTTTGTCTCCCCTGCTCTTTCTACCACGCAGCGTGTTCTGAATTTTGTGACTCGAAAAGATTAAAGGGAATTGCATAATCAGCGTGGCTAATCGGCAAATGTTTTTGCGGTCGCATTCTCCCTATCAATTCACCCCAAATTCCTACCCAAGTCCCCCCCATAATTCCTGCTATGCTGTCCACTGAAACATTGGCATCTAATTGGCATTAGCCTGACATTGCTGTTGGCGAAAGTTTTTTCGTTTTTTGAGCTTCAGCTTTCAAGGTTTTAAATAAAATTAACACAGAAATTATTTTAGTGTGCAGCAACTTTAAGCCGCTTATACGTTTTGGCCAATACTATTTCAATTTGGCCACACAGCACATAGAAAAGTATAAAACATAAAACTTTTTCAATCCCATCGATTGGCTTTGCAGGTCACAGCAAAACTTTTAACTGGGCTCAATCGTTGGCCAACTAATCACAACTTGACATCTAACATGGCTTACGAACAACTTGACAGCAAGTGCTGCTTTAATATCCATAAAAAAAATAAGCATTTTTTCAATGTGCTTACAAATAATATTAATAAACAGTCAATAAATAGTTTTAAATATTAAATAGTTACCAGCTTACACGCTTAAAAGTGTTGTACATGATTTTATATACAACTTAAAAGTAAATTTCGCACTGCCCCAAAAAGTATGCTATATTTTTTTGTAAATCCAATTTGGTGGCAGCTTCAACACAGCCAAATTGACGAACCATACCAATTAGTCAAGCTCAAAGCTGAAACGAAATGAAAATAGCAACACAAAACTAGCAAAATAACAAAAAAAAAAAAAAAAAAAAAAAGAAACCAAATAAAAGAAAAAAACAAAATACATTAAAAGAAAATTTGAGGCGCTGTCAAAAAGGCAAAAGGATCTGTTCCCCAGCAAGTGGCTGATGGAAGCTTTTAAAAAGTCGTCGACACAGACTACATAAGAGCTGGGAAAAGGTCGCAAACCCACAACCAATGCACCACTCCCTTCATATAGACTAGGCCCCCCCTCCCTCCTGCGTTTCTTGCAGGCAAAAGAAGCCAAAGCTTTGTGCAAATTAAACGCTTAACTAACCATTAAACAAAGTTTTGCTTGTTGCTCTGCGGTTGCTCTTCTGCTTTTTGTTTTTCTTTTTGTTGTTGCTGTTGTTGTTGTTGCTGTGGTTGTTGTTTTTGTGTGTTGCTGCCGCTTGTTATTTTTAATTAAGCAAATTTTCGGCACAAGCATAAGAAAACAACTTAAAAATATACGCACAAATACAAGCAAACAATAATAAGTAGATGTGCGTGCATGTGTGTGTGTGTGTGAGAGCTTTAAAAAGGGTTTGAGGGCATGTTAAAAAACATATTGTTAATTAAAAACATTTTATGACAGCCGAAACTATAACTGGACAACAAAAATACACATGTAATGCCTATTTATGTGTGTTTAGTATGTGTGTGTGTGAGAGCTTTGTGTGTGTGTTTGAGTAAAACAAACAAATTTTGTAACTTATTTATGGGCTGAGGCCTCAATGCAAAACTAATGAAACAAAATGGTCCCATTCAATGGCAATGCACAAGTGTAAGCAAAGAAAATTGGCCAAACATTCCAATAAAACAACACACACACACATACACACACACAGAACCACAAGCTGGCTAATGCTATAAAATGAAAAGCAAACACGCTAGCAACTGATGATAAAAGAGGCGGGGAGCAGACCTAAAAAACCAGAGAAAGCGAGCGAGAGAGCAACGAGTTGCGTGCGTTTTTGTTGCCTACTTTCAGGCTGAGCCGCACATTATTTGCCAGCACTCCGTGTGTGTGTGTGTGTGTGTGTGTGTGTGTGCACAACTACAACTAGAAACCATTTCAACGGCTTGTTTATCTAGTTGTACATTTATTTGGCTAACTGCCTTTAACCGCAAAATGTTTTACCAGCCACCCAACTCTCCACTCCCCGCCCACCCCATTTAACACCCCCTTCCCCTTATGCCATTTGACTGCCCACAGTCTTCACGTTATTTCACAGTATGTGTTTTTATTTTTGTTGCTTTGGTTTTAGCCATGAATTTGACGCTTTGCAAATGTACATAAAATTTTACGAGGCTCAATTGTAAAATTTGCCATGCACATTTTATGGCTTTCCAACCTGTAGCATAAAAATAAAACCGAACAACGCCAAATCGCTTTAAATAAATAAATAAATTGGGACAGCAATAACAACAACAACAACAACCAGTCGGTTGGCAAACTTTAACAATAGTTTTAGTCACAATTTTAAAATGCATAAAACTGCCATAAAATATTGAAACGGTTCACGGCGAATCAGCAAATAAAATAGATTATTATACAATTTATTTGCCAACTATTGATAGAGCACACAACAACAAAAAAATATATAATAAAATAAAAACAATAATAAATTCGTGCACATGATAAAATATGTATGCGATAAATCTATGATCGGGAATTGTTTTCAATGTAAACAGTTGCGATATAAATAAATATTACTTTATTAGACCACAAAATATTTTCTAGGCCAGCAGTTGACTGTTTAATAGTTTAATATTTATATGTTAGTTTACATTTTACAGTGACAGTCACTAAATTAATTGAAGTCAAATTTAAGTCACTTATACAACTGAGTTGATCTACAGAAACTACAATCAGCTACATATAAAACTTAAGACCACAGCAGTGACATAAATTTAAGGTACATTTAAGATGCTTAATTCATTCTAAGGAAAATCTAAAGAAAATGTATTCGTTTTTAAATATCTTACTAGTACTTTTACCTGAAATAATCTGTATGAACTTATTGTAATAACTTCAACTTTGAGAGCTCTCCATTAAAGGTCTAAAATATTAGAATTCTTAGAAACATCTCGAGCACTTGACTGGTTTAAAGGTTTTTAAAACCAACCTTTGCTTTTATAGCTATTATGCATTTTTATATATTATTTATGTCGATAATGTTATCTTATGAACTTATGTTATTATCTTATAATTTTTTTTATCAATAATCTAGATATTTTTAAGTGAGTTGCATAATTTTTTTTTAATTTTTATGAGAAGAAAAGTACAAAAATGTATTTTTATTTAGGCAACAGTTTTTGTATCATACATTTAAAATTAGTACTACATTTTTTAATAAAATGTCTCGAGAATTTGACTTGCTTACAGATTTTGTAATCAATTTGTATGAAGAAGTGTAGAAGCATAATTTTAAAAATTATTTAAAGTGACTTTTTTGTATTACCCTTAAATCCTTTATTCCAACAAAACTTAATGAGCACTTGTGCTTCTTTTAAGCAGTGTGTTTAATGCACTAAATTTCCAGCTATGAGCCACTTTTAACCAATTTCTTAAATATATTTCGTAAACTTCTTTATTAATTTATATTCATTTTCTTTTATTACAAGCAAACATTGTCATGCCTGGCAACTCTGGGGCGAATTAAAAGTATTGCAAATACAATTTGGGGGCCCTTCGTCTGCCGTTGCATAAATAATGATATCACTTTCCGTTGGATTTGTGCCTTTAACAACTGATAAATGGCTCTCGTTTGTTCAGCGTTTTCATTTTTTTGTTGTTATATTTCTTTTAGCAGTTTTTTCTTCTTTACTTTTTGTTTCTTTTTAATTTTTGTGTTTTTGTTGATATTTCGTGAAGCTTTCCCTGCATTCAGCTGTTCCCTTAGACATATCAGCGACAGGCTTTACATATGAAAAAGTTATTGTTGCAACAACTTTTTGACAGCAACATGAACATTTCGTTGATACTTTGCAGTTGTTGTTTTTCCCACCACTTCATGTTGTTGTTGTTGTTATTTTTGTTGGACTTGTTGTTGTTGTTGTTGTTGTATAGCATTATCCGCATTTCGCTTTTTCATGCGTATGGTTAGTTCTCTGTTTTTTTGTTTTAAAATTTTTTTCAACTATTGTTGCGCATTATAACAGTGCATATATTTTCATAAGCTGGCCATGATAGGGTAAGTGCAGCTATAATGTCATACATTCAACTACTAAACTAGCTAGTTAGCATTAATATATTAAGTAATTTACGCTTGCAAAATATAAATTATATCTTTATATACTTGGCCATTCAAATTCCAGTAATTGTATTATTTTTTTAACTTTTTAATAAGGCAGCTTGTGTTTTTGTATCGAAAACTAACTCATAATTAACTGAGCCTGAATTTATGTCAATAAAAAACCGAATTATATACAAAAAATTAGTAGAATAAATATAAAAATGTAAGAATTAATTAATGCTAGAATTAATATAAAAATGTAAGATTTCAATGATTTTGACGACTTTTATTAATTTATTTATTTTATTCGGTTTTTTTTTTAAGTAAGACTTTTATGTATTAGCTTAGAAATTAAAAACATTAAATAAGAACATTATTAAATTATATTAGATGGCAAATAAATAAATTTTATTATTTAAAATAATTTTTTTTTTTTTTTTTTTTTTTGTATTTAATTACTTATCTCATTTAATCAATTCTTTGTTCAAATTTTACTGTTTTTTTTTTAATTTAATAGCTTACCATATTTGTTACTTTGCAGGGTATTCGCTAGTTGGGCTCAGCAAATGTTTGCTGATTTTAGGCCCAAAAATGTGCCACATTGCATTCAACAATCGAGTGACCAGCGATTTCTTTTTTTCGTGCAGTTTTCAATAAACAGTCACCACTGTTTTTGTTGTAGTTGTTGTTGTTAGTGTTGCAGGCGCTCAAAAACAATCAAATATGGAAATTTCGGACCAGCCAAAAGCAGTTGCCAGTTGGCAAAAAAAAATAAGGCTTGCGGTGCGCACAGTAGTACACACACAAACACACACACATGCACACATACGTTGACACACACATAATCCACATATGTATGTATGCTCCACATGCTTGACGCCGACAATGTCCATTGTCCTTGTGCCCCATTCTGGTTTTGCTGGAAAACCCATCGAGTTCTTTCTGTCTGTCGTTTGCCATATTCGACTGCGCCCTCTAACCAGTTACCCGTTACCCGTTACCCGCTTACCCGTTACACGCTACTCGTTACCAGCTAGCAGTTTTGCCGGCTGTTGCCATTCGGGCTTTAGCATTGCATACTTCTGGGCGAATTCCAATGGCAAGATAACTATTTTCGATTGCGCATTTCTGTTCGTTGAGGCGGAAATATTTCAATTGTGACGCTGACTTGTAATTTTTCATGAACACCAGGCGAAAGGGGTTAGGTGAAAGGATTGGCAACTGACACTCTCAGTGCACAGAGCACGCACACACACACACCAAACACACGCATACTTATACACACACATACATACACTGAGTATTTGTTGCTGTCTTTTTTTTTGGCGCATCACTGCAAGTGTATTTACAAAGTACTTATGTATGCATGTGTGTGTAAAGTGTGTGTGCGTGTGTGTGTGAGTCTATTGTGTGTATGTTTTCATTGTTGCTGAGCACACACATTCACACACACGCCACAGCAAATGCAGTAAACCGCAAATGTTTGTAACTTCATTATATCAGCTGCAATGTGTGTGTGTGTGCGTGTGTGTCTCTGCCATGACTGGCCCTATTAGGCGACCCTCTTGGGCATAAGTTGTGTCTGTTTTCGCCCTTTGTATACATTCAATTCACAACTTTTGTAGCCCAAATCGCTAAATCGCCCCAAATTTTCCAAGAATTTTCCCAACTGTAAATTTTGCAGCCCCACAAAATACTAAAAAATGTACAAAATGCGCTTAAACTAACACACAGGTACTAACTAAGTGTGCTTAATATTTTTACATAACCTCAAATAAGTTAAAGCCAGCACAGACATTGATCAATGGCACTTTATTCATACATTTGAATTAAAACTACATTTCAGACACTTAGGACAACAACAATTACGATTAGGATAACTAGCCTAGAAATTATAATCATCACATTATGGCACAAATGTATGGATATATATTTATATATATAATTATATATATAAATATATTTATAAATAACTATGTAACTTAGGCTTAGAGAGTGTGTAAAAAATATTAAAATTATAATCATAATAATGAAATAACAAATTTATTAACTGCTGACTCACGCAATGAGACGTCCCGTTGCGGAGGCTTTAGCACGATATCGTCGACTACTGGCACCACTATAAACTGAACCACCCGCACCACTGTGACCATCGCCATTCAGTGTTGTTGTCGTATGGGGCACATAGAGACTCATGTTGTTGCGTGCATGTCGATGACGATAGCGATAGCCAGTGATAAGCTCACGCACCGTCTTCCGATACTTGTCCGACAGCACGCAATATAAGAAAAAATTTGCAGCCGCATTGATGGCAACCAGCATGTTACACACATTACCCACTATCCTCTGCTTATTGTCCTCAATTTCCATATACCGACTGAGTATCAGGAATATCGCCCATGGCACTTGGCAGACCATGAAGAGCAGCACCACTGCGATCAGTGTGATCGTGACACGATTCTCCTGCGACACGCTGCCAGTAAGGCCAGAATTCGATTTTCGCTGGAAAACAAATTAATTAAATTAATGTTGTTTAATTTTAAAACTAATTAAGACTCACCTTGGTGCGTCTTATGCTGCTGGCATTGGTCAAATCGCTGCGCAAATTCTTCGAGCGATGCACGAGCATAATCAGAAAACAGTTGAAAGTTGCGAGCACAAGTAGTGGAAATAGCACAAATACCACTAACGAAAACACACTCCAGATATTATTGTACAGATCATTTCGACCCAGACTCGATAAAATATGGTAATAATATGTTCTCTAGGAGAAGAATGAAAAAAATGTATTTAAATTAGCATTTTGAATCAGAAACAGCAAAAGGAAAGTACAGTCGAGCACGCCTGACCGTAAAAAGCACTCTGTTATTTCATGACCGATTAATTTGGTAAAATCGTTAACCGGGTATAACATTGTAGTACTTGTACTTGCAGTAAACTCTACCACACAAGCAGCGTTAACGATCGAACATATGTTTGCATGTTTCTGTCTCGCTTGCACACTTGCATTGACATTGCATTCACTTCTAAACTCTGTTATATGTATAACTCTCTTGATTATAGATGGATTTTTTTACGACTTTTAGCAAAGTTTGATCTAATTTGTCTCAAAATGAGTTTTAAACAACAATACTGTACAATAAGAATAAACGACTTCAAAGCAGTCTGCAAATTTAACAAAGCTCTTATTTCTTAAAAAAATGGGGGTAATGAACTTATGCTGTCTCTAGAAACCAGCGTACCAAAATTAGCATGCCTTACTACCATATGTTACCGGCTTTAATCAAACTCTTCCAACTTCTCTTTGCAAGTCTGTCTCTTTATTCTTCTTATTCCGAACTAACTTCTTCTTCTTCTCCGTTATATCGATCTCTTTTGTTAACATTTTGATATCTTTCAATATCGATATCTCGTGTTTACATTTATATTAGTTTGCTGCTGTTAATCTACTGTACACTGACCATTATGGGTATTCCTACTTAGTAGCCTACTACACATAGTTACTGAGATATTTGCCAAAAACATCGAAGAGAAAACATAGAAGATTCTTGTGTTGACTGACTTAATATATAGTCGATTGAGACTAAGTTTAAACTTGTAACTCTAACCAACTCTGAGATCTGTTTGTTCATACAGACAGACGTACAGACAGACTGACCGACTCGGCTTGTGATGCTGCTCAAAAATATCTTAATAAATTCGTACCGAAAACTAAACTGTTAATTGTGATTAATTCCTTATTAAAGCTCGTCTTTGATTAATTTACTCTCTTAGTCTCTTACATTTTGGCACATTTCCGTAACGTTAAAATCGAAAACGCTGTTGTTGTTGATGTTGTTGTAATCCTCATAGTTAAAGTTGGCAACACTCTCGTTGCTACTGTTGTTGTCCGTGCTGCGTCTGCTGCGGCTGCGGCGTGTGGCACGTGATGAGTGCAACAAACTCGCCGTTGTTGCCGTTGTCAGTGGCTCAGTTGCTGGCACCGTTACGCCCACAAAGGCGGACGTGTATGTTGCTGGTAAACGTCGCTGCCTGCTTGGAATGTGGTCTACCCAAAAAACCCGGTATAAAAGAACAAGCAAAATGGATTTAATACGCAAGCAATTAAATGGCGCAGTGCCACCATGGGAGAAAGTTTAATATTATGGCTTAAATTCAATTGGTGCGAGTAGTTTAAAGTGTACCCTAAGAAAATTGCACTTCTTTTAGTTGGGAAATAAATCAATTTTCACCATAGTACCCACATTTAAGCTACTTTACTCTACTTTACTTTACCTGAGTCACCAAAGCCGCTGCCAGCTCCACTCCCAACTCCAGCACCTCCACCACCGCTGCCCAAATCAAAGTGCTCGAAAAAGCGACTCGCTGGCGATATCGTTGTGTGATTGGCTCGATGCTCAGCTGGTTGCCAGACGGTCGCTGGAGTGGAGTGCACAGTTGTTGATGCTGGTGTGGGAGAGACATTTGCTGGGATCTGATTGCAGGGCCTGTAGGCGTCATCAATCAATTTCCAATTGATGTCATATGTGTGCTCGAATGCCGTTGAGAGCGTGGTCAGCAGGCAGAAGAGTGCAACGCCTGTCAAAACAACAATACAAAGGGACCTCAGAGTTGCTTGTACGTTGGCCAAAGAGAAAGAGTATCGATATCGATGTTGTTGTCGATACCGAGTAGTCGTTGTCGTTGTCGATGTCTACTCACCTGCTATTACCTTCTTGGCCAGCGATTCAGTGCAGAATGTTTGTCTTTTGAGCGGATAGCGTATCGCAATAAATCGCTCGATAGTAAAACACACGGCTATGTAAATTGAGATGTATGCTGTGTGTGTGCAGGTGTGTGTGTGTGTGTGAAAGGGGAGTAGTTTGTACAAGCAAATATCAGTATCGTATCGTTTGAACAAGAGTGCATGCTATCGAGCTATTAATAATGCCCAAAGAGCTGCCTTACCCACTGTCAGTACCCCACTGTAACCCCACTCTCCTCACCACTCAACTGCCAGCTAATCCCCATCAGCTGTACAACTTCCTTTATTATACTATATATTCATTAATTATGCTGCTAAAATAAACTTGCACAAATTTTCACTATGAGCTTTTCACTTTTCCCCAGCTTCAATTATCCGCTCGCTTTTCCTTTAATATTAATTTCTGTGTATATTTTCTGTGCGTTTTTCTTTTATGTCACTTTCTTTCTTTGATTGACATCGACTCCATTTACTTGACTAATTGTGCGTGCTTTTCCTGCAGTTTGTTTATTAAATTTTTCCGTGCACTTTTCTGGTTTATTTTCTGCTTAGTTGGCATCGGCATTGAAGCACTTTCCAAAGTTAAGTAAAAAAGTTGAAGGAAATTAGTTTCTTTGCTGTTTAGTTTAACTTGAATATTTCTTATAGTTTCAACTGTTTTTGTAGGGATAGTGGGCAATTTGAGAACTGTAGAAGATTTAAAAATGTAATCTGTTTACCAACACTTAATGAAAAATGTTCAAGATTATTATTTTTTTGCAATATTTTTGGTTACAGGGTGCCTGTAACTACCTAAAAGCCTTTAACTGCTATGAGTTTCAGATTTTTAACAGTCGAGCAACTCTAAGCCAGTTCCTGCTAATTTCTAACAATACTATTTACCAACACTGCTTCTGTTTACTGTGCTAACGTGCTCAAAATAAGTGGTTCTGTCTGTAAGCTTGTTCTAACAACAAACTAGCTATTTTTAAGCATTAACGAACACTAGCTAGATCGGAGATAAGCTACTATATATGTTTCTTTAGCCATTTTTCAACACTAGCTATTTAATTTTATGAGATTTTTACATTTCTTTATTGTAGCCCGAAATTTCTACCCTTTTTACTATGATCTAGCTATACGCAGAGCGTTAACCAACACTGAGCACAGCGAAGATAGCTACTTAGTATGCTTAACTAACACTTTCCAACACTGTCTATTCTACTTAATGAGATTTTTTTTCCATTTCTTTATTATAGGCCAAAAAATAGTACCCTTTTCAGATATTTTATATTTTTATCAACACATTCCAACACTGCTTAGGTCAACAATGCTCTGGTGCCTTAAAGATGGTGTTCTGTTTAGCCTCATGACTGTTAGCTTTGGTGAACTACGATCTAGCTATACGCAGAGCGTTAACCAACACTAGCTACAGAGTAGAAAAGCTAGTTTTTATGATTACTTTTCAACACTGGCTATTTCATTTTATGAGATTTTTTTCATATCTTTATTATAGACCCATAAGCTCTACCCTTTTTAGAAAGTTTATATATTAACACCTTCCAACACTGCTTAGGTTTACTATGACCTAACTATAAACCTAACACTAACCAACACTGGGTGCATTAAAGTTAACTACTTTTTTTGCGTAACTAACACTTTACAACACTGTAACGAGACCTTTACATTTCTATCTTTCAGGACCAAAAATTTCTAGCTATTTCTAAAAACCCTTTTCCTAAAATAAATACTTACCGCAGGAATCGCAGAGCCACATCATAAAACCATAGAGCTTCCAATAGAGCGGACAGTTGTATTTCATGTAATCGTAGTGTTCCAGTGATAAGAGTAATACAAAGGTCAGGTACGCAATGTCCGTAATTGCCAGAGCCGTTAGATAAATGTTTGTGGTGCACCTCATGCGCTTCCTAAACGGTCGTACAACACAACAAAAGAGAGCGAGAAACAAATAATAATATATTTTAATAAAATAAGAATAAATGGAAATTGTTTTGCATGCTTGTGTGTGTGTGTGTTTGTGCTTGTGAGTTTTTGGAAATCTGTTTGGGTTACAATGCGACTCTTTGCCAAATGCAACTATAATTGAATAACCAAATTGGCTAGAAGTGTGTGTGTGTGTGCAGGGGTATTTTTTTGGTATTTTTGTTGGTATTTTTTGCTGTTGTTTTGGCAGCAATGCGGCGACCTCGCTGGTGAACCAGAAGTCAGCGAAAATAGCCAAAATACTGGTCACAAATGTCGACAGCGGGTCATAAAACCGACAAATGCACAATAAAACCTAACTGTTCATATTTAGTTTTTGGCTTTGCTGTGTGTGTAACTGTGTGTGTGTGTTTGCATTGCGCCAACACGCCACTTCAGTGAGCTTACCAAAGCATTTACCAACACTGGCGGTTACATTGCCATTGCCATTGCCTTTTAAAGCGGCCGTGCAGTGGCTTAGCTAGTTTCATAGCTGTCAGCTCTGGTATCTAATGTGTGCTATCAAGCTTACTGTCGTACCAGCACACTATTTACCAACACTGGTTAGCTAAATGGTTGTTAAAATGCTTAGTTTCATAGCTGTCAGCTTTGCTGGTTAAATGTCTACGATAATGCTGGCGTGAACTGTGCAGCAAGAGTACAATAGTTTACCAACACTGGTTGTTGTTTTGATTTGATGCTTAAAACCTGCTGGTAAATCAAATAGCTATCAGCTTTGGCATCTTTTGATAAAGGTATTGGCCACTTATACTAAACTTGACGGCAAAACATTAACCAACACTGTTATTTACTTCGTATTTGTGTGTTTCATAGCTGCCAGCTACGACAGTTAAATGTGTATGACTAAGCTTGATCTTGGGCTCATCAGTGATCTCTTTGTTTAGATCCATAGCAATGAGCTTTGACAGTCACTGGATGACAAGAAACTTTAGGCCTTACTGGTGACTAAAATAGTTGTTGGCTTCTGTACTCCACAGCTAAGGGATAGTTTGTGTCATAGCTATCAGCTTTTGGTAATGACAAATAACTCTTCTTTTAGGCTCTAGTTCTTTTCTACAATAAATAGCTCATATTCGGTTGTATAGCTCGCAGCTTTGCTAGCTGCACATTGCAGTTTTCATGACTTACAGACATAACACTCCTGTGACCCTTTCCCTTATTTATCGCAACGATATCAGATAATTTCTATCCACCTTTTTCTCTGGCTTGTAGCGCATTTGACTGCCGCATATTTTCAACCTGTTTTTAGCCAATAAAAATCCAAAAATACTGCCACCAATTGTAAAGCACCCGCTTGGCTCTTATCTGTCAGCCATTTGCATTTGCCACATGAAATTGTTGTTGGTTTTGTCGTTGCTGTTGTTATTGCTGTGCTGTGTTATGCTATTACTGCTATTATTGTTGTTCCTGCTGTTGTTGTTGTTGTGGTTAAAATGATTTTAGAGTGCTGGCTAGATGGCAACAATTAAATGCCTCGTGTAATGTGCTGCGTACCTGTTTTCAGTTTTTGGCTATGCAACACGCAACATAAACATAAAATGCATAAAATAGTAATGCCCATATTGGACACGAAACCGGAATGCACTGAAAGAAATCATGTTAGAAGAGCAACTTAGACTATAGAACAGATGGTTGGTTGCATACTTAGCTAACAGTTTGCGTAACTGAATATAAAGTTAAATTAAATATTTTATTAATCTGATGATTTCTTGATAAACTAAAGATACTATGTTTATTTTTATTTTTTTTTTGACAATTGTTTATAAGTGAACAGTTCTCGAAAATCTCAAAATTTGAATAAATATCATTTACTATCCTATTTTAGTTAGAATATTATAGAACCTATTTATAGTATTCAGCAATCTTAACTTAGAAAGAAAAGGAGATTGTTATCTGTAGTGCCTATGTCTTCCAAATTGACCAATCTAACTATAATCACATTTAATCAGAACCTTAATCATATTTTCTGAAAAATCTCTAACTAGTTTCTTACTTGAAGAATCACTGTATTTTTAAAGCACTATATTCATCAACCTTGAAAAGTCTTTTCTCCACTTCTTTGTGAGCCACTTTTATCAAGCATTTAACGATCATGATCAGATGACCTTTTTTTTCTCCTGGAATTTTAGTGCCTGTTTTAATTTATTTATTAAAAATATATTTATGTAGTTTCTTCTAAAATTGGAACTTAACTTCTTAATAAATCTTTTGTGATTTGCTTATTCATTTAAGTTTTTAATAATATTTTCAATCTCATCTCTGTTTCTAGCATTACAAAGAGTGCTACATATTGGCTTGTGTCAAAATTATTTATAAATTTGCTTTGAATATATTTAAAATATATCTTAGTATTATTTATTTAACCTCAGGTGTTTTGCTCAGTGTACATTCATGGCCACCAACACGGACATGAACACGGATGCCAGGCAGCAGTTCTATTTGAATCAAGTTGGCCGCTCGGCCGTAATCCAGCAACAATAACACGCAACAACAGTAACAATAGCAGTAACAACAACAACACTAACACTAACACAAACACAAACAACCAGAAGAAGTGGGAGAATATGGAATAGAAGTGCACTTACCGCGTCAAAACACAAATGCTCACTGTATTTCCCAATAGTCCAATAACAAAAATGCACGGCACCAAAATGCGTTGCACAACATGGCGAACTTCCTCCACATCCGCCGCCGAAAACGTTTTAGCAGCGGCAATCACATCGACAGGCAGCGACGCTAGCGTTGGCAGCGCCAATGGCAGTGGCAATTCTGTCGTCATTCTTCTTCACTTCTCAGCTGCTGTTCCTCTTGTTGTTGTAGTTGCTGCAACCGCCCCTCCAATGTGGAGGGGAGGGTTAGGCGAAGTGGCAGCTGTAGGCACTTGAGCTTCTTAATTCCGTTACCGATTCCAATTTCGCTTTCAACAACAATTCCTATTTGGGGGCTTGTGCTAGCAATTGCCACGCCCACATATGCACCACAAACTGCAAAGAGAGTTCGACAAAATGATAATTAAAAATCAAATTCAAGTTAATTCCTTCGCTTGTCGGCACATTCAAGTCGAGCAGTAGCCGTAGACAGAGACATACACACGCACACCCCTATACGCACACCCACATGCACCCCAAAATTCAAATGGAGCCTTTCTTTTGCCATCGTAAATGAGACTTTTGCAGATTACATTGGTACTTGGGAATTACCAGTTTGTGATACTGTCTCGGACATAGTTATGTCACAGTTTATGATCAGCTTATTGCCAGCCTGCCATTGTAGTGCCTTTAAAGGCTGCACGAAACCCCTTAACGAACTACGGAACTAGTGATCAAAGCTTGATGAAAAATGCTTTCATTATGTAGGCATAAAGCTGTGTATCAAATTAACTTGAATTTTTAGTTAATCAAAAATTTGGGATCTCCTACCTCAAATTATACCAGAGTACAATTTTTTATTATATAATAGCTTTAAAATATTAAGGTTTTACTATCTTTCTCTGTGCCTAAAATTTGTTTCTAGTTCATAAATTTGTTTCAAGATTGTACCACATAAATATTTACTTGAAACAGCCATCTAAAAATATATATATAATCAATTTTTAACTAAACAACTATAAGCTAAGAGCTAGTATTTTTAATTTATTTTTTTATAAAATTTGTATATCGTAAAGAGTATATATATTATAATAATTAAAATATTAGGTCAGTAGTCTACTCGCTCTTAAATTGAAATTATCAAAAATTTCCTTTGCCGGTCTTAAATTGTTTAAAAATTACTGTTGTCCATATAATAAATTGATTATTGTTCTTATTTTACGAAGTTGATATATCGATAAAAATAAATCATACGCACACTTTAAGCAATCATTTTTTTGTACTTTAACTGAAACATTTTATTGTAAGTATATTCACTTTAAATTTTGGTCCTGCTACAAGCCTCTAAAATATGTAACAAGTAACTTAAAATGATTTTACTGCACCACAAATCGTAAAAAAGAATACCAAGTTTCATAATTAGTAAACTAGTAAACAATTAAAAATATTAACAAATTTAGTTGGCAAACAAAACACATTGTGCGCAAAGTTTGATATAGCTTAACCATTTTTAGCTAGTGCCGCTTGGAATGGATAATACGTTAATCATGGCTGTTTGCTTTAAAATAATTTAAAATATTAAATTATATAAATTATAGGTATCATAGAGTATCGAATGATATGATATGATGTAACTACTGCAATTAATGCGCTTGACTGCACTTTTATTCAAATAAAATCTTGATTAACAAGCTTTTTTTTTAATTTTAATAAATTTTTATTTAAAATTGGTAAAAATATCATGCTTATGATGTTTATTTATTAAAAACGAAATTAATATAAAATTAATTTCCAATGTCACCTAAAAGTATGCAATGGATTTTATAAGAAATCAGTTTGAAGCTTTGCTAAGAGGTATCTCATAGTCGGTAGTGGAATGAAACACTTGAAATCGATCGCAGGTCACGTTTCAGTCGCTCGGGTGCAATTGACCCTTAAAGCGCCATCAAGTGCAGCAGAACAACAACAACAGCAACGGGGCCAACAGCAGCAGCAGCAGCAACAAACAGCGACAGGTAGTAAAAGCGGTGAAAATTTGACTTTTCCTGTTGTTCAAACTTGCTTAATGCAACGAATAACAACGAATAACAACAACAAATACAAGAAAACAGTAGTATCGCTTTGGGTTTGCCACGTACAACATTAACACGCGTCGTTCTTGTAGATGTTGTTGTAAACTGTTCAAATGCATTACACACACACACACACACACACACACACAACAGCACGTATTCGCAATATTTGCGATTTTTGCGTTGCGTGGGCGTTTGAGCGGCGTGTTGGGGTGGGTTTGATGGAGTGGGTAACTGAACGCGTGAATTTGCCACTTTTATTGTTTTTAAAACGCTTTTCAATTTCTTCCTTTTGTTGGCACGACTGAAGTGTGTGTGTGTGTGTTGGTGTGTGTATCATTGTGTGTATTTCTTGTTGTTATTGCTGCAATTGAAGTTTTATTTTACGCGCAATTTGTCTGCTGCTGCCAAAGGGGGCAAAGGGACCGTCCGAAGACCCGGTGGGCGGAGCAGGCGCTTGAGAGTAGCGATTGTCCAATAACATTTTGTCTGCAATATACCAAAGGCAAAAGCCAAAAACCAAAATTGAAACGAAAATAAATAAGTGCAAGTCCATACATGCACAAACTAAAATACACTGAGAAAATGGAACCCACTGAGAGCTAAAAACTTTTACTGGATTTTCTATATAACAAACTTTGATATCTGAGGCACTAATCATGCAGATAGGCCACCAAAGTCTTAGTGTTATGCAGTTTTGTTCAGTGTACACAGCATAGATTTTAGGTGGTTGTGTCTGCAAGTGTGTGTGTGTGTGGGTGTTGTGTAAAGTGTAAAGTGCAAGTCCAGAAGTAATTCAAGACAAATAGCCGCATGGCCGTGCCGAAATCTGCGAGCATTTTGCCGAGCACGCAGACGAGTCAGATAACCAATACACACAGACACACCCACACCCACACACACATACACTGAAAACATGGCCATTGCTTTTCCTCTGCTGCTTCTTCTACTCCTTCGTCATCTGCTTCATCTACTTCGGCATTGTATCAATGCCAATCCATGCGGGGCCCATAAATCATTTGGAGCCAAGTTGAAAGCATCCGATATAGACGATGATTAGCGAGCAATAAAGCAGTTGCCATTGTTTTTATTCTTCTACGTCTGCTTCGCTTTCTTCTTCTACTTCTTCTTCTTCTTAGCACCAACTGTAAACCGATGCTTAGCGATAATATACAATAACAACAACAACAACGCTAGTAGATAGACGATTATGCAACTTAATGGACAAATAAGATATATGACAAAAATGACTTTAAAATGACGCTAATGATGGCCAGTAAAGCGTTGGATGCTGCTGACAAAAGGATTCAAGCAAAAGCGCTGGAAAATCTTAAGCAGCACAGCAAAAGCTTTGCAGATTTTCAATAAAAATAACCTCATAATTTACTGAGTAGCTACAAGTATCTAATATAATATTGTTTAGAAATAGATTGTTTGTAGTTAGTTAGATATTAATTTTCTGTATATTAAGAGAAGAATAAAATTTGTATATGTATTTAGCTTAAGTTTTTATATTAAAATAAGGTAAAAAC
Source organism: Drosophila acutilabella (assembly GCA_035046005.1). Taxonomy (NCBI): domain Eukaryota; kingdom Metazoa; phylum Arthropoda; class Insecta; order Diptera; family Drosophilidae; genus Drosophila; species Drosophila acutilabella. Next base: position 2,948,142 of record JAWNOK010000020.1, read on the forward strand.
AACTAAATAAATGCCATTTAAATATATTAATATTTGTATACATGTGCTAATAGGCTACTAATAATAAGAAATGAACAGAACTATTTATAAACATATTTTAAAATATTCTTAACAATTTCTTAGTGCTAAAAAATAAACACCTTTGCCCAGGGAAACACTTAAAAAATATTTTACTTTAGCTTGCAGTAACTTAAAGCCAATCAAAAATCGATTAATTATCACACAGATTACACATACGCCCTGTAAGCTAGCTATCATAAGATTTGAAGACAGCGTGCTACAATTTCTTTATCATTTTCTGTATCATTTTCCCTTACGTTTTCCCTTTGGTGTGTGAATTTTAAAGCCAAAACTTAAGCTGTGGCAAGAACTTGCTTATCAATAAATGAACAAGGGAATGAATATGAATGAATGCATGAGCAGCATCCCGAATACCTTTGGGGCAATGCAGCAGGCAGCAGCTGTTGAAAAGGGGGGCGTGGCGTGGTAGGGTAGAGAGGCGGTGTAGCAATGCTTGCCGCATTGCATTTTGCGCTCTGTCTGCTGCGCTATTTACTATTCTGTTGCAGTAACTGTTGCAGCTGCAACTGCCGTTGCTGTTGTTGTTGCTGTTGTTGTTGCTGCTGCTGTTGGTGTTGGTGTTGCAACCGCATGGCCCACTCACAGACAAAGTCCCATTGTTGTTTATTATTATCATCCTATCATTTTTTTGTAGCATTTTCTTCTTTTCTTCTTTTTTTTGGGAGCTGCCATTGCACGACAGCAACAACAAATGACAGGCGGCCATTTTTTGTGGACTCGCGAGCTACGTCTCTCTCTCTGTCTGTTTTCTATCTCCCTTTTTCTCCCTTTCTTGCTTCCTATTTATACCTTGTCCTGTTTACTTTTTTAACCTACTAATTTCACACTAAATTTAGTCGTATTTCTCGCCTTTTTACACCGCAGCCAACTTAATAATGCACTAAAACCAAGTGGCAACGCCACAATTTAAGATTACAAGCTTTTAAATAGCTAAGATTATTATTTAGCATTCGTATTAAATATTATAAGTAATTCTAATAAATAAAATAAATTTTACATTTTTATATTGTTTTCATTAACACTTTTTGAATTACTCTGCTGATCTGGCAGCTCTCTATATTTTTTTTGTGTTTCCAAAATTTCCAAATACTTTCAAATTATTAATGTAAATAAACAATTTATTTTAAGATTCCTTTTTTTTAATATTTATAAATGTTTCAAAATTCAAATCGATCTGGCAACACTGTTGCCCACCATTTGTGTATGCAAGCTTACGTTAAGCCCGCTGCATAAACGTATCGCGATTTTCTCGCTCTTTCTACCACTCACACCTGTATTTTCTCATTCTCTCTCTCTCTCGTTCTCTTGTGCTCTTCCTTTCGGACCGTGCAGCTCGGCATGTTATTCAGGCAGGAGACTACAAAAGACGCCTAAATTAGCACACACTCACCCACACACACACACGCACACCACAGCCAGTTGGTGTAGTACGTGCTAAAAAAAGAAAGTACAAAATATAAAGAAGAAGCAGCAAAAGATGATAAAGAAGAAGCGGCTACAACTAGAGGATGAAACTGAATTGTCAGCTTTAGCTTTTTATGTGTCATCGTCGCGTTCCAGTTTACTTTTTCTCTCGGGTTCTATTTTTTTTTTTTCTTTTTCTTCGTACTTCTGCTTGCAACTAATTTTTGCATAATTAGTGAGTGGCTCAGTGGTTACAACAACAACAACAACAACAGCGGCAACAAGAACAAGTCAAGTGGCTGTGCCACATTCTCAAGCCAAATCCTCAACGCACGTTTGACTCTCTTGCTACCAAATGGGGCGACAGTTTGCTTAACTTTCATTTAGCCAGCTTTAAATATGGCTTTTTTTAGTTCTGTAGCTTTTTCTTTGCTTCTTTTGCTTTTCTCGTGGGCCTGATAAGACAACATTTAAACATCATTTAGAGACAAGCTTTAAATTGAAAATGAGCCAAGTCAAAGGCGAGTCAAGTCAAGTCAACTCGATTGAAGTTGACTTCAGCCGATTATAGAAAAACCCACGTCTTAGCTCAACATTGCTATATACCCTGTAAACCTCTTCTGGTTGCTAAGAGTTTGTTATACTCAAGTAGCTATAGCATTTACTAAGTTATATTCAAAAGACAGTTGAGATCTTTCTAAAAAATTTGTTTAAGAAGATAGCAACATAATTTTGTCAACAATCTTGTCAAATTTTACCTTGGTATAAATAGGTTTAAAATTCAATATTTTAGTAATTCGCAAATAGATCCAAAATTCATTATCTACCACTTCTCGAATTACTCAACTCTGTCAACTACCAACACAGCTACCAACGGCGAATTCGACGTAAGGGTAAATAGGTCGAAAAGTAGTACATAAGTAAATTTATTATATAAAACATTGAATAGGTCGAAGACTAATTGTCTACCATTAATCAACCTTTGGTTAAAAAAAAAACTGACTAAAGATAAATTGGTCGAAAATTAGTCTACAAGTTAAATATGTCTGCAACTTATTGCCTACTAATATTTGGCCTATTTGTAAAAAAAAGGCTGGGAAAAGATTTAAAGGTCGAAAATTAGTGTATAAATTAAATAGGTCGAAAACTAAAAGTCTACTAATATTCGACCTACTTTTAAAAAAAGCTGTCTTCATATTTACGACTTATTACCCGTTTTTCAGCTTATTTTATAAATAGGTCGAAAATAAGAGTATAAGTTAATTAGGTCGAAAACTTAATGTCTACTAATATTCAACCTATTTGTTAAAAAAAAAAAGCTGGGATAAGGTAAATAGGTCGAAAATTAGTATATAAGTTAAATAGCTCTAAAACTAATTGTCCTCCAATATTCAACCTCTTTGTAAAATGAGCTGTCAAACGCCAAATAGGTCTAAAATTAGTAGACAATCCGGTTTCGACCTATTTTATGTCTTATATAATAAATTTCGACCTATTTACGCTTAGGTCGAACTTACAGTCTACTAATTTTCGACCTATTGAACTAATATTTACTAATAATTTTAAACGTATTCCTCCTTAGTCAGCTATATGTCATAATTCTTCCGTCCTAGCCAACTACAGGGTCTTTCACAGTCTGCTCGCTAAACTGCAGCTTTTTTAGTACTTTTTTTGACATTTTCCTTAGTCGCTTTTGTGTGGAGTTTTGTTTATCGTTTGCCGCCGCTGCTGCGCCCTTTTCCCGCTTTTGACAGTCTCTGTGTTTACATGGCCAGCAGCAGCAGTAGCAGCAGCAGCAACAAGATAAAGTCAAATAGTTACAGGCGTATCATGTCGACAGTGTAACCTGACTAGTCTGCCAGTTAGACAGAGAGACAGACTGACAGACTGACAGAGGGACAGACAGCTAGTGGAGAGTAAGGCAGCTGGGCTGAAGTCAGTCGGGCATCCATTGCATTCAAGCATTCAACCAGCCGTTGTCAAACAAACAGTTAGTTTCTCCGGTGCTCCATCTAGTTTGGCTTGAACCTTCTCCATTTGTAAGCCACAGACATTGGGCTTTGTGACATGGCCAAGACTTGACAGCAATGCTGGCATTGTCAACAATGAAATCAATTCGAATTCCCAATGTTCTATGCAACACATATTTCAAGTGTTGCTTAACTAGTCAAAATTTTAAGCCACAACAATTTTAAAAATATTTTATTGGAATTGGAAAATATGAAACTAAAAATTTTTATGGTAATTAAATTGGTGGAAAATCTCTTTGGAGCAAACCAATTTCTTACAATATCATTACAGTTAAAAGACATGGAATAGTGTTGGAAAATGCATGAGAAAAGTAAATAGTTTTCAGCTAGTGTTGTCTTAATTAACTAGATTTAAAATAGATATACATGTATTTACATTTATAATAAGTTTTGGAAACTGGCAATCAAAAGTGTTGCAAAATGCTAATCAAAAGTTAGAAAAGTTTGCCCAACTGGCCATAATATAGCTAAATTTAGCCGTTTATAGCTAGTTTCAGAAAAAGTATATTCACAAGTTGATTAAGTGTTGCAAAGTGCAGGCCAAAAGTTAGAAAACCTCGATCCCAGTGCATCATTTATGCAAATAGTGCTGGCCAATTAGCCAAATTGTAGCTAAATCTAGCCGTTTTTGCATATCTATTATAAGATTTAAAACTTAACGACTCATCTATTGATTTCTTAGTTAACTAAGCCCAACCAAAACAGAAAATCAATGTAACTACCAATATGTTACAAGCTGACTTTAGAAGCCAGCATACCCCAACAAGCAAACTAAATTAGTATATAAAGAATGCAAAAAAAATAAACTTGGAAAAAAAAAGCTAAGGAAAATAAATGTAGTTCAGGTATTTGTGAATTTGATTTCAAAGTGCAGCCTTGTCGCTGGACACAGCGAGCAGTTTGAAAATTTTTGGGGGTACAGCCAGTGAGGGAAATTCCCTTCACCCCCAGTGTCAGCAGAACAGCGTTGAAGGGAGAACATTGAGCGTACTTTGGTCATGTGCAAAATTGCATTTTGGTGCAAGATGTCGTTGACCAAAGTCCGGTTATAAGTGCAAGTTTTATAGTTGAAGGCAACTAAAAAAAAAAACTCAAAAAAGAAAAAACGTTTATAAATTGGGTGACAGGCAGAGTGGAGGTGCTGAACTGAAAGGTGGACCACGTCCACGTCCACATCCATGGCCATTGCCATAAAACTTAAACAAGTTATTTATGCACATGCGTTGCGTGCTTCAAGCTCTTTCAGTTGCATCTGGCAACGTCGACGTTGAATCAGAATCAGGACATTCAGGACATACTCCACACACAAACACACTTAAACACACACACACACACACACACCACTACTGTACTCTCTGTGGAACGTCAGAGTCGAGTCCTCGACAACGCCTGCTTTTGGCCTTAAGTTATCAACATGGAATGCAATTTTCCAAACTGTCTATTTTCTATGCAAATTCGCATACATTTCAGTGCGCTGCGCTTTGCAGTCCCCCTCACTCCCTTTTCCCCTCTCTCCCTCTTACTCTCCCTATGTGTGTTTGTAAGGTGCAGACAGATTCCCTATAAAACGACTGAGCGAAAATGTGAGGGAAAAAAAAAATTATATAGAAAAATGCGGCGCACAAACATGCAAACGAAATGTGTTGCATAGTTTAGGGCGCTTCTCTCCTACCCAATCAAAACCCATTTGTGTGTGTGTGAGCGAGTGCGTATACGTGTGTGTGTGTGTGTTTGTGTCTGTGTGTGCAGCATATTAACTTGATACATAAGTACTTGGCAAGCAAATATATATTAAACTAGCGAAATAGCCTACAAACGAGCGAGCTGCCTGCAAAAGACCCTGTACTTACTAAGCTGCATTTACATACTTTATTGGCATGAAAGCTTATGAACGTTTTTATTAATAAGCTATTAGAAAAGGCTGCAGTAAAAATTAGCAAAGACACTGTACAACAGAGTACTTATAAAGGAGTTTCATAGAGACTTAAAGTCATTTTAAGTAACTATTATAAAAAATTTTTAAAAATATATATAAAATTATTTCTAGACATAGTTTAAGTAACTCTATTAAATTTCATTTTTTTGAAGGGTATTTTTATGATTTTCTGTCCGTTTTGAAAGTGATACACTGTAGTCTCTGAAGTACTCAAAGGCAGGCATTAAGTTAATACAACTATTTCTCAATAATTATGTCGGACTTGACTCCTTTTCCCTTTTTTTGAACAACTTTTTGTACAAATTTGACAAACAATAAAACAGTTTCCGTATACAGGGTCTAAAACTGCTTACAATATACATTTTTTTCCATTGAAATGCATTTTAAGTTAAGTATTTCCTTTCTTGTTGTCTGAATGCATTGCATGGATTTTTTAACTTCTTCGCTTTTATACTTTATTTTTACTTTTTTCTCACTACTGATTTCGAGTGTCGTAAAGGAAAAAAGTACGCAATGATTTGAGTTTGACCAACGGTTAAAGCAGTTTTTATTGCTCAGTAAAACCGTTTAGTGCTCAATATAAAATTAACACTCGACATCATTAATGTCGAACTGAACTGAAATGCTGGCAATGTGAATTACGTGTCTGATTTTAATACACAAAACATGTTAAATGAGTTCAGTTTTCGGAAAAATGCTTTAAAAGCTCATATTTAAAATATTTTGCATGCAACTTAAATGTTAATCTTAATTATGAGCTGCAAGTAGCAGCAGCAACTGTATGTTGCATGGATAATTACTTAATAGCTCATAAATAGCCCGGGTTAACTAACTGTGTGTACTTAAAGCACAACTTAAATTAGTTTCGTAGCTACTTGAAATTCAAAGTTAAGCATATTTAAATTTGACTTTCATATGCTAACAGTTCTTTAAAGACTTCATGCATTATTTAAATACTACTTCACATAGTTGAGTGAAACTTGAACTTTGAATATTTTAAATGAAGTGCTGGGCAGTTCTAAAAAAGCAGTGCTGTAAAATGTTCTGGAATTTCAGTGACGATAGTTTATTAAAGGACGGAAGTGTAGTTAATAATAATAATATTAATGAAAATAATAATAATAATAGTAATAAAAATAATAATAATAATAATAATAATAATAATAATAATAATAATAATAATAATAATAATAATAATAATAATAATAATAATAATAATAATAATAATAATAATAATAATAATAATAATAATAATAATAATAATAATAATAATAATAATAACAACAACAACAACAACAATAATAATAATAATAATAATAATAATAATAATTATAATAATAATAATAATAATAATAATAATACTAATGAAAATATCTGAGAAAGACTTATAGTTATAGTTATTAATTTTAGACAAGCAATTCAATAGCCGTATATGTCATTAATATTTAATGAACAATCAATAAAGTTCTTCAAAAACTTATACTTAATATTCAAGCTAAGAATTTAGCCAAACAACTGATTAAAAGCCCCCAGCAAATATCACATACCAGTACCGGATTTTCTGCAGTGTAAATGGACTGTAAGCAAATTATAGCCCCGAAAGCAAATTGCAACAATAGTAGGGCATGCATCGGTTTTTGGCTGTGACGTTTAACATGGCCCTAAAAGTGGCTAATCATGGCTAAAACGTCTAGCTGTTTGGTATGTTGGGTTTTTGGGGAATTTATTGTGTTTTTGGCTCTGATTGATGCATCATTGATGGCTACCAAAGGCATTTGCTAGTTGCCCTTTTTAAACGTACACTGACTACAAAAACTGACTGGCCACAGTGGCAAAAACCAAATGAGCGACACTTTGAGCGTTGCTTTTGATTAACACGTCGCTGTGGAAAACTGTTTTCCACCAGTCGAACGCGTGGCCATTGAGTAATGGAGTCGGGCAAGGAGTGGAGGATGTGAGGAGGAGGTGATGGAAGAAGGAAACGGGGACTATAGAAAAGCGGTAAAAGCGAGAATGTGATGACCCTGTCCACTCAGTGGGTCGCGTTCGTTGCATTAACATTTAGCGAAAAGCGTCGCAGCTGCAATGGAAAATACCCAAAGTAGTTGCTGGTATGTGTACAAGTATGTGTGAGTGTGTGTATATGGCTGTGTGTGTATCCTGTTCTATGTCCTGACATTGACAAATAGTGTGCGAACTACAATGCAGGCACCTAAGCACACACTATGCACCATGGCACAAACAAGCGTTTTAGTGCTAATAAATTATTTTATTTAGCTTGATAATAAAAACTTAATTTTAGCAGAAAGTCGATAGGAATTGATTAATTGGCTTAGCTGTGCTGACAATTTTAATATTTAGGTTGAATAAATATAATAATCTAGACAATGGATGGTCTGAAACTTAGGAACATATAATTTGGGGAAAGCTAGACTTAAGGGGGTGACTAGATATATGACTAGATCTTTAGGGTGGTGACGTTTAAGTCTTCTACTTGCCCGGTTACTGGTGGCACTGGTGCACTTAGACGTCTAGCTAGGATGTTTGAGTGCGCGTCTAGCCTACTGTGGTAACCAACAGTACCTAAGGGAGTTAGTTGTTCAAGTTACTTAATCTTGTTCAACATTGTGCAGTGTATAAAAATATCACTACACCCTTTAACCTTTTCTAAATAGTAAATTTAAAAGCGAAATACTTTACTCAGCACAAAAATTAATTTACCTTCGGAGTAAATAATAATTTCATAAAAATTATCGATTTGTTCCATAGTGCACACCATCATGGCCAAAGGCAAACGCATGTTGGCACCAAATGTGTTGCATACTTGCGGGCGCAAATTATTGCTGGATAGCAACAACGCCAGTTGGCTAATTAACAAAGCACTTCACAGCCAACAACAACAACAACAGCTACGCTTGGCTTAAAGCGTGAATCCATTTCATTCCAAACCGTTTCATGGCATCCCATTCCATGGCATTCCCCAATGTTCCAATGCCATTTCGTTTCATGCCAGACACACACACACACACACACACACAGAGACCTGCCGTTAGCTACTGCACTAAGCAACCAAAAATCCCTTTTGGGCCCGCAACGCGTTGTGGCTTAAACAAGACTTTTGCCTGTTGTCGGGTTTTACTTAGTTTTATTCAGCTTGGCTCAGTTTTCCCTCGCTTTTCCTCGACGTTACATGCACATTAATTAAATTTTATAACACCGCTGTCGTCGTGCATATGTGCCCATGTGTGTGTGCGTGTGTGTGTGTGAGAAATATTAACACGTGACACAGCAAGCAGCAAATTGCAAGCGCATCGCATAATTTGCTGTACAACGCCAACGGCAGCAGCAGCAACAACAACAACGCTTAGAATTTCGCTGCAAAATTCGGCGACTGCCTGCTGTCAGCCACGCCCCTTACGCCCTCTGCCACCTGCTGTCCCTTCGCAGCAATTTCAACGTTATCGCTTCCTTAACTCATTTGCATTCCGCAAAAACTGCCACCAGCAGTGTGACCAGACTTTGTCAAATCTAACGATTAATTAACAGTTATGTTTTCAATCGCATTAAACGATTGTTTAAGTTGCTTTTTATAAATTACTTTACTGTTAAAAATGCGAAAGCCCTACATTTTTAAGGGGTTTTTTAACTTAGTGTGGCAATAAAAAATCAAAGTGATTAACCTAAACCGCATTAAATAATTATTAAAGTTCCTTTCAATGAAACGTTTTGATAGCTCTTAAAGGGGGATGTCATAATTGATTAAGATTTGTTTTAGATCAATGTTTAATTATAATAAAAACGACATATACAAAACTGATTTATTATTATTTTACAGCCAATTAAGCAATGTATCAATTGCCATAAACTTTCGTAAACACATATATACAAGAAGTGTGACCATTTTCTAAGAAAAAAGCATTAACTTAAGTACAAGCCTGTAAAGTGTGACCATTTTCTATGCAGAAATTAACAAGATCCACACAGTTTCTAAATTTATAAATTATTAGAAAATCAAATAATTTTTAAAAAGGGCACTCCACAAGCGAGCTATGATTATATTAAGTTTACTTTTTCATAACCTACATTATTAGCTTATTGAAATTTATTTTAAATAATTGTTTAAGCAAGTTTGTTATTTATAACTGTACTGCTCATGATTAACAGTCACATAATGCAATAAATATCAAAGCTGTTTGCTATAATCAACCAAAACTTAATATTAAACATTTTTTTTGCTGGCAAACAATAAATTAAAATATGCTTTTCTGTGGCATAAACTTTTAGCTGTAGCTATATTAAGCATGGAAGTCATAGCGTTAAATGAAATGAGAAGTAAATTCGCTTTTATTATATACAAATTACTCAATTATTGTTCAGTTTTTATCCGTCTTACTTCCGTTACAACGAAAAGTTTTCTTAATTAAGCACTTGAAGCGCTTTTTTTATAGACATTTTTTGTGTTACTTACTGAGTTTTAACTTTTCAATTATTATATTTTTGCTTAAAGACCCTGTAGTGGTAGAGAAATGTAGAGGGTGTTGGGCTTGTGTGAGGAGTAGCCATGTTTTTCTGTCCTTAAACTACGAGTCTAAAGGAGCTAGGGTTACCAAAAACTCAGACACTAATAACAATTAAAAATATTATCTTAAGATATGTTACTATCCCTCCACTGACTGTTAATCAAGTACAAGGACTTTTTAAGTCCTTTTTGCAAGTTTTACTGCTATTGCCTTAATTATTACAATTTGTTGTACAAATCTTTAAGTGATCGTGTTAACTAACCGAATATATTTATGATTATTTTAAGCAGCCGCCAATTAGATGAGAAAAGAAGCGACAGCAGTCAAAAAGGATAAGGACAAGGACTGTGATAAGGAGCCAAAGGGTGAAGGACATTGTTTGAATGCAAAATGAGACGCAAATTGGACAAAAAAGAAATAAAAGAAAGAATGGCAAGAAGCAGATCAGAAGGAAAGAAGCAAAAACAAATTAAAAGCAAAGCGCTCGAAAAACAAAGGAATGAAAATTTAACAATTTCGCAACTCTAATCTGCTCAGCAATAAAATGAAAACGATACAAGCAAAACTCCGCGCCATCACAAAAAGCGTCACGAAAATGCGCAGACAGCGCGCACTTGCAAAATCTTTGAGTGTGTGTAGTAGTGAGTGTGTGTGTGTGTGTGTGAGTGTTTATATGTAACTGTGGGGTTAGTCTCTATTGTTGCACGATGCGTTTATTTAGCAAGTTATTTCCACACCAGACGCCGTGCAGGAAACTCACAAACATTTTTCCAACTAAAAAAAAAAATTCGAGTAGAAAATTCTTTGTATTTTTAGCACGCCAAAGATACTCTGTATATAATATTTGTGTAATTGCTTGTATGGTATATATATTTAGTACTGCATTTTATTAATATTTAGTAAGCATATTTAGAATATTAGTGAATTTGGTTAAGGAAAAAACACTTTTTTACACAAAAACTTTGTTTAAATTTCGGTTTTTATAGCAAGTATATGTTTTAATGCTCCTTATATTCCAAAATTTAGTAACAGTGTGAAAAAGTTATGACAGATCATAGAACATACAGTTCATAGTAAAACTTGATTTTTAACCCATAGTTTATAAGGCAACTCAATAGTAATCCGATTAGATTGATATTTTTTAGTATGTGTAAAAATTTATTTTGAAATATTTATTTTGTGTGCATAAAGTACTTCAAAAAAGTAATTTAATATTTAAAGATTATTTTCCTCCTAAAGACAACTATATGTTTTAGTGTTCCGATTTGTTCGAAATTTAGTTTAATTGATCAAAATTACATATTTTACCTAAAGTGGCAATAACGTTTAAAAAAAACTCAAAAAAAAACCCATTAAATTCTTAGATTCCTATGACAGCTAAATGATAAAGGGATTCGATACCAAATATTAACAAAATAGTAGACTACTTGGTATAAAATCCGATGTACAGCAAGAACTAAACTGTTTATTCCAATCAAAATCATATGTACATATATGTATACCATAAGTTAATAAAAAATATATGTACATACTAAAATATATACTGCTCCACATTAAGTGCATTGCAAGCTGTCTGTGTAAACTATAATACCCTCCACAAGCGCATAGTAACAAACAAAAAAAAGTGTAGCAAAAAATGGTGTAGAAAAAAAAACAGAGTCATATAAAAAAGTAACTAAAAATAAGCACTGGCAAATAAAAACATTGTTGCACATGTTTTGCCATTTCGCAAGCTTCTCATTCTTATTCTCATATCGCAAACTAAGCACAACAAGCGACATTGTTGCCACCATGACCTTCTCCCCGTCAGAAAAGGGTGGCAACACTGTCGGCATAGCAAACTTAATTTAGTTTTTCGACTCACAGCGCTACAAACATTGCACACAATACACAATATCCGATTAAGTACGCAACCAGATGGTTTTCGCTATGTAATTGCAACTGTAGTAATTCTTAGGAATTTTGATCCCTTGATGTTATTAAAATCCTATTTGCCAAGCTTTTATTGCAGTCAACAGAAGCAAAGGCAGTGGAAATAGTATTGTGAAAAAGAAGCTTAAGTGTAAGAAAGATAATTTTAATCAGAAGACTACAAATGGGCAAATACTTTTACTTGACCCTTTAGTTCTAATAGAGAAAATTTTAAATAAAATTCTCGAGAAAAAATGTTTTAAAATTTTTTAAAAATGTACTCTATCTTTAACAGAAAATAATAAAGCTTTACTAGAAAAATTTGAAATCAAATTTCTATTAAATGTATTTGATAAACTTACATCTTTCTAAAAATATTAAATAAATACTATTCTTTACTATACTATAGTATACTATAAAATACACAAAAATATTTAAATAATTTACATTTAAAAAGGTATCGTTTTGAAAATATTTCCATAAAGTCATAACATTCTCTGCTTATCGCTTATATAATTTAATTTATCACTTTACAAACACATTGGTCTTTAATCTGTATATTTAAGCATGAAACCATTTTTTTACTGCTTCAAACGCTTCTCAAAACAAATAATCAAAACTAATTTTTAATTCACACCCAGTGTCTGTAATAAATTTTTAATTTAATAATCATCTTCCCAGTATACCATATTTTTTTAAGAATTCTCAGAAGTTTTGCTTTTCGTGGAAACTACAGGTGCCATAAATAGGCTTTAAATTGATAGTCATGCTATTGAAATTTTAATTATTGTCTGTGATAGCTTCTCATTCTCAGTAACTCCCAGACAATTTGCAATGAATAGGTAGATTACAATAATAGTTACATAGATCTATTAAAATGTCATTAAATGAATAAAGAAAAATGATAGTTGGAATGTACATACAGCTTATTTGATAGCTTCTCTGACGGTGTCTGTAAAATATTTATATTTATTCTCTCTTATTTAAAAGAAATTGTCCCAAAAGCTGTTAAGTTTTTCTATTCATTTTTTTTTTTGCTTAACCTTTTTGGAGCTAAGCAAATTTTAACAAAATATTTATTTAAATATATGAGAATGGAACGTCATTTAATAGTATCAAAAACTGTAAAAAATTGTTAAGAATTTTAGAAAATTCCTTTTATTTAAAGAATTAAATCCTGTAATAAAAAAAACATATTTTTGGAATATGTTTCAAGTTTGTCAGATTTGTTGACTTGATCAGGCGTTGACTCAGAGTTTTGCTATAGTCAAGTACGCATAGCTTTTCAAAGCATTTACTGGCCGGAAATTAATTAAAAAAATGATCGTTAAGTTAGTAGAGAACCATAAAATAAAACATTAATTAATCGACGACAAATTTGTTTACTCAAAAATAAAAATCATTTAATATTTGTCCTGACCTTTTTGCAACGTTTGATTTATTCATTATAGTGTTGTACACAGTGCTGTTAAAAATGCTCAAGTATCTGCAGTTGATGTTTATTTATGCAATTAATTTCTCACTGATTTTTTGCATTTGTTGATTGTTTTTTTGATGTTGCTTTTGCCGCTGTTTTGTATTTTTTTATTTACTCTTTGGTTTATATAAACTTAATTTTTTTTATGCGCTTTGTTTATAAACAAAATTCAAAGAAGCTCATAAAAATGGCACAAAAAGCCCAACAAACGTGTATTTTAGATTGATGAGGGGCTGTGGGAACGAATCAAAATGTATCGTGTGTATTTTTAGAGTCGAAACTGTTCAGAAAGCATATTACGTATACGTAATGTATGCAGATGTATAAAGTAGATATTGAGTAAATATTTGTATGTAGAATATAATTGAATTCAATGAAAATGAAAATGAAAATGAATTCAGTGTCAATTAATTGCAGGCGCCTCTTGGGAATTTTCGCGCTGCTCGAGCGAGTAACCCAAAGAACAGCGGACAAACGTTGGGTCCAGTTGGATATATACATATATAAATTTATGTATTAATATATATACGTATATATATGTATTATGTATTATGATGCCTGCTGACGTTGTAGCTTTACGTTGTTTGCTCTGTTGTTTTATTATGCGTAAGAGATTATAATGGAATTAATTACGTATACGCGCAGGTGGACAATGGACACATTCGACGCTGACGCTAGCGCTCCAAAGCCACTTAATTAGCGTGCGTGTATATGTGGGCGTGTGTGTGTGTGTATATGCATAAGTATCTCAATTGTATGTGTGTGTGAGTCTGCTCAAATTTATGAGTGAACAAACCGTGTGAATGGGCATCCTTATGCCCCATGAGCCGCTGTTTGTTTATGTTTAATTGTCTGGCGGCTTTTCTCCTGAATTTTCACTCGTTTTCCCCCTTTTTTTTGCATTTTATACCCTTGCCATTGGGCATAAAGCCTTTGTCACGACAACTGGCAGCCATTAAAGGCTCTTTTCAGATTTATATCACAATTTAGCAAACCATAAAACATAAGAAATGTCATTAAAAGTTGCTTAACACAATAAAAAAACAGAAAAAAAATGTATGCAGCAAAAGTTTCATTTACATTTGGCTTTTAACTCGTACAACATTCGCTCTTGTCTGACGGGTAAAACATTACGTAGAATGTTCTTAAAAGTAGTACTTAAAATGTAGTTGATGTAAGGCATTAAAACTGCGCTAAAAACTAAGCAGTAGTTTAGTGCTAAAGCTGATCGCCATCAAACTGGCTTTAAGCCTCAGACTTCTATGAGCTTCAGACTTGATTGGCTGCAAAAATTATACAAGGTCCAGTTATTTATTTTAAATATGTGTATAAAGTTTGCTAATTAAATTCTCAAAAAGTTTGAACACTTTTTAATATTCAGCATTTATCGACTTAAAGCAAAAAACCAACTTTCTTTTCGTTACCTATTTATTTATAAACAATTTTTGACGTTTTCTTTTGATTAACATTTTGTCTTATACGACCCATTTGTTGTAATTTAGAAAACTACCGGCTGTAGACTACATTTTCTGACTAGACTTTACTTTAATAAATAAGTTAAATATTTTATTAAATTTATGAAAGTGTGATTGTCATGCCCCTTTGCCAACTAGATCCATATTGATTTTAGTTGATATATAAAAAAGTATAAAGCATTTTCTTCAAATAAATAAACTATTTATTGGATTATTTTATATTTTATTTAAAACAAATATTATTTAATGCAGACAGGTTATTATATTCCTAGTAACTTTATATCAATATATTACATAAAGTTTACTCTAAGCGATGCTTTTTCAAAGAAAGTCTTAAGCTGCTCTGAAGTCCAGAAAGTTAGTTCCATTAAAATATTTAATTAACACTTCATTTTAGGGTAATTCCAAAAACAGTCAACTTACCCGAACTTTAAGTTAACTGAATTAAAGCTTTAAGCATTTGCTGTGCAATTTTTTCGGCCACATTTTGACCATTTCTTCCATTTAAAAAGGTCACGTACGAAATCAATATACTCACAAACTTAGAGTATCATACTCCCATATACTACCAACATAAGTATCTATATTTTTTGGTGTATATACATATGTATTTGTGTATATAGTTTTTTTTCCGTGTTTGTTTGGTTTGTTTTTGGTCAGAGAGAGAGCTGTCATTGAAATTTGCATAATTAATCAATTAATGCTACGTTTTAGTGCATCAATCGTGCTCTTTTCTACTCCTTTAGCCGAGGGCAATCAAATTCGTCACGTGCATAAATTTTGCGTTTGTGATTTACGATTTCATTTTTGTATTTTCTCTGTTCTGCGTTCAGTGCTCGGCAGTTTGTGCTCGGTGTTCTGCCTTCTGTGAGTTTCAATTTTGTCAGTTTTTTAAGCCGCGCACGTGCCTCGACGTGCCTATGCACGATATGCGTTTTAAATAAACAGATACACATCAGCAAATACACCCGAGGGTTGATCGATAAAAAAAAGTAACACATATTTCAGACCGTGTACTTAAATTGAGAGCAATTTAAACAGGAAAATATTTATTTTAGAGTCAAAGAGAGTCTTCTTAGGTGTCCTTTTAGACCTTTTCTTAGAACTCCTCTTAGAACTCCTTTTAGACCTCCCCCTAAACCACCTCATAGATATTCTCTTAGAGCTCCTCTTAGAACTCCTCCTTAAGCTTTTATTTTATCCCCCTCTGAGACCTCCATGTAAACCTCCTCTTGGTCCTCCTCTTGACCTACCCTTAGACATCCGCTTAGACCTTCTCTTAGGCCTCCTCTAAGATCTCTTCTTAGACCACCTCTTAGTCCTCCTCTTGACCTCCCCTTAGACATCCGCTTAGACCTTCTCTTAGGCCTCCTCTTAGATCTCCTCTTAGACCACCTCTTAGTCCTCCTCTTGACCTCCCCTTAGACATCCGCTTAGACCTTCTCTTAGGCCTCCTCTTAGATCTCCTCTTAGACCACCTCTTAGTCCTCCTCTTGACCTCCCCTTAGACATCCGCTTAGACCTTTTCTTAGAACTCCTCTTAGAACTTCTTTTAGAACTCCTCTTAGAACTCCTTTTAGGCCACCCCCCAAACCTCCTCCTAGATATTTTCTTAGAACTCCTCTTGGGCCGCTTTTTGGACCTCATTTTAAACCTCCGCTTAGACCTCCCCTTAGACCTCCTCTTAGACCTCCTCTTAGACCTCATCCTGGACATCCTCTAAGAACTCCTCTTAGACCTCCTATTGATTTCATCTTAGACCTCCCCTTAAACATTTTCTTAGACCACCTCTTAGACCTCCTCTTAGACCTTCTCTTAGACCTCCTCTTAGACCTCCTTTTCGACCACCTCTTAGACCTCCTCTTAGACCTTCTCCTGACCTCCCCTTAGACCTCCCCTTAAACCTTTTATTGGTCCTCCTCTTAACCTCCACTTAGACCTACCCTTAGACACCCTCTTAGACCACCTCTTAGACCTCCTCTTAAACCACCTCTTAGACCTCCTCTTAAACCTCCTCTTGACCTTCTGAGACGCTAAAAAAAGCGTATTTGATTCTTGTTCACTACTTTTAGAATATTCAAAATATCAAGCCATCTGACATTACATTAAATAAATTCATATAAAATATAACAAAGCTCAGCTTCTAAGTCCAATATACACACTTACTGCATCTAACTTTAGCAGCACCCCTCGCATTTGTTTAAATTACTGAAACTGAAACAAGATTATGCCTTAAACTCGGACACACACATATTTGCATATGTATATAGTACTATATGTAAGTTTGTTATGTACACTTGGTATATATTTGGTATGACAATATTGGCAAATTAAATTTAAAATGCGTTTTGTTTGCCAAACGAGTGACATGTCAATTATTAAGCGCTTATAGCTTTATTGCATTTCAATTCTGATTTAATACTTTATATACCAATATGAATACTATTTTTGGATTTTTGGCACAATATGCGTAGTTCTGAGCGAAACGTGCTGTGAATTTACAAAACCCAAATTAGAACACAAATATAGTTATTTAAATTGCATTTTAATGCTTCAGTAATCAAAGCTACTTGTATGCGGAAATATCTTAACCTATTTGGGACTTTTAAATACCTTTTTTTATTAATTTTTTATTGTTTTATGGAAAGAATTTGATACTTTTTTTTTGATAAGCAACAGAATTTTAAGAAATCATAAAAAAATCATTTAAGAAATTTTTAGAAATAAATGAATTTAAATATTTTAATTGTTTTTCAAGTAGTTTGAGCTGATTTTTTGGACCTTTATAAACTGTTTACAAATTTAAATTTTCTATTATCTTTTCAGTTTGTCGCTAGTTAACTCGATTTTTCCATAATTTAAACTAATTATTTCTATAACTAACAAAATAAAAAAAAAAGGTTTATCACAGCATATTTGATAAAAAATATTTTGTTTTTATCAAGAAAATTATTTTAAGCCATAAAAAAACTCTGCACGTTTATTACCAAAAATTAGCTGCTCATAAAAAATTCAAACCCAATTTTTTAAACCAACACCTTGTCCAAAATTCATGACCATTAAACTGCTTTTATTTTTTTCTGTTTGTTTTTGCACATCAATTCTATTTTGCAGCTAAAAGCTTAACAATCCTTTTCCATTCAGCGATCCATCAAATTCCAAAAAAAAATGGCATTGAGGTGTCGGTGCCGCACTGGACTGGTTTTCCATTTAAGTTTTCACACTTTTTTTCAAGATTCGTCATTAGATTTTTGATGGTTTTTGTTGTTTCTAGACTGATTCAGGCCATCATCGTCTGCCTAATGGATTTGCGAAGTACACACACACGCACACATGCACACACTCACACACACATATTGTCTGCTGTCATTGTTTTTCACCTGCCCTGAAATCATCTGCATTTAATTTGATATTTTGTTTTGTCTCGTTGCGTTTAGTTTTGTTTCGTTCGCAATTCAAATGTTTTTGTTACGATTCTCTCGTTCTCTCTCTCTTTTCAAAACATAAGAAAGAAAAATAAGAATGGGCAATAAAGAGGGTGTGATTGACTTTAAGATACCCTGCGAAACTTTTGACTTTAATGGAAATGTAATTGTTATAATTTAATATTTATTGAGAGATGTTTTTTGTTTCCTACAAAATAAATTATTTTATAATCTCTACTTAGATTTAAAAAATGAATTTATTATAATTAAGACCTTGTGTTAGATTTTTACATATGTAAATTATTATAAACTAATTTTATTTATTTATTTTTATTGTATTACTTTTCCCACATTATATTACAAGTTCCCTATGATTTATTTAAAAATTTATAAAATATGCTAGTCATCCTAAATTAAAAGTTAAATTGTTTCGAAGACCAAAACTTCATCTATTTATGGAACTTACAACCAACTCGAGCCTACTCCAAAATCAACTTAAAATTTATAATCATCTAAAATCCGCTTCTATACTCATAACTGTTCATGGACAGTTTTATAAATTTTTAAACACATGTAAAGTATATAATAAATTCTGTTAGCTGCTGTTAGATGCCTGCACATATCTTGCTAAATAAACCCGCTAAGAAATTGTTTATTCCCATGACTCGAACCCACGCCTCACGTGCGGCTGTAGAACGCTCTCCCCACCCACTCAATAAGCAAACACGGTGGACGGTAGCAAATGACATATTTATTTTGCATTCATATACGTGTTAAACAGAATTTTTGTGTCAATTTTGATTTGCAGTTTTCAGCGGAAGAATCGCATGACTCATCAACTTAGCCATGTCTTTGAAAAGTTCTTTGTATATTCATAAAAGCAAATCTGTCGATTTTTAGATACCCCTTCTTTAGAAAAGTGGGGTTTTTCATGACCTTCTTAAGCGAACAGTTTTTTTCTGCTCTCTCATAGGCGTACAGCCCCCAAAACTCCCTCCACTTCAGCTGTTTGCTTATTAAACTTTCCTCAGTTCTAAAACTTATAGTAAGTAGTATGTTCAAGTCGTGACACTCTCATGCTCTGCTGTCAATCACTTAAATTCTAAGTATATAATTTATTTGTTCAGCTTACTTACAGGGTATTTTTAGCACTATAGTAAACCACTTGATTTGAATAAGTCTTTGCTTTCTGCTAAGCCATTTCCCCCCTCCCCCTACTTGACACTCTTCCACTTAATTCCTCTTTGCCTCTTCTTCTGCTTCTCCCCCTCCCGCTTTCATTACTTTATCTCAATTTTTTTTTCTCACACTTTGCGCTTCTTTTTTCATGCCAATTTTTGTGTTTGTTTTCTGCACATTTTCATTTCATTTTCGTTCTCACTTTTTGTCTTTGTTTTTATTTTTATAATTTTTTTTTTTTGTTTCCCGTTTGACTTCTATTTATAACATAAAATAAATAATACGTGGGCTATTACGTTGTGCATTGACCACATTTTACCAGTTTCTTTTTGTCGTCTTTGACATCTGTTCTTCTGCTACTGCTCTTCTGATTCTCGAATTTTGGATTCACTTTCGTGTTGTTGATGTTCTTGTTGTTCTTGATCTTGTTGTTGTTGTTATTGTTTTTGGCTCGAGCATTCGCTTTGAGTTCCATCGTTTCTGACACGAGCCAATCAATTTTAATTCCAACTGCATTAAATTTCATTACCTTCCGAAAGTTTATTTTGATTTCGTTAGCTTAAATAGTCGAATTAATTTTACGACTCGATTTGAAGCAAATTTAGAGAAATTACTTCTTAGAATTATAAATATATAAATTAAATTATTATAAAATTTAAAGGTAATAATTATTATTAAATTATTTAAATATTGAAAATTAATATTTATAATATTGTTACGTTTTTTGAACAAAATGTGAGCAAACACATATTTTTAATATAAAACCCAAGTACTCAAAACGTTCCTGTTAAAAATTAGCAATAAACAATTTTAAAGAATGCAATAAAACTCGAAAGGAATATTTTTAGTGTTCACACACATTTAGAAAAAATGTTTAAACATTTTTAAAATATTCTAAAATATTTTTAAATATTTAATGTTTTTATAGTTCAAATTTCGACTCAAAAAAAAACTATTTCCTATAGACATTTTCCAAATGATATACATATCTTGTAGCTCTGCATCGTTAAAACACTTCTCTCAAGTTTATTTAATTTAAAAATAAAATCAACATACTGGTGTAAAATTTTAATTAAATTAAAATTATTCAAATAATCGTAAATAATTTTTAACAACAAAATAAATGAAACTTTGTCAAAAATTATTATAAATAAATTATGCCAATACTCAAAATTGCTAGCACTTGTTTAGTTTTAAGTAAATTTCTATAATTTTTTTAATAAAAATATTTTACCTTATATGTAAAATTTAAATTTGTTATACACAAAAGTAACTCTATTTAATTTAGCTAAAAGCCAGTTTGCTATGACATCCAGCCTTGTCATAGCACATTTCATTTAGTTTTTAGCTAAATTGATTGAAAATCTAGCGGGTAAACCTAAAGTCAAGCGCATAAGCTGCAAAAGACCCTGTGAAAATTATTAATTATATAAAAAGATAAAAAGAAAACTTAAAAAAAAATTTTTGTAAACATTAATAAAATTTATTATTAATTTTCAGCTAAATATTTTAATGTAACCCATTAAGTTTGTCAGAAACTAAACGTGCGTAACAGGCACAAGGAGTACTGAGTTTCAACCGGATCAGACGACTATATCCTATAGCTCCCATAGTAAAATTCGGTCAATAACTACCTATAATTTAATCAACTGCCCAAAAACGTCTACTGCCGTCTCTTTTCACTCTTTGTCTGTAATTTTACAGGGTCTAAATATGTACGCAAATGTTTTTTGTTATAAGGGAATTCGTTGGTAGTTTTTGTCGGCCATCCCCAAGCAATTAATGGACGACGTATGAACTCCATAGTTAACCGGGACAGAGTTCAATTAAAATGCAATATAAAATTGATTGCAAACACGCGTTGACTGTATGCAATTTTGCAATATTTACAAGACATACAGGGCAATAACAATAACAACAATTACAGCATCAACAACAGTAACAACAACAACAATTTGAAACAAAATTTAAATGCATAAAACAACACACAACAAAAGCATTCGCAGTGCAAATAAAATCGCCTGTTTTCATCCAAAAGTTGATTTAGTGTTAAACATTTTTGGTAATGGCAATGCATAAATTTTAACCAATACTAAATATATATATGTATAAACGTATATACAAAAGGCATCTGTAAACCTGCATCTATATCTATTTAAACAATGTGTACCTTGAACATTTTAATTATTGAACTGGCCAGCTGATGGCTAAACAGACACCCAGTGTAAAATAATTGATTTAAATGAAATCTTACCTAAAGAAGTATTAAAAAATGCATTTTCTGTCGCTCATAACTTGAGCAAATAATTTTAAGAAACAAGAATTATATTTAGAAATAAACATAATTATTTTTCAGCTAAGAGTTTCAGTAACTACAGCTTTAAAAATGTTTTTGATATGTATTTAATTTTATGTATTTTAAATCAGATTTTATACATATATATGTAGGGGGGTTTATTAGAAGGCTTCTCTTACTTATAAGAAAGATTTTTTTTAACTTTATTTAACTTTTACGGGCATTCAAACTTCAAGCTTCCTTAAGAATCTGAATTTTTAATTAAAAACTCTGTCAAATATCTAAACTACAACATTTTTAATTTCGTTCAATAAACCTATCACAAGATACCTTGATTACCGAAACGGTCATTTTTTTAAGGTGACAGGACACTGAGTACCGACGAAGCAATTTTAAAGCTTGTTTTGGAAAAAATTCTTAAAAAACTAATAAAATATTACTTTATAAAACTGTGATTTGTTTGAACAAAATATTTCACTGTGAACAAGCGAAAAGTAGAAATGTTTGAAAAGTGCTTATTTTTTGGGCTCTGAAAGGGGTTTAATACCCCTTAAAACAGACTTGGCTTAAAGGTCACGGATAAGAGTTCGTTAGTGTACCTCAAATTATTCATGGTTTAACTTAAACTTAAAACTGACCTCTTTTTTTTCAGAAGCCAACTTTCGTCACTAAAATTAATTGTATGAACAAATTGTATGTAAACAAATATGTACAGTGAAAAGTCTCATAAGCGGACAACTACCAACGAGCAATTTTTGTTCGTTATAAATGAAATGTTCCCCCAATGAAAGAGGAGTGTGGAGTGTTAAGTGTCCGCTTATGAGAGGTATCCATTAAAAGAGGTTTCATTATACTATTCGGTTATTTACGTTCGGTACATAGGCCAGTAGTGACCCTTAGTAATTCGGTCACGGTAGATGCTATGGCTTAAAGTCAAGTATGGCGATCGTTTAGAGGCCTCTTCCATTGAGGATAGTTATATAAAGAAATAGATTCCTTAAGCATTCCTAGCTAGCATATTAGCGTAAAGCTTTCGTCACTAGCCTAGACTAGCCAGCACAAAACGAACTTTTGTCACCAGCATATTAATATCCTGCATAGTGCAATAAATTAAAAAATATACAAAATATATGCAGTAAATTACATATAGAAAACTTGTTTCATTCAGCAGAACCCTTTCAATCAGTGCCACACCAACCAGCTTTCGTCAGCAGCACAGCCTACACACAAAGCCCAAATGAAACCTTCCAAAACTTTCATTCAGAAAATAAATCGAAATGAAACTGAAATAAATTCGCAAAATGAAATTCACTGGGTATTTGCAAGTCATGCTGATTGCATTATAGCCACTACTATATATAGAAAATTGTATTATATATGTTGCTTTGTGTCTGTGTTTGTATTGGAAAAATTTACATAGCTATACAATTGAATTTCTTGGTTCATTTGATTCCCATTTCCATTTGCGGTGAATACAAATCAATTTCTTTTGTTGTTTTTGCGCCACTTGAGTTGTTGGGAACTGTCTTATCTAAAAAGCCACTAAAAGGCATTCCATATTTTAATAGCAACTGCATTTTTGGCTAACGAGTTGAGTTCACAACAGAGAAAAATTATAGAAAATTAAAAGGAAAAACAAAACAAAATCAAATGAAAAAGGCGCCCAAAATTATTCATTTGATTTTTCGGCTTTTCGGCGTTTTTGGTTTTGGTTTTTTGGTTTTTGGTTTTGTTTGGGATGGGATGGCATTTTGGTGACGTGCGGAGATCGGTTAGCGTCGCATATAAAAATCTATTTTGATTCAAGGTCGCGTCATCAGTTTTTGTTATAGTTGTACACAAAATGTTGTGTAGAGATTTTGACTGAGAGAGTGAAAAATTCAATTTGAACTTGATAAATAATTGTAAGAAATTGATATTAACGTAGATTGTACACCCCGCTCAACCCTGACACCCCCTCCCACGCTAGTGTTAACAATTTAAGAGACGAGACAATTCACATTATTGTTCAATTATTCAATTGCACAAAGATGCGACTATGTTTATTTATTAGATATGAAATTAGCTGTCGGTTCTGTCCGTTCTGCCGTCTCCTTGGCTTAACCCCTTAAGCACACCCCCCGTCCACCCCCTTAGCCTTTGGGGTGGGTAGTCTTCAAGTACATCTTAAGTGTGTGGCGGTAGAAATTGAAAGCATTTGTGTAATTTGAGTGCAGCATTAAAGTGAGTGCCGGTTATGAGTGCCGAGTATAATGCCAGGCATTGTGGTAATTGAGACACACACACAGACACCTACACACTTGAACACAGTCAAACACACATTTATACCATTTATTTTCATGTTTATATGCGAGCATCTATTAAAAGTTGCGTATACGCAACGTACGCAATGTGGTTACATTCTACAATTACCCCAAATCAGCTGTGGTAAATTATTCAACCAAACTGACTTTATTATAAAAAAAACACAATGCACAACACTATCGCAACTATTGTTATATTTATGTGGGTATTATTAAAATATCTGAACAAAAAGTAACTAAAAACACGACTGTTTTAAGTCAACTTCAGATAAGAAAGACTGCGTAACAGCAGTGGATAAGCCAAAACAAAAATTAAAATTCACAAGTATGACAAATATAAGTTAATTAAAGATATGAGACTTAAGTACTTTATATTTTAAATTGTGAAAATAACCAAAAACTAAGCGAAGGCTTTGAATTTTAACAGAAATTGGTTTAAATTGTCATATGAAGCTTAAAATCCATTTTTTAATTAAAATATAAATATTCAAAAATACGCATGTGTATTTTGATTATGTTGAGTACTAAAAAATAGTATAACTATGTGTTTGCTTTAAGCAACTATTTAAAAAAAATAATATATTTTGTTAGAATTATAACTAATGTGATTATAGTCAGATTTTTCAGGAGGGTATATGCTTTAACGACTCGGGATGTCATGCTGATCTGGAATATATACATTTTATGGGATCAGCCAGGCCTCCTTCTGCATGTTACATGTGTCTTGTTCACAAACCCAGAATACTCTAGCAGAGAGCATAAAAAGGGCTGTTTGAAAATAATTATTTCAAATGTTATTAATCTTAATATATACAATTGAACAGTTTTAACATTGAACAGTTTTGTTAACATATTAAGAATATTAACAGAATTGGTTTCATGTAGCTTCTAGAATATTGAATATATATAATAAATATTAACTTATTTATAAATTTAAGTAGCATAAATTCATCTAAGACTAGTATAAACAGCTTAGACTGTATGGTTAATGCTGTATGATACTGCATTGTCAATGGTATGATCTTTAAGTAGATATACCTAAGAATTAATGCCCATATGCTAAACACTTGAAGCACCTGTTTGGAACAGTCTGTCTTTGAATCAAAAATGTATTGTATTCAAGTCTCGGTGTCCAAAGACACACACACGTACGATTCCCAGAATTTCTCTATTAAAATTTAGGCTCGACAATGTTACGAAATGTCGGTGAAGAAATTGTCGTCGTGTAAATTACAATTTCAATTGACATGAAATGAAAGACAATGAAGTGAAGCGTTTTTTTTTTTGAGCTTGAGCTTCTTAGAATTATTTTAATAGGTAGTCTGACACCCTCTCATATCTCTCCCTCTTTCACTCTCACACTTCTCTCTCTCTCCTTTACTCTCGCGCTGTCTCACTGTCTCCCAGATGATCTCTCAGTCTCTCAAGCGTAGCATTTCCAATTCGGCTATGCAAATGTGGCGGAAATACAAAGTAGAGAATAGCAAAAAGAAGAGAACTCAAATGAAGGAACAAGTAGATATTGAAATAACTCATTTTAATGACCCTGTATGTGGGAGAAAATTAAGGATGACCAGTGTGTCAGAATTTACAATAAATTATATTATAAAAGAAAAGAATAGTAAATATTGAATTGAGTCTAAAAGATAAAAATCAAGACTGAATTTAAAAAAAAAAATATTATTATTATTCAATGAATGCAATTTTTTTTCGAATTTAAGCGCAGAGTTTGAAGTTTATACTTTAAAAATTGAAGCTTAAATTAAATTTAATTTGAGTTCTTTTTTCCAGTATACTTAGCAGACTGAGTAGGGCTTATCAGGTTGGTTACTCAGTAATATTTTTATCGACATAAATCAACCAAAAATAAATTCATAAAATATATTAATTAATAAAATTAATATTTTTAATATTTTTAGCTCCAACTGCCTCCTTTTATTTTCAAAATTGAAACAAATTAAAATAAAAAATTTACTTTTAAACAAATTTTATATCTTAAAATATTAATAAATTTTTTTACTGATTTCACCCGAATTTTGTATGGAAGAAGTACAGGGTCTTCTAGAGTCGTCTTAAATATTATTAAGCTTTTCAGCAAACTAAACAAATTTAAAATGAAAGCAGTATTGTTCAGATTTAGGCTTAAATAAAAAAGATTTTAATAAAAATGATCAAAATCAGCATTATCCTTCTTTAAAAATATTTAAATATATATATATATTTAAAAAAAGCAGTTTTTCTACTATAATATGAAAACAGCTTTGCTTAAAAAATATAACTAAAATATTCTAAAATGTATAAATTTATGTATAATAGTTAAAAAATTTATATTTAATATAAAATTGCTTTTAAGCTTGCCAAAAAGAATCTGAAAATATTCTTAGAAATCTGAAGACTTGTTTCTTAAAATGATTAATTTGTTAATGTCGGTCATTAGTTAGCAAATAGTTTAGTCTATAAATGTATTATAATATGTGGAATACTTAGCAAAAAGAGGTGCTTAAATGATCGATATTCAACTACTTGACAGAGTAGCATAAAAGCATAAAAGATTCCACAAAACTGATGGCCGCATTTTGAGCTCTCAGATGTCAGTCAAGTGTGTCACACGAGGCAAAAACACACACACAAGTGTGTGAATAATTAAAGACATGTATGTATATACACCTATATATACAAACAGACATATTAATCATATAGTTATGTATATTGTGGCTATTTCATATTTGTCAAAACACTTAACTTTAACTTCAATTGGCCAATCATTTTGAGCATTGAGAATTATAAATAAACAATAACAAAAGCAACAACAAAATAGAACTAAATTATGCATAGCAAATGTTATTACCTTGAATATTTATTTGCGTTGTTCCCACAGTTTTGTAGCCGCACAAAATGAATGTATTCAAATATGAACACATATATATATGTACATATATGTATTTATCTACTATATAATCATAAATAATATGTATAACAACTGAGAGCACAACAAAACTAAATTGTGTAGATTTTCGTACTTTAAAAACACGACGCGTGCACTGTATTTATTTTTTTTTTAAGTTTAGTTTATGTATTTGTCACTAAAAAAAATTTAAATATATAAATAAATTTTCCAAAAAAAATTTGTAATAAAACTAAACACGAGTGTGCTCAGAAAATACTTTAAGCAAAGGAGTAACAACAACAAAAAATAGAACAAATGAAAATGCTGAAAATATTTGGCACTCGCCGCTGGCGCTTTTCACTTCCGACAGGCGAAAATGAGATTCAAAACACAAAACTGCAAAAACGACGACACACTATCTCAAAAGAAAAACATTGGAAAGCATAAAATAATAGGTTTCAAAAGATAACAAATCAAAAAAGAAAGTAAAGAAATGATAAACTAACTTAAGGGACGTGGAAGGAGCTAAACGAAAGTAGAGAAAAGATGGAAAATTGTTAAAAAAAAATAAATAAATAAAAAGTTTAGATTATAAATTGGAGTTCAACTCAAAATCGCGGTATGTGTTATCAATATAAGGATACGATTTAAAAGCTATCTTCTGGTTAAGGAAGATTATCTCTTTAATTATTCTATTCTGTTTTATTATTATAATTAGATCTATAATTGGTATAAGATTAATAATAAAAGACAAAAACCATTAATACTTTTTTTTTTAAACCTACTATATGTAATACTGTGCAATTCTACGACAAAGATTTGTTTAAAAACTGTTTAAAAATTTAAATAAAAAGGGGAATACGTGAAATTTTAACAAAAAATAAATTTTATAATTTTATAGGAGGCAATTTTAGAATTTTAAAACTCCCTACCCTTAAAAAATTTGATATTTTTCAACTCAAAGCAAACCAAGAATCAAGATCGGACTACTATAAGTATAAATGTATGTATAGTGTGGGACAGAAAAGAACGTGTGGAACTACACGAGGTCACAAAATAGTTTCTTTAAACATATAAGCAACACACTTACATATTTAGTTTTATTACCAAAAAAAAAAAGTTTTCTTATATATGCTATAATCAAGCTAAATAATAATAATAATGAATTCACGGCTTGAAAATACTTTTTTTTAAATAATTGACAATCACAGCAATTGCACACACACAACGCGCTGCACGCAAAAAAAAATGTGGAAACGTAAAGATGAGCACCGTTAGAGTTGTCACCGTTCGTTGTGATACTCAAACCGATCGCAGCGCACGTGAAGATCAACGCCAGAGCATCGCGAAGAGACTGAATAAGACTGAATAAACGAAATAATGCCAACCAGATGATCGAATGCCGTCGCCTCGAAGCAGGCGATGAATACAGCAAAGGGTGCGGACGAAAGAGGAGAAAAGAGACAAGGCAACATTAGGTTACAAGTGCGCGGAGCTCACTGCGGCCTGCTTGAAGGGAGGAAAGGGGAAAAGGAAGGTTTAGATATGAGCGCGTGGGCAGCGCCCATTTAACGGTGTGATAAATGAATGAAACGCGTCGCATACGATTTGCAGCGAGCATAAAAATGTGAGAGGGAGACGGAGAGAGAGAGAGGCAGCCGCAGGGAGAGAGCCGGCGGAGAGTGACAGTCATACAAAGAGAGCGCAAGAGAGGCGCGACGCGCACACAGGTGTCAGTTCAAGCACAGCGAGCTTTAAGCAAGGCTGCAACCAAAAGCAAAAAAAGCTCAGCTGCTGCACAGTGCGCTCGCTATCCAGACACCAATGAGCAAAAGCTCATCAATGTCACCAGAGCTTTCACTGGCTGTTGGCAGGCATTCAAAAGCTTTGCACGTTGAGTAACTGTAATTTATTATTTTATTTACGCTCTGAATTAAACTGATTAAACTGAAATTAAACTGATTGCGCCGCAAAAGTTCCATCACTTGAAATCAGCCGTAAGTTTTCTAAATAAGTTTATTTTAAGCAGAAACCTACATTTTAAATGACTAAAATGCGCCAACAAAAATACAGAAAAATTCAATTCACCAAATAGTCAGTAAAATAAATTAATAAAATATTACTAAAATAAATAAAAATATAAAGGTGTTTATTTAACTATAAATTAATTAAGAAGTTCATACTTTAATAGTTTAAGCTAAAATTGAGTTTCAAAACATTTTTATAAATATATTTATTAACTTAGACTTATTTAGTTATATTTAAAAATTTTAAAAAAATATTTCAATAAAATTAAATTGTACCAAAAATCATACATAATATATTCTCTACATATGTATATATATATATTTTTTTTAAATTTAATCATTTTATTTATTATTTATTTTTAATTAGAATTGAACTTTTTACCAGTACCTCGATAATTCAACATTAATTATAAGTACAGTAAATAAAATTAAAACCAAATTTTTGCGTTTTATTTAATGCAGTCCATTAATTGGAAGCTTTCGATACATTATCAATGATTAGATTTAGATGATTTGGTACGATGTACGCGATATGGTCAGGTCAATTGGAGTGATTGAGGATTGAGTGATTGAAAACGGATCGTCTGTGAGCACATTGTGTGTTGTGATGTGTAGTGCACTGTGAACACTGTTTAACAAAAGAGCAGTGTATTAATTTAATTAGTACTCATTAATTTTCCTAATTTAGTCAAGTCAAGTGGTTTAAGCCTTGGGAGTGGGAGTGGGAGTGGGAGGAGTAGCAGCGGGCGGAGGTGTCGTACCAGCGGCAGGAGGCGGAGTAGACGTACCTGCGGCAGGTGGTTGCGTTCCCGCGGCTGGTGCTGGGGGCGTTGCAGCAGCGCCACCCTTGGCCGCCGCCTCCTTGGCCAACTTCTCGTCATTGGCCTTCTTGGCAGCCGCTTGAGCGGCCAATAGTGCCGCATCCCCAACTGGAACATTTTTCATTTCCTTCGCTGGCGTTGCCTTCGGTTTGCCCAGACAAATCTCCGATATCCGCTTGTGACTCAAATTATAGGCGGACACACCACGAATTTTAGGCTCAAAATTTTTGACATATATATCGGCAGCCAATTCATCGACACCCACCTCACGATCCTTCATAACTTTCTTGGACACCTCGTCCATTTCTTTGCGTGCCGCTGCATCGATTACCTTGAGTTCCTCCTCATCGGCAAGGCAAAGGGATAAAATTTGTTTGCGAAAACTTTCGATGGGATCACGTTCCTTGCGCACACGTTGAACCTCCTTGCGGGAACGATAGGATATGCCCGGATCGGACATGGAATGACCCTCATAACGATACGTATTCATTTCCAAAACAATTGGACCATTATTCAGTGCATGATCGACAGCAAATTGTGTGGCACTGCGCACCGCAAGCACCTGATTACCATCGACCCAAAGACCCGGTATATACTGTCCACGCATATAGAAATCGGTTAATGCCGCATGACGCGACACATGTGTGCCCATGCCATAATGATTATTCTCGCACACAAATATGCATGGCAAGCACAATAATTTTGCAATATTATAGGCTTCAAAGACTTGTCCCTGATTCGCGGCACCGTCACCATAAAGAGCCACACACACACCACCGTCCGCCTTGTACATGTGAGCCAGAGCAACACCCGCACCCAGCGGTACTTGGGCACCCACAATGCCATTGCCACCATAGAATCGATCCGCATAGGTGTGCATAGAGCCACCTTTGCCACGGCTACAACCACTACGAACTCCAACCAATTCGGCTATGATACCGTATGCGGAAACACCCATCAGATAGGTCCAGGCATGGGCACGATAAGCGGTGATAACACTATCACAGTTCCTTAAACTCGCACACATGCCCACGGCAACGGCCTCTTGGCCAATATACAGATGGCAAAAGCCACGTATCTGCTTGGCCTTGTACATGTTACCCGACACGACCTCCAGGCGGCGCACCTCGACCATTTCGCGGTACATCTTGAGTGCGTCCTCGCGCGACAATTCCACATCCGTGGGTGGTCCTTTTTCCAGTTCGTAGCACTTGAAAGTCTAAGGTATCAAAAATTAATAACAAAGTAAGTACTGGGAGAGACTTAAATAGACCCTGTAGTCAGTAGTCAAAGTAATTAAAAGACTGGGAAAGACTTAAGTAGACCCTGTACTTCAGTAGTAGTTAGGAAAATATAGTAAGTATAGTAGTATAGATGCAAAACTAGTTATTAAACTAGCTAAAAAGACTTATAAAGACCCTGTACCTAAAAAATCTTTCAGTATATAGAAATTGCTTGGTTGTGACCAATTAGTTTTAGGATATCTATATAAAATAGTGGTGAAAAAGCATATAACAGTCATAAAGTCATACAGTTAAAAGAGCCATCAATTTTTTAGTTTTTTTCAATTTAAGTCATTAACAATGAAATCAGTGGAAAGCAAAGAACAAATTTAAAAAGTAGTTAAAGCACTTAGAGTAGATGCCAAATTTGCTGGCTCTAGCTATTATAGTTACAGAGATCTTAGGTCTACAAAAAAAAAGAAAAGTTTCAGAAAATGTACAAAAATCGTTAAAAGAAAAACAAATAGCTTAAGCTTATATATCCCAAAAGGTCCAAGATAAGGAGAAAATCTTAAAGAAATGTCTTTCACAAGTTCTAAAAGTCTTTTAAAAAAGAAATTAATTTCTGCTGATCTTAGGGCTTCAAACAATTAAAAAACAGTTAATGAACTTACATTCTCTAGCGTTAACGTTGAGGAATCGGAAGAAAAGCGTTTCGGGGTCCTCCACACATTGTGTCGCTTCGTACACTGACCATGGACTAAGTTTCTTAGCAATTTTAATCCCGTTATGGTATTACGACCCGCTGGCGTTACTTTTACCGTTATCATTGTGGTTTTTGTTGTTGCTAGTTTATAAATAAAATTAATAACTATTTGTACTGTGCTTTAACTTAATTTTTTGAGATGCCACGTTTGGGATGCGTTTGAATCGCGTTGAAATCCGATTGGCTAAAAATTTAAATTATTATAAATGTGTGTGATGTAATAAATTTAACTTGAATTTATTCGTTTGCTTTGTAAAAATCCGCATGGAGGCAAATAAAACAGAAATTCTAAATAAATGTATTAAAAAAAAAATATTATTATTATTTAAACGTTTGCCGAAAAAAGAAACTCAAAAGTGTTTGTTACTAATTCCAACGAGTTCTCTTTCAACGCAATCTGTGTTTCAACTAATTGTTCCCAATACATCAATTCAAGCATTTCAAGTCGAAGCTTGCTTTAAAATTGATCTTAATACGGATCCAGGGTTAGAAGGAGATACAGCTTAACTTCGACATAGCTTCACCTACTTGGACCTATTCCTATCTGGCTGAAAACTTAATAACTAAAACTTCTACAAACTAAGCTAATGAGTTACAAGTATAGATACTCTTTAGAAATAAGTAAGGTAGGCTATAGACGTGCAAGCCGACTGAAAAAGACCCTGTACTCCTCCTAGTGCGCATTTTTCCATGTAAAATCACCATTTTTGACCGATTTGTTCTATGGGAGCTATGGGATATAGTTGTCCGATCTATACCAAAGTTGGTAAGAATAGTTTTATGCCTGGCATACACATACTGTTTGAGTTTGGTTGTGATAGCTCGACTAATACTACAGATCTTCGTACAAATTTTCAGCTTTCGACCGATTTGTCCTATGGGAGCTATGGGATATAGTTGTCCGATCTATACGAAACTTGGTATGAATAGTTATAATGGTACCATACATACTATGTGTAAATTTGATCAGGATAGTTCAACCAGTTTCCAAGTTATGATGCTTTGAATAAAGTTTGTTACAATTTGCGGGGGCGACAGAGGGCGTGGCAACAGTTTGAAATAAACTTGAGCTGCCTGACATATTGACAGACTTTTTTCCAAATTTGGTGGCTCTAGCTCTTATAGTCTCCAAGATCCAGGTGTTTATACAAAGGAATAAATGAACATCGCTATATTGACTTGGTTGTTTAGCTAATAAGCTAATATAAAATCACGTTATGGATAATTTGTTAAACTTTATACAAAAGTCGTTTGTGGTTCTGCCATTCATTCCTTCCTACTATCTTACACATTTCTATACTTTATAATATAAATAAACCTCAAAATTCACATGAATCTCGACTTAATTACCCACTTAAGCTTATAAATCAATCGATTAATCAGATATAACAACTGTTTAACATATGTTTGTAGTATGTAGTTTTATATTTCAACAATTTACACCTCGCTTTTAACCATATTTTGAACACGTTTACATAATATCCGTTGCTATTTGCCACTGTCCCAAATTTTGAGTGTTTTATTTGTTTTGTTCTTTTGTTGGGT
The DNA here is from genome assembly GCA_035046005.1 of Drosophila acutilabella. Classification (NCBI taxonomy): domain Eukaryota; kingdom Metazoa; phylum Arthropoda; class Insecta; order Diptera; family Drosophilidae; genus Drosophila; species Drosophila acutilabella. The sequence goes on from JAWNOK010000020.1 coordinate 2,981,448, forward strand.
TTGTGTTTTGGGGTAAGAAAGAGTATGCACAATTCGTGGTTAGCTACGTTTTTGTGTCTTTTTGCGTGTGCCTCTGAGTGGGTGTGTGTGCCTGGGTGTGTGTGTGGGTGTGTGTACGTGTACATAACTGCGCTAACACGATAATTAATGTTTATGCGAAACAATTCGATTTTCAGACTTGAATTAAAATTGAAAATTGTTTTTCTTTTACTATTATTTGATTTTCTTTCACTAAACAAAAGAAACAAAAATTATCTAACATCCACTTTGGGCTTAAGATCTAGAGATTTCGCTTGTTATGTGTGTTTGTGTGTGAGTGTGTGTGTGTGTGTGTGTGTGTCATTTAATCGAATCGTTGTAGAAATCATAGTTTTAATGATTGACACCCTTGCGCTCCTGCACATGATCAATATCGTACTCAATAGTGCCACGAATTTTTGGTTCCAAATTTTTCGAATAGACATCGGTCCACAAATGGCTAACAGCCAGCTCCGAATCGGATTTAGCCAAGGCCGTGGCCTCATCCACCTCCTTGCGCACCTTCATGTCGATGGCCTGCAAAATTCCCTTTTAATTTTAGAGTCCTGATCAAATTTAAGTGACTTTACCTTGACTTCATCGGTGGTAAAGAGTCCCAGCTCAATGCACAGCTCCTTGAATGATGTGATTGGATCACGCTTTTGACGCACCTCCTGAATTTCCTCACGTGTACGATATGAGGTGCCCGGATCGGACATGGAATGACCCGAATATCTATATGTATTCGTTTCCATCACCAGCGGTCCATGTGTGTTCACATAGTTAATGGCAAACTCGGTGGCACTACGCACCGCTAGCACATCCATGCCGTCCACCCAAATGCCGGGCAGCGCATCGCCACGGGTGTAGTAGTCCGTATTGCAGGAGGCACGCTCCGAGCTGGTGCCCATGCCTAGAGAACAAAGCAAATTAGTTATAGGGATATTCTTCTAGATCACCTAGTCTAGCATGGGCTTAAAGGAACAACTGATGCAACCTTAGCTAACTAAACTATATGACCGACTACGGTCTCTTGAAAGACTTCCTCCACCTATGTGACCACTACTTACCGTAGTTGTTGTTCTCGCAGACAAAGATGACGGGCAGTTTCCACAGATAGGCCATGTTGTAGGCCTCAAATACCTGACCCTGATTGGCAGCACCGTCACCATAGAGAGCCAAGCACATGCCGCCATTGCCCTTGTACTTGCAGGCAAGGCCAACACCAGTGCCGAGTGGCACCTGTGCACCTACAATGCCATTGCCGCCATAGAAATTGGGTGCATACATGTGCATGGAGCCGCCTTTGCCGCGAGCACAGCCACTCTGAAGACCCGTCAACTCGGCCAAGACACCCAATGGGGACACACCCATCAGGTAAGTCCAGCCGTGAACACGATAGGCGGAGATAATGTTATCCACGTCCCGCATGGCTGCCTTCATGCCAACGGCGCAGGCTTCTTGGCCGGAATACAGATGACAAAAGCCGCGAATGATTTTCTCCTTGTAGAGATTGCCAGCGGAAGTCTCCAAGCGACGAATCATCTGCATTTGTGTGTAGTATTTGAGGGCATCCTCCTTCGTTAGCTTCACCGTTGTCTCGGGTCCCTCGTCCAGGCGATGCAGCTTGAAGGGCTGCAAGCGGTAAACGGTTGACAATTAACGGTGATCGATTAACGGTTATTGGTAAACGGTTATTGACAAGCGGTTATCGATTAACGGTTAATGGTTCGGGTAACAGTAAACGGTTACTGGAAACCGGTTAACGTTAAACTATTATCGGTAAGCGGTTAATGATAATCGTCTAACGAATAACGGTTATAGCTTAATGCTATCGGTTAAAGATATTAACGGTTATCGGTAATCGGTTAATGGTAGCGGTAAAAGATAAACGGTTAATGGTCAGCGGTTAATTATAAGCGGTGATCGCTTATTGGTTACTGTTTAACGTTTAAAGGTAAACGGTTTACGGTAAAATTGTTTGGAAAACATTTAACGGTACACAGAACAGACAGAGACAGAGCATAAGCCAAGTCGCTTTCTATTGCGTGCATTTGTGGGGAAGAAGTGCAGCAGTGGGAGGAAGATAGCGCGTGTGTGGCGTGTGCTGCAGTGGGCAATTTAGATTTATTTTAAGTAAAAACAAATGCCTAACAGTGCTGCCCATTTCACAGTTTCCCGACAAATCAATCCTTACTAGTGCTGTTAATTTAGCCTCTTTTCAAATAGATCTGGTTTATAGTAGTGTTAGCTTATTCTAGACATAACTACTTTTTGTCTACATATTGTAGGGAATATTCTAAGTTTTTATAAAAAAAAAAAAAACAGAAAACACTCTATAAAGTATACAAATTAGTGATCAGCAGCATCACTCCAGTCGATATAGTCAGTCAAAAAACCGATCTCTTCATGCACAAACAGATCTCGGAGACTATACGAGCTTAGAGCCACCAGACTTAAAAAAAAGCTCAAGCCAGTAAAGTTAGTAATCTATTAGTGCCCCTAGGTATAGCCAATAAAACTGTTTATATGCATACAGCACACTTTTTTGTTTATTTAACTGCCTCAAACAGATTATCACTAAATGTATTGCTTTAAGTGTCGTATTTTAACTTATTAGAATTTTACGGTAGGAAAACCATATTTCAAAATATTATATTAACTAAGTAATAGAGCAAATAGAAATGAGCAAAGCCCATAAAACATCTGTTACTGGTCTAAAATAGCAAAAGAACAAGAAAGAAAAGTACAGTCGAGCACGCCCGACCGTAGTATACTCTCTGCATTTTTTCCCGATTAAGTTATTAAAATCGGTCTAGAGATATTACAATGTGTAGTACTTGCATTAAAACACGTTAAAACAAAAACAATCTAAGCATAATCAAACATACATCTGTTTGTCTGTATGCGAATACACATACAAAAGACAATATATGATGCATATACATGTATGTATGTATGTGTGTATTCAGCGCGGCCAGCGACTGCGGGCAGCGCTGCCGCCACGCAAGCAACGAAAACATTCAAACATGTGCTTGTATGTTACTATCTCGCTTGCACTCATACACGATATTGCATTCAGTTATCAATATTGTAACGCTTCTAGTTTTCTTGTTTATCGTGCGATTTCAATGCGCCTTTCAGTATAGTTTGATATAGTTAGTCTCCACACGAATTATAAACTACAATACTGTACTATATAAACAAAAGCCAAAAAACGGAACGAAAGCTGAGGACAATTTTTATTAATTGTGGGAGAAAGGGGCGTGGCAGTCCAAAATTTTAAATGTCAATGCATTTACGCTGTCACTAAAAACCTTCATACCGAAATTGGTGATCATAAGTACCATAGTTACTGAGATATTCGCCGAAAACACCGATTTTTTCCGAGGTGTGTCTAGTTTTTTGCTCATTGTGGGCGAATGGGGCGTGGCATCGAAAAAAAAAAAGATTCTTGTATTGACTGACTAAATATCTGATCGATTGAGACCAAGCTCGAACTTGTAGCTCTTACCATCTCTGAAATCTGTTTGTTCATACGGACAGACAGACAGACGGACAGACGGACAGACAGACAGACGGACAGACGGACATGGCTATATCGACTCGGCTTGTGACGCTGATCAAGAATATATATACTTTATGGGGTCTGCCACGCCTCCTTCTGCCTGTTACATACATTTGCACAAACCCAATATACTCTTGCAGAGAGTATAAAAATTTGTAAATACACCCAATAATAATATACTTCAATCAGAATTCGAATTTATGAGAGTTGTTAATTTGTTTAGCTATTTAAACCATTGTTTATCACCTTGTCTCTTTAAATATTTTTCCTAAATTTAAGTTTTTTTTTTATTTTTTTTTTAAACTATTTAGGTTTTCTTTTTCTAAAACACTCGATTTGAAGCGTCTGGTATAATAACCTCCTAACCCCACTGTGCTGCCTGCAATTATGACGTCACACGCACTACAAGAGAGCGTGACACAAAGAGAGAGATAAAGTGGAAGGGGGAGAGCGTGTGAGTGTGTGAGTTCACACACAAATTGCACTCTTTTTTTTTGCATAACCTGTCGATCGCAACGAAAGTTGTTGCTGCTGCGATGACGCTGATAAGAAAGTGCGTGTCGCTAACGACGCTGCCGACGTCGGTCACGCGCTTAGGGGAGTGCGACAGAGCGTCAGAACACGACCTTGAGCATGGGCCGGCAATTATTTAACACAAATTGCAAGCAAAGCGCAAAAAGAGGACAAAAAAAATCAAATCTAAAAAATTCAGGCACACACACTAGCACATTATGTAATCGGCGCTTTTTTCGCTGCTTCTCTCACTGCTCGTTGGGTTTTGGGGATGTTGGTGCGGGGGTGTGTGTATACTTACTCGATTCACCTGCACGGTGGCTTCGGTGGCATAGTTGTTGGTTTTAGCGACACCAGACTGTGCTGCATTCTGGAATAAACCGAAAAATGACGATGAATAACTGCGTCTGCTGTCAAATCTTAGCTGATGTAGTTGTTGTTGTTGCTGTCGTGTTGTCCAATTGTTGTTGTTGCCACTGTCGCTGCCAACGCCGCTGCTACTGCGGCGTGTACTGTTGTTGTTGTTGTTACTATTGCTATTCCTTTTGCTTATTGTTGTTGGTTTTGTATTAGTGAGATGAACAGTGGTGATTGTTTTGTTAGTGACAGCAACAGCTGCATTACAGTTACGTACTTTTTGCAATTGCCTTACAACAATTGGCAATTCGCTAACGCGTGTTATTGTACGCAACATTTCGACGGCTTTCGATTTGGACTATTTTTATTTCTCTCTCGCGTTCTGTTCGCGTAACAAACAGCTGCTTTGGCCCCCACCAAAATGGTTGGTTAACAAAAATACCCACTGGCATGGCACTAAAAAATACCAAAATACCAGTCAACATACCAAGTACAGCTGTTATCGATAAGAGTTTAGTATTCAAGCTGCAGTGCATGGTCACACTACAGTGCAGTATATTTTTGTTGATCATTATTTGAGTATTTTTATAATAATAAAAACACTAATTTTTTTGTTTTTCAAGAAGTACTTTTATTTCACATTAAAGATCTCATTTTGTTTTGTTTGTTTCTCATTCTCATGTCTTCCTCTTACTCGTATTTACTTTTAAGTTTTTGCATTTTCTCCACCTGTCTTCCATATAATTTACTAATTCTTACAAAATCTTATGTCATTTTCAAACACATTGCTCAACAAAATCAAGATTTTTAAAAAGCATAAGGACTTAAAAAAAAAATATATAAATTATACATAATCTTAAGCCGTTTTATAAAATTAAATTTACAAAATAAGTTTTAAGCTAAAAATGAGATGGCAGCTAAAAGCTTTGAGAATTGGACGAAAAAATAAGTTAATTGAAGAAAAAATGCAGGTTAGCAGTGCTGCAAAACGCAAAAACTCAACGGCTAATTTGAACCTAACCTATAAATTAAGCCAATTGCGAAATTTGCTCTCTCCCTCGCACACAATACAAATATCATTCGATAAACTTGTTACTTTTTTTGTTCTACTCTTTGTCCTGTTTTCCGTTGAAATTTCACATCAAAAAATTGTTTTCTTATATATTTTTCATTAGTTTTTTTTTTATAGCACACAAATATTTTGCATTATGACAAAAAAATTATGCATTTTTATCTGTAATTTGTTGTTGTTTTTTTTTTGTTTCAATATGTATTATATGTATATATAAACACTTATTAGAAGTCCTCGTGTGTCTGCTGTTGTAGTGGTGGTGGTGGTGGTGTGGGGAGGGGAGGTTGCGGGCTTGGGTGGGGGTTAGTTTTATGTCTGTATGCAGATAATAACATACATATGCAATTGTTTTGTTTTAGTTTTCTTTTGCTTCGCTAGTTGAATACATTTGCCATGCGTGTGTATGTGTGTGAGTAAGAGAGAGAGAGTTAAGTTTGTGTATGTGTGTGAGTGTACGTGTGTCGCTTACCGTTAGCATAATATAGTAGTTGTGTGTGAAAACGTGCAGCAATAATCTAGAATGTAACGGTGCGGTGTACAAAAAAGTAACGGCAAATATATAATGTTTGTTTATGTATGCACGCAAGTGTGTGTGGGTATGTCGGTGTGTGGCTGTCTGAGTCTGTCTGCTGCTGTCACTGTCAGTGTTGCGAAATGCCGGCATAAAGTTATTCTGTTGCAGTTGTTCTTGTTGTTTTTAGGAAATTACGTATGTAGTTGTATTTTTTTGTTTCTGTTTTGTTTCTTAAGCTGTTTAGTAGTTTACTTTACTTTATTTCATTTTCTTTGTGTTTTGCTTTTTTTGCTTGCATAATTTAATTTACACCAATTTAATTTGCTTGATAATTGTATTTTCATTGTTTTTTTTTTTTGGCTTATTTTACTTGGTTTGCTTACGTTTTTTTTGTTTTTTTGGTTTGCTTGATGAATATAAATAAAAAATATTTAAGAACATACAGATAGCACACATATTTTGTTATAACGACAAGATGACAATTATAATGTTTATAAATTTATTTGATATTTTTCTTTTACTTTTGGTTTTTTTTCGCTTCGCTTTACTTAACTTTGCTTTGTATTTTATTTTTATTTTTTACTTTTGCAAAATGTCTATTGTGGATGGAAATCTTGTATTCATGTTTTTCTTTTTTGTTTTGTCTCAATTACTTAAACATTAGTTTATTATTTGAGATACCCAAAAAAAATACAAAAAACAAACCAGAATCAGAATTGTTTTTCACAATTTTCAACAATTATTTCACCAATTCTAATCAAACTTTTGCCAATGCTACTCAAACTGTCCTACAGTTTTGGCAGCCACAAAAGTACCAAGAAAATATAAACATTTGCTGGATTCGCAAATGTTTTGCACAAATTAATTGTATATTTTGCCCCTTATACACATACATATTTTTCTATGTGTATGTAAAAAAATTAGAAATTCGCCATTTTGCAGTAGACACCAGAGATATGGTATTTTGGCTTTTTGTTTTTTTTTGCTAGATTTTTGCTATTGGAGAAAAAAAACAATTTGCTTTGTATTTGTGTTGGTTTTGCTTGGTTTTTGTTTTTGCTTGCGTTCGGTTGCAGTGGTGGTTGTTGCCTGTGCTATGTATGCCTGTGTATTATTGTATGTGTGCTGCTGCTGCGGTGCTTGCGCTTGCTAAGTATAGTCAAGACGCAAACCCACGTGCAAAACCATTGAACGACGCAATCAATATTCACTAATACTACTGCATAAATAATAACAAAATAAACAAAAATGCGTGTGTGTGATTCAATTTTTTTTTTTTATGTTTTTTGCTTTTATGTTACAATTTTTTTGTTTTCGTTTTTTCTTTTTCGTACATTTGTCATGCGGGGGAAAGAACACAAACATGAGAGGAGAAAAAAAAACATTGTATAAGTTTTTTCGTATTTATAATTCAATAGAAAAAAAAGTGATAACCTAAAGCGTAAATTTGGAGTGAAGTATGATGGGCGTGGCGATGTGGGTGGAAGAACCAAAAGGGGAAAAAACAGCATTTTGGTCCGAAAAACTGTTGCTTAAGTCGATTACAATGGTTGTGCCTAGCAGGTGTGTGTGGGTGTGGGTGTACATGTGTGTGTGTGTGTGTCAATCTATTTGCATTCAGGACTCTATAAATTTTTTACTGCTACGACTTTTTGGGCGGCCTAAAAAGTTGCCTGACTGTTTCCGCTATGATTTCACAACTGCACAACTTTTTTGGGTTTTTCTTTAGGGGGGCACTAAGCGACATCTGGCGGCGGCGATGGCAACGACGACGGCGACATTGACTGCTGCTGCTGTTGCTGTTGTTGTAGCTCTAGTTCTTGCTGTTGTTGGTACTCGGCTTCCTCCAAATCAGCGCGTCGACAGCTGCTGCAACTGGTGGCATCACTGTCCTCCACAATGGTGCCATCATCGTCGTCTTCATCATCGTCCTCTACTTCCTCTTCGTCTTCTGCTTCTTCGTCGTGCAGGCCGCCATCTTGCAACAACTGTGCTGCCGGCAGCTGCTGTTGAAGCTGCTCTGCCTCCAGTTCCACCTCGAGTTCCATGTCTTCATAGAAATTCTGCAGTTCATGTTGTTGCTGTTGCTGATCCTCTTCCTCCTCCACATCCACCTCCATTTCCGCATCCACCTGCTGTTCCTGCTCCCTGATCCGCTGCCCTGTTGATGTTGTTGTTGCTGTTATTGTTGTTGCTGCAGCTAAATCTAATGGTAAATGTTGCTGTTGTTGTTGTTGTTGCTGTTGTTGCTGCTGCTGCTGCTGCTGCTGCTCCTCCAACCTCCTGACCACCACTTCATCCGACTCGACAATACTTTAACCGCTCTTAAACAATAAAATGGCCACTTGGCCCAAATAGAAATATATGAAATGGCGCGTCTCGTGTGTCACATACGATCCAAAGTTGCGGCCCACAATGCAATGCCATGTTGGATTGTATTTTTTGTCAAACTCCTTCTTGATGTAGGCCGCGATATCCTGCAAGAGAAAAAGAGGAAGACAGAAAGAGTATTAGCCACGTGATATAAAATGTCTAAATAACTATTAACTGATTTTTCAATTACGGAAATTCAATAAAAAACCAACACACAAAATACCAAATACCTAAATACCCAAAAAGCCCACAAAACCCCAGCCACACCCACACCCACTGTTCCTGCCGCTCACTGCCCTCTGTTACTTTCCGCCTGCTTACCGCTAAATTGCCAAACTTCCTCATTTACAAGCATTTTTGGGCCGTAACTAGGGTAACCCCAAAATGGGTGACCTCAAAAACTGATTGGTGATTGTGTGCAGACGTGGAAAGCGGATGGGGGAATCAAGCGGCAGTAGTACTAGTAGTAAGCAAAGCTACCCAGTAGGACTTTCTTTCAATAATCACATTTTCTTGTCGTTAAAATAATTTTAATGCACTATAACAGCTAGAATTTCAAATTTTCGCAGAACATTTAATGGGAAGTTTGTTAAAAAAAAATAGGCTAAACACGCCGAAAAGGAGCACAAAAGTTAGACTAAAAAAATTACTAGTTTTCCTCTTCAAAAAATTATAGCAAATTTAAATTTACCACGGCCCATTTGCGCACTTCAGGTTACGAACTTCAGGTTTGATTTAAATTTTTGACAAGAATTTTAACTCAAAAAGGGACATAGTTTTCTATATCGACTGTGTTGCGAGATTTTCAATTGGTATATAAATTTTATAATATAAATAAGTGACCTTAATAGGTTAAAAATCAGCTCACTATTTCGTACTTTAGCTGCACACTTTTCAGCGTAAAACTTCCCACTGGGTGCCTCGTCGACAGTTGAAGCAATTGCGAGGATTCGTCGAAAAGTTTTCGGTGCTAATGAGTTAGTTATGTTTGTTGTGATTGTTATTGTTTATTCCCTGTAGTAAAGCAGATCAAATGGGCAATGCCGACTAAGAGATTAACTAACAGGCTAACTTAGAGTTCTAGTTTAACTAAAATTTATATCATATTCAGTTGATGAAATGTTTCTCTAATTGTAGTTCAATTGAGTATATCGGTGATTTAATTTGAGCTCAGTTAATTTTTGTAAAGATCTAGTTCAGCTGGTTCCAATTTAGTTGTTCAATTATTTAGACCTAAACTAACCAATTAGTTCCACTAGAGAACTACTAGTAAACTACAACAATTTACTTGATGTTTGGTTCATTTGAACTAGTTTAATACGAATAAATGAGATAAATTTGTGTCTTCAAAATGTGTAAATTTTGGTAGAAAACTATGAAGTAATCTTAGCTAAAGCTTACAACATTTCACAGGGTATCTTGTAGCCGTATCGTGTACATTTCCATTAAACTTGTTAAAGTTTTTGGTTTCTTTGTAGTTGTTAAATGTATTGTGCCTTGGTTTATAAAGCAATTTAGTTCGAAGCTTTTTAGCTTACTTAACAGAGCAGTGCTTTAAGTGACACTAGGTCACACACAGATACCCACACACACAGACACACAAGCACACACATTAAGTGAACTTGTCTAATTTGCAATGCAATAGGAATCGCTAAATGCCAAAGGTCAAGGCCAATCGTTTTTGAAGGTTAAAGCCAGGGTTACGCAAACACCGGGCAGGACAGAAAAAGAAAATAAGTTAGACAAAAAGAAATTGAATAAAACGACAGACACACACACAGGGACAGACAGTCAGATAAACACACACACATGCACACAGTGTCACGCTATTGATGGTCATTGGGAATGCGAGAATGAAGGAATACGACGAATGTGTGCACACAGAAATCAGAGACAAAGCCAAATAATGGACGTTAAAAAACAAAAGAAGGAAAATCTGAACAAATAACAAAAAATTATTCAAAATTTTCGCTGCAAATACGGGAAATCAGTGCTGTCCGCTTGGCCTTCTTTTGGCAAAATCTAGCCTAATTTGGAAGGTTTTGGTTTTACCTAAAACCTACTTAACCCATTCCTAGCGAAAAACTGCCTTTTCCGGTCTCAGTTAAGCTATCTTTTTAAAAATTTTCTATTTGGAAACAAGAAATACCCAAAAATCATTAACCCGAAGCTCATTTCTAAAAGTTACTTTTGTATTTCTATCAGTAATTACTTTTTTAAACCACTTTTAGTCCCAAAATACAAGAAAACTCATCAGTAGCAGCACTGGTTTTGTTTGTGGAACCCTAGTGTAGCTTAACTAAACGTTATTGATACCATAAAGTGCTAAATAGTGTCACTAAACCAACTAACAAGCTTGTCAAATAACAAATAATTAACCGAAAAACTTGCCAACGCAATCAGTAACAAAGGAGCAACAGAGGCAGCTAGAGCAGCAAGAAAGAGAAGGCAATAAAGATTGAGTAAGTTGCAGACTCGTTGACTAAATCGACATTTAACAACGCACCAAAGTTAAAACAAACAAACTTTTGCTAGTTTTACAATGGCAAAAGGTGAATTTGTGTGTGTGTGTGGAAACGGGATGTGGGTGGTAAGATTTACCGTTGGTTTTAGCCAAGACAATCTTGACAACAAGACAGCAAATGCGTGCTAAGCCATAAACTTAACCCACTAACCTAAAAAAAAAGAAGGAAACTAAAAAAAAAGGAAAATAAAAAAAGGAACACACAAATCTAAAACTTATTTCGCTGAGTGCCGCGACAATGGCGACTGTTACCGTTACCATTTCAGCAGCGCGCAAGCAACTCAGCCATACAAAGAGATACGGAAAGAGAGAGAGAGAGAGAGAGGAAGCTGATCGCCATTAAATATTTTGACGACTTTTTTTCCTTTGCTCCTCGTTTTCTGTTGCTGTTTTTATAGTTGTTGGTTGCTAACGTGTTTCGTGTCAGACGACAATATTATGTTGATTGTTTTATATATTCAATTTGGCTTCGTTCTCATGCTCAAGCCAGCGAAAAAGCCAAAAAGAAGGGCCAAAAAAACGTTCAGACATTTTGTTTTGGCAACGCCAAAAAAAAAACTAAACATTCTGACACAGAACTTGGCTCAAAGCGAGTGTGTGTGTGTGTGTGGGTGTGTGTGTGTTTATAGAGGAAACATATGGCATGCGTTTTAGCCCCAAATTGATGTAATAACTAACAGTACACAGAAAACAATTTGTAGCTCAAGTAAGCTACAAATTCTAGCTTGAAATTGACTACGCACTCGTTTGATAACTCTAGCTCTTATAGCCTCTGGTCTTAGTTAGACAGCACAGTTTTACCACACCAAACTGCGCTTTTTTAAATTACAGGGTCAAAAATATGCTATAACCATGCATTTACATGCACGTAACTGTGCGTTTATACTAATTAAGCCAATCTGCATGCAAAACTTTCAAAACAAATGCATTATTATTATTATTTACCCAAATTACATTCTATTTTTGGCTTAAATATTACAAAAGCGAGTTTTAGAGTTTTAAATTTATTAAAAACTTTGTGCAAATTATTAAAAATGTGTGCAAAATTGCATTTGTTTGGCTTTATGCGAAAGCAAAAGTTTTTATTATTATAATTCAAACTGCATGTGTTGCTCAAGGCTGCCAACATTTATTGGATACCAAACCAGAGATGAATTTGGCAACTTTGAACACAAAGTTAACTAGATTTAATTTAATAAAAGCCATTAATTTGAGTAAAATAGTAGTAAAGCTTTTTAATGTATTGTGTTATGTGCCTTCTTAGTACTGTTAGCTTTACAGAATTCACTTATGTTATGCTTATGTTAATGTTAGTGTTGGTAAGTATCGTTTTCTTTACTGTACTGATGCCACCCAAGTTTTGGAATCATATTTGAGACCTCTATCTGATTGGAATGTTCATAAATGAGCTCATTTGACGGATGATAATGGTACCCTTAGCCCTATGACGCCTTTTTCTAATCAGTTTTGACTCACATGTGCATGATTAAATCGCAATTGTCATGAATTTCGGTATTGTACTTAAAATATATCACATTTTGAGCATATGAAATAACTTTCGAGTCTTCTTTAAATCGCATCTATTCATAAAAATATTGATTATCCTGCTGTACTCCTCTACTTTTAACTTATATTATACATAAAACACTCTTTACAATTAATTTTATATTATATACTTAATTGCCGCATTATTTTAATATCTTCCCTTCTTCACTTTTGCTACTTTTCCCAATTTAATCACTTTTTTACTTGTTTTAAGCCTAAAAGCTATCTATCAAATTTATCTAGTCATTTGTCTCTTATCTATTGTGTTTGACTCTAAACAAGACCAAAAGAAACATTTATAGCTCTTGCTGTGATATACTATTAGTAGATATACGTATATGTTTGTGAAATGCTCTGATTTATATCCACTTCGACATGGACGATTGGCATTTCCATTTCCAATTTCCCATTTACCATTTCCATTTTCATTTAGTGTCCATCAATTTTCATGCCATTTTCTATAAATATTTACCCCATCTATCACAGTCTCTCTAACAACCACTACCACTACTACCACTAGTTTATATACTATATATAGTACATGTTATACTCAAAAAAGAAATTGAAAAACCTTTTAAATTTGCGGTATATGAAACAATTGTTTTGGCTTCGCAAAGGGGAAGGAGAGGTATAAATCTAGGCCCAAATCATGTTCTCTATATGTCAAATTGTGTGTCGTTGTCAGAGTTTCCTGTTTGTTGTTGTTGTCAGCGTAGTAGTAAAAGTTGTTGTTCTGGGAGGATATATATTTGGCGGCATATTGATTAAACATTTTGGCCACGCAAAATTCACCAAGAACAACAAAATACACACAAAAAAAGAAGAAAAAAACAAATCAAGGAGTACCCCTAATAATAATAAATGAACTGCAGAGAAAAATAGAAGGACACACACACACACACAGAAGGGGAAACGAGAAAATGTAACTAATTAAATGTATTTTGGAAAACGCAAAACGCGTTGACTGAAAAATTGATTTCATTTCATTTATTTTTTGCCTGCCTTTGTTGCCTTTGCTTTTGTTTTTCGCTGTTTTGTTTGGTTTATTGGCCTCTTGTAGGCTTATTTGGGGATTTGCCTTTAAATCGCAGTGCCACAACCAAGGCAAACACACACACTCACACAGAGACACAAACACAATGACAGCAACAAATATTGCCTTATGGTAGATACAATTTAAGCCTCTCGAAAGGTTGAGCGCCCCTATAAATATACAACACATAATTTGCTCTGCTCTACATCTGTGTGTGTGTGTGTGTCTGTATTTCTATATGTGTGTGTCTGTTTCCGTTTTTTTCAAGCTTTTTGTGTGTACAGTGCTGACACAATTTCAAGGACTAAAATGGCTAGATAGACGCTAAATAAAAACCGGTTTAAAAAAACGGCTAAATTAAATAAACGAAAAAAAAAATGTTATTAATAAATTTATAAAAATGTATTCGTTCCTTTTTTCTATTATTTTTTTTTTAATAAAAGTTTTTTATATCTTTATTATTAATAAATCTAAAATTTGACTTTGCAAAGTCTAAAAAAATATTTGTAATATTTAATTAATTAAGTTGTTTGAACCTTTTTTAGCAAGCCTAGTTTTCCAGGCCTAAAACTAGCTCTAAAAAAGCTAAAATGCCACAGCAGTGTGTGTTAACCCTTGTATATTGTTGTGCTAGTTGCGTATCTAATGGATACCAAATTGTTTTTGCTTTTGACACTTATAAGTTCAGCAAAAAAGCCAATAAACGCTATGAATCCAGCCAAGTATTAACAGATTATTGCCACATCTTCCTTTCCTTTCCCTCTTAAATACATTACTAACATATGCAAAAAAAATAAATCCACTTTTAAAATAAAATAAAGTAAAGCTTAAAAGCAATCAAATCCGAGCACGACAAATGACACAAAAAAGCGAAGAAATCAACGTGAAGTTGAGTAAAAACCACACACGGAAATGGAAAATCGCATTTTTGACATTTTTTTGGTAAAGTCAAGAAACTTTTGCTAGTTATGAAAGCTTTCAAAAACAGCAAGAGAAATCTCAGAAAAATAATAAAGTTCTAAAGTTATTAAACAGTTGCAGTAACTAACAATTTAAGTGCATTCAAATGAGAATTGCATTGAAATGAACTGCTCATTTAAATTAAATAAAATTATTCAACGTGTGCAAAGCTGACAAATTTATTTAGCATTTATTTATTTTTTAGCTAAAACTTGAATTTATTGTATGCTAATAAATTAATTTTATGCGATGGCAACAAAAGTTGCAAAAATGGAATTATGCTGCAGTTAAATGCAATAAAATAATGAAAAATATGCGAATTTAATTGGCTCAGTACAAAGTTCAACACAACTACAAACAGAAAGGCACACACACACACAGATACTAATACGCAAATACAGTTGGAGCTGTGAGCATTAATAACGACACTATGATTATTATGCAATAAGCACAAAGAAAACAACAACAATAACAACAAAGTGAACAAGAACAGCAGGCAATCAATCGCGCATTTGTCCCAACACATTCCACTTTGTGTATTAGTGTGTGTGTGTGTGTTTGTATGCGAGTGCCTTTCGCGTGCGCTTGTATGTGTGTCATATATTTTATTTATAGCAACGAGAGGCGGGCAATCTCAGTTGGGTGGCGTTGGCAGGAGGCCTGGTGGTTATGCGTGCGTGCGTCGTTGTTGTCGTCGCACTAACACGCATACACCTACACCTACACACACAGATACACGCGGCACACTTATAGACGCCACGTTCTAAGCAAAAATAATGTAGCATACTTTCATGCGTTGCCTTTTAACTACTCAATTAGCAAACGCATCCACTCACACACACACTCACGTAGTTAGTCCTCAGCAAACACACACACACACACCCACTAATACACTTCTAATACCCGCACTTACACTCTTTCTCTTCTAGCTACCGTTCTGCTCCTGTTGCGCTGCTATATTATGCTCTTCACTCCTCTCTACTCTCTCCCCTCTTCTGCTTCGCACTTTGCTTGTTGTCTCTGTCGCACTTCCACTGCAGCTGTTGCTCGCACCTGCCATTGGCATTGACAGAGAAATTTACGCATTGAATGAGCAGAAGGCGCACGAGTGGGCGTGGCAAAACGTTAACAGAGGCCTCAACATCAAGCAGACTTTGGTACCCGGATACGGATACGGATGCGGCACTGACCAAGCCACCTAAACAGTGAAAGAGCGAAGGTGACAGAAATCGTGGGAGTGGGAGAAAAAGATAGTAGAGGAGTGTGGGTGTTTGGTAAAAGAGCACGTGGAGGGGTTTGGGATGTAGGGGGGATTTCTACTTTGCTTGCTGCACATCGCGTCTATTGATTATTTCTATTTCTTCATTTCGCTGTTGTCAGTTGTTGACATAGCTTCCCGCTGCCACGCCCCCCATAGTCTTTTTGCTCTGCCTCATTTTGTGCTTGGCCTTCATGTGCTTCTTGCCAGCTTATATTAAATCCTGCCCTTGGCCACGGCCAACACGGTTGATGGCCAGCACTGCGTAGTAGATGCAGCAAGTGAGGGGTAGAGAGAAGGGCAAAACCTCGACACTGAATTTAATGATGTGTATGTAATTATTTAACCAAAAATCGTAGCAATTAAATAAAAGCAAACAGAAAACTGCAAATTCAGCAAGTCGAAGTTTGAATACACTAAAAAAAAAACAATTTCTTGAAGATATTTCATCAAAAAAAATCTAGTTTATAACATTCATATTCCTTGGCCGCTTTACTAAAAAGTTTAAAGAAAGTTTTTCTGAAATAAAACGGCTGTTAAATTTATTTTAACCCAACTTAAACTTATTAAAATTATTATATTTATTATAATATTCGATCTTCAAACAAGTACCATATAAACGAAACATTTCAACCTACAACCCACTGTCCCCAATAAGTATGCTACATAAAATGTACATAAACTTAACAGTCAAACTCAACTTGCTTGCGGTATTTTATGCTGATGTTGACTAATTGACTCCTTTTGCCAAGTAAATACTCAACTTTGGCTTTGATTATTCGGGCTAATAAAATTTCCAAAGAAATAAAAACAAATTGTATGTTGTGCGTTGAGTTTTGTTCAGATTTTGCGATACTCAGAGCTCGTTTTTTACATTTGAGCATGCAAATTGGAGACTATTAGATCTCTGTGCGTACAAAAAGCTTTTCTAATGCGTCTTACTGTCGTGGCCTGATTCCATGTAGGGCTGCGACAGAGCGAAAAGCAAAATGCTAAGGTCAAAGGTGGCTTATACGTGTATGTAGTATGTTACACAGTTATGGATGCAATAACAAAATTCCTGGAATCGCAATTGAAGGAGAAACTATGGGTGGCCAGTGGGAGGCTAAAGAGGCGTGACAAAGCAAACTGTCTCACACAATAGGTGCAAAGAAAAAGGGAATAAAAGAGAGCAGAGTGAAAAAAAGAGTAATCAAAAAGGGGAAATAACTTTTAAAATGTCATTCACAATATGCGAAAAGCGCACAAATTGTGAAAACAAGCAAAACAATGTTGAAAACCACAGAAATTTTTAACAAACGCGCAGCCAATGCTTCGAAAACTACCGCACCAACAGTAAAAACAAGAAAGAAAAGTACAGTCGAGCACGCCCGACCGTAGTATACTCTCTGCATTTTTTCCCGATTAAGTTATTAAAATCGGTCTAGAGATATTACAATGTGTAGTACTTGCATTAAAACACGTTAAAACAAAAACAATCTAAGCATAATCAAACATACATCTGTTTGTCTGTTTGCGAATACACATACGTTTGACAATATATGATGCATATACATGTATGTATGTATGTGTGTATTCAGCGCGGCCAGCGACTGCGGGCAGAATTACTTAAATTAATCAGAAAGTTCTTAAATTACTCACTACTTTCTTACAAACTTTCTCATCGATGCTTTTACAACACTACTTTGTAGTGAAAGAGGTATATATATTTTCACAGTATATTATACGACAAACTAAGCTTAACTGATTATTTGCACAAGTCGGTACACAAAGACGCAACAGTTTTCCCACTACATATATCTTTATCTCACTCTCTTTCTTTCTCTTTGTCTGTTTTACGCCCTCCCTTTTACTCTATATTGCTTGTCTATCAACTTTGACCCAAATGCTCGCCGTTTTTTGTACACAAATTCTCTGGGCAAACACAAATTTGCCTTTTTGTTACATTTGTTGTCTTTTTTTTTTGATAATATGCAACGCCAGAGATAATTGCAATTCCATTAAACCATAAGAGGAAAAAAAACTAATGTTGCTTTCATAAATTATTCATTTGAGTTTTCATTTTTTTTTTTTTTTTTTTTTTAATTTAATATTAAATACAGCTTAAGTCGCCATTAACAACTTTGCTAGCATTACTAATTACACACATGCACACTATTGTGACTGCACAGACTAGCAGCTAAAAGTATGCTACGAAAAAGATAGCTGGCCAAACATAAACAAAAACAAAAACCTTTTAAAACTTTAAGCACCTGTTGTGCGATAAGCTTTAAATACCCTGTAAACGGAGCATACGCAAAGCGCATTGCTTGCCATGCTTGCAATTTTTAAGAGTTTAAGTGGAAAATAAAAACCTGAATTATGCAGACTGGCGTGCTGCTACCTTTCAGGCAAAATTTTTTATTCAATGGACAGTTGGAAACATATGAATATATAAGTTGCGAGATGCAAGACTCAAAAGGAATGACTATCATAGATATATGTGGAGATGTGGTAGGTTTTAAGTCGAGATCCAGCTAGGAAGGTCATAGAATAGAATAGAATTTTTCATAAGCGATTCAAGCTATTAATTTTTAACCGTCTTAGATATTTGGGAAAACTACCACAGTTCTTTGACTTGTGTAAAAACTTATTGTCCCTAAACAATTTTTGTACAGACCAGCGAGAACAGTTTAAAATTTTAACCTTGTTTTACTATAAATATTATTGTTAATTTTTTACCAAATTTGATACATTTTACTGGTAAACCGTCAAAATGTAAAGTGTTTATTCGGACAAACAAAACAAGACCATATTTGATCAAGAATGTATATCAGCTTTAAGCTTTTTTTCTGCAACACAATTATTATTACACAATTTTATACACAAATAGCCTACTGAAGTAATAAACTTATGAATGCCTTCCTCTCAATTTTAAAAATATGATTTACAACCAAGTATTTTTAAAATAAACTTGTATTTTTTTTTTTTTTTTTCAATTGGTTTTTTAATAATTTTTTAAACTGAATTTATCGGTCTTTTTATTGGTTTCACTTCGCTTACCTTCTCAATGTTGTACTTCTCCAGGGCTTGTGTCGCACAATCGACAGCATCCTGTTGCATCTCCTCGCTCATATCAGCATTCTTGATGACGGCTTTGCGGTCAGACATTTTTGTAGATTTTTATTTAAATAATTTGTTGTATTTATGTGTGTTTTGTTGATCAGTTCGTAGCTGTTGCTGCTGCTGCTGCTACTGCTGCTGTTTCCGCTTTTGTTGTTCCGTTAAGACTGAAATGAAAGAATTGAAAATTGCACTCTGCGTAGTGCAATAGAAATGGCATCAGTACAATATTTTCATTTTCGGGGGGGGCGTGTTAATAAATAGGAGCTGCATCACAACGACAACAAAGAGAACAACAATCATCAAAACAACAAAAGAAAGCAAAGCAACAGTGGCTGTCACTGCAATCAGAAGCTTAATAAAGTTAGTTCACACGCAAAACACACACACACTCACACACACAGTCACACTCATGGACATACGACGCAAGCGCAGTTTTACGAAAAAATCGCTGCATACTTTTGTGGGCGGGCGACAATACCAAATGCCTCGCAATTTAATTATAAAACGTCAGCCGAACTCAAAAGCAAATCAAATACCAGAGAGCACCGAATTCGGCAACTACAATTTTACACACACACACACATACACAGTCGCACGTACAGTCACATACACCCACACAACCACAATGCAGTGAGATAAACACAAACATCAATTAGCAATGAATGAGTGAAGAGCTGCACCCAAGAAAGCAGTGCAGTTAAGAGCGAGTGAGAGCGAGACCGAAACGAGGGAGAGGGAAAGAGAGAGCACATTGCATTGGCCTTCGCAACAACAAAAATGATGCAGCTGCTGCAACGACTGCGCGTGTGTGAGTGCCTATGTATGTGTGTGTGTGTGTGCTGGAGTCCCTTCGTGTCTTTCTGTGTATGTGTGTGTGTGTGTGTGTAAAAATGCACCTAATTCAAATGCGTTGCAGTAACTGACAACGGCGTGGGCTTCATTTGCTTGTTTTTCCACTGTGCCGATTGTTATCAATAGTTGCTTTCTTTATTGTTATCATTTTTCCGACTCGTATTTCTCAGAGTATTCATGAGCTTAAGGGGACTTTCTGAAGGATTGAGTGGGCCAAATCGCATTTCACTTCATTCATATACTAAACGAAAGTTAATACTTTGTTCTGTGCTTTATACTCAAATACAGCATAAAAATAAATAGAGTAAAATAAATTTATAAAAAATTGAAGTCGAAAGATTTTCTATTTTAAGTGCCCATAAATTGGGTCTTTTTTTTCCTTATATTATAGCCCTAGCCAGAGGCAGACGCCATTTTGAATTATTTTAACATTGAATTTAAAAAAATTTTAAAATATTGGACCAATAAAATAATCTAATCCGCTAACTCCTACTCCTTTTCTTTGTTCCACAAAAAATTATCAAACATTGCCAATTTTCAAGATCCCCTTAAGGCACAAATAAATAAATTTAAATTCATTTGTTCTTTGTGGGTCAAATTTTAATTCTTTTTCTTGTTTTACTATTTTGAAGTAATTGCTCTTATGAAAAATTCTTTGAATGCCAATCAAACTAAACACGAATTCAAATGCATTTTGCTACGCAACACACGCACACACAAACACACTCACACACACACACATAGCTATGCAGAAGCAGCTGAGGTTCAGTGTGAGCGAGACAGCAACAGACAGCTACAGAGACCCTGGATAACCAGGAATAGGAACATACACAGGCTGTTAGCATGGCAACCAAACAAATTATCTTTTCCATTCACTGAACTAAGCTTAAGAACGCCACAGAGCACTCCCACCCTGTCCCTACAGCTACACCACCCCCTAGCTCTCCCACACTCACTCTCTCCGTAGTCCTCGCTCTATATGTGTGTGTGTTTGTGTATGTGAGGCTCTTTTTACAAGCGTCTTTATGGAAACCTGAGCAGTTTATGCAAAATGAATTTAAAATTTTTTTTTATTTTTTTTTATGTCCTTCAATGCACGTTTTGTTTTTGCCTTTTGCTCTTTCTTACTGTCCCCCCGCCTCTCTTTCACTTTCTTCCCACTTATGTAGAATTCGCAATAAAGCTCATTTAGCTCTCTCTATGCACACACATTCTGTAATCTGAGCACTAATTGGATAAAAATGCGTCTTATTTCTGCAAGTTTTACAACACTGTTGACTATAATTCTATTGCCTTTCCTTTCAAGCTTTCAATCAAGCATTTTAACTAGGGAAAGTTAATTAATAATCCAACTGTACTTCAAACTTTTTGATTGCACATAAATAAATGCATTTTTACAGGCAGTCAATTAACTGATGATTAAAAGCTTATTGAATTCTTGACATCAACCGAAGTTAAGTTTAATTTGCAAGGTTTGCTTTACACTATATTTAGTTTATAATTTAATATTTATGCATTGGTCATGGCCTAATAAAAATGTCTGTTCTGAAAGTGTTTGATTTGTTTGGGTCCTTTAACCTCAAGTAACCTCAAAAAATTATTTTCTGTGATTTTTACAACATTTTGAAGTCAA
Organism: Drosophila acutilabella; assembly: GCA_035046005.1. Taxonomy (NCBI): domain Eukaryota; kingdom Metazoa; phylum Arthropoda; class Insecta; order Diptera; family Drosophilidae; genus Drosophila; species Drosophila acutilabella. The sequence continues at coordinate 3,002,773 of JAWNOK010000020.1, forward strand.
TTTTTATTTAATTGTAAACTGCAAAAGATTTTCCTAAATAGATAAAACCATACAATAAAACTATAACGTTGTAAAACCATATTGGAACACCAATTGAGATAGCCCGCCAGCAGGCGGTCTTGGGAATAACATAGATGATTAAACGGTTTCTGCAGTATCTTTTTAACACAAATTCATAAAACCAACTGAACTACTTAATAAAAGTACGCAACTTAATAAAAATTGATATAACATATATACTTTCTTATTAACTTACGCACAATTTTCTTGACAAAACTTAAATTTAGAAATATGTAACTGTTACTGACAAAGATTTCAAACTCAACTAATTTTAAAGATATTTTCCATGTGATATTCAAGTGATACCCGAAAAAAAAGTGACGCAAAAATAGCGATCATTATTTATTGATGGCTAAAAAGCGTTAACGTTTTTATGCCTAATGGAATTGCTTGCTGTGCTGTTGTTGTCCCAAAGTTGGCAATGGCAGACACACTATTAACTTATTTGTGACACAATTTGCAGAGCTGAATTCAAATGACAAAATCGAAATGATGGAACCGGAAATGTTCCTAATAGTAACCGTCCAAGAGGGGGGAAAGGGGTGACTCACATCCCCTTCCACCATAAAATACGTATGCAAAATGACCACAATCAGACAAACACAACACACGCAAAAGCTTTCATATCCCGATTTGTTCTCTCTCTTTCTCCCTCTTCCTCTCTTTAGCACATGCTACACACACACACACATACTCACATACTGCTGCGTTGCTAGTTCAGCTGCTTTCTCTGTCTATCTAGTTGACGCTATGATAAATTTATGGAAATTCATTTAAGCGCAAAAAGGATGCAGCAATCAGTTGGCTGAAGGCAGTGTATTATGAGCTTGTAACAAAAGCAGCTGGCAGCAAAAAGGGGGAAAGGAGAATGGAAGAGGTGGGCAAATGGTAGAAGGATGTGCTGATTAAGTCAATTAGAAATGCATTGGCAGTTGGACAAACGGAGACAGCTTGTTGCTTGCACAGAGTGAATGAGAGAAAAGCTCAAACAGTAAATGATTTACCTACCACGGCAAATGTGTGTGCACACGTGTGTGTTTTTGTGTGAGTGGCGTATGCATGCAATAAGAGATGACAGCTGACAGCTGAGCTGAACACGGCTACAAAGTATGCTACGATTTTGTAATCAGCTATTGTGGTTACCGTGAAGTATTATCAGGTATTAACCACGTCAAAGCATTTTCGGTTTCAATTAACGAGCGCTTTATATGCATGACTTCGTAATTATGCATACCGCAAAATCACAGCTAATAAATAGGCAACGATTCTTATGATCGAATGGCAACTGCATAAGAGAGAGTTAAAAGGAATGAATGTGTACCAGGGCTCAGCTGTTCAAGCAACAGTTATGATCAAAATCACATTGAAAGCCAATCAGAAAGTGGGAAGCAGAACAAGTGAAGGAGAAAATGAGACAACAGTTTAAACTCTTTGAAATTAAGTGCACACATACATTCTCCTTTCAACATAGGGGAATTTAAAGGATCAATTTGCACATATTTCTATACTTTCCACTCCTGCATTAAAGTCGCTTGTAAATAGGCAACAATTATATGATCAAATTTCCATTACAAAAAGCAAATAATTACAAGTGTACTCTAAGCAACATGTGTGTGTCTGTGTGTGTGTACAGCAATCAACTTATCAAATCTACAAAGCAGCAAGTTCCATAATTACCTCTCAAGGCATGCTCATAAATTAAGCACCAGATTAGGCAATAACAAAAAAATACACAAATCCGAAATAACAAATGACGTCAACTTGAAAACTTGGACCTTTCATTTGATTATAAACCAGACACAATAGAGTTTTGGCCAGTGAATAACAACAAATCGCATAATGCGTAGGCTAGGCTAGCGTAGGCGGCAGCGACGTCAACGTCGACTGCGACTGAGAATTGTTGTCGTTGCAGCTCAATTAGAATGAGAATTTTTTTGGCAATTGTTTTTGTCATGCACACACATACACAAACAATCAATTTATTGCACAACTTCATTTAGAACTTTTCCCACTTACCTTAGTTGTTGTCATACCCTGTACTCAGCTCGAACTGAGTAAAAAGGGTATTATAAGTGTAGACAGTCAGAAAGCCGCTTTGCGCGCGCTCGTTGGCATGTGTGTGTTTATGTGTGAGCGCGTTAGGATATTTTGAAAACTAAGTATTCATAGGGTATGTATAAGTCAAGTGCACTTTTGATGTTGGTTGTCTTCGGGAAGTTTATTTGTCGCGTGCCGAAGTTAAAGCTTATTTTGCCTACACGGATGTATTCTATCAATTTCTTCTCATTTTTTTTTTTGGCGGCCTTGCTACTAATTCAACAGCTGTCAACTAATTAAACGAAATTTAAATAATCTCTGCTAAAAAAAATACGCAAAACTCTCAGTCCTAACCTATTAAACTGAATGAATAAGTAGCTGCGTGTGTGTGTGTTGTATGCGTGTATGTATGGGGAAGCATACGTGTATGCCTGTGTTGGTGTGTGTAAGCTCCTTTTTGGCAATTTTGCACTCAATACAAAAAAAATTTGACACCGACCGCGTTTGCACTTTGGAATATAAACATTAACAAAAATTAACAAAATATTTATTGCACATCATTATTAAAATCTCTTAGTTAATGAAACTATTTGTTAATCTAAATAGTTATGTTTACCGCTAAGCGCACTCGTCGTGACTAAATTGAAAAAAAAAACACTTCGATTTGGGAAACGCACTCTGTTCTGAGCTGTTTGCTTGCCTGTGTCAAACTGTTCCGATCGAAATCTCTGCCGACAGCCGAGAGGTCTACAAATGCCTTCAGTGTTGTAGGCGACATGCGGATTGTCGTCTCTCATTGGTTGAGCTGAGGCGGCGTCTGGCAGGCCGCTTCTGGCAGGCCGCGTCTGGCATCAGCGCTTAAGTATTTGTAACGAGTACCTTTCATAAAACAAGTATTTTTGCGTTATAAATCATAACGAACATGGTAAAACGAGAATAAAAAATTTGTATTATAATTAAACTAATCTTAAAATTTCAATTAAAAATAAATTACCAACTATAGCAATTTGTAAACCATTGGAAAATATTCAATTTAATAGAAAGTAATTGGTATCTGTTATGCAGTCACTAGTCACAGTATCAGTCACGGCATCACTAGCAACTATTTAAAAAGCAGAGTTGTATTTACCGGCAACAGTCAATTGGCGCCCACAGATTATTTCAAATTTATGTACCAACATAAAGATATATATTGTATTTATCGACATTATTGTTCCATTGACTTAAGATTTGGGAGTACTTAAAAATAATCTTTACTTTTTATCATGAAAGTTCAAAAAAATTCACTTTCATCATTAAATAAAAATATTAGTTTCTATTTATTGTTCTAAGTACTGAATTACGGTCCATTACAGTGCTGCATAATGTTTACTCTTTTGAATTATTAAATTTAAATAGCGTATTGCATTTGTATGAGGCATGTATGAAATACAATAAAATTTATATAAAACGATTATAAATTAATTGTTAATATACTACTGTGGGCAAAAGCTCTGCTGTATTGCTTTTAGAGGAGAGTAACACAGGTATTGGCATTCACAAACTTGTTAAGTAAATACAACATTTTAGGGTTGCTATGCATTTATATAAGTGTTGCCGCCACCATTGATTTAACCGCGGGAAATCTAAAAAACGTAATTCAAATATTTGCAATTTTCGACTTTATCGATCCACACTCAAATTATTAATAATTAATATTTATTTTTAAAATATGTGCATAATCCTGCATATCTGCATTATCGTAACAGTCTATTCATACATAAATATATACGAGGGCGGTCCCTGGAATACCCAACCTGTCAAAAATTTAAAAGGATTATTTCGCTAAGTGGTAACTCAATGAAACATAGGTTTTAGTTGTTTTGAAACTACAAGTGTTTTATTAAGGTGTTTTTCATCCAGGCAATGCACCTGTTCAGAAATCCCTTCTTGCTTGGCCAAAATCCATAAGTTATCATTTGAATTGCTTCTCCAAGCACTTTTTTTTTGGCGGATTAAGAAAATTTAGATTTTTTTTTTAGATTTGAAAAACTGACTTGGCGGTAAAAGATTTGAAAATATTTTGAAGGTAGAGCCAGCGGTAAATGGAAATTCCGCTGATCTACACAACTCATATTAAGCGTGATATCGGAACAATATTAGGGAGAGAGTTTGTAGAGCTAGAGCAAATAATCTTGCGATATGTATAAAGACAACATATTCCTTAATTTGTATTATTTTTATTGTTAGTTAGGTTATTTCTGAGGCCGCCCTCGAACATATTGCTATACTTGCCATGTGTGCATGGTCTGACATTAAAATTGGAAATTTTCGTTTATTCGGTTTACAATGGCTAAAGCGAAAGCAGCAAAACGATGACTGCAAGTATATGGCAACAACAGTCATTAACAGGCAGCAAGCACATTAGTGCGAGCGAGCACACTATAGACTGCTGGTAGCTATTAGTGTCAGCTATAAGTACATACATGGGCTATGTGTACGTGAGTGCGACTGTGTGTGTGTATATTTGTATAACTGAGTGTGGGATAAAACCAGCAAAGCAGCAACAAAATGCTAGAGCATTGAAGCGCGCTGCCGATGACTAATATTTCAGGGCTGCCAGATAGGCATAAAGATTTTGCCTGTGCAGGGTGTGGCCGTTACCTAGCCGCTGTTCGATTTTTGAAATTTCCCGATCAGTTTGAAAATAAGTATAGCATTAAAAATACTTTTTATTCTATAAACGAAATATCATAAGGTTTATAAACGTTAAATACAATATTTAAAAAATAAATTAAATGTTTATAACACAACTTTAAATAAATACTGTTAGCTTACATTTTGAAATACATACATGGAAAGTAAAAAAAAAGTTAGGCATGTTATACAAAGTTATTCCACTGTTATTTGGGATAAATAACAATTAACTTAGCATAATTTCATATATTCCAAAGATTGAGCTGCTCAAATTGTTTCACTTAATTTCTTTAGCGCATATTTTGTGATATGACTGCACTTCGAACTAAGAAGCGACGCGCCAACCTTTGTTGGGGGTTACGCAAACCTTACAAAGCATTCAGAGTGAAGAGAGATCTCGTCTCGTCACCGCAACCCTGTGTGTCTATTAAAAACAATTTCACAATTTTTTTACACTCAAGATATCTGGCAACCCAGGCAGGCAACAACAACACAATTGCTTGCCCGTTCTCACACAAGCGTACATACGAACGGATGTCTAAAAGTATGTACATGTGTGTATATATGCCACCACAAGAGCATGCGAATGTGTGTGTTTGCCAGAGTGGCCTGCCTGCCTGCCCTGCTTGTTTAGCGCCCGCTTATTTTGTGAGTTGGCAGCACAAACAAGTCGCAGCGCGCTGTTCAGTTGTTTTTTTCCCGTCAAACTTACGCTACTGCTACAACTCTGCTGCTCTCTGTTCGTTAGTTCGTTCGTTCGCTTGCTTTCTATTTGATTTCGTTTTTGTGTTATTAACAATTTGCTGTTGTGTGTGTGTGTACGTGCTCATTTTGAAAATATTCTAACGAAAATGCTCGACAACATTAAGAACAGCAGATTCAAAATAGAAAGAACGCTACTTTATCGGCTTAAGCAACAACAACATTAACCAATTCAATTTAAAAAACAACAACAACAAAAAAGAGGCTGTAAACGAGTTTTGTTTGCGTTCGCAAAGCGCGCGCATAATCCAAGTTTCAATCAAGGTGAAACTGCAACTGGCATTGATGGTTTTATTTTCCAATATTTTACCCTGAATAAGAAGCAAAATTGAACATAGAAAAACAAGACGATTGAAATTGGCGGCGATTTCCAATACAAAAATCAAAATACCAGCAAGAAAAAGCAAAAACAAAAAAAATTAAGAAGCAGGCAGCAGCCTACACACACCGATCAACAAAAATACTACAGAAACACACACGCACACACATTTGTATATATATATTTATATAAATGTATATATATATACAGGCGGGCACACACATACGCCCAGCGTAGACAAACAAAGGGCGAGATACAGCAGTTCGCCTGCTTGCACACACAACGTTAGCAGCTAATGTGGAAGCGAGACGACGCAGGTTGCAGCCAATATTGGAGTGCGAGTGCCAAATGTCACAAGAAATTACAACACTGCTGTGAAAGACGAATACGACAACAACAACAAAAAAAAACAAAAACAGCAGCAACTGGCCAGCGAGAAGAAGAAGCAGCAACATAAACAAAACCAAAACAAGTACAAAACGTTCGCCGGTTACAAACTAAACCTCAACTCCTCACTCATCTAAATGCTAAAATGTTACCCAGCATGCAGACCACAACAACGACGACGACAAACAACAACAGATGTCTTATGGAAACAGATCGGGATGTAGCCCATGTGGAATACGATGTTATAAATTATTATACAGATGCAAATCCAAATCCGGATGCTGTAGTTGAATCAGTTGCGCCACAGCAGCGATGCTCCCGGGTAAACAACAAAAACAACACATTGCTCGATGTTGTTGTTCACTCGCGAGCAACGCGCGAAATTCATAAAACAGTTGGAGGTGGCGGCCAACAGCAGGATGCATCAATGACTACACCAACATCGCCCACGACCAGCAACGGTAGCGGTGCCAGCAGCACAACCTCGACCTCGATGCGCTGCAAAGGTGGCGGTAATGGCAGCAGTAAACGTATCAAAGAAAGTGCACCAACAACACCAACATTGGGTGTAAATATGCGAGTAACTGGACAATGCAGTCAGGGTGGTCGTAAATATATGGAGGATCAATTTTCGGTTGCGTATCAGGAATCACCATTAACGCACGAATTGGAATACGCCTTCTTTGGCATTTATGACGGACATGGTGGCACCGAGGCGGCACTATTTGCCAAAGAGCATCTTATGCTAGAAATTGTTAAGCAAAAGCTGTTTTGGTCCGATAACGATGAGGATGTGTTGCGCGCGATACGCGAAGGCTATATTGGTACACACTTTGCCATGTGGCGGGAGCAAGGTGAGTGAAAGAGTCAGCTATCTATTATATACGTCGCAATCATTTGTATCTACACTCATTATAATCGTTTATCGATTGCTGACCCTATCTCTGCAAGTGGAATATTCCACAAGCTTGCCATATGTTTCACACCACAACAATGGCAACGCCGCTGTGTAGGCTTACATACGCATGCGTTAGAGCGAGATAACTGTACGGTCATAGCAGATAACAGCGGGCGGGGAGTTTGTTTAGTGAAGAAGGTTGCTTTCCTTTAGTAACCACTTGTGACGTCACATCACAATAAAAGTTGTTTATTTATTTCTTATCGTTTTAAATTTAAATAAGTGTAATTTATTTAATTAATATCAGTAGCTTAAATTTTTACATAATATGTCTGCGTTAAGTTTGTTGTGCTTTTTACATGCAACAGCTGTTTTGTTATCGATAGCTATCGAAATTTAAATGCTGATTAAATCTCTTATGTTTTTTTTTTAGAAAAATGGCCACGCACCGCAAATGGACACCTGAGCACTGCCGGTACCACAGCAACGGTGGCGTTTATGCGTCGCGAAAAGATTTATATCGGACATGTTGGCGATTCGGGCATCGTTTTGGGCTATCAAAATCCCAACGAGCGTCGCTGGCGCGCCAAACAGCTGACAACGGATCACAAGCCCGAATCGTTGGCGGAAAAGACGCGCATCCAAAGATCTGGCGGACAGGTGGCCATTAAATCAGGTGTGCCACGTGTCGTGTGGAATCGCCCACGGGATCCGTTGCATCGCGGTCCCGTCCGTCGACGCACCGTTGTTGATGATATACCCTTTTTGGCAGTAGCACGATCTCTTGGCGATCTCTGGAGCTATAATTCCCGCTGCAAGGAGTTCGTCGTTAGTCCCGATCCAGATGTTAAAGTGGTCAAAATTAATCCCAATACGTTCAGGTGAGTGTTTGTACCGAAGTGCTAACAAGATGAGCTTTGAAAGCTCAATTGAGCTTTTAGAAGCTTTCTGCGGTTTTTAAAGTAGTACTAAAGTCGAGCTTTTGGATTAATTCCACGTTTAAGACTAACAAATTTGACTTATCGGTACTAGAAAGCTTTCTACTATTAAATTAATCCACTTACAAGAGCTTTCTGATTCTTAAGAGAAATCCGATTAATCCAATACACTTTAAACCCAATTTTTAGCTCAGTTTTCTGTTTTTATGGATTAAACTGAAGTAGATTGTCATTAGAGTTAAATGATTAATCCCAGTTAGTCCTATTGGTATTAATCCCATGATACTGATCTACTTTTGGATCATTTTTAGGCTTTTTGTATACTTTGATTAATCCGATGATAATGCGAACCTTTCTGATTAATCCCTTTCCCTACTCCGCCTTACAGATGCCTGATATTCGGCACCGATGGACTCTGGAATGTGATAACGCCACAGGAGGCGGTCGACTCGGTGCGGGAAAAGCACATTATCGGCGAGTGTCTGCATGAACAGGACGTAATGAATCCGAGCAAAGCGCTCGTGGATCGTGCGCTCAAAACGTGGGCAAGCAAAAAGATGCGGGCCGACAATACGTCAGTGGTAACTGTGATACTAACGCCGGCAACAGAAACAGCAGCAGGAGCAGCAACAGGAGCCACTGGAGCAGCAACAACTGCCAGCAGCAGCCACAGCACAACAGCAACTGATGTGGACATGTTAATGGAACTGGAACCATTGGATACAGAGAACAATTATCCAATTGAACGCTTTGGCGATGAACTGGAACACGAGGAACTTGAACATGATTCGTGTGGCAACATTGAGGAGATGGAATATCAACATGATACGCCCTACAGTGCCTTGGCCAAGCGACATTTGCCGCCGGAGCCGTATCGCAATTTTGACTATTACATTGAGGAGGATTACGAGCAGCAGCAGCAACAGGCTGAGGAGGAGGACGAGCAACAGGAGGAGGAGGAGGAGCAACAGGATCTGGAATTGGAGCTGGAATTGGCGCACGATGAACTAGTTGAACCAGATCATTTGCACATGTTGCAGCAGAGCAAATACTTACGCAAATCGTTGCATCAAACGATGGCAACTTGGCAGCAATCGACGCCAGCAATATTGCAGCGAAAACGTGAAATTTGCACGGAAATTGCCACAGAAATGGATGGAGGCGTTAGAGTAACAGAAACGGAAGCGGAAATCTATGACAACAGCAATGCTTGCTTTGATAGCTATGTGAGCAATGCTGCTGTTGTTGCCAGCAGCGAGTACAGTTTCGCCGAGTCGTACAATTCGCTGCTCAACGAGCAACAGGCGGCGAAAACTCAACAGCAGCAGCAGCAGCAAGAACGACAGCAGCACCTGCAGCAGCAATCACATGCGCAGCACCAGCAACAGCAGTCGCAGCAACATCAGCAATCACTTGCTGCACAACAGCAACAGTTGCCGCCGCAACACAACAGCATGCAAGAGATTCTACAGGAGCAGCAGCGCTATCAGCAACAGGAAGGATACTCACTCACACAGCTGGAAACGCGACGTGAGCAACAGCAGCAGCAGCAGCAACACCTACAACAGCAGCAGCAACATGTTGTTGCCAGCAACAGCAGATGGCAGCAACAACAGCAGCAGCAACAGACAGCTTATGTGGCACAACCCACAGAATTGTTGGCACTGAATGCATTGCTGCAACAGGAGCGCGATGAGGAGCAACAGGTGGCACTGGAACGGGAGCAACAGCAGCAGCAACAGCAATTGTTGCTGGTTGAAGCTAGCTCTAGCTCCAGCTCCAGTTCCAGCTGTAGTTCCAACAGCGAGTTTGCTTATGCGCCGCCTTGGAGCGAAAATGTTGCCACATTGCAAGACAATGAAGTGAGTTCCACGCTACCAGCCACGCCCACCACAACGCCTACGCCCACACCCACGCTGAACGAAGAGCAAATGGAGCAGGACAATGAAAAGCAGCCACAGCAGCAACAACAGTTGCTGTCAACGACACAACAACCACAACAATTGCTGCCAACAGTACCACAACAACAGCAACAGTTGCTGCCAGAACCTAAGCTCAAACGCCAAATGCGCCGTTATCGCAACGTACCCAATGAGAATCATCAACACATGCAAACACGACGCCGGCAACTGTTCAAGCACAGCAAGGGAAAATCGTTTATTGCTGCCAGCGCAGCAGCAATTGTTGCTTATAGCAATGAGACTTTGCCCAGCGCCAGCAGCAGCAACAGCAACCTCAACAGCAGCGCTAGCAAAACTAGTAACAGCAGTGGCAATAGCAACAATAGTAACAGCGCCAGCAACAACAATAACAACAGCAACAATCGTCGTCGCAGCGTTAATGCTGCCAGCGTCATGATGACGCGTCGCAGTCACAGCTTAGCTGGCAGCGTCAGCGTCGGCAGCGTTAGCAAACGTCAGCTGCGCAGCAGCATCTGTCAGCTAGGACAATTGGGTAATTTGGATTTAACAAAACGTACGCTGCGCACGCGCAATGTAACACCGGCAGTAAACAACAGCAGCAACAACAATAATAACAACAACACAAGCAGCAACAGTAAAGGTAATAACAACAACAACAAGCCTAGTCACACTTTTAACAAGCCGGCAACGCCAAGCAATGTCTCAGTGACTGCAACTTCAACGCAAGCAGGTAGCGCACGACGTCTGCGTCGCTGCAATGATGAGCGCGAACAGCAGCGACGCAGTCTACGTCACAGTGGCGGCAATAATAGTGGGAGCAGTCTAAGCAGCAGTAACAGCGGCAACCTCGGCAGCAACAGTCAGTTTAGCAAACCGACACGACTGCAGTCGTGCAACGGCGGCATTGCAGCTCGTCCTCCGCCATCGCCAAAGAAATTGAATGCAGCGGTGCCGACGCTGGCGATTGGTACGCGTGCCTACACGGCAGCGTTGGCGGCAGCAACAGATTTGACCAAACGTTGGTCACTGCGCAGCAGCAACACCAATAACAGTAATAGCGGCAGCGGGGCTGGCAGTAACAACAACAACATGAACAATAACAATGCAATGGCAACGCTTGTGACAGCCATCAGCTGTTACAGTGTGCGCAGTCGAACAACAACAACGTCGCGCCGTCGCTGAGAGCCAGCAGCAGCACACAAATCATAGACAGTGAGAGAGGAAGAGCGAGAGCAAACGATACCGATAACAAAGGCTCCTCTTCATTTCTCTTATTTGTTGTTATGTGAACGAGTTACATGTGTGCGTGTGTGTGGAGTGTGGAGCGGCGCTGCCAACGCGTTTCAAAATTTCAAGTACAAATGCTATCAAAATAATACAAAACTAAATAATTTAGATTAAATGAAGTGTGAAGTGCAAGGTGTATGTTAACAATTGCTTAAAAAAGAAACTATTGTTATTGTCTTTTTAGCAAGCCAAAATTGTAAGAGCACATCAACTACATACATATATATATACAAATACATCCACACAAGAAACTCACACACACACAACTTTAACTCATAGGACAGAAAAAAAATTATTGTTGTACATATAAATTACTTAAGCTAACGTATAAAACAGTTATGTTTACGTACACCTAAGCCTAGAAAATAATTAAAAATTTTGGATTAAGTCAGCGCATAACATATATACATACATAAATTTAAATATATAAATATATACATACATATATATTTTTTGTAATTTTGCAAAGAGCATATTTAAAAATTTCGCAAATGTTTATATATATTCACCTCGATCAACAAAGCTTTATATTGAACCACATTTCAAAAGCGATTTGTAATCATCTTCATCATCATCATATTTTTGTAATCGATTAACCGATTGTCAGCAAGTATTTATTTATTTAGTTAAGTCCCACATAAGAGATGAGAGATGCTAATAACTTTAAAAAGATAATATGTTTTTAAATTCGTATAAATTTTTTTGTTTCCAACATAGTTTTAGCCTTAATTACTACTATATGTGTGTATGACTTATTTTTTTTTTTTTTTGTATTTAGCTTAAATAAAATGAGAAATATTCTATAACGGTTCATTTTGTTTTCGTTCAGTTTTTAGCCTTTTGCAGTTGTTATCGAGTAATGCAAATTCAACCAAATTACAAATAAGATTATAAAAACTGTATTGAATAAATACAAACAACATATTTTTACAAGATTAACATAAAGGACTTTTATTTTTATTAAAATAAAGTGGAGTTGGCGCTTCCATATAGATGCTTAGTAATTTTTTCAAGCGGTGGCAACGCTCGCGATAACGATTACCAGGCGCTGCTCGCACACAGTCATAACTGACAGCTATAATCAGTGCATAATTAAGCCGACACAGACAAATTCTTTACCGTTAATTACGAAGTTTCGCTTTTGCTGCAAGCTAAAGCAAAAAAAAAAGTTTCAAATGCGCGCCAAACGTGAAACTTCCTCTCACTCCGCTAGCAAACTGTCGTCTTGCAGCTGAGCGCGCGCGCACGTATATGTGTGTTTGTGCATGTATGCGTGTGTTTGTGTGAAAGGAATCGTAAACGTGCGCAAGCCAGGCAAAACCGAAGCAGCAGCGACATCGGCAGAGGCAGCGACGAAGTCTTCGACAACGACGACGACGACGATGAGATGTGCAACAACAAAAATTGCGGCCATTTGCCGACAACGGTTTAACGCGTTCGTTTGCTCGTTTCTGTTCATTCTGTTTTTCTGCAGCCGCGCTCTCGCAATTTCGCCCTTTGCCAACGTACGTACATTTTATCGTATTACTCGTCATTTAATGTTTTTGTTTGTCCAGCTAGCCCTGCGTGTATTGTTTCTTTTTGTGTTCTTTTTTTTTTTTGTTGTGCAGTGTGCTATATTAATTTTTTTATGACGTTTCTTAAACTTTTTTGGTTAAGAACTGACAGTTGACAAGCGCCACAAAAGTGTAAAGTGTAAACAAAAAGAGGCAACAGCGTGCAGCGTACTAAATTGCGTGCATGTGTGTTTGTGTGTGTGCATGATTGCTTGTGGGCATGTGACAAGTCTAGCTCAAAATCTGTGCAATATGCTGCGGTAATATGGAGTGACAGATTATAGCATATGCGCGTGTGTTTGTGTGATGTATATATACGTATATGTATTTTAATCTAAGCGTGAATTTGAGTCTCAGCAAAGTTTTGTGCTGCCTTCAAATATATGTATGTATGTGCTTATGTATGTGTGTTAAATCCAATTGGAGTTTTGCCTGTCGCCAGGCTGTCTTTGTGTATGTGGGCATGTGTGAGCCTGAGACTGTGCTTGTGTGCGTGTGTGTGTGTGAGTTTTCCACCCCGTCACAGCTCGGCTCCCGGCTCGCATTTTAATGCGCAGCTTCCCTTGAGCCGGATTTCTTATTGTTCTTGCTTCTTTGTAGTCTTTGTTGTTGTTGTTGTTACTTAGTTTCAACCCCCCTGGCTGCGTCTTAAAACGTGTTTCAAAATGGGTGGCTCACAGCTGTGTGTGTGTATGTTTTGGTTTTTGTTGCTTTGTTGCCGTGGCGCATTATCCTTGGCTGCGCTTTGTGCGAGTTTTCGCCGTTAGGTTATGACATCAACACACGCTTTGACGCTGGGCTTGCTTACTTACACATACAAGCACATAGCTAAAGTTACGCGCACATACAAGCATACACACACTCAAGCAAGCAAGCAAGCTTTTGTCCTTCGTCCAAAGCTCGCGCTTGTCTTCGGCTCCACTCGCGCTTGATTCGTGCTTACAGCCGCCATCGAGCCGAACGTCGCCACGCGCTTGTTGGTGTTGTTGTTGCTGCTGCTGCTTACGGTTATAGTTCATTTTTTGTAGCTTGTAGTTTGTAGTTGTGCTTGTGTTTGTGGCTTTGCGGTTTTGTTGCTGCTTTTAGAGCGCGGATTTTTGTGCACATACACACGTGTACGTGTGTGAGCGTGTGAGTGTGTGTGCTGGTTTGCTTGTATTTATTTTTGTCGCTTGGTTTGCAATCATCTTGCAGTTACCGCTGAATTTAATTGTTATCGATTTGTTGCAATGGAACTTTTTTTCGGCTTTCTGCTCAACGGCACACACACACATGCACACACATACAAACAAATTTTTCTAGTTTTTCTATTTCTAAATTTGTACGCTGCACGCGGCACATTTTGTGCTTTCAACTTTGGCTTTTGGGGCGCAAATCAAACAGCGATCCCCCCACCCACTTTCCTCCCACTGCCCTCGGCTCTCTCTCGGTCTCTCTCTCACTCTCTCGCACATGCACACCTTGCAACCTTATGGCGCAACTCAAGATTTGATCATTTCCCGAGCACGGAAAAACTTTGTCTTTTTGTTTTTGGTTTTTTTTCTTTCTCTCTTTTTGTTGTTTTTCGTTTTACGATGCTTTTGGCCTAAAAATATCCAAGGAGAACAATATTTTGAGTTGGACTCGCAGCTGTTTTCTGCTTCAAAACCGTTCGAAGCAGCCAATGTGAAACTTATCCGAGTGTTGTTCTACTTTAGATCACTGAATTTGAAATATTGTATATTGTGGATACAGCACATGGCATGTTAATAGTACCACTTTGTTTGGCCAGAACAAAAAAATTATTTTAAAATTTTTTATTGCTAATTTTGTATATTTTTCTTAGTTTAAGAAACTAATGATTAAAATAGGCCTATAATATTTATGATCTTTTCACGATCCAAATATTCGAACGATTCTATTAATGGAAATCTAAAAAAAAAAAATATATTTTTTTTAAGTCATAGAAGTAAATGTTTAAAAAACTTCAGAATAAATTCGAAAGTAAACTTTCCAAAGCTTCTAAAAGGCTTCTAAAAGCTAAGTAATTAATGCTGAAAGCTCTACAAGCGACGTTACTCAGCTTATAGTGTAACTAATGTGACTTTAGCTTGTTTAAAGCTAAATTTTATAATATCAGCTAGGTGCAATTTTAGCTAAAGCTGGTTTAAAATGAGTCAAAGCTTTTTAGAAACGTATGCAGGTTAAGCTTGGCCAGAAAAAGGCTAAAAACTAGCTAGAGTTGTACTTATCGAATTTCAGTGCACTTCCGCTTTGATATACAGCTAGATCTAGCTGTATATAAATGAGTGTGTGTGTGTGTGTTTGCGTGTGTGTGTATAAGACCTGTCTGTGGAATCTTTTTTGGTGCGAACGAAAGATTTCTCATGTCTAATCCAGCTAAACTACTTAAGTCTATAATTAAAACACTGCACAACTCGTCATCTTTAAGTTTAGAAATATATTTTCCATTGTGTTGCTCTCTCACTTGCACTTGATTGTCTCTGTCTCACTCTCTCGCTCTTGCTGTCTCTCTCTTGGCCTTTTTTGTTAGAGGACAGCCCCATGCGGTGTAGTCAAAGCTTCTTCGAGTTTATTTTTGGCTTGGCCATTTATAGCGCTCATTTCAGCGCACTTGATGCTCACTCGCTCGCTCTCACTCTCTCCCACTCAGTCTCTCTCTCCCGCTTTGTTTATCAATCTCTGCGCTTGTGTGTATAGCTCTCTCGCTCCTGCTCTGGCTGGGCTCGGCTCGGCTCGGCTCTACAAATAGAGTTGCTTGTATCAGAGTTAAGTTCAATTACCTTTAAATGGATTATACAAACAGAGTACGGGAAACTGATATCAAACAGCGCATGCACCAACTCGCAGATACAAAGACACTCAGATTCAAAGATACTCAGATACATAGTGTTTTAGATTGAAGATACACGAATACTCAGATACCAAGATACTCATTTATTAAGATACTTGGTTGCATAGAAAGAAGATATACAGATACTTAGATATAAAGATACACAGATACTTATTCTAAGATACTTAGATGCAAAGAAACTTAGCTGCAGAGATATTTAGTTACTTAGATACAACACACTTAGATACAAAGAGATTAGGATACAAAAATATTCAGATATAAGGATACTTAGATACTCAATACAAAATTACTCATATTCTAAAAGACTTAGATACAATAAAACTAAGATATAAAGATACTCAGATACATACAGATATATACCTTAATTTAAAGATACTCAGATACAAAGATACATAAATTCAAAAATATTTAGATGACTCAGAAACTTAAATTCTATGACTCAAAGATAGAACGATTTTTAGATACAAAGATACTTAAATACAAACATACACAGATACTCAGATACATAGTTACTTAGATACCGACGCAGGCGCACAGTTGCGCACAAATTGCGTCTGATCCCAGTTCGCAGTTTGCTAGTGGCCTCATTAGCCCCGCCCGCCTACCTGCCCTCACCTCCTGCAGTCTGTCTTCGAGGGGGGCGTGCAGGGTACGGTGATGAGGGGATGGGGGTAGCTAGCGTTCTAGCTGGCCAGCGTGTAAACTACAAACAACCCAAGATGCTGCCAAAAATAAATTTGAACTCAAATCGCGGCACTAGACGAGAGCTACAAAGAGCGAGACAGCGACAGCGAGGGAGCAGGGAAGTGGTAGGGGAAGAGAGCAAGCGAGCGCAAGAGAAAAACCAATTCGAGTGCCAAGAAAATGAAAAACCAACGCAATGAATTTTTCCCCTTAAGAGCCAGGCAGAAAAAAAGAGCCAAAAAAAAAAAGGAAAACAAAAACAAACGCAACTCAGCTGAGTTTGTAAACACATACACTGTGAGAAACTAGTAAACAGTAGGCTACACGGCAAGAAATTTTGATATGCTTATAGGGCCATGAAGTAGGACGATCACGAGACCAAAAACTTGTGATTAATGTAAAATAAATGCTGAGTTAGAGTACACGGTTTATAAGGTTCATACTCAAAAAGAGCACAGGGTCTATTGGGTTTGTCAGAAGCGAAATGTATGTAACAGGTGGATCATCTAGACTACAAAAGCTAGAGTCTACAATTTTGCAATAAAGTCATTTTAAAAGCTTATTTGAAGGAAAAAGGGCACTAGAATGAGTACAGGGTCTTTTAGATCTTTTTATCAGCAAGCGAGAGGCTGATCAGCAACTAGAGTAGAGAAGTGTTATTTTTCAGACCCTAGACAGTCAGACTAAAAATCAAAGACATATGTTTAATAGCTCTAGTACCTGTAGCAACTGCGATCGGGGGTATTTAACTCCCGTTTCAGACTGATCAAAAATATGCAGGTGCGAAGCAGCCAAATCTTCGAAATTTTATAATTAAATAGATTTTTTCTATCAATTCTTAAGAGTACTTATACACCCACTTACTTTTTGAAAATACAGGGTCTATAAATATGCATTAGGATTTAGTTCCTAAACAAATATCTCCACTTTTGGTTTAATCGACTTCTTAAGCCATTTTCTAAAAGTAGGAAATCTAACGGAAATTTATAGAAATTAAGTTTTCAACACAAAACACCTGACAATTTTGTGCAGTGTACAGCATGCACCCCGCCTACCTGCTCACGAAGAGGCGCGCTCAAGAGAAAGAGACAGAGAGCGAGAGAGAGAGGGAGAGAAAGCGGGGAAATGAGATGCAATTTTAAGGCGCTCGGGACTTGATTGGAAACGCCTTTTTTATGCCAAAGAATTCGCATGTAAGAGCAAAAAATCAAGAAAGAAACGAAGAGAGAGGAGAGAAGAAAAGCGAGTGCAAGAGAAGAAAAGCCATCTCCAAGTCCAGAGGGCCCCGAGGGCATGACGCAACGCCTACGTGCTCATAAGCGTACGTGATGGCCTCATTAGTTTCGAGTTTCCCCCCAAAAAAAAAAAAAAAATAAACGCAGGCAAAGAAAAGCGCATAGCAAAGCGGGAAAATTTTACGTATTCTTTTTTTTTTTTTTGGGTCTTTGATATTTTCGAATAAAATTTGATGTTCGACAAGTTTTCGAAAGAGATCAGAAAGCTTAAACTAGGCATATATGTCTATATATATGTCTATGGAGAGACGCCCCAACTAGCGATCCTCTCTCCTCCCTCTCTCTCTTCCTCTCACTCTTACTCTTTCAACTCGCCTCACGTCTCGTCTTGTCTCATCCGCGTCTATTTATAAAGTCGGAAAAAATCGGTATCAGTACTCGTATGTATTTTAGCTGCCAAGAGTTGCCAAGTTGGCCCAAGCATGCAAAGTACAGTTGTGCGCAGTCTAGTTTGAGCTAACTGCTATATAAACTGAACTAATAAACTTTAGAAAATTTTTTAAAGATCAATCGAACGCTTTGAAGACTTCTAAAACCCATCTTAACACTTAAAAATGTCATTTAACTTATAATTCCTGGCTGGTTTCAGTTCAAATTTTTTAAAAAACCTTCTTTAAATTCTTTTTGAGTAGTTAAACACTTAAGTCTGGTAACTGTCATTTTCAGCTTGTAATTCCCAACTGGTTAAGTTACAAAATTTATTCCTCGAAAGTTTAAGATAAAATTTGGGTTCGGATATTTTTGGGGGAGACTTTTCCCTCTTAATGAAAATGGTGATTTGTTTTAAGTACTTACTAAAAATCTGAAAAACTTTGTAACTTGAGGTACGAACCTTTAAGACTTGATCTTATCAGTTGCTTAAAGTCCTGACTTTGTGCTTAAAAATTTAGATGACTCCATTTCACCAAGGCTGAACCCCGTTAACCAACACTGACAACCCTTCTCAGTCCCCGCACACACTCAAAATAAACTGCATGCAATTTGCGTTGTATAATTCCAATGGAATGTGGTCAAAACTGTGTGAAACTTGGCCAAAAATGTTTATACACATTTTTTTCGCTCAAGTTATTGTTTGTATTGTTTTCGAGCAACAACAAAAAATAACGAATCGTATTGAATTTTATATTCAATTCTGTTTTCGCACATGAAGCTGCGCTCCTTCTCCCTCTCCTTCCCTCTCTCTCGCTCTCTCTCTCTCTCTGTCTCGCGGCAGACACATATTGTCTCTTTTATACGCACACTTTGAACTTTTCGTTGGAAAATTGCCAACCCCTTATAGCGCTTTTCTTGGACACGATCAGCTCGACCTCAATAGCTGGTTGGAGGTGCAACTACACTGGAAAAAAAACAACTACATTTAAGTACTTTTTTTCTGTAAACTGAGTTTATTTATTAATTAAGATTAGATCAAATTTATCTCACTATTTAAATACAAATTTTCGACACTAAAAATCGATTAAAAAATTAAAAAAGTAGGATTTGAAGATAGTGATCAAAGAAAGCACAAAAATTTCCTTTCAAGTAAAGAAAATACTTTAAAAATCTTTTCCGGTAGAAATTTGAGTGAAAAAGGCTAAATTGGCAGCACTGATCGCCAAAGCTTGATATGAACTTGCTACCGCTAGAACAAAATGGGAATTATAAATTTGAAAAAAAAAACAGCTACAAAAAAAGTTTAATAGAACATTTTCAAGACGCTTCCCCTTTTGCAGCAGTGTGCTTTTTGTGGGTTACAGGGGAAGCAGGAGGCAAAGGGGGGTAGAAGGGGAAAGGGTTGGGAGGGGGTGCAGGCAGGAGGGTAGCTGTCTGGTTGCAACAGAACAGAGTGGCAGAGAATGCGCTGTCTTTGCTAGCGACGAAAGCAGCGACGACGACGACGACGGCGACGGCATTGGCTGCTGCTGTTGCTCAGCTCGCGGCGGCCAACAGGCTGCGATGGCTGCTCGGCCGCTCGTGGCGCTCGGGTTGCGGCCAATTCGAGTTGGTTTTCTGAATTCAGTTTTCAGTATTCAATTGGACTGCGACTGCGAGTATATTTCGTTCGCGTCCGATCACTAAATCCCGACAAACGGATCCAAAACAGAGAAAGCAAGAAAGCGAACGTGCGAGCAAGAGAGAGAGGGAGAGAGAGAGAGAAGGTAAAACGCTTGTATTCGCGCTTTGCGCTTTTCCTACTTTCTGTGTTGCGCCTGTTCTATGCCTGTGTCTGCTGTGTGCGTGCCTGTGTGTGTGTGTGTGTGCGTTGTGTCTATTTCGAATATCAACACATAACGTAATAAACGTTTGTGTGCCGTGTGTGAGAGAGGGCAAGAGAGCGGGAGAACGGGAGAGCGCGACTGGCCTGTGAGTGAGGTTAAAGAGCTCTGATGGCTTTGCAGACTCACGATGCTTTGTTTTTGTTTTGCGCTTGCCTGTAATTGGCTGCGCATATACAAAACACACAGACACACAGACACACGCACACACAGACACACGCACACACACACACACACAGCTGGGACTTTGCTTTGCTTTGCAAGCTTGGCTTGAGCTTAGCTCAGGAGCCAATGAGAGCGCACGACTGTATGTGTAAGTGCGTGTGTTTTGAATGCAAGCTTTTTGAAAGCTTCGGCTGACAGGTTCAGGCACCTGCGCTTTTTTTCATCACATACTTTTGCGTGACTCACAAACAAAACGTTGAGTGGAAAGGGTGAAGGTAGAGGTAGAATTGGACGGGTATGGGGAGTGCGAGCGGGAGTGGGAGCGGGTGCGGTATCAAAATCGAATTGCAGCGCTCGCAGTTAATACAGTTATAACCATGGAGCCACAAGCTCACCTTTAAAGCGATAAGATAAAGCTGTGCACAGATTAGATATTAGAGCAACGTTTTCAGCTACCACAGCGCTAACACAACACTACGCCCCTAAAGCATGAGTTTGCTCAAAGCCCCTCCAAAAAAAAAAAAGAAAAATAATAAATTAAATGTATTTAATGCTAGTTGGACAATCAACTGCGAGGCTTAAACACGTTCATACTTGTCGTTTAACCCTCGTTGCAGCAGCATTTCAACTACACAGTGCATAAAAAAGAATCAATTTATTTTTTTGTATTTTATTTTGGTTCACGTCACGTTTGAATTTTCTTCATATTTTTGTGAGTTTTCCAAATTGTGTGTATCTAGAAGAACGCTGACTAAGTGACTCTGTGTGTGTTGGTGTGTGTGTGTGTGTGTTTACGATTTGGCGTAATTTTCTCATACTAACACAAAATATTTCACTGCTATATATTTTTAATTTTAGTCCAAGGTTTGAAACAAGAACAACAACAACAACAAACAGATGAGGAGGAAAAACAGCAGCGAAAAGTAGAAAAACTGCGGCAAACTATAAACGTAATCAAAGCAACAAAGAAGCGCACAACGCCAAAAACAAAGTCTCCAATCAGTGAGCAAGAGAGCGAGAGCGCGAGAGAGAGAGAGGGAGAGTGGCAGCTGTAGCTTGGTCAATACTAAATTACGCATACGCCGTGTGAAGCGCAGCCAAAAAAGCATGAACAAAAAATAAAATCAAAACAAAACAAAGTAAAAAGAAATTAAAACAACAAGAAAATATTTATATTAATAATAACAACCAAAATAAAAGCGCGCGATCATCACTGACTCAGCCATTGTCGCCAAGCAGAAAACACGGACTACCTTCAATGTAGTTGCAACAAATCAAATCAAGTCAATCAATCGCAGTTAGACAAGCAGTTAGAGACAGACTAAAAGGGAGCGAGACGGAGTGAGCGCAAGTGGCGTTGACTGAGCGAGACAGACTCTGTGGTTGACGTGCAGCTAAAGCGCAGGTGAAACGCAGCCTTTGAAACCACCGTGCTAACTGACGGCAGTGGTGGCAACATTTTCAAACTGTAGCCGGCTAGAAACTCAGGTGAGTTCAAAAAAGTTTAATTGTTTTTATTTAAATAAATTTAAGCTAAGTTTAAGGATCAGGATTAATCCTCAACGTTCTTAGTAGTAGGCTAATAGTAATAATAATAATATTTATATAAAAAGTAAATTAGAATTTTTTAAATAAATATTTTAGTTCACAATAAAATGTTGTGTTTAGAAAAAATATCTAGTAAAGGGTACTTTCAAAATCTAGGATCATAAATAATTTTTTTTAATTTAATATTAAATTTTCTAAAACTCTTAAGTTTAATATTTTTATATATTTAAAATTTGTGTTTTTATTTTTAAATATTTTATGCTCATTTCGTAACTTAATTTTAAATGTATTTGATTTAAATTAAATTAATTTATGTAATTTTAAAGTGTATTAAAAATGTGACTTAAAATTTCATTTTAAAATCCTAGCTAAGATCAAGTACATTTAGTAGGAATTTAAAAACTTTTAGTTTCTTTTTCCATGCTTTTAAAGTATTTAGTTTAAAGAAAGTCCTTGTTTAAGCCCCGAACGCAACTAGAAAAGTTTTCCTCGGCACAGATTTCAATGCTGTTCGAATCACTTAAGATCACTTAAGTGGCTTATAAAGACTGCAATATTAAATATTAGATATCGGTAAAAAGTTTTTAAGTTTTCTTAAACGAATGAAAGAAACACACGTAACTGTCATAAAAATGTCGTTCAGGCCTCATCAACGGCTGCTCAACAGTTTGCCACTTCAACAGCTCATCAGGCACACACACACACATCCACACACACCCATATACACCCACACACACTCACGCATGCAGACAACATGCAGACTCGTGACCAAGTCAGTTGCTAGTTTCGGCCAGTCTTATCAAAGAGCCAAACAAACAGTTCAGTTAGAACTTAAAACTTGCTCAACCCACAATCCGAGAACAATTGAAAATTTCAAATCTAAACTCACACACACACACACACACGTGCACACCTAGGTATTATTTTTATTAGAGATGTGCATAAGTAGTGAAGTTCCGGCTGCTCCGTTTTATTAGTTTATTCTAACAATTTGGTTACTAAATTTATGTTAATAATTTAACAATTTGACCTAGAAACTTTCGGCACTAGTTGCAGATCTCTTGGAGCACTTTTTATACAGAGTTGGGGCATTTTTACAATTCTAAACATTATTTTAAGTTCAGTTATAAATTCAAGGATTTAAAATGAATTTCTTAAAGGTAAACAATTTTAATTGTTAAATTAATTAAATTATTTTTACACTCCAGTGCTTTTTATAATTAATGTATTTTTTTAACTGCAAAAATTCATTTTTAAAGAGCTTAAAATTTTAGATTTAAGTTTCAACCAAATTTCGCACATAACTTATTTTGTATCGTTTCTAAAGTAACAGATTTAAGCAAAAATCCTTCAGTTGCTTTTAAAGTATAGCTTAAAATCTTAACAATTTTTACAATTTAAAAAAAACTTTATTTTTTAAAGAAGGGAAATATTTTTATTTCAACAAAGAAAATAAAACAACAAGTTAAAATGGAAATGAAGCCAATAACTTTAAGAAAACACAATTTCTACGGGTTGCCTAACCGTGTTAAGTACAGTGTTGCCAAATTTGCAAATTCGTGACTTAAGAATAGTTTAATATATTCCAATATTTTAATTTAAATTTTTTAAATTTCTACCAATTTTTTGCTGCTATTCCTAAAAATTGTGGCAACCCTGGTCACGTGCCCATCTCTAATTTGAGCGCTCTACGCACTGAATCAAGCGACTGTTCAAAGCAAAAATATAAAATTGCCCCAAAAACCCGCCCCAACACTCGGGCTCGTTGGTGTTTTCATTTTTTTTTTTTTATCAGCAGCTTATCAGTAAATAATTCCACCTGTTGTGCGGTTGGTGGGCAGGGCGTATGAGGGTAGGTAAAAAAAAGGGGGAAGATTGGGTGGACGGACAGACGGATGGGTTTGCTGACGAAGGCGTCGCTGTCAGCGTCTCTGCTCAGTTCAGAGAAGCGCTTAAGTGTGTGTGCGTGGGTGTGTGTGTGTGTGGAGATAACTTTAGGCAGGTGTCGTTTTGAAAGCTTGTCGCTGCAGTTGAAGCGAACGAAGCAACGCTTATTCTACTTATCTGCTACACATTATATACACAGTCATACTTAAAGATACATTTGTATCTTTTTGTGAGCCCTGCCTAAAATAATACATTTAAAAGTCACTTTATATAGTTACATACTTGGCAAGCTTTAAATTCATATTTTATATGTATTTTTTTATTACTAACAGAAATATTTTTTTTAACAATTATTTGTATTTTATTTAAAATTTATTTTTTTATTATTCAAATTAATTTATGCTCACATTTTGTATATTACAAAAATTAACAGACTTTTAAGTATGACTTTGTTTTCTTTGGAATTTAATTTTACGTCTAATTCGGACTTTGGTAAAACTTTCCTTGAATTTACTTATCATAAAAATATCAAATTTAAGCTGAACTCGTTAACTTTTGAATATGTTTGCGATAATTAAAATTTCTGCGATAATTTCAATATTAGCAGAGACCGTACTTAAGTCGTTTTAGGAATATCTGGGCTTAACCGCTTGCTTAAATTGTTTGGTTTAATTCAAAAATATTTTAAATCCCAGATGATTTTGCAAACGAGATCTGAGAAGAAGAAACTTTTTTTGTAATTCAAAGTAATTTAAATAGCTTTCAATTAATTAATCAACCATTATAGTATTTAAAGAATATATACATATATTCCTGATCAGCATAAACATCGGATAGTCAAGATAGTTAGCTGTAGTTTAGCTGTAACTTGAAACAGTTCCTTACTTTTTTTAAATAAGCTAAGAATTGATTCGCTATATTGTTGTCATAGGAACTAGATAAATTAAACTTAAGTATGACAAACTGTTGGTTAACTGATCCATTTTTATTTTTTTATTATACTAACTTAGTTAGACTCCTAATTGTGCTTAGTTTAAAAAAGATTTCTATACAAAGGATTAATCCTGTCTAAAGTGAGTTGATCTGCAAGACTATAAAATCTTGTTAAAAAGCTAAAACTTTTACTATCATTTTTTTTTTGCTTCTCAAATAAAGGTTCAGTTTTTGACTTTCGTCACTAGTCAGAGTTTACACATTGTCTTAGGTACATATGTATCTCGTAATGTTCTTGACTGCAGTTGAATCTTTTGCTGCTGTTGTTGTTTGCATTGCTCAGCAGAAAGCCGCTGCCAGTTGCGACCAGTGGCTCATTGTCGGTGGATTTCATAGATAACAGAAAGGCACACACCAACACACACACACACACACACATACATACATACAGATACTCTTTTATATAGTGTGTCTATGTGACTGCGATTCAGTTGAGTTTCTTTTTTAATCTTATCTTAAAACTTGAGTCTACATCGTTTGGCCAGACACCAACGTTGACGCTTTGCAACACAAATGATCACACACACTTACACACACTAGCATACACACACACACACATACACAAAAAAGTCCCATGCAATGTTAAGCGGAAAATCTGTGATTAATTTCTCAGGAAAACTAATTTTATCCTGCTATTCTTTGTCTTATTTCAAGTGTAACTTTCAGATAGATATAGACAGCTTTTAGTTATTGAATTTAATTAAATTTGACACTAAGTTTATGCAATCAATTTGCATATCTCAGTTTTTTTTTTTGGATTTGCTAATAAATACTGAATTTTTGTTATTATTCTATTTAAGGGGAACGATATTTTATACTAAACAAATTTAAAAAAAATTGTCACCTCAAAAGTTAAGTGATTTAATCCTTTGAATATCTAAATACTCATTAATTTTTCCATTTTTTGATTAAAAGATACATTTGTATCTACAATCGAACAGTGCGAAAAAATGCATCAAAAATTTGTTGCTTCATGTATTTTATTTTTTTTAGAACATTCCATAAAATACCATAAAGTGTGCAATAAAAAACAGCAGTGATCGATTACTGAATACCCTGTAGTAGAAGAACTAAAAGAAGAAGGAATAAATTTTAACTGATTTCCTTTAATTGCCTACATTAGTTTGAGGCAGCATAGGGTATGCTAAGCTTCGAGCATACCCCTTGTGTACGAAGGGTATCTAAAGAGTTAGTTATTTCGCTTCTTTTATGCTGTTGTCGGATCAAATATTCTCAGTTTCTTTTGCATTCAATTGCACACACACACACACAGACGCACAGTAGTGTTTATATAGGTTTATGTGTGTGTGTGTGTGTGTAGTATTTTGCATCTCTGCTCTTTGTTTCTGTTGTTATTGTTGTCTGCCTCTTGTTGTTCTCCCGCCTGCATTGCAGCGAGAGCGACCCACGTCAGTCTTCAGTTTGCTCTTGGTTTTGAGCTTCGTTTTAGTTGCTTCGCTTCGCTGTTGTTATTGCTTTGGCTGTGGCGACCGCGACCGCGGCGCTGCCTCGCTGTCACCGTCAACCCTTACTTTGTGGCTGCTGCGCTTGAAATATAAATTGTAGGCGTTAGACAAGGACGGCGGGGGGTACTTGGAGCGAACGGATGTTATAACACCAACTTAATGCTGGAGTTGCACTCGTTTATGCACGTTCTATATGTATACATGTGTGCATGCTTGTGTGAGTGTGTTTTTGTGTGTGTGCCTGTGCATGCATTTATTTATAAACTGCGCTCATTGTTTGCACCACACGCGGCTTTGGGTTGCTCTCAATAAACCGAGTGTGAGTGTGTGTGTGTGTGTGTGTGTGTGTGTGTAGCCTCCTGTGCCGCACTCTCACTCACTCACTCTCTTTTGCGCTTACACTTACTAACCCGCTCTCACACACAGCTTACCATATTTTGCTATCCCACTCACACATGCGCGCAGTTTGACGTCGTCGTTGTGTCCCAGCGGGGTTGTTGTTGTAAACTCGGTTTCAAGCTTTAATTACGTCTCATACTCATACACACACACACACACACGCTCAAAAGCATTGCTGTGTGCGCAAAGCGTGCAAACAGACGGACTCATTCAGACTCAGCCCCAGCTGTCTTGCCTGTGTGTGTGTGTGTGTGTGTAACGTTCTATGCGGGGCCATGAGGCCGTTGAGGGGCGGCACAGTTGTTGAGTTGCTGTTCTTGTTGTTGTTGTTGCTGGTTGGCCTGCGCGGTATTCCTATTTTTGTTTGCCCGTCGTTGACGTTGCTTATGTTTCTGTTTTTGTTGTTTTTGTTGTTGTTGTTGCCCAACGGTACTTCTGAGCGCCAGCCATTATTTACTTGAATTCAGTCAAGCTTTGTGCTTCGTTGCTGCCGCTCGCGAAGTTGTCGCGTTGTCGTCGCTGTCACCATCATCGTCGTCGTCGTCGTTGTTGTCGTGGTCGCTGTTTTTCGTCATTTTAGTCCCGTTATTGCAGCCACAAAACGACCCACAACCGCCCAGCTATACACACACACACACACTCACACATACACTTGGAGTGTCGCGAGTACTTGTTCACTTTTTTTCGTGCGTATTTCGTTGATTCCTCGCTCGTTTTTTTTTTAGCCGGCTTTGGCGCGGCCTCAAAACGTGAGTACACACATTCAGTACGCCATGTGTTTAGCCTCTCTCTGCATGCTCTCCCACTCTCCCGCTCACCCGTTTACTTGTCCCTCTGTCTGTCTGTGTGAGTGTGTGTGTTTGCTTGTGACGGCACGTTAATCTTCAATTTCAGATTAGATATAAAGTTGCTTTACATTATTGTTTTAGTCTCGGCCTGCATTGCATACACACACATACAACCATACTCACACACACACACACACGCACACAGAAAAAGCTGTGTGGAAGCAGAGCTTTTGTAAAAGCTGCGCTCAGACATTAATTGACATGTGCTCAAAGCTTCGACTCAAGCTCTAAGTCGCTCTCCCTCTCTCTCTCTGCTTCTTGAACAAATTGAAATTGACATGACGAAAACTGTTCGAATCGATAAAAGCTGCAAATGCTTATCAATAAAAAAAAAAAAAAAAAAGAAACCCAAACCCAAAACGAAAACGAAATGAAATTTAAGCAGACCATAAAAGAGTTGAGCGTGGAGAGAGAGAGAGCATGATACAAATATTTATCGAGGATTTTTTTTGTTGGTTAGTGGGGGATGGGGGTGGCCAGTAGTAGGGTGGGCAGTTGGCGGTTTATTGGGGCTTCTGAAACGTAGCTCGGAGTGAGCGTTAGCTGCGTCGCCAGCTTATCATACACACACACACAGGCACACGTAGACTCATTAGGCCAGGCCATATGCATATTGGTGTGCGTGTGTGTCAGTTGTCTCTTAACTATTATAGAGGCGTATATCGCGTTATCAATAATCGGTGTACGTGTCCGTGTGTGTGTGTGTGTGTGTGTGTGTGTGTAAAGAGTTAAGCGTTTATTATTTAGCTTGTCAATTGTTTTTTATTTGTCTTCATTTTTCCATTCTTTTAATTTTCCTTCTCTTTCGCTTACATTTCGTTCTTTTTCTCTTTCTACTCCTTTCCCTTTCTCTCCCCCTTTGCTTTTGTTTTTATTAATTAAAGAATGGCGCGTCTAATGACTAGGTGCATTGATTGCTTTCGAGCCAAGGGGGCGTGCCAATAGCGGGGCAGTGGAGCAGTGGGGTGTGGGATTTCATTGCCTTTCTTGTTATCACAAAAAGTTACTTGATGTGCGATAATTTTTACTTTGCGTTGAAGTTCAGCTTGGAAGTCGACTTAGCGTCATTTAGTTACTTAGAGTCGTTTGGGCTAACCACAGACCAAAATTAGCTTTTCAGCAAAGTATTTTTTTAAACCTAACTGATTAATATATGACCTTGAAGCTCTAAAGTTTTTAAAGTATGAATTTTGTACCTTTGAATAAATTTCACATGCAAACATTTAGAATTCCCAAGCGGTTCCTCTGATATTATCATCTCTACAGCAATATATATTTAATTTTTAAATGACATTTTTTGAATCTAAAGAAATTTTATTAGCTGTAAGTAGAACTGGCTCTTAAGATAGAAATGTGCGATTTTATCATAGAATAGTTGAAACTTTTAAAAGGACTGATGGGATTTGAGGGAGAAGAGTTTTGTCCTTATTTTGGAGAGATACTTTTTTTTTAAAGTAGTTCTTAAGCAAATATAAACAACTAAGAAAGGCAACAGTCAAGCGTGCCGACAGCAAAATACCCCGTACTTATTCTAATTTATTTATTATTATACTCTCTGCAAGAGTATATTGGGTTTGTGCAAATGTATGTAACAGGCAGAAGGAGGCGTGGCAGACCCCATAAAGTATATATATTCTTGATCAGCATCACAAGCCGAGTCGATATAGCCATGTCCGTCTGTCCGTCTGTCCGTCTGTCTGTCTGTCTGTCTGTCTGTCTGTCTGTCTGTCTGTCTGTCCGT
This sequence comes from Drosophila acutilabella, assembly GCA_035046005.1. Lineage (NCBI taxonomy): Eukaryota > Metazoa > Arthropoda > Insecta > Diptera > Drosophilidae > Drosophila > Drosophila acutilabella. The sequence goes on from JAWNOK010000020.1 coordinate 3,031,750, forward strand.
CTGTCTGTCCGTATGAACAAACAGATTTCAGAGATGGTAAGAACTACAAGTTCGAGCTTGGTCTCAATCGATCACATATTTAGTCAGTCAATACAAGAATCTTTTTTTTTTCGATGCCACGCCCCATTTGCCCACAATGAGCAAAAAACCAGACACACCTCGGAAAAAATTGGTGTTTTGGGCGAATATCTCAATAACTATTGCAGCTAGGTTCACCAATTTTGGTATAGAGGTTCCTAGCGACATCATAAATGCATTGACATTTAAATTTTTGGACTGCCACGCCCCTTTTCCCACAATTAAAAAAAAAAATTTTCAACTTTCGCTCCGTTTTTAGGCATTTGTTCATATAGTACAGTATTGTTATTTAGTAATTCGTGTGGAGACTAACTAAATCAAACTATCCTGAAAGGTGCATCAAAATCGGACTATAAACAACAAAACTAGAAGCGTTACAATATTGATAACTGAGTGCAATATCTTGTATGAGTGCAAGTGAGACAGAAACATACAAGCACATGTTCGAACGTTTTCGCTGCCTGCGTGGCGGCAGCGCTGTCCGCAGTCGCTGGCTTCGCTTGATACACACATACAGTTGTGTTCAAAATAATAGCAGCGCATATAAGCTCTGACTATAAGATTTATAAATAATATCATAATGACTGCAGATCAATAAGTTTTATTTTTATACTCTCTGCAAGAGTATATTGGGTTTGTGAAAATGTATGTAACAGGCAGAAGGAGGCGTGGCAGACCCCATAAAGTATATATATTCTTGATCAGCATCACAAGCCGAGTCGATATAGCCATGTCCGTCTGTCCGTCTGTCTGTCCGTCTGTCTGTCTGTCTGTCTGTCTGTCTGTCTGTCTGTCTGTCTGTCCGTATGAACAAACAGATTTCAGAGATGGTAAGAGCTACAAGTTCGAGCTTGGTCTCAATCGATCACAATGAGCAAAAAACTAGACACACCTCGGAAAAAATTGGTGTTTTGGGCGAATATCTCAATAACTATTGCACCTAGGATCACCAATTTTGGTATGAAGGTTTCTAGCGACAGCGTAAATGCATTGACATTTAAATTTTTGGACTGCCACGCCCCATTTTCCCACAATTAATAAAAATAATTATCAAATTTCGTTCCGTTTTTTAGGCTTTTGTTAATATAGTACAGTATTGTAATTTATAATTCTTGTGGACACTACCTATATCAAACTATCCTGAAAGGCGCATCGAAATCGCACTATAAACAAGAAAACTAGAAGCGTTGCAATATTGATAACCGAATGCAATATCATGTATGAGTGCAAGTGAGACAGAAACATACAAGCACATGTGACGGCAGCGCTGCCGCATTCTTATCAATGTATGAGTGCAAGCGAGTCAGAAACATATAAGCACATGTTTGAATGTTTTCGTTGCTTGCGTGGCGGAATACACACATACATTCATACATGTATATGTATCATATATTGTCTTTCGAATGTGTATTCGCATACAGACAAACAGATGTATGTTTGATTATGCTTAGATTGTTTTTGTTTCAACGTGTTTTAATGCAAGTACTACACATTGTAATATCTCAAGACCGATTTTAATAAAATTATCGGGAAAAAATGCAGAGAGTATATTACGGTCGGGCGTGCTCGACTGTACTTTCCTTTCTTGTTTTATAGTATTAATATTTAATTTCAAACAAAATAAGCGTTTTTCTTCATCAAAAAACTTTGTTCATTTTTTAATTTATTTAAAAAATGAAAACAATAGCGAAATAGTCCTGTTCAAAATAATAGCAGCGAAAATTATAAATCTTAAATATCTTAACAAAATTTAGTTTTTAACTTCATATACTTATATACTATATTACTTATGAACTAATATTTGGTTGTGAACCCCTTATTGGCTAGAACAGCTTCACATCTCCGCGGCATGGAGTCAATAAGATCCTGGCAACGCTTCAGAGGAATCTGAGCCCATGCATCCTGAACCACTTGCCATAGATGAGCTTTACTCGACGGTTTCACCTTGGCCACACTTCGTTTGACGTCCCCCCATAAGTTTTCGATTGGGTTCAGATCTGGGGACTGAGCTGGCCATGGCATTACGTCGATCTCTTCAGTTCCGAACCACTGTTTGGCAAGTTTGCTGGTGTGCTTTGGATCGTTATCCTGCTGAAAAGTCCATTTTATTGGCATTTCCCAAGAGGCATATGGTAGCATTACATTTTGGAGTATATCCACGTATACGTGTTGATCCATGATCCCATTAATCATATGGATAGGACCTACGCCGTTATATGAAAAGCAGGCCCATATCAAGATCTTTAATCCACCATGCTTAACCGTCTTCAGCGTGTGGTTTGGATGATATTCTGTGTTTGGCAGGCGTCGGACATATTGTCTGGATCCAGTTCCACCAAACAACACAATTTTGCTTTCGTCAGTCCAGAGAATGTTGCGCCACTTTGTTAAGGGCCATTTCAGATGCACTTCAGCAAACTGCATTCGAGCTTTTAGGTGTTTTGAAGTTAGTAGAGGCACTTTCCTTGGACTTCGGGCATTGAGTTTGTGCTCCAGAAGTCTTCGCCGAATAGTAACACTACTCACTGACAAGCTTAGGTCTGCTTTTAATGACTCTGCAGACGCGAATGGATTGGCCTTGCTGGAGCGCACAAGGAGTCGGTCATCATTTTCGGTGGTTGCTCTCTTCCTGCCGCGGGTTTCGGGTTTGTGGCGATAGTTAATGGCATTAGAGACCATTTTAGCCGAACATCCAACCAATCTTTCAATTTCCCTATATGTTTTTCCTTGTTTCCGAAGGCTTAATATCCATTCGCGCTTTTCCTGTGAACAATGACTACCTCTACCCACTATAGTAAAATTTTTATACTCTCTGCAAGAGTATATTGGGTTTGTGAAAATGTATGTAACAGGCAGAAGGAGGCGTGGCAGACCCCATAAAGTATATATATTCTTGATCAGCATCACAAGCCGAGTCGATATAGCCATGTCCGTCTGTCCGTCTGTCTGTCCGTCTGTCTGTCTGTCTGTCTGTCTGTCTGTCTGTCTGTCTGTCCGTATGAACAAACAGATTTCAGAGATGGTAAGAGCTACAAGTTCGAGATTGGTCTCAATCGATCACATATTTAGTCAGTCAATACAAGAATCTTTTTTTTTTTCGATGCCACGCCCCATTCGCCCACAATGAGCAAAAAACTAGACACACCTCGGAATATATTGGTGTTTTGGGCGAATATCTCAATAACTATTGCACCTAGGATCACCAATTTTGGTATGGAGGTTCCTAGTGACAGTGTAAATGCATTGACATTTAAATTTTTGGACTGCCACGCCCCTTTCTCCCACAATTAATAAAAATTGTCCTCAAATTTCGTTCCGTTTTTTTGGCTTTTGTTTATATAGTACAGTATTGTAATTTATAATTCGTGTGGAGACTAACTATATCAAACTATCCTGAAAGGCGCATTGAAATCGCACGATAAACAAGAAAACTAGAAGCGTTGCAATATTGATAACCGAATGCAATATCATGTACGAGTGCAAGCGAGATAGTAACATAAAACCACGTGTTCGAATGTTTTCGTTGCTTGTGCAGCGGCAGCGCTGCCCGCAGTCGCTGGCCGCGCTGAATACACACATACATACCAGAGAACTGCAGCGATACACCGCATGTAAAAATACCCAAATCACACACAGAGTATTTTTCGACTCGAATCATTTTTTACTCTACCCGAAAAGTATCGGATATTTTTTTACTCCTTTTCGTTTGGGTATTTCCATGAAAGATATTTTTTTACCCGATCATTTTTGTACCAACTCATTTTTTACTTGGTGGCGTAAACACCGCATCAAATGTATACTCGAAAAAAACCACCCTTGTGAAGTATAAGTAAATTTTTACTCGGGTTTTTTTCTATCCGCTCTTTTTTTACCCGATCGTGTGCGCGGGTATAGTCTTGCGACGCTCTTTTGTTATGGACTAGTTAAATGTTATCAATTAATAAATGATAGTTTTATCAATTAATAAATGATAGTTTAAGTAAGAAGTAAGGCAATTGCAAAGTAAGAAGTAAGGCATTGTTTCCATTGAAATTTTACATAAAAGATAAAAAACATAATTTATATATTTAAATATTCACATTAATGAGAATCAAGGTGACTAATAGATTACAGGTTGATTATGGGACACCTGTTTTAATATTTGTTGCAGGGTATTCTAAGTCACAATTTGGCATGAAGAAACCGTTTATCTATAAATTGTCAACACTTAAAACGCATATTGTAAAAATGTTGCCCATTTGGTTTTTTTGGCAAAACCCGAAAACTGTAATTTGCTACCTGTTACATGCATTCTCTCTAATGCAAAAAACCCTTTTATCCTCTAACGTCGCTGTTCAATTTGCCGACGGCAAACCGTCGCTCAAGTACTCGAGTATTTCGGGTAAGTATTTTTTTTACTCTGTGTGTTGTCTACACAATCATTTTCTATCGCATCAAAAAATGATTCGTACTCGCGACACCCTTTTCAAAAAGAGTATTTACGATACCCGTTACTTCGGGTACGGGTAAAAAGAATATTCGAGTCATTTCGCTTCGGGTAAAAAAGTATTCGAGTAAAAAAATAGCCGATCATATTTTTTACTCTAAATTTTGAGTACGAGTAAGACCGGCACCGCATTTTCTTTGGGTAGTACTCGACTACAAAAAACCACCACCCGTGCAGTTCTCTGATACATACATACATGTATATGCATAAAATATTGTCTTTCGTATGTGTATTCGCATACAGACAAACAGATGTATATTTGATTATGCTTAGATTGTTTTTGTTTTAACGTGTTTTAATGCAAGTACTACACATTGTAATATCTCTAGACCGATTTTAATAACTTAATCGGGAAAAAATGCAGAGAGTATACTACGGTCGGGCGTGCTCGACTGTACTTTTCTTACTTGTTTTCATTATTATTATGTATTTCTATTCAAATAATAGTAAACTTATTAATTAAACTTACTTTCAACAAATCAACAACTTTTACTTAGATATTTTTAATATTGAAATGAAGCGCTGCTATTATTTTGAACAACAAAATTTCTGTATACTTACGCAAAATTGTCAATAAAACGGTAAATTAAAGCAATTCTAACGGGATTTTTTCGTTTTCCTCTTCGGCGCATTCTATTCTAAGAAAATTATGCACAAGTGTTTGATCTTCAAGAACGAACATGCGTAAAATGTAGTAATATTTGTCAATAAAAAGTGCGCTGCTATTATTTTGAACACAGCTGTACATACATATATGCATCATATTTTGTTTGTCGTTGTGTATTCGCATACAGACAAACAGATGTATGTTTGATTATGCTTAGATTGTTTTTGTTTCAACGTGTTTTAATGCAAGTACTACACATTGTACTATCTCCAGACCGATTTTAATAATTTAATCGGGAAAAAAATGCAGAGAGTATTTTACGGTCGGGCGTGCTCGACTGTACTTTCCTTACTTGTTTTTATTTGTGCTATGAAGCTATAGGATTCCGATCCGTATCAAATTTGGTTAGAATACATAGCGAGTTTGGTTGCTATCGTCCAACTAACATTACATGTCTTCATACAAAGTTCTTCTTTTCGACCGATTTTTCCTATAAGAGCTATAGGATATATGTAGGTTAGGTTAGGGAGCTGTCTTCACTTAGGCTTCAGTTAACCCCAGTTAAGCAACCAGTTTGCATGTTAAAATCATCAGAATCGAATTACTAAATCTCTATCAACTCTAGAATGAGACTTAAGCTATAGTAAAACTAATTTTATGTATTTTAAGCTACTTCTAACAAATTAATACCGTACACACATACTAAAAATACCAAATATACTGACTAAATTTAAGAAATTAGGTATTTTTCGGATATCAAATTAGAAAACTGATTACTACTTTTACCAATGAAATAAATTTCGAAACTTAAGTGGAGCTTACAATTTCCATTGTGTTTTTAAATAACGTTTAGTATTTTTATTGTTGGTATTTTTGCAGCTTCAAGACGTCTTGCAAACGGCTAAAAATGGAAAAGACTCCCCGTTATACGCAGCGGGAGCGCAACATGGTGCTCTCCTATGCGGCCCAGCACAAGGATGTGATTGAGAATAAACGCACAGACGCCGAGTCGAATCGGAAAAAGGACGAGGTGTGGCTACAGATCGCCAAGGATTTCAATTCGAAGGTTTATCACCAGCGAAGTGCGAAACAGTTGCGACAACTCTATAAGAACATGAAATTGCTGCTCAAAAAGGATCTCTGCGGCGAGGATAAGGGCAATCGATCCTTTATGGATTTGCTCATCACACTGTCACAGCAGGAGTCGGTTGGACAATATATCGCCGATCAGATGTCACCCGACGGTGCCGGCAGTCAGTCGGCTGGGAATGGTCGTCATTTGGCCGACGACTACGAGGATTCAAAGGTGAGTTCAAGCAGCTGTCAAGTTCTGCCCAGAAAGCTCAATAATTGTGTTGAGAAAAGTAGCTAAAAGCTTTGATTTATTTATCGATTTACTTGATTTTAACTTGACTTGAATCCTTCGTTTAGTGAGTCGAGGTCAACGGGGAACTTTTTATATTTTAGCCTTAATAAAAACTTAACTATTTTTTGGATAGTTTGAAATCAACTATCAAGTAGAAATTTCAGTTTGAAAATGAAATTGGTTTCTGGGGGTTTTCTAGACCGCGTACTCAAAAAAAGAAGGTTTTTGCGTAACAGGAACCGTTTTCGACCCCATAAATTATTTCTTAAAGCATTGGATAGTTAAATATTGGTTTAAAAAATATCCGTAATTGGTTTGGAATGTAGGAAACTAACTGAAATATTTCACAAATTGGTTTCAAAACCATGTAAAGTTCTTAAAGCATTTTTAATTTAAACACAAAAAAATAAATAAATAAAGTAAGTCAAAGTTTATTTATAAAATATTCTACCAAACTATAAGCTCTACCCCATTAGCTTAATCGGCATACAACTAATAGCTTAAATTTAAATTAATTTTAACTCATTAAAGATTAAACTGTAAGTGTAAGCTGTCAAGTTTTAGCAGTTTTTGAAACTGTATTAGCTCGTTAAAAGCTAAAACTAAAGTTGTGAAGCTAGTTTATAACAATATTTTTAGCCTTTCAGTCTGCAACGTATAGCCCTTTTGCAATGTGTAGAAAAGATGAACAACCGTTTAAATTCTAGCCTTTTATTTCAACTTAGCTATTTTATGGCTTTAAATAGTTTATTAATGATTCAATTTCCCTTCGATGGCTTATGTTAAATACTTTTCAAGCTATTCTATACTGTTTAAAAGGCTTCAAACCATACATTTTTAGCCTTTTTTCACTCAAAGTTAGCTTGGCTGAAGTTTAATGGCCAAACTGCGACTTGTATGTGAGCTATGAACAGTAAGCGCTATAAAAGCAGAAAAGGCTTAGACTCTCAGTCCTTTTTAAGTTGTTTTTTTTAGCCTTTTTTTAAGCCTTTTTTCTCATCTTGTTATCATTTTAAACACGTATTTGTTAAATCGAAGTTTAGCTGTGAAAGCATATTAGTAAACGCCTAAAAGCTGACAATTTTTAGCTACTTTTCAGGAACTTTTAGCTTTTTAAAGCTAGAAAGCGTGCTTAAAAGTGCTTGAAATCCACTTTCAAGCTAAAAAGTAGACTCAAATTGAAAGCGCTTTCCAAATATTTATAGCCAATAAGTTTTAGCTGTTTTATAGCTAATATTAACCCGTTCCCTTTCTGCCTTTACAGATGCCCATGTACGAGGAAATGGACACCGGCGTCATACTGATCAAATCGGAAACAATTAGCGACAATGAGCAGACAGAGAACGGTATGGATTGCATGGATGATGATGATGACGACGATTGTCCGAGTCCCAAGGCGCCGGAGGTGTGTCTGGAGGAGGCCGATGAGGTGCTTTTCCCCACAGATCGCAACCATTTGCAGCAACAGCAGCAACTGCAGCAGCAGCAGCATCAAATTGGTGGAAATTTGATTAACGGTGGCAGCAATACAGATCCACTGCCCCATCATGCGCCCAGTTCACCAGTGTGCTCCACCAAAACCTCCATATCCAGCACAGGTAGCTTTATGTCGGCCGGTAATGGAAATGGTAACGGAGCTGGAAACGGTAGCGGAAACGGAAACGGCAGTGGACCAAAGGCGGAGATAACATTGTCCACGGTGGGAAATATACGCGTTGGTGCGTTCGCTAGCATCAGCAATACACTGCACAACAACAACAACAACAGCAGCAAGAACAACAACAACAATAACAACTCGAACTGCAACAACAACAACTCGAACAATTTGCCACTGACGGCCGAGCAAGTGCAGCAACATTTGCTGCTTAACGGCCTTGGCTTATCGGCGGTGCATCATCCACCCTCGCAGTCGCTGCAGGCGGCCATAAATGCGGCTACAAGCGGCGTGGGCAGTGGGCGGCAAACCCAAACACTGCAGCTGCCACGCCTGCAACGTGCGGTGTCCACACAAGCTGCTGCCGCAGCTGCCACAGCAGCAGCAACAGCCGCTGTTGCGGCCGCAGCAGCAGCAGGTAATACAACAGTTGGTGCTGCTGGTGGTGGTGGTGCTGCTGCTGGCAGCAATAACACCACTGGCAACACAACAATTGGTGGCGTGCAGCTCATACTCAACGGTCATCAGCGTAGCGAGAAGACGCAACACGCACAGCAGCTGCATCAAAGTGGCAGCATAACACTTGCCACTGGCAGTTTCAATGGCTACAATGGACTGGGTGTTAACTGCAACAGCAACAATCATAGCAGCAATGGCAGTAATCAAGTCAACAACAGCAGCAATCACAACAACAGCCATCATAATCATAGCAGCAGCAGCAGTCATCACCACAACAACAGCAGCAGCAACAACAACAATCACAACAACAGCGGCAGCAGCAGTCACAGCAACAACAATCACAACAGCAGCAGCAGCAACACCGCACGCGGACAACACAGCGAATACATGATGACATTGGCAGTGGAGGAGCGAAAACGTAAAATTGAATTGCTAAACGCACAAATTGAATATTGGCAAACGTTGACCAAGAAATTGGACACACAAAACGGTCACTATCCGAATCCGGCGTGTCTGTGCCACTTTCCGGGCAGTGCAGTGCTGGGCGTGGGTGTGGCTGCTGCTGCTGGCGGTAGTGCTGCTGCTGTCAACGCTGCCGATGCTTTGCCAACGCAGTCAGGCAGCAGCTAGTCCGCAGCCATGCTTGGCAGCAGCGTTGTTAATCATAAAGATACCGATGATGATGATGATGGTGGTGGAGGCGTAGACGATGCTGGAGTTACCAACGCTGCTGGCCAAACTGATGATGAGTTGCCTGATTTGGATGAAGTAGAAGCTGAAACTGAAACTGAAGATGACGATGATGATGATGTGCTGGCTGTTGCTGAGAGCGTTAGTGACGTCATATCCATTGTGGACATTGATGACGATGACGATGATGATCAGGCTGATGATGATGATGATGACGATGATGATGTTACGGCGTTGCAGCTGGAACTGCAGTTGCAGCAGAATAAGTTGCACATAACCGATTTAACGCTGCACGACGACGATGATGATGATGATGATGAGAATGTTGTTGATGATGATTTTGATTCACAGGATGCCTTGGTTAAGGATGTGGGCGTTGTTGGTGGTCTATCACCAACAGCAGCAACAGCAGAAGAAACAGAAACACCGCCGCCAGCGAAACGCTTAAAGCGGCAACAAATTGCTGTGTTGCCAGCGGAAGCTGCCTCCGCGCTGCTGTTGCAGCTCGCACAGCAGCAGCAGCAGCAGCAACAGCAACAGTCGCTGCCCAGCACGTGAGAGGTTACACATTTTTAGCCCTAAGAGTTATTTAGCTAGTCTAGTATTTTTACAACTAAAATTAAAAAAAAAAAAAAAAAAAAAAAAAAAAATGATCACAACAAGCCCCAAAGTCCCAACCAACCCAGTTAAAAAATTCACATTTTTTTTGCCATTTATGTAATTTAACATTTAACAAATTTATGATTAACTAATTAACATTTAATTTAATTTTAGTTATAACAGTTACTATTTATTTTGTGCCAAACAACAAAACTGCAAGTGTGTATGTGCGTGTGCCTGTATGTGTGACTGCCTGTGTGTGTGAGTCTACTTTTTTTTAACAGCGCTTAACCAAACCTTAATTGCCATTTAAAGAAATGCTTGCCAAAATTTAATTTTAAGCATTAATTTATTGCAATGCAAAAAACAGCTATTATTATTTATTATTTATGCGTTTTTTTTTTAAATTCTAATTTAAGTTATTTTTTTTAGCTGCAAACCAAAAGCAAATGCAACGAAAGTCCCAAAAAAAAAAAAAAACAGAAAGATAAAAATCCAAATACAATTTTCATTTGTCACTGTATATTTACCTTAAATAACATTACTTAATTAGTGTTCATAAAAAAAAAAAAACAAAAAAAAATTTACATTAACAACAAAATATGAAAACTGTACAAATGTGGTTCCTAATCTAGTCCTTAAAACAAAAAGTAAAAAAAAAACAAACTGTTTTGAAAATGAATGCAAAGAAATTGTTATAGCAAAACTTGTGTATTTTTTTTTATATATACATATATAAAATAAATATTTATACATACATATATATATATATATTAAAACAAACGCCCCCAGTCCCAAAACCCTCCAAAGAACTGTAGCTAATTTTAATGTACTTAAAAAACCAAAAAAAAAAGTGGCACCCAAAAATCCCCGTTTATTAGTTTGTACAGAACAACAAAGAGAGTAGAGAGAGAGAGAAACTTGCTAGTCGCCGTTTTGCATAACTGTATTCTTTAGTCTAGCATAAAAACATAAAAAGAATGAGTTGAAAAATAATACAGCTAGTAATAAAAACAAAATATATATATACAAAAAGAAAAATGTGTAAACGTAATGCCTAAATGTAACCACAATTTACAAAAAAAAACCCAATTACCAAAACCATTTATACAATTTTTGTAAACAAAATTAATAAAAACCAATGAATTTAAATGGTACTCTGTGTTTTGTAATTTGAATTTGGCGCGCATTGCTTTGCAGCTCTGCTTAACAGCTGACAGTGCTACCTTACTGCTATCATTATTCAGCGAAGTTGCCAGATAGACAAAACTTGCTGTAAGCAAGAGCAGTGATTGCAACAGTGATCGAACAGTGACTAACAACTAGCCACGAGTGTTTAATATAAAAATTTTAAGTGTTGTTGTTGCCAAAAATAATTGTTATTTGTGTTATAAGCACTTATCGTCAAAGAAACTTAAGCTAATATTAAAAAGTAAACAAATTGGTTTACTGTATATTAATGAGTTACAAAATCACTGCCAATCGCTGCTCATCACTGTGATGACAAATATTGGCAACAGTAAAATTGTTGGTGCCACTGCTGCTGTGCCGCGTAATTGAATATAATTAAATGCCAGTTTGCACAATTATTTTTTTCATCCATATAAATAGAATATAAATAAGGCATGTTTTAAATATGTTAATAATGAAAACAACAACAGCCAGTGCCGCGGGCAACAAGAAAAAGAAATAACATTGCGCGCATGTGTAGGAGCGAGAGCAAGCAAGCGAGCGAGCGAGCGAAAAAAAACTCCAAGTTTTTGCATACACGGGAGTCGCACGGAGACACGGAGACAGCTGTGTGTTAAGTGAGCACTTGCCTGTGTTTCTGTGTGTGTGTGTGTGTGTAGTGGTGTAGGAGGGGGATTTGCAAATATTGTATATTTTATTACTCATCCAACGCGAGTGTGGTGCAGTCATCGAAAGATTTGTAAAAAACAAAAAGCCAAGTTCAGTTGCAGGTCTAAGTTCGTGTACGCTGCATGTGCGCATAAAAATAAATATATATTTTAAATTTGTATACAAATGCGAATGTATACGTAAGTGAGTGCATGTGCGTGTGTGTGTGTACAAAATTTGTTGTGGGCGACAAATTAAGTGAATGCGAATTTTATACATATCCATATACATACAAGCACAGTTTGCGTGAGTGCGTGTGACTGTGTGTCTGTGTGTTCGTGTGTGTGCAAAGAAGCCCAAAACTTGCAACAAAAATTTGTTGTTAGATTTCATATACAAAACGCCAGCTGTTAAAGTGCAAGCGAGTGCAAACGAGTGCGAGTGAGACCGAGAGAAAGAGTGTGAGCGAGAGAGTGAGCCAGTCTTGTAGTCTATTACGGATGCCCGGCTTCCATCTCAATGAAATGGGCGAAATGGTTTTGGACGCCATCGACGACATCGGCGTTGTCGATGTCTACGATTTGGCATCGGATATTGGCAAGGAGTATGAGCGCATAATGGATCGCTTTGGCACCGATGCCGTTAGCGGTTTAATGCCAAAAATTATCAATACACTGGAACTGCTCGAGGCGCTGGCCACCAAAAATGAGCGTGAGAACACGACCATTCAAGAGTTGCGTGAAAAAATCGCACAGCTGGAAAGTGAAAAGCTGGAAAAAGCCGAATTTCGACGGCGTTTCGAAAAGGAATTGGAATTAATTGAGGAACAATGGCGTACGGAGACCAATGAGCTGGTTGATTTGGTCTCATCGCTACAGGATGAGAACAAACGGTTGGTCAAACAAACCCAGGACCTGCAGTCGTCATCAAATCAAAGTTCTGGTCTAGGCGCCAGTCTCACCGAGAGCATCATTAGCATGACCAACAATGAGCTGCACAGTGCGCTCTCCGACACGCAGGTGCTGCAGCGCCTCAAGGAGCAGATCTACAAGCAGCGGGATGAACTCAAGCAGCGCGAACGTGAGCTTCAGGACAAGTACAGCGAACTAGAGCATGTAAGTAGCCAACGTTTTTCTACCCAAGTACCGGCTCCACTAAGTTGGTTTACTACTCCACCAGGTCAACATTCAGGCGGAACGTTTAAAGGCCTCGGAGCGGGACACGCGACGACGGCACAAGCTAATGCAGGCCCAGGTGAAGACATTGTGCGAGGAGCGTGCCGATTTTCTAGCCCAATTGCAGGATCAATGCCGTGAGATCAATCAGCTGCGTAAGCGTTTGGGTCTCGCTGAAAAGGAGAACGAGGATCTGGTGCAATCGTATGATGATGATCAAAATGATCCAAATCGTCCGCGTTATACAACACGAGAGCTTAAGGAGCTGATTAGCGAACGGGATGAGCTGCTGACCACCATCGATAGCCTCAACGAGCAGCTGGCCGAGCTGAAACCGGCGCCAAGTGGCAAACGCATTCGTCACGTCTCCAGCTCCGATGACAGCGACGACGATAATGCCGCTGATGATGATAATGAGGCCGATGATGGCGTTGAGGCGGATGTCGATGATGTGGCGGGTGAAACGTGCGTAGCAAAACAGTTAATACTGTTGGTAGTCGGTACACCGACTATTTTAGGCCCTTACTGGAAATGTTTAGAAGAAGAATAGTTTGGAATGTCTCCTAAAAAGTAGATAGATTTCTTTATTGACTTTTGACCAATTGTTTCAATTCGTTAGGCAGTTAAAAGTGGTCAAATTATAGGATATATTCTATATTAATAAGTAATTGCCTGATATTTGCAAGCTTGACAAAACTATGTAGATCTTATAGCCGATAATTCCAATTTTGAGTAAAATTGCTTGCCTTTGTCTAACAGAATAGTTTAGCATACCTTAATTAGTAGACTCCCCAACTGAATAATGACCCATTGTTCCTATGGCCGTTGTTTTTAAGATTATGTACATATATATAATTTAAGCCCAAGCTTTTCCTCTGTGTGATTGGTTACCTCCAATAAGTATATAGATTTTTATATCTTAAATGCCATCTAAACTGATTGTTCCAATTAAAAATTTATAAGTTGTACATAAGGTTGAAGTAATAGTTCAAGCTATCTTCATACACTATATAGATTTAAAATACAAATTAGATTCTGAAAGGATTGTTCCTATGGCAAAATTTTATACTAATTTAGTTACTTATTTAATGCTTAGTTAGGTACTCAAAAGAGATCTAAGTCAACTCAGAGGCATACCGTATGCGCCGATGAAATTTTCAGATTCAGGACAGATTTCTATACTCAAGCAGAAATTTTAACTGATAAATCCTATGGCAGTTATATAGCTATGTTGCTTGGTATTGATAAACATTTTTTTTGGGAATTTAAGCTAAGGCACAGGTACTTCAGTTAACTATTAAGAATTACTAAGTTTTACCACCCAGTTGCATCAGAAAGTTATACTCACTGAACCAATTTTACTTGACGACAATTTCATACATTGGACTTGAAATCAGAGATATGCCACTAAAATACAAGTGTTGAACGACTGCCTATTATACAACTGTATAGACAAAGTTTTTAATAAGATAACACCAACTTAAGTAATCAGTATTTTCCATATCTATTTCAATAGTCCGATTTGAACACATTGTAATCAGCATATACGAGATAAGTCCAAGTACTTTGGTTAAAAAAAACAGTTCTTAACAAAATAGTATACTTTAATGAAACTGTAGGTTATGCTGTTAGCCATATTGTTTCATCAGAGTATATACTATGATAGTTAAGGTACTAAATTAGTAAGTTTACTAAAAATGCCAGTAAAAGCGAGAAACTTTCTCATGCAAAAAGTTTAGTTTTGTGTTAGCAGAAAATGTGCGTTGCAGCAGCTTTAATTAAGGCAGCTGCCAACTAGCAGAAAAGGATACAGACTGGGTAGTCGACTGCAGAAGACCCTGTAATAATTTTTCTCTTCTATTTGAGAGCTCTGTAAATAGATATACGATTCTAAGCCAATGAAATCATCAGATCGGGTAGAAATACAATTTAATATGGTGCCCTTGTAAATCAGTGTTGGAAAACACTAGTTAGTATTTAAAGCACTCCCTTTAAACCTACGTATTTATTGTTAGCAAAGTTTCCTACTTAAATACAGGGTCTAGCAAAAGTGTAGCTCTACCCACATAAAGTTTAATCTGTAGGTTACGTAGGTTTGGGTTCCGGTTGGGGTTTGTAGCTATGGGTTAGTATTAGGTTCATTAATGTGTAACACATTTGGCGATATAATGAGAAAAAGTGCGCACTGCACAAGGTTATAAAAAGCACATTAGGTGATTGTAATTAACATTTTTATGTACGGTTTTTTTTTACACTGGTCAGGCCACCCGGTCACGATGCACCCGTACAGGGACCGCTGCCCTATGAGCCAGACGATGCGCCCTGGAAGAAGAGCTCCGAGTCGGGTATACGCAAATTGTAAGTAAACACAACACTTTCATTTAAGATGGCTTAAATTGTTAACTGTTTTTTTAATTTTGTAGTTTCCGTAAACTGTTCTCGGATCCAACGGATGGCAGCAACACATTCCCGAAACGTTCCTTGGCCACGTTATCGAAGATGGCGCTATCGGCCACGCCCGGCAGCGGCAGCGAGCCGAAGTAAATGCCTTTTAGCCTAAAGCCAAGTGCATTCCATTCCATTAATAACTACACACACACACACACATATATATATTTTGATATATATACATATTTAACAACTACATTAATGTGGTTTTTATTTATTTATTTAATTTGTTCTTTTTTTTTTTGTTTATTTATTTCTAATGTATTATGATTTATTCGATTTTTGTATTTTTTATTTTCTCGTTTTTTTTATTTATTTTTAGTCCCTGTCTGTCCTTTGCTATGTTTTATATGCTCGCTAAGTATTTACCATTTTCTTATATGATGTACATAATCTATATATTTGATTGCTGTGCTCTCATCATAATCTTAAGTTGTTATTTCTTTTTAACGTAATAACATTTCTATTGTTTTGTTTTGTTTTTGTATTTTATTGTATTTGTTTGTAATACTTTTGAATTCTGTGTATACTAACTAAACAAGAAAACAACCAATATCTCTATGACCAAAACTATAATAGGCTTGATTAGCAGGCAGCTATATGGAAAAAAAAAAACTTATGGGGCAAAAATGGATTCATTTTCGAAACCGATTCGCATACATATACATATGCATAATATACACATAAAAAAAAATGATATATATACATCTAATAGCTGTACTATTCTTAAACTAAATCATACTATACATTTAGTATACATACTTACCTTATACATATGCATATGTGGCAAGTGAGTGAGTGAGTTTTGAATGAATTTAATCGATTGAACGATAACGAATAATTGTAGAGAAGGACTATGACTTTTTTATCATAAAAAATCATATATATCATAAAAAAACCAAAATAAATAAAACTTAAGAGTGCAGGAATCAATTCAATAACATTATAAATTACTTACTTCAATTATAGCAAGATGTAGTTTATCTCTCTCTCTCTCTATCTCTCTCTGTCTTTTTCACGTAATTGCTATCTCTGTCTAACTGTCTCTATCTATCTCCCTCTAACTGTATAACTTTAGCAAATTGAGCGTTTTATAGCAGTTGCCCCAAGCGGCCTTATAAAAGCATAAACTTAAAATATAATTACATAAAAAGTTGAATAAATTAATTAGCCAGTGTTGAATTGTAGCTGAATTGTTTGTTAACAAATTAATTATGTATTAAATACCAAAAAGAAAACATGAATGAACATGAATATCAAGTATTAGTGAATTAAAAGAACAAAAAAAATAAATTTAGCCGCAAAAAAATGTTTTTAAACAAATTTTCCAAAAGAAAAAACTACAAATATTCAAAAGTTGTTACCAGTTAAAAAAAAAAAAACAAATAGTAACCCAAATTACATAATTAGCTTAACCGTTTACTGCGTGTGCACAAAACATTTTGATGAGCATTTCGATTATTAACACAATGCCATGATTAATATAATTATATACATAGTACTTTATATATGCGAAGCACGTTCAGAAAGTAAGTGTGCTGTCGACTATCACCGCAGACACATTAACAGCACTGACATGCCTGATCCGTCTCCTTTAAATCACTTTTTAGGTTTTTAAGGTAAAAAATTTCGATCGTTTCTTCCATCAAGCGCTCCAGACTGTGGAAGATATTGATATTTTGGTTCGACATGATCACAGATGGACCCTAGTTGAAGTTTCTGTGATGTTTTGCCAAATATCTCAGAGTTCCTCGATTACGAGATGGCTCCCAAAACTGACAATTCCAGAACGTCTACGGACAACGCTACAAAACAACTACTGGCCTCATTTCCCCCGGGGTTCCACATATTCCATTGACTTTAACCCTTCTGGTTTTCAACTCTACTTCCTCGGTAGGTGTTTAACGGACGGGAGTTAAAGCAGTAGATAGAAAACTAGAAACTGGGAGTCTCTAGAGAAGCTTACTATGGCTTACTATGTCGAAAAATAATTTACATAAGGGCCAGGGTCGAAGGGTCTCCACCACACGGAATGAGAAATGTTGTAAATTGCTTTTTTATACCAAACGAATGTTTAAAGCAGTTCGTAATGAATTTAAAAGTTTATATATTTATTGTTAAACATTTATTTCAAACCCTGCATAAACTGAGTAGTACACTTACTGTCTGGACCTGCCTCGCATATATATTATAATATTTATATTCTCAATCACAATTGCATTTCTTTACTGCTTTCGGCTGCTAAAACACACTATCAAAAGCTTTTTGTTTTGCATTTTCGGTTCAATTGCACATTAACTTCTTGTTGGCTAACAAACAGATCAGGTCTAGCATAATGTACACTACATATCAGTTTTTGATTGTGAGAGATATATTTTGGAATGAGAAATTGGGAAAGACTTGGAAAACAACCAGAAGAACAGGAACCAGAACCAGAACCAGATGAACAAATGTGCCAAAGACTAAAATGGAAATCAGCATCAGATTCAGACCATAAAAAAAACCAACATATTCATATATACATTCATAAAACAAATTTAACGATTAATTTACTTTTAATTGATGGAAAATTACGCATTTTTGATGCAATTAAACAAATAATTAAATGGTAAACTGCAGCTGAAAAAAGAATGAAATAAAAATCACAACATTTGTATGACATTTTAAAAAAGCTATTCATTTATGGATATAGAAAATCGGCTTGCGTTGTGTCACAGAAAGTAATGCTGATATATATATATATATAGAGATATATATCTCACACCGGATTAACACCGACTGAATAATTTTGGTTTGCTTCAGTTTCTGTCTGAATTTCTGTGACATGACAAAAGTGCGAGAGCGAATGGCATTGAATTATTTAAGTATACTAAATGAATTAATGTTAACTAAATTTATATACATATTATACACATATATATATATATACATATTATATATATATATATATTAACCAAATAACAAATGGAAAAACAATAAAACAAAAATCATTTGAATTGATATACATTATACAGAGTACGCGAATAGTTCGAGTTTACTACTTATGTACGTGCATACGGGGTCTAAATTAACACATCACACCAGGTAAAACACTCACACACCAACACACACACGCACACAGCGGACTCGTATAGCGTACACACATTTTATGCATTTCATGGATGCAGTAAAAATAAAAGTTATGTCAAACAACAAACCAATTGTCTTTTATTTCCTTTGTTTTTTAACTAGCTTACAATATGCATACATAAATAATACACTTAAATTCCAAATTAAATTTTAGCTGATTCTCCAATATCTTGATTGACTGTAAGCGGCTTGATCTGCGCTGGCTAAAAATATAAGTACAAAGTTAGAAGTTGGTATAAAGTTAAATAAGAAAAGAAGATTTGATGTAAAAGGAATAAATCCTGATTGTACCCGTTGTTCGCATAGTAAAAGGGTATGTCTGTAACAGGGAGAAGCAGGCGTAACTTCATCAAGCACAGCAGAGTCCGGTTATAACGACACTCAAGGGACGGAAGGTAGACGCTTGAACCAAAGGTAGACCAACGGAGACAAAGGAAAAGGGAACCAATAAAGTTATCGTCGCAATAACCGGACGGACGCTTTAAGCGGAGTCGGTATAACCGAATTCTACTGTATATAGATTCTTAGTCAGCATTAATAGCAGAGTCAACAGAGCCATATCCGTCTGTGCGTTTATATGTTTAAAAGCATCTCAGGACTATAAGAGCTAGAAAGGTCCGAGAAGTCGCAAATGAATGTTCTTTGTTTTCTACAGTAGAGTCCGGTTATAGCGACTCCGTTTAAAGCGTTCGTCCGGTTATAGCGACTATAATTCAATGACTCGATTGGTTCTCTTCTCCTTGGTCTCCTTTTGGTTAAAGCGTCTACCGGGTAGAACGACGTAAAATTGTGGTCCCTTGAGTGTCGTTATAACCGGATTCTACTGTATATGAAAGTATGATATCAATAATAAATTTACCTTCTGAGTTCCTTAAACATCCATTGTCCATTTCCTTAACTTGAAGTCGTTTCAGTTGCGTTTGGATACGCAATTAGTCTTCTTTCCACTAGTAATTCTTGATCCTTATATTCTTATACCTACCCTTATACGATAATTATTCACTTCGGCTATTTAGTCCAAATTATTTGCGTTTGTTCCTTTTTAATTTTCTATATCCTGTCCAGCTCATTCCCCTTAATTTTCTTGCTCTGCTACAATTGCTTTTCTTCCTTTGTTTGCTTGTTTTTTTTTGCTTGCTCTACTTTCTTGCCAAATCCATATTGTTTCTTAAAGTTACTGAGCTTTCAAATTCAGTCAGCTGCGTTACCGGCATGCCAAGATAGGTTCCTACTACTGTAGTAACTGAGCACGTTGTCTCATTATCCTCATCCGAAGGATCATTCAGACTCATATCGCTTAACCTCCTTCGTGCTTCAAATATGATCTTATCATGTTCTTTTTGAACATTCTGTGAATTGGCCAAAATATGGTTAACTTGTTCGCTTTCATCGTTGAGTTTTGAAAGCTGTTTCTTCAGATTATAAATCAGTATCTTATCAGCTTCTGATTTTATTTCCAGCTTTCCACATTTATCTCTTTCGTGCGCCAATTGGTAGCGTAACTGGTCGAGATCGCGTAATAAACTGTTCTGCTTCAATTTCGATAACCTCAGTTGATTTTGTATGTCCAAATTGATCTCATTGCAGCTTTTTTGTGGCATATGAGCTGGAAGTCTTAGGCTTTCATCCAACTCTTGTGGCAATGAATTTGGCTCTTCCGAAGCATCCGAAGCATCCAACTCAAAAGTAATAAAGTAATGTGGCAATGAATTTGGCTCTTCCGAAGCATCCGAATCCAGTAGATTCCTCTTTGGTGTCTTAAGCCTTTCCAGTTTCTGGCACTCGTCTGTTTTCTGCTTTAATTCCAGTTCACATGTATGCAGTTTTTGTCTCATCATTTCTAGTTCTTGTTCTGTTTTTTGCCACTTCATTTTATACTCCAACATTTTTGAAAATTCATTGACACTTGTGACTTTTTCACATTCGAATTTTCGTTGCATTTCCTGTATAAAATTTTTGTTTAACATCGCCCAATCTTTTAACTCTTGCTCTGTTTTCTCCATCGACGTTTCAGAGTCCAAATCATAATCGGTTATCTGCAAACTATGATGCTTGATCTGACAGTACTGCAGTTGAACTTTTTGAAGTTCTTTATGTAAAAATCTTATGATCTCCATGGTCTTATCCATTGCCTGACTTGCAGCTAATTTCTGATCCAGATTTGTTAGTTCCAACTTCAGACACTCGTCTTCTTTGTCGGCAATATTACTTTTGAGCTCTTCAATGTATTGCTGTGTTGCCTGTCTATCCTCCCCGTATCCCATGTCCTGTAGCGTCTTTATCTGTTGCTCTTGAAACGTATTTTGGGGCAGAAAATGTTTCCATAAATTCTGCATGATTTTCTCCTGCTTCCACTTCGATGCAAAGTATTCAAGCATCAGTTTGTTCAATTCATAACGTATCTCAGTTGTATCTTCCCAATTTTTGTATTGATCAAGGATTTGATTACTCTGAGTTTCTGTTTCGAAATGCAGTTTTTTCATTTGATCGCTTAGTAGAGTCTTCAACGAAATTAGTTTATTTATTAGCCCAATTTCCGGGCTTGCATTTTGGAAGTCACTTTCTTCTTTCAGTTTGTTTTTAGTAGCTAAAACCAAATAAAATAATTTTATTTTAAATGGTTGTAAAGAAACGGTTTTAAATGGTTCCACCCTGGATAAGTGTCTTACTCTAACGGTTATGATTTAGTAAAGCTAATTTAATTTGTTACTGTGCCTATAGCACAGCTGTACTTGAGACTATTCCGTACTCAAAAACAGTAACGTGCATCTGTTCATCCTCTAGTATGAACACCTAGATCTCTGGAACTATAAGTGCTAGAGTCAACAAATTTGGAATAATAGTTTGTCTATAACGCGTGCACATCTAGCTTATTTTAAATTGGTGATGCGCTACCTGCCTCCCCCGCAAAATGTTAAAAACAATTTTCACCTTATCATAACTTGGAAACGACTTGAGCAATTGTGACCAAATTAACACATGTGCATGGTAGCATACTACTACACTATCATGTATCCTATTAGATTAAATACTTACAATCCTCTTCGTTAAACTCCACATGCAAAAGGTCTATACTAAATAGGTTCTTCATAAACTCAGTGCTCTCGATTTCCATTATTTGCATTTGCATATTAACAAAATTTTTTTTATCGTGTTTTGCAACATTTTCCTCGCCGCTTGATTCTAGTTCAGGGGTCTCAAAGGTCTTGACACCAAAGGACAGTGAAATATTACCGTCATCAGAAGAGTTTTTGGCATTATGTTCAACATTTTCTTCATCGTTATTTGAATTTTTACTGTCCGAGAACTGAGGATCGGGTATGGGTATTGCCTGTCTGGAATAAACCACATTTTTTATATATAAGTTATAATATTTACCAACGGATGTTTAATCGACCTACTTTTCTGTAGCCTGTAAATCTTCGGGATCAGAAGAGCTAGAATCTTTCTCTTCCTTCTCAGAGCCAGTGGTACTCAATTCAGCCTTTTCAGCAAGAGGAGTCGACTACATTGAAAGTAAGTCATTAAAAATATGATAAAAGCAAGTAAGAAGGGCTACGGTCGAGCGAGCCGACTATAGAAGACCCCGTACTCTCATAGTACTCGCATAAAATTAAAAAAATACATTAGAAAATTAAAATTTTATATTTACATTTTGAATTAAAATTTAAACAAGAAAGAATGCTATAGTTGCCCCGCGACTTCAGGATACCCGTTACTCAATGTTCGACCGATTGTTTCTATGGGAGCTATACGATATAGTAGTCCGATTTGTATGAAACTGGGTCAGTACATTTATGTTATTAATAAATTTATTCTGTATAAGTTTCATTAAGATAGTTTGGTAAATACAGGAAATTTTCATACAAATTCATGCTAACAAATTGTCCCTATGGGAGTTATACGATATAGTAGTCCGATTTTAATTAAACTTGGTCAGTATATGTACGCTATAGATGTGTACATCCTATGTAAATTTGGTTCGGATAACGTAACGAATAAATAAGTTTTCTATACTAAAACATGATTTTTTACCTTCTTTTACCTTTATATGAACATAGAACGCCCTAAAGTGGGCGTGTCAAAAAAAAAAAACAAACTTGTACTGCTTGAGCATTTTTTCTTTCATTTGCGGCCTCTCGGGTCTTTCTACGGACGGACAGACGGACATTGCTATATCGACTCTGCTGTTGATGCTGATCAAGATTATATATACTTTATGGGGTCGGCCACGCCTCCTTCAGCCTGTTACGTACATTTCGCTTCTGACAAACTTAACAGACACCTCTACTCTTTTTTAAAGACTTCGAGGTCTAAAAAGTAGACAAATTTGCACTCACCTGAAGTTTTTCATCTGCTTCCTTTTGATTATTTAAATCTGGAGAATCAGAATCAATTGATTCTTCATTATTCGAAAAAGTTTCGGCTTCTTCAGCCACAAAAGAAGACTACAAAGGAAATGTTATAAGGAAATAGATCAAGAAAAAGAATTTTAGACTGCAAACTTACATTTTGAGCTCCCAAACCCATAGAAATGGTAGGAGATTTACTGGCTGCACTTTCATTCTGGGCCTTTAACAATAAATTCTCGATACTTATGGTTGGTAAATTATAGTTTGAATAGATTAGTTTGAAAATCAAATTGAACAGCTCGGAACGCGATTGTTGAATTTCATTTTGGGTTATATATAAAAATTGTAATATAATTATTTTTATATCTTCTGGCTGCTTTTTAACGCAACCAATAAAATATTCTCTTGGTTTTTGAATACAAGTGAAGTGCAAGAGAATTGTGTAGACATAAATGTAATCAGCGTTATTAATTTTACCATCGCGATCATAATGGATCACAAACTTTGGATAGAATTCTGCAAAAGGAATTTGAATTGATAAAAACTTAAAAGGAAACTGCCATTTTTTGTTTACCTTCGAGCCAAGCTTTACGTGTTTGTCCGGAATGAGCGACAATATTAGTGCAGAAATTGAAAAATCCCTCACAATCGGAATCGTCCATATTGGTTGGATTGTTCCACATAAAATAGCTAGTTTTTGACTGCAAAAAACGCAGTGTAATCAAGTTATTTGAGACACTGTACCAGCATCACTTACCCACTGTAGCAGTGCGGTTTTCCATTGCAACAGCACCATTTTTATTAATACTTACCAACTATTTAATTATAATCACCTTAAAGTTAAGAACTTGAATATTTCATAAATTGTATTTTATTTAATTTAATTTTTTCCAATCGATGTTTTCAGAAGGAAGTATTGTTTCGTTATGAAATGTTTAACCTTTGGGTATTACAACAGAACTTTCAAGGCTAAACTGTTTTTAGTTTTTTAAATCTTTGTAATGAAACAAGTAGTGCCGGTCCGACTGTAAAATACCGTTTGCTTGGTTTTTCATAGAAATAAGCAATAACATCAATATGAAGCAAATTTGGTGAGGATAGTTATAATAGGCTAAGCCGGACGCTCTCTCACGGGCAGTTCAAAGGCCAATGATGGCGCTTAGAGCTCTTCGCATAGGCTAGCAGTTCCCCAATTGCCCGTTTAATTAGTTATATTTACAAATTTGTAGTTTTGTTGCGTTAGCTAATCTATCACTAGATGTCTTCATAAAAATGTCCTATTTTCGGCTGATTTGTCCTATGGATGTTATAGGATATAGTTGACCGATGTGGACCAAACTTGGTGAGGATAGTTATAATCATGATACACACAAATTTTTTAAGTAAGGTTGCGTTCACTCAACTCAAGGTCTAACACTAGATGTCTGCATACAAGTTTTCTATTATTGACCGATTTGTCCAATGGAAGTTATATGAAGTTTAGTGCGTGACGATAGTAAGATAGATAAGACTTGATCTGCGTACAGCTTAGACGGACTTGCATACTAAATTTGATGGCTCTAGCTCTTATAGTTTCAGAGAGCCATAACAAATCCTCTTGCAGTTTCTTTTATAAACCCTTTTGGTCACTCTATCTTTTTCTATCCTCATTACAACTTTTTCTTATATTTAACTGTCGATCTGTCCAATTGAAGTTATATGAAGTTTGGTCCGTGACAATAGTAAGATAGATAAGACTTGATCTGCGTACTAAATTTGATGGCTCTAGCTCTTATACTTTCAGAGAGCCATAACAAATCCTCTTGCAGTTTCTCTTATAAGCCCTTTTGGTCTCTCTATCTCTTTCTGTGCTCATTACCACTCTCTTTTCCTTCTAATTCACTGCATTTAAATTTTAATAATTAATAATCAAGTAAATAAATAATTTGTTGTGCTACCTTTGTATATTTTTATTTATTTTATTAATTTATTTATTAATTCATATATTTTATCTAATATATTCAATATAATTATATAATATATAATATGCACATAAATGCTTTGAAATGAAGATGAGAAAATTATATTAAGTATTCAAGGTTTTCATGTTCTGTTCCGGTTAATTTTGAGTTGTATGTCCTTTATGTTTACTCCAATTTTGGTCCTTGATTCGGTGCAGTCGAGAGCACAGTCTGAGTCTTGAATGTGGCATAGAAAATAAGTAAATTAATATTAATTGAGGTAAATTAAGAGGTAATGTAAAGTAAATTCTTGTTTTTACCTTAGCATCCAGTTGAGCACGGTTTATTCTAATATTGCCAAATAGATCATTAATTAAGGTATTCAGTCCCCTGATCTGCATATGAGCATCTTCCAGGTTATTTGTAATCGAATTCTTCTCCGTCAATAGAATAGCGCGATCCCTTTGCATTATATTCAATTGGTTGCCACAACTATTGAGTTGAAATTCCAATTGCATTAGGTTTTCCTGATATTTTTGCAAGTTTACAGTGTGCTGGCATTGCAGCTCTTCCACAACACCATTGAAATTGAGTGTCATTGATTTCTGACGACTTTCCATCTGATCGAAGTGCCTTTGAAATTCCACTAGACGTTTCTGATTCAATAAATCACGTTCGTTCAGTTGAGTTGTAAGCATTTTGAGCATTTCCTCTTGGGGTGCCAGCTCGGATTGCACCTTTTTCAGTGTCTCTTTCAGCAATTTCATTGTCTTGTTCTGTTCTTTCCTTTCTGCATTGCGCTTGGTAATTTCCGAATTTAAACAACCGATTTCTAGTACCAAATGTGCGTTTTCCGTTTCACACTTTGTCATTTGTCCATTTGATCCAGTTAGTTTTTCATCCATCAATCGTATGGCGCTTTCCATTTTCTTTTTAAGACTTTCATGGGCAGTTTGTTGATTTTCATAATTCAACTTAATGCGGGCTTCCTTTGCTAATGTCTGCTCCAGCTTCTTTTCCAAATCTATGATCTGAACAATTCGCTCGTCCTCAACGTGACGCATCTCGCCAAGTTTGTTCGACATACTTGTCATCTCTACCCTTTTCTTCTTAATTTTCTTTTCGGCTTCTTGCTGAAGAATTTATGGAGATAAATTAGGAAAAAAAATAAGCAATTTATCGATAATCGATTATTAAACGATTATTCATCGAAAATAATCAATTTTTGATATGACAACACAGTTTTGTATCGATATATCAATACACAGTGGCAGCTTAATCGATTTCAACTCGATATAAATCAATAAATCAATAACTAGATGTTAAAATTGTTCGATTTCAAACCGAAACAAAAATCGAAAAAAATTAAAATATTTAATAACAAAGTAGAAGTAGCTTAAAATCGAAAAATTCGTTTGAAAAATCGATTAATCGATTTTTAAAATTTTCAATATATCGACGTAAAAATGACTTACCAGATTAGCTCTCAATTGCTTTTCGGTCCGATTTTTTTTTGCCAGTTTTTTCTGTAGCTTAAGCGCCAATTCCTCAAAATGTTTCAAGCAGTCAGTTTCCTTGGCTTTCTGATCTAATTCATGTTTCAATTTCTCGATCTCTTTCTGTGCTGCATTTAGCTCAATTTGTGCTATTGTCAGCTGATCGCGCATATCCAAATACAGATCAGAAGATTTCACAACAGTTGCCAACTGATCTCCGCGAATTTCAATAGTTTCATGTATTAAATTGGTTAATGTTTTCAGCTGAACATCACCTAAAGAGGTGAACTCAGTTATAAGTGTATCCAGTTCTTTTTCATGCCCATTGGAATCGTTTGCTTCCAGTGCAGTCAATTCAGAATTTGGATTTTTACTTAGCTTTTGCAGCTCTTGTGTCTGTATATTCAAATTCTTAATTAATTCAATAATTTTATTTTTGATCATTTCCATTTTCTTAGCTGCATTTCTTTCATCACCCTTTCTTTTGGATATATAGCTTTTAAATGACTGGTGTTCATGATCTACTTCATTTTTCAAGTAATGAATTGTTCGTTTATCCCTTTCGGAGTTAAGGTGATACATTTCAAAGGTCTCCTTAATATAAGTTAAGACCAGTGATGTGCTCACTTGGGTTGGAATGTACTGTGTTACCTCTCCACTGTGGGACATGAGCACCTTCAAGATTTTCTGGCGTAATTTATCAATATCTTCGCCGTCTTCTTCCATGTTGAAATCGGTCTGAATGGAAGAGGCATCTTCAGCGCTAGTAACGGAATCTACTGCTTCGGAATCGGGCTCTTCTTCATCAAAGACGGACTCTTCCTGGTCGGTGCCGGGCTCTACCTCATCAGGAACGGACTGTTTAGCGGAGTTAAGCTTTACGCTATTAGATACGGACACTTCACTCTCAGAGTCAGACTCTTCTTCGGCGTGGGAGTCTTCCTTTAAGTCCGCTTCGGTGGTGACGGACTCTTCATCCTCTCCGGTAGATTCTGAGGCCTCTTCGGCAGAGTATTCTGTTTGTACGATAGATTTATCGTCAGGGTCAAAGTTAGACTCTTTAGGGTCTTCTGCAAAATCGTCTGTTTGTACGGAAGAATCTTCTTTTTGTACGACAGATTCTACAGATTCGTCAGAGTCTCCGGAAGAATATTCAGTGTTTACGACCGATTCTGCATAGTCTGCGGCAGACTCATCCACCTCCTCGTCTGATTCTTCCACATTCCCTGCAGATTCTTCAAACTCACCAGCAGATTCGTCTGCTTCTGTGGTAAATTCTTCTACGTCTACAGTCGATGCGTTTGTATTTCCTGCAGATTCTTCCGACTCTACGACAGAAACGTCTAACTCTCCGTCAGACTCTGCTGCTTCTGTTGTAGATTCTTCTTCCTCTTCAGTCGATTGTTTTATCTCATCGCCAGATGTTTCCGACTGTCCAGCATATTCTTCCGAATCAACGACAGATACGTCTACCTCATCGGCAGATTTTTCCGACTGTCCAGCAGATTCTTCGGAGAGGTCTCGCTCAGATTCTTCCACATCTTTGGCAGATACTTCTACCTCTTGGGCAGATTCTCCGTCAGAAACTGCTGCCTCTTCGTCGGATTCTTCAGCATCTTTGGCTGATTTTTCGTCGTCTTTGACAGATGCTTCATCCTCGCCGGCAGACGCATCGTTTTCATCGACGGACCTATCCTCTTCGATGGAATCTCCCGGTCCTTCAGTAGAAGTGGTTACATCCCTATTGAAACTCGCATCTTCTATGGAAGACAGTGTATAGTTTTGGGCAGCAAGACGAAAAGATTCGTTGTGACCAGCATCGATTTGTTGACGCGTATTAATACCCTCAAATGGGGTCTTAAATTTCTTGGGCTGCTAGAAGGTGGAAAAGGTAAAGAAATTAAAAAAAAAAAAAAAAAAAAAAAAATCAATTAATCAAGTATATTAATCTACAAATATTAAGATTAACAAAATATTAAGATTAAATTTAATTTGCATAATTTAATATTTGTAATACTTACTTTCTCTTCGTCTGAGCTTACTTCGGACGAGTCCTTATTCATGGATAAATTCACTAAAAAGTATACAAGAAAGGAAGTTAATAAATAGCTGCAGAAAGTTACAGTTACAGTTTAATACCCGGTAACAAATATTAAACTTAAGATATTAAAGAGGACAGCTGGGTTAAGGCTAGAGTCGAGCCAACTCTACAAGATACCCATTCCAATATTTTATGATCAATCAAAGAGGTGACAAAAACAAAGTAATCGATTCAATTTGATCAGTATATAGTCGGACCGATGAAAAGCTTTCGATTATGATTATGATTTAAATATTTCGCTGATTAAAACATTTTTCTAAATTTATCGAAGATCTGTAACAGATAACTCGTATGGAAGCTTATGGATAAAGTTGAACCTTGAACAACATGTGGGTTCTTCAAGCACTTCGACATACCTATATTTATTATTCTTCACTTATGCTGTAGAATATCTAGTCTAGATACATATATACTATATAGTCAATTAGTCATTTAAAATAAATAAAAATTATGAATTGTGTTTCCAAACTACCATTATATAAAATATTTAAACTTCATACTTACCTTTTGGATTAGCTGCAACATTTGCTACTTTCTCAGAACACTTCTTCTAAAAGAGTATAGATTAGTTAATAGGGTGTGTGAATAAAAACCGTCCAAAAATTCTACTCACTTGAATACCAAAGACGTTAACAGCAGCAGCATCACCTCCACCAAGTTGGTCGGTTAGAGGTGGCAACTCTAGCAAACAGTCTGGTAATTGCAATTTACAAATTATTTCATCCAGCTCAGGACGAGTGCCCATAATACCCTTACGGGTGTACATAGCAAATTGACTAATCGAGCTACGTATATCAATGGAAAGTTTGGCAACGCCATCAACAAAATATTTACAGGGATTTAGCACACAGGTGTAGTGCAAAAGAATTGTGTAGACATAAATGTAATCATCCTCAATGACTTGATCCATTGCGTTTAAGTCGGGTTCAAACAGTGGATAGAGCACTGCAAGAAATAACAATTAAGATAGGCTATAGTCGAGCGAGCCGACTGTAAAAGACCCCGTACTCAGTGCAGCGTAAAGTTTTCCCTATCAATAAGGAATTTTTCGATCAGGATCAAACTTGGTGAGCATATTTGTTGTGGTACTATGCACATAAGATGTGAGTTTGGTTGCGTTGGCGCAACTAATACTAGAAGACTTCATATAAATTCTTTACTTCCGACCGGTTTGTCCTATGGGAGCTATAGAATATAGTTAGCCGATCAGGCATAAACTTGGTGAGGATAGTTATAATGGTAGGGCACACATAATGTGTGAGTTTGCTTCCAATTGCTTTAGTAGTTTCGAAGTTATGGATTGTCTTCATCATATGCGGAGACGGTAGGTGGCGTGGCATCAATTTGAAGGTAACTTGGATCTGCTCGCGCAGGAGACTGAGGTTCATTCCACATTTAGTAGCTCCAGCTCTAGTCTGAGTCTTTGAGAGCCCGGCATTTATACGGAGAGACGAACAGTCAGACGGATAGATAGATGTAGATGGATATATAGACGGACAGACAGACAGACGGATAAATAGATGGAGAGATAAACGGACAGACAGACGGATACATAGACGAATATATATACGGACAGATAGACGGACAAGCTGACGGACAGGCAGACGGACAGACAGACGGATAGACAGACGGACAAACGGATAGATAGACGGACGGACAGACAGATGAACAGACGGACAACAGGCGGACAGACGGACAGAAAGACAGACGGATAGACAGGCGGACACTACTACATCGCATCATCAAAAGCCGCCGTCTGCGTGCTCCGCAGACTTGCACTCTGCTTGACTACGGGGTATAACAACTGAAATAAAAAGAAGTTGAAATTGTGTCAATTCTTTACCTTCCATGAACTTCAGATATGAGACATGCTGCTTAGTTGACGTCTTGTTAATGTGCTGCAAGCAGAAACGAGCGAACGCCTCGAAACTGGTGTCTTCCAATATTTCTGCCTGGTTCCACATGATATTGAAGCTCCTAACCTATAAAACACACACACACACACACTTTGGTCGTGATTGCAATAGAAATTTGTTAAGAACTTACCCATATAATGAGCAAATTCTTCCACTTTGCAATCGTATTAATATTTTCTTGTTCCATTTTTCTTTTTCTTTCAAAATGTCAAAATGTTTAATGTAAGATGTCAAAAAAAAAAACACGGTAAACAAAATAATTTACACTCTTGATGGACTTTTGCGTTTTACGAATATTATAAATTTTTAGTTTGTTGATTTATATTTATTTTTTCTCCGTTAATTTCAGCATTTGATGTTGTCGAATTGAAATCTCGTTTGTTAATGATGAAATGCTGTGTCTTACAAAAGCCTCGTCAACTTTCTTGGCCTACTTGGATAGCAAAAAAGTTGAGCCTTTTGCGTCTTTTTGACATGCGGTGTGACAGTGTTCGAAAACGTCTCAATTTAAGTTCGATTAAAATTACTACAAAACATTGTTGCCAAGTTTATCGGGTTTTGAAATGCCTATGAGTCGAATAGCCCTAGAAAATGGTAAAAGTAAATACATTTGTTTTCTTATTAAGACAATTAAAGGCCATTTTAAAGTTCTTTAGGAGGTAAAGGTATTAAAGGTACACAATCAATCATTTGTATTGAAATTAGTGTTTTGGTAAACTTAAATTTTGGCGGGCTGAAAAATAGTGCTGTGGCAATACTAAAAGTATCGATTTGCTTTAGAAAGCCATCGATAAGTTGTGAAAGAAAGCACAAATCATGATAGCACATGTTATTTGGAGAAAAATTCTAGCGCTAACCGGCTTAATATACCCTGTACTTCTTTTAGAGCAATCACAAAGCAACAACAATGTTTCTACACTAACTATAAATTAGCCGATTATTATCATGTATTCTTGAGCAGCATCATCAACCGTCCATATGAGCACCTAGAACTTTAAGAGCTAGAGCTCCTTCGTGAGCAGATCCAAGTTACCTTCAAATTGGTGCCAAGCCCCCTACCGTCTCCGCATATGATGAAGACAATCCATAACTTTGAAACTACTAAAGCTATTGGAAGCAAACTCACACATTATGTGTGCGCTACCATTATAATTATCCTCAATAAGTTTCTGCCTGATCGGCCAACTATACTCTATAGCTCCCATAGGACAAATCGGTCGGAAGTAAAGAATTTATATGAAGTCTTCTAGTATTAGTTGAGCCAACGCCACCAAACTCACATCT
The DNA here is from genome assembly GCA_035046005.1 of Drosophila acutilabella. NCBI lineage: Eukaryota > Metazoa > Arthropoda > Insecta > Diptera > Drosophilidae > Drosophila > Drosophila acutilabella. Next base: position 3,063,370 of record JAWNOK010000020.1, read on the forward strand.
TATGTATATGATACCATAACAACTATCCTTACCAAGTTTGATCCGTATCGGAAAACTATAGCCTATAACTCCCATAGGACAAATCGTTTGAAAATTCCACATTTGTGTGGAAAAATACGCACTGCAATGAGTATAGTGTCTTTTACAGTCGACTCGCTCGACTGTAGCCCTTCTTACTTCTTTTAGTAATACAAGTTTTTATTCAAAACCAAATTTAAGAAATAAAAAAATTATCCACATATTTTACCATCATAAGCCGCATTATTTCTTATTGTTAAGATTTATTAAATATTTCAAAATACTTTTAATTTTAAAAAGCACATAAATATGTGTAGAATTGTTTAACTTTTAAAATCTAGTAGTATTTGTAAATTAAATGAAAATAGTTTAAACAGTTTCACACTTTCGTTCCCAAAATTCACATCTTTTTCTTTTGGCTTTAAACAAAATTTCCAATTTGGTGTATCAATGTCTTTCAGATTTGATTCGGACTTAACAGATGGCGAATACTTCGGCAAGTTATTAAACTAGAATACCCTTTAGTGTATATATTTAATTAATTTTGTGGTACAAAATTACAGATCCATTTTTTCTACGCTCTGGCAATACAGAGGACAATCTAAATTGTACGCTTCCAGATATTCTGCAGTTTCCAAATTTTATGCGAAGAAAAAGTGTATTATATACAATAATATGCATTTTGGTTAGTATCTATCTGTTCATTATGTTGGCAGTGGTTTGTGATGATTATCTTGTTCCAGCCATGGAGCGCCTGTGTTACAGTAAGTAGTGCTTATATAGTGCTTATGTAGTGCCCTGGAAATACTCTAGACTTACTAGCCCTTAATACACCCCAAATTTAATCATGTAAATGATTTCAGCACCCAATTTAAAACACAAATGCTTTAAATTATTTAAAACAATATTTACATATCTTTTGTTTAAAATTTCTTTAAGCTATTTAATAATTTTTTTTTTGTTTTATTATTTTTTATTTATTTTTTAGCCCTACGCATGTCGTATGATGTAGCAGGTGCCACATTTCTAGCGGCAGCCACATCAGCACCTGAGCTTTTTGTCTCTGTTGTCGGCACATTCGTCACCAAAGGAGACATCGGAGTCGGCACTATTGTTGGCTCCTCAGTATTCAATGTGCTGGGTATTGCTGCGATTTGTGGTATCTTCACAGGCATAGTAAGTAGCTGTAAATTTTAAATGGATGCATGTTAAGATAACATAGGGATTCGATAAAGATAGAAATGTAGAAACAGAAAAATAGTATAGATAAGTATGTATAGGAACATAGATAGAAATAGATAGAAATTTACTGACAGAAAGATTAAAATATAAGCACATATATTATATTATATTATATAAGAGTCTAATATTATTCTAGAAGTAGGTATAGATTTGGTTAAAATAATAAGTTTTAATTTTTCAAGTGTTATTAAAGGTACAGTTTTTTGTTAAACTAAAATAAGAGAAAGATAAGGAACAAACAAAAAGGAATTTCAATTTGTAGGACAGTTTTAAAGGAGCTGTAATACCTCCACCCTGTAATGAACATACCAAAGTGCATAAAAAAAATTTTAAAAAATATAATGATATATAGTTTAAAGTATAGTACAAGATTTATATAGAAATTGTAATAAAAAAGTGTTATAAACATTTAAATTCATGCAGATTAAGTTAAAAAGTAGTTAAGAATTGGGAAATTAGTCAGAATTAGAAGTATAGTTAATATTTTGAAAGAAAAAAATTTAAAAAAATTATAACAAATCTTTAATAGCTAAATATATATTTAGGAAACATTTTTTGTATACATATTCATATTTTACTTAAATTTAATTTACCCACAGGCTACCAAATTGGATTGGTGGCCCTTGACTAGAGATACCTTTTGGTATATGGTATCTATTTTATTACTCTTCGGAGTTCTCTACGATTCAAGAATAAAACTGTATGAAGCGATTGGTCTACTGGCATTCTATGTCATCTATATAATAGCCCTAGCCTGTGATCGGCGCATTCAAGGCCTTTTTCGAAGTATATATTTTTATAGTTTCTTAGTCGATTACACATTAAAAATAAAAAATAAATTAAATGTTACAGAAGTGGATGATGAACGCGATATGCTGACGGAGGATCCATTGACAAGAGAGGAGGAGCCACTCAAGTCATTTAGGGATAATGTGTGCTCTAGACCCGAGCCAGATGATAAGTTGATCTATAAAATTTGGTGGGCTATCAAATACCCAGCCGTTGTAGTGCTGGCCATAACAACGCCCAGTGCTCGCTCAATACTCGCCTTGAGTATGCTACTGGCCGTTGTATGGATCAGCATTATATCGTACTTTGTAACTTGGTTTCTCACCATTGTTGGCTATAACATTGGCATACCCGATTCCATAATGGGTCTAACGATACTTGCTGCTGGCACCAGTGTGCCGGAAATTGTTTCATCCTACATAGTTTGCCGTAAAGGTGAGTTATCTATCAAAAATTCTTCTGTTATGAAGTTTAGAAATAGTGCTTGCACATTAAATGAAAAATACATGAGTAATATTTGTGCGAAAGGATTTTCCGATCGAATAATTATTCCCAAAGCTACAGCGACTCGAACGCAGCTGCCTTTCAGAGCGGTAAAAAGTCTCATGGGTAGGGTTCTATCTATCAGGGTTCATCTATCTATCATCCGATTTACTTCATCAAAGACTTAATGTTTGGGAATACTTTTTCCAATGTCTTTTACTCAAATTCAACATAACAAATAATTTTCTAATTTTTATACAAGCACAAAGTATAAAAAAAAAAATTTGTTTGATTTGTTTTTCAATTGCCCATAAATTGGGTCTGTTTTTGTCTATATCACTTGAATTTAGGTGTAAGCCATAGAAAACTTAATAAACTTTTATTATCGAAGCTTTTAAAGACTTTCGTTAGCTATCAGAGGCTGCACACGTGAAGTTGTGCAAATACGGAGACAGACGCCATTTTAAATTGTTTTTTTTTTTTTTTTTTTTTATTCTCAAATATTTGACGAACAAAATAATCAAAACCGCCATGAAATATTATAAAAAATTGTCATTTTGTCAACCCAATCTATGAGAAGGTCACCTTAACTAAGATTGCTAATTTAAACGTTAGTCATATACAAAATTGCCTTATCAAAGTATCTAAATTCGTTAGTATCTCTATAGAATGTCTGTCTTACTTCCGTTATACTATCGCATAACTAGCATTATGCTGTCAGTTGTAAATAACTCCAGACTAACAACTAAATACACCCAATATATTGATTAAATATCTTTAATATTAATTTTTGTTTTGTCGTTTTTTAGGTTACGGCTCTATGGCCATGTGTAATGCGATTGGATCGAATACATTCGATATATTCATCTGCCTGGGTCTACCATGGACAATTATGATACTCATAACAAACAAGGATATTAGCATTAACTCATCTGGTCTCGTAATCACATCGGGTATGCTTATTGTAACCGGATTACTGGTTTATGCGTGCTTTCTGATTACTAAATTTGTGATGGCCAAATTTGTGGGCTATACGTGTTTGGTCATGTACCTAATCTTTGTTGCCGTCTCGTGCTACATAGAAATTCGTATGCTTGGCAAAGTATGCGACATTGAATCCGAGGAATATTCGGATTATCTTAACAAATAATTTTGAATTGAGTTTATATTATTAAATTCAAATTAACTGTGTGGGCAAATAAAAATTTATTAAACGATTTTCTTTTACTTTATTTTTGAGTATCTTATAATTTCTATTAAAATATTTGAAAATTACTCTAAAGTTGTTTGATGTTTTTTTTTTTATTTTTATTAATTTTTTTCTTGGTTGGTGATTTTTGGTTTTTTGTATCTTTAAATTTTATTGAAGTTATTCGAAAATTATTTTAAGTTTTGTGCAGTTCTTAAGGAATTTTTTATTGATTAAATTGGTAAATTTTAATTCGAAATTTTTTTTTTCGGTATCTTGTAACTTTTGTAAAGATATTCAATAATTTTAATTTTTGTGTGGATTTTTTAAGACTTTTTTTATTGAACATCTACTGGGTTATTTTTAATTCGCGTTCCCTCTTATGTTGCCATTTTTTTTTTTTTTTTTTTTTGTTTTTCTTTGTTGATGTTTGTTAGTTTATCTTTTTCAATCAACGAAACACCTGTGCGCGTTATCAAGATGCGATTACTACGGTGATTATTAAGTCCTCTTTATGTTGTTAAATATTTTTTTTACTGCTCGAATATTGTTATGATAATCAACATGACACATCCTTAAGAAACATGTATTTCATTACACAAAAAAAAAGACTTAAATAATTATGAATAATATTTGAATATTTTGCTCCTCAAAAACTGCTCTAAGTTTTTATCAAATTCTTATATTTGAGACTCCAAAAATTTTTATTGAATTAATTAATTTTTACACACTGCTAAATCCGTTTAAAATTCCAAGTATTTCACGGGGAACACCATGATTGTTTAAGCATTTAATATATAGACTTTAAATGACTTTCCGCCATATTGTTAGACATATTAAAAAGCTGAGTGAGCATTGAAGACAATCGCCATATCAATGACGTCAATTAGAGGTGGTGTTATGACATCAAGAACTGACATTGTCATACTTATTCGCACACACACTTGTCTGCAGATAAGTGCTACGAAATCTGTATATAATTTATATTATTGATAAGCACTTAGTACGCACCGTTTGAAAATCAAAATAGAGGAACAGACACAGATACAGTTACAATATTAAAAAAAAAATTATAAAAAAATATAACTAACGCTAGAAATAATTCCTTAGAACTAGAGATAAACGTACATATATTAAGCACTTGAAATTAACACCTTCCGTTTCAGATTCGTAGTCATAAAATATCAGGCGATATATAAACATTTATTTTGAAATTGGAAGTTGTAGATAAATAAGGGGAAATCGATTAATGTTTTCCGGAAAAGTTTCTTTGAATCCTAAAATAATTTTTTTTCATTCATAAGCCTTATATACTACAGATAACAGCTGCATATATAGTAGACTATATGTATGTGTAGAGTATTATAGATTATTGACACGAGCCGTGGAAAAGATATTGGATGCATAAGATAATGTAATTGCGATAGGTTCGGTCGTCGTTTGCCTGGTAACACTAAACTTGGGTCCAAAATCATTAGAATCGTGATATCAACAATGGTATATAATCGTCTAAAGGGGCGTGGCCATCAGGGGTGGTCAAGTTGCTCAAGGTGCTTAAGGTGGTCGCTGGGTCAGGGGGGTATGAAACTCGTGACCATATACCCACAGCCGATAATTGTGAATTGAGTGTGGGTGCTAAGTTGGTTGGGCTTTCAAGTGTGCGCTAATCTTGATCGGGCTCTCACTTACGATGTCAACTTATTTGAGTTGTTTGCCTGATAATCGTGGGCCAAAAAAAAATTAGTACAAAAGGCTTAAGTCAGCCGAGTCGACCTTAAGAGACCCTGTACTCAGTAAAAAATAATTCAAACTTGAAATTGTCTGAACTATTACTACTACTACTACTACTACTACTACTACTACTACTACTACTACTACTACTACTACTACTACTACTACTACTACTACTACTACTACTACTACTACTACTACTACTACTACTACTACTACTATTACTACTACTACTACTGCTACTACTACTACTACTGCTACTACTAGTACTACTACTACTACTACAATACTACTATACAGGACGAGTCTCCATACATTTGCATTCACAATTTTATTTAAAAACTATATATTATTAGTAAAACAAAAAATATTGTGCAATAAAAACAATTATTTAATAAATATTTTTCAACATGATACTGGAAAAAAACTTTTATCGATGACTCGATCAAAAAATAAATAGGTGTACAGGGTTATAGAGTTAAAACACCCTCTTAGCATTTATTTTGCTATGCGGCCTATAAAACCTAGAAACAATATAATATTTTATACATATAAAAAAAAAACAAAAACAGAAATAAAAAAGCAAGAAAAACGAATTGCAGCAAGTTTAAAGTCTGATTAAAGGTTATACTTGAGATTGCCCAATAGTGGAATCATAAAAAAAAAATTTGTAATTAAGGAACGCAAATAAAACGTACTTAAACTTATATCAATGGGATCTAATGTAGCTAAATAAAAATAAATTATATTTCCACGAATTTCACACCAAACGTTAATAATTACCCCTGACTCACAGAGAGGTCAGTACACAACGGCAAATGAATTTATTTCGTAGGTAAAACCTCCTTAAACGGTCCAATAAATTATATTTAAACGATTACAATCAAAAATACTTGTTGAATAAATCTGAGTATTGTTTGGTCGTTATTATTTTCGTTCAATTGCTTAGCTGATTCCATATAATTATCAATATTTGGAACTTTTCTTTAAATAAACTTGAGATTAGACAAATCTTATTTCTCAGTTTTGCCATGATTCAGTGAAAAAAAAACATTCAAGTATCTTCAAGTATATAAATCTTTCTAAATTAGTTCTATTTTAAGTAGAAATATGTTTGGCATGATTCAGGGAAATATTTAAGTTACTTTAATGGGATGAAAGTCTTTAAAGCTAGGCAAATGTTAACCAGAATTTACTAGTTTACTTAATTTAGTAATAAAATGGCAAAAAAAACATATAAATTTTAACTTTTGAAGAAGGAGACAAAATGATCAGGAGACAAAGTATCTTGAAAAGTTGTTTCTTTGGCAGAGAGTTAAAAATAAAGTAATGACTATTTAAAGTTCATTTAACATTTCTATAAATTTATGTGTTTAATAAATTTATTGTATAATAAATATGTTATATGTATGTTTAATAAATTTATGGAAATATTATATGAATAGTATAGAACTGTGTCAGTGCAATAGATCCCCTAGCAAAATAGAACCTTGTGCAGGGAGAGCAAACAGAGAAAGTAAACAAATAATAGAAAACGAAAATAGTGAAAGATTGAAGAGGTAAAACAGTTCCAGATCAGAGATTTTAAAAGAACCTTTGGTATAGATTATTAGCAACAGTTACAAAAATTCTAGAAATATATTAAAAAAGACAGAAGAAGCGAAAGTAGGTGATAAAAATATGATTTAGTTAATAAATAAATAAAGATCTGTATGTTATATGACACTTCAAAATGTTAATTTCAAAATAGTGGTTGCTGCTCCAACACACATAACACGAAGCTCCCAATCGCAGATGGGATACAGGATAAGCAGGTGGGAGGTGTTAGGGACTTGTTAGGCCATACAGTGACTATTTATAGAGGTGGACCTCTACAGTAGATCGTATCATGGATGAATTTCGCTATACCCTGAGGTTGCAGTTCGGAAATGTCTAAGAACCCATTGAAGAGATAGGCTGCTAGACAGCGATATCTTTTTATAGCCACAGTCAAACATTTTAAAGAGGTATTTAATTAAATCTTTTTATATACAAATATACAATCCTTACATCCTATCCCAACTTCCACTTCACACGCTGTATATCAGTTATCAGCATCATATCAGCATCCGGCGGATAAGAAAGTTAAAAAAATGGTATAGTATATAATAGTGATAAGTTTGATTCCCATATCTGTGGACATTAATTCGAGCAGTCAAACTGTCTATCAGCATTATATTATACAACTCGTGGGGAGCTTAGTTTTTTTTATGCCACTGTTTTTTTTTTTTTTTGACAAAAATTGATTTATGGAATGGGACGGCGACTACGCCATTGTTAGAAAGACGTGACGTCACAACGGTACCTGATACCGGCGCTAGAATAACAAGTATGACGTCCATGCAGAAAGACAGCTGCAAAAAAAAAAGGAAAGAAATTAAAGAATGAATTGATATGGACATCAAAGTCATGCGAATAGCAAGAAAAGTACAAATATAATCCAAGAAGTGTGCTGATTTGATTGACCAAGGGTAATCACAGAGATATGAAACAGAAATAAATATAAATAGAGTGCAATACTTACACTTAATAAAGCAAAAAAAAGTAATGTTTAAGTAGTTGATGGCTTTTAAGTGGAAACTAAAATTGTTAGCTACTAAAATAAAAAAAAAAATTATTTATTAAATTAATTCTTACTCTGTATATTTTTAGAGTTTAAATAAAATATTAAATATTCCATATTTACTCATAATATTATTTTAAGATGCACTCTGAACTTCTAACTGCACTTTTTTGGGCAGTTCAATCAATCAAACGGTTGAAAGCATTTGTTTTCAAGTGATCAATCAGTCAGCTTGATTGATCGATGCATGAATAGTTTAAACAGCTAGTCGGAACGATATGAGAACATATGGAACGGCAATGAATAGATAGTTGATACAGTTGACTGAAACGAGCTGAAAATAAGTGGAACAGCAGAAATTTCTAAGTAATAAAATTGCACATATACAAAACGAATGAGCACATAACTCAAATAATTAGTTGTGGAACGAATGGAATAGAAATAAATCAAACTGGAAAATTATTTGTAGCTTGGAACGAATGGGAATTAGTGAAATAAATATTTACTAAAACATTTTAGTTGCAGTTAAGTTCGAAAAGCATTTAAGCTAATTTCATATTCGCTTGGAACGAAATGGAAGCTATCGAAACAGTCAATTAGGGTTTCAATATGAGTCAAAAATGAATTACTGTTGTGATCACTTAAAGCAGTGTTGAAATAGAGCTAAAGGCAAAACAAATTTTTGCTTGGAACGAAATGGAAGCTACTGAAACAGTCAATTAGGGTTTCCAAATGAGTCAAAAGTGAATTTATATAATGAGCACTTAAAGCAGTGTTGAATTAGAGCTAAATGCAATAAAAATTTTGGTTTGGAACGAAATGGAAACTACCGAAACAGTCCAATTGACGTTAAAACTAATGATAAAAATAGCTTAAAAATACAATATGTAGATAATAAAGTACAAATTCATGTTAATTTGAGCTTGAAACGAAATGGAATTAAGTGAAACAGCACTTTTACAATAAAATTTTGTTGTTATGCAATTAGAAAATGTTTTTAGGATATGAATGTATAAAGAACAGACCAACAATCGCTTGGAACGAAATGGAATTAAGTGAAACAGCACATTTCACTTCATGGCTACTGTCAATATTTAGATGTATAAGTCTGCTGTTGATTTAGCAGGAATAATGACAATTAGAATAGTTCAAAATTTGACAACAAAAAAGTAAAACATTATTTAAAAAACCCAATAGAATTTGAAATTTTGACGATTACTCAAATCAAACTGGAAATACCAAAGTACCGCATAGTCATGCAAAGAAAATGCTGACAAAATTATGAAAATGGGGGAAACCAAGGAGGATTCGAAAATATTTACAATTCCTAAAGCATACCAAGTAAAACCCCGATGGAAAAAGTAAAGCTTAAAAATAAAAACAAAAACAAAACACGCCAACAAATCGGAGGGGAGGGAGGTTGTAATACAAATTGTAAAAGCACAAACTGAAATTGAACTTTGCACAATCATAGCGATACCTTAGCAAGATATAGGGAAGTACATTCTGAAAGTAATTAATGGAGAAATCGCTGACGTTTTTCGTATTTGTTTTTGCTTTTTATCAAGTGATCATGTTCGAACAGAACTAATCAGGATCGAAAAGAATAGTAAGTAGTATAGTATAGTTAAGTATAGTATTTGTAGTGAAGTGCATTTGAGTTTAATTAAATGATTGCATGAAAGTGAAACGAGTGAATGTCCGGTGTGTAACAATAATCGAATATTCAGTGATCAGTGATCAACGATCAGTGATCAGTGATCACTACTGTTAAGATCTGTTAAGATAAACATGTGAGTTTTATAAATAGGTTTTTAAACTACATTTTCCAGCTAAACATGAAAATACCCAAAGCGTTTTCAATTGATTACATGAAGTTGATACAGACACACACACGTACTTACACACACTCCCACACACACACACACACACACACTGGGATAGTCGGTGAGCTATTCGCTTTGGCACATACAAATGAGCTTGAGCTTCAAGTTGAGTTTTCTATTACTGCCGGCAAAATAGATTGATAAACTGTCGGGCTACAAAATTGTTATTGTTTTTTTTACTTTTTTCTTATCAGAGCGGTAACTGCTCTATTAATGAGCCCACACATGCCAGAGCAGAGCGTTACATACTCAGCTGTCTGCTGTTGGAACTCAACTTAGTACAACTCAAAATGTATCACTCAAAAAAGGGCTCGACCTAGTAATACCCTAAGCACACAGAAAATGCTTATAATTATTAAATTTTTTATGGCTTTTAATTGAAATAGTAAATTCGTTACTGTAACTAGTTGATTCTTGACTACTTCACATTGACTTTAAGCACATAAATTAATGTTTTTGCACTTAAGTATTTACGTGACCAGCACAGACATTTACTGTACGTGGCAGCGACGGTTTTATCTTTGATTTGATCATGAATCATTTTAAACATTTGTTTAGCAAGTGTTAGGAAACCTTTAGCATATATCGACACTACAATTTTAATCTATTTTTTAAGATTATACATTTTTGGGACTGGGACTTTTTTCATATCAGATGATCGAAAAAGCCCAACGATATAAGAGAGGCTGTCTACATTCTTTAAAGCCTGTACTCAAGAGATATATAGGTTTGTTGACAGTAAAATGTGCACAACAAATCCCATAGACCATAAGGACTAGAGCTTACATACTAGCAGAAAGTTTCAAGCTGGTACAGGGTCTTAAACAGCTGCCCTGTTTGACGGCAGAAGGACCTATGTGAAATATGAAAGAATTTTTCTTAAAAAAAATAACACAAAAAATAAATTAAATTTTTCCGCTTTAATAAAAGCAAAAAATTTTATGAAAAATTGTGACCCTATGGGTGTAACAATATACCCACATCTGCGCTATTACGGGGTATAATCAAGTGCAGCAAAAGAGCACAACAATAACACGAGGACTCAATGCCACTGTCAAACCAAAAATGAACTATCACAAGCACATACACTCATACAAAAGTTAGCTCATATCACTAATGTAATACACACACTACTCTCACACACACTCACACAACATTATCGAAATGAAAATCAGAGTTCTACAAAAAGAAAAGTGAAAAACGCTTTGCGAGTTGAAAATATTTAAATGACACTTGTCTACAGTTGGAGTTATCATCGCATAATACAGCGATCGCTAACGCTGCCGCTGTCGCTAACGACGCCGGGTCGTCAACAGCAGCGACTGCGACAGCGCTGCGGCGTTAGCGACAGTGGCAGCGGCTGAGGCAGCGACGCCGGCGTCGCTGTTTATTATTAAGACGCGCGCGCGCTGCTCACACTTAATTAGTTGTGCGATACAATTCTAGCCAAGCGGTTGCCGTTGTCATTTTAGCCGACTGCGAAACGTATTTTCGAACTCGAAAAATTAACCCAAAATAATATGCAACAAAACACAATTAAATGCAGCAACCGAAGCAAGAAATAAATTAAATAAAAAGCGACTCCAAAGCGACTACAAAACGACTCCAAAAGCGATTCCGAATAAATGTTTTTTAAACGCGTTGCGCATTCGCCGTGTGTGTTATAAGTTTGTTTACCGAAAATCAAATAATCAAAAATAAAAACAAAATACGCATCATTTTGTTTCTGTGTTTTGTGTGCTTTTTTTTGTTTGTTTAACAATTTTTTTATTTATAAAATTTTAAATCAAAATCAAAGCAAACATTTTTTTTGGGGGGAATTATTTTGTGTAGAATGTTGAAAAACGCGCGCCTTTTGCTTGGCGTTTTCATATTACTTGCCAGCCTCTTAGCGGATACACAAGCAACAGGTGAGTAAATAAAATTTACTAACAAAACAAAAAGGGTAGAATTATATAAAAAAATTAAAATAAAACAAAAATATGGTAACTTGAAGAAAAACTTGGCAGCTGAAAAATCGCTGTGAATCCCAAAGAAAACAAAACCAAACTATTTCAATGGATCGATTGGAATTTTAACAACTTCTTCGAGCAGATGTGTGTGTGTGTGTGAGTGTGTTTAAAAAATAACAAAATGGCAATTAAATAAATACCACAGGGTATGTTCAACTTGGTGCTCAACTATTACACCAGCTACTAACAAATTTTAAATAAAATAAATTAAAAGTAATTTCACTGAGTGTAATAATATAAATCACTTAACTATTAAATGAACTTTAGATAACTATTTTTAATGCTTTAAGCTTTAATGTCTGTTAATTGAAATAGATATTCAAGACTACAGCAAGCCTATCGTAAAGTCAATTTAAGTTGCCTAAGTAAACTAGTTTTTAAAAATTAAAAATTACAGTTTTTAACTCAGGGTTTTTTAAGATTTAAGCAATATAAAAGAAAAGCTTTTTAAATAATTTTTTATTATAAAGATACACGAGAAATGCGTATCTTAATGGACTCTTAGTAGCTTTGTTTTAACCCTCTCAAACCAGCCAACACACCCTTTTTTCTTCACTCTTCAAACCATTTACAACTTTAATAAAATATATACTAAATGTTAATAAATTGTCATTAAAAGTGTTTAAGCTTAACTTCATTTCAAAGCTTGGAAAACTCTAGTTTTGTTTTGTCACTTGACAGTTAAATCAGTTAAAATACTTACACTTTTTTTGTGTGTAGAAATGCTAATTTAACTGACTTTATGTGCTTTCTAAAAAAAAACAAACAATAAAATCTATAAAAATACAACAAATTGCTTTTTAAAACTAACAATTCAATTTTAATTTATTATAAATAAGTTGGGGTATTTTATGCAAATGTTAAATGTAATTTTTAGAGGGCATATAGCTATGTAAATTATTTTATAACAAAACTACTGATCTCTAAAATGTTTAAAGAACGCTTTTTAATCGTTTAATATTTAGTAAATTTTATGCAAGTACCTTGAACTTTTGTTGCATTACAAAAGTATTGGTTTTGGGTTTAGGCGACTTAAAGGTCGTATAACAAAAGAGCTTTTGGCTTGATCGGTCGAATAAATCAATACAACGATTAATCAGGCAGCGCTATAAAATGTATATATAACAGATATACTTATATATAAAATATGCCAATCATTATGCTGATAAATTAGCACAACTTTGGTCTTGATTTCACTATCTCAGATGCTTCATCAATGCTACCAACAGCTGCCACAATTCACAAAGCATTAAGATCTAGAACCAATATACATATGTATATACATTTATTTATATATGGTATTTATATTTAACAATTAATATACCCCTATAAATATAGACATATAGCGCTTTCAATTTTGCAACCTTGCACTGTGTTTACGATTCGTTCTTATCAAAATTTGACTACTGATAATAAAACCCCCCCAATTTTATTCCGCTATACTCCCAGCCAATTTCCAGCTGACAATTGTCGGATACTACTTGGAATTCTATTTTTGATTTATATACAAAGATTTTCATTCAGGCTGTATATGATTATAACTAAACTACAATATATAAAGTGCATGTAATAGTTTATTTTATAGAAGATTTAACAACCGAAGCAGTTCATTTAGTTAAACAAATTTTTAAAGCCACTAGAAAAACTTTTAAAATGATTTTACATCAATAACTAGTTTATAACACTTTTAATTTGTTAGTTAAAATTTAATTTGATTTATGTATAATCAAATGATGTGAGCTGAAAAAGCTAAAATAAATTACCTTAAATTATTAAAAACTATGTGCTTTTAAGTGAAATTTATTTACCAAACTTTTAGTACTGTTTAGCTCTCTAAATTGAAATATAAAAAAATGTGCAATCTATTTTAGATTTGAAATTTAGTTTATCTTCAATTTATGAACCATAAACAAGTTGGGAAAAAAAAAAAAGATTTGGTAACTCAGAGTGACGAGTAGCAAGCTCATCAATAAGATCATAAATCTTAGTTCTAACTCATTAGACAACACTTAATACCATTTAAACACTAGTGACATGATTTAAAATCTCGTCAACTACTTGAAGTGTTTGGCACTTCACTACATTTGATTCTATTTTCGATTATCTAATGGAATTGTGCACAGTGTAGTGCTGGGCAACATTTCATAATTATATAATTATTGCATATACACAGAATTCGTTACGTAGTAATTACAATCATTAGACAATTATTTTTATTAATATTTTTACATTCAGCATGAATGAAAAACTCTTGGTAAGAGGTGAATTCCCTTATTCCTTGAAACTTATCCCATAAATCGAACCTACTTAACCCACAGACCTCGCTCAGTACGCCCACAAATCGGTTGGCCATATCTATAAATGAAAGTTTATAAGAAAACATTATTATTTGTTGATGCCAAGCTCAAATCCAATTTAGCTGGAAGCATGAAAAGGCAGAATTCAATTTTTATTATTTTTGTTTGATTTGTTTTCGAAATCTCTTTGCTGGAATTTGAAACTTGGAGACTTTGTCTCGGTCGGTAGCCCTCTCCCTCTCCCTCTCCCTCTCGCTCTCTGCCTCTCTCTCTGTCCCTTTCTATCAGACGTCTGTCGTATAAGCCAAAGTTCAATAATTTTGAGAGTCATGCGTTTTCCCACAGCATCGTTTATGACGTTTGCATTCGGCGTAGCTAACTGCTTTTTAGACCCTGTAGCTACAAAATTTAAAGGGTGCTTTGGGCTGGTTATCAACAAATTAAATTGATAGTAAAACTTTTGCTGTTAGTTATTTTTGTTTAGTTATGCGTATTTTGATTTTCTTATTGCTATAAATGCACAACTCGTAAACTGCTTGTCAAAACTTAATCAAATTCATAACTTTAGTTTTAAATGCCTTTAGCTATGGTCAAACCTAATTTGCTTAAAATGTATTAGGTATTTTATAAAGCTGTCATAGCACCAACCAGTCATTAGTAGGCAAACCTGAGCGGTTCGTGGAGCAAATGAAATAAACTCATCTTATTAGCATGATTTGATATATGTAGACTATAGTTGGCACCAAATTGGATTAGTAAGACAGAGAGATCGGTCAAAAATCTGTGATTTGATTAAAACATTTCACTTATCTCAAAAGTTACTAACATTTCGGGCTCATAGTAAGCATAATTATGTGGAGTAACTTAAAAGTAGTCTGCTTCGTACTTAATACAGGGTCTTTAGCAGTCGATTCTATAGCCTTTCTTTTTCTTTAGAGTTTATATTACGTGTATTAAGCTTCTTTTCATTTATATGTCTAGTTTGTCTAGTTTTGTCTTTGTTTGTTTTTATTTTGTGTCTGTCTCTGTTTTTGTTTTTGTTTTTGTTTTCATTTTCGTTTTGTTTTCATCGGCTTGTTGTTGTTTATTTCTTTCGTATTAGTTTTATTTGTATAATTTTTCTCTCTTCTCTTCTCATTTTTTTTTTGTTTTGTATTGGATGCCGGCGCATATTAATAATCATCTCTGGTATTTGTCGAACAAACAGTCAAACAACCTACTAACCAACCGACAAAATGCCAGACAATAAGACAGACAGACGGACAGACAGGTGGACAGACGAGCAGACAGAGCAGACAGCGCCCTCGTTTGATGCCAAACACTAGACAACAAAAACAAGTTCAATGTTGAGATAAAGTTGACGTTTCTCATGACTTTATATTGGACAAATATTGTGCTTAGAGACTACAACTAAAACTAAAACTGAAAACTAAAGAATTAAATGAGCTAATAGTCTAATTTCATTAAATGATATCATTAATGAGCTGTAGTTTAAGGTGTTGTTACCTAGGGTGTCGTGTCCCAGTAGTGTGCAGCAGTAACAGTACTATAAATTGTTTAACTAAGTGATAGAATTACTTCAGGGGTGTTTAACTAATTTAAAACAAAAATAAATTTATTTAAACTATGCTTAGGATTGTCATTAATCGATCTCAATGTTTTTAAATGGATATATTATTGTTGCTAAGCATTAGCTTTTCCAGTAAAATTTTGTATCTTATTTTATTTAAGTTTAAAGCAGTTTTATTAATTTTTCTACCTTAATCAAATAAAAAGAAAGTAAAAAAAAATTATTAAATTGTGTAACTTCTGCTTTTAAATTCAAATGAAACTTTTTGTTCCATTCCACTTGTTTCAGTTCTTTTTAAGCTTGCTATATTTTACCATGTTTTGAATTTAATAAATTTATTTAATAATTTATTAAATATTTTTTCAACAAGTTTATTTTCAAAACTTTTAAATTAGTTTCAGTACACTCCTCAACACTTTTCTGCAATCCATTTCATGTTAGTTCAACGAAGTGCCTTCCCTTTAACTTTATTCGTTTCATATCCACTCTGTTCCACCCGCAGTAACAGTCCCTACTCCCCTTACAACCGTTTACACTAAACTTGTTCTCATTAACATTTAATCAATCTTTGCTATGCACATTCCAATGCTCTAACATTCCTGTTCCCATTCCATTCCCTCTTTCTCCATTTTCCATGCTCATAATTTTAATTTCACTTAATTTCAGCAAAAGTTGTTCAAATCACTCGAGTTACACGAGCTAGTGAAGGGTAAGGGTAGGGAAAGGGGGAATTTAATGATTACTTTTGTAGTGCAGTGTTAAACAATCGCAAATGTTTATTTAACAACAATTAGCAAGCAGTTTTCAGTCAGCTTGGGAAACCGATTGATTTGCATTGAGTCGCAACACGATCAGAGAAACGAGTTGCCAATTAAACGGCAAATTTGCAACAATATTTATAAAACAAAAATTAACAAAAAGTTTACAAAAATAAAACATAATCATTGTGTTAGTAATGAGGGACAGTTGGGGAGCTAATAATACTTAGTTAAATATTAAATAAAGAAAATGCATTTCAGTCTCTACTAATAAAGTTTTAGGGGGTCTGCTTAGTTTGGGGTAGAGAGTTTAGCAGGTGCATCTCAATTTGATTAGTCTGTGCCGTACTGTTTAAAGCAAATTGTTTGATAAACTAGGTCACACTTCTAACACAAAGTTACAAAGCCAAGCCACAGGGTACCTTAAAGTCTAGCACACTCCACGGCAGCCTTTGATGTCCCGTCGGCAACTTTTAGTGTCTCAGGTAATTATGGCAAACATGGAAACGCTTATTGATTGCAAATCGAGTGATAAATTGCACAATAAAATGCATCAATGGATAACCGATATCAGCTGATCGAGCAGTACAAATACTAAGGGGCATATGGTGGTGATTGCAAGGGGGTGTGGCTAAGGGGGTGTGTAAATAGTAGCGCCAAGGGAACTTCCCTAATTGTTCTTAAATGCGTTGCAAATTTCCGCATAAAAAAAACTTATAAAAATAACTATTTTTTATTAATTGCGGTTAACTGGGGTTTTAGCGACGCCCTTATGGGTATTTCACCGATCAGATCTGATCTGATCGTATCCGACCTCCATAATCAATGGGCGTAACCCCAGCCAACCCCAGTGCTTAGCGACAGCTGTCAACAGGTTCAATAAACTTGTTTGTGCGCAGCTGAGCGCAAGCTTTAAGTTCACACACACCCTCACACACACACAACATGCACACCCTCACACACACTTTAAATTCGTCACCTGTTGCATGCTCTCCGAAACAAAACAAACACAGCACAGCGATAAAAGGCCAAAAGGGCCGGTTTCAATGTTAATTGAAAACTAAATATTTCGGATAGATTTTTGCAAATTTTGCAGGGTAGCAGTGGGTCATGGGGTGTATTAGCTACCATATGAGCTATGCGACTTATTGTACTTCTTAAAATCGTTATGTTATATTAACGATTAATGATTATTTTTTGTTTCATTCCATTTCATACCAACTACTCCATTCCAGTTCGTTCCACAGGTTTCCATTGCATTTCTTTTCATTGCTCTCGTAAAATTTACTATTAGTATATCAGCAATTTGCTCTTATCAAATAATGTTTCACTTTGTTTCATTCCATTTCGTTCCGCTTTATTTTATACCATTTCATTTTGTATACACATATTTACTTGCTCATATAACAATTTGTTTGTTTTTGTTGTGAAATGTACAATCTTAAGACACAATATAGTGTTTCATTCCATTTCGTTCCATCTCACTTTTTCTGATTTTACTCAGACTTTTCATACGTTTTTATCAACTTTACTTTTAACTACGTCAATGCTATTTTTAATATCAAGTTACCCAGCCTGACACATTTTTACAGGGTATTAAGTCATGAGCATGCCATCTAAAAACTGAAATTCTTTAATTTCTAGTAACAAATCTCCCTAACTGTAATCATTAACAAGCAAATTCAAATACTGATTGTTTTCATTTCCAGGGTAGCTACTAGGCGACCCCTCTTGTTGTGCCTTTAATGCCATGCTTCAATTTCACGTTTATTGAGTTTTATTTAATTATGAATTTATGTCTGATTATAGCCGTGGGTTAATTTTATTGTTCTCGGCTTAAGTCGCAGCTGCAGAAGACATGCAATTTAAGCAGCGCCAACAACAAAAAATAAAAACAATAAAAAATAGTATCATAAAAACAATAACAACAATAAAGTGAGCATTAACAAGTTGGTGAAAAGCTACCGAGCGTATCGCACGTGCTGAAAGAGTTTCAAGCGAGAAAGGTCAAAATCAAATACCAAAGTGTTATTATCAGTTAACAATAACAATGAAGAAGTCAAGGGATGGCAATAGCCGACGACTTAATACCCTACAAATGTTAAGCCATTGAACATTTAACAGCAAGCTAACATTTTATAATTCATGTAAATGGATAAAAGTATGAGAAGGAGTAAGAGGGAGAAAGGGAGTGATGGAGAGAGGGGAGAGTGTGAGTTTGAGAGGGAGAAATATAAAAGAGGGAAGCAAGAGGGTAAGGGGTGTGAAAAAAGGGAGAAAATATTAATCAAATAAAATTTAGTTATTACCTAGTAAGAATTACAATTTTAATGAATTATAATTTTTAATAATTTACCACTTACTTAATCCATATACCCCTAATTACACAGAAACTAACAGCTTTAATTCATTACATATTTTATTAGAAAATAATGAAAATTTTCAACCAACATGATACAACCGAAAAATCAATTATTTGTAATATTATATTGACAATTTATTCATTTATTATTAGACAAGCTTGTGTTTGTTATTAAATGCATTGAAAATTATATTGAAAAAGTTCAATTAATTAAACAAATATGAAAGTAAGATTCAAAATAAATTAAAAGAAAATTTTCAATTTTTTTTACTAAATTATATGCAAATTTCATTATTTATTTTCCATGGAAAAAATTCCTAGACAGAGTTTGTAAACTATTTTATGTTTTTACTGTAAATAATAGCTCTATAAAAAAAAACTCATTAAATTCTTTGCAAATTTCAACAGAAAGACATAAAACATTTCCAAAAAAAAAAAACAGATAAATTCCCCTTGGTCAAAAAAATGATAAATAAATTACGAACAATTATTAAAAGAGCTTATCAAACTTTATAGCTCAATAAAAAATAAACAAAAAACAAAAAAGAAAAAGAAAACATTGCAAAATCTGAAGAATTCCGAAAATGATGAGCACAACAAAGGATGAATCAGCTGCTCCAGGTGGGGAATAGTTGTAAAAATGGAAGAGAGCAGGAGGTACGAGTGTTGGGTAAACAGATTGCCCAAGAAAATACCGATAAGACGTGCCAATCAGACAGCAGGTCCACCCACCCGCCTGATCTCTGGCCTCTGGTTACCAGACTTATTGTGGGCAATTCATTAAAATTATACGAGTTGCAGATAAAACCAAATAAAAAAATTATTGACAGACAGCGCGCTTCGAATTTTGACTTGGACTTATCATAGCAATTACTTAGCCTATTCCCAGTAAGCCAAAAAAAAAGTAGACAAAATTCAAAAGAATGAAAAAATACGAAAAGCATTTACGATATGTAGGAAATATGAATGTTTCTCATATTTCTTCGATGACGATTCAATTTCCTGATTTGCAAAAAAACGGAACAAATCGACAATGAAATTAACAACAATCGTAATAATAATAACAATAATAACAACATCATAAAAAGTCCCCATGAAATTGGCCAATCAATGCTTTATCGAAATACATGGAAGGTATCGAATAATGTTTATGTTCCGACTTGGTTTGATTTACAATCCCTGGCAACAACCAAGTTTAGCAGTACCTCAATTACTGCGCTATATTATTGTTTATCTGCCCAAGAGTATTGTGGAACGTGGGAACTAAATGGAATTGGAATTGGCGCAGTTCAATGTCGCAAAAATTCTTGATCTTGACCTCCATTATAGTCGAAATTATCAGAGAGAGAAAAATAGAGTAGTGGGCAAATCAGCCGACTTTAAGAGACGCTATGTTTGTTGTAGTATATATAAAATTTAACAAATATAATAAATTTGTTTACGATGAAGTATTTTTATACTTATTATATAGTTATCTGATTTTAGCATCAAAAATCTATATAGTTCTATAGGGCTATTCAGTTATCTGATCTGCTAATAGCGCTGAGCGAGTTTTAGGTCTAAGTTGGGGGCCTTAGCTCTAAAAGTCCTTAACAACTGAGTCTCTACACTAAAAGAAAATTTTCAGTAATCACGTAATATAAGCTTGATTTCTTAGTATGCTCAAAAGTTATCAATTTAAGTATTATATTCTTTGACCAGTAGATCAAGTCATTTTTTTTAATCAAATATATTTTTTCCCTGTGTATATTTGATGACAGTAGTTTCTAATTAGTTATTTTTTCTCTGAATATATGTTATGATAGAATTTTATTTGGAAAAACTCTTTTTATTTTTTAACAAAACTTCAAGCCGCTCTTAAGTCTTACACCTTATTAGCGATTTTATTTTCGATTTATTTCGATTATTTTTTACATTAATTTTTTTTTATTTTTTTTTTTTACACTAATTTTTTAGTTATGCATGCATTAAAACAATCCCGAATTGCTCAATTTACGTTCTTAATTCAAGCTTGTTTTTTTTTCTCATGTTTATGCTTTATGTATTTTGTGGTTTATGGAAATTTGCATACCCTAAAGATATTTCGATTTGTTCAAGTTATTGTATGGATAGTGATATTACTTAGCTGGGTAGCAACAATCCCAACTCTACACTTGACGCACTCAGTTCCATAAGTTACATGATTATCTTTCAGGGTGACAACTTCAATCTTATCACACTGAATTAGCTTTCGTTTAACTCACTCACTCACTCACTGTTATCTGCAATTTAGATGAATGAATAACATTAGACTAAATATTTTATATATCATAAATAATATTTGTTGTTGTTCTTTTGTTTACAGCGAATAATGACACCAATTTTCTGGAGAAATCATTGAGATATTTGGATGAACAACTGCTGTTCGATATATTGCCCAGGGGCACGTGTCCTGGAGAAGAGCCCGATGCGCCTCTAGATGAGTTCCCAGAGATATTTACACGTGAGTTTTAGAAATAAATATAAATTTAGTTAAAATATTATCATAAAATAACTTTATATGTTTTATAAAATAATTAACTTTAATCAAGGTCAAGCTGACAATGTTATGAAAATAAATCGGAATTCCCCCGATGGTTTTTTCTGTGTTTTTATATATTTTTGATCAGATCTTGTAAGCTATCAAAGCTATAGCCATCAAATTTGCTATGAAGGTCTATATAAGCTTTACGCTTATCAAGCTTGTTCTCATTACTTGCCACACCCCCAACCATCCCCCAAAAAAAATTAATAACTGCATAACATTTGTGTCATGAAATATCTTATAGATAATCTGACATGAATATAAACGAAGTGCACCCTTTCCACTCGCCTCTTTTTATCAGTGTAGAAAATTCTTATTAACAAATATAGGCACTAAGATTTCATCAAATAATAAAAGCAATAACTAAATCACATTAAATATATAATATTGGACTTATCAATGATGTCATTAACACCTGCCTAGATACGATCAACACTTTTGCACTTGATTAAATATTGATGGACAT
Organism: Drosophila acutilabella; assembly: GCA_035046005.1. NCBI lineage: Eukaryota > Metazoa > Arthropoda > Insecta > Diptera > Drosophilidae > Drosophila > Drosophila acutilabella. Next base: position 3,085,338 of record JAWNOK010000020.1, read on the forward strand.
GAGAAATGAAAATGAAAAATTATTTTTGAAGAGAATATTGTTTTTTTTTTATACCATATGAAAGCTGCACTTGAACTTGTTCGTGTCCCTGTGTACAATGGTCAATGAGGTATTCCTGTCCCGTGTGTTATCACCTGTGGTCCGTGCTCACTTAACAAGTGGACGCGATAAGCTCATAAAACTGCCAATCTACAATAAATTTTTTTTTTTTTGATTCAAAAGCTTTGTGAAAACTATTTTCGAAGTCAACATCTGATTGTCTATATTTTGTTTTATATATATAAATTTTTTTTTCAAACAAGTCTATCTGATATCTCGATTATATATCGCTCTCCTTTTAACTGCTCTTCAAATCGCGGCTTCTTATCACACAGAAAAAAAAAATACCTTTAATTAAACTACAATTCACAGACATAAACACAAACACTCACCGGTATATATCTCTTAGTTTAAGTTAGACATAAGTATGTGTGTTATTAATAGCAGAATGCCAATGGTATTGTAAACTGCATAGACTATATGATAAGACCATGATAAAGACATCTATTCAACCCTTTTCAAGTTGTCTAATTACACGCTTAGTCAGCATCTAAGTTCGTTTTCAGTTTCTTAAATACTTTAGAATTGTAGATTAAATCATTTAAAATCTGTAAAAAGATTTCGAATATATTTTTATATTTTATTTCCTCTGCTTTTTAGTGGATCAGCTGCGCCAGGGCTGGGTCGTTTTGCACGTCTTTGCAGCCACATATTTCTTCATCTTGCTGGCCATAATCTGCAATGATTATTTTCTACCCACTGTCGAGTGCATCTGCGAGGATCTGCATCTGTCCAAAGATGTGGCGGCCGCGACTTTCATGGCAACGGCAACCTCAATGCCGGAGTTCTTTACCAACACGATCAGTACACTGATTCTCGAATCGGATATGGGTTTGGGCACGATTATTGGATCACTGATGTTCAACACTTTGGGTGTGGCAGGTCTGGCGGCACTATGCATAGATAAGGTAAGGTTCTTTTGAGAAGGGTCATGAGGGTTTGAAATCAAGTAGTTCATACAGTCAGGGTCATGGCATCTACTGAACCTGAACAGAAAGGAGAAGGCTTGACCTTCTTGTGACCAATCTTGTTCAGTAAAATAACCCTTACATCTTAGAGGTTATAGGAAATTTAAAAAAAAATTATAACTTGGGCACCACTTGTTATAACTGAACCCCAAGCCTCTCAAGCACCTTTATGATCTCTTATTACTTCAAACTACTAAACTTAAACGATCCACAAATGCTTACAGCCTGTGCAGCTGGACTGGTGGCCCATAGCGCGAGATTGTGTGATCTATATATTCAATACGATCGTTTTGCTGGTACTCGCCTGGGGTGGTGCCATAAGTTTTGTGGAATCCTGCGTAATGATGGGCTTTCTGGTGCTTTACTATCTGATCACATTCAACAATAACAAATTTATGCCTGCCATACGCATATTTGTCGAAGATCGCATGAACTGCTGCTTCTCCACGCGTTACGGTAAGTTTTATTAAATGAAATATAAAATTTTAAAATAATAAAATATATTCTTACCCCTCAAAAAACACTTTAGATCTAACTGAACCGCCAGAGAACAGCGCCAAGGCTCAGCTGCCCTTGAAAAAGGATCCGTTGTCGGGTGATGGCTTGTTTGTGATTAATTTTCCGGAGAACACATCGTCCATGTCTTCCACAGCCAACTTAACGCATCCCAAGAACTGTAAGTAATGCACTAGTGATGGTAGCCATACCAAAATCGATAGCAGTTGAGGTAAAAACTTATCGAATTTCCTCTGTTCTCTGCAGGGAATGGCGAAGATGATGAAGAGGATCAGATGCCAGACAGCATTTGTGCCTATCCCCATAATGCGTCGAAATTTATGAAATTCTGGTGGGTCTTTGTGTTCCCCATTAAGCTGGTACTACGCTGCGTTATACCACATCCGATGCGTCATCGTCGTCTCTATCCATTGTCCTTCATCATGTGCATCATTTGCATTGGTGCCAATGCTTATCTGATTGTCTGGATGTTAACGGCCTTTGGTGTGGCTATACACGTGCCCACCATTGTCATGGGCCTGACGTTTCTAGCCGCTGGTTCCACGATGCCCGAGGCGGTTTCTAGTCTGATCTCACTGCGAAATGGTAGGCACATGACTTATACCCAAGTTGATTAGTTTTAAAATCTTTTCTTTTCTTTTCAGGCGAGAGCGGTATTGGTGTATCGAACTCGTTGGGCGCCAACTCACTGGCGATTCTACTGTCTCTGGGGGTTCCATGGTTCGTAAAGAACTGCATGAACTATGGCACTGGGGAGAAACAACAGGTTGGCACTCAGGGCATCGAGTATAATATTATCATATTGATATTGTCGACTATTGCGCTGTTTATAATCTTAAGTTGCAGCGGTTATCGTTTAACAAAACGTGTGGGCGTGGCATTATTTACCGTTTATACAGTGTTCATTGTCCTGCAGATATTGATTGAGATGAATGTGTTCTTTCCACTTGTCTGCCCAAGTTAGGTCTCTGTTTCAACTCCCAACTTTAAGTTACAGTTTCAATTGTGTACAGTGCGAAGTTTCATGCCAACTAGCTTCTGGCTGGCACCAGAGTGAACTAAATGAAATTCCAGACGATCAAAAACAGTTTTTTGTTTTCGTTTAAAACAGTATAAAGTGCTCTCAATGGCACACAAATCCATGCCTTGTATATATGTGTAAATATTTTGCGATAATTCGGGGACTTATTTATAATATCGGCTTGGGTTGCTCTAGAGTTGCCACCTTCAATTGATATGTGCATTTCTTATGTTTATGTATTTTTTTTTCAAATTTCTGTTTTTTTTATGTTAGTTTAGGTACTCCTTAAGACTGTCTACTGTTTAGCTGTAAATAATACCAATCGCTGTACACCCAACTATATTATAGTAATACCCCTAATTGTCACAAATCTTAAAACTGTTACCAAAGCGCATAGAAGCATAGTAAAAAGTAAAAAACACACACAGAGCTTAAAGCTCCAGCAGCCAAGAATTATCAATTAGTAACCAAATGCTATTTATATACAGCAGTGTTCACGAAAATAGCATCACTCATCACTTAAAAAAGATTTTTTAAAACCGTAAACAAATTTTTTTTATTTTTCACTGTTTGCAGATTTTTTAAAAAATACTACAAGCTAGAAAAAGTTTAAATTGAATTTAAAAAAAAAATGTTTGGAAAACGTTTTGTTTTTTAAGCTACAAAAAAAATTAGCTAAAGCGTTGTTATTTTTGTGAACACCACTGTATGCACCCGCATACACCCAGCGGAGAAAAACCTGGCTTTAAGCTGCTGGGTAACTAACTGTAAATTAGCCAAGTACGAGTATATCTGTATTTATCTTATAAGTGCCCTGCGATATTTATGGCCTTTGGCTAGACTTTCCCTTAAATTATATATAGAGCTATATACTAAATTGATATCAATACTGATATTTCATAATGTCTAAACATTATTGTTAAACTAAATACACATTGTTATTAATTTATAAAATACATTTAACAACAAATAACATAACAAATTGTGATTTTCTTCTCTACATTAAAAGATACAGAAAATAAATAGATAATGACTAAAAAAAACTTCAAGTGTCTCATGGATTCTCAAGTGGACCGCGTATTGATTAGTGTTTACACACTTATGTGCTACACTGTACCTGCAAACAGGTAAGCGTACTTGTAATAATAAGAACAACAACAATTGTTTTTGGGAATTTTTTTTTATCATTTTCATTTTCTTTTGAAATGGGAATTTTTCTGTTTTCCTTATAACTCTTTAGAGTATGCCATTTTCTTGTACATCACATAAATATAAGTTGATAAATGAGATCAAACACATACTATACATATATAAATATATATATATCTTATACATATATCAAGTATACACTGAGAGAAAATACAAAGTAAAGTTGATTTAAGAAAATAATAATTATGCTAGTATAATAAAATTCACAAAACAAAAACTGGTTCGCTCTTAATGTATATGAGACTAAAATGAATGATTGATTGAATGCACTTCGCTTTGTGTATATAATTTATATGTACGATATAAAAAGTGAGCGACTTTATAATTGTTTGATGAGAGATGATTGTAAGCGATTGCTGTTAATCGTATGTATATGCAATTAGTTAATCTCATCCATAAATACTTAAAATTAATTTTGGTTTTGTTTTAGGTTGGTTTTTCTGTCTTTTTCGTTACGTTTCTTTACATATTCGTATAATTTTGGTATACTTGTGTTTTGATGACCACAAAAAAATCCAATACAAATACAATTACAATACATTTATACTTAAAAAGAGGAAGTTTTAAAAACTTTTGCGTCACACTTTCATTCTCTTCATTCTTTTATTTTAGCTTTCAAAATCTTTAACTCCAATGAGTCTTTATTACCGTCACGGTTTTGTTTCATCCCATGAACAAATCAGTCTGAGCAATTACAATTCAAATGTGCTTGCGAATTACATTTAACATCAAAGTTTTGGCTGTGTCTTAGGTGTGTGTTTGTGTGTGGGACTGGGAATTGGGGTTAAAGGTGTGTGTTTGGGGATATTTATAAGCTAATATTCAAGACGTTTAAATTGTTTGTAGCTTTTAGCTGCGTTTTAAACAACAAATTGGCACAATTATTATGACATTCATAGCGCAAACGACTAAAATTAAGTGGAGAAAACTGTAAGCTACAGTCGAGCCTGGCTAAAGTGTACCACTTTTCCAGTACTATAAATTTTGGAGTGTGTTCTCCGTAGCCAGTCTCGACTGTACGCTGTTAATACAATCTAAAAAATAAATTTAAACTAAAAATTTCAACTACTAAGCTGTTATTGACATTGACCTCAAACATTTGTTTGGCAATCCTATATGCATATATATTTATTGTAGACAGCGTTGTCGCCATTTGTCATTAGGTGCAGCAATGGTGTCCATTCTTAACGTAATAATTATGCATGGCAACGCTACCGTTTTTGCTATAGCTTCCATTATATTGACTATTGTTGCTTAGATTGTTATTGGCGCCGACATTTCCAATGCTGCCATTAGCATTACTTCCACTTCCGGCTGCCATGTTCTTGTTGCTGCTGCCGAGGCCGCTGCTCCCTCCACTGTTGCTGCTACTGCCGCTGCCATTGCCACTGCCACTGCTTGTAGCTGCTGCAGCTTTTGCTGTAGCATTGTCATTATTTTTTTCGTTACTTTTGGCCGCATCAAATGCTTTTATATGATTCTGTATTATTTTGCACGTAAACTGACGATGTTGTCCGGGCTCCTGTGGAAATGCAATTAATATATTTTCCTGTTCTGTGTAGCAATACGCACAGTGAGCCAAATAATTAGTGTTTCACACAGTTCCTTTTTGCACTAAAACTAAATTAGTCTTGGTTTGCTTGTGCGTATAATTATTTAACCCACTGTACGTATTCGTATATGCATTTGCGTACATACATTTGTATTTGTGTGTGTGTTTGCGTGTAGGTCTACATACCTTTGGCTGTATGGGAAAACAGCACCAGAGTATGAACGCTATAAATGCCACCAATGTGCCCACAAGCAATATGAAATCCTCAATAGTCTGTCACATAAGAACGTAAAAAAGCAATGTATGAAAAATAATTCAAATTGGGTTTTTAAGCCTCTGTCTCTGTCTTCATTTTGTTATTGCAATTACTGTATATTTGTGTGCGTTTGTATGCGTTCGTGTGTATGTGAGCCTATGTGCGTATGTGTATTGGTGTATGCTGGTGTGGTGCAGGTGCTTTTCTTAATGTTGCTTTGTCACTTACCGGCTCCTCGCCAAGCAGCACGTGATTTATTAGATAGACAAAATCATCAAATGGTGTCATTGTGAAAGCCTCAAGAAAATAAAAACACAAACAAATAAACGAACGGTGTCAAAAAGTGCAACTTGCACTTCGCTTTGCTTTTCAATGCGTGTAATTTGTTAGCTTTATTCGTCGAACAATAACAATAGCCACATGACACTGACAACAGAAGTTGGACACAAGTACTCTCTATCACAACAGAAAAAAAGCTTAAATTAAAAATTCGTAAATTTGCACAAAAAAATTTATGTCTGTGTGTTGAACAACGGCAGCTGCAGCGGCAGCATACGCACAGTGCTTTGCGATGTGTTTGGCGCGATATTGCCTTGGAACGCAAATTACTCAATATCGATATGAAAAGTTTGCAATATTAGAGTAAAGTATCGAAATACATCGATTCATTGTGATTTTTGGCGCCATGCAGTACAGAAATATTTTTACAAGTATCGATAGGTGCGATACACTTGTTTTTCCAGATTCGGTATTTTTTCGTAAGTACTAACGCAAGGTTTTCCATTACCACTTGCGTTAGAGTCACAATTGAGTTTGCCAGTCTAATACATATAATGCAGAAAACACAATTTTTTTTACTGGTTGCAGAGTCAAATTCAATGGAGCCCAAAGTTCCACGGTATGCTCTTTATGGGACATCGATACAACATAAATAAATACAGAATTTATTAAATGTTATTTTCTCTGGGAACACGAAGTTCTCCAATATTTTTTCGACACAAATAAAGAAGTTAAAAGGTCGCCTCTTCAGTCTAGCGTTTTAAATTTATATTAACGTTTAAAACTTATTTGAACACTATTAGCTGTTCATTGTTTACAAAATTTTCGATTCCTTTTGCAAAATTTACTCGATATATTAGTATTTACAAGTATATACTAACAAAAAACTGGTTGGTAGTCTCTGCATTAATTCCTATCGCACAAATTTCCTTCTCCCAGTTTTAAATGGGAAGAATCGCGCTTTTCAAATTTCATCGCACAAATTTCAAATTTTATCGCACAAAAGCTAACGCAACCTTAGCGGAACACGCGAACACTTAGTTGTATGTTGTCTTCGAAATTTTCGATGCTTTATGTTAATTTACTCGATGTTTTAGTATTTTCAAGTATATACCAACAAAAACAAGTTGGTAGTCCCCGCGTTAGTTTCTCGTGCTAAAATTTCATTCTCACAGCTGCCAATGATTTTGTATTGCTAAATTCAATCCCACAGAACGCTCACGCATCCGTATTGGAAATGCCCTATTATCCCATGTCTCTATTCTATAGATTGATATTGATAAAATACCCAAATTAAAATCCTTGGCACATATCGATAGCTCAAGCGATATATTTGCTAGCCCATATCGACCCGATAGTTGGCATACCACAGTATGTGCAAGAAAGACCAGAGACCATTAAATATTAGTGAGCATATTCTGTGGCGCAATATTTAAATAATATTAATATTGAACTGTAACACATCACATGAAAACATTTAAATTGTTTGTATGCTAAGCTACCGTATAATTTTCGGGCCCAAATCGTATTTAAACGCAAGCGAAGTACAGGGGTGTGTCAGTGTTTTGGGGCAACAGCTTGTTGCTTTTGCTGTGTAGCGGTAACGCAGTAACGTTTTATATTCTCCGTGCTGCCACCTTGATATATAAATATATCGATTTACATATAAAAAGTGCAAGTGCATATCGATTTACAGCGATACATCGAGAGAAAAATATATCAAATAACAAAACCAAACGAAACGAAACAATCAAGCGTGGCAATCAAACGAAACGAAACGCATTTAAATAGCAGACATATTGTACACGAAAAATAAAAAAAAAAAATTAATTAATATTGTTTATAAAAATATGACGGGAATGATGATAAATTCAACGCAATAAAAAAAAATTAAATAAAAATTATGTGTGTTAATTGCAAGTGACAGTTTTAACTGCCAAATTGGAAAGAGAGGGAGAGTGAAAAAAAGGGCACACGCAAACACACTCACACACAGAAACGAATGTAGCAACAAACGCTCACGTACGCTTGCACACAGACACAGGACCAGCTGTTGTGTTGAACAACGACTAAAAAGAGGTTGACATTAGCGGTACATTTACATGTATTTGCTTTGGTAAGCTGAATCAATACGATTTATTTGCGCTTATTTGCTATGTTATTGTTTAGCACCCTATTTATCTCCCTATTTGCTATTTCCTGCTCTATTAATGTTATTGTTGTTGTGCTACTGTGTGTCCAAAACTAATTTCAATTAATTATTCAATGCCAATAATTGAGCATTTGTGGCCAAGTGCAATTGCAACTGCACCTGTTTCCTGTTGATGTACTTAAACTAATGTGTTTTTTTTTTGTATTCTGTTTGTTTTTGTTGTTCCTGCTGCTGCTGCTGCGGCTTCCTGCGTAGCGGCAGAGGTTTATTGACCGTACAAGTGAGAGAAAAAATACAATAAAGTGCGCAGTGTATGTGTGTGTTTGTGTGTAAGATAAGACATAATAAGTGTGTCACACAGACACACGGCGACAACAAGAATTTCACGGCGGCTTTTGTGTCTAAGTGGAGCAAAAACTTTTTGCTTATTGTGATTGTATTTGCTCATAAAATGATAGTATATGTGTGAAAGGGAAAACTCATGTATGCATGTCAAAAAGCAGCACACTAACACACCACACACATACACACTGACAGGTTGCTGTCAGTGTCATTTGACGAAACTCTCAGGCGCTCTCTGCTCTCAATCAATCCATCTCGCTCGCGCGCCTGCACAGTCACCTTAACGGATTCAGTTTTTTTTTGCGCTGTTGCTCCTTGCACACCTCATGTCAACTTTGAACGCTTGTTTATAATTGTGCATAGTTTTGAAGGCATTTAAGTGGCCTCTGCCGCAGTGGTGCATGTGGCGCCACCTTTCGACCAACCGCTTGCCTACATTCAGGCGCAAGCAAAAGTGTAAACACACACGCACAAGGCTGCCATAAAGACCCACACACCACCCTTCCCTCCCACCGTTGACATTTGTCTTGTTGTATGTTAAGTCTATGCAAGCAAATAAACACAGCAATTACTTGAAATGGTAACTGTTACGCACACGCACACACTTACAAACACGTAGGCAAACAGTGTGTCAAGTATTTATTCTAACCGAGCAAAAAATGTTGCCCTTTTTAACTCACATATTTTATTTATAGCTTTCAGTTACAAAATCAAAAACAAAATTAATTATTAATATATTCACTTTGTGCAAGAACTTTCTTGACTAACTGTTAAGTGTTTACAAAAGTTCTTGAACAATTTTTATTTATTAAATGTCATAATTTCCTTTCCACCTCTCACATGTCTGCCACTTTGTAATTTGCCGCAATTTCCTTTATTTTTTAATGGCTTTCAGTCTGCAGTAATTACTCATATAATTTTGTAATTTAAAGTAGAGCAACGCTGATTGGGCTAAAAGGGTAGTGAGAAAGGGCAATAACGTTGGGGAGTTGGAGGGTCTACAGGGGGCGTCTCGTTTTGGGGTTTGTCTGTTGATTGATTATCAAATTGCCACCAAAACTCGCAAACGACAGTTAAGCAACAATAGGGTGAAGGTAAAGGAACTCCTGAGTCGAGATCTCCTGACTTCAAAATACCCGGTAATCTGATTGAAAGCTATCAACTAAATAAATTGGCTTACAAACTGATTATTATGGGGCACAAAGAAATTTACAAGCCAGAAGAGTATTTTACGATCTGTTCTATTAGTTGTTTAGGTTAAATTATTTAACAAATGGAAAACCATCAAGAATTTGTAATTCAGATGGAAAGACATAACAAAAACTGGTTCTTCATTAAACTTCGGACATACATAAATGAGAAATTTAATAATCTCAACAATAAGATAATCGAGAAACCATCTCCTAAGGTCTTTCTGTCAGATATATTTGTTTAAATTACACCTAAAGAATAAAAATCAATTTTAAGTCGCATTTAAAAAAACTTATATTTAAAGGACTGATTACAGGATATACCCGATTCCCCTTAGGTATAACAGGTATGAATAACAAGTGACTGACGTACGTACGTGACACACAAGGCAACAACTGAGTTTACTGTTATTTTCTTGCTCTTTTCCCTACTTTATCGTGTTATTTTCTTATTTTGCAATGTCTAAATCCCTTGCTGGAGACGAGCATTGCATGTTCCCATATAATCAAATACATTTATCCAAATTAATCATTCAATCGCATTAGTGCGCTACAGTTCCACCTATGTACACATTTGCATGAGTGTAAATAAGTATATAAACCCATATATATGTATGTATATGTAGTATGTGTGTGTACTTGTATTTGTTGTGCTCATCAAGTGCTTGAATATCAATCACAATAAAATACATTTATCAATAGCATAACAAAATGTTCAATTGGTTTATGAAATGAATACGTAACGTGCCATGTTAATGTGACGCTGTTAATGCTTATAATCCAGCGATGGAGAGTGTGCTGTGAAAGTAGAACTGTTAATGGAAAAATACTTAATACTTTAGGTAAAATACTCAGTTCTAGGAAAATCTGACAACTTTAATTGATATGAAATAGTTTAGACTTTACTGTAGCTGTAAATACACTCGTAACATGCACTGTTAACTCGCTGTTAAAGTACATTAAAGTGGACTAATTGAGCTGTGCTGGCTTGGCGCTGTAATTCTTAATACTTATAATAGAAATATTCAAAAGTGCTTTTGCTAAACTGAACCTGTTATTAAATTTGACACTAATTCTCAAACCTATTCCTAAGAATATCTTATAGCAATATGCCTGTCTATCAAGACAAACATAATCGGGTTAACATTACCACACTTAACAGTCTAAAATAACATTAATTAACATAACTATGTTAAACACTGTTATTTATTTTAATATTTCTAGTACTTATGTCTCCAGATCTCTGTATAATTTCCTTGGCTATCAACACTTAAAAGTTAATTAATATAACTTTGTTAACTAACTTTTCTAATACCTATTATTAATTCCAATACTTATTTCTAAGAAATTCTATACCAATTTTCTTGTCTATCAATAAATCGCAATGCCACAATTGTTTGCCAGCTGCGAGTTACGTCTCTCTGAAATGAACTTTTAGATTTCTGAAGATTGAAATGAATTTGTATTGGACGCTTATCAACACGTCATTCAATTAAATTGAGGCCAATTTACTGAGCTTAAGTGTTGAGATCAGTGTTAAGTACTAAAAGCGCTGAGCCGACTTGATGGATGATTCCATAGAGCATTTAAAGTACTACAAACGACGATTGACTAAACAACAAAATAACAATAAAAATAATAATAATAATAATGTTGTAGTATTTGTTGACAATATTTGTTTTGTATTTGAATAACAATGTTTTGGGTTATTGTTGCTGACGCGACAGCAACATGCAAATGGGTCGTACTTGAAACGGGTAGAGGGAACATCGGGGAAGTCAGGGGGTTAATGGTAACTTAGTTCTATAGGGTTAGAGGTATGTAGGATGTACCAGTTACAATAGTTAACGACATGAAAACGACTAATTTTACCGCTTGGCATGGAGTTTGGGATTGAGCGGGTTTTAGGGGCCCTTCACTTTATTTCATTTCGATGTCAGACAACACAACAAATCACTGACTGACGTGATAACAAATAACCGCAAATATATATATATTTTAAGGACCTGTACATCTACAAAATTATAAAGGGTATAGGAAGTTTCTAAAAAGATAAGTTTTAAAGGAGTTGTATTTTGAAGCTTTCGTTTATAGTTATATATTCAAAACAATTTACAAAGGGTTTAAGAAATTTTGAAAGATCCCTTGAACCTCTTATGTTCCCCAAATCTTAACTAATTCACATACATAGTGTTTTTTTTTTTGTCTTTATTACTTAAATTTAGTGAAAGCCATCGAAAATAATCATAAACTTTCATTCTGTGAACAATAAATTATTAAACATTATCATTTTGCCGACCCAATCCATCAGAAGATTCCCTCAATGTTTGTTTCTCATTTATTCCACCAAATAAAGTACAGGGTCTCTTGCAGTCGTTTGTCTACTCGGCAGTTGTGATTTGTTTTCAGATTTCTTGCGCTGGTCTTGTTCCCAATCAATGTACAAATGTTTGTACATAATTTGGAAGGAGGCATTGATGGGAGGAGGCATTGGGTTTGAGGGCATTACGGTATAACGGTATTACAGTATTACGGGTATCGTCTAACGACAATGGGAAAGACCCATCAATGTCAAGTCTGTAGTTTGCTTTGTTGGCTTCGCTCAAACGGTTTAGCTCAAAAGAAAAATTCGCGTTCGCGCTTGTGTTTTTTTCTCACTTCCTCCACTTCTTCCTCTTCTTTCTTTTAAACTTTGTTTTATTTTTAGAATTTTCATTACAAAGTTTTTACGGCAAAAAGAAAAAGTTTTGTGTTTTTTATTTTATTTTTTGAACATGATGTCCGGCGATCTGTCGGTTGTCGGCTCGCCGTTGCGTGTGGGCGTTAAGTATGAGCCAAATTTGAGCATGCGTAAGATCTATAATAAGAAATACTTTCGAGATGAGCGGTATCGTCACGAGGTCGCCAATCATTATCGTGACTTTAAGATGCAACAAACGTCGTTGCAGCAAATGAACCGACAAATGTCAAAGGGTCGTCGCAGGCGTGTCCGTTTGCGTCCTTTGGCACCCGAAGCGACATCATTAGCAGCGTCCTATGCCCAATTCCGTGGCCAGTTGCCCACCCATGTGCACTACTTCCCCAGGTACACACAAACAGACAATGCTAATTTAAAACCACGCACAGTGGTCATTTTAACTAAAGTAAAACACAGAAAACTAGTTGGATATTTGTTGCTAAAATAATTAATTAATCAAAGGCGTTTTCGATTAAGAAACTGAATTTTCGTAGTGAATAAACAACGAGTATTAGTTTCTTTGTGCTTTAAAAATAATTTAAATAATATATCAAACTATATTTATGAAAAAGTGGAAAGCTGACTCTTAATCACTGATGAATAGTTAAACAACAAACACAAAAATAAATATACAAAATTTCAATGAAAATCGTTTAGAACTTTGTCAAAAAGAAAATTTTAATATTTTATATTTAATTTCCTTCAAAAAGGATATTCAAGCAACACATAACAGAAAATATATAATAATTTTTCTTGATTTCGGATAGACCTATCATAAGACATTTTGAGATTTTTTTTAGGATCACAAAACATTTGGTCTCGAAAGCTCCATTTTGAACAATTTATATTTATGTTTTAAATCGTAAATTATCAAAAAATGTCAATCTTGTAAACTGCTGTTTGTTTGAAACAAATATTTTACTGCGTACACGCGAAAGTGCTCAATTTTTGGTTCTGGAACACACCTAAGTCCTCAAACAACGTAAACCGTGCCTACAGTACAAGTTAATAATAGTTAAAAAATGGTGGATAAAAAAGGTTTCATATTAATCCAAAGTTTTGTCAAATTTTTAAGGAACAACCTAATTGATTCCCAAACTAAAACTGCCCCCATGTCTAAGCTAAGACACCTGATGATAAAAAGGTTTTTTAACACGAACTTTATTTGTTTTTAGTTGGAGTTTTTCATATATAAATAAATGGTACCATATTCTTTGTTGTACTTAAGATAGAAATCAGTATAGTCCTTATTTTCAGACCCAACAAATAATGGAGATTACTTACTATAGAGAAAGGGCACAGCTGGCTATACCTTCTGCCATACTTTTCGCTCTCCCCATAACGTTTAGTATAATACTAAATAAATAATCACTTTAATGCTTTTAAAATCACAACAACCAAACTTAATTTCAATTATAAGCCGACCTTGCTTGCAGCTTATCGCTGTGAAAACCACTGTAGTAGGATAATGTTTCTATAAATTTAAATGATGTGTGTGTAACAGAGGTGTGAGTCTGTGCCTGTGTTTGTGTAGGTGTTTGTGGTGTATAGCGTAACAGTTGGTGTCATATAATGTATGTATATGTGGTTTGGGGGCAAAACCCAACCCCATCCACAACCCGATCCCCACCCAACCGACCACAAAAGCTATGCTAGGAAACGTGGCATGCGGCAAATGTGGTTGACATGAAATTTCCGCTTCATCTTCAGCTCGAGTTTCATGACTCTGACTACGTTAGTTGGCTAACGTCACTGCCACAGTTTGTTGATAAGCTGTCTACCCTTTGCTCCCTACACACACACACACACGTATGTGTAGATGGGCGGGTTGGGTTACCTTTGGGTTTTATCCACAATATCAGCAAATATACTACTATCTATATTATATGGCTTGGTATTTCATCTTGTCACTTATTGACAACACCCAGAATTTTTGGCTAAAAAGATACTGTTGGTAGTGTGAGCGGTAGTTAAAATGTCATGTGGCAAGGCTAAACCTGAATTTATCAGTAGTCTGGCAACACGTCAACTCTTAAGTGCAACAAACTGTTCACTATTTCAGTGGGAGTTTACAGCAAATACTTTTTATAAAGTTGAGGTGAGAAATTACCGGGTAGGGTCAGCGTTGCCACCAGATCTTTATTTTAGATAAAGGTGACTTCACTTAAACTGACTACATTCTCTTGATGATTATCAGACTATTTAATTAAACTCATTAGCTCCTCTTGATGACTATCAGACTATTGGAACTGAATCTTAGGTAATTTTCAATAAAATTTAAAAAATGGCGTTGCCACCTGACAATAATCGGACGCAACTTTAACTTATTACCGCAACAAACCGTCTACTTTTTTACTGCGAGCTAAAATGAAAATTTTTGAAAAACGAAGAAGGTAAAAGCGTGCACAGTGTTGCCACCTCGGTAAAATTTTACTTAAATGATATTTTACTAAGACTTGCAGCTTTGCAGATATGCCAATTGTTTATCAAGCTTTATTTTAGTCAGTTTAGACAAATATATAAAGCGCAGTGTTGCCACCTGCCATTAATTTTACATAGGTCTGGCATCGCTTCAACATATGATTGCATCTACCTATGGTAGACTGCTTTTACTCCATATTAGTTAGTTAAAATGAAGTTAATAAAAGCAGCGTTGCCACCTTGTTGGGGCTTAACATCAATTTATCATCCATTTGGCTTTTTGTAAAGATTAAATTAAATTTGTATTAGTAAATATCTGTTAAAATGGGTAAATAAATATTGCTTTTAAAGTAAAGCTAACTAAACTTATGGCAACAGAAGTGAAAGATTGTTTAACAACCGCAAGCTGCCGTTCTTATTGATTAGCTGAATAAGAGTTGCTCAAAAGGATAATGCCTCAGGTAACCTTTTACCTTTTGGGTAATCCCGTCGAGAGTCGTTTACGAGTGTTGTTATGTACATCAAAAGAGCTATTTCCGTATTCCACTTAACCTCACTTGTTGACCTTGCCCATAAACGATAACGATAACGATAAGTAAATAATAGTTAGCTCTTGCGGCGGGCATAAATTTTGGGATGGTAAAGTTGTTGAAATCGCTGTTTGATTATTATTAGCCCATTGCTTGTTTTATTCATTTTCCTTATTTTTGTTTTTATTATTATTTTGTTTGTCTGTTTATCTGTTTGCTTGCTACAGTCGCTACCCAAAGTCTGTGGAAAAGTTTAATAAGTTTGTGCGTTCGTTTGTAACAGACAGAAAACTGACAGTTTCCGCTTCATCAGCAACTTTTCATGAAAGGTTTTCTGTTATGGGCAGGAGAATTTTCTCTTCAATTTATAAATTTAAATAAGTTTACAAAAATATCTTGTCCTTAAATTAAAAATATATTTTTCAAGTCAGTAATTGAAGAAATAGGATACATAGTCTCCCAAACTATTGTTAAAGTCTTAACCCTCTACCCTTCAAAACAGCCCGAAAGCGGGCTAACTTAATTAGCATCCTAATATGGCTTTTAAAACAATACTTTTCAAGATTTTAGTTTTATATATTTTAGAAAATCACAAAACAAAATTTTTTAATTTAATTAAATGCACAAAATTGTGTTAACTTATACAACAATCGATTACACTAGAAAAAAGGAGTGTCCTTAAGCTTTTTATTTCAGTTTAAAGGTACAGTCGGGTTCAACGTTTTACACTATAGATTTTAAATCTCCACGAATCAAAAATTTTTCTAGAAAAAGCCCTCTTTTTTTATACGTTTATTGAAGCCCCATTTATTTGTTGTCGCAATTTAATTAAATTCTTGGAAACAACAAATGGATATGCACGATAATCAAGTTAGTATGGACTAACAAGCACAGTTATCAATCACAAACATTTTTATTCCAATTAGCCGAGAAACCTAGCAGTTTTTTGATGTGACGTCACGCGTGTAGCGAATGAAAAGTATAGAATACTGGGCAGACAACAGTCGAGCAACGCAGTTTTAACACAAGTAGAGTCAAGTCTTTTAAAAATTAATTTAATACCAATTACAAGTAGCCCAATTTGTCCTTAAGAAGTGAAAGATATAAACTTTACTTTGACTCAAAAAAATCTTTAAATAACTCTGACTTACTGGGCATGCAGCAGTCGAGCAGCCTCAACTGTAGCCATTTTATTTGTTTGTTTAACATTTGCATTTGCGGCTTGCTGTGTTTGCTGCTTGGCATTAGTGTTGTAATTAATGTTTGCCTTCCTTTAGCTCAACTTCAACCCCCTCTGTACCTACCCTATCGCACCCCAATGCCTTGTTAACTTGACGCTTGACTCTTGGCTAATTACAGATTCGGGCATACGTATACGCCCCGTGGTCGTCAAACGATTTGTTCCACAACACAGCCAGAGGAGACATACAACGATACACTGCGACGGATCAAGAGTGCCCAAAGCTGTGAGCAATTGAAGGCGCTGGTGCGTCGTCACCTCGACTGACAACAGTGGGGCACGAACGCTAAAAGGAAACATAATGAAACGGTCAATGAGTGGAACGAATGCAATGACCCTGAAAGTGGCAGAGGTAACGGTAACTTTAACTGTAGCGGCAGCAGTGGCAGCAGAGGTAGCAGAGTTAGCGGCAGCAACAATTATGAGCAGCGTGTGCTAGATATTAATACGATAAAAAAGGTGGAAAAGCTGAGAAAGCTGGAAAACCTACAAAAGCAGCAGCAGCAAAGCATTGATCTATATACGTGTTTGCAAATTGCAAGCGGCTACTACGAGCGAGGTTTGCGGGCAAACGTTGAGTATTTGCAATCGATAGGACAGCGTAATGCAATAAAGCAGCAGCAGCAGCAGTCGCTACAACAACAACAACAGCAGCAGCAGAGGCAGCGACTGAAGCAGCGACGCTACTCTTTGGAGGCTTGGCCGGAGCAGCAGCCAAAAACCCCAACAACAACAACAGCGACACAATCAACGTCGAACAGATTAAGCGCCATTGTTAAAAGTTTGCGAGAACAGCAGCGTTGCCAGACAGCCGCCTGTAGCAGCAGCAGCAGCGTGAACAAGGCTGCCATACGTGTGCACATAGCGCCTGTGCAGCGTGCGGCAATGTGTGATAATACCAACGACAACAAGCAAACACAAAATGTCATAAATAATAATAATCAAAATAATATCAACAGCAGCGGCGACGCCAACCTTAGCAGCAGCAGCAGCAGTCACAGCAGCATTGTCAACGCAGCGGATATCGATAAGCAGCGCAAACTGTATGCCATTATCGATAACTTGAGTCAACTGAGTTTGGGCGATAAACGTTTACCACTCATTACGCTCAGCGACTATACGCAACAGGTGGCGCTTTATGGCGCCAATTTTGATTTGATTGCAATCGAGGCGGACAATTGTCAAATGCAAATACCCAACGAAGACAGACCACCAACATAATACAACAACAAATTTTTAATACTCGACAACAATAACAAAAGCGGCGAACAAACAATAAAAGGCGAGCAAAGCAAAACATTGAACAAAGCGATTTTTTTGCACGCGTCAACGGAAATCGTTATTTTCTTCTTCTTGTTTTATACAAACGGCAAACAAACAACGACAAAGGCAACAGCAACAACAAGTTAAGTAGCAGCAGAGGCAGCACCAGCGGCAACGGCAGCGGCAGCGGCAGCTAATAAAGGCTAGAACGAAATTAAAAAAAAATAATACGGCTTTTGAGCCAACTATTGCGTATTTGGCGTTGCGCGTCGAACAATGGTTGCGGCTGCTGCCGACGTCCAACAAATTACAACAACAGCAGCAACGCCGACGACAGCGACGCTGACGTCGACGTCGACAACATTTGAAAACGCAAATAGCAGCAGCATTGAAATTGCCGCATTAACGGTCGCAAGTGCCAGCGATACACAAGCAGCGGCCTCTAATCTAAATAACAACAACAACAGTAGCAACAGCAGCAGCAGCAGCAATCATAATACTAATCAGCAGCATATTGATAACAGCAGCAACAACAACATGTCCGATGCAAGCGAAGCTGTTAAAGCAACAACAACATCTCCCACAGCATCAACCACAGCAGCAACAACAACAGCAGCGGCAGCAACAACAACATCAACAGCAGCAGCAGCAGTAACAACAACAGCAACTGTTGCCGCTGTGCCCAGCAAAAGTGCCGTTAGCCAGCGAAATGTGGATATTAAAATTGAGAAATCAACCAACATGGAGGCAGCCACACAGCAGTTGACCAAGAAGGTCCTCAAACTGGATCTGGGTGGCAAGAATCTGGACGAATACTCGCTAAAGTCGCCAAAGTCACCAATTGCGGGTAAGTTACCAGAGCGAAGGAGATAGAGAGCGAAAGCAGAGAACAGATAGGGTACAGTGAGACCTCTGTTAAGTGTTCTATAAAAATTTTAAAAAGAAAACAATCTCAAATGTTAAAGTGACGTTAACAGTGTGTTGTTAGGAGTTTAACAGTTTCTTTTGGCAATAACAGTGTGCTATTGGCAGATTTTTTTTAAAAGTTTTTTTTGGTAATTTATTTTTGTTTTTATCTAAAAGTCATAAGTTTACTTTGAGTGAATTTAAAAAATATACCAAGAGACTTGGCAAACTTAACAGTTTTATGAAAAGTGTTAATCTTTGTGCTGTTGACAGATAATCTGTTTATTTTTCTTTAAATTAATTGTTAATTGCTGTATATGGAACATTTTATAGTTAAAAAAATAAACAAAATAATTTTTTTTTTTAAATAAACTAAAAATTACAGTGTAAAAAAGAAACTAAAGTTTTCTGATAAAGGGACATTAAAAATGTGATGTTAATAGAAATTTATAAATTGTATTTGTTTGAAATTTTTGGTTATTTATTTGTTAAAAAAAAAAAACAAGATTTTAATTGCAAGGCTAAAAAAAGCAGATATTTTTTTTGTTATACTGTCGTTAACAATGAGCTGTTAAAGAAAAATACCGACACTTTTAAAGCCATCTTACTTTTTTGCTACAATTAATTCGATTAAAGTGAATGGTAAAAGACAAAATAAGAAATATGAAAGTAAACAGCGCTTAAAATTACCTTAACAGTGCTGTTAATATTGCAAAGTATGTGAATAATGACTGGTAAAACTTTACTTTTTACTTAACAGCACACACAATAAGATAAAATTTGATATCTTCTGCAATATTTTTAAATCCCAAGAAAAATAAAGAATATTTTAATGAAAGTTTATCGTCATTAAAGCTTAACTTGAATAAAAAATCGAGCAAGACTTTAGCTCCAATAATTTTCAAGTAGAGAATAACAAATTGTTAAAACTTGTAAAGCCTTTAAAGTTATGCACTCCAACAATAATTCTCAAAGTAATTAAATTTTTTTTTAACAAAAGTGGCACTTAGCCTGTCTTGACTGTAGTTGTTTCTGCCTATAGTCTATTTTGATCTTGAGTAGGTCTCGAATGTCAAAACTTTGAATTGAATTCCCCATGAAAGCTAATCAACACATATCGATGTGGTATATAGTAACACTTGAGTGGGGTATTCTACCCAGTATTACCCACTTAATATGGCTTCTTTGCAATTGGAACTGAGCACTACATGCACCAGATCACATAGAACGTAACGTAACCTTTATTTATATATATATTTTTTGTATGCCTTATCGCGATGTTTATTCAATTTATGTAGCCCAGCTCTGAAAGTTAAGTTTGAGCTTATGTTTTAGTGGGAATTCTAATTGTGGGAAAAGTTACTGAATCAAAGAGACTACAAGGGGTAGGGTCTTTCAATTTAGTGACTGCATAAATGGGTTTATTAAGTTCCTTAAGTGAAGCTGAGTTTAAAACAGTCGAGCAGTTTGATTTCTAAACAATTACTTTATAAATTAAGCGTTAATTAATTGTGATTTAATTCGCAGCACGTTTGCCGCATCAAACATCATTGACGTCATCGGTGGACGTTGAGGATCGGAAAACATTACGAGAGGCCTTATATCAGGGTATATTCCATCGACATCGTCGCACCATATTCGCCGTTGGCAGTTTTCTGCGTATGCTACGGAGTCGTAATTCCCAATATAATACCATACGCAGCTCATCGGAGGGCGAAGATATCGATGAGGTTAGATAAGAATATATATAATAATACAGATATATATATACAAAATATATATATATATATATATATAGTTGTATTTGGTATGCCTGTAACAAAAGCAACAAGCAATCGATTGAAACAGACTGACGATCGTGTTGTTGTTGTTGTTTTTGTTGCTTGCTGAGGGCATACGATAGTTGCTAGCATACGATAGTCTCTACGATAGTAGTCTATATATATATATATTGTGTATATGTATTGGTTTGATCGTTTGGGTGTAAACATTTGCATGTATTCTATGATTGTATTTACTGTGTCCTCATCTAAAAACTGCTTAATCACATTACACACTCTTCTCGATCAGCTAACGCATAAACGTTCCAAAAAAAATATTTAAACAAAAAAAAAACCTTAAAAAACAAAGCAACCATAAGACTAGCCACAATGTTGTGTTTAGCATTTAGTAGACCAAAAATTAAAGAAAACAAAAAAAAGAATAAAATGATTTATAAATTCATTAAATTGACTACGTGTAAACGTGTCTGAAAACGTTAAAACTCAAAACATTCCATACAAAAAAAAAACTCTCTTAATTTCCACTTCTTTAAGCAAGCAAAACGAATCTGAAAGACGCCTTATCTATAAAAAAAATAAAAAATTGATGACAAATTGTAGAATTTAAAGCCTTTTTCTTATATATAAAATATGTATACATTCAATGTTTATATGTATGTTTAAGCTAAATAATTGTGAACCATGAATATCGATTGTACTAATTGTATATGTATGTACTGTACTGTAACACTGTTATGCTATCAACAACAACAACAAAAACCAAAACAAAACTGTAAAAGCCTAAAATGTTCGTTAAGTTAACCACAACGTGTTGAAATTGTTAAGCCTTGCAGCTAGTTGGTAGTAGCTAAAGTTCATGTTTGTTTAGTTTAATAAGTTACAAGTACAGCCCCTTAACGTTTGGGCTGCACGCTGATCAAAATATTACACTGTTTGTATTACACATTTTTAAAGTGGTCAAGTGTTTGTTAAAAACTTTTATTAAAACTTGTGTTATGCTGATCAGTGTATTAGCTGAGATTATGAGCTTAACGTTTAAGTCATTTTAAAGTATTTTCTATTAATGTTTTTTTTGCTAAACTGTTACATATCGTCTGGTTTTTGTTGAATTACTAGATAGTATTCGTTAGTTTGTTATATTAAACATATCTTGTCATACAGCTAACTATCTATATAGCTAGAATCCTTTAATGATAGTTTATACACATCTTTTTGACTTGAATCTAATGGAACTACACTCTAAAATTCCAACAGTTCGCATAGTATTGGTAAACACTGTACCTAAACAAAAAGAAATTCTTAAAAGCAAGAGACAGTTTCGGTTCTTTTTATATAATATCTTCTTGATCAACATCAATCCAGCAGTCTTTATTTATTATATAAGTCCAGTCCATCTGACTTTTTTTCTATATATGCCAAGCTTTGACCTTAAGAGTAAACTTACCATAAAGAACTGTCTTTACATATAGCAAATCGTTTGAGTTAGTATTATATAGGTCCTGACAAAACTTAGTTAAAATTGGTCAACTACATTATATTATATACCAATATTTTCAAATTTGCTTCTTAAATATCTAACAAACTGTTTCTGTTGTTGTTAATTGCTACCGAATAAATACAGGGTCTTAAACAGTCGGCTCAATCGACTGTATACTTTTCCATTACTTTTCTTTTTAAAACGAACAAATTTCCCCCGCCTTAAAAAGTTTTGATTCAAAATTAAGACCAGCATCGTTTAGACTAACTGCAAGGATATGACACAAACATGCCATTTAAAGCCTTTTATGATTTATTTATGGTTCAATATATATATAATTTAATTTGTTAATAATATTTGTTAAATGATATTTGTCGTTTTTATTATCGGTTTTCATTGCAACGGGAACAATACTTAAAATAAATAAAAAAAAAAATTATTTTTTTTGCGCATCCAAAAATGTAATAACTATATAATGATAGATATAGATATATATATGTATATGTATACCAAATGACTAGTTATAGCATAAACACGACTAATGTATACCCTTTGATGCGCAGAGACACACACACATGATATGATATATGTATATGTATTTTAGAGCATTTTTGTTTAGAGCTAGATAACTAATGTTTAAAGATTTTGTACAGCGATGGATTATGACTATATATTTATATAGTATCGCAAAAAAAACGTTAATAATTCACATTTCATGACAAAAACGAACAAGAAACAAAAACAAAATACTGTTGGCATTGTTTTAATTGTTTATTTCATATGCTACCAATAGTTTATACTTAATTATAATTATTAAATTATATACAATTTTTTTTTGTTTTTTTTTTTAATAAAACCAAGTGAAATTCCAAGTTAATTTATCAAATTAAAAACAAACTAAACCGTTATTTTTTTACAGTTTCTCAAGATGCGTAAAATTCTAAAATTTCCACATCTTTTTGATCGCTAATTGGAGATTTATTTATTTTACCTTTATACGATATGCTTTGTAAAATGTTATACATATATATATATATAAATGTTTATTACTGAACCGTAATAAATTGAAAACATTAAAATTATGTAAACGCTGTACGGGGCTGCCACCATGTCGCATTTGGCATCTTGAAACCCGAGAACATGGGAATCGTGGGCAGTGGCGGTGGCATCGGCATCGGTGCACTACGTCCCATCTGTCCGCTGTTATAGCCCAGCTGGGTGAGTGCTACTTGGTACTGCAAAAAAATATGGAGTGGAAAAGGGAGTATTGTGATGGTGGCAACTCTAAAAGTTGTATTTAAAATGGTCTAGATCACAAAGGAATTACATAACTAATGGCAACCCTATAAGAATATGGAGTGGAAATTTGTAATTTGTAAGCTGGGGAGTATTGTGAAGGTGGCAACTCTAAAAGTTATATTTAAAATGGTTACTTCTTTGACCTTACAAATGACGAGGCTCATAATTCCGTCCGAACTTAAAAAAAAAACAACTGATGGCAACCCTAAAAGTTTCAAAGCATTGGAAGTCTCGAAACTACATTCGAAGCCCCTTACTAATCTTACTCTACAGCAACTCTAAAAGTAAAACTCAAATTTGTGTCTTTACAAATGATGGCAACTCTTTTATGGGGTTCCCTTTGTTAACCCACTCACCTGCTCTGGATTTGTGGCCACCACGTAGCGTCCCTGGCTGACGGCCTGCTGTATGGAGCTACGCAAAGCCGCCGCCTCCTGTAGATTTTGCTGGGTAACGCGAACTGGAGCAACGGGCACCTTGAGCCCCTGATCGGGGCGCAGTAACCAAGTGGGTTGAACCACCTGACGACGCGCTGGATGCCGTCGAGCAGGCAGCGATCCTACGATCGTTGCACAAAGGTAGAGACAACTAAAGGTATAGATGATGATGCGCCTATTCATGTTGTTGGCCAACTGACTTACTAACTTGGCCGAAAGTCGTGATAAAGTCAAAATGCGCTCAATTTGCATTTTTACTTGGTCAGCGAATTTGTAGCGTAAATTTCTTAAGTTCAATGTCAAAGTGCAAAAACTTTTAGAGGGGCAACTGAGTGCTGTCCGGTATTGACCGTGTTCTTATGGCTCGAACATGTTCTTCAGTTGTATCGGAAGTTCAGAAGTGTATTTAAAACATGTAAGAAAGGCACAGTCGAGCGAGTCGACTAAAAAAGACCCTGTACTCATTCTAGTACGCATAGCATGGGACCAATTTGTCCTATGAGCTATGGGCTATTGTTGTCCTTATTAAACTTGTTGACAATAGTTATAGTGGTACCATACACGTGATGTGTAAATTTGATCACGATACCTCTAATAGTTTGCAAGTTAGTGTTATGAAAATAATTCTTGACCAGTTGCGAAGGCGGTAGGGGCGTGTTAACAACTTGAAATAGGCTTTTGAGCTGCCTGACATTTAGACGAACTTTCATTCTAAATTTCATTCTTCGTATGAAGAGCTAGAGTCTCGAAGATCCAGGGGTAATGCTGATCAAGAATGTACTTATATACTTTGAGGGTTCGGAAAGGCCTCTTTCTATCGCAGCTGACAAACCTAATAGGCCCTCTACTCTGTTTAAGAGTACGAGGTCTGATAATTAAATAAATCTTAATACAATCCATTTAAAAATTGATGTGGTAGGTATGAAAATTTGTCTAAATTTAGAAAAGAAACTAAAATAGTTCTGGGATCAGAAGCAACTTAAGATCATAGCATTAAACCTGTTTTATATACATTTTAGTAAATCGTAAGTATCAATTCCAAACTGTCGGAAGTCTGAGGAAGAAAATAGCTAGATTTATAGCTAACAGCATGTCCTATAATTTTGTAGCTTCTAACTACTTAACAAATTTAAACTTAATAGTTATAAATATTAGAAATAAATGATTTAAGCTCATAAATATGAAACTTATTTAGTTTTTAACGCCTTTTGTTTGTCGACTTGTTTAAATAAATTTTAAATAAAGTTGAAGATTCGTTGTTATTGCTGCAATTAGCATGTATTTCATGATCTCGGCAGTTGGCACACGAAGCTTAATCGTGCTTAAATGTTAACTATTGATGTGTGTGTGGTCAAAATGGTTATAAACAATTTGCAAGAATGTTAAAAATTAAAGTGAGAGCACTTCTCATAAATTAATAATAATTGTTTTTTTCGACTTAAGTTTAAGAAAAGGAAAGTTAACTAAATTTTGTGGGTGTGCATCAAGTGATTGCGTGGGTGAGTGAGAGCGCGCGATAGCATTGGGCAAATGTAGGCATCTGTCTCTTTCATTATTGTGCATTGATTGGTTCATCGTTTGGCTCATCGATGGGTTCATCTTTGATATGGACATCATCATCCTCCTGATCCTCCTTGCTATTCTCGTGTAGCAACACATATTCCCTTGAGCTAAATCCAAACTTGATCACATCCTTCTCCATTAGCTCATAATATTTCCGTCCATCGATTTTCTTATTATTCAGAAATGTGCCATTAGCCGACTCCAAATCGATTAGATAAAGACGCACACGTTTTCCCTTGCTGCCATCGTCGCGTTCAAATGGCACTAGACGATATTGCAATGCGGCATGTTGTTTGGAGCAACTTGGATGATCTACAGCCAGATCGACAACCTTACGATCACGTCCCACCAGAAAACAGCTCTGTCGATGTATGTGCAGTGTGGGCAAAGCGGTTTCCCCCTTAAAGGGATACAAACGCCAACGACGCTTCGGTTTTCGCGCCTCCGGTGGTTCCGAATATTTAACCACAATGCCGTTCACTTTGTTCGTGTCCTCGGTGAGAGCTCCACTTAGTCCAAAATTTGGTTTCTCCTTGTCAACAGGTGGTTCGTCTTCTTGGTTCGTTGCTGATTTGTCCTTATCGTCACTTGGTTTGCCCCACTCAAAGTGCTCATCATCCTGATTACGTCGTCGCTGTTGATCCTGGCGACGTTGTCCTCCGCCACCACCACCGCCTCCTCCTCCTCCTCTGTGTGAGCGATCCCGAGGACTGCGACTTCGGCTGCGTCTAAAGGATTTGAAAAAGCTTTCAGTGATCAATTATAACTTTTCCTCTCTTTTTACTGCTTGCTTACCTTCGCTGATCTGGTGAGCGACGGGATCTGTCACGACGTTCGTTGCTACGGTTGCGCTGCGGCTGCCTGCGATCTCTGCTCCTTTCCCGTTCACGTTCACGTTCTCGCTCTCTTTCCCGATCACGACCACGTCGCATTTGATTGTCACGTTCGCGATCACGATCGCGCTCTCGCTCTCTGTCTCTATCCCTGTCACGTTCTCTCTCCCGTTCCCGTTCGCGCTCCCGCTCGCGTTCAAGATCACGACTGCGTGAACGACTGCGGCTTCGTTTTCGCGCCTGTTTTGTATTTTTACTGGAATTGTGGCGTTGTGTGCCACCACCACGATCGGGACTGTCCCATTTGGAACGCTGTTCTTGCACTTTACCGTCTATCGATCCACTTTCCCGATGTTGTTGTTGTTTTTCACGCTTTGTTTGTTGTGTAGCATTTGTTTTGTGTTTCTTTTCGCTGGACGATTTAGACGCCTCGCTGCTATTACTGCTGCCGCTGCTGCTACTGCTCGATGACGAGCTGGAAGATGAGCTTGATGTGGAGCTATCTCGATCAGTTTTTCGCTTGCTTTTTTGCCGATCTTCATCGGTTTCCGCACGTTTCTTGCTTTGCTTTGATTTTGCAGATTTTGGTTTTACATCTTCATCGCTGCTTTTACCATTCCCAGCGTCATCGCTGCGTGTGCTACGCTCCTTGTTGTGTGCATTGGTTAGTTTCACCATAACTCGTATATAATTAATAAACAAATTATTTTCAAAAAACAAAAGAAAAATCGAAAACACAATGGCTTTAAAGTTACACTAGTGATGGGAACTGGCCGGCTTTACGCAGCCAACAGCTGTTTGTAATATCGATATTGATAAATGAATAATCGCACAATGCGGCAATGCCAGCTAGATTACTAATTTAAATAATTTAGGCCTGCCAACTCATTGGAAATAGCACATATATCGCGTGTAGTTACACATACTTTATCGATATTTCGATAGACATCGTTTTTTTTTTTACTGATACATACATTTTCCATTTGGATTCAGCAGTCACTTTTTTTTTTACTCGCAAGTGTAGTTCGGACCGCAAAGAATAAATGTGAATAAAAATAAAATAACGTGAAGAACCTATGTGAATTGTATGTTTTATGAATCAATTAAGGAAAATTGAACAGCAACGTTTGCCGAGTAGGTAAGTGAAAGTTGCCAAAGTGCAGTGCAAACAAAACAGGCGGCAAAAGAAAACTCCAACAAACGTCGGGAAAACTACATGCAATAGACCAACGCCCTAGTGCACAGTGCTCAGTTCCCCTAAAAAAAAAAGTATCTCAATATCGAAAAGTGGGACAGTTGCTAGTTTGAGTGTGAAACTCGATTAAATAACATATTATAAACTAGCTAAAAGATATATGATCCATGTACAATATATACTATACACATCCATACATATATGCATACATACATCATACATATATACATACATAATAAAAACATCATCATCGATTAAAATTGCCTCCTGCCCCCGCCCACCGCTCCGAATGACTATCGCAGTCACAGTACGTTTCGTTCGTTCGCTCGTTCCGTTCCGTTCGCTGCTGGCGTTGATGACATCATTCGGTGTTTTCAGTTCGTTTTGAGTTGTATGAGAGAGAGAGAGAAAAAGTAATGTGAGAGAGTCAAATCGAGTCGAGTTGAGTCCGGAGAGTGTGTGTAGTAGTGGTGTGTGCTTATTACGCCTATGCCGTTACTGGGCTGCGTATCGAATTGGATGACTAGTACAAGTAACTCATACAAATACATAAATACAAGTGTCGAAAACTAAATTCTTGAATTAAATTTATTTTTTATTTTTATGGTGGCTATCGAAGCAAATCATCAGTTAAATGTAACAAAATCTACAATCAAAACAAATAATGTGATACACACTGTGCGTGCGAAAATACTTGCGTCAGAAGCGAGTGAAAAAAAGAGACTTGTGCGAAAAAGTGCGATAAAAGACAATATTTGATCAAGATATATACATAGCATATACATATGTTTTTTTTTTAATCGTATACAAATACTCACAAACACACACTAGCACTAACACTACCAATATCTATCTTTCGTTCTCGCTCTTGGCTACTTTTTCTCATCTCATCTTTTTTTTTTACTCATTCACTCAAATTGAGGCGAAATGCACTTTGAAATACAGTTACGTGCACACGCACACGCACGAACCACACACACACGTGTACACACGCCCATGTAAAAATAGGAAATCCTTCCAAGAGGTCACGAGTTGAAGTGAAGTTGTTTATCGATACATGGGAATGGGTGGAACAGAACGAAAACAGAACTGTCTATGTGTGTGCTGCACTTGTCTATATTTGAATTCACACACACACACGTATGCGTATGCCTGTAGTTTTCGGGGCCCACCTTGTTTATTAGTGCCGCCGACAGGCCAAAAAATAAATACAAAACAGCAACAAAAAAAAAAAACATGACAAATCAACAACGGCCATAACTCAAATTGTACAGTTGTAAGGTAATAAGCACGTACTGATGATGTAGCTACATATACATATGCGAAACATGCACAAGTGTGTGTGCGTGTTTGCCTATGTATGTCGAGTGTACTTCAGTGTATGCATGTGTGTGTGTGTGTTGTATGGAGAAGCCTCAAAGTTATTTGAGCGATTGTTTGTTAAAACAAAAAAAAAAGTAAATTACTTTAGCGCTGCCCCAAAACTGGTTTTCCATTTACAATAAAACACATTTTTTTTTATTTGGAGTTTTCACTGCGTTGGCAGTTTGCATTGAGTGCTAGGTTCAGTTAGAAACAAAAAAATGCACAAACATTTTAGGCGTAATGTCGAATACTTTGTATTTTATAGCTCTCGGAACAAGTTTGAGTTAAGTTGCTAAGTTAAAGTAATTAATTGACATACTGTTATTGCTGCCCTGGTTAATTGAGGGTACGTACACATACACACACTATCACAATTGCACAACTTTAAGTAGCCGCGCCTTCGTCGTCTCCGCTAATCAAATCAATGTGATGAACTCACTTTTAACAAGATCAACACAAACACGCATACATGTGTATATTGTTGTATATTACATACACGCACATAGTTACTGTTGTATGACATGCAATCATAATTGCAAAAGTTGAGTTCAAAACCTACCCCATTTTTTTATTGAGAGAGAGAAATTGTTTGCTGCTTGCTCCATCTCACACTTACCACCTCGCTGCCTCCCCCTACTAACTGCTGCTGTTGTCACCCTGCTTTCGGCTTTACTCTCATTAGCTCATAGATACAACACAGATACACGCTCTCAATTTACCAACTCTCCGCATCATACAAACACACACACAGACCCATACATGCATAGTCAGGCGCTCACGCTCTCGCTCCTTTTGCATGCGTGTGCCGCCTGTTTATTTGTTTGTGGCTGCTACTGCTGTTGTTGTTTTTGTTGGTTGGTTTTTGTATTCGCTCTCTGTTTTCGTTATGTTTGCTCTCACGCTCTCATCTGTCCGTTCTGTCGGCAAGTTTTTAAGCTTCGTTTTCGTTATAATCAGAAAAATATTACGTAATAGATAATGGAGCTGCGGGAATGCGAATACGTGTTTGAGTGTTAATGTGTGTGTGTGTATGTGAGTTGTTTTCATATGTAAATAAAGATGTGAGCTAAAATCGTATTGTTTCGTTGGTGTTTTGTTGTTGTTAGTTGTTGTCATTGTTGTTGCAAAATTAGCTCATATCCATTGAGAACACACACAAATTAAATCAGCATTTCCAGTGCATTTTTTTTAGTCTGATGAACAGAAAAAAACATAATTGCCCGCAAGTTTTGTATGTGTGTGTGTGTGAGTGTGTATATAGCGTGAAAGCGAATGACCTGCTGAGCATGGAATAAAGGTCAAAATACACTTGCAACTGGCAGCATATATATGTATGTGTGTGCGTGTTTGTGTATGTATACCAGCTATGTATATGTATAACAGTATGCATGACACATATTGGTCATTCCGATAGTTTTTTTTTTGTGAATTGAATTTCCTGCAATTTCACCATTTTAGGGGAGGGGGACCTCCCCTACTTTCCCCACACCACACACCACCTGAAATTGTCATTGAAATTGGAATGAGAATTAGAATTGAGTCTGGCATTTTGCGGATGGGGCGTGATGTAATCGCGTTAACTATAAACCTAAAATAATAAACAGTCACACAGACAAACACACACACACATAGATACATAAACAGCCAGATCTATTTACAGTGTGTGACAATTGTTAGCGGACTTAAATGTCCGCCCAGTTGACCCAGGCGCGACCCGCGGGCCACTCAATGTGACGCCATTGTGTCTTATGAATCAGCGTGTAGGCCAAAGAGAGAGAGAGGGAGAAGAAGAGGAAGTAGCAGAGAGTAAGAAAGTTCAATAAGTGCAAGCGGGACAGAGAAAGCGTTCAAGTGGGGGGAACTGAGCACCACCCACTAAAATATATATATATGCATATGTGTATATGTATTTGTATATGTATTTGTCTATGGCATAGTTAAAAGTGTTTAATTATGCGTTTTCTTTTTCTGTTTCTGATTGAATTTGGTTTTGAGAAATACCATGAATAATTTGCGTTGAATTTTCTATTTTTAAATTAAAATTAATTAACTGATTTAATTCATCAACGAGTAAACGTTTAATTGAATTAAAATTAAAGTGATGAATTAATGCAATTATAATTAAAGAATTTGAAGAAAGTAAAGTGTTAGGAAAAGTTAAAATTAATTAGGTCATTTTATTTGCTTAATGAATGAATTAAAGCTCATTTTAAACTATATTAAAATTAATAAAAGAAATTTAAGTTAAAGGGTAGCAAGTAAAATATAAGGAAAAATTGCTTTTTAAATGCAAAATGTTAGAAAATGGTTAAGAAAAATCAGTGGAAAACTTAACAGAGCAGTTACAGAATTTTTCTTATTATTTTTAACTTAAGTAATAAATCAATAGCCTAACTAAAAATAAATTAATTTTTTAAAGTTAACAGATAAGGTTTTATTTTTAAGTTTAAAGCCATTCAAACCTTTTAAGCTAGTCAAATAATTATAAAAACATCTAATTTGATTTAGAAAAATTAAATAGGGACTTTAATTGGTTAAAAAAAATTATCGAGACTTTATTTAAAAATTTGTAATAAAATCTAGATTTGTTAACTAATAAAAATATTTTCTTTTTCTTGCCCTTCTTTGCAGTTATTCTTTGAGATTTGTTTTCGATTTTTGGAAGATTTGTTAAAATCAATAAAAATTGAATTCTTTGCGGTTAAAATTGTGGACAATTGTGGACAAGAGACGGCACTAAAATGACGACGGACATTTCAATTGTTCGATGGGACCCAAGTCAGGGTCCTGGCAACGAATATATCGATGAATACGAATACGATGGCGGTAACTCGAGTTCCCGTCTCTTCGAGAGATCCCGCATCAAGGCCCTGGCCGAGGAGCGTGAAAGTGTACAGAAGAAGACATTCACCAAATGGGTTAATTCCCATTTATGTAGGGTCAATTGTCGCATTGCCGATCTCTATGTGGACATGAGGGATGGCAAGCATTTGATCAAACTACTTGAGGTTCTATCCGGCGAACGTCTACCCAAGCCCACCAAGGGCAAAATGCGTATACATTGTCTGGAGAATGTTGACAAGGCGCTGCAGTTCCTCCGGGAGCAGCGTGTGCATCTCGAGAATATTGGATCCCATGATATTGTCGATGGCAATGCATCCCTCAATCTGGGCCTTATCTGGACTATTATCTTGCGCTTCCAGGTAAACCAATTTCTATACAATTTAGTTTGGAGTACACTGAGAAAAATGGGTTCAGTTTCTAAAGGAAGTAATCACTTGAATTATGTTTGAAATACACTCAGAAAAATGAGGGTTGATTACTTTTTTGTAGCAAATTAGTTCAATTCTATTCCAAATACACTGAGAAAAAAGAGTTTGTCCAATAAAAAGTAGAAATCAATGAAGTTTTATTTGAAATACACTGAGAGAAAAGTGTTTTGCAATAAATAAAATAAAATTTAGGAAATAAATGCAAATATATTTAAAATACACTCAGAAAAAAAAGGTTTTGCACAGTCAAAACTTAGGAAATAAATGCAGTTAAATTTAAAATACACTGAGAAAAAGGGGGTTTGATTGCTAGAGTTTGTAAACCAATTGAATTCTGTTAAAATACACTGAGAAAAAAGGGGATTGGTTGAAGTCTGTTGAAATACACAGAGAAAACATGGGGGTTGGTTGCTTGTCTACAGTAAAGGAATTGAATTTCATGTGAAATACACTTCAAATCACCAGCTTGACTAGTAATAGTTGGGGAATATATTAAATTCCTTTTGAAATACACTGACAGAATATAGATACTTCTAAAGTTCTTAAGTAATTTGTCAACTCCTTTTGCTCAGTGTATAGTTTATTAAGCTATTACCGTTTAAGCCCCATGATGATCAGTGATTAGCTCAGTCAGTTAGTGAGTTTATTCCCCTTTCTTAAAATGACCCCCACTAATCCCCCTCGGTAAACCCCCCAAACAGATCCAAGATATTACCATCGAGGAGGTGGACAACAAGGAGACAAAGTCCGCCAAGGACGCACTGCTGCTGTGGTGCCAGATGAAGACCGCTGGCTATCACAATGTGAATGTGAGAAACTTTACGACTTCGTGGCGCGATGGACTCGCCTTCAATGCCATTATACACAAACACCGTCCAGATTTGGTGCAATTCGAGAAGCTATCGAAGACCAATGCTATACACAATTTGAACAATGCCTTTGATGTGGCCGAGGATAAGCTTGGTTTGACAAAACTGCTTGATGCCGAGGATGTTTATGTCGATCATCCTGATGAGAAATCCATTATCACCTATGTGGTCACCTACTATCATTACTTTAGCAAACTGAAGCAGGAGACGGTCCAGGGCAAGAGAATTGGCAAGGTCGTTGGCATTGCCATGGAGAATGACAAAATGATACATGATTATGAGCATTTTACCAGCGATCTGCTCAAATGGATTGAGACAACGATAGAGTCGTTGGGCGAGCGAGAATTTGAGAATTCTCTGACCGGTGTACAAGGGCAATTGGCACAATTCTCCAACTATCGCACCATCGAGAAGCCACCAAAGTTTGTCGAGAAAGGCAATTTGGAGGTGCTGCTCTTTACACTGCAATCCAAAATGAGGGCAAACAACCAAAAACCCTACACACCCAAGGAGGGTAAAATGATATCCGATATTAACAAGGCCTGGGAGCGTCTGGAGAAGGCCGAACACGAACGTGAGTTGGCATTGCGTGAGGAGTTGATACGCCAGGAGAAATTGGAGCAACTGGCGGCACGTTTCGATCGCAAGGCGTCCATGCGAGAGACTTGGCTGTCGGAGAATCAACGTTTGGTTAGCCAGGATAACTTTGGCTTTGATCTGGCAGCCGTTGAGGCGGCAGCCAAGAAGCACGAAGCGATTGAAACTGATATTTTTGCCTATGAGGAGCGTGTTCAGGCGGTGGTTGCTGTCTGTGATGAGCTGGAATCGGAGCGTTATCACGATGTTAAGCGCATCCTGTTGCGCAAGGATAATGTCATGCGTTTGTGGACATATCTGTTGGAATTGCTGCGTGCTCGTCGCATGCGTTTGGAGATTTCATTGCAATTGCAACAGAACTTCCAGGAGATGCTCTACATACTGGACAACATGGAGGAGATCAAACAACTGCTGATGACCGATGATTATGGCAAGCATTTGATGGGTGTCGAGGATTTGCTGCAAAAACATTCGCTGGTCGAGGCCGACATCAATATACTCGGTGAACGGGTTAAGGTTGTCGTACAGAACTCGCAGAAATTCCTGAGCGATGATCCGGAATCGTATAAACCCTGTGATCCCGAGATTATTGTCAGTCGTGTGCAGCAACTGGAGGATGCCTATGCGGAGCTTGTGCGTCTGGCGGTTGAGCGTCGCAGTCGCTTGGAGGAGAGTCGCAAATTGTGGCAATTCTATTGGGATACAGCCGATGAGGAGAACTGGATCAAGGAGAAGGAACAAATTGTATCCACTGATGAGATTGGACATGATTTGACCACAGTTAATCTATTGCTTAGCAAGCACAAGGCTTTGGAATCCGAGTTTACATCGCATGATCCACAGCTACAGAATGTGGCCAAGGTGGGCGCTGAGCTCATCACCGAGGGACATTTCGGTGCCGATCGCATTAAGGATCGCCTTAAGGAGATTCTGTCCAAGTGGGATCATCTGTTGGATCTAACCGTAAATCGTCGTCAACGTTTGGATCATGCTGTTGATTATTTCCAACTGTTTGCCGATGCCGATGATGTAGACAACTGGATGTTGGACACATTGCGTATTGTTTCCAGCGAGGATGTGGGTCGTGATGAGGCCAACGTACAGTCGCTGCTCAAGAAGCACAAAGATGTCGCCGATGAGCTCAAGAACTATGCCGAGGTCATTGATGCACTGCACAAACAGGCAGAGACTCTGATGCTAAATGAGCCGGAGAAGGAGAATGTCACGAAGCGTTTGGAGGCCATCGATTCCCGTTACAAGGAACTAACCGAATTGGCCAAGCTACGCAAGCAGCGTCTACTCGATGCACTCAGTCTCTACAAGCTGATGTCCGAGGCGGATGGTGTAGAGCAATGGATCAAGGAGAAGACCAAAATGTTGGATACCATGGTGCCCGGCAAGGATATCGAGGATGTGGAGATTATGAAGCATCGTTTCGAGGGTTTCGACAAGGAAATGAATGCGAATGCTTCACGCGTTGCGGTCGTCAATCAATTGGCCCGTCAACTGCTACACGTCGAGCATCCGAATTCGGATGAAATTCTCGAGCGACAGAATCATCTCAACCAGGAATGGTCGACGCTACGCGAAAAGGCCGAGGCTAAAATGGATGATCTAAAGTCGGCACATGGTGTGCAGACCTTCTACATTGAGTGCCGTGAGACAATCTCCTGGATTGAGGATAAGAAACGCATTTTGACCGAAACCGATAGCTTGGAAATGGACTTGACGGGTGTCATGACACTGCAGCGTCGTTTGAGCGGCATGGATCGCGATCTGGCGGCCATTCAAGCGAAATTGTCGAGCCTGGGACGTGAGGCCGATAGCATTGAGGTGGAACATCCAGAGGAGGCACAACTTATACGCAAGCGTATTGCTGAAATTGAACTGATTTGGGAGCAATTGACACAGATGCTCAAGGAGCGTGACTCGAAACTGGAGGAAGCCGGCGATGTGCATCGTTTCTTGCGTGATCTCGATCACTTCCAGACCTGGCTGACCAAGACCCAAACGGACGTTGCCTCCGAGGATACGCCCACATCGCTGCCCGAGGCCGAGAAGCTACTCAATCAACATCAATCGATACGCGAGGAGATTGACAATTATACCGAGGACTACAAGGTTATGATGGAGTACGGTGAGCGTCTCACCTCGGAGGGTTCGACCAACGATGATCCGCAGTACATGTTCCTGCGCGAGCGTCTGAATGCCCTCAAGGATGGCTGGGAGGAGTTGCATCAGATGTGGGAGAATCGTCAGGTCTTGCTATCGCAGAGTCTCGATCAGCAGCTCTTCAACCGTGATGCACGACAAACTGAGGTGTTGCTTAGCCAACAGGAGCATTTCCTTAGCAAGGACGATACACCGGTTAATCTGGAGCAGGCCGAGAATCAATTGAAACGTCATGAAGCCTTCCTCACCACCATGGAGGCTAACGATGACAAGATCAATACATTGCTACAGGTCGCCGACACATTGGTGGAGAAGGAGCACTTTGATGCGGACAAGATTGGCAAGCGAGCGGAGAATATAACCGGACGTCGTGATGACAATCGTCAGCGTGCCTTGGATCAGCATGAGAAGCTCAAGAATCAAGTGAAATTGCATGAATTCCTGCAGGATTTGGAGGAGTTGGCCGAATGGGTGCAGGAGAAATACGCCACGTCACAGGACGAGACATACAGAAGCGCCAAGACCATACACTCCAAGTGGACCAGACATCAGGCTTTCGAGGCCGAAATCGCTGCCAACAAGGAGCGTCTCTATGAGGCTGAAAAATCCGCCCAAGAGCTGTCCAAGGAGAAGCCCGAATTCAAGGATGTCATTGAGCCAAAACTGAAGGAATTGGCCAAACAATTTGATGACCTCGAGGTGCATACCAAGGAGAAGGGTGCTCTGCTGTTCGATGCCAATCGTGAGGTGCTGGTACAACAGACCTGCGATGACATTGATTCCTACATAACGGATCTGGAGAAACAGATTGTTAGCGGTGATACTGCCAATGATTTGACCTCTGTCAATATACTCATGCAAAAGCAACAGGTTATCCAAACCCAAATGGCCGTCAAGGCACGTCAAGTGGAGGAGATTGACAAACAAACGGAATACTTGCAAAAGACCGTGCCAGAGGAGAAAATTGAACCGATTGTGGTCAAAAAGACGGCGGTGCTTGAGCGTTTTGAGAAGATCAAGGCACCGCTATTGGAGCGCCAGAAGCAGCTCGAAAAGAAGAAGGAAGCCTTCCAATTCTGTCGCGATATCGAGGATGAGAAATTGTGGATTGATGAGAAACTGCCAGTTGCTAATTCCAATGATTATGGCAACTCTTTGTTCAATGTTCATGTGCTTAAGAAGAAGAATCAATCGCTGGCTACCGAAATTGATAATCATGAGCCACGCATCATGGCCATTTGCAATAATGGTCGCAAACTGATCGATGAGGGACACGAGGATGCCAAGAAGTTTGAGGCATTGATCAGTGATCTGACCCAAAAGTGGCAGGAACTCAAGGATGCCATTGAGAATCGCAAACGGCATTTGCTTGAATCGGAGAAGGTGCAACAGTATTTCTTCGATGCCCAGGAGGCTGAGTCATGGATGAGCGAACAGGAGCTCTACATGATGGTCGAGGATCGTGGCAAGGACGAGATTAGCGCACAGAATCTAATGAAGAAACACGAGAACCTTGAGCAATCCGTTGAGGACTATGCCAACACCATACGTCAGTTGGGTGAGGTTGCACGCCAATTCAGCGGCGATGATGTGTCCAGCGGTGATGCCGTTGCCGTCAAGCAATCCCAGTTGGACAAATTGTATGCCGGTCTCAAGGATTTGGCTGGTGAGCGTCGTGCTCGCCTCAATGAGGCACTGCAACTCTTTATGCTTAGTCGCGAGGTCGACGATCTGGAGCAATGGATAACGGATCGTGAGGTTGTCGCTGGCTCACAGGAGCTGGGACAGGATTACGATCATGTTACGTTGCTGTCGGAACGTTTCTCGGAATTCGCACGCGACACCGAAGCTGTGGGCGGTGAACGGGTCGCCAAGGTCAATGGTATTGCCGATAATCTGATTCAAGCTGGACACTCCGATTCGGCCACAATTGCCGAATGGAAGGACAATTTGAATGAATCGTGGCAGGATCTATTGGAACTCATTGAGACACGTACACAAATGTTGGCCGCATCGCGGGAATTGCATAAATTCTTCCATGACTGCAAGGATGTGCTCGGACGCATACTGGAGAAGCAGCACGGTGTCTCCGATGAGCTGGGACGTGATGCTGGCTCTGTGTCGACGCTGCAACGCAAACATTACAATTTCCTTCAAGATCTGACCACACTGTACTCGCAGGTGCAGCAGATTCAGGAGGAATCCGCTAAACTGCAGGATGCCTATGCCGGTGACAAGGCCAAGGAGATAACCAATCGGGAGCAGGAGGTCTTGCATGCCTGGGACAATCTGCAAGCGATGTGCGATGCACGCAAACAGAAGCTCGCCGATACGGGTGATCTATTCCGTTTCTTTAACATGGTACGCATACTTACCATCTGGATGGAGGATCTGGTGCGTCAAATGAATACATCGGAGAAGCCACGCGATGTATCTGGCGTTGAGCTACTCATGAACAACCATCAGAGTCTCAAGGCTGAGATCGATACACGTGAGGATAATTTCAGTGCCTGCATCTCGTTGGGCAAGGAGCTGCTTACCCGCAATCATTATGCCTCCGCTGACATCAAGGATCGTCTTATGCAACTGAACAACAGTCGAAATGCCTTGCTGCGCCGCTGGGAGGAGCGCTGGGAGAATCTACAATTGAGTAAGTCTCACATAGACCTAGAAATCTTTACAGCTCATCTAAACTTGCGCTACTTTCTGCTTTAGTTCTGGAGGTTTATCAATTCGCCCGAGATGCTGCCGTTGCCGAGGCTTGGCTTATTGCCCAGGAGCCATACCTGCTCTCATCCGAGCTGGGACACACAATCGATGAGGTGGAGAACTTGATCAAGAAACACGAGGCCTTTGAGAAATCGGCCGCGGCACAGGAGGAGCGCTTCAGTGCCCTAGAGCGTTTGACAACAGTAAGTTTTGACGCTCCTTTTCCCCCCCGTGCACCTTTTTATTTACACCCCTCACCTTTCTATCGTTTAGTTTGAGCTTAAGGAGATGAAGAGGCGCCAGGAGATGGCTGAGGAGGCGGAACGACAGCGCATTAAGGAGGAGCAGGAGGCTAAGGCCGCCTCCGAGGCAGCTGAGCTCGCTAAACGCGAAGCCGAACGACGTGACGATGTCGATGTTGGCATTTCCCACGACGAATCAGGTATAATTCCCACATTTATACTCTATACTTTCATTATACCTTTGCAGTTAAAGGGCTGAACCAGTTCTTAATCTATAAATATTCTTCTCAAGTCTGATGTCCGTTTGTTTAGAGTTCCAACTACTACCTCTTTGGGGTAGTAGTAAAATCAGTCAGATCGAATCAGTATTATTAATATAAAAACCTTAGGATAATGTTTTATTAGGATGAGCTAACTCATCACTCACAGGTAGACACTATCACTGACTAAGTTTCTACCCAGTCGGGCTACTACATTATATACCTTCTACCTAAAACTTCTACAAGATCACTCAAATCTGCAAGGGTATCAAATCTTTGGCTTGCCAAAGCAAAATCATTCATATTTCTGCATTGTGTTCTTTTGTTTTTTATTTGTTTAATTTTAAACTAACCTTACAACCTAACCTCAACAACTTTTTTAACCTCATTTTAAAGCACGTAGAATTAATCTGAAAAGCGGTTAAACTAACACCATTTCAAGTCAGAACAGAAAAAACTATCGTATCGTGTGTATTGTGTTACGTAAACCCAATTAAATCTCAACATTCCATCTCATTCACTCATGCTTACTTAATCGTACCTGGATTAATCCAAAACAAATAAAACAAAACTAACAAATTAATCCGAAAATAAAACAAATCACATGAAAAGCAGCCGCTGCGGACACGTCCGTTGATGTGGAACGCGTTGTCGAGGCACAAACAGGTATAAATCTCTTACTTCTCTCTCTCTCTCATCTTAACTCTAGTTGCATCTTCAGTAGTTTTATATAGCTATGTGTATTAAATCATATGTGTGATGATTTTTCATATTAATCGCAAGACTTTTCTTTAGAACGTGGCGCTACACCAGCAGCTGGAGATGGTCAGGAGGGCTACGTGACACGAAAGCACGAATGGGAATCGGCCACCAAGAAGGCATCCAACCGATCATGGGATAAGGTAACCAACAACTTACAATTTGGATTTTTTAGCTAGAAAGTATAGGGAAAAGAAGAAAAGAAGCTTTTGGAGGGCTTAAAATAATTCAAATTAGAAAACTAGCAACTTATATTTAGCCAAAAAGAGCTAAATTGATTTTTATAGAAAAGCTAGAAGCTGTAGAGCTTAAAAAAGCGGAAAATATTGCTAAATTTTCAAAAGCTAAAATAATCTAACGAAAAATTGGTTAATTTACATTTTTAGCTAAAAGTTAAGAGTTTTATAGCTAAAAAGGCTTATATAAAAAAAATTTAAATAGCTTACTTTTGTTTGAAGTTTTTCCAATAATTTTTTCTTACAAAACATTGATTAATCATAAAATGTATAGCTACAAATATATCGATTTATTTAGCTAAATACATTTTTAAAGTTTAGCTGTTTTTTTTCCATACCAACACTGCAAAATCTAGCTATATTTAAGCTAGGAGAACCTAAGAATGCGTTTGACTTTTTTGTTTGGTATTTTTTTAGTGTAGTAAATAGTTGTGAACGAAATACCAAGCGCCGCATACCACTCGACTCATCTGGCTATTTATAGCCAAGTGAATGAATGATAAATAATGCTTGTATGTCTAATTCAAATACAAATTCTAATTTTAGGTATATATGGCCGCACGAGTCGGACGCGTATCGTTCTTCAAAGATCAGAAGGGTTATAAGAGTAATCCCGAATTGACCTTCCGCGGTGAGCCGAGTTACGATCTGCAAGGTGCTGCCATTGAAATTGCCAGTGATTACACGAAGAAGAAGCATGTGCTGCGAGTCAAGTAAGTACCGATAAATCACAAAAAAAAGGAAAATTGTTTAACTTTAAGTAAAACCAGCAGTGAGTGCTTCTATTTTTGTGCACACTGCTGTAGCTGTAAACTTTATCGATATTGATTTGAGCTTGCCTATCGATAGTCACTAACTCTTTCTCTCTCTCCCTCCCTTTAGGCTCGCTAATGGCGCCGAGTTCTTGCTGCAAGCCCACGACGACACTGAGATGACCCAGTGGGTGACATCCCTGAAAGCGCAGAGCGATTCGGCAGCTGTGGCAGCGAGCAGATCCCAAACTCTGCCGGCTACTTCACAGAAGGACGAACCAAAGCGCAGATCGTTTTTTACTTTAAAGAAAAAGTAAATGTTGGAAACCATAAGAGCAGCTAATTAAAAAAAAAACAAAAAAATTACAAAAAACAAACAAATTGAACAGAAAAACAAAAACAAAAAATACATATATATTTTTTTCATATATTTAATGCAAAAACTTATTTCATAAAAAACAAAAACAAAGCAACAAATAAAAAAAAGAAAAAAATAAACAAAAACGAGAATGAAAGTTGCAAGAGAGAAACAAGCAAAACAAGTAAAACATTATTATGCTTATCAAATTTGCACGATAAATACTGCTATTATTGATTAAACGTATGTATCTTATTTATTTAAACAAATACAAAGTAATATAATGATAAAAAAAAAAACAACAAAACAAAAAACAAATTGAGAAAAACTCGTGTATGCATTTCAATGTATTCGATAAATAAACGAATTATTCCTCTAAAGTACACATCAATTGTTATTTATCGCTTTCGCTGGTCGTATTAATCCTTGGCGGGCATACCGCTAATGTGTTGATTACAGCAAGGGATTGCCTTGGGGCTGAAAGAGAAGTTTGAACGATGACGTCAGCATGTCTTGTGTACGAAGCATTCCATGTGAGTGACGTAGTGTGATAAACATTTTCATTGGCATTTGCCTTGGCGTTCACACCTTTTATTTTGGGGAGTGGCATGCCTCGTGATGTTTGAACGTTTTATTATCAAAGCAGAATGCATAGAATTTGCAATTCAAAAATGTAAACATGCCGCCAGTGTTGCCAGAAGGTTTCCAGTGTTTGCATTGAATCGATATTTATTAGTTTGAGCAGGTTGGCAGTCCGGCTTAAGCAGCATAAGAAAACATCGAAGTATGAGGAGAATTCTGTTTTTATTTAAATAAATAAATTTAGCTATTATACTTGGCTAACAATTATCACAACATTAATGATAAGGTCGAATAAATATTTATTGCTAAGTTTAAAAATAAACTACTTATGTATTCTCCAGCAAATACTTTTCTAATACATTATGTTAAGTCTTAAGTAATTTCAATAAAGATTAATAATAATTGAAGTATATTTATTTGTAAATAAAAGTGATAAATACTAACAAGGTTTTACAAGGAGTGGAAGCCGAATTCAGGGCTGCACAACAATTGTGTTTCAAAAAAGGATGTCAACGAAAAAGAGGGCTGCGAAAAAACCATCGATATGAACAACAACAAAAATAAAAACATCGATAACATGGACAACGTCGATGACATCGATGTTGACATCGATGTTGCTCCAGCTCTACGTATATACACAAAGAAAATTGATAAAATTCAAATAAAATCATGAAATTTGTTGCAACCGACTGCTGATGCTGCTGATGCACCACAAGCAACTAATCACCGCAAGCACTGATCACTAAATCACACACATAACAAGCGGGTGGGGGGGTCGAGTGAGCACACAGCACACACATACACACATACGCACGCACACGTACCGCTAAACAAAATGGTAAGTCTCTAAAGGCCAACAAGTTACCCAAAAAAAAAAAAATAGAAAGAAAAATGCAAAAAAAAAAGGAAAGAAAACTGGGCGGTAGCTCAAACACACACGCACGCTTACCAATGCGTCATCAATGGCTAATGTATTTGTTTTTGTGTGCAGCACGCCGCATCGATGACGTCGGTGGAGGTGCTGTTAAATGAATTTTATCAGCCCACAACGAGCAATGCAAGGAAACGTGAGATTGAAACCAATCTGCTGGCATTCAAATCCCAACCAGAGGCCTGGCAACTCTGTCTGCGTGTAGCCACAGCCAGCAACAGTTTCACCGAAAATCAATTCCTTTGGTTCTTCAGCACCTCCACATTGGAGCACACAATTACACGCCGTTGGACCCAATTGAGCACAGCTGATCGCACACTGCTTCGCGAGACACTGTGGAACAGTTATGCCCAGCTGGCCCTGCTCCATGGCGCACGACGGCATCGGGATACACTGGCCCAGCTGATAGCGCTGTTGGGGAAACGTGAATTTCCCGCACAGGATCCAAATTATATGCAGCATTGCATGGAGCTGACCAAGACTCGTTTCGCTTTGGGTATCAATCTGTTGCGTGTCACCTCCGAGGAGGTTGTCAGCAATCGTGGCGACCTCACCACCGAGTGGAAACAATACTTCCAATTGTGGTGAGCACACATAAATCATCATCATAATCGTGACTCAATCGCTTTGTGTGCAGTTTCCGTTTAAGCTACGGGCACAGGGTTGCCAGACTTGTATGGTTAAACTGATAACAGTAAAGAAGCTGCCCCAAAAGTGGAAACCTGCTGTTTTTAGCTAAACTAAATTGAAATCTTTATACTTGTGACACAGCCAGGCTACCTAAAGATCCTCCGTCTAGTTTCCAACCATATTAGGCAGTCTGCCCACTTTTAATAACAAACTAGTAGCTACTTCGAGCTAAATTATAGTTTGTGACTCAACTAACATTTAGCAGTTTCCCACTGCCCCTTGATATCATATAAATGTATGTACTATAGCTTTCCTCTAACTACTTTGTAGTCTCTGAAGTGTGCCCAAATAGTTATCCCAACGCGAGGCACATCCAGAAAGGAAGGTCATAATTTTTCGAAGACGTGTAGCCATTTCCTCCTCGTTTAAAGTAAGATCAAGTTAAGGTTAGTGAGGTGACGCGAAATATGTTGACTGTTTCTCCCGTCAAGCCGGAAGTTCGCTTCAGACTGATGAAATTGTGTAAGATATCAAAATTTTAGTCCGGTACGATCGCAGGTGGACCCTTTTGAAGGATGGACTTCTCTGAAGTTAAAAGTTAATGGAATTAAGGGTTTAACGGACGACAAGTGAAGGGAGTAGGAGGAAAAGTAGATAAAAGGACTTGCGGGAGACTTTGCCGAAGCAAGCTTTCTTGACGTGCCCTCGTATAGTATGATATAAGTTCTTGATTAGCATCAAAAGACTCACAAGAGTAGTCATAAACGAGTCGAGTCACTATATAAAATAGTTATAAAAAAAACCTACGATAAAAGATTGTAATTAAGAAATCCAAACCCTGTCAACCCTGGCATTCCGATAATTGAGACCGTGATACAATAATATAAGTTAGTTCCGTCGGAACCCAAAGTGTTACGAAGTATACACTTATTTTCAGGAACTTATTACAACTTAAATTCTCGTTCTTAGAGGAGTCTTAAACGATTTCTAACATTTCTAACCCATAAATTCTTGTGTTTCTTGTGTTTTGTGTGTGTCTGTGTAGCATTTCCATGTGTATTCCCGATGTTATCGACCTTGTCACCAAATATCTACTAATCGCCGTCTGTCATATTAATGGTAAAGACATTCAAACAACCATACCCAGCACATACATGGATTTTAGTCTAACCACAGCGCTGCCAAATGACAATCAATTTAGGTAAGTTTTGGTGCTTTAAAACATAATCTTACTACAGGGAGATCTATAGATCTATATCAGCCAATTAAATCATAGCTATATAGTCTTAGGAGTATTAAAAAACTGATTGTGTTGCGTTTTTTATAGATCCTCGCTGCTGGAGCTGCTCGGCTGTGTGCAGCATTTGGTTTCTTGGATACGCACTGATCTGATCTCCGAGTACTTTCTAATGAGCATACTCGATTTATCGCAATGGCGTCAGGACAATGAGCCCGTATCTCTAGCAGCCCTATCCGTGCTCAATGAGCTGCTGTATCTGCAGAAACCGTTGCCCTTTGCGGGCACCTTGATCAATGGCGTTAGTGGGCTGCTGGAGCAGCATAATAGCACAAAGCAACAGAGTGAAATGTATAGCGATAAGTTTCGGGAACTACTGAGACTTTATAGCACTAAATATGCTAGCAAATTATTACAAGAGCCCGAAATGCTCGAATCATTTCTCGATCAACTCTACCGCTGCACCACCAAATGTGAGTCTTTGATTTCTTAGTGTAAACATTTGTTTAATACTTGATCATTAATTGCAGTACATGGCGCTCTGGACTTTACGGAGAAACTGGACATTTGGACGCCCATCATTAAGGTGATTGCCCA
The DNA here is from genome assembly GCA_035046005.1 of Drosophila acutilabella. Taxonomy (NCBI): domain Eukaryota; kingdom Metazoa; phylum Arthropoda; class Insecta; order Diptera; family Drosophilidae; genus Drosophila; species Drosophila acutilabella. Next base: position 3,130,172 of record JAWNOK010000020.1, read on the forward strand.
GCAGCCGGGACGTATGACAGCTTATCATGGTGATATGATGATGAAGCTTGTGGATGAGATTATGCGACGCACACAATTTGAGATCAATAAGCCAGAGCTAGAGCTGCTGGACAATGAGCTCATGGAGGATGATGTGCGTATAAAATTTGGTATATCAATGCGATTGTTAAAGTCTGATAAATAGGATAAGAAAAGCTTTAAAAGATTTGGCTATTTAGTTATCTAACCATCTACTTGTTATGGTGGATTATCTAGCAACCTATTTGATGAGGATTTGTAGGGAAAAGCAACAGAATGAGGCAGAAAAACATCAGAAGGCTAGCAAATTTAAGAGACAAAACTGAGCATAGCTCTGAAGGTATCTGTTCCCCAATTAGCATAGTTTTCTAACCGTGTAGCTTTGATGCTCGGGTATTAAGTTTATTTTCTATGGGAATATATATAAAAACTTTTCCAAAATCCGGAAATTATCTCAACCAAGTGTACTTAGTGCACCCCAAACTAATTTACTTTGGCTCCCATAGGCCAAATTGCTCAAAAATTAATGATTTTCATATAAAAGTTAAGTAGTTAAGTGGTGAGCTAAGCTAATCACACTCACACATGATTCTATATATCAAAGCTAGACTTGTTAGGGATCAGACAACTACATATGAAGCTACTGTGGGTCACATAGAAGAACTATTGATTATGTAAACTAGAACACCTACAGGCTCTTCTACAGTCCGCTCAGAAGTAGTTTCTATTCATGATTCTCATGCTTCAACTGTTGACTAACTTTGAACAACTTTACAGACACCTACAACGGAGTGGCAACAGTTTCTGGATCAGTGCTTCGAGTGTCTAGCACTGCTGGCGAGCACACGAGGTGCTCACATTGTATTTGCCCAAGTATTTGCACACTGGTCTCGTCCACAAACGTATTTGTTATCGCTGGAATTGGCACTGGATCATGGCAGTGAACGTTGCTATGAGGCGGCAAGAAAACTCAAAATGGCAAATGTTGCTGAAATTTTAAGGGATTTTGCGACTGTGTGTCAGGCAGTGGTGCGGTTGGCGCCATTGATGGACACGTCAACGGCACCGGCGGATGTTGTCGATGAGATGGAGCGGCAACTGCAGGTACTGTCCGATAGATTGCTGCAAACGCTGCAATTGCTCGCCAGCAATCGGATTGGAAGCTATGATGCGGACAAGGCGAGCTTTCAGACTGATTTGGATAACCTGTGAGTGCATTCTGTCTTTGTTAACAATCGAAACTAATCATTATTTCTCTTGGCTTTCAGTTATGCTCAAGTTTTATTGGCCATACGTAGCATATTTCCGCTATCAAAGTCACTGAATAGCGAGCAGTTATTGCATCGACTATTTGCCATATTGGGTAGCATATTTGCATGCAACAATTCGCTGTCGGCTGCCTCACCGATTGTGCAGCAGGCGGCGAGCGAAGTGCTGCTCTTCATAGCGACTGTGATACGACCCAAGTGTCTGCTGGACATACCGGAGATACAGAGTCTAATGCAGGCGGGACCACGCCTTGGCACCCAGTTGCACCGTCAGGTGTGCATTAATGTGCACATCAGTCTGGTCAGCTACATGGTATTGCCCTGGAAATCCGTACCGGAGCAACAACAGGACTACCCCAGACGTCTTTGGGTGCTGCGGGAATACATCGATTCGTTGGCTCGTAATTTCGTTGAACTCGATCTGAATGCGGCTGGTGAGAGTAAAATTGCTTCAACGACGCTCAATCTGCTGAGTACATTCACCTCTGTCATCGACTACTTCAAGGCGACGGGTGCGAATGCCAAGGATATGCTAGCCACTACCTTTAAGGTGAGATAGCGGCGGAATAGTACTAAGAAGACGGGCAAATACTTTATTTATCAGTGTCAAATAGACTATAGCAGCTAGAAACTTTATGAGCGGTGTTTTAGCTAGATTTTAGGTGAGAGGAACCGTCAGTTTACTTCTAGTAGGTGGGGCTAGGGTAAAAAAGGCCCTTAGAGGGCAAAAATCACTTTAAATTTCCGTGTCTTTCTGTAGAATTATTTTTATTAAAGAGATTTTTGGAGCTAGCAACTCTTAAACAGTTGATTATGTTATCTTTTACTTAGAAGAACTGGTAAAAACTTTATCTATATGACAAAGACTATAGATAAGACAGATCTAAAGACTCTTAATCTGTTTATAAAGCAACTTACCATACTAAGGGTGAGGAGGAGGCGTTTTTAATGGGTACAGCAGTGCTAAAAGTGTAAGATAGAAACGAAAGTGAAACTTTAAATATATTTTATACAGTAAAGTAACGGAAAAATTGTCTATAGAAGCCGAACTAATAGAGGAGCCGGCAAGTATCATGAGGAGAGCACAAAAGTTATCTCAACCAAATTCAAATAACAAATTTTTAGTAGCATTTGCTGTATGCTGAACTGAATTTCAAGCAGATCAAGCAACTCTGCCATATAAAAGTCTCTAAAAATCAGCGATTCGCATGTAAAACTAGAGTTATCTCAAGAACTAAACGGTTTAAATTCTGTAATTGGCATAGCAAACTATTTATTGTTGGTTTTTGATAGCATCAGACCTAGTACAGGTCGTATCTCTTAACTGTAGCTTTATCTACAAATTATTCAACTACTTTCTCCCCACAGCCCATACTGAACAAGGCGCTGGTGATCTTCAATACGTACGGACTGAGCAGCATTGCTATGGCCATCACCGTGGCGGAGTACAGTTTGAGCATGTTGCGCACACTTCCTATGCATTTGGGTGCACAGTTCATTAAGGACATGATAACGCTGTTCATTGATGTCAGCAGCAGGTGAGTGTTTGACAGCTACTCCCTATCTCTGACTCTTTCTATACTCGTTTTGAATTTATTTTAGGGAACAACTGACGCTGAGTCGCTTGGCTGTCATGGAGAAAGTGCTGCAAATGTTTCAACTTGTTGTGGAGCAGCCAGGCAGCGCCTCCTTGGCACTATTGCCCAACATTTTGGCCTTTAGCACGCAACAGATTCTGCCACTGCTGCAGCAACAGAATGCGGCAACTGATAGCAGCGAGATTACCAGTTTGCTCTATGCGCTGTTCGATAGGTGAGGCAGCTAGGAGCGACAGGCACCTACAGTTACAATCTATTCACTTTCTACTCTATTTTACAGTGTGCTCACCTGCAAGTGGCAATTCTTCTACAAGAATCAGCTGAGCAATGGGAACGGCAATGGCACAGCGACTTCAGCAGCGTCAGCGACAGCGAATGGACAGCAGCAAACGCAGAATTTTAACTGTAGCGACAATTTGCATCCGGAGAGCTTTATGGCCATAATGAATGCCTATGGCCAGATGCTGGTCAGTGGCACAGATCCAACCAATGTGCGTAGTGTGCTGCTCTCCATGCAGAATGTGAACGAGCGCAGTCGTCTGTATCAGCGTGCACTGTTCAAGGATCAACTCTTGGCATCCTTTCAGCGTGCTCTGCTTAATCTGCTGCTGAGCGGTGAAGGAGCGCTGCACTTTGATTTAATAGCACAGGCATTGTTTGCCATGGGCCAGGTGGATCGGCGGCAGTTGCACGAGAGCTTTGTGAACGCCGCACTGCCAGTGGCTCAAACGGCACTGGAGGAAGTATGCCAGACAACGGTAAGTGTGGAAAACTATCCAAAAGACTGTAAATAACTTAAATTGTTTGTTTATTTTATAGGACATTCCAACGTTTACGCAGAAATTGACACAGCTCATGCAGGATGCGCACTGTGCGCATCTAAATGAAACCACGTAGACTTAGTATATATATATATACCTATATATAGAAATATATACATTATGGATGTGTATCACTAACGGAACCACAAGAAGACAGCCTCTAAAACACGCTCTATACTTTAGTTATGCTCTAAGCTCTGTCTTGATTTGTATATAAGTGTCTGCTTTTATGTCCACCCTCTCTCTCTTACACGCAGTCTGTCTCTGTCTAAGACGTGCGTTGTATCAATTTTAAAGAGTTCTCTTGCTTATATCCTAACTTCTGTCTGTGTGTGTGCAGTTTTTCTGTCTTTTCTCCATACGATTTGTATATAAATTAAGTATGCTTTATTTTGAGCCTGTTCTACCGAACTCTTTCTGTCTCTACCTCTCACTTGCTGTCCCTGTTTACATGTAAACAGTTTTTTCGTGACTTTTTGTGTAGTATTTCTTGTTTGTATATATAAAAGTCTCTTTCCTTCTCCCTCTCTCTCTAGCAGACAGTCTACTCAAGTCTTCAGACACTTTACCCAGCCATTAAACACCCCAACTTTTAGTTGTTTTTAAACATTTTGGTTTTAATTTGTACATAAATGTTTTTTTCTTCCTTTTGTCTACTGCTTCCTCACTCTATCCCTTTTATATACATGTGCTCATGTTCAAAACTTTTGTGTGTTCCACTTTCTGAGCAGATCCCGATGCTTGTTTCAAATGCGATCTACAAAACAACAATTATAAAAGACAATGTTAGCTTGTAATGCGATTCCGTTATATAAAAAACAAAAACAAAAAACAAACTGAGAAAAACACAAAAAAAAAAAATGCTTAAGTAAAACACCTAAATTAAACTATTAATTATTAATAATTTACATAACTATAATTATTATTATTTAACTACATTGATATCACATGCAACAAAACGAAATTCGATAAAAGTCATACATAATATACATATACATATATATAAACTCCATATATATACATATATATCTATTTATATACACATACGATCTACATACTTCCCATAAAGTGCATAAAATTAGCATTATTTCGATTCCGAAATCGGAATTTAATTAACGCCGTCGTCAGAACAATTAAAAAATCAACAACAACAACAAAGAAACAAAACAAAAACAAAAACAATTTCTAATAGCATATTCATTTAATTTATTGCATAACAAAGTTCAGATTAGTTCTATACACGCTTATATGTATGTGCTATATACTATTTATATATATATATCGGTACGATACGAATTGGATCGTGTAACGCTACAACAACATCATGGAGCACCTCTAATCTTAAGTATTCCCTATATTTTCACACAAAATTAAATTCAATTTGATTCGAGACAAGAACCAAAAAATAAACAAAATGTTTTTTATTCTAATTATTTTTTAGTTTTATTTTTTTTTTTTTTTAAATATATTAAAAATTTGAGTGGACCTATAGTTGCCATTTCTATATAATTTCTATATGTTTATTGTTCTTTTCTGGAAGTGGGATGATTTAGGTAAAGGTTTTTTACAATTCCTTTCTAAATTTGCCTTTAATCGGTTGGATGCATAACTACTGGCTCTTTTTTTTGGTTTTCTCCTTCATCAAACATTTTTTTTTAAATAAAAGCTACAATAAAAGAATAATAAATTTTGTGTAATGATTTATAGTGGAATTTTTCTTTTGTCTGTGGGTATAAAATGTTTAGAAAAAGCTACTGAGAAGTGTACACTATTAATAGATAGAATCTGCTTATGAAATATAAAAAAAAAAATTAAAGAGTTACATAAGTTATGCTTATACAATATTATTATTTCAAATAAAAATAACATTTTTGATTTATTTTATTTTGTTTTAGCTTTTTCTTGGAATTACTTTATATAAAACAAATTTTTTTAGTGCTTTAGATTAAATATAAATTTAGTAATTATTTTTTTTTATTTTAAAAAATGTTTAGAGTCTTCAATTTAATTTTTGAGCAAGCTGATGGAGCTTCAAAAATCGTTTTTAAATTTAATTTGTTTAATTATTGTCAAATAGGCCAAAAATTGTGATATTATAAATAAATATCTGTAAAATGGACTTTAGAAAATAGTGCTAGTGCCATCTATCGTTTTTTAAATGCACATGGAATGCGAAAATTTTTCAAAAAGTTTCCCTAAACTAACAAGTTGTTTATAAACATATCAATTCCACTATACTACAAATTCCAGTAGAGGCTAAAAAACCATGAATTCCACTTCGATAATGATTTAACGCCAATTGGAAAACTTGCTCAATAAAATCCAGTTGGAGAGTTGCGGTTAGCGGGGTAAAAGTGAGGTTAGGTTGCGAGTTAAGAGATTGTCGAAATGGAAATCGGAATTTAGAAAGGAAAACGACATTTCCCGTCACGCGTTCCACACGCGTTGCGACAAAACAATAAAGAAACGACATTAATCCAATCCCGAATGTAAATAAATGGAACAAAAAGGAAGAGCACTCAAAATCCAACAACAACAGATCAATGAATCGAGTGAGAGCGACTGAGAGAAAGAGAGGGACTGAAACTGGAGTGAGTGGGATAGCTAGCGGATATCAAGGAAGGAGAGACAGCGAGCAAGTCCTTAAAAGCGACAGCTTCCTTTCCATTGTCTCTGGCCATTTCAATTTTTGCATTCTCATTCAGGTGTCGCCCTCAGAGGGAGAGTGAGTGAGCAAGTGCGAAGCTACGGGGCGCGACGAGCAGATACCCTGTAGGGCACTTGAAGAAGACCTGAAAATTCTTTAGCTAAATTTAAAATTTTGAAATTTGTATTTAAAAACGCTAAATTAAAAAAAAAAATTATTAAAAATCATAATAATAAATTTGTTAATTTTATAAAGTTTAAATTACAAAATTTTATTTTTGATTTATTATTGAAAAAAAATAAAAAAAATATTTTAATCTGTCATTATGAAAATTTACTTTCCGAAAATTATATTTAAATTAAAAATAAATTTTATAACAAGTAGGGTTACTTATAAATTATTATAAAATCAAATTTAAAGTACTTGGGAAAATAATATTTTGTGGGTTTAAAATAAAATTAAATATTACAACTAAAATACAATTTTATTTTAAATTTACTGGGGTTTTGGATCCTACTGGGTATTATTAAAAAAAATTTTCAAAAACCTTAAAAAAAATTTTGTATTATATTTAAAATTATATTTTTGGGTTATTCAGCTATTCTTTTTTTTTAAGGGTATTTCGTAGCTATACGATAACGAAATTATGTAATCTACTAATATTATTTAAAATTAAAAAAATTTAATTTTCCACCTTTTCACCCCATATAGAAAGTTATCCCTTTCCCACTTTATAATCATTAAATCAAATTCTCTTTCCCCAACACAACTACTTATCCAGTTCAAATAATTCGGTGCTTGAACCCAATGAAATGGAAATGTTTTGAGGCATACCCCAAACGACCGCTTCCTGCAGGGTATTGAAAGCGAATGGAAATGAAATTTTAGCTAAAATTGAATTAAACGAAAAGCGAAAGCAAAAAATAATAATAATAATAAAAAGGGAAATACGCAAAAAAAGAAGAAGAGCAGCAAAAAAATCACCCACTTCCGTTGCAGGTAGAATTTTTTTTTGGTTTTGTAAACAGGTAGAAAAATTCGTGTATTTTGCATAGCAATGGAATCCTGAGCTAGGGCGGAGCATAGCTGATCAGATCATCCTGCGGAAGTGAAGTGAGACGACAAAAAATCTTTGGGGAACTTGGCACTACAATCAGGCGATAAGACTTGGATGACGTAGTGCTGCCAAATGGGGAACTTTGTGTGGAATTGGGAACGACGCGATCGATATTGAAAATTTGATTTGCTAATTAAATGGAATACACTTGACACCGGACCCGGGCATAGGGAAAAAAGGTGGGAAAAGAGGTGCTGTAAGGTGGGGAATAGTTGCCAGCTGCGTTGGAGCCGCTGGGCGCAGAGTCCACGCACCGAGGGCGAGTATAATTACCCAGGCGGACCCACAAGTTACAGACAGTTGAGCAATCGCAGCGTTTCGAGACGGTCGTGTGAGTTCCCCAAAAGAAATCTATCAAATCTATAAACCTAAATTACTACTGCGTACTTAGAGACGTCGATTTACTTACTGCATTTTCAAGGATTACAGAAATTCAGTTTTTATATCGAGCATTTTTTTTTTGGAGTAGTTTAAGAATCAAAAGATCTTGGCATATAAATAAAGCACCTTGAAGTGCTTTCCTCTACTTAAGTTGAGTTCAAGGGGCTTTGAGCTAAGCTACAATCATTAAATTCGACCCTAAAGGGTTTAAACTACTTCTTACTTCACTTTTACTGCCGTTTATCGAAAAAATCGTAGAAGAATCGTTTATCGATATATTCACAGTTAATACTTACGTTTTCTCTCTCTTCCGTCCCCTTTTAGTCACTGAATTTACTGAAAGCTGCGAGAGAATCAAGCGAAAGCCAAAGGATGTCTGTGGAAACGGTGCAGGAGACGCTGCAACAGGCGGCAGGAGCTGCAGGCGGCGGTGGAGGAAGTGTCTTCATGCTGAGTCCCATACTCACTGGACTTGTGGGCACCATTGTGGCGCTGGCACTGTACGAGTACTGGCATCGCAATACCCGCGAGTATCGCATGGTGGCGAATATTCCCTCGCCACCCCATCTGCCACTCATTGGACAGGCTCATCTGGCGGCGGGTTTGAGTAATGCGGAAATTCTGGCCGTTGGATTGGGTTATCTGAACAAATATGGTGAGACGGTGAAGGCTTGGCTGGGCAATGTGCTGCTCATCTTTCTGACCAATCCCAATGACATTGAGCTGATACTGAGCGGTCATCAGCACTTGACCAAAGCGGAAGAATATCGTTACTTTAAGCCCTGGTTCGGTGACGGCTTGTTGATCAGCAATGGTCATCATTGGCGTCATCATCGCAAGATGATTGCACCCACCTTCCATCAGAGTATACTGAAGAGTTTTGTGCCCACTTTTGTGGATCACTCGAAGGCAGTGTCCGCACGCATGGCCAAGGAGGCGGGCAAATCCTTTGATGTGCACGACTATATGTCCCAGACCACCGTGGATATACTGCTGACCACTGCAATGGGTGTGAAGAAGCTGCCCGAAGGTAACAAGAGTTTCGAGTACGCCCAGGCGGTGGTGGACATGTGTGACATTATCCACAAGCGACAGGTCAAACTGCTGTACCGCCTGGACTCGATCTACAAGTTTACGAAGCTGCGCGAGAAGGGTGATCGCATGATGAACATTATTTTGGGCATGACCCGCAAGGTGGTCACCGATCGCAAGGATAATTTCCAGCCCGAAACGAGCGCCATCATTGAGGAGGTGGAGCAACAGCAGCCACAAATAACCACCAAGAAGGAGGGATTACGTGATGATCTGGATGACATTGATGAGAACGATGTGGGTGCCAAGCGTCGTTTGGCTTTGCTGGATGCCATGGTGGAGATGGCCAAGAATCCCGAGATCGAATGGAACGAAAAGGATATTATGGATGAGGTGAATACGATTATGTTTGAGGGACACGACACTACCTCAGCCGGTTCGAGTTTCACGCTCTGCATGCTGGGCATGCACAAGGACATTCAGGAGCGTGTCTTTGCCGAGCAGAAGGCCATCTTTGGTGATCAGATGCAGAGGGATTGCACATTCGCCGACACCATGGAGATGAAGTATCTGGAACGTGTCATTTTGGAGACACTGCGTTTGTATCCACCAGTACCGTTGATCGCCCGTCGCCTGGATCACGATGTTAAGCTGGCAAGTGGACCCTATACGGTGCCCAAGGGCACTACAGTCGTTGTCCTGCAGTATTGTGTCCATCGTCGTGCCGACATCTATCCCAATCCCACCAAATTCGATCCCGATAACTTCCTGCCTGAGCGTATGGCTAATCGCCATTACTATAGCTTTATACCCTTCAGTGCGGGTCCACGCAGCTGTGTGGGTCGCAAGTACGCCATGTTGAAGCTCAAAGTTTTGCTCTCGACCATCGTCAGGAATTTCATTGTCCACTCAAGCGAAACTGAGGCGGACTTCAAGCTCCAGGCGGACATCATTTTGAAGCTCGAGAACGGTTTCAATATCTCGCTGGAGCCACGTAAATACGCTACAGTCGCGTAGAAAAGTTATGGTCTCTCCGCACACTTGTGATCCCCGCCAGTCTCCTGATCATTCCTTTGTCGCACCGTTTTCCGTCAAACCAATTAATCAATCAATCAATTCAGCCATAGAGTCCGATTTTATCCTATCCTTTAATTTTCCTCTTTCTTTTGTTTTTTTTAATTTTTAACTGTAGGAAAGTAACGGAACCCACTTTCCCTTCAGTTATTGATTTTTATCTTTTTTTTTTCTTTTGGTTTATGCGGTTGGTGTCCTTCTATATATATGTACTCTATATATATTTTAATCAAAACTGTTCTTTATCTAGTTACTATGATTACTGTTTTTTTTTTTCGTTTAGTTTTTAGTGTGATTTTTTTTTTGTCATGTTGTTTTTAATATTTATTAAGTCACATGGTTTATACGAAACCCAAAAATAATGAAAAATATATATGAGAAATGCAAAGGGAGCCACAAATGCTCCAAAAATATAGAAACATCGTCTTTTCAAACCATACACTTCGGCTCAACTTGAATCGGGGGGAAAGTAGTCCTTTAAATGTTGAGAACCCCTTCTCTTTCAACCCTGCACTCCATCTGAGTTTGGTTCCTGTCTTTGAAGTAAGCAAAAAATCTCTAAAAGCATTGAAAATCATTCATTTGCAGCCATACACTTCATATAAAATTTGATAAGCAGAGTGAGTAGAACAAAAAGTACTGAGAACACCGTCTATCATAACCGTACACCTCATCTGCATATACTTGTGGATTAAACAGAAGATCTAAAGCTATCAGAAAAATTAAGAAAACCGTCTGTAATAACCATACACTTCATTTGAAGTTTGATTTGAAGGGAAAGTACTCAAAATAAATATAGAAAGCCCTTTTTTCTAACCATACTATCCAGCTACACTTTTATCTATTGAAAAGTACTTATTAATTTATAAGGAAATCGACTTTTCAGACCATACACTCTATCTGAATTTGGATATGGGTTGTACGGGGAGTCGATAGCTATCGAAATGTATACAAAACCGTCTAAAACAACCATACAATTCATCTTAACTCGATTCCGGTAGCCACTTGTGCTGCGAATAAAAAGAATTCTGTTTTTCGCAGCCCTACAGAGCGTTCCACAAACTAAAGAGAAACATACACACGGTTCTTGGCTGCAAAGAAAGCTTAAGTTCTCTTAAAACCCTTTCTTAAATTATAAATTTAAAATCAGAATTATTTTGTTATATTATAGACTTTTATAGCAAAAACCCTTTTATAACAAAAACCCTTCTAAAACTGTAACCTAACCTCATACCACCCTTCCATTGATCGTTGCCGATTTGTTTGAGATGTTGACAGTCGATTAGAGTGTGTCGCATATTTGTGAAAATAAAATAGTATACTTCCTCCACATGGGCGTGCACACACACACACACACACACACACACACACACACACACACACACACACACACGACAGGACCTGCAATGATGTCAAGCGTAACCGATGAAGAGTGGAAGAAAAGGAAAAGGGGTTTGAGGTTAGATTGCAATAAAAAAGCAAATGAATGTACAAACTTCCGGTGTGGCAGGTAATAAACGGCTATAAAAAATGAAATTGGTAACCCAAGCAAGCAGGGAGCTGTCCTGGCCACGTTATTTGCCTAGCGCAAAAAAGGACAATGACCAAACAGAAAAAAAAAACGTTTGGCGGCATGCGCTACACACACACACACACACATTTGTGTGCGTGTAAAGACCTGCTTGTTACTGCACCCCCTTCATTAATCTTGTTAGCAACACGCTGATCCTGGCAGAAGGAAGTGCAGCTGAAACCGAAAGGATTTCCGTTTCGTAATACGATGCTCAACTGAAGCTGAGGCTGAGTCTGGAAAATTGGTTTAGAAATGCGTAATCAGGCTTAAAAGTGAAAGCCGACACACACACACAAGCACACACACACGACTAGCAAATATCGATAAGAGTCTGCTGTGGGAGCCCTGGTCGGTGGGTGGAGTAGGGGTACTACTGCTAGAAAACTCAACGAATTTAATACAAAATTTAAACCAAAATGTGAACACTTAAAGTCTTGTGTCTGCACAGTCTGCATTCTGATTAAACGACAATAATATGCAAACAATGGAATTTGCATTTGTCACAATTGTCGCGACGGCAGCAACGATAACCTCGTCGATTAATCGCATTAAACGACTGGCCCCAAAAAAAAGTCAAAGAAGCAGAAGAAGGAGAGGAGAGAGGAAGAGAGAACTAAATGAGGTGTCAACTTAAGTTAGTGAAAGGTAAGCAGTGCAGCATAATGCTAACAAATATGTATACACACACACAAGCTCACTCACAAACACACTCACACACACACTCACAAACTCAAACACAAAAGCACACTCTTGCACAGTGGCAATGGGATCAAGGACAAAGGCGCATCAATATTTTGACGTTGCAGATTGCGTCGCATTAACGCACTTGTTGCAGGAATGGAATGTGTTAGCAGTGTCATATTAAATTAATAAAGCACATTAATCAATAATCAATTATAGCTTTTTATTTACTATATAACTGCACGAAAAGACGCTGCGTATTTAGCAATAACGAGAGGCATTTAATTTCGATAATACACGCTCTCAGTTAGTGACGTCAGAGCAACCTGCTTGATGTACGTGCTGCGCAGCTGGCTTCGTATGGTAACGCTATGTATGAGCGTACAAATAATTAAGAGCACAACATTAAACCGTTATGTTGTCGTCTAGCGCGAAGTTAAAGAGAGCGCCAGCGAAGGAGTTGACAAAGAGAGCAAGCGGCTGTTGAGTAACAGCGGGAGTGCGAGTGGGAGACCACGACAAGCTTGCTTAGTAAAAGAGAGCGCTATGCTAGGAGTTAGCGAAGAGAGCGAACAGCTGGGCAGCTAAGAAACATGGGGAGTAGAAATGGGAGTGTGAGTAGGAGGCTGCCGATAGCAATCGATGATTGCCAATTATAACAATTAATAACTGCGATCGATGAATTTAGTGTCTTATTTGCATCGCTAATTGTGTCATGTGCCTTTTTTTTTGCCAGTGCGGCGTGGCCTATTTTACGAAATTACAAGTGTTTGCCTTGAAGTAAGGCATCGTGAGTGCGGTTTATAGTGGAACGAGTGTGTGTGTTAAGTGTGAAATGTGAAAGTTCAGTGAAAGCAAGGCAATTAGGTGCATTATGCCAATTGTGAAAAATGCGTAGCCAAAAAGGGTAAAGCAAAATGGCCGCCGACGCATCCAGTGAAAATTTGCAAGTAAGTGCAGTTTAATTATTACATCCAATATTTCGTTTAAATGCAGAGATGAAACTGCTGATTTTAATAGTCGGCACTATGAAAACAAACTAGATAAATGTTTGTTTATCTAGTTATCTGGAGTTATATGCAAATGTTTAGCAGTGAATGAAAGGAGGTAAGAGGAAAGGGGGCTCAAGCGTGGTGAGAAAATTGCTCGCTGATGAAATTCTTAATGTGGTGACTAAAAGACGCCAAGGTGAAATTATTAGCTGGGAGACAGTAAACATGGCGTGGTGAAATTATCAGCTGGGCGACTTAAGCACGCAATAGTGAAATTATGAATAAGGTTGAGTTGCCATTTTGGCCTTTTAATGGCCAGATCTATTATTTTTAACTAAATTAGCTGGTAACCGAAATTCTTTTGAATATTCAGTAACAATAAAATGCGTAATTTAAAACTTAATTAATATTTTTAAACAATAAAGTACATCTTTGGTATATCATGAAGTCTTAATGACTTTTCTAACAAATTTTTTTTGTATTTTCTTTTTTTTTGCATTGTTGCCACTTCAGTCACCAGCTGACAAAAAGAATCCCTTGCGAAATTATTAACTAAGTGACGTATTCACTCGACAGTGGGAACTTCTTTATTTTGTATTTTTTTTTTTATAATGTTTACCCCACAAAGTGATTCAACAATATCTTTAAGATGCTGTGAATTGAGTACTTAGAGTTTGATATTATTGCAAAGTGTGTGTTGTGCTGGTTCTTGGCCATTGATTGAGCTGTTTCCGGGCTCTTATTATCGTAATTGTCAGCTCTTTGGGTCTATGAAGGACCCCACACTTGGCACTAAGTAAATTTTTGACCAAAACTCATTGGCAAAACTCAAGTTGTCTAAGGACTTGGGTACAATGGTCATTGTAGCAGCTACGGGGAATGACAGTGGGAATATGCTGAATAGAAACAACTGAACCAAAGACAACTCAATCAATGCAAAATGCTGCCTGGTGAGAGAAATACAGAATGAGTTCGAACAACTGTCAAAATTTTTGGTCAAACAATTGAGAGTTGATGACTCAATGTTGTCCTTTCTGTTGTACACCTCCCTGGGTGCAGCAGTCAAAACAAGGAGCATCCGTAGCTGTGCACAGTCTGTGTACACGTGGACTGAAAATATCAGTGTCAGTGACAACATGTGTACACAGACCTTGGGGATGCAAACACTCATAAGGAGCCAAAGGAAGTTATACAGTAAGACTTGATTTGATTTCAGAACTTGGTCCCAGTATAGGAAAAAACAGATGTTTACCTTATGTTTTCTATTTCCATATGTAAATGAGCTCTCCGACTTGTGAATGGACTCGGGAATTGAAATTGTTTCAAACTCTATCGAGCTGCGACTTAGGTAAACCGCATTACAACAATTGAATAAGGTTTTAAGATTGCGAATGTTAATGTTAAGCGGTTAAAGTGTTAAACCTTGGTCTCATTGAATCCTTAACCTCCTTTAACCTGCTACCCAAAAACTGATCTGGTTGGTCCTGGCGATTATGGACTTAGGCACAAAGCAGACACTTAAGTGCCTCATTGTACGACTGAAGTGCAGCCACTCGACGAGCAAAACTGCTTAAGTTGCTGCCAAATCGGCTTTGCGTTTAAGCCATTCACCAAATCGATTAATTGAAAAAATCCATAATAAGTTCCTAGACTTTCCAACCGCATTCATGATGATGAATGATGATAAATGAAAAACCAGAAAAAAATGCGGAAACTAAGCCAGGTCAAGTACTTGGCTCAATGGTCCTGAAGTAAGCGCTTAGTTATATCTTTTATATTGGGAATTAGTTGGCAAGAACTTAAGAAAGTTTTAGTTAACTTATATGAGGAATATATAAAACGGTCTTAAAATATATAAAAATGAGTTTTGGGATTGATTTCTCATTTGTTTATATAAAGGTAACTACAAACAGTTATTTCTGGATAGAAATCATCTGTTTATATAGTTTAATAACAACGTTAAATATTTTTAAAGAGGAGTTTTTCTGAAGTATAAAATAAAACGCGTGTGTTGAACTCGGTCAGGAGTTCACTGAGAAAACACCTGGAGCGTAACGCAATATGGGCAGGATCTGGCGACAATATGAGTGTCTGGAAGGAGCAGAAAAGTAGCAGGAGAAGGACCAAGACTAGGAAAAGGAGATTGTAATTGAGGAGAAGGCGGCGCGCACACGCCAAATGCGAGCACATGAGGATAATAATGAGTTATTACATTAAATGATTTATGAATATTCAATGGTTGACACGACTGCGCCTGGGGGCGTGTCCGCACCTAACTGTACAAGGCTCATGGGCGAAAAAGGAAAACGGCAGTTGTTGTAACCAAATACAACGCCAGAGGGCGCTGCAGGGGCACGAGTTTAAGACTAAAGAAGGAGTAAATTCAGAAGTAAGCCTTTCTATACCCTGTACATAAGCGGGTGTATAAGATTTTTAGCCACAATAATAGCTAGAGTTAGTTAAGTCCTTTGATCAAATTTGGATTGTTCTACTCTGAAATGAAAATGACTGGGGATTAAAGATCAAGTATACATTATGTAAAAAAAATTTAGAAAATTTGAAAATTAAGTTAAACCAAAATAAATATATCTGGATTTATCGAAGTATAAATGTATACGCACCCAGGGGATCTACAAGTGCTGCGTGCTCTATATTATCATTACTAACTTTATTTTTGATTACAAAAGAACCTAACGGAGCCGAGAGAGTTCGGGATCAAATTGATTTTTGACAGGCAACGGGAATCGAAAAGTAATCATGAATGGGAACCTGAATGGGAATTGAAAAAAGTATTGAAATACGAGAGCCAGAAATCGAAGGTGAGATCAGTGTGAGGGAGAAGGAGAGGAGAGAGGGAGAAGAGCAGGAGAAAAAGGCGTGTCGCATTACCTGGTGCAATATTAATAAGCATAACGGTGACGGAGCTCACGATTTTCACTCATAACGGCATCGAGCAGCGATGAACAGTTAACTCCGTTTGGATTTCTGAGCACCCACGAGGGTACGAGCGCTAGACAAACACACCTGGAAACTGCGATCAGCAGAGTAGCTCTAGGCCTAGAACAGGATCTGGCCATGGACCTCGACTGACTGTTGTAGAGGGGGTAGTACACTGATAAAAAATGTTTTTGAATTAAATTTTGTACTCAAGAGTATAATTTGAAGAACATCTTTTTTTTTGTCGAGTGTAGGCGCTTCCACAGATTCCCAGACTCGCATTACCCAAATTGAGTCCGAGTTGCAGATGCAACTGCCGCATTGTTTTGCCACATTGGCAGCGTGCCCCTCTCCCTCTCAATCTGCTTCTCTCCCTCCCTTTCTGCCTTATACAGTTTCCCTCTCTCTCTACCGTTAAGGTACTTGGTTTACTCTGTCCCTTCTTAGTGTTTTTTTTTTCTTTTGGGCAAATGATTTTCTTTTCTTTGGCTGGTAGTGAAGATAATTTTGCATCATTTCTTTTTTCTGGCGGGATTTGTCCTGTGCCTCGAGCGCCAGGACATTGGCAGCTGCTAGCGCGGGCGCAGGATACAACATTAAACAGGACTCGGGGCACAGGACACAAATGAAATGACGTGCAATTAACACGCATCGTAATGACATCCTTCGAAATGCAGCAGGACACGATTTAATGTCCTAAAATTTTGGGTAGAGCCAGCAATTTATGAGCGAATTTTATTGCACATTTCAGAGCATTTATTTCAATTTATTTTAGTTTTAAATATTGTCAAAAACTTAAGCGGAAATTTCTGGAATAGGTTTTAAATGATTTATTATTTTCTAACTTAATCAAATAGGATAAATCCTTGTGTTCTTACACTAAAACTTAATCTAGAATAAGATAAAATCTAATTAACATTTAATTGTGGATTTGTTCATTGTTTTGTGAGTGAGTGACGCTTATCTTGAATTGAAATTTTCCCATCTTTAAATGCCAAATTGATGAACTTGTCCGCCTAATCTGTGTCATGATCAATTAGCCCCTTGTAACCCTTAAAATAGCTTTGAGTAAAACTTGTACGGAGATTTGCACATACAGAATTGCGGTTTTCAGCCTTACGGTGGGGGTAACGTATGGAAAATGTTTTGGAAAACATAAAAAATGGAAAAGAGGAAAATCCAATAACACTTGCAACGATTCCCATGGCCATTCCCATGGACTCTGTTGTCATTTATCACGAGGGGAGACGCGACTCGACACTCATTTGAATAAGAGCAAGTAACGCGCTCAAGCGCAGTGCCTTGAACCTTACCGGCTACTGACAGCATGTTAAGGGAGAGCGAGAGGGAGAGAACGATTGAATAGTGAGATAGATAGACAACAACATAGACAGTGATGCCTTTTATACTTCTAAGTTAGCCTTTTATTAGTCTTAATGTTATTGTAAAAATGTATAAATTTCAGCTTTGGAAAAAACGAAACAACATTTTAAAAATCTATAATTTTCTAGTTGGTATTTAAAGATCTAAGAAAACTATTTACCGTGTACATTTCTTTTGTTTAACCCATTCTTCAGCAAATCTAGCCTTTTTTGATTCTCAAATAATTCTCTTAGTTAGCGGTTTTTAGCTGTTAAACTTCAGAGATATAACTTTAATATTTTTCTTTTATTTTAGGACTAACATTAGTGCTTGCTGTGCTTGCTTACAACAATTTTTTCCGCTACAACACATATTCTTTGAAGAATTTCTAATTTTAGCTGATTTTAATGAAACATTTTTTAGCTTGTGACAACACTGACAGCAACTACCCGACTAAATGATCTGCATGATCCTTGAGCAATGCGTTCGCTTATGCAAATGCTACCAAATTCCCTTTTATTTTTTGTTGGTTGTTTTTTCTGTTGTTCTGTTGTATCCCAGAGAGTCCTGTGCGCTGTGCTCTATACTCTGTGTGTCCTTGCATGCTTCGGCGCTTATGAAAATGAACATGATATGCTGATTTAATTCCAATTTTTTTATTTTACGATACTTTATATTCCCTATTCTCTATGTCGACTCAGTCCCTTGGCCCATAGAGCACACACACATGAACATATGGCTCTGGTAACTGTTCCCTCTCTCTATCCATCTATCTATTAATACTATCTGTCCCTGAAAGTGTGTTTAATGCTAATGACATTGCATGTTTCATTGTCATTAAGATCGCTACAAAAACGAAAACGAAAACCGTTAAAAATATTTAAAAATTGTGTGAAAACTTTTTCAGTTCCATAAAATCGCACAGCAGTTACTAATTTCATTAATTAACTTGAAATTAAACTTATTTAATGATACATTATCTATACAATGAGCTTGAAAATTTTACTTAAAAATCGAAATTTTGAGTTCATAACTCTGTCAAAAATCTAAATTTTAATATTTCTTATTTTCCTTTATTTAAATACTAGATTTAAGTATCTAGTAGTAGAAAATAATAGTTTTTTTGATTTTGGAAGAACCTATCACACGATATCTTGACTACAGCGAAGGTTCTTTAGGGTCACAGGACATTAGCTCCCGACGGCCCAATGAATCTTTTAAAGTGTAGCTAAGAAATTTAGTTAATTTGTAAATTTTTAAAAATATTTTGTTAAATATTCAAAAATTCATAGAATTTTTCAACTTAAAACTTTTGGGGTTCATTTTTTGGCACAACATTTGGCTAAAGTTGAAAAACTGAGAGAGAAAGAATTAAAAAACAGTTTCTTTGTTAGTGTTTTTAAGCACATATAATTATTGTTTAATTATATAATGATTCAGTTATTAACTTTTTAATTCAACATCATAAACATCGCAACTTAAAGCTAGACAAAAAAAGTGGTTGACTTAAATTAAGCAAAAAAAAAAGAAGTAAGAATTAAATATATTAATAAAATTAAATTTGTGATAATTTGTTTGGGCTGACAATTTGGTTGCAGTGTATCACTAAAGTAACTATATACAGGCGGTGGGTGAACTATGTGCACAGAAAAAAAGTTGTATTGAAATAAATTTTTTAACTTTAAATATTAACAAAGATTAACCTAAAATATAAAATTCAAGTCAAGAAATTGTTTGAAATGCTTGAATTTGTTTCTGTGTAGAACTGTGGGTTAAATCTGCTTATAGTCCAGCCACGGTGCCGGCATCAGATTTGGGCGTGTGCGCCTCCCACCAATCGATGGCATCGATCATGCTCTCATCGGAGAGACAACCGCCGGCGGTGTTGTTTGATTGGTCCTGCAGGACATCCGTGAATTCCTTTTTGAAGCTGGGCAGACCAACAACAACATTGTCGTAGAATGAAGCTGAAGGTTCCTGATCATAGAAGGTGGGCAAGACAGGCGAGCAGAGCAGTTGTTGTTGTTGGTAGTTGTGGATTGCTGGCGGGGAAGTGTTGCTGCTGTTGTTGTTGTTGTTGCTGTTGGTGACAAGCCTAAATTCAGCCTCGCTGTATTCCTGTTTGATCAGTTGCTGTTGTTGTTGTTGTTGCTGTGCGGCACACGCCTGCAACAAGAGTTCATTAGCGACAGGTGAAACTGCAACTGCAGCGTCATTTGGTGGTTGTTGCAATGATGAACTGCTGCGTCGTGCGGTTGTTGGTGTCGAGCAGCGACTGGTTGTTGTTGTTGCTGCTGTTGTTGTTGGCACGGGCGATCGCGATAAAGTTGAGTTGCTGTTCACTGCTGCAGCTGCCGTTGCCGTTACCGTTGCCGCATCAATTAACGCATTAAATTGCTCCTCATCCAAACTGGAGCTCTGCTCCTGTGTGCCCAGCATATCCGGCGTAAGTAGCTGATACGTGCTCGTGCCCGGAATGCGCACATATTGCAATCCATTCAATGTTGTCACACACGGCAGCATCAGCATATCCTGCTCCAATTGTTGCTGCTGCTGCTGCTGTTGTTGCTGCTCTACTTGCTGTTGTTGGCTCGTGTCCAGCTCATCATCGAACTGATCGTCGAGTGCATCGAATTCGTCTTTGATGAACATGAAACTATCATCGCCACTTGACGAACTATTTGAATTGCTGCAACCGATGGCGGGGAAATCGTAGCCCAATAACTTTTCCAAGCTTCTTATATACTCGACAGCCATGCGCAGGGTCTCCACCTTGGACAGTTTCTTGCTTGCGCCACGTCCTGCGCCCTGTGCCTCGAATGCCACCGAAACCTCGTCGGGTATGCGTTCGCGTAGCGCCGCAAAACCGTTGTTCACCTGCTTCACACGATTGCGTTCGCGTGCATTGCGTCGCGCCACCGCCTGGGGCAGTGGCAAACCCTTACGACCCGGTAGACCCAACAGTGTGCTGGGTGTTCCCGTCACTGGGCGTTTGCTTAGCTCCAATTTCTCCTGTTCTCTTAGTGTTAACTTTTCAGCTTGTTGTTTTTTGCTGATTTTACTGCGTTTTGTTTGGCTTGAAACGGCTAAAGGTTTGTTCTTTGCCTGCTGCTCACCTAGCGGACGTTTTCGGGGTACTGTTGTTGCTGCTGCTGTTGTTGTTGCCGCTGCATTTTGCACAGCTCCGAGCATGCCAAAGTCCTTGATTTTTCTTATTATCGTGTTTTGATTGCTTATGTGTTGTTGCAGCGCATTGGCGCCACTTTCGCTGAGCACATTGTGCACAGTCATTTTTTGAAAGGGCTTGTTGGCGCCCAACGTGTTTACATGTTGCAGATGCGAGTTTTCTTTGCTATTATTGCGTTGGGGTGTCGTTGTCGTAGCTGCTGCTGCTGTTGGCGCTGGGGGAGGCGATGGGCTGAAGCTGAGCGCAGCCATTTTTTCTAGCCTTTTTTTTGGCTCGAAGTTTCTCTGTGTTGTTGATTGTAGTTCCAACTGTAGTGTCTACTGCAGAGTTTACTGCACCTTTTAGCTTAAATTTTTTTTAGCTTTTTTTAGCTATAAACTTTTTTTGATTGGTTTTAGGGATTTTGGTGTAGTGCCAACAGTAGTGTTCACTGTAGTACCTTTTAGCTGCAATTTTTTAGCCTTTTTTTTAGCTATAAACCTTATAGTTGTTTGGATTTAGGGTTTTAGATGTAGTGCCGACTGTCGTGCTCGCTGTAATGCCGACTGTAGTGTTCACTGTAGTATTTCCCGTACTCTTTGGCGTATATTTTGGCTTGTTTTTTTGGCTAGAGCTGCGTTTAGATTTTAATATTTAGCCGGCTAAAATATTAACTTAATAGTTTACTATGCAATTTTGGAATGCGGTTTGGTTTTTCTTTATTTTTTTTTTTGTTTTTTGGATAGGTCCTTACGGCAGGACAGCTGCTAGCGTTCTGTGTCGCGTGCCCGACAAAATGTCATGGGGCGTCGATGTTGCTCACGATGACGCTGCAAACGCTGGCAGTGCTGCTGACGACGGCAGCGCTGGCAGCGGTAACAGCGGTGGCAATGGCAATGGCAACGGAAATGACTTCGTTGACTGATGGCACAATAAGGCTGAAAATAACGTATTCTTTTTTGGGGTAAACTTCGCTGTCGACTGCGCTGCTGACGTTGACGTCTGCGCCTGCGTTTGCCGCTTATGTAAAACATAATGAAATGAAAACAACAAACGGCATTTATTTCACACACACACACACACACACATACAGAGACACACACGCAGGCGCACACACATGACTTTTCATCCCCTAGGTTTTGGGTGTCCTTTGTAGCTCACATTCCATGTTCCCTTACCAACACACACATACAATACACACACCTCAGTCTGCTAGGGAAAACTAACATCTGATCGTAACGGCGACTCTGCTCCTACTTCTGTTCCCCTCCCTTCTCCATGCCTGGCCCTGATCCTTGGCTCTCTACCTCTACCTTCCCATAAGGGTGGTTAGCTGCCTTCCAAGTTTTTGCGCCTTTTTGCCTTTTACATAACCGTATTTATATACCGCCCCTCGCCACATTCTTTTAAGCTTCGTGTAGCCCTGGTTACCTTCGCTGCGTGTGTGAAAGAGATAGCTAGCTTTGGTAACGGTGTTCATACACCTTGGTTCCCACACAGGCACATAGATCACCATATGCTCAAGTTATAGCTGGTATTTCACCAGTTCCCAGCCACTTTAGCTCTTTTCTTATTACGAGAAAGGCCAACGCTTTGACTCTTATACTCTACAGTTCTAAAAAACTGAGTTTTAATAGCTTCTAGTCTTAAGTTTCTTAAGTTTGGGGTTTTGCCTACTCGTGGTTAATTTTCCCACATTTTCCTCGGAAAGCCCTCAGCGAAATTACTCCCATTGAAACTGTCGACTCGCTTTAACTTTTCTACTTAATCAAAACAACACATTGTATTATTCTTGAAGTTTAATTCTCCCCGTTTCGCCCTCCAAATTGGCATGATCAGATGAAAGATCTAGAAGGTTGAGAGACATTTTTTTCTTTTAGTTTTTCATTTGCTACCCGCTGGGATTTGAGGGTTGTGCGGTACGTTCATAATTCTTAATCATTGAACATTTATCTTATGTCTTCTACTTTTTGCTCTTCTTCTTCTCCTTCTTCTTGTTGTGCGAAAATCATTTGCCAATTGTTGAGCTAATTAAATGTAAGGAAAAATAAAAGAAAATCTTTGCTTCAATTTGTATATGGCCATAAATTGTAATTAAAATTGACATGATCAGCGTTTAGCAAAACTATTGCAAAAGGGGCGCGGCAATTAGGGTGCTCGGTACTCGGTGGGAAAATCCGAAAACAACCGAAAGATGCTCGAAACAAGTTTCAAAGCTTTTTTTCTTTTTGGTAATAACTTGGAATAATTTGTAGACCCCGCTCTTTAAAGGAGCACAGGGTTAATTATGTTGGTGAGCAGCGATGTGTGCGGATTGGGTAAAGGAGGTGTGGCCGAACACATAAGGTATATATATTCTTGACTAGCATTAACCAACGCGTCGATCTTAGAGACTATAAGAGCTAGAGTTCATTTATACTGCACGCAGATCAAGTTTATTTCAAATTTTTGTAAGGAACCATCCCGTTATTGCTCCCATGTTACAATTAAACCAAGAAGTCTTAATTTACACTGAATAAAATGCTGCAGTATATCTAGTACAGGGTCTTTAACAGTCGGCTCGCAACACTGTAGCCTTTACTACTAGTTTTAGTTACTGTTATGCTACAGTTATTGTTATTTTAGTGTTTTTTTTAAGGTTTGTATAGACTGCCAGGTAGTTGAGCATGTACCTGAGACTCGTATGTGTGTGAGTAAGTGTGTAAGACCCTGTATGTGTGTGTACTTGCTACACAATTTATAAACTTGAGTTCACTTGAAAAGTTCAAGGAAACATCAACGTCTACGAAAGGATAAGGACTACCGGTTTTCGACTGCTTTTGGCTCCTTTATTTTTCGTTCTTTTTCAAATTCAGCAAAGGAGTCAATAGTGGTGTGTGCGTGTGTGTGTGTGTGTATTTCTTGTTTGAACCCGAGCGCTTTTGTTGCCGACTTCGAAGACGACGCTTTGACTTGGTTGCTTCCCACTTTGCCACGCCCCGAGCAGGCAGCACAAGTACCACAAGGATAGCAGGGATCCTTGCTAGCGTTGCCACTTTGTCAGAAAAGAAACAAATATTAATATTAAATTATTTAATTATTTTAAATTTTAAAAACTAGTGTTCACCCCTATCCTTTTTTCCTATGTTATAATAATAAAAATTAAATTAAATAAAATGAAATAAATAAAAAAATTTGAATTTTTAAAAACTGTTGATCATCATCAGCCTGAGTTGATCACGTTGATCAAGCAACCCTATTTTAATTTGAATTTTTTTTTTGAGGTCCTTCTCAGTCGGCGCCCCTGACATGACCAGGGTTGAAATCTCATTAATGCGCTGCTCACAAATCTGTCAAGTTGGGCGATTATTATTATAAGCATTATAATAATTATTATTTCCTATACCCTGTATTAATAAAATGACAGCAAGGGGTATGCTGAATCTATTAAAGTTTACTAAAAGTAAATCAAACTTTTTTGAAACTTATATACCCCATAATTTTGTCTGTGATCATTTTGTCAGGGGCTCTGATATTATAAGTAACTGAGATTTGTTGTGGTCTTTTTATACTCGTTCCCCGTCGGATAAAGGCAAAGCTATTTTAAAACAGCAAAACGGGTATGCTAAGGTAGAGAGTCGGCTAAAACACTCTTACTTGTTTTTGTTTTGGGTTCAGTTTCCATCTCCGATCAACCCTTAGCTTTATATCTTTGCAACTTGATAAAAAACAAAATAATTTAAAAGTTTTCTGTATAATTTCAGGCATTATTTAACTAGATTCACAATTTTTTTAACTATATCGAAACTGATACGATTTCTACTTTCAATCTAGCGCACATCCTGTGCAGAACGATGCTGTGTTTGGCTCTATTTTTTGACTTTCATCTTTTGGCGGCTTGAGAAAATACAACAATTTGGGTAAACAAAAATTATTAAGGATCTTGCTTACCCAGTGCACGAAGTGGGTTTTTTCTTAAATTTTTTTGGGATTTATTTGCATTCGGAAGGCATCGATTTCACTGGGAATGGGAACCAAATGTCTGAATGAATGAATAAATGAAGGAATGAATGAATAAATATGTATATGAATGTAGATGAAGAGTGAAATTGGTAAAAGTGTAGAGCAGAGTGAAAGCAGACAAATCCCTTTCAAAACTCATGTCAACTCACACTCGTTGGCCGTAAATCAATCAAGCAAAACATTTAAACCACTTTCTAGACCCAGTACGCAAAAGAAGTTCAGGGTTTATGAGGTTTTTCGAGATCGAGTCAGAACGGGCAACTATAGCCTTCAGCTCCCTTAGGACAGTACGGGGTCTTTTACAGTCACCTCGCTCGACTTCAGCCTTGCTCACTGGTTTTGTTCTCAGCATTTTCCTCTCTTCATAAAATTAGCTTTACGAGCACTACTAGTTCTTGCTGTAATCCGATCGGAATTTCCTCAGTTTCTACTTGTCGTCAACTCAAGTGCCCCTCCACGTGGAAGTACATTTGGTCCTTGCCTTCACTACTCAACTACACTTACATCCTCGGCATCTGTAGACAGTTGTGCGCACATAAATTGACTTTTCTATTCAGTATTTTTTTTGGGTTTTACTTGCTCAACAACATGTGAGCGCACACTGAGTCCCATAAGTTATGGAATTATGAATTTATGAGTGCACACACTGTAAGGAAACTTCAAGCGGAAATCACAAGTTTTTTTTTTTTGAGTTTTCAAAAGTGTCTGACAAAACGTTTTTGAATCAAAAGCCTCTGGGGGGTAACAAGGATATGTCAAGTGGGGATCAGGAGAGGGGCTAAAAAGAACGAGGCTTTGTTCACCGGGTTTCCATTTTAAAAATGGGTTGGAACTTTCATTGCTAGACTAAAACTGATTTTTTAAAAAAAACCATTTTAGTCTGGCGTTTTTGAAGATACTTGAAGTCGAGCTAAGTTTATTGATAGATTATAGGTCTGATTTTTCAAAAAATAACTGAAAGATTGAATGCAGATTGCTGATCCTTGACGGGCTGATGAATTCTCCTCACGGCTTTTGTTCTTTGTCCTTCGGCTTGTGCCGAAAGTGTGCGCTCGTGTGGAAGAGTCGACGTCCAGTTAGCCAAAAAAATAACAATGAAGGCGAATGTGAAAAGCGAAATGCTGATTGAAATTGAAATTGAAAAAATTTCCAACTGAAATCGGGGTGACGGGATAAGCGCGCACGTGCGCAGGATATGCAAAGGAATTGAAATGCTACCTGAATGAAGCATTCAGGAATGCTCGACTGCCTATGGGAATGGCAATGTAAATAGGGAATTTTGGTATTGAACATTAGGAATTGGGTGTTGGGGGTTGATCCTCACCCTCTCCATGGTTTGTATGTGTGTGTGCGTGTATGTGTGTGCAATCTGAGTGGAATCAACAAATGATTCCGATGGCTTTTGGGTGCTACAGGACACAATGAAAAGGACCTAGGACCGGTTTTGTCCGCCAAAAGCAGTAACGCCAACAACAACCACTGTGAGTGGTGGCCCGGGCGGGAATCTCACTCGTTTACACTGTAAAAAAAATTAAGTATATAAAAAATATAAAAAATAGTAATAAAAAAATATACTAAGCTATAATAAATAACATTTAAAAAAAATTTTAATTAAATACTTAAAAATGATTTAAAAAATTTTATAAAACAAAATTTTTTAAACCTTGAGGGGCTTAGTGAGTATCAGAGCCTGATAATCAGCACTTCGAAAACAAAATTTCACTTGTTCCCAGTGAAATATTTTATTGAAACAAATAAAAGTTTTTGTAAAATTTACATTTCATTAGTAATTTAACATATTTAAATAATTTTTAAAATTATAATAAAATAATTTAAAAAAAATATATATATATTTAAAATTATTTTCAAATTGTACCGTTGAGACTCGAAAAGGAAATCAAAGGGATATAACATATATTGAAATATTGTTTTTGTACAGAGTTTTGAACTAAAAATTCCGATTTTAACGGAAATTTTAACAAAAAACCTCTTTTAAATTACTTAAAGTTGAAAAAAAAATATATATTGTATAGAAGAAGTGTTGAAAATTTGCAAAACTAGGACCGGATAACTTTTCATATAGCTATCATAGAAACATACTCCACAATTTCAATAATATTCACAAAAAACTATTAATAATTTTGATTATGTGCTGCTAGGGCCTAGGATAATTTTAGAATAGAAATCGGGGCTTATAATCTTCTCGACTATAGTTTTTCTAGTTCCTTTTTCCCCAGTGTAGGTTTGCTGTCTCCCTGTCCCTGTTTGGCCTCGACTGCCTAATGCCCATTGTTGGCATGTCCCGTGCTCGTGGCTCTCTGCCCAGGACAACGATCGCCATTGGCAGCCGCGGAAAACATCTGCTCCTGCTGCAATCGCTCAAATTGCCTCGTTCCTCGATTTTAGACCTCGTCCCTGTACCTCTCCCGCTCCCTCACCGAACTCGTGCTCGTCGTGGCAATCAAACCATCAGCAAATGGTACGTGCAACCCCTATTGGAGTTTTATGTTGCTGTTGCTTCAATTGTTGTTGTTGTTGGTGTTGTTGGTGCTCTGGCATTTTGTCAACAACAAATGTCCACCTTTGAGTTCCTTTTGGAGTGTGCGTAAACTCGCGCGCAGTCGCTACGTCCTGCGTCCAGGTTGCCTCTGCCTACGCTCTGCGCACCTTGGGTTTCAACAGGATTAGTGACTTCAGGAGCTGACAAACAGTTTTATGGCGGGAAAAAAATCTATTAAAAAATGACATTAGGTCTGCAAAAAGTACTGAATATTGTACATTAAAATTCGTTTTTTTTATGGTTTAATATATGTTAAAATCTAATATAAAGATAGTATTATTTATAGCTAAAAGTTATTTAGTTTTTCTAGTAGTAGTACTTGTACTTAATTTGTTTTTTATACCCAAAATAATCGAAATTTTTATTTAATTTATTTTTTTGAAAGTCCTTTTATGTTTTTAAGTTAGCGCTTGCAAAAGTCGTTGCAGTCGAACCAAATTTGGTCAGTCATTCGCTTTCTCACCCCAAATTGAAATTACACAATGGAATTTATGTACTGAATGAGTTTCACTGCGAGTAATCGCAACTTTTTGCAATGGAACGAGAGGGTGTCTGCGCAGGCGCAACAATGAGTGAAAAGGGGATGTAAAAGGGGCAAAAAGCGAATGAGGAAAAGAGAAAGAGTGAGAGAGACAGGGAGAGTGCGTAAACAATGCGCGAAATTAATACGCGAACAATTGTAAATGAAATAAAATCTATTTGAATAACTGATTAGAGCCAAAAAAAAAAGCTCTTTGTGCCATGCACAAAACTTGTTGCCTTTGGGCTCTTTACGGGTGGAAAAGGGTTGGGCGGGTAAGAGTAGGGTTGCGGGGTGTATGGTGCAAATGATAAGGGGGTGCGTGCTGCCGCGCTCGCGCAGCGATTCCTTTGTGACGGATTTAATCAGTGGCTACAGCGTTACCAAATTATGCAAATATTTCTAGCCAGAATTCAAGTTTCTATTTTGGGGGTTAACAACTACAAATTTCGATTTTTATTACATACAAAATTACAAAGAAAAGTACTGAATAGTGCATGAAATAGTGATGTATTTGATATAGAGTTTAATACGGCTTAGCAGCCATGGCGCAACTAAAAAACTTGAGAGAACTTCAGTTCGGGAGCTCCGTGGTAAACAAGAACCAGGTACATCGAACGATATCAGAAGTTGGCAAGAGAATTTAGGAGATGCTCACCCAAGTAGCCTAACTTGACGACTAAATGTATAAGCTATTAGAGCTGGAAGTCCCCGCAGAGGGACAAAAAATAGTTTCAAACGACACGGTCCTCAAGATGTTCCTAGTCGAATCTTGAAATAAAACCTACTATAATTTCCAATATATTTGTGATCGGCACTCCCCTTAAGTCTTGCATCTCCCAACTTATAAGTCGCTTAAATGTTTCGTCTATAACGAAGAATAAAAGAGAACCTTAAATGCAAAATGTTCATAGCATACTTTAAGGCACTCCTATGTGTTTGGTACTTAAAACAGAACTAAATTAATTCAAAGGACTGAATGGTAATGTCATTATATTGTATATAGAATATATAACTCAGTACTTGTGATGGGCTATATTGAAATGGGCAGAAAAGGCAGAAGAAATACAAAAAAATATCAACCACTTTAATTTGTAGAACGAAATGACCTTGCAGAGAAGTCGCAACCCGATCGCCAGAGACAGCGAGACAAAAGGACTGAGGGACAGAGCTGGACCGAGGCTTACATATTAATGAGCCGCGTGTGGCACAACTGGCAAAGGGACACACACACACATATAGACTGACACACACACGCAGACAGTAATGAAATCAATGACTTTGCCTGCTGGCCGCGTGTTCGCTTTGTCCGCGTGTGTCCCCTATCACCTAGCACCTTTTCCTTCTGTTTTTGTACCTACTCCTATCCCTACCCCTACTCCTAACCGTGACTCTTCCCCTATCCCCACCCCTGACACTGCCACTGTGCGCACGCGCGTTTTGAAGTCGCGCCGCTGCAGGTGTTGAATGAACTGGTTGCGTTACGCCTTATATATCATCTAGTCGCAGCGAACAAAACTCTAAATGGACTTTGGCAACATACAACCCAACTGGACGCGTAGTAATACCCGGTAGTTGTAAATGAGGAGGAGAAGAGAAGACTTCGATCACAAAGAGAATAACTATACTTATACATGATTGATCAGTATTTACAGAAGACTTTTACACTAGAAGATATTAAAATGGTACTTTAAAGTCCCAAATTTAAAGACTTGACATGTATTGAAACTAAGTAACGGGTATTTTGTAGTCGTGCTTCAACCACTGCTGTCTTATTTGTTTAGCATAAGTTTACATGCATCTCTTTTGGGCCAAGAGACTAAAAGGCAGCGGGGAGTGGAAAGGGGAGAGCAAAGATCAGGGTTCTCCTGGGTTTTAGCATTGATGGATCTTAATTAGCGCACGCATCTCTGATTTCTTTTTCGACTTTGGTTCATTTACAATTTGGAGTTCCATAAGTTTTAATCTGCAGTCCCCTTAAACCTAAGAATGTGCCCTTAACCAAACTAAACGAATTCTTTTGGTAGACTCAACGGGTATTTAATTAACTTATCGCAAGTTATTTAGTAATATAGATTAAGAGCTTTGAACTAGCAAAGCTTGGGAAGAAGTGGAAAAGGAAGGCAGTGTAACAGTTTTAATCAAATAAATACATTTTTATACTCTCTGCAAGAGTATATTGGGCTTGTGAAAATGTATGTAACAGGCAGAAGGAGGCGTGCCAGACCCCATAAAGTATATATATTCTTGATCAGCATCACAAGCCGAGTCGATATAGCCATGTCCGTCTGTCCGTCTGTCTGTCCGTCTGTCTGTCCGTCTGTCCGTCTGTCCGTCCGTATGAACAAACAGATTTCAGAGATGGTAAGAGCTACAAGTTTGAGCTTGGTCTCAATCGATCACATATTTAGTCAGTCAATACAAGAATCTTTTTTTTTTTCGATGCCACGCCCCATTCGCCCACAATGAGCAAAAAACTAGGCACACCTCGGAAAAATTTGGTGTTTTGGGCGAATATCTCAATAACTATTGCACCTAGGATCGCCAATTTTGGTATGGAGGTTCCTAGCGACAGCGTTAATGCATTGACTTTTAAATTTTTGGACTGCCACGCCCCGTTTTCCCACAATTAATAAAATAAAAATTCTCAGCTTTCGCCCCGTTTTAAGGCATTCTTTAATATAGTACAGTATTGTAATTTATAATTCGTGTGAAGACTTACTATATCAAACTATCCTGAAAGGCGCATTGAAATCGCACTATAAACAAGAAAACTAGAAGCGTTGCAATATTGATAACCGAATGCAATATCATGTATGAGTGCAAGTGAGACAGAAACATACAAGCACATGTGACGGCAGCGTGCAAGCGAGACAGAAACTTACAAGCACATGTTTGAATGTTTTCGTTGCTTGCGTGGCGGCAGCGCTGCCCGCAGTCGCTGGCCCCGCTGAATACACACATACATACATACATACATGTATATGCATAATATATTGTCTTTCGATGTATGTTTGATTATGCTTAGATTGTTTTTGTTTCAACGTGTTTTATTGCAAGTACTACACATTGTAATATCTCTAGACCGATTTTAATAATTAAATCGCGAAAAAATGCAGAGAGTATTTTACGGTCGGGCGTGCTCGACTGTACTTTTCTTACTTGTTATATTTGGTTTTTATGTGACAGATAATATATTAGAAATAATTAATTCATATTTAACATAAAGTCATAAGGGGTGATCACCTGGAATTCTTTGCAATTGGGTCACTTAGTCTGATTGATTTGATAGATCACTTTTAAGGTCTATCTTTATTTATATATTTTTAGCTCTCTTTAAGTCTAAACAACAGTTTTTGTAAAGGTTTTTCGCTGTTATTTATTGTATAGCAATTGTAAATGATAGCGGTTAAATCTTTAGACAATAACTTTCTTTGCTTGAATTTGTGAAACTCGATGGCTTTGAATCAGTGATTTCTATGTCAAGTATTGATTTCCTGCCTGCTAATGAGAATGCTAATGATAATGATGATGTTGTGGATGTGAATGATGATGTTACTCTTTTGTGGAAAATACATTTGGCGTAATTACCGCAACCCGTTCGTTTTTGTAGTCGTATTTTCGTGGAAGACACGCTTCATTGCATCCTGAAGAATTGGCAAAAAGGTTTTTTTATTTTTTATTTTTAAGGTTTTTTTTGGCTTGCCTTTTGTGTTGGGTATTGGAAAATATTTACGGGCCGCTGCATTTAACCGATGCGGTTAGACAGCGAGCTCCTGTTACTCTCTCTCTTTCTCTGTAGGCCCTGTACTTAGGAAACTTGTAGTGTATATAGGGTTTGTCAGAAGCAAAGTGTTAATAATCAGCAGAAGAAGACGTGAGGTGTGGTCTTATTAGGTCTAATCCTACTAAGAGTAGTCTGGATCGGACAACTACAGCTCCCCTGGATCAAATCGATCGAAATCGGTGAACAAAAGTTGCACCAAAACGAGTACAGGGTCTCTTAGTGTCGACTCTCAAGAGTGTTGCCTTGCTTGCTAGTTCTTTTCGGCTTGGACTCATTCGATGAGGATTTAAATGCACTTGAGCTGAGTGATCGCTTCAGTGATCTTGAAGCACGCTCTGAATGCGTCAAAAGTGAATTGTAGCTCAAGGATTAAATGCTACTGAAGTCTGCCGCTGCGCCAGGATCACAATGAGCCTAAGGACTAAGACATCTACTACTTGCTGTCGCCAGTTTCCTCTCACTCTCTCTGTCTCTGTCTCTCTCTACAGGGCACTTGAAATTAACCTTTAATCGGTGTTGTTGCACTTTGGCATGCGGCTTGCTCAGTGCCTTGTTGCCAGATAAGATACTAACTTGGCTCTGTCTGTCTAACAACAAGCTGCACACGACAAATTATGGCTCTTATGATAAGATACCGTTACAGCTGCTGTCTTGGCTCCGTTTGGCTCTTGATTCCTGGCAGCAGCTTCTTTTTATGATTAATCATAAGTTGATGTTGCTACTTTTGATATATCGAATGATCCTAGTATCAAGACTTTATGCAGTTGGTCTATACAAATAATTTTGGTGTATGTCATTCAAAATTGTCCTGTATATAAAGCTCACAGGATGTTTGTTTTTACAGCATATGTTTGGTATATCTTTGAGTTGGGTTCTCAATCAATTTTTTATCATTTTTTTTTAGTTTTTTTTGTTGATCTTCTGTTTCCAATTTCATGGAATCTCATTGCCTCATTGACGACAGACAGTAGTCAGTAGTCTTCAATCTTGTTATTTGATTAAATGATTTGAGTCTTTTATGCTTTGTATTGAGGGAACAGCAGAACAATTGACTGACCCGACCTGGCCCCCTATATCATATGAAATGGCCTTTCTATGAATGGTCTCACTCCCTGATCTCTGACCAGGGTATGTCCTTCGATTCTATTATATTGGCATGCTGCAATGTTTACTCAAAACATGCCCTCGCCAAACAAAAACAGCACAAACGCCCCGTTTACACATTTTATTTATTTATTTTTTTTTCTTTGCATTTTTTTTATTATTTCTCGTTGGTTGTTTGTTCATTGAATATTTTTTTTTGCACTTGTTTGTATTTTTGCTCAATTAAAAAAGTTGCTTCCATTTGGGCTCTACGTTTTATTTTCTTCTCACTTTTCTTTGGGTTTTTCACAATTGTCTGTGATGCGTGATTTTTGCTTTTCTCATTGTGACTCTTTGGGTGTAAACCTTTTGGGATTGCTCAATGTGCCCACATGCTGTGCGTTTGTGTACAAATTTTATGCTTTGTCCAAATGTAACAATTTTTCCTGGCTCCTTTGCCATTATCTGTGCATTCTTTATGCATTTTCCACGGAAATTACGAATGGCATTTAAGAAACATCAACCTGATAGATAGTATGGCATATATATGGGTATAAAACTTTTTGATTGTCGCTTTCAACTGACTCTGAACAACAGTTGGGTAATATATATTTCTGTTTGCTCCAGATTTTGTTATATTAAAGTTATATAATAACAGTAATATGAAGAAAATATGAAGCCAGTGAGTAACCAGTTAGAATTTTTATAATATTTCTAAATACTACCTTGATCAAAAACAAGTAAGAAAGGCTACAGTCAAGCCAGCTGAATGTAAAATACCCCGTTTTCATCAAAGTGCGCATTTCTTCATTTAAGTATTGAATTTTAGAACGATTTATCCTATGGGAGCTATTGCCTATAGTTGTTCGGATCCAACTTATTGAGGATATTTATAAAGCTAGTAATACACATAATGTGTAAATTTGGTAGCGATAGTTTCCAAGTTATAACAGTTTTTTACAATTTAGTGGTCGGGCTTAGACGGACTTTCTTTCCAAATATGTTGACCCCAAGATCCACTTGATTATACGAACGGACGGACAGCTCAAAAATATATATACTATATGCGGTCGGCCTCCTTCTGTCTGTTACGCACATTTGGCTCAGACAAACCTTTTAGGTTACGGCACGAGTATTAATAAAGTATGTAAAGCAAATCTAAAAGATAATGTATTATCAAGTATCTTACATTCTGTTACCGATTTTGACTGCGTTTACAATTGTATATAACAGTGTTGTTATGGAAAATACGCATTGCAAATCGGCAGTTAGTATACAATAAATATCTATTTTATGTTATATTCCAACCATAAGTTATAGATACTGACAAATTTTGCTTAAGAACTGAACACCATATCATATTATAGGTAAAGAACAGGCAGAAGAAATATATAGATACTAATAACATTTTTTATAATATTTATTGGTAAACTAGTTAAATGTTTTGGTCATAACATTTGTTGACAAACTTATGTTCTTTGAAGAGGTTTGATAAAGGGCGTTCAGGTTACACTATCAACAGAAAATAAAAACAAAAGCGATAAGAAAAACTTGAGATTCCCTAGGAATGCTTTAGCTGTTAACACTTGATTGATTGTATAAAACTTACTACAACATTAAACACATGGAATAGGTCAAGTTAAAGACGATAAAAAGAAGTAATGGATTATGTTATATAAATTATGAGTTGATACATATATTTTAGAAATAATTTAGGAATGCTATGCCAGCTCTTAAGCAGATTAAATTGTTGAACTCTTTAAAGTGCATATAATAAAATAAAATATATGATTCACAGCAAAGATGTCTTAACCTTTGTCGAGCTATCTTTCTACTCAGATATTCTTTTGCTTTGGACCTTTTCTTGTCCTGGCTGTGCAAATGTTTATATTCGTATTTATGGCACAGGGTAGCACGCTGTACAGCAGCCTAATCCTTTTTCTTTTTTCAAAAACATTTTCTTAGCTGCAGCTCAAGAATATTGCGCAAATATGAACTATACGAGCATGGCAAGAGATTTCAACATAATAATAACAATCGTCCTTCGTTCTGGGTCCTGTGCCTGTTTTGGCTGCCAGGCTGTGTCAATAAGATCTATCACTGTTCTTGGCCCATTGTTGGGCCCAAAAAACATTTGCAGAAAACCACAAAAATTGGTACAAAAAAAAACGAAGAAAAAGAAAACTGCTTGCTGTTGTCCCAGGCTTCTGGGAAATGTGAATGTGTCTCTGCTCCTCAAATAGAGATTCAAGATTGTTTCACACGTCCCTGTGAAACTCTGGGAAAAACCTCATCTATGCGAATAGTTCGTGATGTTTCTGCAATGTTGCGATTTTGTGTAACGTTTTTTGTTTGTTTGTTTTTTATGCAATTTTTTATTGGTTTTTTAAAAGCATTCTAGGAACTGCAAAAGGATTAAATATTTTGAGAGGACATCGAAAGGGTTTAAATGGCTTAAGCCGATGTCGTTGTAGTTTGTGGGTGGACTGACAGCTGTATTTGAAAAAGGCAGAGCAGCTGGAGGGAGTAGCAACAGATTGAACACTTTATTAAGTGTATTTTCTAAACAGAGGTTTTAATTATAATAATTTTATATAAAATTTATAGTTCTTCTATAGGGCTTACCAATAGAGATGATAGGAAAGCAAACTTTTGCAGCTGCTCAAAGAGCATTTCATTGAAAAATCATTATTGGAGCTTGTTTAATCATTACGTGGTTCATCAGTAACCATTATATCCCAAAAGAACCACTGTTTGGTGTGGATTGGTCTGTATTCTTTGATTTCTCGAAATGGCCCTCCCAACTGGCTGGTGGCCAGATCATTCGATTTTACGCCATTGAAATATTTTTCAAGAGACTAATAAACTAAGACTTATAACCCCAAGACCCTCGATGAACTAAGGGGCCAACAAAGGTGCCATTTCGCCAGAGATTATTAACCAAGTCACCAAAAAATGCCTTTTATTTTTAACATTTTACAGTAAATATTGTAATTTGTATTAAATCTGCATTTAAATCTTTTCCCTCCCAAGTTGTGGCTCCGATTTCACTTCCGATTTCGACAGTCTAATATATGCATATTTTGTATATTTCTTTAATATCCGATTTCCAATTGTTTTGCTTAGCTCTGCACTAGGTTTAATTGCAGTCATTTGTCATTTGGCGACACTTGAGACACGAGAGTTGAGAGTAGAGACTTGAGAGTTCTTATCAAAAGGCGGCTTGTTGTGTCGTGAGCCCAGAAGTGAAATGCGACTTTAGATGTTTTGCCGACCAAAAAGTGCGTCGTTGTCAAGTGTCCAAAGATCCTTTTTGGCATGTTTGTTTATTTAACTGTGCACAAATTAGACGACAAGCCAATACTACTCACTACTGCGATGTCCTGCTGCCTTAAGATCTTCTCTCCTATCTAGGCCACTTGACCATTTGTTTTTTGGGACGCGCCTATTTAGATAAGAGTCTGAAGACTTGAGACTCGCAGACTCAAGAGGATCGTCTACCTTAGCGCTCAGCATGTCGCTGATTTGCCTTAGTTGCTGTGCGCAAACTTGTCAGGGTCTCCAAAGACAAGCAGAATCTAGAACCAGACTGTGCCTGCTCTGTAGCTGCCGGTCTCATAAACATTTTGGGCTGTTCTGTGCCTCTTTCAACCTAATTAAGTCATTTTGCCAACTCGCTACTACAGTCTCAGTCTCCTTCGGTAAGATGCTAGACACCGAAAATGCTGAAATTCCGCATAAATTCCAAGCTCACAAATCACTTTTATAATGGCCTACGCAATCGGTAGCACACTCAAAAAAATGTCAACACAATTTGTAGTAGTTGTAAATAAATATATGTAAATAATTTTAATTATTTAAGGAAAATAAGTTATAAAATTAGAGGCAATTCTAACAGATAACCCCATATAAAAACTAATGTGTTCATTGAAAAATAAATCTTTAGAACATTTCCTCCTGACGCGATTTCGAAAAACTCAATTTTGCAATCGATTGTCACGATTTGTTGAAAAGTTTCTCATTTGAGTTTCTGAAACCTACTCAACCCTTAACCTCATTGAACCTCTTATAGTCTATAGTATGAGGTGGTATGAACAGAGTGCACGACAGCGCTAAATCTAAAAATTGATGTACTTAAAGATCGGAAATGCTGCACTTTGTACAGGGTCTTTAAAATTTTACCAAAGAAGCGTTTTAAATATTTGTTAATTCTTTAAAGGTTTATTTATTTAATGTAGTAAATTCTTGAGCTTCTTCTTGCAACTTCAACCTATTTCTCCAAGTGTAGCTGCGCCCTGTGCCCAACGTTTGAGGCACAGCGCTATCTGTCGCGTCGACGCGATAAACAGTGGCTCATCGGCAGGATTTGTGAAATAATTGAGAATTTCTGGACATATCAGAAGGTTACGGCAGTTTGGTAGATCAGAGGTGGATTGTTGTTCGATCGGTGGATCGGTGGACTAATGAAGGCAGGGCGTAAAGTGCTTGATTGGCATAGACCACACAGAGCACAGGAGCATTCAGTTTGAGAAATTAATTTTATAGCAAGACACACTCCACACACTCACTGTGTGTGTGTGTGTGTGTATATCGGTAGTCAGACAGGAATTACCTTAGTCTAAGGTAAGTCAGTTTGGTTTTTGGCCGCCTGTCTTGTTAGGCTAATTGACTTGGCAGTAGCAAGTGGCCAAAATGTGTCTTAGCCAGGACCACCTTGCGTGTGTTTATAAGTTGTTTGCCTCCAATGATGACAAGCCAAACAACCGACAATCCACAGAAAGAAAAGGCCAAAAAAACAACCGAATAAACAGCCGACAAAACGACTGAATGACTGACTGACTGATCGGCGCTTTAGTAGCTCAATTAATCAGCTTTAAAAGGTACTTACCCTACCTACAGGTGTGTCCGGGGTGTGGGAATTTATTCTTTTGTTCCTCTGGTTGTTTTTTCTCTCTCTCCATGTTCTTTGCCAAATTGAATCGAAGGAACTCTGTGAAACAAATGAGCATTGCAAAACAAATTAATTTCCAATAAGTACGCCTCAAAACGATTTGGGGTTTTTTCTTTCCCAGCAAAAGACAGGGAAATAAGAGGAAGTCAGTTTGATGGCGTTTAAGTAGTAATTAAGTTGTATTATTAATTCATATTTATTTATTGTTTTAATTTATATCTTTATATATAATAAAATGTACCCTCAAAGTCCAGTTTATTGAGAATATTATCAATTTTCTTCAAGTTTTCTATGAAAGAATTTCACATTTATATAAAACTCCTATCCTCAATGATATCAGAATTACTGCGAAGAGTTTTCTAGATTTTATAGTTGTAATTTACGATGTTTTCTGTCACAAGTACCATAAATAATCTCATAATATTTATAATCAATCAATCTCAGTTTAGATATAAGTAGTGCTAACATCAAGAACTTCCACTGAAATAGAGCAACAATAGTTTGGAGAAAAATAAAGGACTGAAAACTCGTTGGTCACACCCCCAAACTAATTTTTGTTTTTATTTTATAGATGGGCATATCAATGTCAACATATCAATTTCAACGTGATTTCAATTTCATAGGAAATTGTCAACCAGAAAATACAAAATACAAATCGAAATGAGATGAGATGAAAGTGAAATTTTATATGGGTCGCTTTGATATCGATCTCATTGGGCTAAATCTTGTACCTAGACCCTGTAGTCGAGAGGTGTACTAGGTTACTCAGGTGTACTAGGTTACTCAGAAAACAGGGTGTAGAAGAGACGGAGGGAGTGGTGTATACTTACTTTCTTTGGTTAGGATCAAACTAGTATATCCCATAGCTTCCATTAACTCAATCAAACTCAGACATTATGTGTTCTGAATAGTTTTATATAGCTAAAGAAAGCTTAAATCGTATCAAACCTACTATAACCCAAAGTTCCCTTTACAAAATAGTTTATTTATTTAAGTAATTATCATGATCATGTAATAAAAGTGAGTTTGGTTGTGTCACCACAAGTACAGGGTCTTCTACTGTCTATTACTACCCCTAAACTACTTTCCGAGTAATTTGTTTTGTTTGTATTTTTATTTTTTTTATTTTAGCTACTGATTGCATAATAAAACGCCCATATAATATCAGATTGTAGATCAACTGGAAATTCTATGATCGTGATCGTGTATGGTTGGTACCGATCTGTTTATAAATCAAATGTGGAGCAAAAGGGCAAGAGGCGCGAGTGCTGGTGCCACCTATGGATTTAGAGTCTTCTTTAGTGTGTGTGTGTCGTATGTTTATGTCATGTTTAGTGTTGTTATTGATAGTGTTGAGCAGTTGAAGCACCTGCAGTTTAAACGGTAGCGCTGCTCTACCTGCAGCACCCGGAATCTGTGGTTATCTTACTCTCCATCTTGGGCTGACAATCGGTTTTGTATTTTGGCTTAATTAGAATTCAGTTAGACCATAAATTAAGCCACTGTCCCTACAGTGTCCTTCACTGCCCTTTCCACTTCAACTGCGTGCCCCTTTTTACTTCTGTTCTGCCGTTGATTATGTAATCCCTTTTGACCATAATGAAAATATTTTGTAACATAAATTACAAATATTTGTACTCAATGACTCGGAAAGCATTGACAAAAGCAAATCAAAAGCAGCAACAAGTCATAAAGGATGCTTATGTAAAAAAAAGGGGATGTCCTGGGGTTCCCCTCCTTTAATTTCACTCTCTCTCTCTCTTTTCTCTCTCCTTTGCTCCACCATTTCCCCTGCTACGCTTTTAGTTACTTTTTTTTCTTTTCTTGGCCCGCGGCCGCGGCAAACGGTAAACGTTGCACCTGCGATCCTTGCAGCGGGCCAAGACAGCTGCTGGCTTACAGGTGTGCACAGGACACATAACAACACACGCACAACAAACAAAATCAAACTGAAGCTGCAGTTTGAGTAGGAAGCGCTGTAAACTTACTAAAGTTACATTTTAAAAATAAGTTGCAACATAGAAATTCAATTTATTGTGATTTGCTAGCTAAGAAAATATTTCTAGGACAGAAAAGAATAACCAGAACATTAATGAAGATGTATAACTTAAGTATTGAATAAAAGTACTAATTTAAGTCAGCGTGTCCATAATTTAAATGTGTCTTTAAACAATTCAAGCTTAAATGATGTACTTAAATGTGGAAATTCTTTAAAAAATCTTAAGCAGCTATCATTTTTAAAAAACTTGTTTTTTTATTGTCTTGAAATGTACTTTGAACCCCTTAGAATATATCGATGCGCCAAACGATTTGGCTTTTTGATTTTCCGATAATCCAATCTTAAGTTATGATGTCCACTGAAAAGAGAAGGTTGCCAAAATCGTAGCAGAGCCAACTACAGCCGAAATTTTTATTAAAACGTTTTTTAAACATTCTTGCCACAAACAAGTTTCTAATGAATCAATTCAGGAACCTCTTTAGGATGAGTTCCTCAATACACGTAACTATGTATAACCTCTTAAATTAGAGACAATACAAGTAGATCCAAGTTGCTCACTCAGTGCTTAAAAATATACTTAAAGTCAGTAGACTTTATTTTTTATTTTATTTTCTGAACAAATTTAATATTTATTGCTTGCTATAATAAAGTTTTTCAAAATGATGTAAGTATTCCTGTACTAAACCCAAGCTACAGCTCCAAGATCATGTAGAAAGAGAGAGAGATTGAGACAGAGATAAAGCATTGCAGATTGGAGCCCTCTAAATGAACTGCATAAACCATATGACCCCAAGGTTCAATGTCTGATGACGTCAGCAAACAAGTACAAACACACACACAGACACACACACACACACACACACACACACACAGACACACCCGCACGCAAATTAAAGGAATCGTCTTTATTATGAAACTTCCTGCCTGAAATGACGAGCGGAAATCAGAAAAATGAGTTCACTTTCCGGTGGATCAACGGAGCACTGCGCTGCCCTGTACTGCACTGCACTGCACTGCACACAAAAGAAAAAGGGGAAATCTTGTTGCCAAATTGAAATGCAATAAAATTTACACTTGCAGCAGCAACAACAACAATTACAAAGCAATCGAAACTATCTCTCTCTCCCTCTTTCTCTGTCTTTCTAGGCCCTGCATTTATGTTAACTACTTGGCTTAAAAAAAAGCGACTGTAGCAGTGGCCAGCAAGCAACAGACAACAATGCAACAAGTTGTTAATAGCAAACAGACAGGCAGAGGCACACCACACAAATATGTCGCATTTGTTAAGCGAAATTTTAAGAATTGTCGGGGAACCGAGCATCAAGCAATGCATATTTCTGTAAATAATTTAAGTTAATATTTAGTGCATTTTTTTCTTGCCAAATTTACACAAAAAAGTCGAGCTTCTAAATTATAGGTATAAATATTAGACTTTTTTACTAAAACTATAATTTATTTAACCATACTTAAGCAAGCTTTTAGTCTTACAAATCACTTTTAAACAAGTATAAAGGGAATACAAACTATAATCATTTTTCTACGATTTTTTTATACTTCAAATCGAGACTTACTTTAAGTTACTTTAGCTAGCAACTTTTCTTTGAATTTTGTCGCCTGTCAGATCGACAGTTCGACTTGGGATCGATACAGAAGAAAGACAGACAGACAGAGAGACAATCCACACTCGACATCGACATCGACAAACATCGAAGCTGAGAGAAACGACGTTTTCCGTTAACATCAATCTTGAAAATCTCTGAAGAAAGAGGGAGACAGACAGAGATAGAGGGGGGGAGAGAGAGAGAGATCGGATGGAGTAGCGATCAGGTGTGTGTGTGTGTGTGTGTGTATGATAAACTGCAAGTCTAACTAAATGACCTGAGGACTATTGTGATATTTTATTGTATTAAATCGCATCCGACACACGACGACGAAGATGCGAAGCTGCTGTGTAAACGAAAGAGTGTGAGAGAGAGAGAGGGGAATAGGAGAGTAGAGCGAGAGAGCAAGAGCTAGCACAGGAAGCGCCAACTTGCGCCAATCTTTAAGCGTGTTATTAGTGTTTCGGCAAATTTATTTATTATCATTTGGCTAAAACTTGATCAGCGCAAAAAGCTGCAGAGCATGAGAGTGAGAGAGATGGGTAGTGAGTAAAAAAGAGACAGAGTGATAGGAAGAGAGACTGGATCGTGACAGCACAAAAAGCAGATTTGCCACCAATTTTAAGGCACAATCATCATTTTGATTACTTAACTTAAGTTTTGGGCTCCTTTGGGACATTGCCACATTGATCACATAACTTTGTATAGAATTTTGATTCTTTATTTTTATTTTTAAGGTCTTTTTTTTGCATGTTTTGTGGAATTTTTACGGAAATACGCTTAATTTCTACATTTAAAGTGCAAGTGCTGAACTTGGAATTGCACCCAAGGGATGTGAGTGTCCTTTCGCTCTCGTCTCGAAAGATCAACGACCGCGCGCGAAAAGATCAGAAGATCAAAAAAAATAATGAAAATACTGAAACAGATCAGAACAATTAGTTTAATTATGCCGCGAACATGGGCAAGTTTTTGGCATGAGGTGACAACGATGCGACATGATGATGATGATGATGATGATGATGATGATGATGATGATGATCATGACGATGCTCAGCTCTTAGGCAGCTGTCTAGAGCCCCTTACAGTGATCAACATCATCATCAATTGGGTAATTTTAGCTGTGCAACTTGTTAGCACCGGGTCCCGCATGTGTCAGTCCGTCAGTCAGTGCGTCTGTCAGTTTGTCAGTCAAGTCAAGCTCTAAAATGTGAAGAAGCTAAAGTCTTTAGTCAACAGTCGCCTACACAGCAAGAAATAAAAAATAATAATTATTAAAATTAAAGTATAAAATTCTGGTTTGTATTTCAGTTTTATTAAGAAATTTTAATAAGAAATTTAACACATATATCTTAACCTAATTAATGATCAAATAAACCTTGATGCTTGTGATATAATTTACCTATTTTATACTTGGCTTAGGCATATGCTAGTTTATTCTATTTATCGTTCAAGATTAAGTCTGTTTCCGATTTATTTTTTTATGTGTACTGTCTACAGTTTACAGTCTTCAGTCTTTAGTCTCCAGTCTCCAGTCGCGAGTCGCTGCTCTTTCCATATCATTAGTTGTAATTGATCCTGTGTGATCTTTTGATTTTGCGTCAACGCTCTGACATTTTGCATAAGTGCGCGTGCGTCTTTGCCGGCAAAAAAAGAAAGAGCAGAAAACAAAAGAAAGCTGAGAACAGGCGGTCTAAACCGACAGTAATATACCCAGTGCATGTTTGAAACAGTTTCCATTTTACTCACAAATTTTGTTTTGATAAAGTAAATTAAGGTGAATTCAAAATAATAATTTTTCTTTTTATGAATCTATTTTGATTTTTTTTTGAAGGTTTTGAGGTTTTGCTAATACTACAATATTAAATTTTAGTTAATTCTTGTCTTCGTTTCATAGCTTAAATGACTGACAACAAACCTGTTATACCCGCTGCATTCAGGGCACACAAACACCAGCAGCGACTTGTGGCACGCTCAGTGTGCCCTGTCCCTGTTCCTGTGCCTGCTCCCATATTTTTGCCCTGCCCCTCATTAACATGATCATCAACGCTGTCGTATTTGCTTGGCTGCCAGCAAATTAAAAACCAGAGAAATTTAAAAAAAAAATACTTGAAGTTTTTAGTCTTTTTTTATATTTGTGTTTTTTTTTTTTTGCTTTTTGCCTTTTTTGCATGCGGCCCACGTTGCTGGCATTGAGCTCTCAGTTCTTAATTTTCAGTTTTGAGTTTTGGGCTTGTGTCTGGGGTCTCGGGTCTCAGTGCTCACTCTGGGGGCCCCCATGTAGTCCATTTATGCTGGTGCCCCGTCTGGTAATTGCCTGGATCCTTTGCCAACATTCAAATAGCTACTGCGGGCGAACACATATAACTAAGTGCTGTCAATACCTTTTCAAACCCCGACTCACTACCCCATCACCGCCAGGAACTTCACAGAAAATTTGAAACAAAGATGTAAAATACTACAATTGAGCTGCTCAACTTTTAGTTGCCTAATTCGTGTAGTTTTAAATGACTTTAATCTAAGACTTTGTACAAGTTTCTTAGCTTAATTGGGTAAAGTTATAGTGCTCTGAACTTCAACCATTTGCCAGCTAAACATAATCCCTTAGCAGTCCCTCCAAACTGGGCCAAGAAGTACGCCTTAAACTTGGACTGCCTGGAATATATTTTATTATTCAGTTAATTTAATGTATCTTAATTGAAATTTGTGTACTTAGTTTATTTAAATTTAATTTCGTTTTTTTCTTGTGAACTACACTTGCATATATGCCCGTATTTTGACATCTACAGGGTATATAACTCGTGCACTTGTTTGTTACATTTGTTTGGCGTCTTTGCGTTTCTTGTTTGTCAATAATGTTTTAATTTATTGGCTGGCAATTTTTGGGCTGGCATCGATATTTGATTGCCTCCAAGACCAAGCTCCTCATCGCTTTTATACCCTGTGTTTTCCTCTCCGCCCCCTGGGGCGAATTGAGTGTCATTTAGTTAATCGACCATAAATTGTTTTTTTTTTTTGGGGCCTCGGCAAATTAGACTGCAAAAATGCAGAGACACAGAGCTTGAGGTAATAATCGAATATCAATGTTACAACAAAGATAAGGAGACACAGGAAGGGGGAAAGGAGAGAGAGGGAGGGTGAGGCTGACTATTAATGAAGAGATCACAAAGTGATAAAAAGGCACATTGGCAAAATTATACGCATAATGTAAGAACTGTTGAATCGTTTAACTAAACAAACATTCAGAATTCAATGCTTTGTCAGAACTTTTACCGCTTTTACGGTGTACGACATGTTGATCAGCCTGAAGGCTCACAAAGCGCACACTGTTAATTTTTGGGTATGAGTTACAAGTTGTGTGGTAGTAGAAATTTGAAGCTTACTTCTTAGAAGCAGTACTCTAAAAAAACGTAAAGGGGTCTATGAGGTTTGAGGTTTGGTTGAGGCCAGAAGCGAAATGTGCGTAACAGGCAGGAGAGGGCGTGGCCAACCCCAATAAGTAG
Source organism: Drosophila acutilabella (assembly GCA_035046005.1). Classification (NCBI taxonomy): domain Eukaryota; kingdom Metazoa; phylum Arthropoda; class Insecta; order Diptera; family Drosophilidae; genus Drosophila; species Drosophila acutilabella. The sequence continues at coordinate 3,174,842 of JAWNOK010000020.1, forward strand.
ATATATATATATATTCTTGATCAGCATCAATCCAATATACCAATGTCTGTCTGCCTGCCTGTCCGTATGAATTCCTGGATCTCAGAGACTAAAAGAGCCACCAAATTTGGAATAAAAGTCCGTCCCTATGTCTGGCGGATCAAGTTTTTGTCAAGTTGATGCCATGCCTCCTACCGCCTCAGCAAAAACTATTTTCATAACACCATAACTTGAAAATTTTATACAAATTTACACAAATTTAAATGGTATCAATATAACTAATTTACCTAATTTAATTTGGATCAGAGAACTATATCCTATAGCTTCCATATAGAAAATTAACACGAGATTGTTTACGGGGTCTTTTACAGTCGGTTCGCTCGCCTTAAGCCTCTCTTACTTGTTGTTTGAAGAGCTACACATGATTTATAATCTTAGAAGTCAATCAATTTTTTGATAGTTTTCCTGTTTTGGTCCTTAATACATGATGAACTTCAGCTCAGTGTAGTAGCTGATAAATCTAGCTTAAATTAAGTCAGTTTACGGCTAAAACCACACGACGTTCATTCATCAGGTGTGCTGTGCTGTGCTGAGTGAAACGGTAGCTTAAACAGGTGGGCAAAGGCTGTGGCTGATCATGTTTTCCATGGAAAGCGGTAAATGCCGATGGCAAATCTGAAACGCCGTTAGCTATATAAACATATAGGTATTTTTTGTTGTTGTGGGCGTGGTAAAGTCAAATAAAACAAACGGTACATTTGAGGCGCCTCGCAGTGGATATCGAGAGGCGCATCAGTAAATTTGCCAACTTTAACGCAGTTGCAACACGCGTTGACTTAATACGAGTAATCGGGATTTGGGATACAGCCACGTTGCTGTTGATGTTGCAACTGCCAAGTGGCAAGTGGCAAGTGGCAAGTGGCAATGTGATGAGTTACCATCGTGTTACAGCCACAGTCTCAGCATCAGCCACAGCCAGAACCTCAGCCACAGCTACTGCTGCTGTTGATGATGATGATGACGACCAGAAGGTTTGATGCTGATGGTGTTGATTGTGCGCCAGTCAAGTGTAAGCTGCACATTAGTCAAAAAAAAGTAAATAAATACAAAAAAAAGCTAAAATCGTAAACGAAGAATAACAGAGAACAAAAGAAAACAAGTCAGAAAGTAGCATTTTGGCATGCCAAAAATTTGATACCCTGTAAGCGTTATTTTTTGCTCATATGTTGTACTAAGCTAAACGGATTTGGTCCTAAATCTGATCGAATTTTGTCTGATTTAATTTATTTTGGGGATTCGTAGCGCAAAGAAAAGATTTTAAAACCAAAATTGCATTTTCAATACATTTACTACCTTTGTAAATAAAATATCATACTCATTCATATCCTATGCTAGTTTTCATCCTTGATCTATGATACCGGTAGATTTTTGTCTTTGAAGGTCCTATCACAAGTTTCGTGAAGATTGCCCTTAAACCTAGAGACAAGAAACAGACAGATTCAGCTCTACGGACTCAGCTCTAATCAAGTTTTGATAGTGATTAACAATATTTAGTTTCCTGGGATCCGCCAATCCTACTTCCAGGCCTCGCAAACTTAGTCATTCAACTTAAACACCCGCTGAAAGAGTACACCGCAAAAATAAATATATTATACAAGTTGCACTGAGAACTTAAGCGGCTTAAGCGCAGCAAGGAGTCTCATGAATGAAAACATGCCACAAAACTCCAGACTCCAGACTCCAGACTCCCAACTCCATTCTCGAAACACCACACTTCATACTACTCCATACACCCAACAGTGTATGAAACTCGATTTTTTTTTTCCAGTCGACAGGTCAGCGACGTCTTCGCTGCGAAGACTCTCGGACTCTTCTTCTCGCTATTTGGTAGATCGTTGGGATCGTTGTGATCGCTGTGATCGTCTAAAATGGAACTGGAATTTAAGCTCAGCATTTGTTCTGTCCATCTGTCTCGTTTCTGTTCAGTTATTTTGAGCCTGTTGACTACTTTGAGAAGTTTGCTGTTAAGGTGTCTATACAATAAGAAATTCTTATTAATATTTAAACTTAACGTTTTGATTTAAAATGGATTTTATTTAGAACAAATTGGGTACAATTGAGGATTGAATCTGTACATCGATAATTAAAATATTTTTTATAAATGGTTACTTAATGGGTTACACTTAGATCCGAGGCCATAGAAAGACTTCTTTTCAATGATGTATCCAGACGAGATTTCTTAATTTATTCATTAGAAACATTTGTTGTGGGTATATGAGCATACTTTATTAATTTTAAATAGAGGGGAGATGGCGATTTTTAATCATAACATGATTGGATTATCGAATATTAAAAAAACCAAAATTATTTCAATAATACATATAGAAATATTCCCCAAATCCAAAATGTTAGATTTTCGAAAAAAAAAAGTTTTCCAGTTGTAAATAAAATGGAAAATAAGTGTCGCATTGACAAAAGAACGATTATTTCATAGAAAATATATATTAGATAATTGTGTAAACATTTTGGACCGATCGAAAAAATAATTTTCAATATATCGTGTATACCGACTTGTAATCCCAGAATACCATATGGGGAAACGCTTCGGTAAACGATCAAAAATATACTGTACTGTATCACACCCATTATACTTAGTTTTAGAGGATTCAAAGTACTTTTTAAGCCATTAAAAAAATCGGTTCTGTAAAAATTATAACGTTGTATAACCCCTTAAGAATCCAAATCTTGCAGATTATAAAGCATTTAAATGTCGACTTGTTGCAAATGTGATTATGGCTACCAATTTTAATTATGAAGCCGCTGCAGAAGAATACCTGTGTCTGGTTCACAGACAGACTGCGTTGACTGTGGACTCTACCATTACTTTTACCACTCACTGTGCTTGGATTTTGCGCAGCTTTTGAGCCTGGTCTTAATCCACTTGTTCAAACGCTGTTGATATTCATATGCTTTGTCAGTTGATTCGCTAATATGACGTCTGATGTGGCTGCTGTTGCACGTAGTCCAAAAAGGAAGACAGAGAGAGGGTGGGGAGGGAGAGGGAGACAGAACGATTTGATGCTGGGCTGCGAAAATTTGCACTTTTGGCTTTGAACGTTGAAAACTTTTAATTTTCGCGAATGAGGCGAAAATAAATAAAGTTTGAATAATGGCTAAGCTACCGCAGCAGCCACTGAGTTGATTAGGCCACGAGGGGGCGACGGTGATGGGTGCGGGGCCGGGGCCGGGGCAGGAAAAAGATCAGTAGTCAGGTTTTGGCCATCATGCAGCGCTTAAGTCACTCATTAAAATCAATTTTGACTGAGATTCAGTAACTTGGCAATTTGTGAAGACCCAAAAGCAGAAGATTCTGTATAAGGATCACCAACATTCAGAAAGGATCACGAGTGAAGGAAGCTGGCAAATGGTGTAGCGATCTTCATTTGATTTGTGCACGATTTGATTTGGATTTTTATGCTGTGTTGTGTTGTGTTCTGTGTTCTGCACGTGTTTCTGTATTCTTTTCACTTTTGGGAGAGGAAGTCAACTTTTGGCAGTGATCGCTGGTGTTGCTCACTCATCAGCGATAATGATGGGCAATTATATAGAGAGCACCGTGCGCCTTTCAGAGCCACAAATACACACAGACACATTAAGAAACCAAGGTCTGGAAATCCCACAGTCTTTAAATCCTTCCCAAAGTAATGCTTTAATGTGTGGGACTAAAGCAACTCGCGTGGCTCCGTTATGAAGGCATTTACATATACTCTTTTGGGAGAGGGTATGCTTAAGACTTCAAGAGTTTTGTCAGTAATTCTTTTAAAATAAAAGTGTATTTGAACTTTAGCTAGTAAACTGTTAAATAAATAGTTTGCTATCCTTTCTGCTCCCTTTCTACTCCCCTTCTACTCCCTTTCCACCCCCTTCCTGTTCCCCTTCAACTCCCTTTCTACTCCCCTTCTGCTCCCTTTCTACCGCCTTTCTACTCCCCAGCTGCTACCTCTCTGCTGACTTTCTACTCCCCTTCTGCTCCCTTTCTACTCAATTTCTACTCCCTTTCGACTCCCCTCCTGCTCCCTTTCTACTCTCTTTCTACTCCCTTTCTACTCTCTTTCTGCTCCGTTTCCGCTCCCTTTCTACACCCTTTCTGCTCCCTTTTAACTCCTGACTACACCCTTTCTACTCCCTTTCTGCTCCCATTCTACTCCCTTTTCCCATTGAACCTTTGCGTATCCGTTGTCAATGAGAGAAATTGATGTATGGTCGAAAGGTTCGTTTGTCCTCATCGTCGTCTAATGCCGCATTACTTCATTAAGCGAAACTCTGAATTTTAATTATGCGCCAGCGCATAAAAATTTTAATTTGAGATTGGTCCTTCTGGGTTAACTTCTGCTGCCCATTCTCCTTCCCACTCCCCCCAGTAACCCTCTCGTGGCTGTGATCCTCCCATTGGCCGCCTCCTTTGCACTGTGCGCGCAATTCATTGTCAGCAAACAAATGCGAATTCTGCTTGATGAATGCGCTCGAGCCACGCACATGCGGAGGAGGCTGGAACTTGGGATATTTCTATGGCGCATTATATACACAAATTAATTTATGTACAGAAAGACTCAAAGGCTGAAATTGGCGTGGCGAGACGGCAGCCACAGCAGCAGCCAGATACCCAGCATAATTAGTGAGTGTGTAGTCACGGCTTGCAAAGAAGTTTGTGCTAAAAATGTCTTGAATGGACTCTTGAGCTTAAAAACTGCAATCCACAAAGTGGCACCTAAATATAAGCTACTAACTTCTCCTAGAAATTGGACTAGACTGAATAAAACGGAGTGTTTCTCATAGAAAAGTTAATTTTACTGGTTGCTTCTACTCTACAACAGATGGCGTCGAGTCACTTGTAGCTCAAGTTCTTAATCTTTACAGGGTATCCTAGCATCGCGCACATTTGTGTATTGCTTTGGCAGCCTCTCTACCAGTTCACACCACAAATTGTGCCGCGTTTCGCTAAGCCGTTTGTTTGTTTGCTTCTTTGCTTGTTTGTTTGCTTTCTTCCCCCCTTTTTTGTTGGGCTAACTTGGACTTGGCTTTGAGATTTGCTGCTCCCGTTGGGCAGCAGCCGCGCAATTACGCGCTGCACTTTGATACCAGCTTCTTGGCCTTCCTCTTGCCCTTGTACTGCGTCTTCGTCCTTATTTTTGGGGCCAACACAATTCAAAATGTTCGTGTTTAAGCGCTATTAAGTGGCAAAAATCGCGCGCGCATCAGCTTTACCCCCACTAAGGATGAGCCGAGGATGAAGTTGTGGATCTGGCAGTGGCTGGGCATGTGACCGAGTGTGGAGCATGTCGAATGTGACCACGCGCATGCTCAGTCAACGGGCCTGGGCCTGGGCCGCCTGCGTGTTGCTTATAATTAAAAAAAACATGCCAAACTGGGAGTAGATGCAGCAGCAAAAGAAGCGGGAGGATCAGCAGTAGCTGCCATTAGCAGGGAAAGGGGTTAAGCTAACGCACTATGGGAAAAAAGCAATGTTCTGCGGTATAAACTCCAATCAAGTGATAGGCACTAGATTACCGGGCTAAAAAAATATAACATATTTAATAAACTAGTATATAAATTAAGTACTTAGATTTATATTTACAAAAGCTAATAGCAAAAAATATTATACTTTTTGAAATTTTGTTTATTTTGCCCACTGTGCAGGCACATGAAGGTAGTTCACATACAGCGAAATCAACTTATTTGCCTTTCCATTGAAATAATTAGTTCAAAGTTAAATATTGGCTGATGTGAATGGAGTCGGGGACTGGGACGACTTGAAACAGGGCGATGACGTGAGCAGAGGAGTGGACATGAGGAAGCAGAAGAGGGGGAATGGGGAAGACGGTGGACTTATCGCATTTAGGCGCGGAATTAATCGATTTGCGTACCGGGTGCGAAAACATTGGTGCGGCTTTAATTGATGCGTGCACAGCACGACAGGCCACTTGCCGCTGTGTAGCAGCAACTGAAAGAGACAGACAGAGAGGGAGATAGAGATGGAGAGAGGGAGAGGGGAGAGGCAGCTACATAGTGGCAAAATGGGGGCAGGCATCTCCAGTGATTGGATAGCGTTGTAAAACTATTGATTAGCTGGCCCATCAGATATCAACTTGTTGACTCTTATCGGCTGTATGTCAATATTCCAGCTTAACCAGCTTCCAAAAGCTGATTACGCTCTGGAAAATCGACAGACAGACAAACTGGAAAAGCTTTTAAAAGCTGTCAGTTTTCAGCAGAAAATATAAATGAAGATTATTGCGTAAATGCAATTAAACACGAGCATAATGAGAAGCATCACTCAAAGTTCATTAAAGCTGTCGTTTTAAACCATGTACACAACAAAAGGTAAAAAACGTAAGTAGAGTCAGTAAGTAGGCGTGGCAACTTACAGTTTCTTGATCAATAACAACAGTTCATGTTGATTTAGACTGATTTTTTTGTAGATCATATCATTTTGTAGGTAAAGCTAAAACCTTTGGCATGAAGTTTGGTGTGAACGCAATGAAAATATCATTTTATAGTTAGAAATTGCTGTAAATAATTCAAGCTGATTTCTAGATTGATTTGGAAAATTTTTCGAAAATATTAGGGGAAAATTATTTATTTTTTAATAACTATGCGTAGCTCTGATTTCAATGAATATTTCTGTGTTTTTGCCCTGTAAAAAAACCAAAGTAAACATAGTTTTCTAATAAAAATTAGAATAGTAAGCTTGGAGACTTACGTTGAAATATCTACAGCTATAAGAGTTCTAAATTAAATTCTTAAAATTATTGAAAGTATCCCAATTTAAATTATTATTAAAAAAGTGCAGAATTTAAAGTTTTTTATTAAAGTGGTGCCTGTGGTATTAAGTTATAAACTAGACAATTAAATACTTTGATTATTGAATGCAAGTAAAGATTGAAAGTTGGACCACCTTGGAATAGAAACAGGACCAGGATGAGGGTTCGCTGTATGGAGTGTGTGGTCCTGGACAACAGGATGCTGGGCGAGCACAATGCATGTCCCATGAATTGCATAAAAAGTAATGAGCCCAACAACTCAATTAACCAAGAAACAGATTGTAAAAGATGCATAAGTAGTAGACATAGCATAATGGACAATACTTTAGACTGTGTCTTCATCTTCTTCTTGTGCTGGTTTGATGAGCCAGCAAAGCGGGAAGCGCTTGTCTGCCAACAGTTTCCGGCCAGTTTTTGGGCCAAAAATTGAATTGTCAGCGACCAAAAACGAAGAGTACAAAATAAAAGGGAAGATAAAGCAAAAGATGAGCATCGGTATGAGCATAAGGACCAAGGACATGAATGTGGAGTGGAACCCACACACAGGCAGCCCTGAGCACAGCTGGACTTTTTGCTTCACTTTTGCTTTACTTATTTATTTCCTTCATCTTCTTCCTCTTTTGCTTGGGTAAGTGAACTTCAAACTTGTCGTAATCACTCTGCACTCATTGTATCCAAAAACTTGATTATTCTGTGGTTCCTTTCGACGGATGTCCGGTAAGCCAGGATCAATGCCTTGTACTTGGGGGCAGTCGGCGTCGGCGTCGGCGTCAGCGTCAGCAGCGACTGCAGCAGCGCTGACAGCTTCAGAATTTGCTCTAATTTATGTTCGTTGGCATTATTGCCATAAAGTCTGGTCCGATCGTTAGGCCGTGACACGCGTTTGTATTTTCCTCTGAAAATTCCATAAAGATTTTTCCGAATTTTCTTCTGCACCTCCTCTCCTTTTTTTTTTTTTGTCAATTTTCCATTGTCTGACACTTTGATGCGTGTGAAAAACCAAACAATGGTCAAACAATGAACAAATGCGTTTCAAATACATTTTCAATTACAAATTTACGATTGTGCCATTCCATTGTTGTGTCCTTTTTGTTTGTTGTTCTTTTTCCAGTGCACATCCTTAAACAAAGCGTGCGTCTCTGCGAATGCGACTGCGACTGCATATCAAATTCATTAGGATTGCCCCCTGACCTCGACCCGTGCAACGGTGTCCGAATTGTCCAAGCTTTGATTCTGCGCTGTCACATTAATCCTGCCAAACGGTTCTCGCTCTATTTCAATCCATTATCTTTTGTGATACCCTGCAGCGTGGGGTTGTCAGGGTATTGAAACGGACCGACAAAAAATGATAAATTGAATTTTTTGTATATTTATTATTTTATTTGATTTGACATTTTGAAAAGAATATCTTACTATATAATATTTTTAACATTTTTACTATATAACTCGCGAATTATTATTGTTGAATTATTTAAATGTATAAATAGAATTATTATGAAAATAAGTTATGACCAAGTCATAGTTATTCTGCTGATGATAGGGCTTCGCATTAGCATTAGCTTCCTGGGGGAGCCTGGGGTTAGTATTTGACCTTGTTGGCGGTACTAGTATTGGTATTAAAATTATTAGTGGTAATATCATTATAACTATCATTATCATTAGCATTATTATTATTATTGTTATTATTAGAATTAGCATTAGCATTAGCATTAGAATTTACATTAGAATTAGCATTAGCATTGGAATTAGCATTAGCATTAGTATTAGCATTAGCAATAGTATTAGCATTAGCATTAGCATTAGCATTAGCATTAGCATTAGCATTAGCATTAGCATTAGCATTAGCATTAGCATTAGCATTAGCATTAGCATTAGCATTAGCATTATCATTATCATTATCATTATCATTAGCATTAGCATTAATATTAGCATTATAATCATTGGTGTTATCAATCATAGGTATTATTATTATCATTAGGGTTAACATTACGCTATCTATGAAAGAGACCAATATTCTCTCTCTCTCTAAGAGTATGTACTGTTCGTCTAGCTAAGATCGTAAATTTTTCTACGTTTCAGTTTAATTACTAGCAACGCGTCTTTATAAAGCTTGTCGTTGGTTTATTTTTTCCGGTAGCTGCGTTTTCGCTCGTTTCGCACATAAAAATTAATACGAATTTTTAATTGTTCAGCAGTCATTACTGAGTCTGCTCACTTGAAACAGGATCGAGTTTGGTTCGCTTTGCTTTATCATTGTCATTGTCATTGCCATTGGCAATTGGCATTGGCAGCATTGACAACTCTGCAGTAGCTGATTTATGCCGCTGACTTAAGCGTAGACTCGCGACCAGTTCTGCAGTTCAAGCAGTACATTGAAATTAGTCAATTTTAATTAAAATTTACAATTTTAGAATATTTTCAATAACTGTTAAGCAATTGAGTTTTGCATTTTAGAATTTTTATCATGATTGAAATGTGCATTGCTCAGTGCATTTCACGATGTCACGTCTTCAGACGCTCATCACAAATTAAGCAGAAATTTTTAATTGGATATACTAGTCTGAGCGAATGTTTAAAGGGTTTATTAGCATGTGGCAAATAAAAAAAAAACAAAACCTTAAAAAATGTATTTACTTATTTTAAATATATTTTTCGTGTAATAAATTACCCCCGTGTTAGTCGCTGATGAGTCATAATCGCTAGAGAAATTTGATTGGGTTTTGGTCTACAGCAGACAACGAGAGTTAATGACACATTCCCTCGTTTAAGTTAACTCCTTAAATGATCAATTTTGGTAGCTGCTAGCTAACTGTTTTCAGAGTTATCTTGGACTAAGCATCAGCGCGAGTCGTGGACCAAAGTTAAAGGACAATTTTTTTGTTGTTTTCTTTCCTTTTGGTCTAACACCACAAAATCTTTTACGAGCATAACTAATTTTGTCTTTCCTCTTGTATTAGTATTATTTTTATTTAAAAGAGAAAGAGGGAAAGAGAGTTTTACGACTTTCACCTACCGCAGAATGCGTTAACCCTTGCTGGGGTCAATTAGTAAACCGGGCGATAGGAAACAAGCTGGAAAACAAATGGGACAGGACACAACTGATAGTCAGGACAGTAGCTGAAATCCTTCAGACTCTTGATCGCTATCGGAGCGAGAGGAAGAGTAAACCAGAGAGAGGGTTGTTAATTAGAAATAAAAAAGGACCCACAGCTAAACACACATCCTTTTTATTAGTGTTGCTATGTGTGTGTGTGTGTGTGTAGGGTTTATCCTTTAACCACATTTTACTGCACACTTTCTTTCGCCGCGTAATTAAAGTGGCCGATTCCTTTTGGGCCACACGCCCAGCCAAAGACGAATCAGCTTAAGGACTCATCAATTTGGGTCAAACAGTGCATGCGTACACTGGAAGAAAATGCAGTTTTCAGAAACAAAATCCAAGCTTAAACCAAACCAAAGCTTGTGAACAAATTGTTTTCGGTTTTGGTAGCTTCGTTAATGTCAGTGCTGCATATAGTTACTAATTGTTTGTTATTAGCTCGCCGTTCTGTAACTGTTCGGTTATTTTTCGGCCTTTAAATACCCTGTAAGAATGTATAGTGACTGACAAGAGTCTGTTAAACTAATAGAAAGGCTTAAAATTGGTAATAAAAGTCACTCTTTATAAAAGTAGTTCAAGTAAAATTTATAAAAATTATTACAAATATAAAAATTTAATTGTAAGATATAATTAGATTTTTTTCCAATTATTTTTTGTTTGCTTTGATAAAATACAATGTTTAATGATAAATTTTCAAACTTGTGTTTAAATTATAAAAGTATATATATGTAGGAAACTGTTTTTTTTAAAGACTTCTTCTTGTTTCCTAAATTAAGATACCTATTAGTCGATCACTTTTGGGTACACACTTTGCATGCTCCAACGGTATTCCTTCATATAGTATTTGGGATTATGCGCACGCATTGATTGTAATCTTTGCATCTTTTTTTTCTTCGCTCCTTCACGGTCAGATTGGGTGAGTTGGGAGATGGGAGAGAACTGGGAATTGGGAACTGGGGAACTGGAGCTGGGAGCACGTTGATCGATAGCCATCACAACTCACTTGATGGGCCGCCGATCTTCAGTTGATCGCAACTCGTTTTCCTGCAATTTTTGTTGTGTTTACTTTGCTTTTCTTATTATACCCGTTACGCAAGAAGTTGGGCAATGTTGTGTTTGTTTGAAAATATAGCAAATAGATGGCAGAGTTTGTTAAAGTTGTGTGTAGGTATAAAATAAATGTCAAAAGAGCTCAGTGTCTGAAAAGTTTAAAAATTGTAAGAAACAGTTTTTTTTATTTTTAATTATTGAACTCTTTATTTATGAGATTGAAGCTATACTTTTTACTGAAGCATACACAGTTAAGATCGGCTTTAAAACTAATAAGATATGCTCTTTTTAATTAACTTAATGTCCCGATATCCTAGAAGTATGCAACGATTTTAGTGTCATTGCAACTTAGAATGCTGGGAATACAAACAGAGGTTTTTAACACTTCAGATTGACTAACTTGCAGTTAAAAATTTGCTTTAAATAAATTGAATGAAAATAAAATAAACAATTTTTTTTTCTAAGCCTTTTCATAACTTTTTTAAAGGAAAACTGACTTAAATTTTATTAATTGACAAAAGTTGACTGCCTCTATTGAAAGTGACAACGGGTGTTTTATAGTCGTCTACTTTGTGACTTTTGCTCTGTTTAAATATTTCGGTTTTTGCATAAAACGCGCCTCATTTGCTTTACATGCCAAAGAAAACGTTGTGTCGATTTAAGTTGAGTTGCGTTGAGTTTTTAAAAAGCGTTCAGCGCCGGCGTCGCCATCCTCATCAGCGGTAGTCGGTGCAGAGACCACCCAGGTTGCCAATATTTACCACCAAGGTTGTGACTGACAAGCTGACTGGGGATAACCAGTGCAGTGCAGTGTGTTGTTTCACTGGCTCAACGCATCTTTTGCATTCTCATTTTGGGGCTGCAAATTAGAAAAATGTTGCACGAAAATCAATAAAAGCTAATGGATGTTCATTTGGGGCGGCAACTAAATTGAAGGCACTACGTCCTCATCATCAGCTTGGTAAGCACTCTAAGCCCTCTGGGCCTAGTTGGTTGGCCAACAATGTGAGATAATTGCACTCGATCATCAATTCAAGTGCTGTCCCTCAAATTACACATAAAGTGTAGTTTAATTTAGTTTTTTAGTTTAGTTTTTCAATAGGTAATTTAATTAAATTTGGTTAAATTTTAAATAAAATTCTAATCAAAAGTGTAAGAACTGTTAACTTAAATAACTCCTTTATTAAATTGCTTTTAAATCATAACAATATTTTATATTTAAACGATTGTAATTGCTGCTTATCTCACACATAAAATATCTAGAGTATTTAGCACTAGAATTCAATTATGCACGAGTGTAAAATTATTTAGCTTGTGTCTGGCAAAGAGTTATAATGGTTGTTATATCATCCAAATACGATACAAAATCGCAACTCCTCTTGAATTGATTTGCAGCCGGATCCAAGTTGGTTAAAAGGTGGAAAGAGGTGAAAAGAGGGGAAAAGAGGGGAAAAGTGGAGCTAAAAATGGGAGGAAAGCAAAGTGCAAACCATTGCGCAAAGCAAATAAAATTATCTCATTACAAATTATGCCCGCAATGCTCAGAGTCGATCTGTAGTCGAGTGGGGATGCGATGCAGCACATGAGGCAAATGCTGCATGCTGCAGCCTGTTGCACGCTCTCGATGCGCGTACGCTAAATAGATTATGTCAAATGATCGAAATCACATCATAAATTCTGTTTGCAGAGGAGACCCCGAAACTTGAATCCGATCTGAATCCGAAAAAGAACTAAGTGGGAAGAGTAACAGTCTAAGAGCTGACTTGAATAGACCCTGTACTCTCCATAAGTCATATTTTTATGCAAATAAGCTATTTTAAAACGATTTTTACTAAGGAAACTACCGTCAAGCTTGGTTAGGATATGTGAAACTATGTCCTTAATACTATACGAGAAATTTGGCGATATAGCTCAAAAATACTGACTAAGACTGCAGCTTTTTACGAAGGCAGAAGTAGGCATGACATAGAATACCAAACTAACTCGATCATAGTAACGCATAGACCGACTTCAATCCAAGTTTGGTATTTTTAGTTCTTCCAGTCTTTAAGATTTACTTGTTTTAAAGTTGATAAAGAATATATATACTCTTTGGGTTCAACTACTTCTCCTACCTTCTGACACTCCTAATAAACACTTTTAGCCTTCCAAGTACAGGGTCTAACAACCCAAAACCAAACTGCGAACCAAAATCCCATCCCAAAACGAAGTGATCGCAAGTGCCGCTGGGTGCGAAATGAACGCGTCTAAAATCAAATAAGCCAAGGCGGTGCGCAGTGTGGGCGTGTGTAAGGGGGCGGCAACAAGGAACAAGAGACTGCACAAAAAGACTTAAGGAAGGTGTCTGCTTGTGGTCGGATCTTTGGATCGTTGGCTGCCTCTTTAACACGTTTTAAGTGGAATGGCGAGCAGTGCGGCATTGATTATTGTTTTGCATGTGCCTCCCTCTCATGCCACAACTCCACCTCGATCAGACTGCACCGCCCGCGCCTCCACCTACAGCCAACTCGTGGGTAATCCGAGCTCAGGTTGCTAAACACGGCCAGTAGCCAACGGCGCTTTGAAGGTGGAGCTCGAACTGATAACGCACCACAGACTTTACACTGCCAAAATTGTTAAGAATTTTATACCAACTTTGGTCAGAAAGTCACTGAAATGTAAAGATTACAGACACGTGCAGCAAATGTTGGCAGAGGTGATTTTCTCTCAGTGTAACTGCAGCTGAGTTGCGTCTTTGGCACTTGGAACTGAAACATGAACTCCGCTTAGTGCCCCGCTGGAGCTGGAGGTGCAGAAGTCTGCTTGTTTGCCAGCCAAACAATAAAATATTGCAATGGCCAGCACAATAAATTCAATGGTTAAGTACGAATCAAAGAATCGAGTGAAAATCAAAAGAAATCGAATAAATCGAGCGGTGAATCGCTTCTCTGGTTGACTCCCTCACACTTTGCGTGCAAAAATCGATCAGCGCGAAATGGAAATTGAAGTTAAAAGAGCTCAGCTCAGTGCCTGTGGCGCTTTTACCATATACTATATGGGATTAATGTGCAGACGAGGGTTGAGCGAGAAGTAAACAGAGACAAACTTAAGGGAATACAAGTTTAAATTGATTAAAATCACTAATTGTTGGCTAATACTTATGACTTAAGTGTTCTATGAGTTCAAGCCCAAGTGGGTCGGGAAACATAAAATCTTGGTAAATATTTAATATGTGTATTTGGCTAAGACTTTTCATATGAATTGCTGATTTGATTACTCCTTCGGGAGTCATATAAAATAGGAGTCAGATTAAGCTAATCGGAACTACTATATCCAATAGTTTTCATTGTAAAAACATTTGCCAAACCCTTGTCCTTGATTGGAGAAAACTTAATCATTGTCTTTAAGGCTAGGAGGATTAAATTGTATATAATTAGTTTACTCAAGTCTATTTAATTTTGGTTTTTTTCAGTATTAAATGTTTTTTCAACAAACTGATTTAAATTTTCAGGCAGTTTGATTACAAGTCCTTTAGATGTTTGCCTTCAAAGAAGTGAAACAAAGTTTATTTTGCTTAATTAATGTAAAGCACTATTTAAAGTAAATCAAATAAATTTCTGTGACTAACTTTCAGACTTAAACCCCGTGTTAAATGGGGTTAATAAACCACTTTGGAGTATTGCACATACTCCAATGACAACTCTCGCGTATGGCGTGCTTAGTATATGCTCCAGCCGTACCTCGTTGCTGTGCAACTCAGGCCAATGACTTTGCAGTCAAATGTCGGCTTTTGCGTGAGAATTCGCTTTGAAATTGGATAGGTTTGAGTCAAGAAATTTGCTCTGGATTTGTGCACACAGCTGGATTCCGATTCAGAGAGCACATTTGGTCTTTGGCATTATGATCATTGGCAGTTGAAATCAATTTGCAAATGGTTGACTGCCAGTGACGCCCTTTTGTGACACTTTCCACAACTGCAAATGCAACTGCAACTGCAACTGGCACTGCCACTGTCACTGCAACAGAGTGTGGCAAGTGTAAAAAATGCATTTGCTTTGCCAGCAAAAGTCATCATCATGCAACGAATCTGTTGAGAGCCTGTAGAGGAAATAAGTGAAGGGTGTTATGTGCTTGTGCGTAACAGGTAGCAGATGACGTGATTGAGTCTATGTAGTATATAAATTCTGGTTCAAAATCTGCCAAGGTTATACCCTATAGGGGACCAAATAGGGTATAAAAGTCAGCCCTTATAGATAAAATATGTCAAATTTACTTAGAATCTTAGACACGCCTTCTTTCCCTTCTAGAAAACTTAACCCACATTAGACTACTATACCTGTAACTATATACATCAGTCTAAGTTCTATCTGTCTTTATAAGGACTCATGAATCAAAGGTTTCTTTTAATTCATGAGTTCTTATATCGATTGCTTTAAAAAATATAGCTACAGGGTTTTCCACAGTCTGCCTGCACGTCTATATACCTTCCTACTAGTTTTTACGGCGCTCTCTTCTATTCCCTTCAGTGGGTGATAAATTTTCAATTTGTTTGACTTGAGCGCTCGGTCAAAGTGTGAGTCACAGACACCCACAACGTTCTCGTCCTCTTTCTCTCTATATATTTCTCTATTCTCAGTTCCCAATTCCCGATTCTCGATTTTTGACTGCTGGTAGCGCAACGAATTTTAGTTGACACGGTAAAAACGCCGACGCTGATCATGGCCCATTGTGTGTAGTGCAACATTAGGTCATGCCACATCAGTGATACATCAACTACCTACTGTGCAGCACAGGCTACCCCGCTCCCTTTCTCACTGTCTCTCTGTCACTCTTTCGGTGTCCTTTGCTCCTTTTCTCTGCATACATTAAAAACAATAACTCTTTGTGGCAAACTTTAGTTTCATTCAACCACTTGGTGGGTCCAAAATATTCCCAGCCACCGGAACAGAGAGAGAGATAGGTAGACAAAGGGAGAGAGTATAGAGAGTTTATCTACAGGGCAAGTGACAAGTCCATTAGTAATGCCCGGCAGGTTAATTAGCATTTGAAAATCTAGTCGCTTAAACGGCGGCTACTTTATGATCTTCTCCAGCAATTTCCATTTGAATGCAACTCTTAATCTTGGTTAGGAACTTTTGATTCAAGTGGCATTTGTAGTAGCACTTCCTTCTTTTTGTTCCATTTTTCTACAGGACTTTAATGAATTTTATTTAAGTTTGGGAGTTCTACTTTTAACATGTCCCAAGTTTTCACCTTTTATTCAGTTGATAAAATTTGACCTCAACTCAGTATACACCCACAGCTAATCTAAGTAATCTAAATGGTTATAATTTTTAATCGTCCGATTAAAATAGAAAGTTTCTGCGTCAACGAAAGTGTCAGTCAATCAAACTTAACCCACAAATGAAAAACCCAGAATGAATTCTTAGGAATATATTTATATGTATATATTTATATATATATATATATTTATATCATCTGAGCTGTTATTCAATTTAGTTATTTCTTCTATGAAATTTGTGCTTACTTGGATTTGTTTATATATACGTTTGCTAATTTCTTAAGTTGGGCCTACTATCTATCTGTATGGCATTGATAGCACCATATCTCAAGCACTTATTCATATTAATAGAATTAAATATTTTTGATTGTTTCGCATCAAAATCGTGCCATAGTCCGATAAACAATTCTTTTTGGTTCAGATTTGATGGGGCGTGGCGTGGAATACTTATAGATATGATTAAAATGTGACAACTGAGAATCAGATTAAAGTTTAAGCACTTTACTATGTAATCTACTTGAGAGCTCGAATGGACTGGACCTTCCACAAGTAGAGCTGCTCAATTTTAGTAGCTAGATTTTAAAGCTATATAATCGAATATTAAAAAATGTATTAAAATAAATTAAATCTCGATATAGACGTTGCTTATCAAAGTATTGTTTATATAAAAGTCTGTTTATAAACAGGGTATTTATTCAGAAACTTTAAATTTAATTTTAGTTTTTTCGTAGTTGTTCTTAGTTGTATTTTTGACAATCTTAAGTATTTATATCAATAATTTATTTAAAAGTAATCTATAAATTTTACAGGGTATCTAAGGCACACTTCATCAATTCAAATAACTAACATTTATCAGCCATTTTTTTTGTGCATCTTATAGATTAAAATGAGCACAAAATAAAAATGAAATGGCATAAACAAAACCGAGATAAGACAATGAATATTTTGCTAAAAAAAATCAATATAAACGGAATAATTTTATAACGAACTTTGCTCTAATCAATTCTGTAACAAATTTCATGGCTATAATGGTTATAATATTCGCATATTGATTCGAAAAAATCACAAGTATGACATTTGGAGATTATATTACCGAATGAGGATTAAGAATATATTTTTAAACATTTTTTTTTCATGGAACAATGAACAATTACCGATAAAAAATCAATTAGTTATGCGAACAATTGAAATGTACATGATTCAGTTGTATTTATTTATTTATTTTTGTATATGAATTATCTTTTACATACTAGATAACAACTGGAGCACGAGGCAATGTCTTGACATCGCTTGTTAAGCACTTGGTTTACCAAAGCTTTAAGTAAACAATGATTGAACTACTTTCCAAGTAGTTTCGTCGCCCTACTCAATCGTTTTTGGAACAACCTTAACAAAGAAGTTCAACCAAAAACAAAAAGCCTTCGTATATACTCGAAATATACCAAACTTAAGTTCGTAAAGTGCACTATCTCATTTAGAAATGCAGCAAGTGAAGGAATAAAAAAAAATATCTTAAATAAATGTAATGCTTATAAATAATGTATTTTAATAACGACCATTTTTAGACTTGTTTAAAAGCTTCAAAGTTAACATGGAAAGGGTTTTTTTTAATTTTTGAAATTTACCCTGTAGACTTGCAAAGACAGAAGAGACGCATGTTTAAAATTACTTTTCAACTCTTAAAAGAAGTAGAAGATAAAACAAAACATAATGAATGGAATGGTATGGAAAACACTTTCTTTTTATTTATTTATTTTAAATTATTTTTTTAAAATTATTTAAGCCACTACAAGTGACTACAATGGTTTGGAAAGGGCTGCTAGACTCTTCATAAAATTCAATATTAGTTCTTATTTCATTTATAATGATCATAAAAATTGTAAATTTGGTAGGGTTTTAATTGAAGTAGACAAACCTTAGTCCGAAACTTATTGATTTTATTAACATTTTGTAGCTTTCTCTTTATTACAAAAAATTTAAGTTAAAATTAAATTACTTACAGACTATAAATTTTAGCTTTCATATTGGGACCTCCTATAGCTTCCATTGGGAAATTTGCATGAGGTCATCTAGTCTTAGTTGAGCTATCCCAACCAAACTCACATTATATATAAACATGTCAGGGTTACAGCTATTTTTAATAAGTCTAGATCGGACAGCTATATCCTATAGCTCTCATAAGACTTATCGGTCAAAAATTAAGGAAAATGCGAGTACGGGGTCAGATGAGTAGCCTTTCTTACTTGTTCTAATTTAATATACAAGTTTTCGTCACTAGATCACCATGATCTTACAATTGTTTTAAACTGTGCTGAGAAAGTAATAGTGATTTAAGTGACTCTGCACTTGATTCTTACATTTACTAGTGACGAAACCAAGTGATATGACGTAAAGACTAAAACTTAAAAAAAAAAAAACAAATGCGAATTGAACGAACTTCGGAGCACTCGTGTCTGACTGATAAGAGTATTTCTATAATCGAAATCGAGTAGACGAGCAGCTAGAGCAGCAGATATTAACAGCTTATCATTGACAGATCTTCAATGATTTGATTGAATTGCACGCGTACCGCTGCCTAGGCCAATATTGATAGCCATATTTTGGTATAAATAGTGGGCTAAACGGTACGACTAAACTAGTCGAAATTAAGTAGACAAAACCAACACAATTATGCTCAAGATCACAATTCTTGCCGTGGTCCTGGCCCTGGCCAGCGCCGAGTTGCATCGCGTTCCCATTCTGAAGCACGAGAACTTCGTAAAGACTCGCGCTAATGTCAAGGCCGAGGTGGAGCATCTGAGGGCCAAGTACGGTCTGCCCATGACCCGTGCTGTCAATGAGGAGGAGCTCTCCAACTACATCAACATGGCTTACTATGGTGCCATCACCATTGGTACCCCTCCCCAGAGCTTCAAGGTCTTGTTCGATTCTGGTTCCTCCAACTTGTGGGTGCCATCCAGCAAGTGTTGGTTCTTCGATGTCGCCTGCATGAACCACAATCAGTATGACCATGATTCCTCCTCCACCTATGAGTCCAACGGCGAGAGCTTCTCCATTCAGTATGGCTCTGGCAGTCTTTCCGGTTTCCTGTCCACCGACACCGTCGATGTCAATGGATTGGTCATCAAGAGCCAGACCTTCGCTGAGGCCACCTCTGAGCCCGGCACCAGCTTCAACAATGCCAAATTCGATGGTATCCTCGGCATGGCCTATCAGCAACTCGCCGTTGATGATGTTGTTCCTCCTTTCTATAACATGGTCTCCCAAAAGTTGGTCGATGACTCCGTGTTCTCTTTCTACTTGGCTCGCGATGGCACATCCACCACTGAGGGCGGTGAATTGATCTTCGGTGGCTCCGATGCCTCCCTCTACTCTGGCGATTTGACCTATGTGCCCATCTCCGAGCAGGGTTACTGGCAGTTCACCATGGATGGTGCCACCATCGATGGAAAGTCTCTGTGCGATGATTGCCAGGCTATTGCTGATACTGGTACCTCTCTCCTGGTCGTCACCGAGGATGCCTACGAGATTCTTAACAATGTGCTCAATGTTGATGACAACGGTCTGGTCGATTGCTCCACCGTTGATAGCCTGCCTGTGCTGAGCCTGAAGATCGGCGGTACCACCTTCACCCTGGAACCCTCTGCATACATCATTCAGTCCGATGGCGAGTGCCAGTCGAGCTTCCAGTACATGGGCACCGACTTCTGGATCTTGGGCGATGTCTTCATTGGAAAGTACTACACTGAGTTCGATTTGGGCCAGAACCGCATTGGTTTTGCTCCAGTGGCTTAAGCATTTCAATAAAACGAATCAACTATAGCAAATCTATTGGGATTATCATTTTTTTAGTGTGATAAAAGTTCCTTTTTTTGGCTGTGACAATGTTTGAAGTAAACAAGAATAGATTTTGAAATAATTGAGTGCTATGCCTGGAAGCTTTGGCAAGTGAGACGAAAGTAACAGCCCTGATAAAAGTTGATCGGTTTTAACATACTTCAGTTGAATCGAGAGCTGATTCTATGTCTATAAAAACCCGATCTTAGAGATGGTTGAAGCTACGAGTAGTAATTTTACACCGGTGGCAAGACACTAGCTAAATGAACCACCCTGTATGTCCTCCAAATTCAGCACAGTTGCTGTTCTGATGCAATTTAATAGGAATGTTACTGTGACGTCAACAGACACATAACTTATTGCGTCTTGCGGTTTGTCTGTCCCCTTGAGTACTAGACTTCAGTCTTATAATGTAAACACTTAAGATTTTAGCAATTTAGAAGTGCTGTAATAGGTCTTACCTATTTTTAAAGCTTTTTGAAATGATTTAAGCACTAAAGAATGGCGTGTAGAGCGAAGTATCTCAAGTAACCCTTCAGACTTGCAGAGATAGAAGAATGGTATGTTTAAAAGAACTTTACAACTCTTAAAAGGAATAGAAGAGGAAGAAAAATAAGAGAAAGATCAACAAATCTTTAAAAAAATTTTGATTAATTTCATTTGCTGGAATAATAAATATTCACCGTTGAAAAATATTTTAAGCTGTATATTGTGTTCTTAAAGCTAACAATATTGGACTACGAACTGCGGCCAAAAGAACATACATTTTGTCTTTAGATCAATTTCAAATTAGATTAACTTCTAAGAATATGACCCAAAAGCTCTTATCACAACCCGAATTCTTATTAGAGTTAAGCGACCTTTTTCAGAAATAATCCAATGATAGTAATTCTAATGAGTAAATTTTAATTAATAAAAGTAGTCATTAGCATGATGACTAAGGGTTTTAACTGTACGATAAGAGAAAGAAGTTGAATAAAATATCTTCAAATTTAAAGATCGAATAAATGGGAGACACTTATACAGGAGTGTGCTGCCGTTTACTTAAATTATAGCAATAAAAACATTACCTGATTACAAGGGTAAAATTTTGTTAAGCTTTTGATTAATTTGTGGAACTTTTTGGATTAATAATCGTACAGAACTTTTTTTATAATAATATCTATGATTGATAATCATAATGATTAGCTTAAAATCGCTTTTTAAACGTGTGTCAAAGTGAAGGCTTTTGCCTAAGATGTTGAGGTACTTGAACAGCTATGGGTTCTTCCTTAAGCGTTGGAAAAATCCGCGATAATGAAACGCAAGTAAACAAAAACTTTGTTAAGGTTGACGTCAAGTGGCTCGTGAATCGGTTTTTCTTTACAAGCAAATCCCGATGGCCACCTGAAAAGATAATACGCGTCAAATTTTGTGCTGCAAAATGATGATATCAATAATCTTATCTAAATTCAGATTCGCCATAGAAAATTCCTTAAAATTCGATAAGCGATTTGCTATAAATATGCGACTTAGTACCACTTACAAATTAGTCGAATTTAAGTAGACAAAAGTATCAAATCATGCTTAAGTCAATCACCATTCTTGCCGTGGTCCTGGCCCTGGCCAGCGCCGAGTTGCATCGCGTTCCCATTCTGAAGCACGAGAACTTCGTGAAGACCCGCGGCAATATCAAGGCCGAGGTGGAGCATCTGAGGGCCAAGTATGGTCTGCCACTGTCCTACCGTGCTGTCAACGATGAGGTGCTCTCCAACTCCATGAACATGGCTTACTATGGTGCCATCACCATTGGTACTCCACCACAGAGCTTCAAGGTCTTGTTCGATTCTGGTTCCTCCAACTTGTGGGTGCCTTCCAACACCTGCAGCAGCTATGCCTGTGAGGTGCACAACCAGTACGACTCCAGTGCCTCCTCCACCTATAAGGCCAACGGCGAGAGCTTCTCCATTCAGTACGGCACTGGCAGTCTGTCCGGTTTCCTGTCCGCCGATACCGTCGATGTCAATGGTTTGTCCATCTCGAGCCAGACTTTCGCTGAGGCCACCAATGAGCCAGGCACCAACTTCAATGATGCTCTCTTCGATGGTATCTTGGGTATGGGCTATCAGACAATCGCTCAGGATGATGTGGTTCCTCCATTCTACAACATGGTCTCTCAGGGTCTGGTCGATAACTCCGTGTTCTCGTTCTACTTGGCTCGCGCTGGCACCTCTACCACTGAGGGCGGTGAATTGATCTTCGGTGGCTCCGATGCCTCCCTCTACTCTGGTGATTTGACCTACGTTCCAGTCTCCGAGCAGGGTTACTGGCAGTTCACCATGGGCAGTGCCACCGTTGATGGCTACTCCCTGTGCGATGATTGCCAGGCTATTGCTGATACTGGTACCTCTCTGATCGTTGCTCCTGCCAACGCCTATGAGCTTTTGAACGAGATCCTGAATGTCGATGATGAGGGTCTGGTTGATTGCTCCACCGTCAGCTCCTTGCCCGTGATCACCTTCAACATTGGCACCGGTAGCTTCACCCTGGAGCCCTCTGCCTACATCATTCAGTCCGATGGCGAGTGCCAGTCGAGCTTCCAGTACATGGGCACCGATTTCTGGATCTTGGGTGATGTCTTCATTGGACAATACTACACCGAGTTCGATTTGGGCAACAACCGCATTGGTTTTGCTCCAGTTGCCTAAAATATTCCTCAACGAAGTTTTAGTGATAGCGAAAACGCATTATAATAAAGATTTAACAAGAAATGAATATTATCAAGACTAACTTTTTAGTTAGTTTTGTGTTACGTATTCATAAAGTGTTGTAAAACCAATTGCAGTAGTTTATTGTTTCTTTTATTCACTGTGTCAATCTTTTCAACCATTTTTAGGCACTTGCTTTTGCAAGCTTGTTCTTTAAATAAAGCAGTCTTGTAAATTATGAAAGTATTTAACGATTCTGTAAGTTTCATGAGGAGCACAACATAAACCAAAAAGTTATGCACTTTTTAAGTTTAATCGACTGCTTAGTAAGCGCATAGCAGGCAGCTTGGCAACAAGACACAGGCGCCTAGCAGCCAGCTTTTGATCGCTTCGTTGAAATGAAAAATGGGTTTTAAATCCGTACACTGTATTTTAAAGTTGATTCACTTATTCACAGCTGTTTTTATTTATTTTTTATCTATTTTTTTTTATTATTATTGGCTGTGCCTCTGTTTCTGTTCTTAATTTGATAACTGGCATACTTTTTGTGTATAGCACTTTATCTATTTTTATCTGCTTAAAGTTAAAGAACGTAATGATAAAATTCTACGAAAAGTGTGGCTATCAGTTGTTTCTTTTAAGCTTACTATAAAATACTACAGTGCTGCATAAATAATAATCTTCCCATAACGAATTCAATTTTTGTGCATTCCCTTTAGATACAATTAATGCCAATTAATGTCCCAATTTGTCAGTCAGTTGACAGTCTGTGCCGCTAAAGCTCTTTCTACCATTCAAAACGATCACAAATTTGTAACACGAAAAGAATCTTTTGTAATATGTTAACAGTGTCACGTAGTAACCAATTTCAAATGATTTTGGTATCGATTCATGGTATCGTCGTCATCGATGACGAACATTTTTGACCGACTTAAAAGCCTTTGTTGTCCAAGCTCAAAATACAATCAGTGACTACTACTTTCAGGTGTTTTTCACTTTTTTAGATATAAAACAATCTTATCTATGTCAGATTTGCGACGATTTGATTGATTTTTCCCGCATCGATAACAAAATGTTAACAACATAAAACTGTGTGAACGATTCGAAAGTGAGTTCAGTAGTTAATTGAATATTCAACGAAAATAATGCTCAAAACATTTATTGTACTCACTTTGGTGTTGGCCCTCACCGGGGCCGAGATCCTACATCGAATACCCTTACACAAATGGGAGAATTCGGTGAAGAGTCGCAAAAATATTTTATCAGAAGTGGCATTTTTGAAGGGCAAATATAATGTCCAGTCAACGACAAGTAAATTGAATGAGGAGACTTTGGCGAACTACCAGAATATGTATTACTATGGAACGATCGGACTTGGAACTCCGCAGCAGCCCTTTACTGTCATGTTCGACACGGGCTCCTCGAACCTGTGGGTGCCCGGCATTAGTTGCCAGAGTGAGGCGTGTCTAACCCACAATACATATAATGCTACTGCATCATCGACCTATGTACTAAATGGCTCGTTTGTGACCATAACTTATGGCACTGGCGGAATGTCGGGTTATCTAACTGTGGATACACTCTATGTAGATAATCTGATCGTTACATCACAGACATTTGCTGTGGCCACCAGTGAATTGGACGACCATTTTAATCATGATGCTTTTGATGGCATTTTGGGCATGGGATTTCAAGCCCTTGCTGTGGATAAAGTCGTACCACCGTTCTACAATATGTATTCCCAGGGTTTAATTAGCCAACCGGTGTTCTCTTTCTATTTGGCCAGAAATGGCAACTCTCAAACTGGCGGTGAACTGATCTTTGGTGGCTCCGATCCACAGTACTACTTGGGTAACATGACCTATGCCCCCGTCTCCGTTGAAGATTACTGGGAGTTCATTATGACAAGTGCCTCCTTGGGTGAAAATACCCTGTGCACCAATTGCAAGGCAATCGCAGACACTGGCACCTCTTTGCTCATGGCTCCTATCACGGCCTATGCTTTGATTTTAAATGCCTTAGAGGTCGATTCCGAAGGTTATATTGATTGCGCTTCTGTCGGTTCGTTGCCGGTGCTCAAGTTTAACATTGGAGGTAGTGTCTTTGGTGTTCCTGCTGATGCGTATGTGATCCAGTTGGACGATGGCCTGTGTACACTGGGTATTCAAACTATGGGCACGGACTTTTGGATTCTGGGTGATGTTTTTCTTGGACAGTATTATACGGAATTTGATTTGGGACAAAATCGCATTGGTTTTGCTTCTGTCACCGGTGCCAGCTACACGAATCAAGCAAATCCACACAGCCGCACAGCTCTATATGGTGCAATAGCTATTCTCGGTATCTTGTACTTTTTTTTTTGAAACTATTTTAATCTAGTTTGTAAATAAAAGAAATTACTCAACTATAGTATTGTTTTCTCTTTTTTTAATAACTAAAAATAATTTTATTTAAATTCAGGTTGGTTTAAGTTGAAGTGCTCGACTGTTGTGTGCCCAATTTAAGACATAAAACTGTGGTCAAAAGCTTTTAAATTTTTTAGGATTCATAATAATAGGGGATCACCTCGTTATTTTTAAAGGAATATTAATCAAATCTTGTGTTGTTTTACCTTTAAAGTAGTTTTAGGTCATTTAACTATAGCTAGACATTTAGGTTTTATAAAGATTTTGATTGATTTTTTCCATGTATTCTGTTGGAAAACCGACTCAATGTTTTATGTTCTCTTGTTCCTCTGAAACCCACATCACCTACTTGTCTAATTCTAACCAAATTTGGGCAAAAACATATAAAAGACTTGTAAATTTTGACGAAAAACAGTTCTTAATAGACCCCCCATACTCCAAAATAGAGTTGAGGGGTCTATACCCGTCACTCTTGGAATAAAAGCGTATATTGTAATCGTTGGAATGTATGTAACAGGGAGAAGGAGGCGTGGCAGACCCCATAAAGTATATATATTCTTGATCAGCATCAATGGCCGCGTCGATATAGCCATGTCCGTCTGTATGAACAAAAGGATCTCAGAGACTTAAAGAGCTAGAAAGGTGAAAGAGTCGCAAATGAAAGGTACAATACCCAAACAATACGAGTTTGCTATTGGTTTTTGACACACCCGTTTAGGGCGTTCTATCTTCATATAAAGGTAAATGTACAGGTAAAACTTGAATGTTTTTGTATAGAAAACTTTTTTGTTAGCTATGCTATCTGAACCGAATTAACACAAAGAGTACATCTCTAGGAAGTACATGTACTGACCAAGTTTGATCCAAATCGAACTACTATATCGTATAGCTCCCATAGGAACAATCTGTCAAAAATAGTGACGTTTATTCGAAAGTCGCAAACGACTCTATCCAATTCTCATACATATAGAACAAATCCTCTTATAAATGCTACTGTTTAATTGGCAATTTTTGAGCTTGTGACTCAGTAAGCCGAAAAATTTGGCATGTGATAAAAGTTATCAGTGGATTAGTTAAATAAATGCCAATAAGTAATGTAGTAAATCGAGATATGCCAAAAATTGTAAAAATGCAATAAACTGCAATTTGTTGAAATAAATGAAACTGATTTTACAGCGCTTCTTGCGTTTCGATAACAATTTTTGTTTGTTATCGTTACACTGTCGCGTCATCGATGACAAACCAGTTGACCAGCACTAATGCCTTAGACGGGGACTTTGCTGTTTGCCTCGGTGCTTACTACCACTAAGTTGTTAGAATTAAGCAATCTTATCTATGTACGATTTACATCGACTTCATTGGTTCACAAAGACAAAAAAAAAAAAAAAAAAAAAGAAATTATATGACTGATAACAAACTATTTTGTTAGTATAAAAATGTGTGAATATTTCAAATGATACTTTAGTTTGGAACTGAATATCCAACGATAAAAATGCTTAAAACATTTATCGTACTCACTTTGGTGTTGGCCCTAAGTGGGGCCGAGCTCCTACATCGCATGCCGATACACAAATGGGAGAATTCTGTGAAAAGTCGTAAAAATTTCAACTACGAAGTGGCAATTTTGCGTAACAAATATAATGTGAAAACAACAACCGCAACTGCTACGGTGACTTCGACCTCTACGACATCGACCTCTACGACATCGACCTCTACGACGACAACTCAAGCGAGTAATTTGAACCAGGAGACTTTGAGCAACACTATGAATATGTATTATTACGGCGTAGTGGCGATAGGTACTCCGGCTAAGAACTTTAAGGTTATGTTCGATACGGGCTCTTCAAACCTTTGGGTGCCTTCATATAATTGCACCTCTGCCTCCTGCAAAAACCACCAAAGCTACGATCCCATCAATTCCTCAACTTTTGTGTATAACGGTACAAATATTACACTACAATACGGTACCGGTGGCATGTCGGGTTATCTAGTCCAGGATTTGGTAAATGTAAATGGACTTTCCATAACGAAGCAAACCTTTGCCGCTGCCGTTACCGAGGAGGATGAATCCAATATAATTTTCGATGGTATACTGGGCATGGGATATCAAAATTTGTCCGTGGATAATGTTGTACCGCCGTTCTATAACATGTATGCCCAGGGATTGGTGAGTCAACCCATTTTCTCGTTCTATTTGGCCAGAAATGGTAATTCCTCAGCTGGCGGTGAACTGATCTTTGGTGGCTCCGATCCAACGTACTACAAGGGCAAAATGAATTATGCTCCCGTTTCGGAGGCCTTGTATTGGCAATTTACAATGTCTGGTGCTTCCTTTGCGGATAATATCCTGTGTAACAATTGTCAGGCTGTCGCCGACACTGGCACCTCATTGATCGTTGTGCCCGATGATGTCTTCTCATCTATCGAATCCCTGCTTATGCTGCTATCGGGTGGAAATCTAGATTGCTCCCAAATTAACAAGTTTCCGGTGCTCGAGTTGTTTGTTGGCGATACCATATTGGGTATACCTCCTTCGCAGTACATCCTGACGTACGATGGGGAATGTATTCTGGGCATTATATCGATGGGCACCGATTTCTGGATACTTGGCGATATCTTTTTGGGACAATATTATACGGAATTCGATTTGGGACAAAATCGCATTGGCTTCGCTTCGGTCTCAGGTGCAAACTACACAAATTCAACGACTACACGTTACCCAATTTACCCCACACCTCCGACAAATAACAGCAAACCCCATGGAAATTCTGCATTTGCCAGCAGCGCATCTGCCTGGTCTGTGCTCGGCTTAGTTAACATTTTGTTGTTCTTCTATAAACTGTACTAATTGTAATATTGCATTTCTTGCGAAATAAATTAAATACTTGATAAATAAATAAATCATTCGCTGTCTGATTCAGCATTTACATAACAAACATCATATTTTTTGTTGCAATTCTTTAAGACAACGGACTTAAAAATAGTAAGTTCTTGTGTCCCTACGTAGACCTCAGAGGCTTTAAGCTAGTGTCTCCGAATTCGGAATGAAAGTCCGTCTAAATGTCAGGCAGATCAAGTTTATTTTAAATGGTTGCAACGCCCCCTGTTGCCCTCGAAAATGAAAAGGAAACATTTTCACATCACTATAACTTAAAAACCATAAGACATATCGTGACCTAATTCACACAATTTGTGTATTGAACCTCTTCAACTATCTCCAGCAAGTTAGGTGCGTGTCGGACAACTACATACATATATCCTATAGCTCTCATAGGATAAATCGGTCGAAAAAAGTTGATTTGTTTGGAAAAATGCTTACTTTATGAGTACGAGGTCTTTTGCAGTCGACTCGCTTGACTGTGGACTATCTTACTTATTTTTTATATAATATGAAAAACTATTATTATTTATTTGTATTAGTGTATTGCAGTCAGACAACTTTCAAACGTAAAAATTTAAATATTTTGTCAACAAAACAATTGAATTTCAAAAAAAATAAAATATTATAATATAATAAATATAATATGTATTTACCAAATCAAAATATATTTAAAAATGTGCAACTGAGACAGTATTTATTACAGTTTGTATTAAATGTTTTATGCCAAATGAAGCACGAAAGTAATAGAGACAGAGAAAAGAAGAGCAAGAAAGGAATATAAATTTATTGTAACACAAAATTTGTGGCTCCTAAGATTATGCAACAAACACGACAAACTGAGTCGTACACCCAAGAATTTGTACTGTTAGTTTTCCATATAGAAACAAAGTAAAATAATTAACAAAAACTGTTCCTAAAAACCAAAAGATTAGAGTTCTTAATTAAAGATGATAAAATACGTTTGCTTAAAAAGTTAAGGAGTTTTTAACTTGATCCTTAATAGTGTAACGTTGCGAACTAATTGATTATTATCAATCAAGTTTCAGAAAAACTTTTGAAAAGACTTTAAAGAGATGCCAGTGATAATCTGCTCAGCAGCTGAACAGATTGAGTTGCATTTGAAACCGAAAAAATTAAAGAAAGAAAAGCAAAAAAAAAGAAGTAAAAGAAAAAGAAACGTGCAATTCTTTAGCGAACTTGCGCTTAATTGGGCCGCCAACGATTCCTGTGATTTATTGTAAAAGCAAAGAAGAAGAAGCCTCCACCAGAGCAATGATGAGACGATGAACTGAACTGCATTTCGCATTATTTATGTGATGTTATTTTTTGTGCTCGCTCAGAGATTAGGAATTATACGCAAGTACCAGGGAAGAAGCTGAAAAATACTTTGTTGGTGGGCCAAGTGGACGATGGATCGATGAATTGCTTGAACGTTGGATCGATCATCGATCTCTAATGAGCCTGACTTGGGTTTAATATGTGCAATTGGGTCGCTGGAGCGTGGAACTTGAAACATGCAACTCTGGTAGCTCTTTGAGTAAAATTTATTGGCCAAGCAATTGCACAGGTCGACGCTCATCAAATACCAATAAAATATCATTTGTTGTAATTGGCAAGGAATCGCGCTTTTGACCCAAAGTTCAGCTCAATTGGAGACGAGTTGGTGGACTTGGTCTTTAATTTAAGTTCGATCGGCTCTGAAACTGTTGTTATCGTTTGTCGATTTTGATCTTGATCTCAATCTAT
Organism: Drosophila acutilabella; assembly: GCA_035046005.1. Lineage (NCBI taxonomy): Eukaryota > Metazoa > Arthropoda > Insecta > Diptera > Drosophilidae > Drosophila > Drosophila acutilabella. The sequence continues at coordinate 3,204,608 of JAWNOK010000020.1, forward strand.
GTCTGCCTCTTCTCCCTCTCCATTTTCGTCTCTCTTTTCTACTCTATACCATTAGCTGGCAAAGCGCTTGATTTATTGCTCAACTTCTTGTTGTTACTTAGCTTTGTCAATAAATCACATTAAAATATTTGCAAGAAAAAGCAACTAAGCAGACACTAGTCGCCTGGACAGCACTATAAGATACCCTGTAAACCCATTAGAAAAGGATTTTTATATATACTTATTGGTTTACTATCATTTTGTAGACATTGCTGTATGTGTTATATAACTGAAATTTTAATATTGCAAAAATTTAATAATTTGATTATTTTTTAGAAATATTTTAAGCCTTTTCGATCAATATTGTAGAGAATCGAACTACTATATTTTATAGAAAATAGTTAAAAGCATGAGAAATATTTTTTTCTGCTAAGAAATCTCAATGAAACTACCAGATTTGATTGGATAACTATAGCCTATATATGCTTTATTAGGGATCACTCTGATACCGAATTAAATTATTTCCAACAAACCAGCATACCCCTTTGAGTGCTTCAAACTTATGTAGCGTATTGCAAAAAAATAACTAAAAGCCGCGACTTGGGCAACTTTTCAGCAATCTGCGGCTCAGCTTGACAAATCTCTAAATGAAATCAGTTAACAACTTAACTAATGATTATCAATGTGTGTTGAAGCAACAGCATCGGAGACAAAGACAACAGTCACAACATTGTCGATAAGACTAACAACTACTTTTGTTTTTTTGTTACTTTTTTTTCTTCCTTTTTGCCACAGACCACAAAATGTTGCACAAATCAGCGGCAATCAAACACAGAAACATCTTTGATAACGGCTTTGTCGCTTGAATCATCTGCAATTTGTGCATTTTGTGCATACACGGAGTACACTGCACAAAAAATGTTGGTTGTGATAGAACTTTTTACTGAATTTGTACATAAAAAAAAAAATTCACAGATTATAAATTTTATAAGTAAATATTTTTAATTTAAGAAAATAAGAAAAATTTAAAAACCTGAATTTAAAACCCGAGGAGATTAAGAAAACAAATGATACCATTATAGTGTTTTTAAGTTCCTTGGAATAAATTAAATCTAAGAAAAACGTAAATTTTTTTTTAAAAGAATAAAAATGTTGCTCTTATGGGTTCTACAACTACTACCATTTTTTGCTGTAATTTGTACTTTTTGCTACCATTAAAAGTAGCTTAGAAAATACATAAAATTTGTTTTTTTATAAAACTTAAATATAAAACTGGTACAACTCCCATTCCTTAACTGTTTTGACAAAGTCAACGATGTTGGAAGTTTTTCGATATATTCGCTTATTGACAGCTAAATATGCGACAACCCTAAAGGAAGATAGAGAGAAGAGGGAGTGAGAATCTCTTGTGAATTTTAAAATATGCAAATTAAATGTAAATAAGTTTGCAACTATTTGGCAAAAGTCTTGGAGAGAAAAGGAGTAAGAAGCGCTTGTTGACGGCGTTGCCAGATGTTAACTCACTGATAAAGCAATCGAGTTGCAGTTCTTCTTCTTCTGCTCCCTCGTGTTCTTTTATTTTCTCCTTTAACAGTTCTCAGTGCGCAGATAAATTTCCATTTGGCCTACGACCAAAACAGATACAAAAACCTAATAAGAAGCACGTCACATCTGATAAAAAAAAAGAGCTTAAAAAAAAGCGAACGCCAATCGATACATTTTGTTAAGCAACCCTGTCAGGCCAGAGGGTGGGCAGGGGGGATGCCAACTTGTCTCGCGTTGTGGCAATACTTAATTGTAAAATTGTTTATTATAAACGCAATTAGTATGAAGGCGCGAGAGTGCAGCGTGTGAGCTGCGAGATAAATCAAAGGGATGAATGCGATAAGGACCGACGCCAATTGCATTCGTTGCGTCGCGATTCAGGAAGCTACCGATACCCTGTAAAATAATGAACCAAAGACAGGGTGTAAGCAGTCAAAAGTAGTTGAGAGAAGAGCTTTTTTATGACTTAAACTTTTCGTAACTTGGACTTGCTGATCAGCGAGCAAATGCACTGATGAAAAGGGGTACGAAGCTGAAATTTGTATAGTAAATATTTTTAGTTTTAAAGTTCATCGCGCAGACGACACAAAAAGGGGTGTAAGCTCAACATTTCGTACCTTTATCGTCTTGATTACAGGGTATTTTTCCTTCCTTCCTTCCTGACTCTATGCTGTGTGCCAATTGCATCGTTTCGATAACCGATAACAAGTCTTTTCTTTTAGTTTTTAAAATATTTTTTTTGGGGTTCCTCCGTGTAAGTGATTACAGTTTATGAGTTATTGTTGTTGCTGCTGTTATTATTGATATTATTTACTTTAATCTGCTGCATCGCGGCGTTGTGACTTAATTGCAATGGGTAAAAGTTTTTGTGGCTAACCCCCCTGTTGCCCCGCCTCCTCTAGACTGCCCGCCCGGCGCCCCTTTTGCGATGCAGAAAAATATATGAGGCACGCATGCGGCACACTTTTGCGCCCAAGCAAAATGTGTAATTTGTAGCAATTTTACGCGGCAGCAACAAAATGTTGAAATGCCCAAATGAAACTGGGTCAAACTTTTATAGTTGACCGCCATAAATGAGTATAAGGCCTGCTGAACTGGGCTCAAAACAAGCTAAACTTATGGCAGGCAAGCGATACCCTGTAGAAAGCTGTATAAGATAGTCCTAAGTGCTGAGTATAGCCAATCCAGCTGATTTCAGCTTATGAACTATTGACTATAAAATAATGGACCTTTGTCTGCTGATTAGGAATCTATGGACTTTACATGACCTACCACTTCAAACTTTCTGCTAAAACTTAAACATCCCCTGCAAGGGTATAAAATACACAACAAGTTGGTTTTTCCCCTATCTCCCAATGCGATTTCCCATCCAGTTTCCTCCTGGTGCCACAATAAAAGTTTAGTTTAATGAAAGTGTTTTTCATGCGCGTTACTTTTTGACAGCTTCTTGCCTTATTTTGATGGCTTGATTGTGCCTTCGGTTGGATTATGATATAGTTGGGTAGATGTACACTTATCGAACACAAGCACAATTTCGATTTCGATGACGATGACGATCACATTATGAGCTCAACCTCGAAAGCGCGTTAAAAACTTTGTCTGCCACTTTTATTTCGCCTTGGCATTTATGGCATAATTTCCTCTTTATTTTCAGCTCTCTGTCTTTCTCTCCTCTCTTTATTTTTATAATGATCGTTGCTCTGATTATGATCACAATCTGTTGCTGATGGATGATAATAACGATGATCTACATCAGTAGCAAAAGTCGTGTTTGTAGGCAACAGTAGCAGGCAGCACTCAGCTGCCTTTGGGGATTATGGAATTGTAGGTTTTTTGTTGATATCTTAAGAAATTCCAGTCAGCGAAAGTTTTGCCGATTATTGTAATTATATATAGTTGTATAACCTAAAAGGGTTTTAGGTTATAAAGTTTGTTTTATAAATTGTTAGTAGCAGGGCTTAAAATAATTTATTTAGTGTGTTTTATTGTGTTTTGATCCCAAAAAGTTTGGCCAGAATGTGAAAGACTAAACATTTTTCATACTAAATTGTTGACCTTTTTCTAGGAAATATTCAACATTTGTAGACCTTCAATTCTGAAGCGAAAAACTATGTCTATATGCTAAAAAATTTAGTAAACTTATGAGACTCTCCTATTTTTCATAAATTAAGATTTTAAGCATGTTTAAAACCTTAAACTATTTTAATTATGTAAGCTAAAAATCAATTTAAAATCGGTAACTGATTAATCGTTATAAAACCGATCAATCAATATAAAAGAACTTTCAGCTTATCAAGTTAAGCATCAAAATGCAGAGCACTCAACATTTTCCCATCTAAAATATTGAAGAACTCTGAAAATAAAGAGCGCGTTGTGAACAGGTACAACTACAGGTTGAGTGACTTAATTAGCATGCGAACAATGAGTCGGGAATCAATCAAAATAAATTCGCTTATGAGCGCAACTTTCTTTTTCCACTTTGGCTTGAACAAAGTAGCTGTTTCAGCTTTTTTTCTGTCTTCTTTGCAAGCCAAAAGGCAGCGCTGCTAATTGAAATATTCTTAATCAGATTTTATTTTACAGCGGTGCGGTGATGCATTTAATCCCCAATTACTAACCAGACGCGAGCGATACGCGAATTTCGCTGCGAGTAGACATTAACTGATTGCCAGGTTTTGGGCTATGGATCAATTTAGCTTACAAAGTAGCTAGTAGTGGTAGTAGTGTGTAAAGCGAGTAAACATGACTGCAAAGGAACCTGTATACAGTTTATGAGAAATGCTTCATTGTGTTGTCATTTTTTGGGCATACAATTTTAACAGAATTTTTTATTCGTCAATGACAACAAAGATTGTTGTTCTGTGCTATCTTTTTTAATGAAGAAATTAATTTTTATATTAGTTAAACCTATTTTTTAAAAATTTTACTGCTCTTAAATCCATAAATGTTACATGTTTGTACACCCTTGACACCCTTACTGCCTACAGGGTCTAAAAGTATAAATCGACAAATCAAAAATCTCGCATCTCTGGGTTTGGCGGCACGTTGCGCTGTAACAATTGGGAGTAATCACTTGTTGTGAACCCGTTTGTCCTTAACGCTTAACAAGGTGGGCGCAACGCACTTGGGCCATGCCCCCTACCTGTAAAGAAAGTGGGCCTCGATCGCCACAAAACTGCCAACTGGCAGCTAAGTCGTTGAGATTAAAGAGCTGCCGTTTAGTGGCTACTTAGCCAGCGATAAAAAAACGAAAAACATTAAAAAAAAGACGAAAAAAAAGAAGGAAAATAAAATGAAACTGAACGTGAACGTGATCGTGAAATTGCATTCAACGGCGTGGCACTGCTGCCATTGAGTAGGACTCCCCGCCATGGGTAACACCGAGTGGTGCCGAGTGGATTTGGGGCAAGCTTAACAAGCTTGTAAGCCTAAATGGGTTTTTAAAGAGCTGCCGCTTGCCGCAGTGCACAGTCAGCTGACTTGGGACTTAACTGAGTTAATAATCTTTAACACAGCAGCCACAAAAAATCTAATAGCACAACTTAAGGACGAGTTGGGGGACATAAAAAGACCCTGCAGTTAGTCGGAGGCAGTCTTAAGGACTTAAATAAGATAAAAATGGAAGAAATTAAATATATTAAATAGTTAATTATATAGTAAGTTCATACCTACCAAATCTACACAGAATATGCACCAGATGAGACTTTGGTTACTTTTACTTTTACTGAAGCTCTTTGATATCATTATCCATACGGATCTAATTTCTTTGTAAAAATAAATAAATAGTATGATTTTGGTTGAGCTACCGCGCTTTTAGAGTCCTGTATTATATTTGAGTACAGGATCTATGGACGATTACAAGTAACTCGTCAAAATTAAAGAGATCACGAGTTAGAATGCTTTAGTTCTATAGAAAAACCTTTATTGAAGCTACTGCTACAACTACTGCTGCGTAGATGAGCACAACTAATGCTATTAGGCAGCCATAATGATTATGTTCATGATGATGAACATAATTACGAGCATGTGGCACACAGGTGAATCGAGACTTGAGACTGTAGACTCAAGACTGTAGAGTCCATCATTGTCCAGGCTCAATAACAACAATCTGTCCGAAAAGCGATAAAGTTATAATGGCGCAAATGTCGTACACAGTTTTGAAATGGAGCCAAGCAGACAGAAAAGCAAAAAAAAAATACACAAAATCTATGGTACGTCAAGAACTAAATACTCTAACTGAATTGATTCCCTGTAGGGAAAGTTAATCTAAATAAAATCCAGAGTTGTGTGTAGCTATAACTTTTCTAATCAATTTGGGGTCTTATACCCTTGGAAACTGAGTTACTAGCTTAAAAAGTGATCGACACTACTGTTGTTACTGTTCAGGAATGTATTTACTATATATATATAGGATCTGTCCAACTTCTTGACTAGCTTGTAGTACTCTATTTTAGGGCATAAGACAGGATCAAGCACTGAGAAAAATCACTTTATCTTACTACCTTTCCACCGTCTACCTCTACATCTACCCCTACCACATCTCCATTTTACTGTGTCTGTGGCTTCTAAGTTGACGCGTCTTTTGGCTTAAAGCAAACGCGTCTTTATCGCGATGTAGCCACTGATTGTGCTCGACTTTGAAAACTGTTTACAAACTGTCTGACAGAGTTTTGACTGCTGTTTGGCATCGGCTTTAGCGGTTGATGTCGCCGCTGCCACGCAGCATGCCCCATACCACATCATACCACATGCCCCAATGCTTGATAGACTGATCTCAGTGTAGCCACAGACAGGACAGCCTGTCAGATGAATGACTTTAGTTCGAATCCCTCACTCGCACTCTTTGTGTCTCTCTCTCTCACTCTAGCTGCAGGCGACGACACGCTGTGTCTGTCAGTCAGACTATCTTTCAGTCTGTCCGTTTGTCCCAGCGTCTCCGCTGGTACGACTGTAAGGCGGCACAGTGGGCGTGAAAAGTATATAGTCGCTGTCTGTAAGCAAATAATGCATTAATATTGAATATTGTGGGAAGGTTGAGTAAAGAGAGCTTTTAAAGCACATTAACGGTGCTTTTTAATGAGCTTTATTTTGTAGGAAAATTAGAGCTCATTATAAGATACACTTAAAATTAAAGCACATGTAGAACAAGTTGATTAAAACTTGCACTTTTATTTATAATTTTATTTTTTTTCATAACCAAATTAATATCCAAAGTGATCTCGAATTGATCTGTACTACAATGTAAAACCTTTTATCTAGCTAACCCATGTAAGCTTTGCTAACAAGCTTTGGATTACAAGTTTCATTAATTATAATGCGATCAATTAGCAACCCGATTAGTAGATCACTTTGTCTTATTAATTATGAGAGTAAGGCGATTTGAAAGCGATGATCGCAGGCTGTCTGCAATCGTGTTTATTAACAAAGTTGCGCTGATCGATCGATTTGAAAATGAGTCACAAGAATCTGCAACAAAGTGTCCATGATCGATGGAGCTTAGAGAAATGGCAAAAGCAGAGTGATCACTGTAGTTAAGAGGAAAATGGTTTCAGATTCAGACTTTTCTTTCCCTTACATCAGTTTGCTGACCCCACTGTGCCACAGTGGGGCAATTGGGAACTCTATAGACTACCGATTATCATTTCAATTATGAGTAAACTCGCAGAAGGCAAGCTGCATTTTGGATATAACCTGCATTAGATGCTGCTGGATCATTATGCTGATACAAATATCGCAGCCGGATGCCAAACGATCGCTCAATTGATCACAAACACAAAGAAAACTGCAAGAAAACAAAAGAAGATGATCGCCAAGAAGACTGGAAGCGTTTGCATCTAAACACCTTCTCGGAAGGTGGAAGAGGTTCATCATGGCTCCACTGAAATGCAATTGTCTTGTCTATAGCCCGAAGCTGCTGCCGGCTATTTGCACAATTCCAAGTGTTTTCGCTTGTGTTCTTTGCGTAAACTACCATAAATTTTAGGCGCGGGCGAGTCATATATCAAGAGCTGGAGAGATGCTTGACGGGCTCAGAGCCCGGTGTGATATATGACTACAATGTCCTAATGATAATGACGTGCCGAGACCGTCTTGTAGGCGGTCAAAGCGGAGCACAAAGTCAATAAAAAAGAGCTAAGAAATTAAAAAGAAATAAAGAACTAGTTTATTTTATAAATAAAGAAAAAATCAATTTTGCTTAAAGGATTATAACAAATTATTTATTTAAAAAAAAATAAATAGCTTAGTAATTTTTCAGTTCTGAATTATATTAAATATAAAAAAAAATTAATTCAAATATATTTAAATATATGGCATGCAATTTAAGGCACAAAGTAATGAGTCGAGTAGGCAGAGGATCAGGGGCAGTAGGTGAAGGGGATGGGGTAAGGCTGAGGTTGAAGGCAAGGGCGAGGTAGGGGTTAGGGAGTAAGAACAGAGCTAGGGAATTGGGCTTATCTCAAAAAGAGTTTCAATACAAATTATTGATTTAAATTTTGCCGTTTCTTATTGAACAAGACGACGCGAAGCGACGCGCGTTTGACACACTCGGCAAATGTTTACCTGACGTTTACCTGGCGGTATGGAACTGTATAGTGTAGTGGAGTGTGGGTTACCTGGTTGATTTGTTGATCGCTTGATTGGTTTGTTGTCACAGCACGCGTCGCATTCGCTGCTGCCGTGTCGCCTGACACAGTTATGCAAGTTTCACACACAACACCCACGCAGAGTCGTCGTCACAGTTGGAGAGGGAGTCACATTAAACCCAACCGATTCAAAATCCATATTTAATATTTACATAATGAAGAAAAATAAAAAAAAAGGTTAAACCACAACATCGAGCAAACGATCGACAAATTTCTGTGTAAATAATTCCCCTCACTGGCGATATCAGTTTCGAGAGTCATAAAAAAAATGAGAGAAAATTATCAAACCAAGAACTCGCGCCAAAATCTTCCTTAAACAAATGCAGCGTATCTCACTCACTTTTTCTCTCTTCAACTCATTCTCCCTCTCACTCTCTCTCTTGCTCTGTTCTCTTGCTTTGTTGTTGTCTTGTTCAAGTGAATTTGTTGCGCTCCGTTGCGCCATGTGAGTAGGTGTGATTATCTACTCTATATGTACACAGTATAGTACACCTTTTATCATATCTCATTTGCAGATAACTGATCTATCTATTTATCAATCTATCAATAGCTATGTCTCTGTTTGCCTAACCAAGTGATTTACATTTACTGCCACTTTTAGCACACGGAAATGACCGACAATTCGACGGATACGATCACAAACTGTGTCACACGAGGGGTTAACTATCAAAGCGAGACTAGAACTATAAATTTAATACTAAAACTCTTAGATAAATGACTAATTTGTAGCTGTGATCGTAGTTGATCAAGCGATGAAGTTCACTTTATGATCTGCATTTTTCTTATGTGTACAATTTATAGTTTTTTTTATATTTGCTTAGCTTCTTGCCATGATCATGTCTAATTTCCTGTTTGTTTAATGCAGTGATCAGTGATTCACCGCAATTTGTCTGCGAAACTATTGAATTTTAGCTATGATCAATGATCAACTAAAGGATAATTATGATAAATGAATCTTAGGCACGATCTCCTTTATATTTAATTCAGGTTTTACCTCTTTATGTTTCACATTACATCAAGGTTTTGTCCTATAATCTAATTAAAATAATTAATAAATTTAAAATGATTATCAATTAGTTATTTAACTAAACAACACAATCAATGGATATTTGGTATCATAAAGCTAAGATCGCAAGTGATCCTCAGTTGGTTAAATGAAAAATCATGAGTTCTGTCATGCAATTTGCTTTCAATATTGTTTCTTTATTGTATGTGGAACTAAATATACATGCTTTTCTGATCCTTCATACCTTTGTGATCTTCAATAAATAATCATTCATGTTTATCTTAAAATTTGCTTAAATACTAGTTCTTTTCATTACTACATATGAGAGCTAGTTCAAAACGTATTTGTTGTACATACTTTTAACTAAAAGTCACGCTGATCACTCGCTAGCGATCAGTTCATTGTTCGATGCTTTGATCTGTATAAAATAAGCGAAAATTTACGATGCGCTTCGGACAATTCAAATTCTAACAAACTCTTCATCATCTAAGTGACAGTTTTGGTATTCATGTTGTTCGAATCGAGCTACAGGATGCAAGAGGATCGTTATGCGTGCATATATCGGTGGTGTACTATATTATCCATATATCCTGCATGTAGTTTATCACACAACGATCATAAACTATTTTGTCTGCTGTCAGAATCAAACGTGAAATCAAAATAAAGGTAAAAAAAAATTCAACTTCTTTGAATTGTTGTTAAATTTCCCTTTTCTTGATGTTCCTTGCTCTCGATCAGCTTATTTTCATTCTGTGAGCTGTTTGCATTTTTGATTGATCACTTTATACGCAGGCGCACAAAGAAAATGTAAATGCACTGAAAGGACATTGGCATCGATCATCATTTAGCGGTTTTTGGCCATCAGCATCTCTTTTCTTCTCAGTTGGGTCGTCAACAAATGTTGATAATCAAATCAAAGAGGTTTCACAATTGTCATGAGAAAACAGGACCAGATCAAGAAATTGTGATTGTACACACACATACACAGAGGTCGGCACAGGTTCATGGAATCATCATAATTTCAAACCTTTCGATCTCTGCCGTTCGTCTACCTACGCACAGTACTCAGCGTGTGTGTGTGTGTGTGTGGATTGAGGATCGCTTGAAACGATCGACAATCGTTGATATTGATGCATAATTAAATTTAAACAAATCAAACTGCCATTGCTGGCAAAGGAAACAGAAATCAAGTTGTACATTCAGACCACCAGAGAGTGAAAAGAAAGAAACTCAGGACTTGGCGCAAGTGAAATAATTTGCTGGTCCCAACGATCAGTGATCAAGAAACGACGAAGATCGACCTACACACATTGCAGTAGCAAACGATGGGCAACAAACAGCAAAAACTGCAGAAGTTTAAGTACAGTGGAGTGCACAAGACTGAAGTGTACCCTGGGATGGTGTGGGAAGCCTGTCACAGAGAGCGATCGCAGTTGAAAGTACTGAACGAATAATTCCTTTAGCTTCGCACACTCTTTGAACAAATTGATAGCACCCCAGCTACTAGGCATGCCAAAGTAACAAGTACAAGGCAAAAGTTGTTGTAGTTGGAGCTGCCTGTCTCCGCTGATCGTTTAATCTAGCGCTAAAGATCTGGCAGCGTCCTACGTACACCGAAACTGAAATGATTGAATTGTGTCTTGCTGTCGATCAGTGCGTGAGTTGGCCAGACAGTGAGAGACCAATCGAGAGAGAGAGAGAGGCAGACATTCAAGTTGGCCGACTGATCGCCAGACATTGATATTGATATTGATGCATGGATTCAGTTTGCGATCGCTGCTAAAAGTTTGTATGCAAAACGATTTGTTGCTGCTTCTTTTATCCGTTTGCATAATGCTGCCACTGTACATGCAAATCTCCTCTAGGTTTTGTCTCCAGTCTCTCCACCCTCCTCATCTTCTGCCCCTGCTTCCCCTATCTGCCTCTGCTTCCTCTTCCTGCCGCTGCTGTACTTCGACTTGACTTTGAGTCCTGTTTCCGATCGCTGTCGCCGACTTTCACAGTTTTATAACAAATTTGATTGAATTGCCATTGGTTGGGGGCCCCCATTCGCAGTGGAAGTCCCAGTCTCAGTCTGTCTCTGTCGCCTTCTCTGTCTTTTGAGTCTCTTTTGATGTCTGCACCTTGCAAATGATTATGAATTGATTTTTGATTGCATTTTGCATATTATACTCATATGAATAACTTGAGTTGTATTCAAATTGTAACTGTGTTACTGCTGCCTTTTTTTTCTCTTTTAAAGACAACCTTTATACAGTGAAAAAAATTTAATTTTTAAACTAAAAAGTATAATTTCGAGTAAGGAATAATTGAAGCTTAAGTAGTGAATTAAAAACATTTGGACTACCAATTTTTGTTCAATGTAGTAATAAACCAAGCCCAAAATGTTTATCACAACTTGAGACAAGATAAAGGAAAACTTTCTTTATAATTAAATATTTTTTTTAACTTACTTTTTTTTAAACCATTTAAGTCACCGTCTATTTCCTAAATTTCCCTAACAAATCTATGGCTTAAAATTTGTTAATTGCTACTCTATAAAAAGGCATACAAAATATTTTTTTATATAATGCCAGTAATTTGGTTTTTCGTATGTAAAATATTAAAATTTTTAAACTGAAAAGTTTTTTATTAACTCGGGTATTTTGTATGCATATTTTTTGCTGTGTATCAGCTAGAAATCAGCCTAAGAACGTGTTCTTCCTGGTAATTAGCACACGTGTCTTTCAACCTTAACTGATCTTTAAATCTACACACACACACACCAACACATATGTGAATTTCTTGCACTGATCTTCGAACATGTCTTTATCCAAATGCAAATCTTAAAGGTAATCAGAAAAACGGCATCACACGTCCGATTTCTTGAACAGTTTTGTATTGCACAATGATTGAGTCATCTCGCTAGTTTTGGACATCCATCCATCATAGATAATGCTGGCTATAACTCTGCGTATTGTCTTGGCTTCTCTTTTGTTTACTTTAGGTAGCCAAAAGAGAATTTAATGAACTGATCAGGCGTCCCATGTGTGTCTTTTGCCTCTGCCTCCTGTCTCTGTCCCTGTACCTATACCTAATGTGCCTAATGTGCCTTAATGTTTATGCAAAATCTTAAAGATCGCCCGCTGATCACTGACCGATCTCTCTAGGGAGAGTTTTGCACGTGCTATGCTCTTGGGAATTCCTCAGGTAGCTACAACGCAGTCAGTGTTTAAAGTTGTCTATTTACAGCTAAAATAAAATAGTTTTATAGTTTTTAGAACTCTTTAAACTTATTTGTTAAAGCTTTAACTATTTACTTACCCACATAGTGCATTTCAGCCGCTTTTTCTGGCTCTATCTATGGCTAAAATCAACTGTTATCTGTTTGAGTTAAGCACAAGCTCGAATGTAAGCAGCCAGTGGGGAACTTGGCCAACTGATAAGCTTCCATGTAACCAGCAGATGAGGGCCTTGATACAGTTTGTAGTTGGTAGAGTTTGGTCTTAAATCGATTTCTTATGTTGCCGCCAGTTATCGAGAGTCTGCACAGAAGTAGTCTGAGGGTAGAACTTTGAGATTAGCCAAGTGGCAACTTGATTCCATTATCAGAGTTGGCCATAAGATGATGTAAGATATATTAAGAGATAAACAACAGACTCGAAGACTGGAAGACTTGCGACTCCGCGACTGTGTGAAGGAATCAAGCAACTTTATTAGAGCCTCTTAACACGATTGCCAATTGATAGCCGTTTTTTTCTTTTAGCTTCTTTTTGTATTTATTTCCTTTATTAGCTGCTGCCAAAATACATTAAACAAACTGGCGAGCAGATCGGCAAATCAGCAGATCAAACTGTTCTGTACAGATACAGATACAGATACGCAGTGTGATCAGAACCGATCAACAGATCAGCAGATCAGCGCAATTAAAATGTTATCGCTCTTTGCTGTTAATGCTGACGAGTCCCAACGCAAAGACTTCCTGTGCTGTGTGCTCCCTGTTGGATACTCTTACCAGCTGAGCAGCCGTTCACTTTAGTCAGTAGTTACGGTACTCTAAAAAAAGTGCATTTGATTTTTAATCAACGTTCTAACGTGGATGAGTAGACTAGACTTATAACCAAGCATTCTACTGACTCAAGAAATGTATCTAAATTCTAATAAAATAAATAATAAAATAAAAAAATTTAAGTTATACACAATAATGTAATTTATATTGAAATATTAATAATACTAGATTTTTAAGAGTACATTTTTGTTTCATTCTTAAATTTAAATCCTATAACACTTGCAATATTATTCTAAAATGACCATTGCGAATTTTATAAATAAGGTAACTTTAAAAATATTTTTAAAAATTGGGAACAAAATTTTTTAAAAAATATTATAGCATACCATAAATATTTTTTTAATTAAAAAGTAAATAGAAAAATTTCATTTAATAAAAAAAAATAAAAAAAGTTGGTCCAAATGTAAATGTTTATAATGCTATAATATTTATTTAATGAGCAGTTTTATGTGTTAAAATAATATAATAATATTCTCTGCTGCTTTCAGTATTTATTTCATTTTAATTTATTTTATTTTTGTTACTAAGTTTTTAGTTGATTTTAAATTATTTTCTTTTTAAATCCATTAATTTAATTTCTTACGTGTTTCGTTATTTTATTCATTTTTTTAATGCATTTTATTAACAAAAAAACTTCCAAAAAGTTTACTATTAATTTATATAATTTTTGCGTAAGGGTATTCCTGATATGCTGTGTGGTTATTTGCATTGAGGTGCTTGCTGTTGCTTCACGCCTTTGGCATTTCGCTGAAAACTTAATTTAATTAATTGCCAAACACACACATTTGCCATAAAAATGCAGTTCACTGCCCAGTTTTCAGTTCAGTTCTCAGTTTTCCGCTATATGTAACCCCCCCTTATCCCCCTCTCCCCACCCCTACTCAAATTTAGTGTCTTCCGATTCAGTTACCAATTCGATCTTCACTTAAGGCGCAAACTTGAATAATTGGACTTGCAGTTGGGCATTTAAAACTGATTCGCTTTACGAGCCCATTGCATTCGACTTTATGATTGGCAATTAATTAGGCCAAAAGCACGAATGCAAAAGGTGCTGAATAGTCAAGAAAGCACGACTGCAAGGGGACCTGTAAGGAATCAAAAGAAACTAAGAATAAAATATGGTCTAGTAGGTGGGTAGGGGTTTCCTTTTTGAACTCTATGTAGTTCCCTATGTACCTGAAGTTTTTTTTAAACAAATATTTGTATTTTAAAGCTGACGATTTCTAGTCTTATATTTTTAGTTTTTATTTTGGGCAAAGTTAATGTTTTTTAAATCTTATATTTTATTTAATAAAAATATATAACTTTAGTCTACAATTTCTGTACAAACCATAGACGCTTTGTTATTACATTCCATACAGGGTCTACAGGCTGGTGCATGGAGTGCATTGAGTGCTCAGTCGATGCATTGCCTTGAGGTTATTTGTTTTTACAGCTACCGTATTTAATAGTATGCCTCAATGATATGTCTGTTCGATTTGTTTGCTTAATTAATCGCAGCTGTAATAATAATAACAATAACAAAGAGAGAGCGAGAGAGAGAAAGGGACAGACAGAGACAGAGACATAGAGAAAGAGAGCAGATTCGCTTTATAAGCAGGCATGAAATGAGTTTTCTTTGAGGATGAAAACTGGAATCGATTAACACGCGCAATTGCATTTGAATGGCAAATGTGGCGCATTGCATTGTTCGACCTTCGACCTGCGACCCTTGAAATATTTTGATGCCTAAAGCCTGAATCCTTCAGCCTGAAGCCTTCAGCCTCAAGCCTTCAGCCTACAAACCTTAACCTTTTGGGCTAACTCTGGGCCCTCACACTTGGCCATTGTGTCGCCATTGTTTGCCGATTCGCCATGGCAATAATAATAAGAATAATAATACGAAAAAAATAAATATATATTTAGAGTGAAAGAGAGAGGGGTAGGGACATGCTAATCCTTTTGTGCAGCAGCGAGGGAGTGAGCGAAAGGGAGGGAGAAGTAGACTCAGAGACGTGTGTGGGCTGCGCCAACGCGGGATTAGTGTGATGTAGTTTTTTGCATCCAAGAATCCAAAAAAAAAAGTAGAAAAAAAAATTAAGAAGATCATCAAAAGTATAAAAAATGCATTTCTAGACTCGGTACTTATAAAGAAAGTGCAGGGTGTGCAAGGTTTGTTGGAAGAAAATGTGTGTAGCTGGTAGAAACAAGTAAGAAAGGCTACAGTCGATCGAGCCGACTGTAAAAGACCCCGTACTCCCATAGTAGTGCATTTTATTTAAATTAAAATTTTAAAATGAAATTTAAAAAATTAAAATTAAATATTTACATTTTGAATTAAAATTAAAAAATAAATAAATTAACAACTGTCATTGCCAGCACTCGAACCCGCGATCCATGCGAAGGTTCCACATTGCGCCGCAACTCTACCAGTTGCACCACACTCCTCTTCTATCATTTTTCCGATTATTTGCAAATATGTATGTGTGCTCATACATATGTGTGTATGTATAGCATTGGTCGGCGCGGCCAACGGCTCCGGGCAGCGCTGCCGCCAGCAGGTAGAGAAAACGTTCGAACATATGTTTGTATGTTTCTGTGTTTGTTTGTATGTGTTGCGCGCATGCAGTGATTTTGCTTTAAAATAACTTCGACTTTGAACCGTAATTTCTCTGTTGTTTGACATAGGATTTTGATGCAACTTTCAGGAAAGTTAGAAATAGTAATTCTCTAAGCGTATGTTAAATTACAACACTGTACTATTTGATTTAATGCCTGAAACAAGGCATTGAAGCTGGAGAGTCTTTTATTTCTGATGAACAAAGGGGGCGTGGCAGCTCAAAATTTTGAATAACGTTATATTAAGGCTGTCTCTAAGAACCTGTATACCAAAATTGGTGCTCCTAAGTGCTATAGTTACTGAGATATTCGCCTAAAACAAAAATTTTCTCGAGGTTTGTCTGGTTTTTTGCTCATTGCGGGGGCGGTAGGGGGCGTGGCAACAATTTGAAATAAACTTGATCTGCGTACATCATAAACGGACTTTCATTTTGAATTTGGTGTCTCTAGCTTTTGTAGTTTAAAAGATCCAGGTGTTCATACAGACGGACGGACAGACAGACAGACAGACAGACAGACAGACAGACAGACAGACGGACAGACGGACATTGCTATATCGACTCGGCTGTTGATGCTGATCAAGAATATATATACTTTTTGGGGTCGGCCACGCCTCCTTCTGCCTGTTACGCACATCTCGCTTCTGACAAACTTAATAGACCCCTATACTCTTTTTTAAAGAGTACGGGGTCTAAAAAGGCTTGGTCTTTTCCCTAGACCAAACCTATGTCATATATATGCCTGATCAGCTTGCATTGACTAAGACTGTATATTTTAAGATCTAAGGTCTTCTGAGACAAACAAGGCAGCTAAAGTAACGCTCGATCGATGCACTATATCATATCTTATAGGAATGAGTGGTTAATAATC
The DNA here is from genome assembly GCA_035046005.1 of Drosophila acutilabella. Classification (NCBI taxonomy): domain Eukaryota; kingdom Metazoa; phylum Arthropoda; class Insecta; order Diptera; family Drosophilidae; genus Drosophila; species Drosophila acutilabella. The sequence goes on from JAWNOK010000020.1 coordinate 3,221,298, forward strand.
TAGGTTAAGTATGGAAAATTACTTAGCCTTTTAAAAAAACTAAAGTATTTTTACAAAAATAGTTACAGGGTGTTTTATAGTCCACTCCTTGAGCCATAGCCTTTACTGCTAGTTTCTTGTAACATTTGGAACTCGAATCAACGAACGTGCCAAGCGAAAGATCGAGAACAGAATGAGGATCAGTGTGAGGACTTGGAATCAAAATCAGAATGCGACTCAAAGAAATGAGACCACCCTAAAAGCAGCGCTCTCCGTGTGTGTGTGTGTGCGTGTGTTTATGAAAATTTATTACCAGAAGCAGGTCAGCTCAACTCAGTTGGGACCTCCAACTCAAAGGGACCTAGGAAAGGTCCTTGCTTGGGAGGCAGCCGCCTGCGCAGACACTTCATTTCAATTTTAATTAGATCAGCGCTTGGAATTTCTCTACATTAATTTTCCTTCTTAATTTTTAGGGAAATTGTCCAGCCATTTCGTTCTCATATCCAATTTTATTTCAGTTTTTAAATTTTATTTTTACTTGAATTTTATTTTTAGTTAGTTCTGTCGGCGCATTTCTTTTGATTCGAGTTCACAGTCTGCGCTTTTGGGTCCTTTTCGATTATAATTAGATGGCAAAATGCCGCTGCAAAGAAATTGATTGTTAAATAATTTTCTTGTGCCACCTTTGCGGCGCTGATTGGACCGCATTGGAGCGTGGGGAGCGGTATACAGACACAGAGCTAACAGAACGAGGGTTGTCACGGGAATAGTTCGAGTATGTTGAGATCGATTTTAAGTGGGCTTCAAATAGCAAATGATATTTAAAGACAAGAAAAAAAATGGTTAAAGTTAAGAAAAATAATGAAACAAGTTACATAATAACAATTACTAAATTTATAAGATTAAGTAGTAAGCGAAATTAGTGCTATATTTACTTTAAAGTAAAAGGCTTAGCTTTGACTTGTTTGTAGAGTCTTGTTATTTTAATCATAAAGTTGAAATAAATTAATTATACCATTTTATGCTACTCCACAAACGGCTTGAACTGCCCTCGCATAGCCACTTGCTGCACCCATTCGCAAGTTGTATGCAAAATATGCCGACACAAATCAAAAATGAAATCGGCCAATGCCAAAGCTAACGAGCCAACAACTGTGGAACGCTGCCAACATAGTGATAAGCGAAGGGAGCGAAGTGAGGGGACCTGTGCTGATCAGGAGCAAATTCTCAGAGGGGGAAAGTAGCTTCTGATTCTGCTGCTGTTGTCTGCGCATGCGCGGAAGCAGTGGCCAATAAGCATAGACCAGCAAAGTCAAGTGAACGACTTTAAGATACCCGACTTAATACACTTAACTTAAAACAGTTATAACTTGTAGCAATTACTAATACATGTAGAGTAAAGAATAGACAATAATATACACATGATTCACATGATCCACATAATATACATAAACATAATTATAAGCAAGAAGAAAAAGAGAAGCAATAAAGTTTGGCATTGAAGAGAAAAACATTGTGTGTGACTAGCTGAAGTTGGATATAGCTGATCTTGTTAAGCTTAAGGGGGGAAATGGGCTTATATAATAGAAAATAATTGGCAAGAAGAAGATTATACGGAATACCTTAAAGTACTAAAAGTGTTCTTAAAACTAAAATGTTTTTTTTGACTAGAAACTACTACTGGGAAAACTAAAAAAACCTTCACTAAAATGAAAAAATATATCCATATTAGTTCATTAAACTAAATAAGTTGCTCTAAAAATGCTCAAAAATATTTTAAATAAAATCGTTGCCCTTATAGCATATTTTTTCTAGTAAGAATTATTTATTTTATTGTCAGTTTTAATAAATATTTCAACAGAAAAAAATTACATAAATATCATTAAGTTTCTTAGAAGAAAACCCATGATTTATGACTAAACTAGGCATTATTTTAGCACTTTTACAAGCAGTTCAGAGCATTAAAAGGTTAAAAATAACATTTACTAAAGTTTATTTAAAAATTTGCCAATAATTTGCTGTATCTATAACAACAAACAGTAGCTACACAAACTCTGCTAGTAACAGGTATGCACTGCAAAAATAAAGGGGGAAAATTAGGCGTAAATTTTTATTGGCGACAGTTGGACATATATATATATATATACATATATGTATATGCATATGGCAAAGGTATTGAGAGGATATCACTGGAATTTAAGCTGTGAATTTGTTGTTGTTTTAGTCGTGTGTTGTTGTTGTTTTTATTATCATTAGTCGTTAGTCGTGTGTATATAGAACAAGAGAAGTGAGCAGTTAAACCACTTAAGTGGTAACAGCCCTCAACAAACACTTGGAATATTATGCCCATTCCTCGAGTTGAGTTGAGTTTCTTATGAAAAAGGGTTAAAAGAGAGTTTTTGTTTATATTTTTGTTTTGTCTGAGACCAAAATATTTAGATTGAGGGCGGAACAGAGGCTGACCACAGCAAAAGTGTCTAAACAATTCGCCAGAAAAAACCAAGAAAACGGAAGGAAGAGAGGGAAGAGTTAAGACTTTGCTTACTCCCAAACGAATTGAGTTTCAGTTCCAAGTAGTCAGCAGTTTTTCTTTTTCTTAACCGGGCAGGAAGTGTGTCTAGGAGTTTACGGGGAAATGCAATTATTGATAGATGTGATAGCTGGCGCGTGTGTGTTGGCCAAACAGTTATGCTGGTTGCCAATTGAGTACAGGGCCAGAACGGGCAACCAGGTGTAGTCTTTGGCCAGCTGTTTAAGGACTAGAAATAACTGCTGGTTTGGCTGCTCTCGTGCCAAATCACATACCTACACTAATTGTGTATAAATATTGTGGCTAAAACCACAGGCATAACAAACAAAACCAACTCCAGGCCAGGCAAATGAGCACAGTCTATTCTAATAGATATGTACCATACATAGACGAGTATTTTGGTCTACTGACAATGACAATTAGAAACTGCTTAGCTTTTGTGACCCGCAGTTCTTGGCCTAAAACCTTCCTAGCGCAGCATGCTAATAACAGTTAAGAGCCCAAATTTGCCATTTGTTGCTCATTTCAAGGTATTTGCTGTGTGTGCGGTCCCTGGCCGTGCACTACCAGCATTGTTCGCATAGACAATGTTTTGACCGCATTGCCAAAACCAAAAATATATATACACACAATATCCCGCTGTTGTCACCGGAGTTCAAACTACAATGGGCTAAATACACACGTACACACGGTACTTTCTGGACTCACTCCCTTAAACTCTTGGGCTTAGCTATTGGTGGTCCTGCATTTTCTGCCCCCTCCTCTTCCCCTTGGAAAACTGTTCAATTCAATTCGAAACTCATTTTCATTGTTCGACTTTGGTTGTGTCACGTGAAGACTCGCGCGTTTTATTTGCGTGACATCTTATTTGTTTTGGCCTTGTATATTGTATCTTGTATCTCTCTATTACTGGACCTACAGAGCGGTATATACTGGCTTGCTGGGCTTTCTGCTGCAAACCCTGTGTCTGCCTGGCACAAAGGGTCCTATTGAGCCATACAAAACTAGCACAGATGGGCAAATAAAACTAGATTTTGTATAGAGTCGCATGGGTGGCTTAATTTTAACTACATTTTCATATAATATCTGAAAAATTTATGTTTCTATTACTAAATAGAGTAGATTAAAATTTTGATTTATTTATGCTATAGATTTTATATAAAGTTTTAAGCTTCTATCTCAAGAAAATACACAAAATTTCAGCAACGATATGAAATTCATAACTTTATGTGTAACTTTATATATACAGCCTAGACTTATTGCCCCTCTGGGTTCTTTAAACCGATACCCACTACGTGTCCTTTCACAGTCGATCACACTTAACTCTCCCACTGCTTTTCTATTTGTCAATTGTTTTTGAATTGAGTTGCTATTCTGGATTTGTCATTGTTCATCGACAATTCGCCGATTCGAGATGCATTCGCAGCGATAAGATTCGAATTGTTTTTCTTGGCCATTTGCTTTGGGCCACATCAGCTGCTACTGCTGCTGTTGCTACCACAAATTGCATTAACCTGGCCCACAGACAATTGAGGCGTGATTGAGGCGCGTTGTGTGCGGTAGCCGATTCGTAGCCGATTCCATTTCTACTTAACTGATTTTCTTCAGTTGTTTTCTTCACCTATAACGACCGCAAATTCATTTGCTCATTGTTCTATGCCAATTGTTTGGAGTTTTGGCCCAAAGGGATCTTGGGATCTCTCGCTTCGTTCTCTGAAATACCAACTGTACAGTGTCTGCTAAATTCAATTGAAATTTGAGTTATTTTTAAAAGTATTTTGCCATGGCAGCAGTTCATATGGATCCTTCCTTGACAAGCATTAGAAATGCATAGAGTTGTGCTAGAGGAGCCTTAGTTTTACTATTTAATAATCATATTTAGCTTAAAAACTACTTTATTAACCCAATTTAATTACTTCCTGTATAAATTTCTAAGTAGAACGTAAATCTATATATTATAGTAACGAGGAACGTACAGTAAGTAAGTGTACTACTAGTGTCACAGCGGTAGGGCCAAATTTCTCGACATATTAACACTGTATAGGAAATAGTCACTATAGTCTGATTCTTCTTCTTTAAAATAAGATCAATTTGAGGTTAGTGTGGTGAAAACTGTGGAAGAGGTAGCATTTTTAGCACTAAACGTCGATCGTTTCTTCTGTCAAGCCCGAAGTTCGCTCCAGACTGATGAAATAGTGAAAAAAAGCATAATTTCTTTCCGACACAATCGTAGATGAACTTTCTGTGATTTTTTCCCAAAAACTGTGGTCAATGTGTGTCCTGATACACAAAATAATCACAGAATTTTCCGATTAATGGAAATTGGCTCCGAGATGGGTCTTAAAACTAACATTTCCAGAACTGCTACGGAGAACGCCACAAAACAACTCCTGGACCCTATTACCCCCATGTTGTTTCGCCTATTCCATTGCTCTGACCCCTTCAGATTTTCAACTCCTCACTTCTCTGAAGGTGCACGTAAACGAGTTAAAGCTTTCAATGGACGAGGAGTGTATAAAGGAGGCGGAAAAGTAGACAAAATGGCTGGGGGCAGATTTTACTGAGGCAAACTTCTCTCTGCTTTCCAAAGGGAAGCTACTTTTGTCTTTGTCTTCAGTTGTTACTTGATTATTGAGTGATGTCTTGTTCATAATTTAACTGCATTTAAAGTACTCAATTTTGGGATACTGCTGACTAATTTGTAGAACGGCATTTTGCGCAGCTAAAATGCCTGTCAGTCGCAAATGCATCGACTCAACTGTAAGTAGAGTCAGTACTGACCCATCATAGTTTATAATTACCTAAACCGACAGATAAGTGTCTAAAAAATATGTAACTTAATTTTGAAAGTCATTGAGAGATGGCAAATTAGATGCGTCCTAAGCCAGGCCACGCCTTCATGCCCACATGCCCTGGGGCGGTGTCGCGCGTGCTGCTCGCCGGCTTAGAGCTCATTACGTCAGTGTAATTGAAGCGTCAAGCATGTCCATGCACGTCCATGCATGTCAGGATCAGAGATCTCTTTAGCTAAGGGCGGTATACAAAAAAGTGGGTGTGGTCAAAGCTGTTAAGCACATTCGATGCGCATTTTCTACTGCCAAAAATTTTTCCACTTTTCACTGTCATTTCGAGTACAAAATTAATTAGTTTAGGAAAATAAAATGGTGTTGGAAATCTCTGATTACGCTGGTAATTTTAGACTGCATTTTCCACTCCTCTACTTTCCTCGCCTCTCCTCTCCCCTCCTCTGCTCTCCTCTCCTCTCCTCCCTCACTTGTAATGCGAGAAATGCTGAGCCAAAGAGCGACGGTTTCGACACATTTGCAGCAATTTTCAATTTCCACATTTTCTTTTTTCCATTTTCCAAATTTCTATTTCTTATCATAATCATATTTGCCACGCCGCCTTCGGAGTTCGTGAGTGTGCAATTTGACAGGACCACAGGAAACAACTCAATTTGTTCGTATATCCTGTGCAAGGTGTCGCTGCCACTGCCACAACCCCGCCTACCAACGCCTACATTTCTTTTTTTTGTGGTTTTCCTAACTATTTTGTGCGCATTCCCACCAAATTTTTCCTACTCTTTTATTCAAAAAATTCGTTTCATTTTGTCGCATTTCCTTCCGTTTAGCTTGTAATTTCAAACGCTGTTTGATAAGATTTCTGTCACTAGCGTGAACTGACATTCACACTGATTGAGCAAAGTAAAAACTAACGAAATTTTATCTATAAAATTTCAGTTTTTCGCTGTTTAACACAGTGCTGGAAAGAAGTGCAACAGTATTTTAGTTTTGTGGGGAAAGAAGTTTTGTTAGAGGCAGGAGGAGGCATGTTCAAGCCTTTAGATTAAATATGTGACTGATCAGCACTCAGAAGAGTCGATATATAGTAGTATGATTATCTGAGACTGTTTGAGCTACAGACAACAAATTTGCCATAGTATTTTTGTGAACAGAAACCAGAGGAATATTTTTTTTCAAACGAATTATTTACAAATTTTGTTTACTAAAAAATTCAACATTACAAGACTATATATTAATTACTTAGCCTGAAATATTTTTTTTAATTCATATATTTTATCGAGATTTCCTAGTTAATTACTTAGCCTGAAATATTTTTTTTAATTCATATATTTTATCGAGATTTCCTAGTTAGAAATTCTTTGTAAATACTTGAATTTATATTTGAAATTATACTAAGTCTGATCAGCGTTTACTATTTCAATTTAATTGCCCACATATCTTAGATTTCCATATGAGATTCCATAGGAAAAATCTCTTAACCCCAAGAATTAGTATAGAAAACAATGTGACTTTTGAAATATTATATACTACTATTAATTATACTTATTACTTAATTACGCTATATAATTAATAGTATAACTATCGTATAATATTTTATAATATCGTCTTTATTTAAATATATATTAATTAATATTTGATGCCTCCAAAAGTGATTATTTCTGTATTGTTACAGAGCCTTTGCCCATCAACTATTTAGAACTAGACACTTTTTTTTTGTGCGCACACTCACTACACTCAACCCGTTTACAGAGCATCTTCCAGTCGAGCACTCTTCAGTTGTTGTCATGAATTTTTGAAGTGTTGAAAACTGCTGCCAAGTTGCAGTTTTCCAGTGCTCAATGGGCACTTTTCTCCAGTTCTGGTAACTTTCAAATGCTCAAGACAGTGGCTCGGCACTGATCTACTTGAGCGAGTGCCTCCAACACATGTGTGAGTTTCTCCACCATCTACTCTTTTGCCTCTGATGCCTCCTGCTACGCTCTGCCGATCTGTCTGTCAATGTCCATAGATATCTAAATTTGTTTTGCTCTCGAGGCGATGACAGGCGAGTCTCGGATTTAAACGCGTGTTGTCTGTCAATTACACGTCACGATATGCAGTTCAAAACTCTTTCACGACTCTTTTCTTTGGCTACCAAACGGTATAGACTTTTTTGACCCGGTACCTGCAAGGTTCGGCGGGTGTTTTAATCCAAGAACTCGTTTTAAAATGGAAAAAAGGAAGAAACTTCCTCAGTTGTTTCTTTTCTTATCCCTTTTATATTTTTACTGGGTTACTTTCAGTCGGTTAGTGCCTAAATTTACGTAGCATTTACATCTACTTGTTTTTGTGGATGAGCGAGCATCCACAAGTGCGTCAAGTTAGTCTGGTAGTCTGTTAGTCAGTCAGTCAGTCCGTCATCACTTGTCTCTGTCTTCATTATGCATTGACTGGCGCTGAATTTTGACTTTTAAGACTTTATCAATCAGTTTGGGTATGGGAAGCCAAAGGAAAGAAAGCGTTTACCAAATACTTCACTTTGTGGATTAAACGCTCAACACTTGTGACGAAAGTAAGGCAAGGAGTTTGGCTTCTTTTTTTGAGGTCTATCAATACACTTGAGCTGTAATGAAGAAAGCATTCCTAGACCTTTAACCTTTAAAATAGAAAGTATTTTTAAATTGAATATTTTCCTACTAGTCACAAAATACTGAATTTATATACTGAGTTACCGACTCTCTTTAATTAGCTATCTTAACCAAATAAATAAATGAAATTACTCTTTCTTTTCAGTCAAAATTCTTCTTCATTTCTTGGATTGATAGCAAGATCTGTTTGGTAAGTCGAACTATTCCTTACATGTTTGTCTAGAAATCTCTCTTAAGTCTGTTAAAATATACAATATACATTGAAGAAGTCGTGACAGATCTTACAAAGTTGAACATAAGTATCTGCTCGAGCAGCATAGTATTTAAAAGCAGCCTCTGCAGATTTTGTCTTGAATTCGCCAGCTATAAACTCATTTATTTACATGATGTTTACAACTACTACTACTATATTTTGTTCTACTCTAGATAGAGTAGTTCTTTAAATAAACATTGGTCAAAACTTGGGTAATGATAGCTTAACTACCATGTATTCTATAGCTACCATTGGAAAATTCCTTCAAATTCGATGATAAGTATGGAAACCGTCTTCTTTATATGAAATATATATCAGTTTTTCATATTGTTTATACCTAAGTAAAGCCAGCTTGTGCCTCTAAGTGACTATTGGGCCTTCCTTAGTTACTTCAAGTCCTTTTCCCGCATTGTTTCAATGATCTTCCGTTTTCCCATTCAACCTGTAAGTTATGCAAAATGTTTGTTTCTTGGCGCCGACTTTGGTCTCTACGCCTACTTTCCACGCCCATAATTTGCGGCTGGGTCCTGAGAGATCTGTAGAATTACTCAATGAAACCGCTAGGCACTTGTTCTACGAATTGTTTGTGGTGCCTCAATTAAAAGTGAACCTGCTGCGATGTCGGCGTCTGCTCTGAATTTCTAAATTGGCGGAAGCAAAAGGTTTCCCGCTCTCATTCCCTCTCTCTCTCTACCTCTGTCACAGTGTCTTTTTCTAGGGCAAATGTTTGGGTCATAATTGTTCACGCCTTGGTCGCGTAATAGATACTTTGAAGCCGCCGATTTCTTTAGGCCTTGGACCTGCATTAATAACCCAAACATCCTGCCCAGCCCAGTATCGAAATCGGTAATCGAATCGGGATCGGAATCGGAATTGGGTTGGTTTGGAAGTCGGGATATAACTATGCAAAGCGCCGCTAAACGCTGAAGCGTGTGCCGTAATTTAGAGACCCTGTGTCAGTAAAACATGTGAAAGGGTGTCTTAGGTTAGTCAGTACTCAATAGGCAAAAGAAGACATGACAAGCATAGTAAAAACTCTTATAAGCGGACCATTACCATTGAGTAAATTTCAAGGAGGTGTCTGCCTATGAGACAGGAGCAATTTTGTCCTCTTAAGAGGGGCTTTCGCTTACTATTGGTGTCCACGAAAAGAGGTTTGGCCATGATCTATCATATGCATGGTAATAACAAAAGTTTTTATAAGCGTTTATTATAATTGTTTGCCTCAGCACAAATACAGGGTCTTTAACAGTTGCCTCAGCACGTTTGCTGTCCCTTCTATTAGTTAATTTCTGAATCGCAATCGAAATTGGGCTGATTTCCTAGGAAAATCGAGGGAAAAATATTGCCTGCTGGGCAACAGGTCGAATTTAGATAGGACTACCCGCTGCTAACACTTAATTGCAACTACAAGATTCAATATCTTGACCTTAACTTCGTATCGTGTAGTTTGTACTTTGTGTAGTTTGTTTTTGGCGAAAACACAGCAAGTAATGCGATGGGAGTTTTGATTAGTTCGTTGCGTTTGCCATCCAGCGATTAGATAGCTAAAGATACAAATGTAACTCAAAGATACATTGCAAACGGGCATATACAAGCTATCTATGTGTCAATTGTGCAAGCTGTGTTGTATCTGTGTTCAATGATTAGCACGTAGATATAAAAGATACATTTCTATTTGGTGATTATTACAGATACAAATGTATCCGTAGATACAGAATGTACCTAACATATTTTGGTTATGTTAAACTACTGGAATGGAAATTTGTTGATAATTATTTATTTATTCCTGTATATAAATTTAAGATACAAATGTATTTTGCAGGCAACTTTGCCACTAAAGATACAAATGTATCTTTCAGCAGCAGATATTCTCACTGGAATGGAATTGATCTGAATAGTGGCTTAAGATACTAATTTTTCTTTAAATTTGATTTGAAGATACATATTTTTCGAGATACATTTGTATCTTTGGGTATTATAGCTTGAAATTATTTGTGTATCTCCTGATTATTTAACTTACTTAACAGTTTATTATTTACCAGTAATGCCTGCCAATGTATCTCACATGCATACTCAGTGCCTTGAGATACTTTTATATCTTTGGACCTTTCGCTTGCTTTAAACGCGGCAAAATCAATGCCAAAAGTGGGTGTAGCCCGCAGACCATCAGATACATGGAACAATTTGCCATTCACAAGACCTTTTAAGGCTGTCAACGCCGCCGTGACCGCCGTGGCAACTCTATGAAGCAACCCTATTGTGGGTTGCTGCTCTTTTTTTTTGCTCTATTTGCAACAGAATGTGGGCCACTGCCTTGAGCACAATAGTGCGCACAATGGTGACAATTTCACATCTTAATGCACATCAATGGCAGAAGGCAACAACAAGAAACTAACCGACGACCTTTGACCCAAGGCAAAGTCGGCTTGCGCTTTGATAATTTCGAGTTTTAGTTCAGTGTATTACTTTTTGCCAAAGCGTATTTTGTTTTTTCTGTTTGATAAATCGATTATCGTCACAAAAACAAAGCGTGCGACAGAGAGCGAAAGAGTGTAGGAGAGAGCGAGAGAGGTAGAGATGGGAGTTCTGAAGTCGGCAAAGGTCATCAAAGGCGCATCCTTGAATGCATTCACCATGTCCATCCAAAAAATTCAACCTCAACCTCAGCGTCATCGTCATCGTGATCATCATTATCCTCGTTCAGTTTCTTTGTGGTCGCTGAATGCAGATCCTTCGATCGATCTGCTTTTTTTTCTTTCCTCAGCCGCAATTTTGTGGTTGACATTTTTTGGTTTTTCTTTTTTTTACTCTTCCTCTTCTAGGTTACGGTCGGTGACTTTGCTTTGATGCCCCGGCATCGGGTTCATTTGTCCTCCTTAAAAGTCGCCTTCGATCCATATAAAATCTTTTTCATATCGACTTTTTCTACGTTTTTTTGTTGCTTTGCTTTTATTCTATTGATTTTTGTTTTTTGCCTCTGATTTCTATATGCGATTTTGGCTAAATCTATGATTACATTGTTTTTGGCAGTTTTTTTGCGGTTCTGTGTTTGGCGGTAACTCGGCTGTAAAGCAGCTTAGCCAGGGCTCGCTGGGCTGGTGATAACACTAATGCTGTTATCAGGGAATATCGGGGAGTCTTTGGTGCGTACTTTTAGCAGTGATTTTTGTGAACTAGGGACGACCTTGTAAAAGACCCTGTACATACTCAATCTCAAGCATGTGGGTTTAATATGCTTTGTTTTATAAATTCTATCAGACATTAGATGTAAAGTATCTTAAAGTAAAACTTTTTTTCTTTCTTAAGACAGTTTTAATTTATACAGTATATAATTTACATATATACATTAATACCTGATAAAATCCAACTCCATTAGTGAGCTATACTGATCAATATTTAAATATTCGTATAGTTTTCTAAGGTTTTTGGTATCGTTATGGGAATTTATGTCTTCATAGACTAATATTTATTCTACATTTAGCATACATTTTATATTAAAACTATTAATTAAAAATATAAATATTTCTAATCTTTATATTAATGACCTAATCGGTCATTGAAAAAACTGAAAAAAATAAAACTTTTGCTCACTTCAAATTGAGAGTCAAATGATTGTTATTATAGAATCTATATAGTAGTCCGGTGTGTATAAAATTTTAGATTTTACTTGAACATAAATCAGTTAACAATAAAAGTGAATCGATAGTTTTAAAAGCCTAAAAGTCTACCTTAATCATAATAATGATAAGCTATAATAATAGCTTTGTGTCTCTAAAAATAAAATTTCTTTTATATTTAGTACGAAATATTTTCATTATATTTGTAAATAGAGTATAATGCTCTGTCAAAAAATATTTAAATATTTAAAGCCTGCCATGTTTATAGAAAATACATTTTTAAATATCTGCCTTTATTTGTAGAGACTACAGTCTCTAAAACTCGCATATGCACACAACTGTGCACAAAACCATAGTCTCTTGTTCGCTTAGCCAACTGGGCTTACGAAATCAGCTAATATCAGCAGATCTTTTGATGTACGATCACACCTCGTGGCTTAGACACAACTTAGTTCTGGCTCATAATAGGAGGTCTTAAAATAATATTGCTGTTATTTTTGGACATTTAGAAGATGTTTTGAGACATAAGGTTGATCCTATGAGATCCGATTCGATCCGATCTGTCTTGCTGATCAGTTTCTGCTGGCTCATGACCCGTGACATTGTCGCGCCTTTAATAGCAAACACATGTGTCGCTTTGAAATCAGTTATCGTCGCAGTTTTGCTCACAGTTTCAGTTTCAGCTTCGTTTGGTTCCGGTTCCACTTGCCACAATGCGCGTTTTTCGCAAATTTCAACGGGGCGGGAAACCCGTGGGTTTGCCCAACAGACAAAACAGGTAGAAATTAGTCTAGTGACACCTACGCATTTGACACGCTCGTTACGGGGTAAAAGGCGATAGGTTAAAGGTAAAAACTGTAGGAGAACTTTTCCAACGCTAATGGCCGCCCGTCGAGGACAGAGAACGCGAGGGAGGGAGACAGATATAGTGACTTTGAGCACAGTCTCGAACTGCGCAATTCGTTGGGCTCACTTGGGTGCATCATAAACTTTTTGGTGCCTTAAAGTCAATTTGACCTTTTCGCTGACCTTTCGAGAGATGGCGCAGTATTTAAACTACGCCATCCAAAATAAGACTACTTGGGGTAACAGCGTCTAAAGGAGCCAAAGTCTAGCACACACACTCTTCAGTGAGCAAGGCTGCCAAGGCAAACTAGACTGCCTAGAAACCTGTAGCAAATCTTTAAAAATCTTTCAGGGCTCTTTCTGTAACTGGGATAGGTTAGAGTGAAGCGTACACGACAACAGTACACTCTGTACTAATCTGCTTAGATTTAATAACTTAGATGCCCGGCTTTATTTAAATACAGGGTCAAACACTGTAACGCGCGCCACGGCACTGTCGTGAAATCGAAAACAGTAAGCGAAGTGAGAGTGGGAGAGAGAGAGAGAGATGGGCAGTGTAAGGGAGACAGAGCGAATTATAGAGATCGAAAACTGAAAGAAATCACTTTTCATGCGCAGAATTCAGTTCGTTTGAGGACAAAGGACAACAGGATATTCCAGTGAAATCTTTTCAATGGGATTTTTTTTACTTTTCAGCCTTTTGTGCGCGTGTCTCTCTTACTGCCCCTCCTTCTCCTCCTCTCCTCTCTTTCACTAGGTTCTTTCTTTTTGGTTATGGCTTTTGCTTGCTCTATAAACGCGCTGACATTGATTGCCTGCGATGTTTTATTGAATTCTCTAGTAGAATTCTGAATAGAGAAACTGAGAATAACCTGCATTATCAATTGGGACACGTGTGTGTTAGTGTGTGTGTGTGAACTGCATTCCAGTTGATCTTTCATTGTGAATCAACTGCGGTTAGTTTTCATCATGTCAACAATCAAGTCAAAAGTGAACTATAGTCCCCTATAGCAACATCTATCCATCCATCCATCCATCTATAGTTATATCTATTGAGCACTATGTGTACTCTATTCTATCTACCTTTACCTTTATGAAGGGTTCGCTGTCTGCGTCTCTGGGTAAAGTCATTTAACTACCGATAGTTCACACTGTGCTAAATGTAGCGTGTGTTAAGGATCAATAAAATGTGATACAAAAAAAAAACATGAAATGAAAGGATAACAAAAAATGAAATGCAATATCAGATATTACTTTATGCAGTAGATAGTCCAGTGTGTAGTTTATGCGGGGGTTGTTGCCCAGCAGATAGCAAAATTCTAATGATCTGAAGGTGAAGGATAAGATATTTTCATGCTGTTCAAGGAAACGGATCTGAAATTTTAAGAGGAAAGATATTTATTTAAAAAAAAAAATTGTAGAGTTTAGCTTGGGTTAAGTATAAAGTAAAATAAATTCAAAAATATATTCAAAATATTTTAAGCAATTAAAATTAGTTAAAGATATCATAGCGCCCTCCGGGATCGGATTACTAAGGCCCATCATTGGCCTACGAGATCATTTAATCATTGTCAAAAACACAGTTTTGGTATTAGATCACTTCAAGATCGTATTTGACTGATCGCCTCTAAACCAAATTTCCTCATATTTATGAATCGAATCTTAATTTGTTTAGTTTTCGATAATTTTGTGTTGATTTTGGCAATTATAATAATAATACCATATAATATAATATAAAAGCAAGACTCCAACCGTTTGCTTAACTATTTAAATAGTACTCGCCATTTGCCCACATAAAGTAAAGTAGTCTAAGTTAATTTTAAGTTACATTTTGTGAACAGTCTCAGTAGTTATGATACGCATTAAAAGGAAATTTGGAAAGTAAATTCCTGAAAATCTTATGCACTAAATAACTGTGTGAGGAAGAAATTCAGAAATATTTTAAAGGAAAGCTAGATGTTTTTATTATGCTTAAATTTTAATTAATTATCAATCATTTTTAATATATACTTTTTGCCATTCTGAATGATTTTTATGCTGATTGATATAAGTTTAACATTAAACTACTATACAAATCCCTAGTTGAGATTGTTGAGTTACCAAAATGATCTCCAAAATGATCGTTAATACATAAGTCCTATCCTAGTTAATCTTTAGAGTAAAAGTGTTTTTTCTTTGAAATTTTCTATTAATTTGTTATACCTAAAGTAATTCTGTTTTAAAGCAATAATTAAATTGTTTTATCTCAAGTGTCTCAATAGTTTAATGAGATTTCCTAGTAGCATTTTAAAGACATTTCAACACTTGATCAGTTTCGACGAATTTGCGGCTAAAAATTAGAAGACAAGTCAATTGGAAAAGCAAAAGAAACGAGTCCAAACAGAACTCGGACATGTCTGGACTGGAGGCACTCGTTGTCGCCGTTGTTAATGAGCTCAGGGGAATGTGAGGTGATCGCACTTTAGGAACTAGAAACAAAAAAGCCACTTGACGCCTGATTAAGTGCGAAATATGACAAGTACAGTGAAGCACAAGTGCAAGTAAACGGAAAACTAGTGGTCTACTGAGATGCGTTCCGTTATTTTGACACATGGCACATAAATCAATGGGGGCAGACTGTGACGCCGTCATAAAGTCACATAACTCAAAAGTGTCCAGGATACAAGAGGAACACGAGAGGACACGAGCTACAGGGACAAGTGTGCAGTGCGCCCAGTTTTTCTATGAATTGCGACATGATAAAATAACATGCGTCTCGTATTTCCCAAGTAGAGAAGTGGAGAGCACTTCAGGACATGCGCTCAATGGAGCTAAAGGACCAGCAGAGAGATGCAAAACAAATACGCACTTCCTGCGACATGGCGAACATGTCTCGCTAAAGTGGCGCACACAAAAGAAGTTACTTCCTGGACCAGGCAAACAAACGACCATCAAAAAAAAAGAAATTCCCAAAAAAAGGACGAAAAGGACGAGCTGAAAATGAATTTATTGCAATTGCCTTGATCCTCTGTCTGCAGTCGCTCACCGTTTAGTTATTTGAGTCGCTGAAGAATTCTTAGCTAAAATTGCATAAAACTCTCGCTCTCAATCACTTCACCTACTTCTTTTCCGAGCCTATTACAGGACATTGGCTTAGTCTCGTATTTTGACACCTAGTCCGGCTGCAGGACATGCACGACAATCAAACAAATTCATACACTGGTCCTCTGCCAAGCTAAGCTTCTTTTGATATCCGGTAACAATGCTCAAGGATTTCGCTCTCTCATCGCATCGGATCGCATCGCATCGCATCGTCTCGTTTCCTGGTTTTATCCTGATCGTCGCATCTTAAGCTGACATACAATCACTTTTGGCATTGTCCTTGCTACCGGCTACCGTCCTTAGTCAGTTTCCTCTCTACCTAACACGCGCTCTTCCTCTGCCTCTGCCTCAGCCTCCCTGCTGTAGTGTTGACCCTGTGCTTTGCAAGAGTAAGGTGGAATATTGGTGTTTTGGTAATAAAAACGTGTACAAGCAAACAATTAGCTTGTCTCAGAGTCTATAAGAGCTAGAAAGACTAAATTTTGAGCAATGAAAATACCTAAAATTTAATGACATCGAACCTAACCTTTGTTTAGCTCTCAAATTAATTTTTTAAAATTGTTTTTAGTAATAAAATGACTACAGGGTCTTTTGTAGTCGCCTCCGTTTTCCTTCTAGTGTTTTAGGGCAAAATCTGGCAGTTTTTATGCTTCCTGTTCATGTCCTTCGAGGCGGGTCAGCTGTGCGCAGAGCAAACACCCATTCTCCTCCAGTATCCTACACTATCCCTACTCGCTGTTGCCTCCCTCCTTTTAGCTGACGCACGTGTCCAGTGATACGATAGTTTTGCATAGTTATGAGCCCATTGTGGGCGTGGCTCATTTGCATTTCGTCAAAGATCGCGCATTCCACAGGCAATTTTCTTTGGGCGCGACTCGTGTCTTGCCACACGCTGCTGCTGCTGCTGCCGCTGCCGCTGCTTTGGGGTGTGTTTTTCTCCCTCTTCCTCTAAGTGTTTTTTTCCAAGGGGTAAGTTGCGTCCTTCGCGGAGACATCCCAAAAGCGGAAGTGCATTTTATGCCTCATGATTATCGTCCAGCTTTTTTTTTTTGGGGTGCGCCAGACACGTGGGCCAAGTGTCGCGGGTCCTAGAAATTGTTTGGTCTTTCTGGTCCGCTTCAGCCTCTCGGGCGTGACGACTGCCTATTTCCGCTGCCCAGGGGCAATTTATGCGCCATTAACACAGCCAACCAAATTCAAACTCGTTAAAAATAATAAAAACCAAAAAATAAGAGAGAGGAAAAAAACTCATATATTCCGACAAATATTTGCGGCAATTTCCGGTTGTGTGTTGATTATTTGAGTGGGTTGCCAAGGCGCCGGAAGTGACGAAAGTTCCTTGCGTGCCCTTTAACAAGGGTTGGGCGCGATCCAGGTGACTCATAAAGCGTTTCATAAACTTAAAAAAAAAAAGAAAAATAGATCCAGTAACACGATCAATCAGTAGTTTGTTTATGAATAATTCACTAAAATTTTATAGTTTCTTTCAGAACAGACTGAAAAGAATAATTGTGGTATGCTATTAAATTATTTTTATTAATTTTTCTTGATATATTCCATACTTATAGTCCTTTTGTCTTATCAACTGATCTCAGTATCTAATAATCTACTAAACTCTTTTATTTTGAATGAAAATTAAAATTCTTTTATTTACTCAAATAATTTGACGATCTTCCATTTTGTTTCTGAGCTCAAGATCGTTTCTTTTGACTGATAATAATATTCTGCCAAAAATTTACAGATTTTCCAGCTAAGAAACTGATCTTAGGTTGGATTGGCGGGCCGATAATTTTTTTTTCTATGGCAACTTTGAAATCGTTTAATTTTGTATGACACGACTTTTTAACACATCCAAATATTTTTATGAATAATTTAGAAACCTAGTTCCCTATTGATAACAGCATCACCTGATCTATCTTTGCTAAGTTTATGATCGACTGAACTGATTTCTAATATAATCTGAGAACTGATTACAAGCATCTACTGTAGTTCTTTTGAAGTATTAGTCAAACGATCTTGAACAGAGCACATTCCTAATGTTTTAAATATAGAAATTGTCATCTGCTTTGGTCCAGAAGCAATTCTGAACTCTTAACGGCACTTGAAACACTTTCTATTTATAGCGCAGGCTTCACCTTCGAGTCCTGTTACTTGTCGAACCACTTGAGCCTCTGAGAGAGTGCCATAAATTATTATTTGAGACAAGCTGATAAGATATTTGTTTATATTTATGAGTAATAGTAGCACTGCTCTTACAAAAGAATAAAGAATGAAGTCATAGAATTTAAATCATTTGAATCGGGTGATCTTGTCAAACTATGTGAAGTCGATAGAAGAATTTATAGTGATTAAAGAACTGAATAATGAACTGCATAAAAAAATTAAAGTTCAAGAAATAAATTGTATAAAAGCTACCTTGAATATAAGTCGGCTTAAAATATTTAAGATTTTTTAAGTTTCTGGAGTTGCATTTTATATAAAAATGTATTTTATAAAAAATGCAAAAGGCAAACAATTTTAAACCATTTTTCTTATGATTTTTTAAAGATTGTTTGCTGGCTAAAAAATGTAGAAATTTTTGCTGAAAGTATTTTTTAAAGTATTTGTTTGTAATAAGAAGATTTTGGTTTGAATTTTGTTTTTGAATTTGTTTTATATTTTTTTGTAATTATTATTGCATTTCAATAATAATATAAATTCTTAAAACTAATAGTAACTAGTTTAGTGTCTTCCATGCTTATAACAAAACTTAAAACTATGAAAAAAAATTGTATGTTTTAAATCATTGTCTTCCATTAAAACTTAAACTAGGTGGTTTAAAAAAAAAGATTTTCTTATAGTTAACTTATGAGTGCTGGGACTTGTTCTTGTTGTTGTGGTTTTCACTACTAAGGCAACAGTTGTTGATATTTACAAGGATTTGAGCTGTACACGATTTGGATTGAGTTTGGAGGAATTATTGTTCCTGCCACGACGAGATGTAGTCGAGTAGTTCCTCATCGTCGGGCTGCTCATCGCTGAAGCTGTCGAAGGATTCGAATTTAAATTGCTGATGTTCTTGCTGTTGTTGTTGCTGCTGTTGGTGGTGTTGTTGCTGCTGCTGTTGCTGCTCATCGCATTGCTCCTGTTTGACATAACTCGCTGAGAGATCAGAGTCGCTGTACGAGGGCGTTGGTGAGGCAGAGTGATATGAGTTGGCCACAAATTGTGCTGGACTGCTGTAGTCCGTGTAGCTGCCATCGTTGCTGCTCTCATCAGCCGAGTTGCTGCTGTAGTGTTGTCGCCGACGTGCACCGCCATCGAGCATGTCCTGCAATCCGCGTATATACTCGACGGCAATGCGCAGTGTGTCCACCTTGGAGAGTTTCTTGCTGGCGCCACGTCCGCCATTCGACAGGTTGTTGATCACCGTTTGGGGCAGATGTTGACGCAGGTTGACAAAACCGTTGTTCACCTGCTTGACACGATTGCGTTCACGTGCATTGCGACGTGCCACCGATGGCATTTGCTCAGCGCTGTATGGCAAGTTCGTGTAGTTGAATTTCTTGGCCGCAGCGCTGCTTGCCACATGCTGCAAGTTCTGGAGTTGACTGTTGCCCAGCGGTTGCTTGGGTGCAATCAGCTGATGTGACGACTGTTGCTGCTGCTGTAGTTGTTGTTGCTGCTGTTGCAGTTGTTGCTGATGCAGCAACATGATGTTGCCGTTGGTCAGCTGAAAGTGCTGATAGTTGTTGCTGCACACACTAGTCATGTTGTTGCAAGTATAATCCGTAGAGTAGAAAAAGTACTGAGTGAGTGTTTACTGCTTGGAATCAAATTCCGCAATGATAAACCTCGTCCTGCGCAGGGCCCTTAAGTACCCGAGCCGACCTCAAAACGGCGACTGAGCGGTCGACAGCGGCAGCGACTGCGCTGCTGTAAACTGTTGTCGCTACCTGCCTGCGATTGTGGCACAAGTGATCGTAGCGCAGACAGCAAGAGGAAAAGGGTGGGAAGTCGTGTTAGAGCGAGAGGTAGCTAGTCCGCCAGGTTAGGGGTTAATTTTTAGGGGTTGCTAGTGGGTGCCTTACCTCTCCCTCTCTCTCTCACTCTCTCTGTCTCGCCCTGCGACCTTTTGTGCTCTGCGCTGCGCTGCTCTGCGTTTCGCATTTTCATTTCGTTTTCCTTTGGAAAAACTACGAAATCGAGACTTAAATCTATGCACAATACACCTCCGCTGATCCTTGTCACAGACACAGAGACACACAGACAGACAGACAGACAGACACATAGAAAGAAGCAGCAGAAGAAAAGACAACGAAGGACTCGCTTTTGTCGTCAAGCAAATAAAGACTAAGAATAAGCAAAAGAAAAAGCAAAAGAAATAAATAATCATAATAAATAAAGAAAACGAAAACTGAAAACTGAAAAGTGTAGAAAATGTTAAGAAACTGCGCAGATTTCAGTTTGTGACTCGCATGTGATCCATCATCGGTGTGGCCACTGTAGCGAGGAGCCACTGCCTCGCTGACACTTTCACTGAGCGCACACTGTGCTGTGCAGCCTAGCATGACTCCCCGCGCTTACCCCAACAGGCATTACGCTAAGCAGGCGAGTGCAAAGCAGGGCACAGTGGAGCAAAGTGGAGTAAATATAGGAAAAATATATATATTTTTTAAATAATTATTGAATACCATATAAAGTTGGTAATGAATTTGTTGACATTAATTTGTTAATATTAATCTTACATAAAAGATTAATAATGTTTTCTTGTCAACATCAAAGAATAATGTATTTTATTTAGGTACTCTGACGATACATATACAGATTATAAATTATTAATAAACATTTATTATAATCTTTCAAATATTTTCATATAAGAAAAATCATAAATATCTAAAATAAAAGTAAGTGAAATTTACTATGAATTATTGAAATATTGAAAAGTGAAAACTTGACTCAAATAATTAAATCATATTTATTACAAAATCATGCAGTATAGATTATCAAACATTTATTATTATATGTATATAACTATTATAAAAATAATCATATCTGATTTTTAGTTCATGTTTATATTGATATATGGTTTTTTTGATCCAGTTAATCAAATAAATGAATTATAAATTAAATAAATAAATTTGGGGATTGTTTTAATTAGTTTCTTAATTTTACTAGTAAAAGAAATATATACATTTTATATTTACATAGAAATTAAAGCTTTGAAAAAGAAAGCATAATTAAATTTAAAGTTATTCTAAGGCCTTTAAAAATATTTAATACATTTTTTATTGTTGATTTCTTTAATTTGCTTTAAATGCTTGACACTTTGCCCCCTTTTCTCCACTGTGCGCAAGTGCAGTGATTTTTTTGCTGCGATTCTATGGCTTTTGGGTCTGGGTCTGGGACTGGGGAAACTTTGGCCTTGGGACACGAGGCGCAACTGTTCTTTTGCATTAAGAATTGCCGCATTGCCGCATTTGACACGTGCTTCCGATCAGGGTGATTAGCATAAGCAACAAGAACAACAACAACAACAACAGTAACTCACTCAGACAACTACAACAACAAGCACAAAACCCACAAGTGTGTGCCATCGCATGCATTTAAAGTGGCAGCATCTGAGGGAGCTCTAGTCTGCGCCCATAGGCGTAGCTTATGGGGGGTGTGGTAGTATATTTTATCACTTCCAGTTAGACTACGCCACTGTCTCGCTGCCCCTTTAAGGTTGCAACTGAGTTTTGCATGAGCTTTGTCACGAAGCTGTAACTTGACGACCAAAGAACTTGACAGGCCACGTGACAGACGGGGAGGAGTGATAGGAGGGGCGGTGAAGGGAAGTGGGAACCTCTTTGTAGTAGTGTAATTCTGGCGCTAGGAGGGCTTTAAACGTATGTGCATGGCAACTCTGGCAATAAAGCGTCCAATCGTAAATTTGTTATGGGCATTGCTGGCAACATTGTTGCCACTCCAACGTGCAACGCAATGCACCGTTACGGCTAAATGGGGTAACAAGGATTGCGGCCAACGCCAATAAATGCATAAAAAACTGAAAAATTCTTCTTGATTAACATTGAGAGCAGCTGCTGCCTCAGCTAAGCTAAAAAAAAAGAATTAAAAAAAATAAAAAATTAATCGTTTAATCGTTTTTTAAAAGCTGCCACCGATTCTAGCTGCCCCTTGTATTTGTTCTTAATGCATTTCTAATATCCTGCGATCAGCCCAGAAAATTCCTTCGTTAAATCCTTTGCGTCATCGCCTACACGCCCCCTATTGCTACTTCTACTCCAACTCCTTCTCCTTCGCTTTGTAGAAACCCTTTCATCAACTCTGCCCTGCTCTCTTCTACATTTTCCACACCCAAAACATTAAAAAAATTCATGTTTTGGTAGCATTTTAATTAGCTCTACTTTCGTTACATACCGACTTCTTTGATTAATTAAACTGCTTGTAATGCTCTGTTCTAGTAGTGGAAGGGGCGTGGCAAAGGTGCCTCTGACAGGTAGCAGCCAGTCAGCAGGATCTGCCTAGAGTTGCCTAGTGTGCGCAAAGATGCTTAAAAATAGCTGGGGCGCCATCTATGTTAGAAGTGGCGTTCCAATTGGACGTAATAGGATTTAATAGTTGCAGCTAGCGCGCCCTCTGGCGGTCGTCTGCTTTGTTTATTAGAACCTAGTTGGATTTCTAGCAGAAAATCTATTTGAATTGGAAAAAATATAGTTGTTTATATAATGAATAATAGCAGAATGTTTTTAGTATGTTTATAAATGCGAAGACCACTGGATTTTGGGGCTTATATTATATTATATATTATATCATATTATTTATTTTTCGATAGTAAAAAATTAAGTTACTCCTGTTCTTGATTTTACGAAAAATGTTTAAGGCAGGAGATAGATGTAAAATTTAAAAAAAAAGGTTTTTTCTTTGCATGAAATGTTAGAATAGACCTTTAAGAATATGCCACCTAATTTTTGAAATACTGCAAAGATTTTCTCTAAATATGTTTTTTACTATACAAAAATTTCTTAATAGCGAGATAAAGAATAAAAAGATTAAAGACTAAAAAATCTATATTTAAACCTGAACTATTTTCTTATATGTACAGACTAGACTAAAGTGTTAACTCTGTCCAGATGTATATACTTTATAGGGACTGTGTTATTGGATTAAAAGAAAACTATCCGTATCCAAATTATGACATTTATGCTCAATGAAGACACGTGTTAATCCCCTTTGACTACGCTGTGTAGTAAATGCCATTAAATATTTTTTAAATCAAATCATGGCAATAAAATTTATTGTAGGCTTATAATTTCCATAATTCAAGTTACGCTTGCTTCAAAAAGTATCCTAGATTTTTCCTATAATAGATCACGCTTGCGGAAGTGTTACGCTATTTCTGGCTGTATTTTGGGATTTTGTTTTTCTGAGAACCCTTTTGGAAACTGAGACATGTCCTGCAACTCCACGTACTTTGGCAAGCTGCACTACTCTAGCTCTGTGTGCAAACGGAAGCACTACACATGGCTCTTACCACTAAGAATCTCAAAGTCAATATCGATATCGAAATCGATAGAACAATTAATTAGATATTTTATGTGCCAGTCGCTTCATTAAGACTAATTGAGAATTCTAAACATCAACCGTAGCTACTGAACTAAAAACGGGAGTACTCCTTGAACCTTCCTGAACTGCAACCGATCACGTACGAAGTGCGACAAGTGTAAATCGTGATGGAGTAGGTCGAATTTTGGAACTTGTCTGTATCGGGCGATATCATAAGCGTGAAATCTGTCAGGTTTTTGGGCAGTTGACAGTATGTTATCGTTATCGCTTATCGCTATCGCTTATCTCACGCGTGGTCATCACATTAATTTGACTTTTTATGGGTGTTCCAACGGAAATTGTCGTCACTTTCGTGTGATTTTTCAGCGCCTTCGCAGCGGTTGACACAAAATTCGTTTGGTCGCAATAAATTTGTCGGTTTTCATATCCCCACGTCCATTTGATATACATGAATTTCAGTTGCGTTTAAACCTGCAGGTCAGCGTTGGCATTTTAGCTGCTTTATAGCCAGATGTAGCTATAGAAAATAGATGAAAATGAAATATCTGCATAACTTTCTATCCATAGGTAGTACAGGGTCTTCCAGATCAGACATTTCAGACTCGGGCTGAAAAGAAAGCGAAGTGAAAACTGCAAGACGTGTCTGCTTCGGATTGGATTTTTAGGGAATAATACATTTTAAATGGAGGGAGCCATTGCGAATTCGCACGATCACACCTAATAACGGTAATTTACACGCACGCCACTCGCCGATAATTGCGACGCCAAATTTGCTGACAGCGGAACCTCAACAGGATACGCTTGACTCCGCTCCCGCTCGCTGTGGACTCCTCGTGAGCAGCGGCGTATCGTTCCAGGCTCACATCCCGATGAGCTGAGTGAGATAACAGGCAGATGCTGCTGTTGCCACGGCCAAAAGCAGCGGCTAAAAGCAGCAGCCAAAGCGGCAGCGGTTATTAAAAACGCGGCAATCAGCGGCTTCGGCGGCAGTTTCTGTTGTTGTTGTTGCTGCTGTTATGGTTAGTTGTAGTAACCGAATACGCCGCCAAGTGCGAAAAAGCAACAACAAACGCAGTAGGAGTAAAAACTGATCAACAGAAATAAAATGCGAAAAATTTAAGCAAATTTTTAATACTCTTTTTTGGGACTCGATTTAATGAAATTTCATACATTTTTTGAAGAGGTATCCGTACTTGATAAAAAACAATTGAGAAAGGCTACAGTTGAGTAAGCAAAGCTTATAATGATGCCATACAGAAAATGTATAAATTTATTCTCGATAACTCAAGTCATTTTCAGTATAGAATTATAAAAAGAGGATAGTTTCAGTTATGGAAATAGTTTTTTATAATTTACAGGGGCGTTAGGGGGTGTGTTAAATATTTAAAATAAACCTAATCTGCCTGACATATAGACCGACTTTCAGTCCAAATTTGATGGCTCTAACGCTTAAAGACTCCAAGATCCAGGTGTTCATATGGACGGACATTTCTATGTCGACTCTACTGTTGATGCTGAACTAGAATATATACTTTATGGGCTTAGCTTGGCTTTTAACAAACCTAATAAACTACTCTTTTTTAGAGTATGGGGTCTAAAAAGCCTTGACCCCCATCTGCCAACAATTTTATTTTAGTTTCTCGATTTCCGTTTGTTAAAAATTGACTTAATAAGATTTGATCCTTTTTTTTTAAGATGAAATTTCTATTCCGTGCTTAAGTTACATAACTTGTTTTATTGATTTATTTTATTTTTATTATATTTTTATTATATTTTTATTCAACTCTGGTTAAAGATCATATAAACGCGTCTGTCTAATTGGGAGTTGTAAAAACCGATTTATGAACTTATTTTGAAACAAGCTGTGCTGTAAAGCAAAAGTACTCGAAAGCGGAGAGTATTTAAAAATGTTGTCGAGGTGTGAAAAATAACTGGAATGGTAGGGCCAGTGCCTAAAGTAGCAAAAGAAGAAAGCCAAGGGGGTTGGTGAGCGGGGTAGGAGAGGGCGTTGGGGAGCCTGTTCCTGAGCACGCATCGAAGGTGTTGAAAGCTTTGCGCTTCTAAGAAACGTTTGTCGTTGTTGTTGTTGTTGTTGTGATTTTGGATGGTTGATATGAGAGACGCGCAGGTACTTCTGAAGTACGAGCGAGCTGGTCGCCACGCTTGAAGATGATATTTGTCGATGGTGTCGAGGTGTTAAAATTACCCCAAAGGTACATAATAATTACCTTAAATTGCAAAAACAGCGAAATAAATTTCAAACTGGCAGACAACGCGCTTGGGATCCCTCCAAAAAAAAAAAAAGAAGGAGAGACCTCTCCAACCGATAGGGATAGGGCAGCTCTCGGTGCGGTTGCGTTTGATGCGCATTTAGCGTTGCCAGATCGTTTGTAGACGCATGCAAAATGCCTCCAAATGGGGCGTGTGTCCTCCATAAAATAAAAAGCGATCACTGTGTGCTGTGTTGTGGTAATTAATGCAGTTAGTTTGGGAGAGGGGAGAGTGGGTAGTGTTGGGGAATACATATCGATGGGGACATTTTGTGGTCGCCTCAAGTGGTCGCGAAAAATAATGACAGACTAAAAAAAAATGCTAAAAAGCTAAAGACACTGAGCTCAACGTTGTGGCCACGGGCCGATCTATTTAATTAATTGCTAACAAGCTGAAAATGTTTAAATGGTTTATGGCCACAGACGGTGTTCGACATAGAGAGTGAGTTGGGAGAGGGGTAGAGGGGGAGATCCTGCTGAACAGCACTTTAGAGCCCTTTAGCAATAAAGACAAATTGTGGTAGCTGCTTTTTATCCTTTGCCTCATTTTGGCCATAAAGCTTCATTTTCTTCACCTCCTTAGACTGCCTACAAACGTGACGATTTTTTATTGGACAGGTCAGGGTCAACTGAGGTCCGGTTAAAGCACTAAATGCTTGAGGAATTAATCAAACTTCAGCTAAATTTTAAATATAATAATTTGTGTTTTAAAAATTTAAGTAATGTGTGAGTTTAAAGGAGTCCTTTGAGTCCTACTTTTTGCCCTTAAAATGTCAAGTGTTGACAATTTGGCAAGTAAATAAATGGGTTGAACGAATCTGCGCGAAATTGTTGTCAAGGCGTTGGAGATCTCGATAAAGATTACGATCGAGATGGAGCTGGAGATCGAGAAGGTGATCATGAGCTTGGCGAAACATATTTATCACAGTGAGGCGACAATTATCATTAAAAGTAACAAGATAAAAGGGCAAACGCGATGGAAACAGGCACACTTTGTCACTAAGAGAAAGAGAGGGATACGGAGCTACTGACAGGGACAGAGAGAGAAAGAAATAGAGAGAGGGAGTGGGCTAAATGAATCTAATTCCTAATTAATGATTTAATGCAGTTGAGCTCCCGTTGCTACTCGACTTTGAATTATGCAAAACAAATAGTCGAAATATTTACACAAGGGACACGATTTATCTCTGGAGATATTAGTGCTCCATACTCGTTGTGGTTGGGTAAAACAAACAAAGCTAATGAATTTGCGGTTATGCTCAACTGATCCTCAGATCGCAGCAGGATAACTACTTTCCAACTGTCAGTAGCACACGCCGTCAGTTCGCAGAATTCCCAATTGATCGTCTTCTTTTTTTTTGGCTCTGTTACAAATTTCGATTTCTGTAGAAAACAGTTTCAAATTTTGCCCTTTTTGATGTAATTTTTCATGCGCGTTTTTCGATTCGTAGCAGATGCAATTAATCTAAATCCAATTATAAGACAAAGCGACCAGAGAACCATTACACAAAGCCTCAGTCTCCTCAAGTTGTATCTGGTGATATACGCCGATTAATATTGAAATCAATACGCACACGAGAAGAGCGTCTTTTGTTAGTTGCCCACTGCTCTCTCTCTCCCTCTTTCTCTCACACACTCTTTCGATCTCTGTCTCTCCCTTTATTAGCTACCTTCGGGCAAAGATATCACATTACTTCTTGGCTGAAGTTGCAATATTTCTTTGGCTTTGGTTTTGTTAGCTGCAGCTAACAAGATGCATGAAGTGTCTAAATTGGTGTTGAACCATATTAACCCCCTCCCTGCCCTCTTTGTTGCCCTACGCCCCTGGGGGGATTCTTAATGGTGTTGGCATTGCCATTGCCCAGGCGAAGCAGCCAAAGATTCAAAGCAGAAGTCAAATATTCTGGAGCAATAAATGCTGTAAATTGTGGAAATATCTAAAATAATAATACAGTAAAATCCGGTTATAACGACACTCAAGGGACCGATGATCTTACGTCGTTATAACCGGTAGACGCTTTAACCGAAAGGAGACCAACGGTGACTAAGGAGTAGGGGGCCAATGAAGTCATCGAATGTTTGTCGCAATAACCAGACGAACGCTTTAAGCGGAGTCGGTGTAACCGGACTTAATTTTTAAGTCGACTTTTATATAAAGAAAAGAGTCTACATAAATTATAACTACTTAAAATCAACTCCAGACTTGACTTGAGCTGTGTACTTAGAGCAATTTAATAAAAGGCTTAACTAAGGATCCTAGGAGTACCCTACAAGCACGCTGAGGACTTACAGTGGTCAAGTCTTAGAATTAGTTGAAGTAAGACATAAGCCGCTTGAGTTGCCCTATGAAAGCACCCACATAACAGAGCTGCAAGGAATGGAGAAAGAACGTGATAAGACCACACAGCACATAGAACTTGGAGTAATTTAATCTGTGATCAGAGAAGAGAGACTACTCCAGTGATAAGTATCAATTGAATCAAAAACCTAAGTCAGAACGATTTATGTGACTTGATTCCAATGAAAACTAACAATTACAAAGCAACTGAAATTGAAATTGAGACTTGACTTAACCAGCGACTTAAAGAGAGGGAATACGGTAAGGGAGAGAGAGAGAGAGAGGGACAGAGAGACAGCTCCCAATATGCCCCGCATGATTGGTAAAGGAAAAGGATTAAAGACCAAGGGGAATAAAGGAGAATTAAATATGAAAAATTGTATAAAGTCAATGAAATTTATGACTTATTTAACGCCGCTGCACAAGGACTACAATCTCCTGTACTCCCCGCTCTGCTAGCCAACTCATGACAATGCATTTTTCCGTGTCCCGACGGGTTTTTCCAGCTCGA
Organism: Drosophila acutilabella; assembly: GCA_035046005.1. Taxonomy (NCBI): domain Eukaryota; kingdom Metazoa; phylum Arthropoda; class Insecta; order Diptera; family Drosophilidae; genus Drosophila; species Drosophila acutilabella. Next base: position 3,249,705 of record JAWNOK010000020.1, read on the forward strand.
ATCCTGCGGTCGTTAATAGCGCATTAATTTCTCCCCTTCCCCCTGCTAGAAATTCTTTTCTTTATTTTCATTTTATTATTTTTATTTCTTAAATTTCTGATATTTCTTTATCTGCGTATCTTTCGCTCGCTTGCTGCGTTAAAAGGACCACAAAAATTTATCCTGTGCCGTCCTTTTAATAATTTCATAATTCATTCTGACTCGGGATCTACACTCGCTCTCTATGTGTGTGTGTAGTGTGTTGTTTTTTTGTGTTTGGTCATCGCAGTTTGTGGAAATTTACACCGTCTATCTGCAGCTCTGATCTTTGTTATGGCCACAATAGCTTCTTGCCACTTTTTTTCTGTTTCTTCTTTTTTTCCTCCCTTTTTTTGGTCTAGAGTCTAGACTTATTTTGAGTGCAGGAACGTGTCGTTGTCTTTAATTGCCATTTAAGCGATCTAATGAACCGATATCTTAGCCACTTGACATTTGATCCAATCAAGCTGAAAGCTGCAAAAAAATATAATCTTATATAATAGATGAATTTAGGGCACTTCTTTAAAAGTATTTAACTTAAATATATTGAAATGAGTCAATGATGGCGAATTTAGTGCTAAAAACATAAATCAAATAGCGAAAAGTATTTTTTTAAAGCTTCTTTCTAATTTTTTAATTAATTAATTCGACTTTTTAAGAGAAAGTCACCCCATTTGAACAAAAAGTCCAACATTAGTCAATTTATATTAAAATTGAGTAGCTTAAACGAATTCTTTCTTTATAGATTAATACTATGTAAGCTATATGATAAACTAAGAATTAAGAATACTTCAGTAGAATCCGGTTATAACGACACTCAAGGCACCGACGATTTTCCGTAGTTATACGCGGTCGACGCTTTAACCTAAAGGAGATCAACGGAGACCAAGGAGAAGGGGGCCAACTAAGTCAACGAATTTTCGTCGCAATGACCGGACGGACGCCTTAAGCGGAGTCGGTATAACTGGATTCTACGGTATTTAAAAATTAAAGCAGCGTTTTTGCCTAAATCAGCTCGTTTAGTACAGTGAACTGCAGTGATTTATGATCTTGAGCTATCGAAATACCCTATTTGATCATGCTGTAAACATTCATAGAAATTTGAGCGATTTGGAAAAAGAAGAGTTGCAGCTACAGTTGCCTCTGGCTAAGATGGACCCCTTAATGTTTTAAGAAGAGACTTCGCCCTCTCTCCCCTCTCTCTCTCTCTCTTTCTGTCTTCCTCTGTTGACGCGTGTTAACTTTCACTGTCTTGGCTGGGAACTGAAACTGCTGATCGCCTTTGGGACGCCTATTTGCGTGCATGTCTGCTATTTTGAATGCCAACGTTGATCGTTGATTGACTCGACACGCGTGACGAGCTAAAGATCAGAAGAGGGAAAACATTAGTGCAAAATATAAGAGGGGGAGAGAGAGGGAAGGGCGAAGAGTTGAGCAGAGAAGAGAGAGGAGAGAAGAGCGCAGCAACCCAAGCGATTATGTGACTTTGAGTGGGTCAATTCCGGCAAAGTGTTGATAACTTTATTTCAACTGGATTGTAGGCTTGCGAAACACACACACAAAGATCAACTGCGGAATTGGCTAGTTAAAATGTTATTAAGACGATCGTGTTTTGGCTGGATCAGTTGTGAGGACCTCACATGGAAAGAGCGCGCTAAACTAACTTTAATAAGACTTGATTAAAATGCAATTTACCAACGAAAATTTTTCAATTGTCTGGCAGAGCAAAAGATCTTCTGCAAAAGATCACCTGGGAGGCATCGCCTGGGAGAGATCACCTGGGAGGGATCACCTGTGAGATCCTCGGAAATATTCCTCAACTGACACGCACAGACCGCAGATTAAGAGCACAGACTTCAGAATCAATCAAACGGGAACTGATCTCATCGCCCTCTCCCTCCCAGCACCTCGTTCCCTCGGTCTCTCTTTCCTCTTAAATAAAGTCATTAAATTCAAATCAAAATTAAGCTGCAATTTTTCGGCTTGTTTTTTTTTGGGTGGGCCGCAAATTCAATTACCTTTAACATTGAAGAGCAATAAACACAAGAGGTCTAAAAATGGCAGTTTACTGTGGTTAAAAGAACACATTTTCTGGGATAAATTTAATTAAAATTTAACTCATCTCTGTTGATTTTAATTTAAACATGTAAGAAAGGCTACAGTCGAGAAAGCTGACTGTAAAGGACCCTGTACTCATACCAGTGCCCATTTTCATAGAAACAAGCAATTTTTGATCGATTTGCTCTATTGGATCTAGTTTGTATAGTGAGAATAGATACAAGGGTGCCATACACCTATTGTGTAATTTTAGTCACGATAACTCTAGTAGTTTTCAAGTTATGGTGATGTGAAAACAGTGTTTGGTGAGGTATGCATAGTTTCTTACAATTTGCGGGGGCGGTGGTGGTCGTGACAATCATTTGAAATAATTTTGATTTGTCTGACGTATGGACAGAATTTCGTTTCAAATTTAGTGGCTCTAGCTCTTGTAGTCCCAGAGATCCAGGTGTTTATACTGAAAGACGGACTTTGCTATATCGAATCCGCTGGTGATCGTGAATTTTGTCGTTTCTAGTTTAATAATCTCAGAATTTACATATACACAGGAGCTTCTATCTTCTTCTTCCCCTGGAATACTTGACTTGAAATAGTTTGATAAGCTCCATTCTACCCTATAAACTGGGCTTGAATTACCAAATGAAATTTAAGTAATATGCAGTCGGGGGAAAAGGAAATTTGATACGTGGCAAGAGAGGAGCGAAATTGAAAAGTGGCAAGTGAAATTGGAAATGGAAAATGGGAAATTCGAGGCACATGCCATTTTGTGTAACTCGCAGAAACCTTGGCTAAATTAGCCACGGGCTACTGTGCAACGGATGTGTGTGCCACTGTGCAGCTGCAACAGATGTTAGAAAACAAACTAAAGTAAAAACTACAAAAACTATAAACAGTGCAACAATAAACTTGACCTTGCGACCAGAACGAAAGCCGGCTAAAATGGAATTGACCAGCAATGGTCAACTAACTGGGCCCAAATGCCATTTTCATGGCTCGTCTAAATATTTACACGAAAACAAAGCAGAAATTTGAAATGTGAAATTAATTTGACTACAGTTTTTTGAACAAATGTCGCATTGCCACATGGCCAAAATTGTCACATTGTTTGTGTTTGTTTACTACAGGGCTGCATCAGTTGCGCTGCATGGCGCCGGCAACTAAATTCGCATTCAAATCGCATACAAATCGCCAAGCGAAACTCATACAAAACTCATTCGAAACTCATTTGAATGCACTTACCATATATTCATATATATATTCATACAGTCTGACTGTGGAGCATTATGTAAGCTACGTTGTTGTAGTTGTTGTTGTTGTTGTTGCCCCATTCTGTGGCAACATTTGCAGCAAGTTCAATGCATTTATGAATGAAAATTTCGCACGCTTAAAACACGCTTCAAGCTGCAAACTGATGCCAGACAACTGACTGAAAAGCCGCTGAAAAGGAAAGGTAAGAAGTGGAGGGCTAAGAGGGACAGAGGCACAGGTGGGCCAAGGCAGTGGAGCAACGTGCGCTGCAAGACGCACTGCACCTGATAATTGACAAAACCTGACAGCATTGGGGATACTTTATGCTACCCGTTAAAGGGTAGTTACAAGGGGTATATACAGTGGGTAAATAAGGTGAAATGAGGGACCTTTAATGATAAATACATTTAACATATACAGTAGAATCCGGTTATAACGACACTCAAGAGACCGATGATTTTACGTCGTTATAACCGGTAGACGCCTTAACCAAATGGAGACCAACGGAGACCAAGAAGAAGGGGCCAAGTAAGTCAATTTTCGTCGCAATGATCGGACGGACGCTTTAAGCGGAGTCGTTATAACCGGATTCTACAGTAATATTAACAAAGTGTTCCCAAAAGCATTCCTAATTTATGTACCTACTGTTCACATTCAAACCAACTGTTTTTAACGGGTATCTTCCAGTCGTTTCCCCCACCAAACTGTCTCGTACTTGTTTAGTCCCATCGTCGTTGTTGCTGGTTTTGGGCCCAAAACCCGTACAAACGGGAAGTGGGCAAGTCACCGGCATTAAAAGAGGCTGAGAAAACGATGCAAAAAGTGTATAACTAAAAAAAAATAAATACTTACAACAAAAAAAAAAAGAAAGAGAAGCTGAAAATATTACAAACTGTGTGTACACTTAACTCTTCAGTGGAGAACTATTAAATAAATAGTTTTTAATTGATAACTTTATGGGCTCTAATTGGTTCCTTTTACCAAACGCTCATCATTGCAACTTTTAATGCTAACAATTTCCACAACAAGTTTATGTAGTTAGACTTTATGGGTTACTTATGTGTTAAATGGCAGTTTGTAAATAGAAATATTTAACTGAAAGTTTTGAAAAAACCATTTCCATATGACAAAATTAAATCTAGACCTTCGGAAAGAGTTTTAAACATAACAAAGCAAGTTTTATGGGTGCTTAGAGTGCGTAGCATTTACTACACTGAAAAAAATATAATAAACTGTTCGGCAAATAAATAAAAGAAGAAATAACAGATAAATGTTAGTTAAAAATATTAATAAATTAATTAAATATTTTAAAAGAGTTTTTTAGGCTGTGATTTCATCACTAGGGTGAGCATGTGATGTGTTTTTCTTCAAATCATTTCAGCTCGAGTTTTTCTCAGTGTTGTTAGTGCAGCAAGTTGATTTCATTTGACAGTTTATCGCTGAGGTTTTTGCGGTTGCGTTGCATTTGATTACCCAGACATAGACGAATCGATTATGAGTGAAAAAATAAGGAGTGGTCGAAGGAGTTGAGTGCGTAGACAGCGAGGAAGGGGGGAGAGAAACGCATAGAGAATCGCTTAGAGACAGAGGTCAATAGACGTGTTCCCAGAACTGGCACATTGACACACGCAAACATATCGTTTGAATCTATGAGTTTGCATTTCAAAATATTTACAGGGTTTCAAGTGTTTTTTGTGGTTGCGGTTGAGTTTTTAAATGATGAAAGGATGCACAAGAATTGCGGCTATCAAAGGATATAACTTTGTGTAATAAGGGACTGTCAGAAAGGACGAGTCTGACAACAAATTATGGGATAAATAAAGTGCTCAACTCGACTGTTTGAGGTCCTGTACTTTTGCTGTAAAAGAAAGGCATTTAAAAAGGGCACTAAAATGATGAAAGTCTTAACAAAAGACACGTCAGCTTAGGGTTAAGAGTAGTTAAAGACATTTTAAGCATGTTAACCAACTCTGTTGACCCTTTACCCCAACTGTTTAACTACAGGGTCTAGCATGTATGCAAACCGAATGTGGGCACTTCAAACTGAAACTAAAGGAAACTGTTTGGTCATCATCACACAAGGCGCAATCCTTTTGTATCCTGCAACAATAAAGAACAAAAGGGTAAAAAGGATTACAAGCGCCAATCGTAGCGATAAACTCTTGAACTGGCTAAAGAAAACCTCAAATAAATAAAGAAAAAATGTATAAAAAAAAGAGTTGCAAGTTGCAAGTTGGAACTGGGAACGCGTTGCGCGTGGCTTATGCGTTGCATCCTGCGCCAACGGGTAATTACAGCACATGATTTATGATCAGGCAGCAAACCCAAAAAACTTGGACTCGGCACAGGGACAGGAACGGGAACAGGGACACGGATAACGTGCAACATGCCCCAACGAACAAGAAGAAGACAACAGCAACAACAACAATCGATCGATCAGTTCAGCTCTGTCCGCCCATTTTGGCCCCTTTGGGGCAGCCAAGTGGCTCAGTCGGCAACAGAAAATCAACAGAGGGTTAAGCTCAACGCACAGATATCCAGTATTTTTATTTAGGAGAAAAAACTAAAGTGTTTGAAACTTAGTAACTTAAAGTAACGTCTACTTTTAAGCATTATTAGAATTGTAATCTTATTAAAAGTACTTGAATTCGTGAAACAAACATATCAAAATTAGTGTAAAGCTAGTTATGTCAAACCAAGTAAAAACATGTTTTTATATCCTATGCTTGAAATGTTTATCCTAAGAAATATTTTCTGGGGTGATTTTAATTTAATTTTAAGAATTTGTAGACTGATCTTTTTAATTGTTCCCAATTTAGTTCATAACATTTAATTGAAGTTTAGACTGCAAGAGTCAATTCTAACTTTGAGCAATTTAAGAAACAAGAGTCGATGTAGATGTTGGGTCCTTGAAGAGGAAGTGATACCATAATGAATTTAAACAAAGACATATTATATGTCTAATTTGATAAGTAAGGTTAAAAATATAACATAAAGATAATTTAACTGTACATACGACAGAAATGCACATCTTAAATTTAAAAATATAATGAAAAAATAAATCTTTGAATTAAAATTAAATTTTATGACTTCAAAAACTTGTTCTAAAATTGTGAAATAAAATGCATTTTCTTGCTATCTCAGAAACAAATTAATCAAGCAGTGAATACACCCCTTTGACAAGCAATCAATTGCTACAGGGTATGCGCAAAACAATAACAACGCTAAGAGAGATGCGTTTGCAGATGAGTCTTGGTGATTTTTATGCAAATACAAAGTCGGTGCGATGCCGCCGCTCTGCGAGCTCTCCGCCCTCCCCTCCACACTCCCCTCTGCACTCCCCTCTCTCTACTTTTCGCTCTCTCGTCACCCACAAGAAGTGCACTGAGAGTGTTTGACAAACTTGCAACAGCGTCACCGCAGATTGATGAGACAAAACAGAGACAGCGCGAGCGGGAAGAGGGAAAGAGGGGTAATGAGATAGAGGGATATGAAGCTACTTGGGGATGGGGCAGAACAAAGTGAGGGCGGCGGTGTAGAAGAAGCAGAAAACTTCAAAACTATTTGCCGCGATGCGATATTAATTTTTCGCCTTACTTCACATTTATGAGCAAAATCCATATAATCCATCAAAGAACATCTCAGACGGTTCGTGTACGTGTTTCGGAATTTCAATGCGAGATCGTTGCAAAATGACAACAACAAACAGACGGATAGAGGGACAGTGGGACTGAGAGACAGACAGACAGAGGGAGAGACAGACAGAGAGACAGACCTACAGTCATACCCCCATATACTTGCTACGTGTCATCTACTGTAAGGTTGCAAGCATCTGTCCCTAGACTACTGCTCAGTGTGCAACTGGACACTGGGGCACGTGTGGCAATCAGTACTGGCCTTGGCTTGGCCTTAAAAGGCTAGAAAACATGATAAGAAGCTAGCAAAAAAGAAATATTTGTAGCTAAAATGGGAGTTATATAAACCACTTGAGGGTATATTGCCGGTCTTTCTTTTAAAACATATATATAGTACTGTAATGTCCGGATCAAACAACTCTGCCCCTAATAGCATCCGTAATATCTATTTTTCCACGTATTATTAATTTTAACTTCAACATGATACCCTTTAAATCCACTATTAATGTGTATTATAGCCACCAAATTTTTAAGAAATAAAATAACTTTTTCTCAAATATTTTTAGCTATTTTAAAGGCGCTTTATATTTTAATTTATGATTTAATCTTCATATAACTCAACAAGAAAATATAGGCAAATCTAGCTTGAAATAGGCTAACTCGCCAGCACTGCTACTGGTGTCAAATGCTCGCATCGTCTGCCTTGTTGTCTTTGGCAGGTTTCATAGAAAAATTGCATTTGAAGTGCTGGGCAATTAGATGCCAAAAATAATAAGTGGAAGGAAGGAAAGAAAAAAGAAAGGTGAAAAATACAGTGCCTTAAAAATATCAGTCCACTTGACAAGCACTGTGCCACGCCCAGTAGCAACTTGTCTACTGTTTGTGTTGACAGCCCACAAGGATTAGATAAGATCTCGGTCACCGTCTCGGTCAGAGTCTCTTACTATTGCTATTTCTCTCTCTCCCACACTACTTTCCTATTTGCTGCTCTTTCTAACCGCTACCAAATTACTCGTCTTAAACTATGTGCAAAAATAAATAAACATGAAATAATTGTGGCTCAAGTTTTTAATTGAGACAACGCTGTTGGTGGTCGAGAAGTTTTTAAATACGGGATTATAAACAGCTTAGATTTTTTCCTATTTGCTTTTAGTTTTGAAATATTGCTGGAGTTTTCTTTAAAATGTATGTAGCACTGAGAATATTCATTTCCTTAAATTATATTACGACTACACTTCAAAATGCTCAAATTTTCCAAATCTAAATTCGCTTAGTGCCTGCAAACAGTTTAAGTGAAAACCCAAAGATTGTCAACCGAGCAAAGGTGCAAAATTTTGCCACCAATTGTCCAAGCTATGCTTATAGGACTAATAAATGCAAATTGCAGGTACTGAGCCAGCTGAACCCTTTTGGTAGGATCAGGTAAGACTTAGAGCCACCCCGCGGGCAGGTGTAATATTAAGCGCCCTAAACAGGTCACAAAAGCGTAGCAAAGTGCGCACCGTTAATTTTCAGGGTCAGCTAGAGGATCAGTATGAGCAGATTTAGGGTTTTTTTCTGCGCGAATTGTAAAGTCAGGGCCAGTTCAAGGGTCATAAAGAAATTGCAGCTCTAGGAATTTCCTGGATATAATAAAAGCGTTTTCAATGAGGCACATGAAACAAAAATGGCTCAAGGAGAAACACAGGAGAGTGAGAGGAATTTAAGAGACCGAATCAGAAGAGTAAAGGAAGATATAAGTATATTTTTTCTTGGTTAGCGCCGGCGCAGCAAGAAAAGTTATCACTTTGAGTATGTAACTACATTTATCACAATCTAATATGACAACTCGTATAACTTTTGCCTGACTTCTTGCTGCCCTCTAGACCGAAGACTGTGGAGACTGTGAGGACTGTAGACTGCGACTTGATTTGTCCCAGACTCGTTGCAGACTCGGCAGTTGTCATAGCTGTCGCATTTGGGTCTTCGCTAATTGGAACATATCTTTTCCACCAGATTTCTCGATTCACAACTCCATCATAATGATAATAATGAGCATGATCATGATGATGTACGTGCAACATGTTTACGATTTATGCATCCTCTCGCTGCACAATGAAGATATCAGACTTTAGAAGTCGTTCACTTGTTAGACCCTGTAGTTGAAAGGAACGGGGCGCTTACAGAGCTTGAGTCCATAAAGTTGGAACATACTGGAGCTTAGAGTCTGTCTATAAGCCTCTTACTGACTCCATAAGCAGTTAAAACAAAAAATGTTCTATAACTTTTATTATAAACACTTAAAAAATAATTTTTAAAAATGCCATAACTTGGAAACTACATGGGCTTTGTAAACTAAATTCTGGCTATATATTAATAACACTATTTAGTACACGCTGAACAAATTTAATGCAGATCTAGCAACTATACTATATAATATGGCTAACATAGGAAGAAGCTGTTACTAAGAGAAATTTTAGAAATCTTAACCAAACCAAAGTATTGTGAGTAAATTTATGTTTGTAGTAAGAATCTATCATGGGTTCTAAATGCATAACTTAATATTGAAATCTTTCGATAGAGTACAGGGTGATTTACAGTCGACTCTATGTAGCCTTTCCTACTAGTTTTCCCTGCACTTGTGCAAATTGTTGGTGACTATCAAAATTGCTCAAAAGCACCAGCCTATTACCCCCTATTGAGTGGCCAAGGCATAAGCTGAGGGAAGCTGTGGGGTTGTGGCAAGGGGTAAGAGTAGAGTGAGGGGCAGAGGAGGGAGAGACAGTTTGTCGGTCCATCAATAATTCATAACGCTAATTAATAACGCCCCGTTCAAATGTTGCGTGCGAGATGAAAGCCAAAAATGCCGCCTTATGCACATAACAGGATAATGAACTCGATTCCCCGGGCCTAAGCAGTGCCCCCCACCCCTTAACGCTCCTTTCTAACCCTTTCAAGTGCCCCAACCTGGCCTCTATAATGGTGCCTTATTGAAATTCAAATAAACCTCCTTTTTGGGCCTCTGGTTTCAGGCCAAGCATATATAAATCTATATATACTTTTAGTGGAGGTGGAGTGGAGGTTTAAGGGATATACGAGGGGCAATCGCAGGGTTCGCTTGACGCCTTAGGTGTAAAAATAAATGTTTAAAGTAACAACTTCTTAAAGAGCTGAAATTATGATCCCACAAATTTAAACAAGACGAAAATTGATCTACAGAGAAGCCAACGAATTTGATACACTCTCTAAAGTTTTGGAATACCACAGATAGGGTAAACTCTAAACAAATTAATTTTTTTTTAAGATTATTATAAACCCATTGCCTAAACCTAAAATTAAATACAGTTTTCAACTATTTCGTAAAGTTTCTGTAGATTTGTTCTATAGAAATTCCATTTGCGAGACTTTTGTTATACCCTGTTTTGAAGTGTATACAAAAAGAGTATATAATTGTGCAAAACCAACACCCGCGACTCTTTGGATTTCAGATGCGAGTTTACTCAGCGAAGCGGGTGTTTAAGGGCGTCGGTTAAATGCAGATCAAGGGGGTTAAACACTGTGACCATCAATCTGTGTATGCTTAGCATAGAGAGAGGGAGAAGGGGGAATGGGAGAGAGGGAGAGAGAGAGCGCCTGCGAAGTGAGACCTATAATTTGTACAAATTTGTTGGACTGATTGATGCGACGGCGGCGCGTTTCGTCTTGCCACACAAAGTTGCCCCAAAAAAGTTGAGAAAAAATTAAAAGAGGAATCTATTAAGTGTACCAAAAAAGTAAAAAATATATAAAATAAAAGCAGCTGTTCCAACCGTAAGACACTCCTTGTATAAATAAACAAGGGATCACAGAAGGAACAATGGCAATTGTGCCATCTCCGTGTTTATCAAATGCTCATTTCAGTTTCAATTCCATAAAAAATTTATACACATCTGAATAGAAAGGCGAAAGGTGAAAGTTCTTCCGGCGCTGTCATTTTCAATGCCCTCTAATCCTTGCCTACTATTATCATACAAGGTGCAGTAGTTGCTTCTCCCCCCGTTTCAGTTCTTTTCCCCTTTTGTTGATCGGAGACAAACAATTGCATTGAGTTGTCAAGTGTCAGCGTTGACATTGAAAGAATGAATCGAAATCCCAGGCTAACCAGGGTTACCAGGGTTACCCACACACACTTTCCCACTTTCCTATTTCACTCTTTTATTCCATTTGGAGCACCACGACCCCGAGACCTAGATCTTCCAACATCTTCAGGACAATGAAGTTGCTCTCGGGGTCCTCAGGATCCCATTGTTCTCATGCCCTTTAAGGTGTCAAAATATAGTCCAGAGTTTTTTTGTTTTCTTGTATTTTTTGTAATGCAAAATGATTTATTGTTTTTCAGCTACAGTTTTGAGTTGGAGTTGGTGTTCCAGTTGAATATTTATTTGGCGTGGGAGCGTTGATCAGTAGACGTTGTTGAATGTAAGAGAGACTTTAGCAGTTGGTGGGAAAAGCGGTAAAATAGTTTTGGATTAGAGAAAATTGTATACCTATTTTTAGTTTAATATACTTTATAGTACTAGTTTTAAATATATTTTTGAAGTAATGCAATTAAAATTTTAATTATCTTTTAAAGAAAAATAACTGAACTCCTTCAAGACAAAATTTGGTATGTTAATTTCTGATTTATTTGTAAAATAAAATATATGGTTGTTCTAACTAGTCCACACTTAAATTAAATATTCAAGTATTATATAATTTAAAACCATTCAGATTAACTGCTGTTTTTAATTCATTTATTAGATACATATAAATTTCAGTTAATTTCTTTTTTATCATCAAATAATTTTAAGCACTTATTAGAAAACGTTATCTTATCATCAGTGCTTAGAAACTCAATCTCTAAATATATTAGAAAAATAGTACACTTTTTCAAATCAGCTCAAATCGTAAAAAAATGTAAAAAACTTAAATATATTTTACATTATTACATTTTAAGCCTAAAAATACAAACATATAAAAATGCAAAGAATTTGAACGTCGACCACAAATGCTTAAAATTTTATTAATTCAATGAACCAATTGCCGTACTCATTTAACATTATTCACATACATTTTTTAAACTAAAAATCAAAATTATTTTCTATTTTCTATAAAAAGTATAATAAAATCATCCTGAATCATTTTTTTATATTAGTTAAAGTGTCAAATACTCCCCTTAGTGTTAGTATGATTAATTGGGATACTGTGTTTAATACATAACAAAATTATCGACACATTATATTTAAATTAGTTTGTTAGATAAACTGTTAGGATTATTAATCATAGAGTTATAAGTCATAAATAAATATAAATTCAAATTGAACAATTTTCTGCGTAAACTTTTTTTAAATTTAAAAAACTATTTTGTTGCTAGCAGTTTAGTATTTTCTACATAGCGGCTTAGTTTCATGAAATATTTTACGTTATTTAAAGAATGATTCTAAGAATGTTTTAACTTAACAAATCTTACTTTATTTAAATACTCCTGAAATCAATGACGTAGCTGTGTTATTTTTAAATAATTTTCCAAACACTTCCGTTTGTTTTTTAAGTAGTCGCCGCCTATTTCCGTTTTTTTTTTTTGCAAAATGTTTGAATTCACATGAAATAACATATCTTGAAAGTTATTTGAATTGTTTTGGCGATAAGGTTTCTCAGTACTTCCCCCGCTGTCCCTAGAATGCAGCACTCTCCCCCTGTCTCTATCTCTCTCACTTACACTCACTGCTGCTGTCTCGCTCTAGCTGCAAAGTACTTAGCACGCGTCAAAAGAGGGAGCCGTAGCTATCAGCTTGAGGGCTGTACAATCTACCTGCGCTTTTTACTTTACTTTAATTTTTTTTCGTTTTACCTTCGGCTAATTTACATTTTTAGTTTCCGTGACCTTTTCCACGTGCCAGAAGCGCTATATTTTCATCAGGGCTTTTCCCAAACAACTAATCCTAATCCGTTGACTACCTGATGAGGCGCGTGTTTATGTATCGATGATTAGGCCAAGTTCAAGACAAAAAGGGTTAAGACACTACTTTGATCTTTTGACGCTACACTAATCCGCTATTTGAGATTAGTATTAACGGTTTATTACCGACCGATCCTACGCGGCGCACTCATAAAGAGACCCGCACATCCTGAGCATTGCAGCTGAAAGATTCCATCAATATTTCATCATCATCATCAGCAGCATCATCGTAGTGAATTCTGCATGGCCCATCTTCAAGCCCGCATTGTATGTCCCCAATTATAGCCACGGCCTCCCAATGTACGGCTGTAAAAATTAGGCTCAAATTGATGCGGTTGTGCGCCATCAAGCAAAAATTTACATCAATTTATTTTTCTTGGGAAAAAAATTTAACAATTTCTTTTAATCAAATTTTTCTCTCAGTTAAAAAAAATATTTTATGATTTATAAAATATTGTTGACTCAAAATATACTGTTTGATATATTTGAATTTATTTTATTGTATTGTCATCATAGCATAAATTTTTAAACTAAAGCGAATTCTATTTGAATTAGTTTTAAGTTTAGTTGATTAAAAGGTTTTAAGATTTTTCATTATGTACTATAATATTAAATCGTGTAGTAGTCCACAAAGTCAAATTTTCCAGACTTATAATTCGAGTTGGATTTCTCATCTTTCCAAAAACTTTATGCAGAAAACAAGCATGTTCCTCAATAATTCCCAAAAAGTTTTGAAAATTACAAATAAATTGTTTTCCTTGTTATTTGATATTGAGTTGATGTTTTTATACTGAAGAGTAAGAAATTTTAATATTATAAAAGAACAGAATATCCACCAAAGATCGTTCAGATAATCATTGAATAAATTTTTGATCGGCTTAAATAAGCTGCTGGACTTAAATAAATAACTAGGACTTTCCTAAAAAGTCTAAGCTCTCCCTGAAAACAATAGGGATATTTCCTATAAAAAATCATCGAACTTCTGTCGTGTCCTCCTGAAAAATGTTTTAAAATTCATCCTCAAAATAAAAGGGCTATTCCCCTTAGCTGAAAATGTAAAGTTTTAAATAAAAAATCAAAAGTATTTTTGCTTACATTTCATTTTTGTTTTATTTCTTGTTTGTTTTTTTTTTTCAACAACTAATTAACATTAAAAAAAAATTACTTATAGCATAATATAATTACTTAAAGTTAAATACAAAAAAAAAAAACTGGTATCAAGTGACTTAAACTAGTTAAAAAAAAATTGTTTTTAAAAAAAATTTGTGTGGCAAAAAAAATGTGCATAAAATATTGAAAGGAATATTTTATGGAAAGGCTTGTGAGTGATGAGTTCTATGTACAATTTGAGGCACAAAATAATTGACTAGAAGGTAACTGGCAGCGTGAGGTGAGGAGCGGGTGGGAGGAGTAGTAGGCGTGGTAGGGAGTGACCTACTGTTCCTGCCACAGCGAAATGTAGTCGAGTATTTCCTCATCGTCGGGTGTGCAGTCCTCCTCGTCCAGTTGGAAATGTTCGTAGGGCTCAAATTTCAGCTGCAGTTGAGCGTCCAGAGCGGCAGAGACGGCGGCGGCTGCCGCGGCAGCAGAGGCGTTAGCAGCGACGTCAACAGAGTTGGGCACGGGCGGTGATAGTTGCTGTGGTGCCGCCTCGTAGGTGCCGGAGTCAAAGGACATGCTCGAATTGAACGAGGATGTGGGCGAATGACAAGCGGAAACGGAACTGGGTAAATTTGTTGCACAAATTGGAACAGTTGTGGCGTTGAGAGAAATCGGAGCCAATGGATGGTTTGGGTATTGCTGTCGCTGCAATTGCTGTTGCTGCTGCAGGGCGGTAATGGTGGCATTTGGAGTGGGTGTGGCTAGCAAACTGCTGCTGTAGTAAAGACTGTGAGCAGCGAGACTGGAGCTGCTGCCACTGGCGCTGGCACTGACACTGGTACCGGCACTGGAACTGCCACTCGAATGGGAATTACAATTGGAACTGGAGCTGGAACTTTGGCTGCTTGTCTCGTCCAGGCACAAATTGAGTTGGCTGAAATTATTGCTGCTGGCTGCTGCTGTGCCTGCTGGCACTCCATTGAGATCATCGACCAGATCCTGTAAACGTCTGATGTACTCGACGGCAATGCGCAGTGTGTCCACTTTGGAGATTTTCTTATGTGGGCCACGTCCACCGCCCTTTGTCAGATCGGCTATGATGGACTGGGGTATATGTTGACGTAGTCGGGCAAAGCTATTGTTCACCTGTTTGACACGATTGCGTTCACGTGCATTGCGTCGCTGCACCGACTGCGATTGGTCCACGGAGTAGGGCAAAGAGGAGGCAATGGGTGCGCTGGCGGAGGTTGAGTTGGAACTGGAGTTGGTACTGCAACGCGGTGTGTATTTCCTGGTCTTGATGGCCAAGTTGTGATTGCCATTTCCGTGTCCGCTTAGCGACTTCTGCTCTGGAGCCGGCATTATGTGCTGATAGCGCTGATACATTTTGGTAGCGCTGCCGATGGTCGTCGGGAACAGTTCGTTTGTTTTGCCAACGGCATTTGCATTAAACACCACACTAGACATTCTGTTTACTTTTTGTTTAAAGTTTTACTTTTGTCACTAGCACGCAAAAATAATTTATATTTTTTTTACGAAAAAAATTTGATTTGTTTGACAATATTTAGTTTTGGTTTTAAGTTTTTCAAGTACTTTGCTTCGCTCGAGGTTGATCGTTTGACACCTTGCACAAGAATGAGTCCCTTCGTCCTAAACCTTCATGTTTTGTACCTTTCACAAAGCCAATGCTGAGTGCCAGAGAGCGCGAGCACCAGAGAAAGAAGGAGAGAGAGCGTGCGCTCTCTACCTGTGCCGCACACACCTGGCTTTTGAGTCGCTACTCGTGCTACAGGTAGAGCGCTGCTCTCCTGCTCTCTCAGCGCTTTGCCGCTTTGCCTTCCTGCGATCTTTACCTGTTGTGATAAGCGCAAAACACTCGAGAGCGCACAAAGGGATCGCGAGCGAGCCAGGCAGCATGTGAGAGTGAGAGCGTAACTGAGCGAAAGAGCGCGACTTACCTGCTGAGCCAAACAGAGCGGCCGATTGAGTGAGTGCATTTCGTTTTTGAGTGATCTTTTTGGCTTCTCTCTTTTCTTTGGGATTTTGAAATCAGTCTCATGCTCGCAGGCACTCCGTGCAGCTGTCCTTGGGAGTTCTGCCGTCTGCACTGTTTTACCCTCAGATTTGGCCTTTTATTGGTCTAGCGAGAAATTTAGATGGGTGGTTTTCTATATTCTATACATTTTGATTTATTTTATTTGACACTTTGGTTATTTGCATATTAAATTTGATTTTTTTCTATCGTTAAATTTATGAATCCACTTTGCTCACTGCACAAGAATTCAGACTTTCAAAGTTAACTATCTTATTTAACTCCACTTGTTGGGTACAATTTTCAATAAAATTATAAGAAATAAATTAAAAATTTCTTTCTTGATGTTTTCATGTCTCAGATTGGAATTAGAATTCAAATTATTAGATTTATTAAAGTTTTTATTTCGATTTCATGATAAGATCTTTACTAAATTATAATTATCTGCTTAGTTATTGTGGCATACCGCTACTATTTTACAATCATGAGTTTGCTCCAGTTAATGTTTTATATAAAATCAAATAGAACTTACATTAATGTCTACAATTTTTTATTTTTAGTTTTTTTTTGTAATGCGATTTTGATAATAATATTAATTAATTTCTTAATACAATTGTAAGCCTTAGATAAACATCTTACTTGCCAAATACTTTCATATCCTACTATTTCAATATAATTTAAGGCTTTTTTGTCTCTTAATGAACCCAGTCTTTACAAAGGTACTAAATGATATATAGATATATAATAAACCAATAGATACTTATACTATTGGAAGTAATAATTTTATTTGAGAATTATTTCAGTCGAATTCCTTGTTGTTTTGTTTACAAGCATTTTGTTTTATTTATGCTATTTAATAGAGTTTAAAAATTAATAACTATCAACATGTTTTTAAACGTTTTCAATTTCTGCAGTTTATTATTTACGAAATTTTGTCTTGCTTAGCTTCTTAAGAAACGACAACACTGGTCCTTACGGCCAGGCATGCGAACAATTTGATTTCCGTGTTAATTAACTTAGCAAAAGTCTCTTTCTGTGGCGTTCAATCTGAAATTTCATGTGCAACTCACGCACACGCCCCTATTCATTAGCGCCGCCAGCAAAAATCGCCAGACCGACTTTCAGTCTATATCCCCAGTCCCAGCTCCAAGTTCAAGTCCAATTCGAAGTCTTTTGCGACACGCGTGTCATCAGTTTTGAGCGTGCCAAGATTCTTGGACTTAAATGCTCCCCCCGGGACCCTATTGGCCCTAACAGTGCACTAAGTTGGCTTATTAGTTATGCAGACTGAGCCCTCGATAGGTGTTCAAACAATTTCACATATGTCTCTAATTAAACGATCAACAAGATCACAACTTTTTCACTTCCGTTTCAAAAAACTGCTGACTGAGCGATGGACATTGTCTTTAAAAAGTTTGTACCTTTTATATTCTTAAGCTATGAAAGTTATGCATATTTTTCGAACCTTTAGGGATTTATAACTTTTTTTAGCTACCTATTGAAGACTCAAAGTTCTAATACTCAAATCTTGAGGTTTTTCAAACTTATATCTTAAGTCTAGTATTAAAATTAGTCACAAAATTTTAATATAATAATATTTAATTATTTTTATAAAAATCTGTGCGTTTAAAAAATTGTTTCTCTACAAAATTCGCTCATTTCTGATGTCAAATATCTGTTTCAGTGCGTGACGTGTCCCGTGCTCACCCCTAACTGTCTCCTTCTTGATCCCTGTCTCTCTCTCCCTCTCTCCCTTTCAGTGCAATCCATCTCCTTAGCGACATCAATCGTTTGCAGACCGCTTTTGGCCAGGTGTAACTTCTGTTTGCTCGCCGATTTGTGCACTCTCTCTCAACTCGTTCCTATTGTTCAAATATTGCTACAGCATCGTCATTATGATCGTTGCCGATCGATTCGGTAGCCGTGTCAGTTTTCCCATTTACCCGCTTTTCTATTTTCCGCATTTTCTACAGTTTTGTGGCAAAAACTCTTGACAATACTTGTACCCTTTTCTATATACTTTGCATCCCTTTGACAATCCACTCCTCTTGTTTGCATGCATATTTTCTTTTTCGCTGTTTTTCTTTCCTTTTTTTCCACAATTTCCCTTTCAGTCTTCGGGGGTTTTTGTGCATTGTAATGCTACCGGGAGCCGGGAGTCTTTAGTGTCCAGTGCCGACCTAGACTCCATTATTTTGGCATCATTAACACTTTCATTGTTCGACTTTGTCTCGCAGATTTTCCTGCATTTTCCCTGCTTTTTCCCGCATTTCTCTCTGCTATTCCCATTGTCTTTTTTCGCATATCCTTTGACATGGTTTTCGGTTACATTTGGCATTCACTTTGATTTGATTAATGCAACTTTGCCCTTTGACAATTTTGCTGAAATGTTCAGAATAGTTTCGAGTTTTTGCGGCTTCTCTGCTCCGTGTGTGTTTCATTGTAAATTTCTGTTTCTTTTTCACCGCTTTTGATTTTGAAGTGCATTTTGCGTAATGATCCCTGTACGGTGAGGAAGCTAAAACTGATCAGTCTAAATTAGTATAATAGGTTAGGGTTAATGGAGTTAGTTTTCGCCTGATTTCACTACAATTGCGGTACTTAAAGTTTATGCCTGGCAGCTCAAACGATCGCTGCGATCAGTTGACTAATTCGCTCTTACATGAATTTAAAATGGGATGTATATTATTTTCCTAATTTAGGCATTACAAAGACGAATTAAAATTTGTTTGTGATTTTTTGATTTATAGTTTGTTTAATTTTAAACAATTTGAGAATACTGAAGAATTCTTTCAATAAATGCGAGTCTGTAATAATTGGTAAGCTACTGTCTAATGGCGCTCTTAAAGATCTCTCCCAGTCTTTTAGATCATATGATCATAGAGCAGTCCAGATCAAGGCGATCGATCCCTGATCAATATCAGATATCATTTATTTTATTTTTATTCATAAGCATAAAAGATTGATCCATTTTTTGGTACGTTATTTATACAAAGTTAACAAAAATTATGTTTATGGAGTTAACCTTATAAAAATTAACGAAAATAAGAATAGAAAGCACTTAAGCATTAAGCACGATAGAATAGAAATAAATTTAGTCAACGAATTGTTTGAAATTATGTTGTTTATTTATTTAAATATAAATTATAAATAATTTCTTAGTTGTGTGAAAAAAAGAAATTGGGAAATTTATTCCATATTATTTGAACTATAATTTTTATTTTGAAGATCAGGTAAACCTAATAGGCCTGGGACAAGCTGAGCTTAAGTTGCGAACTGTCTGGTTCAGTATCTGCCTCTCCTTCGCTCCTTCCTTTTCTATAACGTTCGCTTTGCCACTGGCAACCGCAAAAACAGAAAACACCTCCTCCCCTCCGTTTGCCCCTCCCTGCGCCCGCTTTGAGTCCTTTGCAACGCTTGGAAGATTTAAATGCATAATTATTTTGATATGAAGCATAGTTCCGGGCAGCGCGACTCGTAAGCGGCGCGTGCGTTAATTGCGTTAGAGTGAGAGGGGAATATAATAAAAGAGCGAGAGGGCGAGAGTGAGACTGAACTGGCATATCCTGACTACGAAACTGGAAATTCAGAAAACGAATGTTGAATGTTAATTGAAACAAGTTTCCGTAAGGACCCGCTGATCCCCCTTAAGCACTTCTCGGTGCCCCGCTGAACCCATGAACCCTGAGCTCTGTCCCTGGTAAGTAGTTGTAGTAGTCGCTCTTAATGTTGCTCTTGTTGTTGCTACTTTTTCCCCAGTCATTTTCGTAGTTAATATTTTAATTAAATGCAGGCACACAGGACTCGCGACCTGACGCGTGGCAGGTGTATTTGCACCAGGATCTTGTCGGGGCACGGGCTTAGACAGTCAGGTATCGCTCTCTCTCTCTCTACCTCGCTGCCTCTCTGTCACTCCCTCTCTGTCTAAGCTGCAGCTGAAAATGAAAAGACAACAAAATATCACAAAAAAAAAAAAAGAAAACAAAAAAATGTATCTTTTGCTAGGGGTTGATTCTGTATCCAAGAAAAAATAGGGGAGCCAACAGCGCGAAGCAGCGGTAGAAAGAACAGAGAGAGAAGGAAAGGAAGAAGTGGAGAGAGGGATAGAGCGAGCGGGAGAGCAGTCAAAGCCACGCGAACAATTCATTGAACTTTGCACGGAGTTAAAGTTCACAAGACAAAGACAAATCAAACTTCGACTGAGATCGTCTTTCAGCTTTCTGATTTCGCTTCTTTCTCTTCCTTTATTTTGCCCTCCAGCTACTCTTCATTTGGGGTGTTGTGGACTTTCTTAAAGCGTTAGGCATTTTAAAAATAATTTCAATTTTCTTTTTGAAGACTTTTAAAAAGGTGATTTTATAAAAAGTATTTAATTATTAGATATATTAAAGAGTACGACAACAAATAATTTATTTGATTTAAAATACTTTTAATCAACTAAATGAAGCGATTTTGGCAATTTAATTTGCAGAAAATTCTTAAGAAATATTTTAAAGTAATTAAAGATTTTTTTAATATTTTTAGCGCTCATAAAAATCACAAGAAATTTCTAGAAAAAACATTTAAAGCTACTGACTCCATTTGAGTAAGCGGACTACTTAATAAACTTTAAAATACAGTATTAATTTAAAGCTTAAACTAAGTGAGTGTATTTTAAGTGGGTTATAGAAAAGATTTCAAAGTTTTTGTATAAATTGTATTTGTTGTTGTTTCTTTTCTGTGGGGGTTTGTTTTATGAGTAGTCGCGGGCCAAAGAGACAGACGCACAGCTGATAACTATCATTACCCGCAGCGTAATGTGTGTGTTTGAGTAAGTGTGTGTGTGTGTGTGTTTGGCTTTTGTTTTTGTATTTGGCTACAATTCTGCGGTCGAAGCTGAAAACTGAAACTCAAACGCAGACTGAGACAGAGACAGAGACGGACTTAGAGACTGATGAGAAGGAAGCGAAGACGAGAGGCAAGTGACCAGAGGAGACAGGGAACACAGGGAAGTGGAAGAGGGAAGAGCAAACGGCAGTAGCACGCACCATTAGATGCGGTCAACATGAAAACATCTGCTCTTCTGTGTATTCTTTTTTGGGGTCAACAACAACATTGACGACTACTTAGCAGAGGGTTTGGTATTGGGATTGGCATTGGGTTTGGAACTGGCGCACGCCATTTTCAAAGCAGGGCAGAAGCAGAGTAACAGACGAAAAACCAGTAGAAAATAGAGTAAATGAGTGGCGGTGACTGCAGAAGACCAAGTAGTTAGGACAGGGCAAGCCCAAATTATGGGCATAAAATCCACGTTTTCTATAGGTAACTATTTTATAAAGCACTTCTGTCGACTTCAAAACCATCTATCAGAATACTTGTTTTAAATTAGAACTAAAATAAATCTAAATAAATCATATATCGTCGCTATTTATTTTATGTATTATTTTTAGTAGCTAGTTTTAAATTCTTTTTATCAAAGAGAACTATATTTAATCAAATATGTACTGAAAAAGTTCATTTAAAAGTATAATAAAGCTTTTTATTATCAGTAAAATTAGTAACAGCTAATAAAATTTGCAATGATTATTTTTTTAACTAATTAACTTCCTATTTAACAAGCAAATTTCTGAAAAACAGACGTGTCACAAGATTACATTGTTAAAAACAGTGTTAAGGCTTACTTCTATCCTTTAAAAATTTAATAGACTGTTCAAGTAATTCATACAGGGTCTAAAAAGACCAAAAAAAGGTGGAAGAGACTCGAGGAATTGAAATGAAAAGTGTTTTGAAGCGTAGAAATGACCAAAGTTAGCTGCCATTGAGACATACAAAATGATTGGAAAGGGAGAGAGAGAGAGGGAGAGAGAGACCAAGAGAGATAGAGAACTGATCGGAACTTGATCTGATCCAATCTGATGCAAATGAAGCCATTTGGTCA
Source organism: Drosophila acutilabella (assembly GCA_035046005.1). Lineage (NCBI taxonomy): Eukaryota > Metazoa > Arthropoda > Insecta > Diptera > Drosophilidae > Drosophila > Drosophila acutilabella. Next base: position 3,271,670 of record JAWNOK010000020.1, read on the forward strand.
ATACCATGCGATATATTTATGGCTTACACAGTTGCGGCTCATTAAATTTTAATCAATTTTTCGTTCGCGTTGCGATCGTAAATCGCAGTTTAGTTCGGGATTAGCGCATATAACGTTTAATTTTAAAAACGCATAAAATTTTTGTAACAATGTCTCGTTCACTCCTGGGATCGCATAGGATGGGATGGGATCGCATCACTGGATCGACAAGTTACTTACGTTCTAGGAAAGTAACGATCGTTCAACATTTTGCGCCTTTTAATGGTCAACGTTGGCGACGATCTTGCCGAACGATCAACGGGAACTTGTTTTTCTCTCATTTCTGTCTCTTTTCTCGTCTCAGTTTTGCTCTTTTTAGTTTTTTTTTTAATGTCTCAGACAACGACGGGAGACGGCAGCTCGCTTTATTGATTTTTAATGAAGCGAACGAAACAACACGATCACTTTTGATGTGGAAACGAGGAATTTTTAAAGTAGTCCTCGCTACGCTACCTTTAAATATAGATCACTTCCTGTCTAGCCAAATATTTGGCAACAAATCATCAATCAGTCGATCACTGTGCATCTAATTTCGCAGCTAATTCGACACCTTTTTCAGGCAGACACAGCTGAGAAAGGTGTGAACTGGCACACGAGACAAAAATCGAGATCGAGTATGAGTTTGTGCCTCTTTTGTGCCTATTAGTGGCAATTTTAAGCTGATTTAGCTCAGCAGCAGCTTGTTCCAATTAAACTTCTCTCTAAAATGCCAAGTGAGCCTTTTAAAAACTCATTAATCACACGCTTAACTATGTCCAAGTCTCGATTTCTCTGCCAGTCTCGTTTTCATTCGCAAAGATCGATTTCCAAATGTTGCTAAAAAGGTGCGAACCAATTTGCACCTCAGACGTGCCAAAAAAAAAGGTCGTGCTGTCCCTGGTCTCTGGTCTCGGGTCCCTGTTCGACCACAAATCCTCTGCACTGTCTCGCAGCTCGTTGCCAATTCCATAAGTTACGACTAATTTCTATGAATTTCACGCCTACCCGTCGACATTATGCGTCTCAGGGCTGCAACCCTCTTTCCATGGCTCCGGCGCCAACTTAATGGATCATACTTCAAACTCATCCAAACATTCAGCCATTAGTTGCTTAAGTATTCAGCGCACGCTGCCCTGTACTACCCCTAAAAAAAAGCAGCTGCTTTTCAAGTATTGAAGTTTTTTATTATCAAAGCTCATATGGAAACTTATGTAGTTTATAAACTTTTAGTCTTTAAATGTTGCTCTATATGATAGTTACAAATTTAGAAAAATATATAAACTAAAATATACTAAACGAAAAACAATAAAAAATATTTTAATCCTTTTTATTTGAGGTTTTACAATCTAAGCAGGCAATGACTGATCAATTTTTTGTCTTTTAATATAATTTATTTTTTTCAAGCCCTTTTTTTATATATTAATAAATTAAAAAATTAATATTATTTAGTCTGGCATAACAAAAAAAATATTATAAAAATGTTTTCTAATGAAATCTTTAGCTTTTACTAACCTAATTGGGTGTATCTTTTGTCCCTTGAGTTTCTTGGTTTTGTATTGATTTTTTGTTGTTCTCCAATTAAGCCATTAAATCTAGACATGCACCAATTTAGGTGACTTCAAATTATTCAACGACCACACATTATAAATTTTAAAGCAGCAGCCAAAAGCCAAAAAAAAAGCTAAAAATTAAATGAAACGACAAACTTTCTGGTGATTTACTTCAGTGTCTGGCGGCAAAGGCAAAGAAGCAAAAAATGTCAGTAAAATATGTGGGAATTGCTGGGGTAGGGGAGTGGTTGAAAGGTGTGGTGGGTAGGGGGTAGGGGCTTCAAGGGAACTACAGATCTTTGGGTGTCTGATGCTGCTACTTTTGATTGCCGAGAAATTAAAACGTTATGATCGAAATGAAGTTGACATTTCTTTGTTGCCGTCTACGTTTTTGCTACCAACTTAAATACCCTGGAACGAAGGTATGCTGGGCTACTCCAATTTTAACGGAACGTACACAGAGAGAAAAACGACGTTCTAAAATTAAGTTTGAATGACCTTGATTTCAGAATTTCGAATACTTAAAAAACATTCTCAGTTTAAGTACGAATTACTTAAAATGAGCATTAAACAAGCGAAATGTAAGAGAAAATGATCTTGAATCAAGTGTTATTATGAAATTACTTAATATGAGCACGAATGTTCTCAATTCAAGTTCGGAGCACCGGTTCAAATCCCGTGACGGACAAGAAAAATTTTTTGCAATTTTTGCATTTTTTAATTTTTTTAAGATACTTAATATAATTTACTTCATGTTACAGGCTGCATAAACATATTTAAACAGCATTTATCAGAAGACTTAGAAATTATAATTATAATTATTATTTTTTTGTTATTGAAAATTAACTTTATCAGTTTAAGTTTTACTTAAAGTGATAATGTTAATTTTCAATAACAAAAAAAAATAACACAAATAAATACATACAAATTATAGCAAAAAAAATTATTTGTGTGTAATTCAGTGGTCGGCACGCATACAATTGCAGGTAGCACTTGTGTGTATTAATACACACGCAAAAGTGCGTTATGTATATGTATTTCTTTGCTTTACTCTGCTTCGCACTCTAAATGTGAAGGCAGCGCTGCGGCAGAGCTAAAGCCTACAAGCATAAACTGTACCGACCACTACATGCATACCTATACACACATACATATTTTTGTTCGTTTTCGGCGCGCCGATTGTCGCGACAAAAATTGTACATGTTGTTGGTGGGCACAAAAATTGAAGAACTAAAGTAACGGTAAATATCGGCCGCTGTTCCTTAGCATGCATAAGAAACTATGAAGTGGGAAAGAGAAAGAATTTTTTTTTTGCCTCTTCTGGTTAATTTCGTAATTCGCTCGATCACATCGGTGTGTATGAATTTGGTTTGCTTGCATTATTGAGTTAGAGTTGTAGCAAGTAGCACGTCGGAGTGCGAAAAAAATAATAATTTCGTGAGTGACAGTGAATAAAATGGGAACAATTATTAAAAGATTTAAATATATTAGGAGTGCTGCCTTATTTGCAAGGTAAGTGAACTGTGTAAAAATTTAATAATTGTACAAATGTATGTACGCGTTTAATTTTGTGTGTTCAAATATATATACATATATATATTATATATATATAATCAATTGTGAATCAAGTGAAGTGAATTAGCAGTGAAGAAGAAAAAACACATATGTACATATATAAACATTAAAATATTAATTTATGTAGTTATACATACATATGTACTTGTACATGTACTTATGTATGTACATGAATTGTGGCATTCAAGGGCAAACATAGACGCGTGCCTTTAAATATTCGGCGCATATATAATACGCTCAAATTAAATTTATTATAAAACTTATATAGATATACATATATTATTTGAAAAGTGAACAATTGCAATTGCTTTCTTTAGAAACATACAGTCGTGTCTGGACAATTTTTTTACCAGCATTAAGTTTTAATTACTCTTAAGAAACAGCAATTGCAATTGTTCACTTTTTTGTGTTCGAGTAATATATGTATATCTATTTGAGCGTATTACATACATATGTGCCGAATATTTAAAGGCACGCGTCAATATTTGCCGTTGATTGCTACAATACATGTACATACATATGTACATATGTATGTATACACATATAAATTAATATTTCAATGTTTACATACATATGTATTTTCTTCACTCTAATACACTTCACTTCATTTATTTGCTGTTACTTAAAAACTATTAATGTTTAAAGATTATAGTTTTTAAGTTATCGCAACTATAAATGTTAATTGAAAACAAAGAAAAAAGCTGTGAGACACTGTTGAACGCGTACATACATATGTATACACACATATGTGAATTTTGTTTTACATACTTATATATATATATATATATGTATATATAGATTTTAGCAATTGTTTATATATTTTTCTCATATTTCAGATTATTGTTTTGGTGTATCCATCAAAGGATTTGATGCTTCTTTCAACGTGGGAGGAATTTATATGAATATTTAGCAAAACGATTGCTGGAATCAGCTGTACCTAAAAGCAAAGTCAGCAACAAATACAGGTATATATTTCACATTTCATTTGATTAATATATATTAATATTTTTTGCTTTCTTACATAACAGATGAAAGGCTATAATAACGGATTCACAGGAGTGCTAAGTAAAACGCATTATAAGCAGCAATGACTAAAGACGAAAATCAACGCAATCAAGTAGATAAGTTCTTCTCAATTGGTATGCCCATTCAACAATATTATATTTATATTGATACAAATTTACTAATATTCGGTTCATTAATCAAATGTTTAAATAGTTGTTTTAAAAAAATAAAACATGTATGAATATGATATATTTAAAAAAAAATTGTAATAAAATTTGAATTGGAAATATAAAAATGTTTTGTATTCTTATTGGGAGATATTCTTCAAGTATTGGAATACTTGAACCAAGTTTCTACAGTTCTTAAATCAAGATGGGTAACACTTACTTTTCAAGTAAGTGAGATCTTGAATCAAGTTTCAAGTATACTTAAACCAAGATGGTTATACTTGATTTAAGAATTTTTTGTACTTACTTTTTAAGTTTATGCATTCTTGAATTGAGTTCACGAAGTCTTGATTTAAAATCTGGCGTACTTGTTTTAAGAGTGAAATGTTCTTATATTTTAAGTACATATGATCTCAAATCGTGATTTGCGGAACTTGAATCAAGAACTTTATAGAACTTGATTTAAGTATGAAGTGTTCTTAAATCAAGAATTCCGAACTTAAAAACACGAACTTGAATTGAGAACGAAATTCTCTACTTTAGTATTTTCATTCTTGGGCAGATATCAAGTGTGAAATGTGCCGTTTTGAGTACGAAATACTTGATTTTTTTTCTCTGTGTACTTAGTTTAGGGCCTCCCTGGGCAACTTGGGTTCGACTTTGCTCCACTGCAGTATCCTAAGTTGTTTTTCTCCCATTGCTCAGTGTTCTCCATTCCTGAGCTGAGGCCATCAATCAACCGCTCAACACGGCCCAAAAGATCGTCGACAGTCGAAGGCCATAAACGTATTTTCATGCAATTTTTTTGTACTAATAAAATTTCATGAATTATATGCAAAGCATTATTCAGTCAGCCCCCACAAAAGCTCTGAATTCACGTTTTGAGGGTGGATACACTCCGTTTGCCTTTTGGCCATTTATTCTGTTTATATATTTTGTACTTTTATTTTTGCTTTTTTTTATTGATTGTAAAACTTTCAACACCTTCGCAAAAAAGAGTCTCAAATCTTTATGGCCGCTTCTCTCAGTCTTTAAATTGTTTCTGATTAGCTGCATAGTCAATGAAGTCTTCAACTCCGTTTTCCTATTCCCCGTTCCCGGTACCCTCCCCTCTCTCCTTTTCCCTTCCCTGCCCATTGACCAGTTGCGTGTTGTAGCATCCTCTCTGGTGATATATCTGCCATTGCGTTTCTTGCATATATAATTAAGGCGTTAGTTCTGATTCGGATTCCGGTCGAGTGCCCAGTGGAAAAGTTGCTCAAAAACTGGGGAAATCTTGTTAATGCACCTATGTACATTATAAGATTTAGCTTGTTTTATTTTGAGTTTAGTTGAGAAAAGAATATTAAGTTTCTATCTTATTGAGGTTGATTATTTTGCCAAAAAATATATAAATTGACACTTATTTTATGTAAACATAATTGATAAAATAAGAGAGTAAAATTTATTGGAATAATTCTATATTTTTTCTGATCAAATGTGTAACCAATTTAATTGTCGAATAATTGTTTGTTAATTTCAAGTTTATTTTCTTAAACAGTTTTCTTCAGAAGGCATTGGAAAGCTACAGATCTGCGTCTTTAAAATTTCTTTATGAAAAACCTAATTTACTAATTAAGTAAGAGAAAGAACAATCCGTTTTAATCAATATTAATGCAGTTTCTGTAGCGAATAAAGATTAAATAATACTAGTTTGATATTTTATTTCTTCGAAAATATTTTAAAACTATTTGAACATTAGATGAGTCTGTATTTGAAAGTTATATAGATAATCGAGTTAAAATAAATTTTTTTATCTCATCTGAAGTCAAAAAAGTAGCATTAACTATTTTATAAAAATTTTGTTTGTATTTTTAGAAATTTTTTTTAAAGCCTTAATGTATTAAATTGTTTAGAAATAAGATCGACTTAAGAAAAGTTAAAGGAAAACGAATTTTCGATCTTACAAGTATGTAGAAAATTTGGCCAATTGGCCACTGGGTGCTTGGTTAGACCAAATTCGTATTCATTGAGGCAAAAAGCAGCACGCAACTCGCAACTCGCCACTTGCCACAGTGCCACTCCCTCCGTCCCACCGCTGACGCCCCCACAGTCAGTAGAGTGGATGCTGTCTCTGCTGTGAAGATTGTCATCACTAAAGAGACGTTGCTTGGCAGAGAGCAGGAATACCGCACTCCTCTCCTTCCCCCTCTTTCCACTCGCATGCCTAACATATTTGTTGTTGTTCTGGGGGCACAAACACAAACTCTCAGGATGCGCTGAAGTTCGTAGGCTTCAGAGGGTTAAAGTGGGGTGCGGGGGCGAGGGACTCTGCCTAATGCAATAACAAATATTTATACTTTTTGCGATAAATGTTTGCGTTGGTTAATAAAGCGATTTGTTATTTCTGTTTCGTGCTCATAATTTATATGCTTAAATTGGATTAACTCCTCGCTGACTGCCCCTCCTCCCCACCACTTCCCCTCACAAGGTCTACACTTGTGTTTTGCGAAGGCGTCGAGCTGCGATTGGATTCATCTGCAGTTCCTCAAACGCCTCGGGCTCAGCTTCAACTGTCTCTGTCTCTGCCAAGGTGTGAAAAAAATGTTAACTTTGATTCAAACTTTATTTACTTTTATTTCGTGCGTCTCATTTTTTATTGTTTTTTTTTCTCTCCTCGGGGCACAAATTTATTTATTTGCATATATTTTAAACTGTTGTGAGTCTTTTTAAGCACAATTTCCACTGGCAGTGCGTTTTCCGCAACTGTTCGTCAGACTGAGTTGATTTACTCCAATTAGACTGGCCACAGAATGCTTAATTAAAGTACAGCTTAAAAGCATAAAATACTGAATTGGAATATGAGTTTTTGTTAAGAATTGAGTGGGGTATTTTAGTATTTTTTACTTGATTAGCTTGTTATTAACAATAGTTTTTAATGATTTGTATTTTGGAGCTCAAACAGAAAAGAAAGAAATATGGGAAATAAGTTAAAAAAGATTTAGTTTGAATAATAAAATACTTATATATTCATTAAGATAGTCTACTTACATAATAATTACATTTTAAACTTTGTAAAAATATTTTTAAAAATATTATTTCTATTCCAAAAAATCTTTTCTGTTTTTAAAACTGAATTTATTCCTTTCCTATAACATTTTATTACTAGACTTGTATTTTTCGTACATTAATCTTAAAATTTTGGCACCGCATTTCCTACAATTTGTTGCACCCGAAATCGATTTGGAAGTGCATTAATTTTTCCGCAATGGTAACAAGGTGAACTCTTGATTTCTGTGCGTGTTTTTTTCAATTTAATCTGCTCGAGTGCTTAATGGTTTATGGTTCTTGGTGTACATGGCAAATTACTTAACCGGCAAGTTAATGACAACACCTACAAAAATAATCAGTCTGAGCCTAGGACTAGGCCTTAGGTAGCTGCCTTACACAGCTTGAGAGTCAGCAGGAGCTGTAGTTATTATTACTGTTGTTGTTGTTCTTGCTGGCAACGGAGACTAAGGCAAAAACTACATCAACATCGTCAGCAGGAACTAAGCGATCATTTACAGGCTACGATCATTTATTTAAAAATTATTGCCACATCGATCACAGGCGAGGCGCAGAAGAGGCACAGAGACACAAAGACACTGTGCCAGTCTGAGACACAGTACCAGTTTCAGTTCCTCAGAGACAGAGTCTCAATGAAGAACAAAGAGGGAGATAGATAGACAGAGAGAGAGAGAGAGAGAGAGGGAGGGAGAGTGGGGAAAAGGGAGAGATAGGAAGTTGTTTACTTAAGCAATGATTCAAAATTCATTTTCAACCTCTGCTACTTTAATTTTATAGGGCAAGAATCCATTGCACTTTGGGAAAAGTCTAAGAAATAAACTTAAAAATAAAATATTATTGTTTTTTATAAATCTTAATGTTTTTAACAAGCGATACCAGAAGAAAATTTTATTTTTTTTAAATTTTAAACTTGGAAAAAGTCCTAAAAATATTCCTAACCTTAAGCTACTTTTAATTGCAAGAATTGAGCGAAATGCCTTTGTATATAGCTAACTATTTTGTTACCTCAACTGCTGCCGGGTATTTTCTAGTCGTGCAGTTTAGCTGTGTATGTGTCGTAGCTGCTGAGCTAAAAAGAAGACGACGACCGGATATGCTGTAAATTGTATACGCACAAATCGAGTGCACTACATTTATTTATGGATCCGCCTGCCTCTCTCTTCTCTCCCTTCCTACCTCTCTACATCTTTCCCACTCCCTCCCTCCCTACTGCCACTGAAAACAATTGTTATCTTTGAGTTTGATGAATTGATTTCAGATTGCGTAGCTGCTGATAAGCGACTAGTGATTTTTTAACTTATTTTTTTATGGCAAGCTGTCATTAGAAAAATCGCCTCGCGATCGCAATTAAGCGCACACAAGTGCGCACTCTTCTCCTCTCTCTCTAACTCCCCTTCCTCCTCCCTGTCTCCCAGCTGTGCTGCCATCTCTTTTGCACTCGCTGTGTCGCTTTTGGGGCGATAAGCATAGACATTATAGGCAATTTGTTGTAATTGAAAATTAAAGTGTCAGCCTGTGGCAGCAAACTGTGGCCACGCCTACCACTTGCAATGTGGCAACTTGTTGCACATGCAGTGCCCCCTTTGCCCCTCTACCCCCTTTCCCACTCGCTGAACAGTTTTGTCATCGAGCATCGGTACATGATCAGTTGGCGCGATAAGCAGCGCCTTTAAAAACTGCTGAGATCTTTGGGTCCCTGCATTAAGCCGATATGCAAATTATGCGCTTGGGCTTATTCCAATGAATCGTCGCCTCGCTGCGACTTGTCTCGACTTGTACTTGCTTGTCTTGACTTGCATCGTTTAAATTAGCGTTAGTAAAAGTATGCCAGGGCCAGATTCAGATGCATATCCCATGGACAGGGACTGGGACAGGGACAGGGCCACAGCCAGTGCCAATACAGGGCCAAGTTCAGGACTCAGTTCGACAGCCGCTGAGATTATCGAGATCGTCGCTTTGTATTTGTATTTAACATTTTTTTACAACTTTTGCTTAGACCAGGTACTAACAAAAACTACAGGGTCTGCACGGTTTGTCAAAAGAAATAACAACCAGAAGGAAATCAGTCTCTATAGCGATCATCAACTGATCATCTCAGCTATTGTAGCTGCACTAACCAAGTTTTTTTGGAGGATTTGTCAAGTCCTCTAAGTAAAATATGAGTTAATTTAAATCGTAGCTAAAATCGGTCCCAAGTAGGAGATTACTAGGCATTCTATACGATCAGGGAGATCTGTAAGAGTAGAAGGGTAGTCTTCAACACATTTACAGTTTATTCCCAAACGAGTTAATTACCCCTGAACTAGTACAGGGTCTTTTGCAGTCAGCATGCACTTGTTTTTCTCATTTATTTTTTGGTTGGCCTCTGCAACGTTTTAATAATGTTTTGATGAATTTTTATATGCATCGCTTGTCGTCGCTGATCATGACTTTGATCATCGCTTTCGGCGCTTAGCGATTGGTCCCCAGCATCCCGATTATCATACCACATCATCCACATCATATTGCCATCAACTTCTGGCTTCAGTTTTAGCTTTAACTTTAACTTTGGCTACCATGCGAGTGTCAGTTTATGAGCTTCATTATAATTTAAGCTGCTCTTCCTTTTTATTTCATACCCTTCACTCTAAGCATCAGCACTTTGTCATCTGTCACCACAAATTGCTGACAACAATCTGGAATTGATTGTGACAAATTTGTTAATGGCAAATGATTTGAGTTTAACAGACTTTACTGTTAGGAAAATTGTAGCTTTGGGTAATTGAATGTTTTATAATAATTTAAAGAAAGGTTGTGAGTTGGAGGAAAACTTTGATAAATTGTCAGGGGAAATATTTGATCTTAAGATATTTGAATCACTATTTTAAACTTCCTAGCCTAGCTTTGCCTACCTACCTCTCGATCGGCATGATCGTACATACCGTTTCCGTACTGCGTAGGGTATTGCTCTGACGGTTTTCTTGCCAACATTGTTTCACTTTTAATAGGCCAACAGCATTGTCGCGATCAACAATCAACGATCGGCAGTGGAAACTGAAAACTAAAGACTATGGACTGAGGGAAACGCGGATCTCAATGAACCGATCGTGATTATGTTGTTGGCATTTTTAACGATCAGCCTAGAAGCTATACATATGCATAAAGTTGTGGACTTGTGGACAACTTATGGGCTTGCAGAACTCTGTCGCCTGTCAGCCATTTGACAATGGACTAATTTACGAAACACCGCTGAAGATCACTGAAGATCACTGAGAATCACTGAAGATCGCTGGCTGTAGCATTGGTAGATTGTAAGATTTTAAGAACTCAAGATCTTTAATCGATTAAAACGGAGTCTTTTGTCCTTAATTTTGTCGCTAATAAAGAACGTGATAAATTACGCACACAGACATGGGATTGAAATTAGGGTTACGGCTCAGTACTTCTCCCCTGAGTAATTCTCAACTCAGCACTGTTTCTCCTCCTGCTCGTAGGGGTTTTCTCAGGCCCCACAAATGAAGCGATCGACTCTGGTGGCCACTTGAAAGCAACTTAATTTCAATCGTTATTTCAACTTATTGTTATGTCTCTCTCTATCTCTCTCTTTCGCCCACTTTACTCCTCTCTCGTTCACCCTCTTGGTTATCCTGCTCTGAAAACAATGGAAACTCAAACTGAAACTGAAACTGAAGCACACCCAGGGTGAATGCAGCGATAATAAGGTTTAAGGATCTGCTATCTATCCCTCTCTTGCGACCTATCTCCATCTTCTTCACTCCTGCGTTACGCAGAAATATCGAGAGTCCAATTATTGTGTGCGTTGTTGCAATAAATTCGTTTATCGCCGCTACGTCAGCCAAAATCATTTAAAAGCGATCACTTTTTTTGCTTTTCTTTGCTCTCTTTTTTTGTTGTAGTTCAGATTAAGTGATTGTGCAAAGTTTTATGGGTAGTTGGCAGAGTTGGCTGAGGTTTGTACATACTCTAGCTGAGGTTTTGTGCTAAAAGTTTTTTTTATAAAATTTCTGAACTAGAAATTCTTTAAAGCTCTGTATAACAATAAGTATTTTATATTTTAGTTACAACTAAACAACTCTTAAAGACTTTTTAGATTAGCTTAAGAGCATTTAAAATTCGTGTAGCCAAAAGTTGGGTTCATTTTTTCCTCTTTTTTTTTGACTTTTTTTGTTGTCTGATCATTTTTTTTTATCCGATATGCTTACAAATTGATTGAGTTATGTAATTGCAATTCGGGACTGTTTTATATGAATGCGCTTCACATTTTAATTAAAGAAGCAACCGGGAAGCAGACCGAGTGTAGCTCTTGGTGAGGTGCCTTGAGGTTGGTGGGGTTAGGGGCTACAGCCGCCTTGTCACAACAGCATTTTAGGCAGCGATCAATGCCATTTCACTTGGCCTGTCGAATCCTCAGAGCTACCAGAGTGTTTCTTCTTCTACTTCTGGCTGCTGCTGAGGATTTTTTCAAGCACATCATAAATCACGCAACACATCGATGGCTACGTTGACGTCGTCGTCGGCGTCGACTGTGACGGTGACGGTGACGGTGACTGTGACGTTGACGTCGCTGTTGACGTCTTTTTAGCATTTCAAGCGCGCACTTGTTGTAAATTTCGTCAGAAAACGCATTGACTCTGGACATGCACAAGTGTTGCAGCCACTGGTTGCCACAAGTTGCCACATGTTACCACAAGTTGCCACAGGTTGCCACTGGTTGCCGCTGGCTGTGATCATGACGTGCGCACAATGCGTGCGCATAATTCAAGGGCTTGACTGCCGCGTTTGTGGCAACCCTGTACTGGGGGGTATACCAAGCAGGCAGTAAACTGTGCAACCTGATGAGCGTGCCCCAATAAAAGAGTAAGCATTAAGTTCAAGAAATGTGCACATACATAAGAATACACCTGATCAGCGTATTCCAATTAAAGAGTTAACTTTAAGTTCACGATTCAATAAATGAATAACTGATTTATCTAAAATTTCCATGGTAGGATCACTTTAAAATTAAAACATAAGCTTAAATATTAAGTTAGTGAGTGATTAGTGTAAGTTCTGTATGTAATAAAACCCTTCGGGCTTCTCTAATTCTGTTTCTTCCCGTTTCCGTTTATTTCTCAGGGTTCAAACCAAAGGATCTTGGAGTTGGTAAGTGCTAGAATTACAAAATTTAGTATACGTACTACTTATATTAGTCAGCATTGGCAGTTCATTTTAATTTTTGAATGCTACGTTCCTTACGCACCCAAACTATGAATAAATGTTCAAAGGCCCTTAAGGCTGTTATTTCCACTGGTAAGCTGCTGAAATTAAGCACTTCTGCAGAGCATAGCGTTGTAAAACGTTGCTGTAAGTTTCAAACAGTTCGCAGCACCAACAAAAAAGTTATTACAGGTTTAAAGAAGGTCCCGTGAGCTCGCCTCTACGTTCATTTCTCGTTGGTTGTTGCATGCAACACGCTGCCGCCCCATGCAGCCGACTGGGTTCATTCATGCCAGCCTCTGCTGGTGCAACGCCACACTACCTCTCCCCCTTCGACCCCCCTACCCTATACTCGAGCCTCCTCTTCACCCTTTTAGCCCCTTTCTTGAAGTCCAGTTTTGGGCTCATTGATTCACGTTGCACACACATTCCTTTTGCTTGCCACTTGTCAACACTTCATTTCGAAGAGGCTGTGGTGGTTGTTGTTGTTGTTCAGTCAACTACTCCTTTTGATAAGTCAATCATGGCAAGTGGCAAGTTCGAGTGTTGCTGCCACAAGTGGCATTGTGTTTTCATTTGATCATTTTATATGCATTTCTGGCTCTCACATCTCAAGACTTTTGTCTGTTTATTTGTTTATTTTAAACCTTTGTCGCTTTGTTCGCTTTCATCAGCTTATTGTTTGATCCTTTGGCATCTCTGATGAGAGATCCTTCGATTTGAGTGATTTGCATGACATGTGCAACAAGTGCATGAGTTTCTGTGCTGTATCCTGGGAACCAATCGAATCATTAAACACTTCGCAGCTGACACGCTGACTAAATTTGTGTCTACAAATCTTTCAATTTATTATCTACTTCTCAATCACATGAATTGAAGTGAAATATTTTATTAAACAACAAAAAACTTTAAGCCATTTAAACAAATATTAACTTAAGATATAGCAGTTCATAGTTTCCTTGCAGGGTTTTACTTAACCTTTCTTTAAACCTTCTCTTAAAAACTTTCATAACTTTACCCTCTGTAAAGCACTTTCCACTTGTCACAGTTTAAAGGAGACCAAATTAAATACTTACAAGATAATTATCAGATTTATATATTTTTATATAAATTTTATATAGCACATATTTGTCACTGTGTGGCGAGATTATGGCACGGAGTAGGGAAATCTTTAAGGAGTTAGCACTCTTAATTCCTGATTGGTAATCTCTTAGCGGTTTGGGGTTATCTTTAGCGTGATGCTCCAAATATTTTTTTCACAGCTCATTAAAATGTAATTTGAGGCGCGAAAGGTTTTGCGCTTTGCGGCAAAGTAATAAACCGTTGCACTGATCTTATCAGTGAGAGAGGGGTAGAGAGAGAGAGGTGAGGAGCGACAAGGTGAGGCACATGGCTTAAATGGCAACTTAGCGTTGCACTTGCGCATTCAACAATTTAATTAAAATGAAATTTTCGAATCACAGAAGGGACTAAAAAATGCGACTGCGTCTGATTTGAGCCGCGATAAAAGTGCAGGCAACTAGAGAGAAGTGTGAGAGGGGGATGAGAGGGGGTGGGAGCGAAGGCAGCAGACAAGTACAGGTTGCCGCCAGTGTTGGCTGTAGTAGTAGTAGCCAGAAATCAGCTAGATTTAGGAGTGAAAATTAAAAAAAAAAGTTGACGAAAATAATAAAGGATTTTTTACTTGCTAAAAATAGTTAGTAAACTTTTAGCTTGTTAACTGCTGGCTAGTTTCCTCAGAAGCAGCAATTTATGTCTTAAACAGGACAAGAATCATATGAATATAAACATTTATTTTAAGTCACAAATAGTTAATTTATGTGTAATATAATTTGTAGAGCTATTTACAACAGTTTGCTGTGCTTAGCTATAAATTGGCTAAACCTACAGCACTAGTAAACATCAAAGCACATTTAAAAACTGAATCATTACTCAATAAATATTTATTTAAATTATTAAATGAATTAACTTCCATTATATATTATTTAAACAAGCGTTAAACTATAACCCGGCCATAAAACAGCTAAACTGCCATCACTAGTTGCCGCCAAAGCTCAAAAAGCTTAAGTAAAAGCCATGGCGATTCCCCTTGTTGAGCCCGCTGACGATGATCAATGATTGCAGTGCAGACGCAACACGTGATCAAGATCACAGCTATGCCAGAGAGAGAGAGAGGGAGTAAATGAGAGGGGGAGGGAGTGCGGGGCACATGTAATGCTCCATGCATTACGCGTATCTCGCGTTGTCATCGTGTCAGTTGCTCGCATATTATTAATTGGCTGCCCCCTAGAAGAGTCAGAAGAAAGAGACAGGTAGAGCTAGACACAATAGAGGGAGAGGGTAAGTTTATATATATAAACTATATAGGAAGAAAGGGAGCAGTCATAAATGTGCTAGAATTTATGTGTTAATTTGTCCTGCCGCCAACTGTTGATTTATTTATAATTATTAAGTGTGATTTGAGTTTGATCAGGTGCTTAGGCCTAGCGATGGGTTGCGAGTAGCAAAAACTATCGATATTAATATCGATAAAAGTAAGGAGTGGTTAAAAATGGTATACAATTTAGACAAATTTGGATCGGTAAGGGAAAACAGTTAGTAAATAGTAGCAAACTAATTAATTAATTAATTATAGGTAAATCGGTGCTAAAAGCAAAGAGGCAAAGATCAGAATTGATTGGTAAAGGAAACAATCTGATGGAAATCCTAATGAACATGTATTAAGTAACTAAATATAAATAGACAAATCAATCAAATTAAATAAATAGACATATTTTTGAGACATTTATATATAATTTAATATTTATTTATTAGCATACATCTGTCCATCTCTAGTCTGGAGTCATATATATCATAACATATATCTTTCCATCTCTAGTCTGTAGTCATTAGTCTAGCTGCCTGGCCACGTTGCAAGTTTGTTGCCAGCGCCAATTTGTTGCAATGCCACTACGAGTTCCAGTTTAAGTCGGAGACATAATCATTTCTTTTGTGCGCCGCAATTTGTATTGTTCGCATAATTAAATTGACGCTTGGCATTCCAATACGAGAATGGAGCATGGAGACTTGGGGCTGAGCACTTGAGTTGCTGGGTAGATTTGCCAGGGCTGCTGACAGTGACACGCGCAGTTGCAGGTTGCCAGTTGCCAGTTGCCAGTTGCAGGTTGGCAGTTGTGGTATAATTAGCAACGATTAAACACTTGTCGTCCCACCCAACATTGGGGCAGCTACAAAAGCATATTGCCGACATTGTCGGATTCTTCAGTCTCAACTGTTTCTACTTCTTCTTCTTCTTCAGTTAGTGCTTTAGCTTATATTGCGGTCTATTTAGCTATTTTATGAGCTTCTTCTTAAGCTTAATTCTTTGGCTTTGCGCTCCTTGTATTCTGTTCCTGCGGCAGCCCAGGAATTTCCCAAGCGCAAGGACACATAACTCCAACTGCAATTAGGTGTGTGCTCGCTGCACCCAGTAGGACGCTGAGTACTGTACCCAGTAGGGCAGTAAGGAGGGTACTGTTGCTTCTAGTTTTCAGATCTCGGCTTTCAATGGCAATGGCAATTGTTGTCAGGCTTGTTTGATTACCATGTAATTGCCCAGCTTCGAGCTGCACTCCCCTCACGAGAGAGGGAGAGCGATGTGAAGGCAAAAAGAGTGAGGGAGAGAGGTAGACGAAGACACTAGCTAGAGCAAGAGAGCCCATCAACTAAATACTCAATTATAAATTTATTGATTTTAATGAACGTTATCAATTTGCAATATTTAACAACAAAAAACCCACTTAAACTGCATTAAAGGCTGTGCTTGGTCAGCAAATACCCTGTATTAACCGCAGCAGACAACTGTAGTCTATAGCTCCGGTCGAATATGAAGGCATGTGGTGTTGGTTGAGCGATCGCAACCAGGCTCACATATCTTGATTGTAACTATTCTCACCTGATCGGAAGGCTATATTCTATAGCTCCCATAGGACAAATTGGTCAAAAGTCACTTATTTGTCGCCTTCAACCAAACCCACCATTTGTACTAGTTAATACTAGCTAATACTAATACGTATATTTTAATTGACTAATGGGTATCCTAAAGCCGTTCTTCATTTCTTTTTATCGTAGTTGCTTTTTAATGAGTAAAACAAAATGTTTTCAGAGTTTCAATCAAGACTTTCGATAGCATCAGCTGCTTCATGCTCCAAAGTCATCATCATCAACATTATCATTAGCATTATTATTATCATCATGTAGCAAGACTGTCAACATCCAAAACTTATTTACTGAAAACTAAAGAAAATCTGAATTTTTTAATACAATGAAATATTTAAATATGTTTGTAGAACTATTTTGAAAGTGATTTTTATCTTAATATAAAATCTTTGTTTCAACCAATTTATTTTCATATTATATTTATATTAAAGTGTATCACTTCGTACCTAATTTTGTGTTCGTTCTTAACAAAACTTTCGAACTTCTTAAATTTTAATCAGCTTTACGTTAGGCTCCTCTATTTACCAAAAGTTTTTGATTAATTTCAATATAAAATACTACACTTCCTCTATTTTTTACTGCGAAACAAACTATTTACACATGTCTAGCCTCTAGTTCTATCCTTTTCTACTATCTAACTGTCTCACTTACACTCCATTGCTGGCGCTCAATCAATATGTAAATGTTATTGACGAACGCGTCAAGCCAAATGTCAATTGAAAGCTGAGCAAACATCGTGAGTCTTGTCACTTTGAAGCATATGCAAACAAATAAAGGACGACGAGGAGGCGGAGGAGAAGTAGGAAGACGAAGAAGGAGGAGAAGGTGGAGGAGGACGGGGTAGAGGACTCAAAACTCGAGACACAGGACACACACGCGCCAGTCGGATCAAATAGATAAACAACAAGCGGTAAAAATAGACAAGCTGCAAAATGTGCAGTGAGACCCGTTAGAGGAACTGGCACTGGCACAGGGACAGGGCTAGGGACAGGGACAGGCACAGGGATCGATTCGGTGGCAGGCGCAAAAACAGGAAGACAAAATCTCAAATTCCGACATTCAAAATTCAAAATGTGCAAACGTGTGCGCCCAAAACCCTCGATTAGATCCCGATTTCATTTCCAATCTCAATAACATTTTCATTCCTATGCTCAAGTGATAAAATAACGAAAGGTGTCAAAGTAGTAGAGAAATAACCGACTAAAAGATACCCGTACACAATTATTGCAACCTAGACTTTTTACAGTCACACAACAAAATGTGCACCTCAGAAAACTGCTTTTATTTTGTAGAATTTTAGCCATACCACATTAATTTTATAGCTAGATAGCTTGATAGAAAATAGCTAAGAAGCTTGAAATACAAAAAATAAAAAATTCTCACATTTATTAATTCAGGCCAGTTTACTTTTTTAGAACCCTATTTTTATTTCGGGCTAAAAAATATTAAATAGCTAAATATAGCTTTAAATAAGCTAACATAAGTTTGTTGTCTCTATGAATGTATTTTATTTTAAAATGTTTTACTGCATTTCCTGACCTCACCTCATCTGTAATTGAAAATCTGACAGTCTAGCTGCAAAAAGGCTAAATGGACAACACTGTTGCTAAGATCGGGCATGTGCAGTTTCTATCAACTGCATTTTTAGCATATACATACATGTTTAAAATATTTTAGCTTTCTGCATATTATATACTTATAAACCGCTAAATCTAGCTACAAACTGCTAAATTCAAATATCTGATTGACTTATTTATAGGACTTAAATTATTTTGCCAAACAAATTACAAATTGGTGCGTGTTACATGCATAAAAACCGCTGTATTTAGCCATAAAAAGGCTAAAGGTAGCACACTTTTAGGGAGGTTGCACATGTAGTAATCGACGTTAAATGATTTATAAAGCTAAACTAATAGTAGTTGACAGCATACCGCTGCTTCATACCGCCATAGCTAGTCATAGCTATAAAAAAGCTAAATTGGCTATACTTTCGTGGAGATCGATCAAGTAAAGATATTATATACTTAGTTTAAAGTATATGTTATCTTATTTCAACATGTTGGCAATGCATGAAGCAAACCCTCTACCCGTGATGACTACCGGGTATATCGTGAGGTGAAGAAAAAGGATTCGACGACACCAAGAAAATATTAATTTACACGACTTGTTGCCAGCTGCCCCGGGAAACTGGCTTCAAAGGGCTGCACCTTAAGAACGGAGTAAGAGAGAGGGAGAGGGAGAGGGAGAGGGAGTAAGAGAAGGAGATAGAGGGGTTACAATCAAGTTGCATCTGCGGCAATGACACGTCCTCAATCGTGTCTTTCGTCCTGGCAGGCAAATATGTAACCCAATCGACACGTTCCTAACCCCATCGCATACACACAAGCAGACGCTAAATACACACACACTACACAGACTATAAACACACACACTCGCGAGTGTGCACACACCTTGCCACTGAAGGAATCAGGATCGAAATCAAAGACATTAAACAGCAGTTGACAGACGACGCCCCCGACATGTGCAACATTATGTTGCAGCTTGTACTTTTCATGATTATGATTATGCCACACAACAAACACACACACACAGACAGGCTGGCACACACACCCAACACTCACACACACACTTGCAGACAGACACACCTCGTTGGCAGCTACAAAGTTGCCAGTGGCATAAAACTTAACAGCTGAACTAAACAGACTGCTTAATTAGCAAATCAGTTCTTTTAAAAGCTAAATTTTGAGTCAACCAAACCGCAAGAGACCCTGTAAAAATGTGTTTTTATTAGAATATAGAGCAAGTTAAATCTTAATAGGTGAAACTTGATTATAGCATATACTTTACTAAGTTATATATATGTATACAGTAGAATCCGGTTATAGCGACTCCGCTTAAAGCGTCCGTCCGGTCATTGTGTCGAAAATTCGATGACTTTGTTGGCCCCCTGCTCATTGAACTCCGTTGGTCTCCTTTTGGTTAAAGCGTCTACAGGGTAAAACGACGTAAAATCATCGGTCCTTTGAGTGTCGTTATAACCGGATTCTATGTTACTGTAGCTTAATATTATATGTAAAAAAAACAAATTTAAAGAATGCTTAAAAAGGGTTTGGTAGATAACTAAAATTCGAATTTAAAAGCAGTGTGATCTCTGTGATGTTTTTGGCTAACAAATGGACAAATAAGTAAGGATTTATAATTAAAAAAAACTATAAAAAATAATATAATTTCAAATTAAAACAAATCTGCAGAAATAAACAGCAAAGTTTGATTTGATTTTCTTTTTATAATTTTACTTTTTTTTCCTTTTATTTTCTATAATATTATTTATTTCATTATTTTTAAAAACTTTTGTTTTCTTTTTAGTTTCTTGTTTACAGTCCAAATCTTCTCGTTTTGATAACAGTTTCTGGATCTTTGAAAATTTGTAGTTTTATCAGTCTCAGTCTATATGCTTTTGTTAGCCTCATAGTTAACATCTTTGTTAAACTCTAGTCCCTTTGAAAGCTATCTAATCTGATCAACAAAAAGTTGCATTTGTGTTTGCATGTAATAATTGTGGATTCTATGAGATTTCGTTGGTTGCAAATGGGATTTGCATTACGGTAGCCGCAAATTATGCAAAAATGTTTTTAAAGATTGCCGCATAGATTAGATCGTAAGGAGGATTTCTCTATTATCTACAGGGCACTCTCTCCCGCTCTCTCACACTGTCTCCCTACGTTCTTGGCCTTCTTGAGCAGCACAAGTTAAAGTCTTGTCTGTAGAGCAGATCCTTTGGCTTAGCCGCAACTAAATGCGGCTTAAAACCTTGTTAGGCGTGAGATTTGTGTGTTGTGGTCTCGTTTTGTTGCTGTCGGCGAAATTTCAAATACGCATTTCCCAAGAAAATGGAAAAGTGAAAACTGAAAATACAGTGAAAGAAATAAAGAAACGAAATATAAATACACATGAAGAGAATTTGTCGTTTTTAGCCGGCTGCTGTTGCCAGGATGTGTTTACATGCAAAACACACACTGAGTGCATGTGTGTGTGTGTATGGGTGTGCGTGTGTGCCTTGTGTGTAACCTGAGCCGTCGACACGAGTCTCAAGTCTCAAATCTCTGTGTCTTGGGTGATAAACATCAGCTTGCAGCAAAAGTCAGACGCTCAGAAAGTCAGCCCCCGAGGCAAATGAAATCACTGAAATCGCAACAGATATATACAGAGATATATATCTAAAGGCTTCAACTCACATACCATATATATTATATGTTCTGGCCCTCTAAATGCCGCCTGCAGTTAGCCAAATGCTTCTGGGCCGACTGCCAAAATAATTAAGTTGTTTCTCCAACAATTAAATAAAATTCTGACCACAGAAGAACTCCACAAAAAAGTGGAAATAAATTCATAAAAACTTTGTGCATTACAAAAGTTAAAATAAAATAAAGTTCTTTCATTTTTTTTGGAACTTTTTCGCAATTTGTTTAATTGCGTTTTTGGCTGCAAGCGACAGTTTAACATACGAGACGACGCCTCAAACACAGCGTGAGAAAAGCCAAGAGCATTGTGCCAATGCTCCAACCAGGACATTCATCATGCAACGCGCACAGTGGTGCAAAACCAGTCAAACATTTCTTGTGTCAAGTTTTCATAGTTTAGAAGTAACTCCAAATGTGTTTGGTACCACTGTGCTGGAGCGTGGAGCAGGCTTTCACTGCCGCCAGTCTTAGTCCGTCTGCCTCTGCCGCCTGTCACTGCGTTGACGGCGTTGGCAGCCAGGGACTACTGTGCAACGCCCACTTTTTAGGGCGCGCGCATAATTACCTTTCTGCTTTTGTTGTTGCTTCTTTTCTTCTTGCAAATTCCAGGAGCTGTGCAGGCGCTCTCCCTGCAGCTCAGAGCTCTCAGCCCTGAGCCTCGGGCGTGTGCAACGAAACAACAGCGTTCAGCGATCAGTGGTCAGTTTGGTGCCTGCCCTGTCCTGTCCTGTCCTGTGCTCTTCAAGATGGTGCGTGCCGTGCGGCAATTGTCACATGTGTTTTGTGTGTGTTTTTCCCATTGTTCGATTCAAAACTCGCTGTCATGTGACAATGGTTTGTGGGCGTGGATCGGTCAAATCGTCTTTAGATCTTAGTTTCCTTTCTAGTTTTTGTCAAAGGCAATTAAGTTGCCCTTTGTTTCATACCTTTTCTTCTATTTTCGGGGGGGGCGTGCAAAGCGGTTTAAAGATCCTACCAAAAGTAGTGAAAACTAAACTCCAGACCGCTCTAGTTACTCACTGGAATTGAGCCAATTTAATGGTTTTCCAAGTCATTCCATTGTCGCTACGTTTTGCTGGTTTTGTCAACATTATCATTGTCACCATCTTGGCAAACTATAGTCTCTTTGGATAACTGCGAAATCTTTGAAATCGGATGATCTAGTTTTGTGGTCGGCGGCTTGACTTTGTCACCAGCGTTGCTTAGGCTACCTACGATCTCTTGATCTACTTTGCCAGAGGCTTGACTTTTGTCACTAGACTGGCGGGTTTTGTCAACATTATCATTGTCATAATCTTGGGAATCGGCTGAGCTGAGTTCTGTGTCACGCGCTTGACTTTGTCTGCAGTTTTCTTTGGAAAAGCTTGAAAATTTTCTGTACTTAAATTAAATACAAAATAATAAAAACAATCCCCAAAAAAGTCATTACTTATCACTTAAAATTGTTGATTAAATCCACAAGTTTGTGGCCCTTCAAAGTTTGTTGCTTAAGTCTTTTGTTATGGTCTAAGCCAGTTCGTTGCCTAAGTCTTTTAAGCGCTGCAAGTTCGTTTCCTAAGCCATCAAGTCTTTACTCCTAATCAAGTTCGTTTCCTAAGTCTTTTCTCCTAATCAAGTTCGTTGCCTAAGTCATTTGTTTTTTTCTCTGCAGCTTCGCATTTAATAATTGCAGATTTTTGTTGACTTTTGTAGCTCACTGTCTGCATTTATTAAGACATACAGTGGAGACCCCTTCACTCCCCCCGCCTGTCTGCAGCAAATCAATCAAATTGATGCGCTTTGATCGACATATGAACGAGATTTTAACGAATGCAACCAAAACGAAATATATTTAACTAACAAAGTGAATGCAGGGAGCGCTGTAGCACAGCCCAGGGCAGGACGGTGCCTGCCAGGTCTGAGCGGGGCGCTGGTACAGTTAACAGAACCCCAAGTCTGAAAGTTTAACATAAAAGCAATCATAATCCGCACACAGTGCTGACAAAAAGTTGTCAATTAGGTTCATCAAAAGCGCGCATAATTTTCAGTGTCCACAGTCCAATTTCCCCTCTCTCTCTCTACCTCCACCCCCCTTCCTGTCTCTCTTTCTCTCTCCTTCTCTACTGTATGCCAAGTGTATGTTAATGCGGCCTCCCGTGTAGTCAAATGGATCTCGTTCTATGCATTCAACTCTTGTTCATTATGAGCAACGTGCTCATGATCGTCTTGATCATTTCTTGCTTCATTATGATCAACTTGATCGTTGTCGTCAGGGCCAACCACCCAGGCAGCGCATTTATTATGATTGCATTTTCGGGCAAATATTTTGTTGCTTTTCTCGTTGTTGTTGCTGCTCTCCCGCCGCTTAGTTAAATGAGACATCAGCAAAAGAGTCTCAAATCCAATTGGATACGAAATCAGTTCGCTCCATAGAGCAAACTGAACGCGGCTACCGGTTGGCGTTTCAGCTGGGAATTGTGATTTTTATGACCCTGTACTCAAGGCAAGTAGTAATGGGGTTTAGCTAGTTTGTGGAGGCAGGTATTATCGAACCCATAAGGTATATATATGTATTCTTGAGCAGCATTAACAGTCGAGTCGATATGGCGTTGAATTCAGAGACTATAAACGTTAGAGTTGCCTAATTTGGTATGAAGATCAGTTTATTTGTAGAGCATATCACCGTTACTATATCCTATAGCTTTCATAGGGCAAAGCGATCACGACTGGGTCTTTTACAGTCTACACACTCAACTGTAGCCTTGCTTACTAGCTAAAATCCAAGTTTAGCAAACTGCGATCTTCGGCCTGCGATCGGCGATCGGTGATCTGTGAATCGCAATCTGCACTTGCCATTTGGCTTGTTGTTGTTATTGTTAATAATGATGTTAAGTTGTTGTTTTTGCATGTAATGCCCCGTAGACCCGTACGCTCCCTAGCCCCTCCTCCCCTGCGCACCCACTGTCGCCCCCGTCGCTGGTTTTTTTTGGGCTGTGTGAGAAAGCGAATCGTTTCCGAGCTCAAACCGAATCCACATTTAATGTCTTCATTACGCTGCTCCTCTAAAAAAAAGGGCTGCAGTCCAAGTTGTCGTTGTCGTTGTTGTGCTCCATGTTGTTGTTGTTGTTGCACTTATATTGTTTATTTATGAATGTCATTCAATTTATTATATCATTGTATATTTGACTTGAGAGGGAAATGAACGCATTTGTTGCTGCCATCCACAAAAGGGCGCTGACCAGTCGCACACAGACACACACATACACTAACGGGCTCTTGTAGGAGTCGTCGTCGTTAGCAGCGTCATCATCTTCCGATCTGCTCTTGGACTTGGCTCAAGTTTTCTTGTTTGTCGTCATCTCAACAGCATTTGCATCATTTCTGTGCTGTGCTCGTTGCGGTGACCGTAGCCGTAGTCGATGCTGTTGCTGTTGCCTTAGTCTAAACTGATCATCATCGTTTGCACTTCCGCTGGGAGTCCGCTGCAAATGTCAAGCACATGGCAATTACTACTGTGCACAGTTTGGAGCTAAAGTCAAGAGTCAAGAGGTGAAAACAAAACTCAAATTTCATTTGACACAGATAATAAAACAGCATTTAAATGAAAATAAAGCAAAAAGGGAACTGATTTGAATTCTAAACTAACTGAAGGCTGTAAGTAAACTGGCTTAATTTTACTACATTTTTAAGGAACACACCAATCAAATTTTGAATAAACTGTTAGTTTATAGATGTATTTTTTATTTTTTATATTTATTTATTTATTTTTTTTTTATTATTTCTGTGTTTATCGAGCTGCACCTTGTCTAAAACTATACTCCTGAGAAATAAGTAGTTCTCTAAAATTTTTATACAAATTGTGGATAAAAATGTATTTCAAAAGGGAGAACTTAATGTGTTTGTTTAGATTTTTAATGCTAGAAAGAAATCTAAACATAAATACTGACAAAAGGATTTTCATTAAATTATAACATTTTTTATTTACACAATTGAAATCTGCATATTTAATCTACCTTTGTGTTCTTAGTATTAAAATCTTGAATTTTTCCTTTACACACTTTTAGTTCTACATTTTTAATAACTTGACTAAGGGTATAATATTAAAATAAATATAGAAATGTAGCTAATTCAAAGTCAAATGTATAATGTCTCCAAAAGGTATTTTAAACTATATTAGAACTCAGCTAAAAGGTTGAAAAATAAGATCACTTATCAAAAAATTATTTAATTTTGTTTGTTATTTTATTGAATGGAAATATTAAAATAAAATTAATTGAGTACTTCTTTAAATATCAGATTTATATAAAATTACAGACTTTTACTTTCAAGCTAAAAATACCACCTCTTTCAAATACTTAACTACAACTAAAGCAAACTTTATTATATTTTTAAAAGTACTTTAAAGTGCATTAAAAAGTCGCTTATTTTATGTGTAACTTGTGCTCGTTTGTGGCAATGTTCTGACCACGAACAGTGCTCGATTATTGTATATCATCATGCGATGCCTCGTTCCATGGACTCGTCTCGTTTTTTGCTTTGGCGCTTAACAAGTCGCATCAGAGACCCCTTCCCCCCCTTCCCTTCCCATCCCTAGGCCCACTCTCTCTTGGCCAAGGCATTGCATAAGATAATTGGTGATTTTCATATCGATTTATGCATCCGCCTCATCTCCAGTTCAAACTGTGGCTAATATTTTGTCAAAGTCCGATCAAAAACTGATAAATGTCGCGGGCTCTTTTGAGGCACAGCGGGGAAATTCCGCTAAAAAAAAAGGCCATAATTAAATCATAAATTTCTTAAGGCGTTTGGGGGCGTGTCACCTGCAACTAAATCAATGTCAACACTTTGAATTTATTGCTCTATTTGGGTTGAAAGTGAATGTGTTTTCCAATCAAATCACAATAAAAACAGTCACACGCCCACAAAACAAGCAGATCGTAGTCCGCTGATAGCTGGCTAGAAAAAAAAGGCTAAACATTTACTAAATATTTTCGAAAAGGGCTCGGGAAAACCCGCTGCGAGTTTAGTACTTGACTTTCTTCCGAGGTTTTGGTGGAAAGTTGTTTGGCGGAAACCCGCTGTGATCAGTCGAAAGGGTTCGAAGTTGATTTCATTTCCAGGAAGGTTCAATCGACACAAGTTTTGGCTTGTTAATGGACATTTATGAGCGGCCGCTGGCTCATAATCAGCGCAATTATATTGCATTTTCTTAAACCAACTCACAATTTTCCGGAATTTTCCAAGAGATCTCAGAGCTAACACGACGGAATCGTGCGCTTTGTTGCGTGCCGACAATTTGCGTCCTTGTTATCCTTGTTAGCCTTATCCTGCAGCCGTGCAACCGCAAATGTGCTAACGAATCTTTCAGCCGTCGACGCTGACGTCGCTGTCGCCGCTGGCGTTGCCGCTGGCGTTGGCGTCGGCGTCGTCATCGGCGTTGCACAAACATTACCCAATTATCGCGAACTCGCAACTGAAAACGAAACTAAAACTAAAACGCTGATACTTGAGAATAGAAAACTAGCTAGAAAGGCTTGAGCATGCTGACTGTAAAAGACCCTGTAGCTTCTTGAAGCAGCTAATAGCTGCTTTCTACGGGAACTATACGATATAGTCGCCCAATCCTGTCCCAATTTGGACTGATTATAACGTAGTTTATTGCTAAAACAGAATGTTGAGCGAGCTAACTGAAATAGACCCTGTAGCTTCGCAAAGCAGTCAATTTCTGATATATTATATGGGAACTCCATGGTAAAGTCGTCCAATTTGGACTGATTATAACGTAGTTTATGGCTAAAACAATAAATTGAGCGAGCTGACTGAAAAAAAGACCCTGTAGCTCCTCGATGTAGTCAATTTCTGATCTTTTCTTTGGGATCTACATGATATAGTCGTCCGATCCTGACCCGATTTGGAGTGATTAATTGCTAAAACAATAAATGAGTTTGATTAAAATATTTCCATATTGAAAAATAAATTTTGAGCAGGGTTTTCATATTAAAATTTGTAACTTTAAGTCTTAAAGTCTCCAGTCTCTAACTGTTTATAGCTGAACTGAATATATACTCCATGGTATTGATTTCTATTGCCTGCTAGGTAATAACCTCTTTATGAAACACCTAACATACCTAACTACTCCCCTAGAGTACTGGGTCTAAGAACAGGCGTTAAACGTTCTCGCACCTTTCTGACTCGGCAAAAAATGTTTGAAGATTTTTCAAGCCTCCGAAATGAGCGCAGACCTCAAGTGTTTGCAGCCACAGTAAATAAGTAGAGTTTGCTTTGGTTTGGGCCAAGAACTAAAAATGCAAATATCATTGCGAACAGCAACTAAAACTAATATGAAGACAAAAGAGTAGTTACCATAACAAAACCAGCCAAATATGAGCTAAAGAAAGTATTTAAAGCTGGAATTCGCTTGGAGAGCAGAAAAATCATTAGATAAACTTTTTATCTACAATTAAAAGTCTCCCGATTAATTTCAAACTTGTTTCAAGTTTGTGCCACAACAAAAAGCAAGAAAAACGAAGTTGAAGCTCTGATTTAAGCACAAAGTAAAGTTGGAGTGGTTGTAATCCCTTGGAGAGGGTGTAAGGGGCAGAGGGGGGAGTGGACTGCCTGGGTGGTGTGCACATCGAAGTGATACAGGGTGTATCGTCTGGTATCGCATGTCTCCAAATGCGTGCGGCTTACAACATTGAGAAGTGAGCGACACTAATCCTGAACAGATCCGATTACTGACAGCAGCTCCAACATCAAGAAAGGCAGGGAAAAGGAACAGGAGAGAAAAGAAGCAGCAAATAAAATGAAATAAAATAAATGCCACTTTGAGTGGCCAAGTGACAAGTGGCGAAACATCTTTTGCCGGATTGGCAGTTCGACAAGCAACTTGCACTGACTTAAGGCACAAAAAACTAAATGAGCTACCACATTGGGTGGGAATTTTGCTGTGAACTGACAGAAAGTAGAGGGTTCTTGAGCCGAGAAACAAGACAGTACAACAAATATACTTTAAAGGAGTCTCATGATAAATTTATATGTAATATGTTTATATAAAAATCAGCTAAAATTTTTAAAAATGTTTTCCAACTCACTGGCTTTCAATAAATCGTTTAAATACTCGTTTGCTGTCCTTTCTGTGGCTAGAAAGCAAAGAAAGTCCTTTCATTGTCTGCCTTTGTTCCCCCTCGAATTGAGGACACTTTCACTTTGAGCTCAACCTTTTTCACACCTCTGTAAATAGGTCAAGTTATTAAACGATGATTAAGTCATTATTCATAATGTTTTGGGCAATGCAAGTGAAAATTATTTTCATTGTTTATTTTTTTTGTGTGATCAAAAGCGATCGCAGCAAACGATCTTGTTAACAATTGTTAGGAGCTCTAAGGATCATTTGTAGAGCATTGTTCTCTATACGATCATGTGTGTGTGTGCACTGATCTCATTAGTGCGCCCCATTTAACACCTTTTTGCGTTGCCGCGCGTTGATCAGGTGCAGGCGGCGTGCTTTGATCAGCAGCACTTGATCGAACTGAAACTAAATCACAAATTTTTATTCTTTTTGTTATGCGCAGCACAGGCACGCCCCACAAAATGTTGCCACTAATGATGCTGCTCACAGGATCCTTCCACAAAAGGATCCTCGAATTGGTTTTTCGCTTCTCACGCCGCCAACGCGAACGAATCGCGTTGCTTTTCACGCTCCTATCAAATGTCCATTAATCGTGTCTATCAATTGCCGTCCAGGATGTGCACACAGTTATAGCTAAAGTTGGTCAAAGGCCAAAGGAAAACAAGCAAAGAACAGGAATTTGGGCTGACTAAATATTTGCATAAATCTTTGCGGAAACCGGAAAGGAAGAAACCGCTAAAAACAAACCGCTTTAGCGGTTATCCCCTTGCCATTTACAGCTAGGTAAACACAGTGAGTGTGAGAGAGGGAAAATCGCATACCAAACAAATAACAACAGATTTTTGAAAGGTTTGCGATGCCGAATCGATGAATAAATAACTGAATGACTGACTGACTGACAAACTGACTCAAAATTGATTTCAATGCATCCGCCCCGCGATCAGCATAACAAAAACCTGAAGGATTCAATCCTTTTTTGGCACTTCCTACCTCTATCGATCGATTCCCCTGATCCTCTATAAATCCCTTTTCTGCTACCCCCTCTCGACGTGCCTGTTTTGGAATTTCATTTAATTTTGATATTTTCACACCAAACTCACGGCACTCACAGGTGCCTGGCATATGTGTCGGAACTGGAGCCCATTATACAGTTGAGTCTTTTCCTAGAATTGATTCGGATGCGTTCGATTTTTGCTTAATTGAATTTTGTGCTCTCATCGATCGTTCGATTGTAGCCAAAGCGAAACAAAAATAAATAAAAAATGTTTAAATCTAAAAAGGGCGGCTGTCTGTTTAATAGATTCACATGCACGCCATGGATCAGGGGAGGGACAGCAACAGGAACAGGAAGAGGAAAGAGGATGGGAAGCTGTGCGGAGTCCATGCAAAATACTAGCAGATTATGGCAGTGTGGAAATTTAAGTATTCTTTTATTATGAAAAGTGTTAGTAAAATAAATAACCTACAACTTAAAATGATTCTAGTTGACTGTTCTTGCGCAGAGAGAAAATGGTAGAACTGTAGGCTCCTTTCCACTACATTTAATTAATCATTTGTGCCCCCAAAAATCCTAGATCATTAGTCACTTTGAAGTAGTTTTCCATCGAGTGGATCACAGCCTTGTGTTTGTGCTACACTCCAGCCATACACTGGCAGAAAAGTCTCCCAAAAGCAATGAAAAAAGTAGCATAGTAAATGGTCTTTCTAAAGAGGGTTACCCACTGACTTCCCTGTAAGAAGTGCGCCAAAGTTGAAAGGTTTTTCGGAGTTTCCTTTTTCATTTATTTTGTTGCTTGCTGACAAGACTGCGGCTTCTGCTCCTGCCGCGTGTCAAGGCAGTCAGCTTGTAAGTAACAGAGGCAGAGAGATAGTTTTGCAATTAGAAACACATTCTGAAGAGGCTTACAAACGCCTTAAAATTTAGTCGAAAATTTGCAACAATAGTTTTTTTTGGCAAGAAAATATGAAAAGAATTAAGGTATTTGCTGCTAACGGGAAGCCTTATGTAATTTACGCCGACTACTTTTCATTATCATGGCCAATTGTTAGTTGACAATGGCAACTGATTTCAGTTTAGGCCAAAATTTTGTTTTGTTTATGGCCACGTGTGCTCTGGTCCAGCTATGAATAAGGTAAAAGGTTAATTGTTGTGTGCTCTATGTGTGTGTGTGTTGGTGTTGGTGTGTGTGTGTGTATTGCCAAATCGGTTTCTCGGACATTTGCCACACGCTGCGTGTCATGCTGTTGGCCAATATTTTGCCCCACGGTGCATTTGCGTGCAATTGTCACACTGTGGCCACACAGCTGGAGAATCTGGTTCACTCTTTTGGCTTGGTTCATCATCAAAAACTGCTCTCATTCTCTCATTCTTATGCAACATTTGCAACATTTCAACGGAAGCGTCTTCAAAGCGTTTAAAAGCCGACAAAACTGTATGATTTTGTCCTAGTCACGACGACCTTGTCTTTAACTGCCAGTTCCAGTTCCAGTTGCAGTTCCACTTCCAGTACCACTTCCACTTCCCATTCCCTTTCCCCCTTTCCCCCATTCACAGTGCCTACCACTGCTCGTCGTCTGTCATTCGCTGCGATCATAACATTTCATTGCCATAATTTCTTATGCAAATATCCTGTGGCAGCGTTGCGAATTTATTAATTACTCGACAAATGCTACAGCCCAAAAATATAGCTACAAAAAATCCAAAAAGAACTGCTAAAATATGTGTAAAAATTCATGCCGCTCGGCACAACAAATATTTAATATCCTTTAGTACAAAAATAGGGTACTAGTTTTGAAAGGAATTTCTTAATTCTACAGCTTAGTAGGCTACAAAATCCCACACAAACTTAACAAAAAAAACTTTAATAATTTATTTATTAATTTTCATGTGTATTAACTTTGTTTTATGTATTATTTTGTTTTATAAACTAGTCAAAATATTTAATTATATTGAAAAATCAAACGAATATTTTTTTAGCTTGAAATGAAACCTTAAAACATCTTAAATATATATTAATTTTATTTATTAAATTTATTAATTTATTTATTTAAAAAAAAACTTGGTAAAAAAAAATATTTATTAAATTTTAAAGACTCCATAAGAATACAAAATAAAAGCCATTTAAACTGAAACTAAAATGCAGGAGACTTTAAAATAACTACAAAATCTTTCCTAAAAATTTTTATAATTTTTGTGTTACTAACATTAATTTTTTTAAGAAGAAAATATTAAGAATCCCTAAAAAAATTAAAACTGAAATTAAAAACTTACTAAAATAAATAAAAAATATTAAATAATAATTTAATTAATTTTTGTATTACCAACTTTTATTTTCTGTAATCATAAACAACAACTTTTATTGTAGAATTAAAATACCCTTGGCAAGTGTATAACTTTTATATACACAGATATTTGTACATGAAAGATCTGTGGCTACCGGTTCAGTTCGGTACAGTGGTAACTGGCATCGGGGCGCCGCGACTGTATCACTGTATCTCGTCTGTAGAAATCTCTCTGCTCTTGGCACTCGTCGGCTCTCGTCGGTTGGCGACTCTCGCACTGCCGTATAATTAAAATGTTCAAAAAAGCGACAGTGTTCATTTTTTCATCATAAATTTCAAAAAGATTGCAATTTTTTTGTTAATTTTTTGTTTGCTCCTTTTTTGTATCCTTTTTTTTTTATTTTTGGTTGCATTTTTTGTTTTTCTCGCGTTGTGTTTTTTGCGAATTTCAAGTCGCGCGCGCGTTGCGCTCGTTTTCCATTTGAAGTGAGCCGCAATGACAAGCTCTGAGCTCAGAGCTGAGCTGAGCCACAGATTGGGGCAATATTTGTGGAGAATGGCAAAAGCTTAATGGGAATAGACCTCAGAGGGCATCGTGTGTGTGTGGCAGTGTGTGTGTGGCAGTGCCAGACAGAAGGACAGTCAGACGGACTGGTAGACAGACAGGTGGAGGGGGCATAACTCTGTTTCAGTTTTCAAGTTTCGGTTTCAGTTTTGAATTCAGATTCGAATTGTGGACTACATTAAATTGGCAAAATGACCTGTGCCTGATAGTATTAATACCCTGTAAAATTTAGAATATTTCAATAACTGAACTACTACTACTACTACTACTACTACTACTACTACTACTACTACTACTACTACTACTACTACTACTACTACTACTACTACTACTACTACTACTACTACTACTACTACTACTACGACTACTACTACTACTACTACTACTACTACTACTGCTACTACTACTACTACTACTACTTCTACTGCTACTGCTACTACTACTACTACTACTACTACTACTACTACTACTACTACTACTACTACTACTACTACTACTACTACTACTACTACTGCAACTACTACTACTGCTACTGCAACTACTGCAACTACTACTACTGCTACTACTACTACTACTACTGCTGCTACTACTACTACTACCACTACTGTAACTACTACTACTGCTACTACTGCTCCTACTACTACTGATACTACTTAAATTGCTAATTTATACTACTACTACTTATAGTACTTCTACTTAAACTACTATTTATACTACTACCACTTTAACTACTACTACTTATACTTAAACTACTACATTACTGCTACTACTAATACTACCACTTATACTACTGCTACTTATACTTAAACTACTACATTACTGCTACTACTACTTATACTACAACTTCTATTTATACTACCACTTCTGATACTAGTACTTATACTACTACTACCTTTTTCTAGTACTCATACCACTACTATTTACATTGTACAGGGTATCTGCCCGTGTAACCCCTTGAAACCAGCTCATTGTTACTTGACTTTTCTTCCTTATGTTTTCTCGAGTAATTTTCAAATCAAACCAAGGTCCGGGGCTGTCCAGCGACTCGCGGCGATGTTTTTGGCGTGCGCGTGCGCAGCGGCAATTTGATGAAATGCATATGAAATCAAAAGTGAATTACGAGAGACCAAAAACAGCAACAACAACAAGTAGCTCCAACAACAACAACATTAAAAGGAGACTAATTGGCACAGTCACGCAGCATAAACTATACTACCAGTATATATGTATATTACTATATACTCCAGATTTCATATGCAATATATTTATGCCCATTGCATATACATATACAAATAATGCTGGAATGTTGAAATGACAAACTGATGAACTGCTCATACGCTGTCTTTGTCTAGTCTGCTTCTGTTGGTGGTATTTGCCCAAGGGCCAAAAGCTGCACTCAGTATCAGTCTCTGACCAATTAAATATTGTAAATTTCATTAAAAAACATTTCATAATAAAACTAAAGTTGAATTTTATATGCTAAAGTGGAAGCCAAAGCACGCGGACTGCTAAAAATAAAGTGAAATAAAATACTTTAAGTAAGTTTCTGCTTTATAACAGCTATTAAATCTTTTAATATATTGTAGTCAAACTTGAGTTAGATTTTTGGGCTAAAATCTGTAAAAATTCAGACGGATAGAAGAAAGTCATTACCTGCTATATATAGCTAAAAATATTATTAAAGTATAATATTTGTAGGTTTAAATTACTAAAATATATTTTACTTTATTCCTCCTCTTAAAGCAAATATATTTGTATTTAATTTATGAGTATTTAATTATATATTATATTAATAGCTTCAAATAAAATATAACTTAACTATAACACTATCATAAAACGGCCTGAAATTACGTGACTATTTATACTATAGTTGCTATAACTGCATTCAATCTTCACCAAGATCCAGTTAAAGTTTCCTTTGCTCCCCTGTGCTGGCAATTAAATGCTGCCCAGGCAAAAAGTCTACAATTAAAAGAAAATAATGCAAAAAGTAAAATAAAAAGAACTGAAGTGAGTTGAAGTTGCCTCCTTTTGATGAATGCTCCTACTGCTCACATTGTGTAATTAATTTAAATAATTTCGTTGGCCCCATTTGTGTGGCAAATTTCGCAGAGAAAGTGCCTCAAGCTAATTGAGACATTTGTCGTTTTCGGCAATTAAATGCCAAAATGCCAAGAAATAAATAAAAGCCAAAAGAATTTGTCAAATGAAGTTTTCGGTCACTCAGAGAATATTTTAAATATTCTTGTGGAGAAACTCAAATTCAGGAGATGCAAGCAAATGAAGATGTTTTAAAATAAATATAGAATTTTTACTTTAATTGAGTTTAATTTTTTAAGCACTGTAAAAAAACACTTTCGTTTGCGTTTTTTTTTTAATAAAATAATTTCTTTAAATTATATGTGATATCTTGAATATTTTGTGTAATCCACAAATCTATCTACTTATTGTATCTTTTATCTATTCTTTAAACTAACAATTTCTGGAAGATAGCCCGCAAAATAGTCCTGTATTGTTGATATATAAATTCAATTAACTGTTCTTACATCGCGCCCTCTTTATTATCCACTTGTGCCACTTGGAATCAGGTGCTGAACCAATTGCTTATCCTTAAGATAGCCTAATTGTCACTCTACAGTACCCAATCGACAGGATCTCAAGCCAATCCAATTACTTATGTGTAACACATAATCCCAAAATGATCGTTCTTCATTCACAATCTAAAAAGTTATACAAGTGATAAAACTATGCTGAAGAATGGAGAATGCCATTTTGTCGACATTTTTCAGCTGGAATTCAGTCCAAAGACGGCACTAACCTGTCTCTAATCAGCTTAGCTAATGAAAACTTCAAAAAAAAAGGAAAAATAATTCGAAATTGGTCAGAATTTTGTTCCCCCCGAGACACGCAATGTCAAGAAGAAACACGCAATTGTCTCTCTCAATTGTTCTGTCTCTTCATTTTCTGCTTCTCCTTCTTTGGGTAGTTTCCCTGCTTGGTGCCTCAATTCGTGGGCGTTTTTAATTGTTACGCGCAGGAGAAGGAAAAACTGCTAAACTGGAAATTGAAAAATAAAATTGTAACAATGAGTTTGGAGTAGAAAAAAAGGCATAAAGAAAAATTATATATATATAATAAGGCCTTAAGCGCTTAATTTACGATCGCAGCGACAAGTGGAATTATTTCCCCATTGTCCTTTTTACAGAGACGATTTCTGGAACAAGTGCAATTGCTTCACTTCACTCTGCTCAGCTCTGATCATGCCGTCAACTGTTTTGTAGTGCAAGTGCCCACTTCTTGGGTGTAAATATCCGCAATTGTCATTAGGTGACAATATCTCTTTTTATCTTGATCCTCGTCAGTTTCTAAAAATTCGCTCGAGTTTTTGTATGTCACTTCAGCAAGAATGGGAGGAGTTTGATATGGGAAGGTTTGAGCCACCGCAGATTACTTAGAGCCTAGTTATCTGTTATTTTCTGGCACTTTGTTTTGCTATCTCGCTTTTGAGCTATGTACCTTGAATTCATCAGTTTTGTCTATTTATTTGGCTAATTGTGCAACTTTTTCCTTTGTTTCCTTTTCGGTTTTATATTTTTTACTAAAGAAATATTTTCATTTAACTTTTAAAACTGCTCTGTTTGTCTTAAATTAGTCAACATATTTTTTAAAAAATAACTGCTTACTCTACTATAAAGTTTTCTCAATTTTTTTCTCATTTTCCCTTTCGCATCTCTTTAATTGACTTTAAATTATATATTTCTTCTAGTTTTAACTTTTTTCTTACTCTTTACCCACTCAGCTCATCTCTTTCACTTGCTTCTGCCATAAAAATATTTGCTCCAATTTTGACATTTCTTTTAGCTGATGATATTCACTTTTTTGGGGTAAATATGCAGCAGCAACTAGGTGATCATATCTCCAACGCTCTCTGTCTGTCTCGTTCACCTGTCTCTTTCGGTTGTAGTAGCCCTCGTTGTGCTGTTTGAATAGTTGGTGAAATCTGCCAGAGTTGACAGGCAAAAATGTCACATAAATTACATTATTCTTTGTCAACATTTGTGAGTCAAAAATCGTGTTCAGTCTTCATGTTAAACAAATAACTCACTTGTTGAATCCTCTGATCTGAGCACACAAATGTTGTTGTAGTTGTTGTTGTTTATGCGAGTGTTATTTACGAGACATCAGTCTCTGGCAGACGATGAAGCTTTTGCAGCTCTCGTGTTGTAATCAGAGCATCCTTAATAAATCATAAATTTATACGGTTCCCTCCCAAATGTACTCGTTTGAGGGCACTGCATGTAAAGGATCCCAGAGACAGTCGCAGTCTCCTCTGCGGTGCTTGAATCATTCAGGGGCATTCTGCATACATATACTTGTATATTCGCCTCGATCTGTGACCGTTTTTTTCTCCTGCTCCTTTTTTGTTTTTTTGGTTTACATTTTCCGATCATGTCAATCGTATTATTAACTTCACACAAAAAGCGTTCGATTTTGCACCGTTTGCTGTCGTTGAGTTTTGTCGTATGTCGCCCAATGGGACCGCCACCAAAGGTACTGGCCCCAGTGCCTCGACCCACCGAGACCCTTCTCGGCCCTAACCAACTCCCTCTCTCCCAGCTCAACTGTAGCTGATCTCCCCTCTCTCTCTCTCTCTCGCTCTTGCTCTCTTTTGCATTGCATACTAATGTATGATCCGCAAACCGGAAATAATAATTCGATAAATGCGGCTTGAAGATGCGGCTTCAGTTGCAGTTCAGCTATACACTTCTATGGGGTATTATAATCAGGTCACAACTTGAATGAATTTTAAATCAAAACGGCACATTTTTAATAAATTGTTGTACTTTAAATTTCTATGTTTTTGTGAATTAATCAGCTAATAGAATTATTTATTTCCAAAAATATATTTTATATCTGCTTAGCGTTGTCAACACTTCAGTGTTTTGCACGCAGATCAGGCATTTTTTATATGTCAGGCTACATGAACTTGGCTTAAAATAGGCGAACAGCTTAGCTGGAGCACACATATATTTCATATTCTAGGCTCTTGAGAATACCATATAAAAGGTCTAAGGATTTTTTGTTGCCTGTAGGAACTATAATAACTAGAGACTGTAGTACCTACTACTTGCACGGGTTATCATAGAGAAAAACCCACACAGAGCACTAATTAAATTATAAAATTGATTGGAATTTATTGGTATATTTAAAATAAAGCCGAAATGATAAAAACTGACCTTTTAGAACTGAAGGTTGTTAATAAAAAAAAATTAATATTATTTCATCTACCTAAAGGTTAGAATATTCTTTTTAAACACAATCTTTTTACTAGTATTTATATGTGTTATGATTACTTTTGTCAGTGTATAGAGTGTATAGAGCATAGAGTGAAATTGATAAAGAATTCAGTATTAGGTTACAGATATTTATACAGATTTATATACTGGATATTTTAGTAAATTTACTTTTGTTGTGATCTCTAGCTAGAGCTTTCTATTAGCTGGTTAGAGTACAAAAAGGTCGTTTAGTCCAACATTTATTTTCTGCCTTTTCGATTTTTTTGTTTTGTCTTCAACTTTTGTTGCAAAACCGTTCGTTTTGCTGCTGGCTGCGTTGCGAATTGTTTGCCAGAGACCCCAACAGCAAGAGGAACAAGAAGAAGAAGAAGAAGAAGAAGAAGAAGAACTTGCAACGAAATTGGCATTAAAACAAAATCGACAGCCCCCAATGTGCAGTACGCCAAGAGTTTGCCCCCTTTTGGCCCGACTAAATGACGGAAATGCGTATGCCAATTCATTTATCTATTAACGAGGCAAGAGGAAATGAGAGAGGTATATGTAAAGCGAAGAGGGAGAGAGCGAGGGAGAGGGAGAGCGAGAACGAGTAGAACAGCAAAACGGAAATGCGCGTGGGAGTCTGATTTTCTTAGGGTTTTCAGTCTCAATTCTGTCGATTCTGGCGATTCTAGAACCAAACAGGACATGACTGCAATTCTTTAGGTCTTTTTGATCTTTTCTCGTCTCGTTGTCCGGTTGCATTTGGTTATTGGTTTGCTCAGTTTCTTGGCTTGTTTCGCTGCGCTTATCGTCCCAAAGCATCGCAAATCACAAGGCAGCCGCGGCTTCCGTTCCAATCCATTTCCCAGCACAGTACGCAAACAATAAAACGAACAATTCACTGGCCTTCCTGCGCTGCTCCTCTTTCCCTATGCCCTCTGATTTTTTGTAGGGGGCGATCTGTAAGTTTACCGACTTTGAGGGTCTTTTAGTTGTCACTAAGAATATTAATAATTGGAATTTAGTAATATAATATGATATAATAGTAATTTAATTTAACAAACAATTATCAATCATATTTAAAATCAACAAATAAAATTTTTATTCCACTTTAAATTACCAAATTCAATCCAAAATTCAGCTCATAATACCCAAAGCGTATTCAAACTTCGTTACATTTTCTATACCACATTTTGTATCTGTTTTGCATACATTTTTCACATAACTTAAAATTAGTTCAATGCAGCAGAAACAGTACTGAAATACTCAAAATGCTCAAAGGAATCGATCGATTGAGATCGTTTCGGAATTGTCGGCATTCAATGCCTCTGAAAACCTTTTTCGATTGATTAACTTGTGCTTCCTTCCATAAGCAAATATTCGCCAAGTAATTTAACTTTAATCGGTAAAAGAAATAAGTTGAAGGCAAGCAGTTTTAAAGTTTCTCTTCCCTCAGCATCGAAAATCGTTTGCATAATTCTGATTGGGTCTCGTCTGCTCATCTGCAACTAAATTTATTTTAAATAAATGAGAAGAATTTAACGGTACTTTAAGCACTGTTAACAAATTTAAAATATTGACTTTTTGGACATTAACTGAAACGAACAGTAAGAAAAATGTTCGAAATTGGACCAACAAGACACAATGTCCTGTGACACTAAAAAAAATAGAAACTTCGCGGTAGTCAAGATATCTAGTGATAGGTTTATCCTAAAAAATATAATATTTTGTTAGTCGAGTTGATGCTTGAATCTCATATTTGAATGAGGGAAATTTGGATTTTTGACCGAGTTTTGAACGCGAAATGTCGATTTTTAAGCAACATTTGAGCGTAAAAAGTCCTCAAAAATATATTAATGCCGAACTAAATAATATTATTATATTATTTATATTATATCAAGTAGAACAAGTGTTTAAAATTTGAAAAGATCGGACTAAAACCTATTGAGAAATCGTGGCTACCGATTTAAAAATTGAGTTTTAAGAAAAACTCTGGAGGAAAGGCTCTAATGAGCGAAACTTTCAAAAAATCTACCTTTTATAATTTTACACAGATGGGCTCCCAATTTTTCGAGAGTATTTAGGACATACTATTATATGAAATAGGCGAACAAAAAAAAGCAATAAAACTCACGTAACCACTTATAAAGAATATACATTTTGTAAAATTCCTTTCATCAAATTCCTTTCTGAATAGGTAGATAAGTGTGTAGAAAAGCTTATATCTTGTTTTATGCTAACTTTTTAAAGGATAAATAAATATAAAGTTAGCATAAAAAAAATTATTAATTTATCTCTTAAAGAGTGTTCCACTAGAGTTTTCTATAAGTTTTTGCTAGAACTTTATTACATTTTATTTAGAATTTTATAAATTCTTAGGCAGGGTTTTGCTTAAAATATTTATATAAATTATATTTTTTTTTAAGTTATTAAATTTTTTATATTCGAAATTTTCTTTTATATTATTTTTTGGATAGATTTGCTTTTAAAAACTATTTATATTTTTATTAAGCTTCTGTACACATTTCCCCAACCCCAAAAAATTAGAAAAGCATTTATAAATTTGTTTTTAAAATATTTTTAATATATCTATCAGTTTAGTGTCCTCCATGTTTGTTTGATAAAAAAAAGTAACTTAAGAGCTAATTGTCTTCCATCTTAAACTAAAGTCTATAAACTAAAACAGGCACATTTAGCGTTAAAAAAAAGACTTAAAAATAATTTGTACAATAATGGTAATGGGTAAAAAAAAAAGGAATTGTCTTAAAACTAGAATAAATACTTTGTGGTCTTTGCTGAGGTATAATACTTTGTGGTCAGTGGTGATGATGGGCAGTGACTAGATGCTCGAGTGTCGGATTAAATCAAAGATCGTCCTGCCACAAGGAGATGTAGTCGAGAATGTCCTCGTCCTCGGCACCAGAGCTGCAGGAATTGTTGCGATAATCTTCATAGTTGCTTGGACTCGATTCAGTTTTCAGTTCACTCGTAGGCGGTGGTGCAAAGTAGGCGCTGGCACCACAACTGGAGGTGGAGGCGTTGGAGTTGCTGCTGCTGCAGCTGCCGCTGGGCGAAATCAGTTGCAGTTGCTGTTGCAGTGCGTAGAAATGTTGCTGTTGTTGCTGCTGCAACTGTTGTTGGTAGTTGTAGTGTTGCTGCTGTTGCTGCTGTGACTGCTGCTGCTGTGACTGTTGCTGCTGCTGATCATTGTCGTCGATCAGTCGCTGCAAGCGTCGGATATATTCTACAGCCATACGCAGTGTGCTCACTTTGCTGAGCTTCTTATTGGCTCCAGGTCCAATGCCACGCCTACCATTGCTCAGATCGGCTATAATGGCCACGGGTATATGTTGTCGCAGTTGGCTAAAACCATTGTTAACCTGCTTCACACGATTCCGTTCACGTGCATTGCGTCGCACAACGGAAGCTCCACCAAAAATCATCGTCTGCTCATCCAATGAATCCTCCTGATCATCGTGATCAACGGGCAGCGTATGATAACTGGGTTTGGTGTAGGGCGCCAGCTCTGGCTGATAGTGATTGCGATTCTTGCTGCTTAGTGCCATCTCTAATTTTGTACTTTACGTAGAAATTTCTTTTTTAGAGAGAGAGAAGTTTTTTTTTTTAGAGTTTGTTGCGCTGCGAACGCCGTCGCTGTTCTGATGCCCTTCCCTGCACCGAGCGCGCTATTTATAGGGCCAGAACGGGCAGCATTCGTACGTGTGTAAACGATTTCCGACATTAACTCACAGACAGATCTCACCTGCCTACCTGTGTGCCCTGTGTGCACAGTGAGCCCCGTATGCCCTGAGACAAAAGGTGCAAAATCATTCAGCATCGCTCAAGGATTCCAAAGCGTTTACTCAAGAGCGGGGGTCTGAGTAGATCAGTGTTTGAGTTAGTGCCTGAGTCACTCATTTGCTCTCCCACTCAGTCTCTCACTCACTCTTCGACTTGCTCTCAGACTCACTGACTCAGTTGATTACTCACTCACTCGATCAGTCTTCTAGTTACTCGGGAGATCAGTTGCTCTCTGAGTCTCACTCACTTTCCAACTTATTCTCAGACTCCCTGATCAGTCTTTACTTACTCTGACTCTCTTTCTCTCTCTCTCTCACCTCCTCTCTATACTCTTCTTTTGCGCTGTGATCTCAGATCTCTTTGCAGCTGCTCCTTTGATTATTTCATGTCTCTTGCCCTACAGCTTTTGTCTGCCGTACGCACTCTCCCTCAGCTTGTCCCCCTTTCTCTAGACTGTCTCGCTCGCTCCATCTCCTGCTCTGGCCACTGTCGCGTGCCAGCTGCAAACCGGTTAACTGCTCAGCACTACCATTTTCTGCGGTCGTGTGGCGACTTCGTTTTGGAGCCCTACGCGACGCTACCTCAACGCGATCGCCCCTCTACCTATGCCGTACCTACTCATCGTACCGCCCTTAAAAGACGTTTACTGCCTTAATAGCCAACTCCAAAGTCTAGCTATAAATTAGAGTCTAGCTGTTTCCTCAAGGTCTGTTTCAAACGGCGTTTTCTCTGCTGCTTCCTCGTGCAGTCAACACCTTAACCTGCCGGGGGCAGTTTTCTATTAACACTTCTAATGCTCCGATGTCCTTTATGGCCCACCAGTTGTGACCAGTAATTCGAAGGACATTTGGCTATTAAAGGCGAATCTGTCGAGGCCTTGGACTGCACAGTACAGCTGAAGTTTATGGCCCTATTAGGCCCTGTAATCTGATAGAGAAGAGGAACTGTTGGGCAGTGGCAGTCGTAACAACTTTAAGTGATTTCTTTGACACAAGTACAGGGTCTTTCTCAGTCACCCCACTGGTTTATAGCCATTCCTAACTAGTTTTATTTGCCTCTATGGTTGCACGCTATGCCGACCGTGTCAAAGCGATTGACAGCACACGAGGACATCGGGGACACCTGAGGCATTGCTGTGGCACCCAGTAGTGCCTCATCAGCATGCTGTGTGCCTCATTTAGCACTTCGTGGCAGCAGCGGGTGACATTGCAGGACATTGCACAAAATACGAATCCAATCAAAGAGTCAAACAGATGGTCAAAAAAAGATTTCTAGATTTCAGCATTTTCTGGTCTTCCTTACTCAATTGTCCTTAGCAAATCCTTGTTGATGCAATATAGATTCGTTGTGGCACGAATCGTGCCAAATTCCTTAGGAAAAACAAAATTTTATGATCGTGAGAGTTGGTTCCCCGCTCCTCTGCTCCCCTTCACCGCTCATTTCCCCTCTGTCTGAGTCGTTCATATAAATTGTAAATTATTTTTAAGTTTTTAACATTTCGCGTTCCATTCGAACGTTAAGAAGTCCGGATCGGCACGCTTAATGCCGCCTGAACAGGCCACGGGGTTGAGTTCCAGTGAGTTGAAGGCGACTAGGGAAATACCCTAACTGCCAGCTTGTGGTTCGTGAACTGGTTAATCACTAAGCTTGAATGGTTCATTTTGCTAAAGTCAGTGAATTACAAGTTGTTTTTTATAGGTCAAAAGTAATGACACTTAATTAGATTAATCCAATGGATAAACTTCCTCTATAAATTGAAATTTCAACATTTAAATATTTAACTTTTTATTTAAAACGAATTTTTAAAATAAGAATTAAATTCCTTGGCTACTTATGACATTTCCATACATTATTTTAAATATAAAGTTTGGTTCAGAAAAGATTTTGTTGGCTTTAGAGTGAAC
This sequence comes from Drosophila acutilabella, assembly GCA_035046005.1. Classification (NCBI taxonomy): domain Eukaryota; kingdom Metazoa; phylum Arthropoda; class Insecta; order Diptera; family Drosophilidae; genus Drosophila; species Drosophila acutilabella. The sequence continues at coordinate 3,314,387 of JAWNOK010000020.1, forward strand.
TTAGTTCAATTCGCTGGGTCAAAGTTTTGTTTGCTTATAACTAATTCAATAAAGTTTTGTAAATTTATTAAAATTCGTGCATAAAATGATATAAAATATTTTATAATAATTTATTTATTATTAATGATGAGGTTACATGTTGTTTAACTCATTAGTGGTACCCATACACCGGTCGAGGGTAACTGGTCGTAATCAACAACTGTGGATGCCGCCACCGTTTGTAGCCGCTGTGTGCTGAGGTGAGAGACTGAGATGGAGACTGGCCCCAACAACAACAACAACAACAGCAGCAACATGCAGATATATTTTGCGATCGGCAGCAGGCGCTATCATTATCTGACACAAAAATTTAATATAAATTATGTTGACATGTTGGCTTAAATATGGAACTTGAAAAAAGGGGAAAAGGTAAAGGCAAAGAGCTGGAGGATAATTGAGGCTGAGGTCGGAACACCTAACTAGTTCAACTATCCACGATCCTCTGCGATCCAACTCGATCGGTAATTGCTAGTAAGACACGGGTAACAACAAAACGAATCCAAAAAGAAATGAATCGATTCAACTCGATTCGATATGAAATGGAAAATGGATACGAGAAGTGAAGTGAATTCGAATCGAATCGAATTGGAGAAGCGGCAAATATCCGCGAATGAAGTCGTCATTAATATCGACTTGGGGCTGTCAATAACTTGACATCGCATCATCATTTTCTACCTTTTTTGTCTCGTCGGTGTCATTCTCTGTCTCTTCCCCACTTCCCCTCTTCTCCCTCTGCTTTCTGGCTCCTGGAACTCTTGTGTGTCTCTACTCACAACTGCAATTTTTTCCCCTCTGCTCTTTTCAGACACTTTGCGGTACGAATTTTGACGCGCCCCAAGCCAAGGTCGATCTTCCATAAATTTGTTGTTGCCTTTTTCCCTCTAAATGTTGTTGTTGTTGTCATTACTGCACTTTGCATAAGTTGAATGTTAATCACATTTCGACAGTGTCATTTTGAGTTTTAAATGCAATGCTCTCGATAAACTTGTGGCACAGTCAACACTACACTACACTGCACTAAACCGTTCGGTTTTTTATTTTTATTTATTTTTTTATTTTTACTTTTGGCCACACGAAATTTCTGTCACTTCTTAAGTTGAGTTATTGTAGTAAACTATAAGCACTTGATTGCTGCACAAGTGTCAAACTTGTATCACTTTTGATCGACGCTTTTTCACAGTTTGAGCATCGAAAGCTGATCAATTTAGTTTAGTCTAAGAGAAAGGGGTTTAATTTGTGCTTAGAGTAAAACTGATCATCGGGAATCGATGTGATCTACATTTGATCTGTTTCTAGGATCGATTGTAGATCGTAGGACCACATGCGGGAGTTGATCTACATTTGATCAGGTTTCTGGAATCAATCGTAGATGAATGGAAATACGGACTACACCCAAAAGTGATCATTATGGTGTTTAATTTGTGCATAAAACAACCCTGATCATCAGTAGTCGATCTGATCTACATTTGATCTGATCAATCGTATCTGATTAGGATCAATCGTATTTGAATAAAAATACTAATTACACCCTAAAGTGATCGTTAGACTATGGAAGTCGGGATCAGTTGCGAAGAAGGTTGAAGATCAGTTGCATATATTAAATATAACTCAATCCCTATAGAAAACTTTTAGTCTGAATGACTTACTAAAGAGTAAGACGGTAAGACAATTTTTGACAAATTTATCTTGGGATTTATGTATGAATTTATCAATTTTTAACTACTGTATTATGTATAGTACAGCCTAGTTTAATTTCTTGTTAAGAAAAATTAAGTGGCCGAGTTGGTGTAATATTTTAATTAGTTTTTGATATCTAAGCTATACCTAAACTCTGTTCTTTTCACTCACTGACTCTCTCACTCTCCCTGGGATTTTTGATCGCATTGTTGACATCCTGACTGTCAACTGTTCATGGCCATCAAATTGCCGCCTGTTGATGGCCACTTGAAAGCACAAAAGCCGCAAAAGACAAATGCTCTTGTCCTGAACTTGAATGCCAGCCAAAGTGACACCCACTCGGCTCAGATCGGCTGCTATCGGCTGACATTGGTTCGGAATGGAATTGGAGTCGTTTCGGAATTGGTTCGGAACCGTTTGGAGCGATCTGATTTATGTGCGCTTGTCAGCGGCTGCTCGAAGACTTCTAAGGTGCGCATTTTGACGCCGCCGCCAATTCTATTATATTTATGAGCACTCAAAGGGGCACAGAGAGTGGTGAGAGGGGGGCAGAGAGGCAAGGGGAGTTATGGGTAAGACATGGCGATTTTTGATTAATTGTAATGCGAAAACTTTGATTAATTGCGGCCACGTTGCGGCTGCAATACAATAACAATTTGTTTTCGCATTGCATTAAATCAAAGCTGCCCTGTAGTAGAGAGAAAGTGGAGTGGGTAAGACAGCGGAGTGAGCTGAGGCACAGAAAAGTATGGAAATGTAAAGTTGTCATAAGAACAATTCAACTAAAAGCAGTTATGAGTCTAGGTAGCTTTGTCTAACATGGTCTAAGCAAACTTGATTGGTACAGGGTCTTTTGCAGTTTACTCCACTTGAGCTAACCCCACTTGAGCATTTCTTGCGCTGCTGCTTGTCTGGGCGTGTGATTGTATGACCAACACCTTGGACGAACCCCAAAGTTATCGATATATCGATAGTATTTATGACTGACTCGCGACGAGTTATGAATGGCCGCCAAAAATACGATCAGCGACGATGACAATGATCGAATGGTTTATTTTTGCTGTTGTCAAATGCGGCAGGGGTGTGGCAGTGGGCTGAGGGCAGCGCTAGTGGCAAAGGAGGAGCGGGGAGCCTAGCTGCCTATCAGCAACAGGAACAACAACAAAAACGGTTGAAAAATTACCAAACCAAAATTGTACCAGTTTTTTTTTTTGCCTCGCGAGCAATTTACATGTCGCCCAGTGCCACTCCCCCTGGCTGCCCGCCCCTGTTCGTGATCCACCGCAAAACCAATCAACGCGTCTGTCAGTTGCTGTCTCACTCACACTTCCTCTCCTTCTCTGTCTCTGCTGCCGCTTATCGGTAGCTGAACTGGAATCAGCTTCTTTCACATCACGATCACATTGCGGCAGCCCTGTAAACCCCCCGCCCTCCCTGCTGCCCCAGCCCCTCCTACCCCTTTTGGCCGAGCCTTTGGCGATCCGTGCTCGTTGCTCCTGTCACAATTACAACGGCAAGTGCAGCAGACTAATGACAACCACGACGGTGGCAGTTGTCGCACAGTGGCACGAAGTGCTCATTAAATCAAGCAAAACTTAAGCGATTTATTAAAATGTTTAAAGCATTTAGAGACGTGGAAATAAATTTACTTTACACGGACTTGCATTCCAAATTTAGTGGCTCTAGCTTTTATAGTCCCAGAGATCTAAGAGTTTATACAGGATTATACAGTAGAATCCGGTTTTAACGACGCTCAAGGTACCGACGATCTTACGTCGTTATAAACGGTAGACGCTTTAATCAAAAGGAGACCAACGGAAACCAAGGAGAAGCGGAGCAACCAAGTCATCGAATTTTCGTCGCTATAACCGGACGGACGCTCTTAAGCGTAGTCGGTATAACCGGATTCTACTGTATATACTTTATGGCTTCGAAAGGGGATCAGCTGAAAGCTGGCAAAACGTGTCGTGTTTCTATATATCCTAAACTAATTTATGTGACATCGGACAACTAAAGCTTATAGTTCCTCTAGACCAAACGTAGGATCGAACCACTATATAAAAAAAGTCGTGTGTAGTTAAAAGTTTGCTACACTTTGGTGCCACTGTGCGGCAGTAGCAGGGACAGTAGCTGGGACTGGGGCTAAAGCAGAGATCGGGGTTGACACGGAAACTTGATATGGCACACACGCGTCTGCAGCCGCGACTTGTGACTTGCGGCAGAGACAGCGACTGCGACTGCGGCAGAGACCTGTGGCGTGCGCGTGCAGCGCAATTAAGTTTGTTGTAAGGCAAGCTGGCAACACTTTGACATTGACAGTCTGTCCCTGCCACTGGACATGGGGAAGGAGCACACTGGTTTGAGTAGGTTGGGCACTGGGGGGCAGGGGAAGGGCTGGGTTGGGGTAGGGAAGGTAGTGCACACTGTGAAACGGCTTTGGGGCAGCACGGCGACAATTTCACCTGTTGCAACAACGCTGACACAGTAACTTATATTATTTGCATGCCACAAGCCGTCGCCCAACTGCAACTCCAACTCCGACTCCGATTCGTGCGCTGAACTAGTAATGTGAACTGGTTTTTTTTGTGCGCTTCATTTTTCTTTATTTTTCACATTTTTTGGGAGTTGTCAGCAAGTGCAATGATGCCGTAATGAGCCGTAGTTGCTGCCACGTGCAACAAAAAGTGCGTTCCATACTTAATTAGAGCGTAATTTTGAGACTAATTAGAGCGTCGCCTGCTGAGCACAAGACCTCTGACTCCTGACTCCTGACCTCTGACCACTGACCACTGACTACTCACATCTAATCCCTGTTCTGCTGGCAACGCCTACTGCTGGTACTTATTCATTTTGTGGGCAATTTAATGTGGGTCAGCAAACGCAATTAATATTTACAGCTTAGCACATCATTAGAACAGGTCCCAGCCGCAAATATTTCAGGCCTTCAGTCAATGAGCCAATTGCGTGCAACTTGCAACCAACTTCTTGTATGGGGTATGGGGTATGGGCCATGGTGTATGGGGCATGGGGCATGCTGCATTCCGCATTGCAGTACGCGTCAGTTTTAACTGATTCCCATTGATTAATTGCCATCATTAGCATATGTAAAGGACGGCATGATTGATATGATGCCACTATATAACATATACATACGCTATATACCGATATATATACATGTCTTGGCCCAACACACAGCTGGGACCACCAACGTCGAACTTTAAGGAGTTGCAAATGAAAATGGAACTGAGAATGGCAATGTGAAACTTAATGTTTGCCCAGCCCTTAAAAGGGCAGACCACAGCAAGTGCATGGGCCAAGTTAACAGCTTAGACAGAGCCAGAGATGGCTGCAAGAAGAACCAAAAGGCAGCAAATATAGAAGCGTAAAATAAAATAATTAAAATAAATAAAATAAAATAAAAGAAATGAAATAAATACATAAAATAAAGAAAAAATATAGAGTAAAATATAATAAAATAAATGAAGAAATAAAATAAAATATATATAAAAAAATAAAATGAAAATGAATGAATAAATAAAATAAAATAAATAAATAAAATAAGTAAAGTAAATAAAATTAATAAAATGAAATAAATTAAAAAATAAAATTAAATAAATTAATTGAATAAAAAAATAAATTAAAATAAATTAATTTAATAAAGTAAACGAAGTAAATAAAATAAATGATATTAAGTAAAAAATAAGTAACATAAAATAAATAATAAAATAAACTTAAAAAATAAATAAATAAATATAAAAATATGAAATTAACAAAAAATAAAATATATAAAATAAAAAAAAATTAAAATAAAATAAATTAATAAAATAAAATATATAAAATAAAAACATATTTTGTCTCTAGCACTTGTAGCTCCTAACAATACGATACGATACCCCTATAAAATGATAATTTCTTTAAATAGAGAAAAGAACATTTATAAATTTAGTCCAGATCAAACAACTATATACTATAGCTCCAAAAAATAGAAGCTGACTAAGTTATACTCCCTTTAAACTCATATTTGCTCCTTAAATCGACAGAAACTGCACAGAAATATCGCCAACTAGTAAGCAATCAGTCACGCTGCCCATCGCTATGCCTCACTAAGGAACAGGGCTGGCGTAGCAGGTGCCCTGGGGCCAAGGGGCCAAGAGGCCAACGATATTGGAGTGCGCCGAGCGCTAATTGTTAACAAATTGTGGCCCAAGCAGCAAGTGCAGCAGAAATCTACTTGGCCAACAACACGCAACCGCAAGAAGGTCGTGATAAGGCGCGGAGGGGGCTAGAGGGCGTGATGGGCAGCACTAAGAAGACTCAAGCCAGAAGAGGAGCAGTAAGTGGAGGCCGAATGAGGCACACGCAATCCGCGCGTAACTGAAAATTCATTACATGCAACTTGCGACGGGTCACGACACGCAGCAGCAGCACACGGAGCACCACTTGTGGCACCACTGGAGGGCCCCACTTGTAGCTCTACTCCAACTTGAACTCGGACCTCGTAAATTGAAACTGAGAAGCAAGTGAAGCCGCTGAACAGTAGCTACAATCACAATCATTTGGACAGAGTTGGGCAGTCGGACACTTGGACATTCATTGCTCATTCTGCTCAATTTGAGGCGGCTTTTATTTTATATTCCTGTGCTACTTCCTCATTTCATAATTATTTTTATTAGCTGCTTACAAAGTTGCAGCAGAATCATTAGCGGAGCTACTTAAGAGGGTGTTCTTTGTAGTCTTGTTGGTTCCGCGTTGAAATTACTTTAGGTTGCAACAGACATTCTAAACAGTCACTGAAAATGCGTCTATTTCTCTTTAACTCTTAAGGAATATCCTAAACTTTACTATTTCCTGACATTCCACAAATTTTACTGCATTTTTCTACACCAAATTAAAACTGTTTCCATATAAATGCCTTTTTTCAAGACTTTCATTCTTACATTTTTTTTGTATCTTGAATTTTAGTGAAAACGATTGTCAATAACTTTTAAAAGCACTAAATTTTGGTAATACTTTTGCATATTCCACTTAAACTTTCATTTATATTTATTACGCTTGCTTCAAAGTCGTAGAAAATTAGCTGAAGATCACTGTCAACTAAGCCAAACCAAGACTGTTATGCATAATTTCTTCCTTAGTAAAAATTGAGCTTCCTTCCTATATCTTTTAATGATCTTTTGAGCCTATCCTTAAACCTACTGGATTATACCCACTTGATGACTTTATGTTGCATGATTTAATGCTTTTTAAATTGTCTTTTATGCTGATGATCAGTTCGATCATTTCCTTTAGTCGCTCGTAAAAAAAGTGATCTCAGGAAATTGAGAAACTATTTTCTTTATAATCCAACTAAAAGTTTATGGAACTATACGAACTGTATTTTCTTTCAAAAATTTAATTTATTTTTTTTAAAGCCAAAATTGGTCTGAAAAACTCTTTTCTCTGTTCAATTTCCATGTTGGCTACAAATTCCTCATGCAGTTTCAATTTCAGCTTTTTTTCAGCTAATTGGTTGCAAGTAAGTATGTTATCAATGGCTAGATTGCCGCCCCATAATCTGCAACAATCATCATTATGATCCTCATGATCATGATCATGATCAGTAGCAATGGCAGTTGCAGTTGCAGTTGCAGATCCTCTGATCATCGTTCCATAAATGCTGCTGGGGCCATAACTTTCCATCAAGAGTTTCAATTTCAATATTAAAACGCGTTTCTGATGCGACAGTGGCAATTGCTGGCGATCGCCTCGATCGCTCCATCGATCGGGTAAAAGTGAATAACTACCTGTTTTTATTATTCCCATACCCTATGCAAAGGGTATCATATTTGTTACAGAGTTCTCTATATGCAAGAAGTTGTGTAAAATGTATTATATACAAATAAGTATTCAAATCGAGGAATTTGAATGTGATCTTGTCAAACACGACTTATAAACAACATTTTTACGGGCTTAGGTTAAGAGTTTTAAACGTAATCTAAGCTTGATTATTACTGAATTTAAGCTGTTTGTTAAGACTTTAAACTTTTCGGTACTTATTTTCTATAAAATAAATGAAAAATTAAAGGAATTTTATAGAAAAAGTTGAATAATTGATCTTTTCCAACTAAAGTATTTTCAAGAAATATTTTAAAGTAATTTAGTTAAAGGTTAAACATTTCAAGATTATTTTCAGCACAATTTCTAACATTTCCTTAAATAAAACTCTTTATAAAAACTACTTAATTTATGCTGCTGATCAGCTTCCCTTTAATTGATCACTTTGAAGTGCATCAAATATTTGGTGTGGTAATTTATAAATTTTCCAGCTTGTTTTTATTTTTGGGATGATCGAACTAAGGGTCCCCCTTTCCAAATGTATTGAGTCAATTTTTGCCTTACGGCCCCATTGGAAATTCATTTTCACTCTGGGCGCAGCCGCAAGGCAACTTCATCATGATCACGATCACGATTATGATCATGATCATTGCGATCATATTCAGCATGATGAGCGACCGCAGGCAAAAGTGTGCTCCAGTTTAATTGAAAGCGGTTTTTGTGTAACGGCCTTGGTGGCAATAACAACAACAACAACAACAACTGAAACTACAACAACTGGGAGATCGTCTACTTGTTCGTGGCATGCTCCGAGGTGTGAGCCAATATCAGAGCACTCAGTGCACTTGTTTTTAAATGAGACTACACTGAACGAAATTGATAAACTTTTTGAGTCTGGAAATTATTTTATGAAAGACCATGCTTTAAGGCGACGAGTTCCAAACTTAATGACAAAAGTCCTTTTTTTATGCAGAAAACTGCTGGCTTTCCATGTATTCCACGTTTTAATTAATTAGTTTAGTTTAATTTATTTGTTTGTTTATCTTATTGCAAAATAAAAATAACCTCTTAATGCTAATTAAATGTTTTTAATTTTATTATTTTAATTTAAGCTTGAATTTCCATTCACTATTTAAATAATGCTTAAAGTGACTTTAGTCTTATTATTTTAATTTATATGATTTATTTTGATATTTTATAGACTTTTATAGTCTAAAGTAAAGAGTTTTTTTTAAAAGTTAAAAATAAAATATAATTCAAGATATTTAAACATTTTTTTTAAGTTGAGATTTAGGAACTTAAATTACTACAAGACTACTTCTATCATTATCTTGGATTTTTTTCATCTGACTTGATATAGATTCGATTATTAAAATATTTATAGTTAACTTGAAATTTTGAAATGTAATAAAATAAAATATTTTGTTACAAAAAATACAAAATATCGTTTAAATAGAAATCTTTTTGATATTACTTTTAATTAAATGTTGAGTGCTTTTCGAATTCCAAATAAAAATATAAATTCTCAACTAAGAATTTCAAGCTAAAGCCAAGAATTTTTGGCTTATATTTAAGTGTAATACTTCTATACGGTGTATACACAAAATCTCTGTTTCTAAGTACATATATTTTTTGAAGTGTACGACTGGTAGTTATTGTTGTAGTTGGCTTATTGATGAAATGGAAATTTGTCAATTCTCGCCGCTGGCAGCTGAATCGAGGCATCTTCACATATTTGTGGTCTTGTGGCAGAAGCTGAGCGATTTTGCTTTTTATTTTGCGGCTTCTGCGACTTTCAGTTTTCGAATGCGAATGCGATTGGCCCAGAGCCAAGGTCGCAAATGAACAGTGGAGAAAGAATTGCTAAAGAAAGGGAAAAGCAGAGAGTGGAATGGGTAGGGGTAGGGAATGGGAAAGAGGATAGGGAAAAAGGACAAGGGGAAAAGAACCATGAAAAGTCTTTAAGATAAATGCAAACAGTTTCGCTTACAACTCAATCATCGAGTGTGTGGCACTTTTATCGAATGGGTTTTTTATTCCTGGTTATTTTGTTGTCTTTTTTATTTGTTGTTATCAAACGCTCGCCCGGCGGGAGAAGTACAAGAATAACCTTTTAATTAAACCGTGCAACGATTGTGGCGACAACGATAACAAAATCGTTTGACGCTCTGATCTCGTCGCTCTTCACGCGTGTCCGCAACCCGAAGACGCCTTTCCACAGTCCTCTAGCAGTGCTGGCATTTTAGCCTTTTATTTTTAGAATTTGTTGTAGATTTTTTAAGCAGTTGCTAGCAGAAAATATGATTTTATTTTATGCTGATTAATGTTTGTTATAAAATTTACTTTAAACAAAAAAGTTTTTGGACCAAATAAAATTTACTTTAATATAATATTAGAAATAAAAATTAAATGAAAATAATGTTTAAAAAAAAAACTGTTTGGTGTGTATATTACAATAAATAATTTTAAGAAATTTTAAATTTCTTCTTAATAAATATTAAATCATTTTTTGCCTAAAATATGAACACGAGCTGTGTTTTTAGCATTTTTCTATTTCTCTGTAATTTATAAAAATTTATATGCTTAAATCATATTGAAATTTTGTTTAAAAATAATTCACTTTTATTAAATATTAATAATTAATTTGACATCACAATTTCTTACATTTAAAAAATTTAAAAAAAAAGTGGTAAAGCTACGTATAAAAGTACATTTATTTTTTCTGTGAATTTTTTGGCTTACATAAATATTTTATCACAATTATTTTTTTTTTTTCATTTATTAATAATAATTTGCGTTACCTTTCTAAGGTGCATTTAGCCTTTTTTAAACAACTTGTTCACAGCACTACTCAAAACTGCTGTCAATTCTGGCCAAAGGCATCGCTATCATTGCACTCATATCCGACTTTGGCTATGCCACACTTTATCGCCGGTGTCTTCCGTCTTGCAGCGACCGATTGTCGCATGTAGCATGCGGTATGCAGTTGAAGCACTTGTCTCATTTTATATATATTTTTATCAATGAATGAACGAACGAAACCCTAACGCAACCCTAAAATCAAATCTCAAAACCAAAAGCAAAACTCGAAACTCGAAACTGCTCTCATGAATGAGACTTTAGCCTCGCATTTGGCAAGCGATTAGATTGCCTGCATTTTGTTACCCTGCAAAGGTGTTGTATGTGAGAGAAAGAGGGTATGCTCATTTTTAAACATTCTATTAGTTAGTTCCTTAACCAAGTTCGTTTATTGATGAAGTTTTTAAAATGTTAAACTTAAAGCAATTACAAAATTTTTTTTTTTTTTTTTCGTTTATTAAAAATCTTCTTGGCTAAAAGTCCCAGACTAAATGCCATTTATTTCAATTCTTCATTAGTAACATGAAAACAGGGTATTTCTCAGTTGAGTTGTAGCAGTTTGTGTGTGTGTGTGCTAGAATGTGGGAAAGGGTCAAGTACATTAGTTGCACAGCTGCGTTGGTTGCGTTTGTCAGCAGACTCTACCTGGCCGCAGATACGCGTATCTCTCAGATACAACTGTATCTGTATCTGTGGCAGTGCTGCGTGTAACTGTGTGCCTGTGTGTGTGTGTGTGGCTGGACACACGCTACACTTGCTCGCAGCAACTAACTGACTGACTGTCCCTCCTTCCCTTCTTTCCTCCTTCTTCTGTCCTTCCTTCCTATCAACATTAACATTTTTATGCGCCTACCACCAACAACGATTTGATTGTGATTTTTTTATTTTCTTTTTCCTTTATTTTTTTTGCGGAGTAAATTGGTCTGCAATTTGAACAATTTTGTTATTTGCTTTGAAATCGCACTCATTAAAAATACATAAAATGTCAATGAAGCTCATTTCTCAGTCAACAAGAAAGGTACCTAAAACAGTTAAGAGTTTGCCGAGTTTTTAGCTTAATAAAATTAATAAAAAAGTTGAGTGTTCCGCTCTTTAAACTTAAGTTTTGTTTAAAAAAATATATAAAATTATCGGGATTTTGAGACATAATTTAAGGGTATTTTGAAGTATTGCATAACTGCATATAAAACTTATTGTAAATTAATTTATTGTTTAAAAAAAAACATAAAATGAACTTTATTTGGGGTCCTTGTTTAATCAAGATATGATAGAAATATTTAGTAAATTTAGTATATTTTGAAACATGTTTGCAAAAATTTAAATTTAATTACATTTTTATATCTGTGAAGGATTAATGTATTGATTTTAAATTTAAAGTCTACTTAATCGCTTACATTTAATACATTTAGAATTTTTCCAGCAATTAATCTCAATTTATTCATAGAAATTTATCTGTAGTAGATTTCTGAGACAAAAATCTGATTTTTGTATTTTAAATTAAAAAAAAAAATAGCATAAAAAATAGTTTAAAATATTTTAAATATTATATTTAAATATCATTATTTTTTATTTAAAATAAATTGTACAAATAGCTTGAAACATTTAGAATTTTTCCAACAATTAATCTCAATTCATTCATAGAAATTTATCTGTAGTCATTTTCTAAAATGAAAGTATTTTTTTTATTTTAAATTAAAAAAAAATGGCAATAATAAAAGTTAAATATTGTAAATATTTTATATCATTATTTTTTATTTAAAATAAATAGTACAAATAATTTGCGTCTATTTAAGGAATCACCTAAGTTTAAAACTCAACAAATTTCTTAAAGCATTTTTTTCTTAAAGCAAGTTTTAGTTTCGTTTAATTATTTTATTTATCAATAAACTTACTTTAACCCATAAAACTCCGTCACGCTGTTAACTGAAACTTAATCCCTTTGTGACTTAAATACGAGACAAGTTAATACAACTTATTCACGGCTGCCCGTAATCAGTTTTAGCGGGTTTTTTGCAGCTACAAATTTCACGCCTTCACTTTTCGCACAATCAAAATCAATTACAACTTAGTTAAAAGACGCAGCAAAAATTGTTTAGCGTCGCATTTAATTAAAAAAATGTTAAACAAAATAAATAAGTGAAAAATGTTGGAAGATAAGAAAAGACTCAAGCAACGAACTGGCTCCAAATCGAGTAACTTAAGCCACAAACTTACGGCAAAAAAAAAGTTAAATGAAAAAAAAGTGAATTACAAGCGATCACAGCGGGTCACAATTGTATGTGGAGTGCCACGCCCCCAGGCGCCCGCTGTTTCTTGGCGCCTTCAATTAAGTAGCTCTATTTAAATCAGCGTGCACCAAAAAAAAAAAGAAACCACTCAGCACTTGGCACTACAGGGCACTACTTGGCTCAATCAACAACGGAAGCCATAAATGGCAGCTTGTTATTAACGCCGTCTAGCAGCAAATTAGCGGCCGCGTTTTGCTCTTTTTAGCCACTCTTTACTCCTCTCACTTTTTTCATATAGAAACCGCCAAAAATGCCGAGAAACCGCCAAAAATACTTACGATTTATTGCATTTGAATAAGCGAAAACCGTCACTAATTATAGTCCCTAAACAAAGACCGAAAGAACAGTGGAAGAAGATGGGTAAGAGGATGGGTTTTTTGGGCAGATTTGATGCGACTATCTCAATATTTGTTTTGCAAACTGCCAACTCTGTGGAAATTTCTATAATTTGCATGCAAATGTGGACCCTGTATGGCGCACTGCAAAGGGGTAAGCTAGGCTTGGGGACTGGTGAGTGGTTGGTTTGCTATAGAAAGTTTATATACTTCTCAGCAGCAGCAATGCTCAAGCTACCACTCGGGGACTATAAGAGCTACAGCTACTGCTATGGATCAGGCAACTATATTCTATATAGCTAGCATAGTTCTAAGGAGTCAAATTGGAATATTTCTGGGTATTTTTTTCAGTTCTTAAATCATAATTACATTTGCTTTGAATTTTTTAATGCTTTATGTATTCAAGCCAACTTTGTTTTGGATCGAACTACTATATCCTATAGTTAAAGTCCGTCGAGAGTCAGAGATTTTTGTGGCAAAGCTTTAATGTCTTATACAAACTCAAACATAAAGCATTTAATATGATTTTATATATGTACATGTATATTTTATATATATCTTGACTTCGGTTCGGATCAAACCTCATTTTTTGGTACCGATTTTTAGCCCGAAATTCTGTCTTACTCTGTTTAATAATTAGTAATTAGCTTATTGAAGTTTTAGTATAAATATCTTTAGTTGCCACAGGGTCTTACAGGTACTTACAGGGTCTTTTGGAGTCTGCCCACTCGACTGCTGCTTTGGCTACTAGTTTTTTGTTGCTACCTTTGTTAAGTTGGCTAAGTTGGCTGCCTATGTAAATCATGCAAGCGGCCAAAACCGCAAATTAGCCACACGTATGCGCTGCTACGAAGTGGCCACTGTACAGTGGACACACAGCGGACGGTGGACAGTGGGCACTGTCAGATACGAAGACTAAAAGACTCTGATTCTGCTGCGACTCTGTCCAATTCCCAGTTAAGTTTCTCGTTAACTGGCGAGTTGAGGACGCGGCTTCTTAATGTTTTTCAATAAATTTTCAGACACGATTCGCGCGTACCTTTGGCTAGGGGTAGGCTGGGTTACAGGCGAGGGGCGTGGCAAAAGGGGGCAAGGGGGCGAGCAAAAGGAATCCGGCAGCAGACGGCGTTAATAGAGCAAGTGTTGTTTTGCTCACTTTTGGCGTTAAGTGTTTCGCGCAGCAGCTCCAGGTGTATAGGCAGATGGGCAAAGGGGGTAAAGGGGCACTGGTGTGGAGTAGGGAAACGAAGGAGCCTCAGTTCGTAATCAAAAAGTAAATAAATGCCGGCAGTCAACGCTGCTTTCGCCTTGTTTGTTTTTTTTTCTCTCTGCGCGAAAGTCACATGCCACGCCCACTGCGCCCTATGCTGCGCCCGCCCTGCAGCTGGGCCTCCCAACTTCCCGAGCATAAATCAAGCCAGCAAATGAGTGTGGCTCAGTTTTCAACATTAACTTTTGCTGTCTGCAGTCGAGCTTCCCTTGTAATTATGTGTGAATTTTGGCACAACCAACGATGCCCCCTAACCCCCTTCAGCCCTACCCTTTGCCCTGCTCCAGCCACACTACACCGCCCAAATTGCCACTTTAGCGGGCGTGTGCATGCAAATGACTGCGAGCAGCTTCGAAACGGGTTTTTGAAATTTAACTTTAACTGCCAGAGCTGCAAGCAACGAATATTCATATTCATAACCAATTGAGTGCAGACACGAATAAATGAATGAATGAATGAAAAAAGTGCGTGAGTTGAAAGTAGCTTAGTTTTTGTTGCGTCTTCGTAGTCAATGGGTTTTATGAGGTTTTGTGCGCTGCCTAAAAGTATGCTGTGGAAATTTTTTATATTTCAAGCTGGCGCCAGCTAGCGGTAAGTGCTTGTACTAATGAATGAGGGCGTTCCGTAAAGTATGCTCTGTTTTAATGGAATCATTAAAGATCATTAAAGCTTAACAGACTGATTTATTTCATATAATCTTATTTAAGATTCATGTGAATCTGATTAATTTTGTTAAGCGTAATAAAATGACAACAAATTTGTTGGAAAAAAAATGTTTAAATAAGCAAAACTAATCGAAAACTCCACTATGCTGACTCGAGAGGAGGATTACTAACGAGTGGCACCAAAATATTTGAAATTATTGAAATCAACAGCCAAAATTTGTATGCACTCCAAATTTCCAATGCACTCCAATTATGATTACTATCGATTCGAGCAGTTGTCTATAGTGTTTACAAAGAAATGACTGTTTAGGATATATCTGCAATCTGTTAAAAATTCTGTTTACTGGCCTTACAGCTGGAAAGTATAAGCTCACAGTTGAATTATCAGGCGAACATATTCTCTAAAATTAGAAACTTAAGTGTAAGAGGCAAGAACCCTAGTGTTATTACCGTGCCCCCTTTGCAGTCACGATCAACAAATAAAAAAGAAGTTAAAGTTTTCGCTTAAAGTGTTTAAAAAAGTTTTAATTTATTTCGCTTACTTGACTAAAGTGAAACAAAGTACAAAACGAAAAATACAAAAAAAAAATACAAATACTTTGTGTGTGTGTGTGATAGAAGAAGAAGGGGAAGAAGAGAATCCTAGTGTCGCTTGGTGCTGTATAGAAAGAGGGAGAATGTGGGACAGTGAGGAGAGGGACTCCTCTAGCCCTGATGATGATGATGCCACCAGCCCGACTGTCGTGCATTCACGTAGCTCTTGAGCCCTTCCCTCTGGGGGGCAGTCTGGTGGTTGGGGAAGAGGTGCGGTCCACTGGTCTCGTAGTTGATGCCGTTGTGCTGATTAAAGACGTACGCCTTGGGCGTGTGGGCGTCGAGACCCGAGGAAACCGACGAAACCGAAGACACCGATGCGGCGGGTAGATAGGTGCGCGGAGGTGATGGAGATGGCGCCCAGTTGGTGGTCAGCTGAGGTTTCTGTGCCGGCAGCACAGTGGGACGGTACGAGGGCTGCTTATAAATGGGCGTGGCTGGTTGTTTGGGCAGAGCAACCGAATTCGAAGGACCATAAACATTATTGCGCAGATCACAAACTGTGTTCTCGATGAGTGCGCCGAGGGGCGCTGTGTAGATGCGGAAATTGACATCACTATAATCGAGATCGGAGAGCAGAAAGACGGGCATACGATCAGAGAGAACCCAAACATTTTTATTCTCATCGATCTTGACGTCGGCGGGGAAAACCAAACCGACATCATCACGATCTACAATGCCATGGAATTGCGGTGTGTACGGCATCGAAGAGTGCCAACAACCCACCGCATTCTGATCAATCAAATTGAACAGCTCCACGCCATCATCACTCATCACACGGGCCGTGGTATGAGCATTTCCACCGCGCTCATCGAGCACCATAAACTCATGATAACTGTCCTCGGTGCGGCTCTCGTCGCGCAGAATTCGCG
Organism: Drosophila acutilabella; assembly: GCA_035046005.1. NCBI lineage: Eukaryota > Metazoa > Arthropoda > Insecta > Diptera > Drosophilidae > Drosophila > Drosophila acutilabella. Next base: position 3,330,800 of record JAWNOK010000020.1, read on the forward strand.
TAGACACCGCAAACTGACGGTGACTGGCCAGCGGACTGAAGTAGAGCGTACGGTAACCATCGGATCGTATCGGAGATAGGGAAATACCAAAAATTCCCTCCTCACCCCACTGGAAATTCAAACCGGCAATGTTGTAATCACCCCTCAGAGGATCCGGGAAGAAATAGGAGTGAGCCGAGAAGCGCCACGATTTGTTCTGCTCCCACGAGTAGGCAATCAGTCCATAACCCAATTCATCCGAGAAATAGGCGTAGGCATCGTCACAGGTCTTACCAATATCGACTGCAATGTTGGCTATAAAGGTATTTGGATTCGTGTCCTCGGCCCTCAGTTCGTAGCGACGGATACGTGTATTTGTGGTCAGATCGAACACATTCACCGCATAGGGACAGGGATTGGTTGTTGTATTGCCAATGCCCACGGTACCGGTGTCCAAGACCCAGAGACGACCGCATTCATCGACCTTAATGCGGTACGCGGTTGTAATGCTGTTCGCACAGTCTCCGGCCGTATTGCTGCGCCAGTCCGGGTAAGGGATTAGCTCCGGGGAGCCCGTCAGACTGTGATCCATGTTGATGTAGGTCAGTGTGGCGGGTATGCCTGCAAGCAGAGACAGGAAAGAACGTGTACAAATTTGTTAAAGCCTAGGAGTGGAATAAATGAAGGCATCAGAGGTGTGGAAACAAACGGTTAAGAAAGGTAAAGTGTGTGGGGCTAAAAAGGTGCCGCATATATTGTGTATGTCTATTAGATAGACAGGAATGAACATGCACAATTTTGTTCAAAGCAGAAGAAAGAGGAGTCAAGTCAAGGAAAGAGACAGTTTTTTAAGTCATCATTAGCACTGTCTCCCTCTATCTCTGCCTCTATCTCTGTCTCTAACCATCTCTCTCTCTCTCTCTCCCATTGTCTTTCTCTGTCTCTCTGTATCTCTCTAGCTCTGCCTCCACCTCACCCTCTACCTCTACCTCTACCTCTACATCTACCTCTACCTGTATCTTTCTATCTCAGTGTCTCTTTCCCTCTCTCTCTCGCTCTCTCTCTCTCTCTCTCCTTCTCTCTCTCTCTCTCTTTTTCTCTGCCTCCCTCTGCCTCTCCCTCTCTCTCTCCCTCTCTGCCTCCATCTCTTGCCCCAACTTCAAACAACTTCCGATGTCATTAGCCAGCATTTCTCGTCGAGCAACGACATCCACATCATTCACATTATCTTCATTATCATGATCGCCATCTTCATTATGCACATTATTATGTACGTCATCATCATCATCATCGTTGGAGTCATGGAATCACTTTGATATCATTTCCGCTCCAGTTGACGCGACGTCGAACCAGTTTTAGCATTGCGGGCGGACACTTGCACTTGCCGCTGTCGCTGACGCTGCCGCTTGTCGTGTCTTGGCCAATTCACTTAAGTGGTCTCTTCCCCAGCTACAACCCCTACCTCTACCCCTCCCCTTACTCCTTCTGCTGCCCACATGTTGGCTAAATCAACAGTTACTGCGACTTTTATTGCACATTAGAGCCAAATTAGCTTTGACAAATGTTTATAGTTCTTGCATTACTAACGTAATTTTCTATCGTAAAACATGGCAACTCTGTAACTTATTGCAGTCAGTGTGACTCAGAAAAAGGGGCCAAAAGTGACGATCTAAATAACTGCAGTTAATCAATTTAGCTAAAACTCGTAGCTCAAGTTGAGTTCACATTGTCTTCTAATGAGCTCATGACAAGTGTCTACCGTAATTTCTATTCAATTTCATTACAAACGGATCATTAACTCGGCAGTTATTGCGTATCTATTATGAAGTTTGTAGATAGATAGCTGTGTAATACTACTATATACTATATATTACAAGTAAAAAAGGCAAACGACTGTAACCTTCCTATCCTGAGTCTTTCCTGTGTCTTGTAATTTTCTCTACAGAGCTTGGACTAGTCTTTAGGACTAGTTTGGTAGCTCTAGTTCTTAAAGGAAAAGACCAGGGAATGGGTTCTTAAGTTAGTCTTCAAAACTGACAGATTTGTGGGAACTCCGAAGAGTCCAACGAGGAGTGTGCTATAACTAACCTTAGTACTTTAATTTTTTACAAATATTTTATAGCTCGATAGCTGGAAAAATTATTTCTCCTACAATACAGTAATTTAGAATTATTTGTCTATTTAGATAATATTTATTACTGCTTTTGTGTTGTGTTTAGTTTAGAAAAAATTCAGGAATTTTGAGAAATTTAAGAATGTTAGGCCAACATTTTTATTAGAAGTTTTATTTTTAAATACTTTCTAAATTGGGTCATGCCTCCTGAGACTTGAGTAAGAAATGCATCTCGATTTGTTTTATTATTGACTTTTAGTGAGAATAATTTTACCTGTGCGTTTTATTTACAAAAGCAGTCATCAATGAATAAATTACATAAATTCTATTAATTTATAAAATATACTATTTTAATAAAATGTAAAAAATAAAAGTAAAGAAATAAATATAAATGAAATAAACTCTTTTCTCTGCACAAATCCTATCCCCTAACTTCTTATTTACCCACTGAACAGACGTACATTCAACCCACTCTTTTAATTGCTCTACTTAATCCATTGAATGCGCTACAATTTCAATCAAATTCGGTAAACATTTCCCAACACCAAGTGTAAATTTTCGTATGATTTGTCAAGCTGTCAACTGTTTGAATATCTTGATCACAAAAATCAGCTGTTCAAATGTCGGAATGCACAAATAGCTACATCCTCTGGTGTTATACGGTAGATATATCCTGACTTGTCAGCTGACTGAGCACAAATTTAATAACTGCAATCTAAAGTGGATATCAGTTTTAAAGTATTTTTGGTTGTATGTCAGTTTTGTTCGCGGTCCATTAAAATTTCCTGTTGACTTGATTATTGTCGCAGCTGCCAAAACTTTTGTATTGGCTGTTCCGACATTTTCCAAACTCGTTTCAAATATAAAAAAAAAAAAAAAATAAATATATATAAACACACCATTACTCGACGCATTTGCAAATTGCAAATGAGCTATGAATTTATCATAATACCAGCTACCAGCTACCAGTTGGCGCACAAGTCAAACAAAAAGGCTAAAATGGCTGGAAAAAAAAGCAGCTGAAAGAGCTGAAAGCTCTGAATTGGTTTCATTTATAAACCGTTTGCTATTAATTTGTAATTCAATCAATTTACTCCTCAAAGCGCAATTGCAATTGCAAATGATTTGTTTTTTGAGTTTTGTGTTTTTTGTTTTATTTCTTTAAATTTTAAGTAATGTGAGAACTTGAGTTTTATTGAATACACTTTGCAAAGTTATTGTAATATTTGAAGTATTCATTTGAATTGAAAAACTCTTTCATTTCAAGTGGTTTACATTGATTAATTGTGCTCATTATGAGCTCAATAACTGTCAACTTGTGTTCGGCATTTTTGTGATTTCATTTATCATATTTTTTGTTATTATAAAACTGTTCAGATTTACCTTTGATTAAGCTAATTGATTTGCTGTTTTTTGTTGTACATATTTTTTTTATTATTTACTTTACTCTTGTGGTTATTATTTGTTTTGTGACTTTCGCCTTCTCTTTGAAATAGCCATTGAAGCGTGAGTTTTAGACCTGAATTTACTTCTTTTTATACTACCCTTTATGCTCTTTACCCTCTACCACTACCTTTAGTTTGGTTTGGACGACCTTCTTGGCCCAGCAGACATTGGCATTCCAAATTTGTATCCATTGTTGGCATTCCTAACATAAGCACAAAATACATTTCAAGGCAAGTGATGCTGGAAAGTTTAATTTTGGGATTACGGTAACCAATTGACAACTGATTTCAGATAATGTCGGATTAAGCCGAATTATAATGCACTTTTTTGGAGTGGCAAAGAAATACTAGTAGGGAAAACTGTGGTGGAAATGAATCAAATGAAATTTATTAAATTTTAAATAAATTGTACTAAGTAAATGCTCATAGAATACTAAAATAATACCCAAAAAATACTGAATTAATACCAGAATAATACCAAAAAATACTAAATTAATACCAAAAATAATACCAAAATAATACTAAAATAGAACCAAATTATTAAAGAATATTTAAATACTTTTTCATTTATTATTCCAAACAAATGAAGTGACTCACTTTAAAACCAAAAAAAAATTAAATTAAAAATACCTAATAACCTGTCAAATAAATCCCAGATTTATTAAGGATATGTAAAATAATTGCATACACGCTTCGTTTAAATATTTTAAATACTTCTCCAATAAAATAATTTCAAATAAAATGTCTGCCTAATTAAGGAAATGCAAAATTTATTTACTTTTTTTACCTGTATTACATATACTTTCATCTTTAATAATCAATTCCCAAAATAATTTGCATATGCATTGTTATTCCTTGGCCAATTGACAGAATAATAAATTGAAATTATTTAATTTATTCGACAGAAAAAAAAAAAACTCGAACTCATTGCACTCAAAATTCAACTCTCACTTTGAAATCAACTCGCAATGCTAATTGTTAAATATATAAATTTATGTGCTTATTATCTGTATAAAATTAAAATTAATTTGTTTTTTTTTTGTGCTGTAGTTTTTTGTTATTTTTAAAAATCATTTTTTACTTCATTTTCAATTGTAACGGTAATGCTATAGTCAAGGTTCTGAAGAAGCCTTCACAATTGGCATTTGCTAGTATTTATTAATTAATGCGTTTAATTATTCAATGCCGCATCAACGATTTCTGTTAATTTAATCATGTTCAAACCTTTGAAGTTTATTAAAAAGAATTTGAGTTTGTGGAGTGATTGAAAATGTAATATTTAAATTTAACCAAAAACTACATTAAATTTGTCTGAAAACACCTTCAAAAAAATATTATAAATATTGGAAAACTGGTCAGAAAGCTCATAAAATTTTGTTACTTTTGCCAATTTTAAAGTATTTGAATTTATTTAAATTTAACTTAATTTAATCTTTCTACTATCAATATGAATTTAACAGGGATTCTGTATGCACTATTTCTTTACATACAGCAAAAAAATACAGTATTTAAGCTCAAATATGTCGGCTATAAGGCTTCTCATAATTGTGTTAATTTCTAAGTAATATTGGTACCCCAAGAAAAAGACTTAAAAAACATATTTGACAGCTCAAAACCGTATAAATGTCTGCAGCCAAACTAACAATATTTTAAAGAATGCATAAACTGTTGAGTTGAAAATAATCAGTTTTTATCTGAATAAATTTAAGCAGAAAAACAGTTCAATACCTAATGAGATTCACAAGTAGAAAAAAAGTGCTTTTTGTAAGACACTAAGCATTAGGCAGCTACAAATTGTTAAATTCCATTTAGCAAAAAGTAGACCATTTTAATAAATTCCAAAACAGTTGGCAAAAAGTGTCTTAACTAAAACTGGAGTAGAAAAACAGTTGAAATATGAATAAACTTAAAAAAGGCAGCTAAACTTTGTATGGAGTGAAAAGAAGTAAAGTTTTAATGAACCAAATAAAATAAAAAAATGTGGTAAAATTTTGTGTATATAAAAAAATTTAAATATAAAAGTGTAGCAGCAAAAGTGAAGGATTTTAAATAAAATTTGCTTGTTTAAAAAAAAATCTACGGAAAAAATTGCAAATTTTCATAGGAAATTCCCAAGCATAGAATTTCCCAAGACCACAACACCACAAGAGCACAAGATCAAGTTTCCTTAAAGCTACAAATTGCAGATGTAAAACATGTCAATTAATTCTGTCAATCAACACAAATTTGTGTAGATTTGCAGCTGAGATCGAAATGTTTCACACTTTTGAGTGTTTTGTGTGTGTGTGTGTGTGTGTAATCGAAGTGTGCGATTGATTTTGACTAATGATGACCAAAATCGGGGGGGGCCTTAAAGTGACGTTTTTGGGTTATCGTCTTACCATCTCGCCAGCGTGGAACGGTGACAAAGAGACGATTGCCAAAGTGCTCAATGCCCACGGGGAGGGCGTTCTGGGGTATGTAATCGCCGGTGGCAATGGCCTGCTCCTTAATCCGTTGATTGGGAAAGGCAAAGTCCAGTTGGTTCCAGCTGTAGCGCTCCTGCAGCTTATAAGCGGCCTGTGAGCAGCCGATCAGCAATAAAATTGGCAACAGGATGTGCTGCATTCTTGTCTGGGCGCACATGGCGTATGAGCAACCGCTGAACGTTTTCTGTTGGTTAACACAAACACTGGGCACAAAAAAAAATTTATACTCAATTTTATCCTTTGAGTTTGGAGTGTTTTATTTTTACTGTATTTATTTTTTATTTTTTAATTTATGTTTTTTGTGTGTTTTATTTTTTTGTATTGTTTGCAAGGATAAGTCAGCTCTCGAGCGGCTGCCGCGTTTGTGACTGTTGCCCTTAATTTGGCGACCACGTTTTATATAAACTTATTTGCGCAGTCGCAGTCGCTGTCGCTGTTGCCGCTGGCAGCGCTGCCAACAACACCAAGAGCCGAAGGCGCACGCGTTCACGCTAGTGACTCTTCGGCAAACGGCTTCGGTTTTTTTTTTCCTCTCTTTGGTTTTTTTTTTTGTGCGGTGGCTTCGCTGGTTTTTCAGTTGTCTTTCTTTCTGCGATTTGATTTGATTTTCACGCATGTTTAGATCTCCGCCCGGTCCCCACTGTACCGCTGCTGCTGCCTGTCGGCGGCCACTGTGCCCACTGTAATTGCAGTTCCGTTTAATGAATTCGCCTTTTAATCAATCGCGAAAACGTAACCAGCAAATAAATGTAGAACGTTGCATTTGAGGTGCACGACACTTAGGTGCCTAATTTATTATTTTGGATATTTAAATTTAAGAAAAAAAAAAAAAAAATTACTGCCACGTCCATTGCCTCACCATCTCAGTCACTCTCCATCGAGACATCAATATTCCACACTGAGGGGAACTGGGTTTAAGAGCTCTAAGCTGATCTTCATATATCAAAAAATTTGGAGATTTCTTTTCTCCGACACTTCAAATTTCGCACAAACCTATAAGCCCTTTGCCCCTTTTCGCAACTAGGCTAAAGAGCGCCCAGTAATCCAAAATCCAAAACCCAAAAGCCAAAAAAAAAAAAAAAAAAAACGCCACCCGTGACCTAACTGATCACGGCCCCTCGCCGACGCCTTTCGCTGCGTTTATTAATTGGCCTCAAAAAAATCGCCTTTTGGTTTTGGCGTTTTGTTTTTGAGACCCTGTAATTGCAGAGCACGGTGCAAGGTCTGCAAGTTGTAGTAAAATGCGTAGAGAGCGTGGAATTTGGGGACCTTAGCCACTAAAAGCACCAAATTTGATGCCTAAAAAATTTATCTATAAACTTTTGGTTGCGCCTCCACAAGCCACACAAAGAAATACTGAAATATTTCAATCAAACTTAAACAATCAATCATTTAATATGTCTACTTTATTATATAGCTTGTATAGAAAAAATAAACCGATATACTATAAATTATGGAAAACTTTTGAAAAATCTCATAAAATTTTGCTTAAATTCTTATTTATGATTGGAGGATCCGCATAGCTACAGGGTCTTTTTACGTCGGTTGGCAGCTCTGCAGACTTTCCCACTAGTTTTAATTCCGATTTCTTGGCTATGACTTTGATGATTCATCGCCGAGGGTCAAATAGCGCGTAGTTTCCGCCTAAGGTGCACATGGAATACTCTAACTCAAGGGTACAACTAAAATTCAAAAGAGTTGGCTAAATTAGGGGAAGTTCAAGTAATTTTGCACTAAGTTAAACAATATAAATTTTTATTTTTTATTTAAAGACTTCAGTTAGGTTGAAAGATGATTCTCTCAGTGTTCAATGTTCACTTAGTTTTTTCGCACTCCCTTAAATTATTTTTAAGTTATTTAAAAGAAACTTCACTTTAATTTAATGAAATCATTTAATTTCTAAATAAGAGTTTAAATATGTTTTTTAGCTCAAATTTATTTGCTTTTATACGGCCAATTAAATGAATGAATTCTAACAATTCCTCATTCACTTGATTTGATTTTATTTTTTGTTTACTTACCACATTTTTTGCATTTCAAGTTTTGTCATTTGTGTCTAACTGCCGTATTTTTGCACCTCATTTGGTTTTGCATAAACAAGTTTCGCAATTTTTACAACTCATTTGAGGCATTTTGTAAGGCGTTTTCAACTGGTTTTTCTGTGCATCGACGGAACTTTCGTGCCCCAAAGCCCCTTCTAAAACACATTCTGGGAAATGTCTATTCAAATCTTACTTTGAGAAATTTTAAATAAATGAAGCAAGCAACCAAAGTGATTCCATATGTTAAAAATATATAGAAAAATAACTTTAAATAATTTATCATTGGAAAATGCATTATGGTTTTTAATTATAAAAGTTACATGTTCAACTCCATTTTGATAGTTTAACTGAAAACTAATCATTAATTAGAGGAAGGTTCCACCTTTAAAGGAAGAAAAAATTGCACTCATACAGTACTTAAAGTTCTTTGACTAATTAAAAAATATATAATAATGATAATAATCAAAAAAATAATAATGAAAGAAATGGAAAAATATTGAAATTGAAATTAAAAAATAAATAAATATATAAATATATTTATATAAAATATATTTAATCTTGAAATTTAATAGAAATAAAATAATGCAAATTTCTAAATTATTTAAAATATGAATATGTTTTAATAAGAATAAATGCATAATATAAAATTATGCTAGTGCTTAAAGTTTAATTAAAACATTTAATTAAACGTAATATTCTAAATATTTTATATAACATTTCTAAATAATTTTTGTAATTAAACAATTTATGCTTAATTTAAAAAAATATTTTGTTCAGTATTTTATAGAAATAAAATAAAAAAATTGTACGCATTTTTTAAATATTATCATTAAATAAATTCTTAACTGCTACTAAATACAATTCTTAATTGAAATAAACTATATATTCCTAAACAACTAGTCCCATTTTAGAAATATTCAAAAAATAGTGTATACATTTTTCGCTATTTATGCTATGAATCTTGCGCATATCATTCACTTATTTGTACGATTGGCAAAATAATAATAATAATAATAAAAAAAAAGAATTGAAATTGTAATTGGTTTTTTGGGCAAATGAATTTTGATTGTGAACCGGAGCTGCCGTGGCTGTGGTTGCTGTGCTCTGTAGGGTTGTCTATCAAGCGATCAAGAGATCAGGTGTTGGTGGTGCAGGGAGTAACCGTGTGTTTGGCTTAGTCAGCGGTGCGGAAAGTGATTTCAAGATAATGCCAAAATTGATCTCATGATAAACATTTTTCATCTTTTAAACAAGGCTAGAAAGTGGTTTTCGATGATTTCAAGATCGATTCGAGTTGGGAAATGCATTCGTTATCGTATTGATCTTTAATAATTTCTGCACTGTTGGACAATCTATTTAGGCCTTGATATTGGCCACGTTGAGCTGCAACAACATTAAGCAGAGTGTTTAAAAATGCCGCCAAAATGGCAATTGAGGCCGATTATTTTTGATTTTTTTAGTTTTTTGTGAATTAACGCATTTTTGCATGCGATTTGCGAACATGCCGCGAATGCTGAATGCAACATGTGGCATGTGGCATGTGGCATGCGGCATAAGCCAGACATGTGTTGCCATTTCTTATGTTAATTACCTCATAAATAATAAACAAGCAACAAAAATATGCTGACCAAACGTCTGAGAGAGCGGCACACACTCAAATTTTATGCTCGCGAGTCACAAACACATTTGAAATTCGTTTTTAGGTGTAATTAATACGTACAGTGCTCGACAGTCAAAACAAGCTAAAGACTGTAAGTCTTTTGGGTTCTTTGGGAAAAGTGATCAGCCGCGAACGTCACGAGTTTTGAATGTTTTTAAGAAAACCTCAAACGTCTCAATAAATTAACAGTGTAAGTCGTTTAAGCTTATTAAGATACTAACAAGTATGCGTACATTTGTTAAAACAACAAAAATATTTTTTAAAAATTTTATAAACTAACGAAGTGAGTTGTGTAAGCCAAGCGATCGTTGAATTACAAGAATTAAAAATCGCACTGATTTTTAAAAATTATTTTTAATTAATAAGACATTTTTATACCCGTTAGGCATAGGATAAATGGGTATATGGTTAAGTTTTGTGTAGAAGAGACAACTTTAAGCCCCAAGTTCTGAACGGGTATAAGAAATTCGGCCGCTCAAAGCTTAAGCCATTTTCCCCGAAAGTCCATTGCCTTAAAAAAAAGGTGCTCCTCTTTTGGACTGCACATCGATACCCAATTTGTTTTTACCAAGAAATCGATCTCTTTGGACTGCTCAGCTTTTCCCCCACGGCCAAACGTAACGTGGATTAAATTTACAGATTTTCACAGCTTAAATTGGGCTTCAAAAGATCCGACAGTGAAGCCTAATCCAATGGAATTTTAGTGGAGTAGGAGTTGACTGTAAATTTATGACAGAAATGTGGCATTACCTTATTTAATTGGTTATTTTAGAACATGATTCGCATTGCCAATGTGCATTTAATTAATTAATTTTTATATTTTTACAATCAATTTCAACATTTGTTTTGAGTGTTTCTTACAATTTGTGGGTTTTTAAAGTATTTTTTTGTAGCGTAAGAAAACCAAGACACACACACGCACACACACACACTCATACCAGCACACGTAATTAATTACCTATGTAATGACAGGTGGTCAGTAGCTACAACAACAATATGCACAAGCGTAACAACAACATAAGCTAGTGTAGCAGTCTCCACGCGAGTAAGCACGACTCTGACTAACCCTGTAAGTAGTTTAAGTTTCGCTGTACTAGGCTGGCATCACTAAAACTAATCAAAACCACAACATAAAAGGCGTTTTTGACTACTTGGCACAATGTCAATTTTAACACAACCAAGCACACCTTCTGCAGTATAAAAGTACAGGGTCTACAAGCAACCACAGCACGGAATCAACGGTGCAACAACGTGGAATAAGTCGCCACCAAACATAATAAAGAGCAGCAATAGATGATGGTGGGTCAGTTGTGGTTGGCTAACGAGTGTGGTTCAGCAAGTGCGTATGTAATTGCCTAGGAAAGATCGTCAAGCACACAGTTAGGTAGACAGAGAGAGGGGGAGGAAGAGGGAGGAAAAGAGAGCGGTAGTTTTACCGCCAGACGATGATCAAGTGAGATAGTATTGAATGCACTTTGGTTGCATTTATGTATAATTTATGATTTTCGCTCCAACGCTTGTCCAACCACACACACTTAAGCTTCTCCATTGGCTGCTTGTGGTCCAACTTTACTTGCTCCCCTCGCTGCAACGCTACGTCTAACTGTCCATCTCGTTCGCATAACACTAAGTCAAAATCGGCTACAAAAAAAAACTAACGAAACAATTTTAACAAACTTTTTTCCACCTAATTGAAACAAGTTTTGTCGCCTTGTTTTATTTATTTTTTTTTTCAACAGCATAAAATAAAAAATGTTTATCAATTGCTTAAATGCAATTGCTTAAAGTCTTTAGCTACTACCGATCCTTTGAGACTTGGGCTAGTCCAAATTAATCCAATTTTCAGTCTTCCGATCTTCGACTTCATTTGCATATCAAGCCATAAACTGTGAACAAGGAAACTGACTGAGTGTTGTTGACTGGCACAACGAATAGCAAATGTTCTTTCAATTTTATTGATTTGCATACTTAGTTATAGTTTTTATACCATAATTTCAATTATTTTTCATTATACAGTTCTGATTTTAGTTCTTAAGCGTAAAATATTCTGAAAATAATTAGTTAAAGACGTTACAAAAAGCATAAAAAATTTGTGCTGTATCTTAGAAATTTACTTTACTTTAGGACAATTAAGTTCCGAAATTTTGTTATTATTAATTTAATTTTTTCAGAATTTTTTTTTTTATTTAAAACACTTTTGTGGTACACTTTGGAGAACAGACTGGGCTCTGACGGCACTGTTCGTCGTATTTTAAACCAATTTGGCTACTATTTAATACTGTTCTTCAGACAAATGTTCTTCAATCAAAAAACTATATTTTATTAACAAAACAACTAACCAAATTATCATCGTAATTTGTATTTTAAAGGATCAGCTTTTAGGCTTTTTAGTTAAGGAACCAATAAATCGTTTCCAATTCTGTTGGTTAATTTTTTTTCAAAGTAAAAACAAGTCTTATAAATGTTATTATTTAAAATATAAATAGAATGTTATGTATAGAACAGATTTGTCTAACATTTTAATTATAATGTATTCAAAACACTATAATCATGAATATTTCATTTATGCAAGTAAAGTTTCCATAGTATCACATTCTCCTCTTTCTGAAAAAAAGGAATTGTTATAAAAGTGCAATTTAACTATGTTTAATAATTCTGCATAAAAACATACCTTTTTTTTCCTAAACAATATAAATATTTATTCTATACTTACCTTTATAAAATATGTATCAATACCCAACTAGTTAAATTTCTATACCCAATTGCCGGAACAACCTTAAGTCTCACGTCATAAAGAAACTTCAGAAAGAGTAGTGCATACCAGCTAAAAAAAAGATAAAACCTTAGCTCAATTATGTTTTAAATATGCCATTAAACACAATACCCTGTAAAACCACAGATGGGTAGAGTATAAAAATGCACTCAATTCGAGTTTTACGAGATTTCTCAGTTTCAGTTTCTGTTTTGATTTTGATTTGAGTTTCAGCTTCAGCTTTTCAGCATCAGCTTTTCAGCTTCAGCTTCAGTTTTAGTTTCATTTTTGGTTTCAGTTTCGGTTTCGGTTTTTTGATAGATGTTTATTTTGGTTTTGCTGGTGGCTAATTATCTACTTATAACTGTAAATGGCGCCATTCACATTTTCCGCATCCATTATTCGCTTTAAGCTGTAACTCGAACCTGTTGCACCACCTCTTAAAGCCGCCCATACCCTCCCCTATTCCCTCCCCTCTCCAAATCTTTGTATTTCTGGCTTTTTTTCTACGAGCTGTCGCTTTTTTTGGCTGCAGTTCCCGCTTCAAGTTCAATGTCATTGTCCGTGACATGCATGCGGCACCTGTACATGTTGTGTGTGAGTTCGTGTGTAAGCAGGTGTGTACGGGTGTGTGCGTGTGTGTACTTGTTATCTTTAGCTAGTTTTTTTACTTCTTTGATTTATTTGTTTGTTTAGCGGTTTTGTTGTTTTTTGGCTATTGCCAGTCTGCCACAACTCTGGCAACATTGTTGCCTTGTCGCGTTTGTTATGCTGTTGTCTCTTGTCGGCTTAGATTTCCTGTTGCGATGCAAATGCTAATGAACGTGAATTAGACGTAAACAGTCTAAAGTAACCTGGCTGACAAAGACCCTGTAATCCAATAAACTTGAAAGTTATGCACAGTTTCATTTTTAAGTGACACAAATTTGTTTTCAGCTATAACTTTTGAGTTTCTAAAGCGATTGTGTTGATCTCTTTGAAAACAATTAACAAATTAAGTTTGCTTATCGAGTGTATGCAGATAAAAGTGAGTTTAAGCTTTTAAGACAGACAGACGCGCTTTTTAGCTGTTAATGGGCCACTTTTGATTACTTTACCCCCTATAGCTTCTGAGTCTGTTGATTCCACTGTAATGAGCGGACACTTTAAATACTCATTGCACTTCTGCTGCATAAGCACTGTCAATCATTTGACTAACTAGCTAACCAGCCAGCTGGATAACTGGCTAACTGGCTAACTGGCTAAAATGGCTAAATGGCTGAATGGCTAAATGGCTAACAACATTTGGCCAACAGCAGCAATTGCTTCAGACAGTCATAGACACATATATTTTTTTGTGGCAATCTCTCGCTTCGCTTGTTGTGTCAGCTCAAACTTGTCTTCGATTTAAGATGAGGTGGAAATTGATTGCATTAATACCGCCACACAGCCGCCTCTATTTGCACCATCACCGCCAGTTCCAACGCCAACACAATCACATCCAATATATGAAAACCTGCCACTGACACCGTCATCATCATCATCATCGTCATCGTCATCATAACCAACAATAACCGAGCGACAATATGACTCTAAAAAGCTTAGCACAACAGCTCAATTATCTAAATCATTTGCTCAACGCATACACTTGACAGTCTCAAATGCACTCGCCTACACTGCAAGAAAAAGTCAAGTACTGGGGGGGGGTAGGTGACAGAGATAAAGGAGAGACAAAGAAACAAATCTGCCCATTTTCCTACCTCGTTCCTTCAGTATACTTTTTTTTGAAATTCTCGCCTTTTTCTCGCTGTGTACACATTCTTTGAAACCGTTTTTAGTTGAGTATTTGCAAATCATTCAGTCAAAAGCCAAAGCTATTTCTTAAATACATTTTTGTCTCCGTACTCAGAACAAAGAGGCAAACAGAGGGAAATATAATTTTTGGCCGACAACTGAAACTAAGTGGATTTCTTTGATACCGTTCCGATCAGATAAAAAAACACTCGACAGGTATTTAAGCTGGTATTTTGTGCTAACCTGGAATTTATCTGAATATTAGTGTTATAGTCTGAGTGTTATCTTGTGTAGATAAGTTAGATAATGTTGTAAGTTTACTGCGATTATTGTCTGCCTGTCTTAGGCTGTAAATTTTACTAGTTGGAATGATTAGAAAGCACTTGAAGAGAGCAAAATATTTTAAATTAAAAAAAAATATTAATAAATGTAATTATTTAAACATTGGTTTGATACAAACAATGTTAATTTTTGTACCACTTTGAAATATAAAATGTATTTATGTTAAAATAATTTATTTTCGAGTGGATTTCAGATAACTTCCTACTTGTCCATTCAAATTTAGATGTTATGGTAGCAAAAGCTGAATGAAAGGTATTTCTTAAAATCATGATTTCATAGCACTAACATACACTTAATTGAAGTCCTAAGGTGTGAGACCAAAAAAATATTTTTTTAGAATTTTTAAAGTCTCTAGTTATTTTAATTGTACATTTCTTCCATCAGCAATGCAGTTTTTAAGTCGCTTTATGCTTTTAAATTAAAACCCGTTAAACTTTGTAAATTTTTAGATTTTACTAGGTATTTCAAAGTCTTTCATACCCCCACACTATGCACAAATTAGCTGTGATTGTTTATCTACACGACTGCTCAAGTCACTAAATTAGTTATGTTTGATTCTTCAGTTAGTGTATTAACAGATCGTGTTAGTTTTATTGTCAACAATTGTTTATTTTAATAAATAGCAAAAAAAAGAAGCGTTTGTTAAATTTATTATAATTTAGTTAAGTTTACCACCACCAGGGTCGCGGTGGTCTTGTGTGATCATTGACATCGATATAGTCGAGGGCAATGGCTCCACTGGGCTGCACTGGTTCATCCGATCCCGAGTCACTTTCATCAATCTCCTCGGCCAATTCAATGGCTTCAATGGGCTCCAGAGCCGCTGTCCAGACCAATGGCGCAATTAGGGCCAAAACGAAAAGTAGACTAAATACAATATGCCACTTCATGTTGATCAAAAGCGTTGATATGTTTTCCATTCAACACATTCAGCTGCTTTTATATGATGCTCCGACGACTCAACTTTAGCTACTAACTCACTTTCATTCCCATCTATTCCATTGTATTTTTTTTTATAATTTTTTTTTTTTGCAAAGTCAATTGTTTGCCAACTTTTGGGTTATCAGAGACAAGTGTTTATCTTGAAAGTGGGTTATCTTAATGGGGTTACTTAACTGCTGCGATCTGACTAAAGGCGCAGATTACTGGACAGTTACAAACCCTCTCTATATAACTCTCTATATACATATATCAGCTAACTACTTTTAGGAGAAAGTCATAACTAAAGTCAAGTTTAATTTTACATTTAACAAACAAACAATTAGCCAGAAATTATGGCAAATATTTTGCTTTGGTCTCACTAAACAGCTTAGCTATAGTAAAACTTTTATCTCTAACTGCTTTGGGTTAAATGGATTATACATATATACACAAATTGTTTGTACAACTTTCTGTGGGTTGACCTTGAGCTATATTTTGTTTTCTTTTTTTTAGTTTAACTTATTATTAATAAAAAAAATATTCCAAGCATAATAATCTGTGGACAGATCAGTATTCATTGCATAACAGGAAAAATACTATGCTTAAATTATATCAATGGGAAGTAAATAAGCTACAACAGAGGTACTCGGCTGTTAAATGACTAGTTTTTGGTATGAAAATAATGAAAAAATGGTATTAAATTATTTATAGATTTTTAAAAACAACAAGTTACATATTTGATTATTATTTGTATTCTTACTGAACATAATAATTTTTATTTATACACAAAGAATGAAGCCCTCAAGAAAATGTAATAAAAATAATAATCATAGTTTTTCAACATGTATAAATTAGATCCAAATGTTAAGTTAAGTGAGTCTTGACCGAACTCATAGAATAATTTATGAATACTTCTGATCACTATCAACAAATTATTCAATATAGAGAAAAATAACTATATCTTACACATAAAAATATAAAATTAAAGCAAAACCACAAATTATTTAATAAATTTCCATTCAGGGGTCACATAGGTCACGTTAATTTTTTGACACGCCCCCTATCACCCCCGAAATTTTAGTAGTTACAAAGTTAAATGACTCAAAACTGTTCATAACAACATAATCCCCTGTATTCATTTGATAACTCGGCTTATCATAAACAATTTGCTGCTAAGCTGGAGGATATTGATACGTTGAGATAAGAAGTCGGTTTGTTTGATGGACCAAAGCTGTTTGCTAGGAAATCTTTTTGGCAAATGGGTGAACGCTAATAGCCATTCAAATTGCAAGAAGACAAAAATAAAATGTGAAATTTAATTGAAATTGAAATCGAAAATGAAAAAGAAATTGAAAATGAAATTGAAAACTTTGTTTACTTTTGCCAGTCCGATGTGCGTGTGTATAGACAGTTTTTTTGATTTATTTGTTGTTCGCTTTTCCTGGTGAAAAGTTGTCATTGTTGGTTTGTTGCTTGTTGTTGTTATTGTTGTTGACAAGACGTTTCAACAGAGATGCCAAACATGTCCAGTTTTGGCAATTAGTTTTACAATTTCAAACAATTTAAATTTAATTTTTTTTCTTTTCACTCAAATTTTCCGATTATTTCACGCCATTTACTAATTCTTGGAATAACATAACAATTAAAAAATATACAAGGAAACAACTCGTTATATTAATTTAGTTAGCTTGTAACATAAACGTAAAATTGGACAGTGGTCACCCCATAAAATGGACTTGATTAGCCACTGATTAATTTTTATGATTATTAAGCATCATAATTAATAATTCATTTGATCAAACTTGATCAATTTGGTATGCAAAATGTCTTCGCTTAAGTGAATTTATGCAGTTGACATTAAAAATTTGTGTTATCAGAGTGGATTTTATAGTTATGGGTTTACTATTTGCACTTGTCATAAATTAAATGTTTATCTAGCAACGAAATCTGAAAGTAGTAGTGCATTCCGTTACTCAAAGAGCTCAAGAAGTTTAATGTTTTGGCTCAAATATCCAAACGATTGTCGCGAAATAATTTATTTCATTCAAGAACATAAAAAAAATTTAATGCAAAACTAAAAATTTTAATTGATATTCTTAGTTCATATATTTTTGCCCTTTCCTAAGTCAAAACTGCTGCTTTACATAGCTATCTCTGCTGAGTTTGTTTATCCAAGTTTATCCACCTTAACGAGTGTTCCCTGTAGCGTTTGGTAATTATCTCGCTGCGATGATCTGTGCGCACATATGAAAGATAACTGCCCCTCTAAGAAATGAGTATCATTTAGCGTGTTTATTAACTTGTTTTGGCGTTTTCCAGCACTTAATTGCCTACTACAAGTGATCGTATTATTAGTTGGGCACCCTGCCAGCAATGTGAAGGACTTTAAGAACTGGAAACGCCCAAATACTTGCCGTCTAATTATGCATAAAAACTGTGCTTTGTGCCTTGTCCAAATTTGAATTGAAATTGAATACAAAAAGCAACAAAGGGAGAGAAAAAACAGAATTGCTAAATATAATTGTAGTTTGTAATTGTAACCCAATGATTTGGTATACTCGTCGTAGCATTAAGTAAACAAGCAGCAAAAATCAACAAAATTAACGCCAGGGCAATATTTAATTAAGATTGTAGTACTTGTGGTATATGAACTCCAACTACACTGAGGAAATTTATTTAATTAAAGTTTATTTACTTTATTAAATTCGATAACTTATTTAAATTTCTAAAATTATTTGCATAAAATTTAATACTTCTCTATGTCTAACTTATCTCCAAAGTTTTTCTCTGTGTGCTACTAGTTTTGGCTAATATCAGCCGCGTCGTGTTACGCTTTGTATTTAAACAAGTGGCCTAAACAGCTGCCAGCAACATATAATAAACTGTGTTAAATGAAGTTCTGGCGGGGCCCAGAGGCGATGACGATATCGATAACGATGTCGATGGCGATGTTGATGTCGATGTCGACCTTGTCACGGTTCTGCTCTGCTTCGCCAACACCAGTTGACGACAGCACAGAAACAGACATCGCTGTCTGGCGCTCATAAGCAGTGAATTCATTTAGCAATTGCAATTGCCAAAACATGAAAACCCAAAAATAATAATCATAAAAAAAACTAAAATTAAAACATTCTAACACCAAAGCTTTAAGCTGACTAATAAATAAAGTTAACCACTTTAAATCTATTATGCAAAATTCAATTCGAACGCGATTTTTTTTAGTCGAATATTGAAATGTTTACTTTGGCAAAACGTTGGACATAAAATTTGACATATTTGGGCTCCAATCCAAATTATTGAACACTACGCGTAAATCGAAATAAAAGCAAATTGAAAATTGTATTAAATCGATTTATTTTTATTAGAAAATAAAGTAAAAAAAAAATAGTTAAAGTAATAAGTGGGACAGGAAACCGTTACGGAGCTATAGTTCAGTAAATCATTTTTGGCGCCTTTGGAACGGAGGCATTAACGGAACCTTTTAAAATTCCAGTTAGCAACTTTGGACTTGACTTATAAAATAAAATAATACAAGAGGCAAATGAAATAAAAAATTGCCACGCCTCTGCTGTCCATTAGCTTGTCGTTTACTACACAAGATTTGTATCTGAGCTCAGATAAGACCAAACAAATAATTAACGATCGAAAAACTTGAAATACTTGCAGACAACAATTCAATTAAATTTAATGCAGTAGTTTACAGTTGCGAAAACAGTGACGTCAAAGTTTTGTTTGAATATGGAAAAGTGGAAAAGTTTTAAGTTTAAAAAAATATGTAAGATATTTTTTTTAAATTTTATCGAGGCTTCAAAGCTTAACTTAAAAGATTTTAAAGATTTTTAGTAGTATTAAAGTATTAATAAGAATAATAATAATAATAATAATAATAATAATAATAATAATAATAATAATAATAATAACAAAATAATAATAATAATAATAATAATAATAATAATAATAATAATAATAATAATAATAATAATAATAATAATAATAATAATAATAATAACAATAATAATAATAATAATAATATTAATAATAATAATAATAATAATAATATTAATAATAATAATAACAAAAGCATTTTATAAATTTAAAATTACAGAGTATATATAATAATAACAAATAAAAACAATTTTTTTCAATCTAATTTTAAATGAGTGAAGAAATTTCTCAGAACCCGTTCTCAATAAAATATAAATAATATTAAATATAATAATAAAACTGATAATAATAATAACTGGGATTATTATAATATTTAAAAAACTATAGTTGTTTGCTTTCTAAGAATTAAGTAATTTTTATTTTAAGCTATTAATGTAATTTTCTGAAAGTTAAGAACCCAAAATGTTGTAAGATTTGTTACCTATAATGAACCAACGTTGTGCCTCTCTATAAATGCGGAAGCGTAGACTTAAGCCTAAATGTTTACAATAGAAAGGCATGAATCATTATTATTACCACAATCGAAAACATAAGTTCACATTAACATGAATCATTACACTCAATATTACATACAATTTGCAGAAAAAGCCACGCAGCTGGCACTGTTCATTTCTGCCTACAGGGTATGTCTGAGTTTTCCAAACGCTGTTAGCATTAATGCACTGATTACGTATACGCCCCCTATGGCATCAAGGCTGACAATGAATTACAATCTATGTAGATTTATTTTGGCAATGCAAATCTATTTCGAATTGCTTGTGAATTTGCCATTTTGTAGACGGATCTTGCTGCGTAATGGTCCAAGAAAATGGTACCAAGCCCCGTGCCCTACACGCCAGCAGCACCACCCCGAAGAGGTCGCTCTGCTGTGCCACAAATTGAGTAACAAAAGCAAACAAAGTGCCGATATGACCCGCCTGCCCTCCAGTTTGGCATTGGGTATTATTACTGGCCACCATTCGATCAATCAATCAACACAAAAACCGTAAAACATTTCACTTTGGCGTCGCCTACAATAGCAGTGAAGTAAAAGGGTTGTCGCGTGGGTTAAACTAAGAGATATCCTGTACTAGAGGAGTATGACTATATGCATCTTAATTTTGAACACCTTAAAGACTTGCTTATTTCTCTTCCAGACTTCTAGTCCCACAACTGTAGAGGCATACCCTCCGTGTGCCCTTTTACAGGGTATTACAGTCACAGCAGCAAAACTGTGAAAAGTTCACTTTAATGCTTTCAAAAGCTGACTGCTTTGCCAGGCAAACTTAACATGGTTTGGGTATTGGCTAAATTTGCCTCCTGAGCTTTAAGTCAAGTCGAAGTTGAGCTGAAAACAAAAATTTCGGTTTTGGGTTATATAAAACAACAGAAATCAAGGTGAAGCTCTTGGCAAGGAAGCCGACTGAAAGAGACCCCGTACTTTACCTAATACCAATCTTATATAACAAGAAATATTTCTGAAACAGAAAATTGTTGAAAACAATAAACAGTTTTCGTTCGAACATTCTAAAGGTCTAAATGAAATGGTTATGTGCTGCGCAAAAAACTGTCAGACATTTTTTAAAATAGTATCTTCTTTATTCTGTGTGAAGTTGGTTGGGATAGTTTCTTTATAGTTTCCATGTTATGGAATTTTCAAAATAGTTATTTGAAATTTGCAACAAGGCATAACAGCCATGTTTGTGGCTCTAACTTATTGTGCTTCTCATTCAGATACACTTTCTGATGATAGAGATGTGCTTTACTGACATTGCCACTGCCTTTTCTGCCTGTTATGAATTTTTTTAAGCAGGACGTAGTAGAATATCTCTTAATAGGCAAATCTCATTGGCGGGGTGGCGCTAAAAATTAATTTGCAGAAAGGTGTTCGGTTATAAAAGCTTCGACTGCATTATTTTGATTTAATTTATTTGCTGTACAAGGTTTTAATCTTTACGGTTAATAACTAAGTGATTATTCCGGTCTTTATTTATATTAAAGTCATTTTATTAGGATCAAGTTACTTAAAATAAATTCTTAAGCTACAAAAAAAATGTTACTAGAGTTAAATGTTTTTCAATTATAAATAATAACAATAATAAACGACTGTTTAATACCCGTTACACTACTTTAAAACCCTTTAAAAGTTGTTGCATACTTTTTGGTGCTGTCACTCGCTACTTTTTAATTTGGCAAACCTTTAGTTAGTTTAAAAATTGTAAGCTGGAATTAGGCAGAGTCAATAGCTATTAGTTTAAACAAAGTTGAAGTTTAGATTTTAACCAATTTACAGTTAAGCAGTGCAAGTAACGGGCAAAGTTCGCTTAGAACCACCAGGGCAGCGGACTGGGCGTATGATCTCTCACATCTACGTAGTCGGGATTGACATCCTCCACATAGGTCATGGAGCCGAACCGTGACTCCAACGGGTCCTCCTCCATCTCCCCGTCCTTCTCCTCCTGCTCTCCCTGCTCCAAGTGAAGCGCTCGGGCATCGAGGTGCCTGCTGTTGGTGCGCCATCGCAGGCGTTTACTGTTAATGCGCTGCGGGGCGGGTTCGGTGTCAGCAGGGTAGTCGGTGGAAAGCCGTTTTAACTCGGCCTCATTTATGGCCTGAAATGCGGACGCCCACAAACGTTTTATATCCCGATCAGAGGCGGATGGGGCGTGGTGACTGCCGTTGGCGTTGGTGGTTTGGGAGGTTTGCGTTGCTGCGGTGGTGCAGCTGATGCCTAATGTAACTAGCACCACAATAATCCAATCGAATTGCATGTTGCAAGCTATTGATAACTTCTGTCTGCTTCTCGACGACTGCGTTGCGTTTTTATACGTCTGATGGAGGGGGCGGTGCGGTGTGAGGTGTGGCGCGGCTGGCTTTACGCGGAGTTGGCTTAAACAGATAAATAAATAAACTGTACGCGTTTATTGCACTAGTCGAAATGGGTAGCAATGTTAGGCGAGTCTTAACATCGATTCAATTCATTTCACGAGTCACCCAGTCTCAGCTGCCTCTCTCTCTCTCCCTCCCTTCCTCCCCCTCCCCCTTCCCTTTCTAACATATGTTATCTTTGTACTCTGCCCAAATATGTGACTAACTTTTGCATTACGTAAGACGACCGTGTGCCACAATTGTTCTCGGTTCTTATGTCATTTCTGTTTTGTCAATCGAATGTTTGTTATCGTTTGCTTCATTTAAATGCAGATCTGTTTGTTTGCTCATAAAGAAGTCTAGTTTCGTCAAAAGGTCAAGATCAAGATTGGAGACGTGACTACTTTGTTTACTACAGGGCATCAACAAGTGTGTTTTTTAGTTCATCGACAGTTTTAATAGCATACTTGATCTAAAAATAGTTGACCGACATATGGAAGTTGACTGATTATGTACTGAATATAATAAAATAAGTCACTGTATAGCTTAGCTATTATTTAAATCGAAAGCCCTTTTATTTCAACTTTAGCTTCAACTTTAATTTTGTGCATAAAAAAAAAATCACGTTATATACAAATAAATCTCAACCGCAGCCAACTTAATAAGTGTCATAGAATATTTTCCAAGTAATCTTAAGAAGGGTAATTTTTTCGGCTATTTAAAAAAAAATCTTTCTCAGCGAAACACAGATTGCCCCACTGTACAGACAGCTAAAATAAAGGGACCTCAGTCGAGACAATCAATTAACAATCAGAAGCCGTCGCTGGCTTCTCTTTGGATTTTGGCAAAATCCCCTATTTTCCACCGCCTTTCCCCAACCCCTCCATGACTTTCATAGTCAGCTGTGATTGCTGCTGCACATTATAACGGTACTTTTACTCAATAACTCAACTCAATTTCAAGCTCAAGTGTTTTTGAGTTCGAATCATGCGCAAATTCGCTTCGGCTTTGAGTGCAAAACGAGTGTATTTCCCTTTACTCTCAATCGAGTGGGTAAATACTGGGAAATTCTGACTGAATTTGGAGTGATTTCCATGTTGATGTTTCACAAATTGCCGGTGTTTACTTTGGCTCTAGCCAAAGTTCACACTAGGCCATTTACATTACTCGCACCCAGAGGGCCAATGAAATGGCCAAAGCACGTGTTGATTTCCATTTCAACTGGGACAGATTGTGGCTAAATGGGGCTGCCAACTTGTGGGCGACTTGACAAATGAGCTGCCATCTTGGACAGCCTATTGCGTGAATTATCTTGTCTGGTTTTGGTTCAATCGCGAAATGCTATGAGTAGTGGAGTAAGTGGAGGAACAGGGAAAAACCAGCTAAGGGGAATTCCAAAAAAAAATACTACATTACCTCCGACATTTTTCAGACTAATTTGATTATAAAACTTTAGGTTTTATCTACACATGTTTGAACCTTTAAGCAAACCTTAAACTATGAAGTACTTCCGTTCAAGTTCAAAAGCTCATACCCTACAGTCGGCGAAAGTATACCTTATATTGAGTTTTACCAAAATCGTTGCATACTTTAAGGTGCTCGCTTAAATTTAAAAACATGCATAACTTCCACAAAATACAAGCAATTTGCATACAGCTCAGTAGTAAATGACAATTTTTAGTAAGGAAAATATTAAGTAATTTAAAATAATTATGCGATAAACTTATGCAGTAAAACTTTGGCTACTGAGAAATAGTTTTTCATGCACTTTTAGTGTAAATAATTGTTCAATGCAGGCCACATTAAGTTCAAAAAATGTTGTGGCTTTTTTAAAAAGGTATAAAATTAATAAATGACATAAAAAGTATTTAATTTCTAAAGTTTTGCCTAAAAGAAAACTTTGAAAACCAATTCAATCAGTGGCAAACGTTAACTTTTGTAAAGTACTAAAATGCTTTTTAATTTTTCGGTACTGTCATAAATGTTTGTCAAATTTGATGAAACTATTCAGGTGACTGACAAAAGTAGAGCCAGTTGCAGTTTTGCAACGTAACTCGAGGCAACTTTTGAGGCACTTGTCCAAACAATTTAACCGACTGCACAGTTAAGTTGAGTTGGCAATATATCCAGATATAATTAAATCAGTCTTAACTTTTGCCTTTTGGGTTTGCACCCGAAATTTATGAAACTTTTCGTCAGTCTAATTTGTACTCAGTTTGGTTTTAATTTCAAATCTATACCGATTGAAAGACGAAAGTTATTAATTGATGAGGTAAAACTGTGCACTGGGAGTTCTAAACATTTTTGGCTGCAAATTTATTGAGACGGCACTAATTAGCAGATTTTCATTTATTTTATATCTTACCTTTTTTAAAGCTAAATAAAACACTCATTAATATATTTATTTTTTTTATAGTCTTTACTTATTTTTGTGTTTATTTAAAAACGTATAATTAAAAGTCGTTTGTTTAAGTTGTATCAAAAAAAAATATTGAAAGAGGGATTTTAAAATATATATATATATATTATATGTATCGCATATATACATATATCTTGCAATTCACACACTTATAACAATTCATTGAGCATTGCAATATTTTGAGCTCAATCTCATCTTCTACTTGCCCAAAATATATTTAATTTTAATTATTTTCTTTTCCTTTCGTTTTTTTTATTTATAGCTTAACATTCTACAAGTGGCTGCGTTTTTATTTATTTTTAGCTTTTTTGTTGTTTAGTTTTTCATGTTTGGTGACTTTTGTTTTTTGTTTTTCTTGCGCAAAAGGGGAGCCTTAAAAATAAATTTCAATATTTTAATTATTATTGTATGTGTAAAAAGCTAATCGCGTTTTAAGAACAAAAACAGACAAAACAGTTTGTAAAAAAAAAGGGGAACATATTACAGAAAATTGTAAAAGGTATTTATCGCTGGCCGAGTGGACCAAAATGGAATCACTCAAAATTAGGAAAGTAGCAGCACAACTAGAAGGAGAAGAAGAACACAATAAAATTGAGGATAAAGTTAAGTGCGAAAGGGCAGTTGATTTTTTGTGGGCAAGGATTGGTAAGGGGGGGGCGTGTCGAAGTTTAGGAAAAAGTTAGTGCAACTGCACTTCCGCTACAGGTTTAAGTCCGCATTAGGGCAGTGTGGTATATAGTTGCTGCTATTAACGGGTAAACGGTTCAACGGTTAACCGTTTTACAGTATAGTGCCGGGCTTTCGCATCGCCAAGCGACGACGCTGTCCGAGCAGTCCTAGGCCGCGCGCCTGCTGCTTTGTGGTCGCCTCAGCAGACTCAGTGGTCTCTGGCTCCTTAGCGGAGGCGTCTTCCGTCTCCTGAGAGTTTGCGGCAGCGTCATCCTTGGCTCCAGTCTGTTCACCAGATCCATCTGCACGCAGCTCATCCTCAATGGGCGTTTCTGAAAATGGGAAAAGTGTTTTGAAATGAGTTGAGTAAGTGGGGGGGGGGTTTATTTTGCGAACTTCAGTCGGTAGCTCCAAGTGAGGAGTTTGTTAAAAGGATCCTACTTTCAAGATTAGTCTCGGAGGGGGGGTTTTTCTCCTTTTGGTTATTGAAAAGATTTTATCGCCAATGGTTTCTGTCGAAGGGGTTAAATCAAAGGATCTTAAGCCATAGGATGAAAAGGGTTGCGTAAAAATCCTTCTCCCAAAGTAAATGGAGGAGTCACCAATATTTCCACAAAATGTTGTCATACGAGGGGTTAGCTCAAAAAGTTTTGACTACCAACGCTTTTTCTCCTAGGGGTTATTTCAAGAGATCCTTCTACTGAAGGTTCACCTTCGAGGGATTGTAACCAAAGATCCAACTGTTTAAGATTTATTTTCATGAAGTAAATAAAGAGGTTTCTATTCCTAAAGATTTTTTCACTAATGTGTTGACACTCCAGGACCTTAAAGAACATCACTCGGGAAGGTTAGCTTACCTGAAGCTAACCAGTAATCAATAGCTAACCAAGTTAGAAGTTAGGGTAAAGAAGGCTAGAGGAAGCTCAAGGAGTGAACCTTTAAACTGCCCAAGATAAAGCTCTGAAAGATTGAGCTACTCTGAGTGAGTAAGCTCTAAAAATACGACGCGAATGGGTTAGTTGAAAGGAGTTTTTGCCCCAGATCGAGTCCACAAACGGATGTGGGATACAAACAGCGGTTAACCCTCTGGGATGAATATTTAGGTTTACTTCCTTAGCTACAGATGCGAGCTAATCCTACCTGTGGTCGATGTAGCCGCTGCACCGCCTAGATGCAGACGTCGCTTAGCTAGCAGCGGATTGATTTTGCGTGGTGCGACCGCCGCCGTCGATGCGGGAGCAGCAGCGCCGGATGTGGGTGCGGCTACGGCAGCGGCTGCCCTTGGCTTGGCCGCGTCAGTCTTGTGCAGCGCATTGAGGCGCGGACGGCTCTTGAGGCGATTGAGACCGGAAACGGGTCCGGCATGATTGGCAGCGCCTCCAGCGGCGGCGACAGCATCGCCCTCCTCAGTCTTCTCACCGGTCTCGCCGGCCTCTGCCTCGTTACCCTTGACATCATTATGGTGACTGCTGTCTGCCGCCGAATCCTCAGCGGTTTCTTTGGGTGCCTCTGTGGTAGCGCCAGCGCGACCCAATTTTCCACGTGGCAACAAACGATTACCACCAGCGCGATGCAGATTGAAGCGCGATGGACGCACTGGTGCGTCCGCAGCGGGTGCAGCTGCCTTGACGGACTCATCAGCTGAGCTGCCCTCCTCGGCGGCTGCACCACCCTCAGCAGCCGGTGCCTTGGTGGTTGTAGTGCGACTGCGACCACGCAGATTCAGTGCAGGTCGATTGCGTAGCAGACTACGCACTGTAGTGCTGGGAGCCGCATCGCTGCCTCCATCGGCGCTCTCCTCATCGCCTCCTGCGGGTTTCTCCGTGGTGGTTGTGCTGGTACCGCGCAGATTGAAGCGGTTGCGTGCTGAGCATCAAAAGGAAAAATCAGTGAACTTCGAGCTGTAACCAAGTCATGTCTTTGCTACTTACGTCTGCCACGGCCAAAGCCAGAGCTGACTGGTTTCACCTCCTTGGCGGGTGCGACTTCCTCCTCCACAGCGGCCTCTGCGGCGGGTTCGGGGCTGGCAGTGGTGCGTGCACCTGGACGCGAGCGTCCACCAATTGAGGGACGTGAGAAGCGATCTGTGATTGAAAGCAAGAAAACAGTTTAGTAAAAGTTATGTAGACATTTGAAGAGGTCTGCCAAAACTAGGTCACCCCACTGTAGGCACTAGTTTAAGTGTCACTTACTTCTACCCGTCTTGGTGGGCTCTGTGGCTGTGGCTTCTGTGGTGCTGGTGGTGCTAGTGGCGCCGCTTTCGCGCAGCTTGAAGCGGTTGCGACCCGCGAGTCCATTCAGACCGGAACGTCTGCCGCCGAAGAGGGAAGGAGCTGCTGTTGTGGTAGTGGTGGTGGGTGCCTCTGTGGTGGTTGTAGTGGTAGTGGTTGTGGTGGTGGTTGTCGTTGTGCTAACGGTGGTCGAAGCGAGCTCATCCTGCACGGTCGTCAGACTGCCATCATCGGCATCAGTGCTGGCGGTGTCGGGACTGAGTGTGGTGTCATCACCAGAATCCGCAGCGGTGGTTTCCTCCATGTTTAGATTCTCGTTGGTCAGTATGGCATAGAGATCGAGAGCAGCCTTCTCCATGGAGGGCGTTGTCTGTTCAGCTTCGTCGTCCAAACGGGCAGTGATTTCACGCTCTGCTTCCTCACGCTCCTTGGCCGCACGTTCCTTGGCCGCGCGCTCCTCCTGTTCGACGGCAATGACTGGTTTGAGCTCCTTGTCACCATTGCGAGATCCCTTCTGCTGTTTCTCGTCGGTGTTGAAGGTCTCGCTGTCTACCAGCTCCAGACTAGGACGCTTCACACTGATCTTCTTGCGTTCCGCGGCTGTTTCCAGTGAGTCCAGTGCTGGCGTCGGTTGCACCTCGATGTTCTTGCCGCGACTGGGGAATCGTGTGTTTTGGGGCAAACGTTCGGTTTCGATTTCCTCGGTGTTATCGCTGGCAGCACGACCCTTGGCCTTGCCACTGTGCAGACTGTTCTCGCTGGGTGTGGCCGCTGTGCTGCGATCAATGTTGGAGTACCTGGTCTTGCCCCGTGTTTCGGGTGTGAGATCTGCTGGAGGTTCGACGGCTGCGGGTGCGGAAATGGCTTGATTTGCCTTGCTGTCGGTATCCTCGTCGTCATCCTCATAGTAGTAGACATACTCGTACTCATAGTCCTGACCGTTGGGGCCCTTTTTGATCTCAATGCGCGACTTCTTGTTAAGCTCGCTGCCAGCACCGTCGAGCGCAAAGTTGCGATTGACAAACACCTCGTGGGGATCAACCAATACATCATCATCCAATTGATCAATCTTCTTGCCTGCCGGCTCCTCTGTGGTCAATTGCAGGGCTGGCTGCTCTGTGACGGGTCCCTGTTGTGCCAGGGCTGCCTCTTCGATCTCACGACGCACTTCGGCTAGTTCCTCTTCCTCGATGGCACGCTTGGCTTCAATGCTCTTCATCACATCTTCGTTGATCAGTGCACTGAGCACGGGATTCAACTCTGGACGCTCCTTTGTGGCCAGCAAATTCATTGAGTAATCAGCTGAGTCAGCGGATCGAATGCTGATCTTGTGCGCCGTATGGAATCCCTCATCGTTCTGCAGACTCGCCTCAGGCACCTTGTGGGCTGTCTCAAACTCACTTTTGCCTTGAGTTTCCATCGATTGCTTCTCCGACGCTAACGCCAGCTCCTCGCTGGCCACCAATACGGCCAGGCAGCCCAGTAGACAACTGTGGAAAGAAGAGGAAAAGTTTTAGTTTCAACTGAGAGGATTATCATTAAACTTAAGAGATGCAAAGTGTAATTTCTACTCAACTTCTTCTTTGCAACTGGTGATCAGTGATCTGATCCTCATTTGTATAGCTTCCTATGGGCTTTCTGATTCTGATTTCTATCACCGATACTCCAGTTTTATTCGGAGGAAACTAAGCAGTAATAGATCATTCAATTGATACCCGATCAGTGATCTTAAATATATTACTGATTAGTGATCTCAACTGATTTTCCCATTCGTCTTACTAAATTCTTAATATTTCCATTATCATATACACTTTTCTACTTATCCACCCAATTCTCTTACTGATCCTCCATATCTGACTGATCTTGACCTACTCTTACCACTACCAATTTGTTCAAACTTAGTGTAATACCCATTAAACCCCAGCTTAAATCACGTAATGATCGATTACGACTTCACTCTCACTGTCTACTCACTGTCTCCCATCAGTCCAGCTGTTTGGCCTGTTTGTGATCATGACCTAGTCTCCCCTTGCGATCCCAAATTGAACATTGATTGAGTATAATGAATTCATTTGATCAAATTACGCCCAGAGAAAACTACAGCTGTCTTATAATAACAGACAGATATAAGTTTTTTACTTGGAACTGAGTTGCGTTTCAATTTTGTAGATCGATGATTGATTTGGCTTTGAGCGGCGATCATCGCGTGATCTTATAATGATCAATCATGTTTGGACGGAGTAACGGGAATCATTAGATCATGTTGATGATGCAGCATGAAAAACCTTTCACAATTTCATTAACTTTAACTCTCTCCCTCTCTCTCTCTATGTCTCCCTCTCTTCCTCTCTCTTTTGTCGATGCAAAGATTGCGCATGCGATCGTCATGTCGTGCAATTGCAGCAATAGTTCATTGGGCTTTGCGAATCCGCATTGCGATGCAGTCAAGAGTGAGAGATTTAGATACATTTCGAGCGGTAGGGAGCGGGAGGGAGCGATGCTCAAGGCAAACCACAAAACGGAGACAGGCAAGAGGGGGCAGGGGACTTGAGGAGAAAGAAAAAAAACTATTCAAAATAAATAAAATTAAATTATATATTGACCACGGGCCAATCTCCATCCCGGTTCGATCGGATAACTTGAGACTTGATCAAAAAATACTACACAGCAAAAAATGGGAGGTTTAAAGCTACTTTTATAATTTTTAAACCAACATGGAAGACTTAAACTGGTATTAAATATTTAATTAATATTAAATTGCTTGTTTACTGAGTAATATCTAATTTCAAATTTCTTGATTCAATAAATTTCTAATTCATTTATTTATTTATTTCTTACATACTTTAGATGTTTTGTTCCCATTGTAATAATATTTTTAGCCCTATAGGCATCTCTTTGTTCTTACTAAACACTGTTTAAAAAATATATATTAATATATATAATAAACAACTTAAATATTATTCATTAAATAACGCACTTATAGTGGTTAATATATTTAAATACAAATTATCTTTATAAATTCAAGTTTTAATTTTTATTAGTGTAGTTTTAAGCGTACCGCTGATTGTGCGAACCGGTTTCGAACAAAAGGTGTTAACCCATTTCGATTTCGATTTCAATTTCGATTTCGTTTCGGCCATTTCAACAGACCCGGAGCCCAGACCAGGTCGGTCGCTATGTCTCCAGCTGAGCACTACCAGACCCGGCACCAGTACCCGATATATATATATTTTTAAAGAGCAGACTAAACCCTCCCGTGAACCAATCTACCCCTCTACTCGAGCACGTTTGGCGCTCTTGACGATAACTTTTAGCATTTTGAATTATGTGCAGTTTGGCGTTGTTTCGAAGCCGTTCGCCTTTATTTTTCTCAATTTTCCTCTTTTCTGTGCCCAGTTTGTAGTTTACTGCTGTTGTTGTTGTTGTTGTTTCCGACGAACAAGTTTCGACAGCAGCTCGTTGTAAAGGTAGACAACTTCAACTTATTTTAATTGCAACAGCAAACACTAACAACAACAACAACAACAACCGCAACAACTACAACAACCATTCAAACCGTACCTACATTTGGCTGCCCAAATAGTAGCCCAAGAAACAAGAAACA
Source organism: Drosophila acutilabella (assembly GCA_035046005.1). Classification (NCBI taxonomy): domain Eukaryota; kingdom Metazoa; phylum Arthropoda; class Insecta; order Diptera; family Drosophilidae; genus Drosophila; species Drosophila acutilabella. Next base: position 3,362,010 of record JAWNOK010000020.1, read on the forward strand.
ATGGCTTTAAGAAAATATATAATTATGTCTACACATCGTGCAAATTGATAGCAGAGGAGCAGTTCTTTTTTTATTGTTTGGTACATACCCTGTAAAAATGTACTGCTGTCAAAAGAGGGTATTATGGGCTGGGAGTACAGCTAGATGCACTTGAAAAACATTTTATTGTTATATTGATTTTAGAGAAATACTTTTTTTGATACCCTCTAAAAATTTTGTTTGAGAAAAGCGAGTATGATAGACTGGTGGTACTGTGTATATAGACTGCTACTTTTGTGTGTTTTTAGTAGATACTCTTTAACATTTCACATACCCTGTAAAACATGCGACTTCAAGATGGGGTATTATAGACTGGGCGTTGAGTTTGCAAGACTTGGAAATGTGTTACTATTACGTTTATGTGAGCCCTTTGGAGTAGTTATTCATTTAAATTTAATACATACCCTGTAATAAATAAAATTCATAAAAGAGGGTATGCTTGTCCGCCAGTCCATTAGAAATATAAAAACCCCATTAAACCCAGTCTCAAATTGTGCAATAACATTTTTCATATAGGGTATTAACTAGTCAGTCAACACACTCAAGCGCGTGGCTAAGGTATTGCAAAGTTGTCTGAGGTAACTGCATGTCGTCTCTGAGCAAAGGCAAGCGAGGTAGTGCCAACTCTGCTGCGGTTATAGCCATCTGTCCGATTTCTTAGCCATGTTATGCATGAGGTGACAATGCGCACATCGCCTCGACACCATCTACTACCAACAACAACAACAACAGCAACAACAACAGCACACAAAAGGTCTACCATCAAAATGTGTGCAATATTGGCTATGGTACAGTGGGCTGACGTTTGCCGAAAATGGTATCAAAAGCATAAAAAGAAAGAAAAAAAACTTTTAAAAATACGCCCACAAAACTTATTTATTGTTGTGCAGTTTGACAGGAAGTAAAACTTGACTGGATGATTGATTGCAGTAGATTAAAGTTGACTTAATTGACACTCCCTGAAATACAAAGCAAATAAATGAGTTTGGCCCCACTGACTCACTCCCTGATCACAATAGAGACCACAAAGTAAGTGAAAGAGAGCTGAAATTAATAAATATTTACAGCTTGTAGTACTTTCATGGCGTGAATATTGTTAGCTGAAGGAGTTTATCTAAAGGTTCGGCTTTTATGGCCAAGAAAAATCAATATTTATATTGAGAGCTAGCATTTATAGCAAATATTTAATAAATACAGTATTTTATTACGCATAAATTTTACACTAGCAAGCCAAAAATATTCAACATATACAAGTAACTTGTTATAAAAAATATTAGGAAAATTATTTAACATTAAATTTTTACCGATTTTAGGTGGAACTCAACTAACACGAGAACAAGAATTAAATACATTTAACATATATATTTTAAATAAATTTAATATTTAATAAGAAAATATTTAACAAAAAAAAAAATTAATTATAAATTGTGCTCCAGTTCCGAATAAACATTTATAGTAAATATTTATAAAAATCGACTTTTCCATGCTATTTTAAAAAGACTTTAAATTCCACAGTCAAATATATTAAATCATTTTTGTTGGTAGGCATTCAACCAAATGCAATTGGAATTTAAATTCTTTTATGCTTTTGTAAAATTTGCAACTCCAATAAAGTAATTTTTTATGAAATAGTTTTACAACCCGTTCTCAAAGAAAATGTTAAAATAGTGCAATAATTACATAATAGGTTTATTGCATATTCTTCCGCTCTAATCGACCGTTATTCCAACCTTTCTATTCCATTCAAAGTCGTTGCTTTCAGGCACACAACACACAACACACACACACTCACACACCCTGTAAATTATTGGCATTACAAGGAATTATTACACTGAGCAAACAAACACACAAACTTTTACTTCCTTTATTGTTTTACTTGTTTTCTCTTTATTCCCCGTTAACTATTTGCATTCTATTTTCAAGGCATTCGCATACATACGTAACCCACTGTGACAATGTCAGAGAGCGCAGAGTGGGAGAGCAAGTGAATGACTGATTCACGGTTTGTGTTGCGTGTGTGTGTGCTTGTGTCTCTGTAACGGAACAATTTATTGAATTGTGAGTACGTTAAGCGAAATTGACTGAATGAATGAACAACTGAATAAATGAATGAATGTCTGCGTGACTAAAACGCTTTACAATGAACAGCCACTAACAGAATTTCCCGTGCCAAAATGTCTAATTAAAAAACATATAAGCTTGAAAAAATTAATTATTAAAATTGCTAAAATAATTGTTGTTTTTTTATAATGCTTAAAAAATATTCAAAGTCAGCTGCAGCTTTGCCTTGGACATGTAACAAATTTATACTTTAACAGACTTTAATTTATTAAGCACTAATTAACTAAATTAAGGTTTTTTGTTACGAAAATATGGCTAAAAATCTTATATTTCTTGCAAAGAATTATAGCTAAATTATGGACTTAAACAATTTATCTTTGGTAATTTATAAATTATTAATAACAAAATTATTTTCTAGAACATGTTAAAGCAAATTTTAAATTAAAATAAACAAAGTATTAAATTTTTTGCCATAACAAATAGTATTAAAAATGCTATAACTGGATTCATACATGGTAATGACTTGTAATATTTTTTAATAATTTATTTTAAGTCTAAAAAAAATTCAGTAATTAAATTATATAAAATTTCATACAATAAAATCGGCACGTGCCGCGCTAGTTTCAAGCTGGTCATGGTCTAGTTTTGCAGCTAAATTGGCTACAGGTAGTGTTTGGTATAATAGCTATAGCTATTTAAAAGCTTAAACGCCAGCACTGTCGCCTTGCCTGTTTTTATAGCCATTGTCTTGCCTCTTTGGCGCTGATCGCATTGGAAAGGCCACTTGGCAACTGGGCGACGCTTTTCTAAGCTGCTGGGGATGAGGTGTGTGTGTGTGTGTGGTAGTGGGAGTGTGTGAGTGTTTTGGGTGTGGCATGCAATGCAATTTGTATTTTCATTTGGCAATTCATTTGTTAGCCAAAAAGCCAAAAAAATAAATCAAAATGTGGCAGTCGCGCATGCGTTTTGACGGCTTTTGGCCATTAGATGCGGCGCCGTTAACTGAGCTCATGTGTGTGTGTCTGAGTCTGAGGTGTACTTGTGTGTGTGTGTGTGTATTTGTTAACGCCGCTGGAGGCCATTGACGTCGTTGAGAGCAGTGAAGCAGCAACAGAAAAACAGCCAACAATGTTACTCAAATGTAAAATACTTTTTGGTTTTTTTTTCCTTCATCTTTTTTCTTATTTCAATTTTTCTACTTGGCTTTTTTTTTAAAGCTATATATAGTTTTTGTTTTGCATTGTTTGTTGGATGCGTTGTAGTGACTGCAAAAAGGTTTTTGACTTCGTCTTTGGCTCATTGTTGACCTTTCTGCAGAGAAACCCAAAATGAAGCCAAAGATTCGAAGCGAACTGAAGACAAAAGTCCAAGTCCAATTAGCCAAGCTATTTACGGGGAGCACAGGGGGACTTTTTGGCCTTTTGCATAACCGCTACAAACAACAGCAAGTTAAAAAAGGCTAAAGTCGGTCTTCAACTTTACAGCGTCATATAAATTAATTGATTGACTGACTAACTAACGAACTAAAGTGACGGACTGTGTGACTAACTGACTGACTGATTGACTGCCTGCCTGCCTGTCTGTCTGTCTGTCAGGCCGTCTGTCTTTTGGCTTATTAGCTGCCTTGTTGGCCGTTTAATGGCCAAAGCAAACTTGTTGACCAAGGCCAACAATCTGCATGCCAAATTCATGAGCTGTTTTCACTGCTCCAGCTAACAGCCACGCCCTCCGCCCCACTGCACTGCACTGTCTCTCTCTTTTGCTCTCCTTCCTCTCTTTCGCTTTGAAAACTTCCATTAAGTGCTGCTGCAGCTTCTTGCACTTTAATGCTTTTCAGCTAACAATGTAAGCCAACAGACAGGCTAAAAACGGCTAGAAAAGGCGCAGTGCGGGGGCATGTGGTAAAGCGAGCAGTGCACAGGTGAAAGGGTTGAAATTATAGCCAACTTGTAGTTTACTGCGAAAAAGTTTTTTATGCTACAGCCAAGGTGGCAAGTCAGCTGCATCGTTTTAGCCACGTTTACACAGCAAAAATGCATGGAATTCCACACAGAAATCCCGTTGAAGATATGTGCGAAGTAGCGGAATTCCGCTTATACTTAAACGGCTTATGGAATATATTTCTATATAGTTTTATTTATATAATTTGTAATATTTGTTAATTTTTATTTCATTTATTTATTATTTACTTTTTTAATACATTTTATATATTTATATATTTAAATCGGGAGTCCAAAAGTGTTGCTTTTTAAATCAAATATTTATCTAGCTTTTTCTATTAAGCCATTTAATCATACAATTCAGAAATGGCTTAAATTTATGAGGAATATATTGAAGTATTTTAATAAAATTAGTTTTAGCTGTGCTGGTGTTAATGGCTTTTATTTAAAGCCTTAACGATGTCAAATTATTTAAATGCTGAGTGTTCTAAAAACAAGTACTGACTGCGTGTTTTAGATTTTAATTATTAAATTAAATATTTATATTTGCTAGACCAGTTGTACTTGATTTCAATATGTGTATTACTAATTAAACCTATAAATTAAATTGTTGAAAAAATGCTGACAATTTAAGCCAATAAAATTGCACGCAATATAATGCAGAATTTTTTTTATATATTTAATTAATAATGTATTAAACAAATTAAGCTTAAAAACTTTTTTATAGATTATTTATTTTTATTTATTTACATTTTTTTAGATTTTTTTTCATATGAAGAAGTTTCTTCCAACTCCTAAATATTTCAATTCCCAGTATTTAAATACAATTAATTTTCTCTGTGTAGAATTGTTGTGTAAAACCAAAAGCAAAACATTGTTGTGCACAGCACTTACACCTCCACTAGCTAAGCGTGTGTGTATGTGTGTGAGTGTGAGTGTTTATGGGTAATCACTGACCACACCAACAGTTAAAAGCACCAACAACACAGCCACCTTCCTTCCCTCTGCTTTTTTTCCCCACCTGCCTCAGCTGTTCCCCATGTGGCTAATGTCAGAGGTGCACAGCACACACACGCTTGCTGCCAGATTGTGTGCTGTGGTGTGGTGCAACTTGTGGCTAACTGGTAACTGGCGTCCAGAATGCAGTTAAGCGTAAAATTGGCCAATTGGCCAAACGTACACGCTGCGTATACGCAATGGGCCTCAAGGGAACTGTTGCTGTTGTTGTTGTTGTTGCTGCTGCTTGAGAAGATGAACGTCAAGCGATGACGTAGCGATAAGCGAGACTAAACAACACTACACTTAGCCAAATTATTGTACATTTAAAAATATGCTATAATTAAGTAAACAGCAAGAAATGGTTAGTGTTTAAGGTGGCAGATTAGGCAGGAAAAATGATTGCAAAATAAATAAATGAACTTTAAGCAAATTATGTATTAAGTTAGTACTTTCAAATGCATATTTAATATTCTTCATTTGTTTAATGAGCATTTTTAATTGTCATGAGAAAGCTTTTATCTCAACTGAATCTCAGTGACTCCACGGAATAGAGGTACTAAACTATTAGTACCTCTGTTCATAAATAAATAACTAAATTAATTAGTTAACGTTTAAGAGCATCTGTTATAGCAGCTCTTGTATCAAGTATTTTAAATAATAGATTATTTCTTATACACATTCTGTTTTTATTCATTGAAATTCATTGAGTGTCCAGACTTTGCTTTAAATTGAATAAAACATCCCACAAAACTACCCAAAAATTCAAAGAATCCCGGATATCACATTCATGTGAATCCCAAATAGTAACAAAAGTTTTGCGATTAGTTCATAATTTCTTTGACATAATATAACAAACTTGATTTAAAGACGTTTAAATTTGAATTTTTACTTTATGCAAATACTAAAAACTCATTGTACTTTAAACAAATAATTTAGGTTTATTTTAGCATTAGCATATTGAGTCATCGATCCATGCAAATGTATTAAATACTATAGAAATTAATTAGCCGATTTTTTGTGTCCCAAATCTATAAATTTGCTCAACTGCTTAAGAATGTCAATAATAAATTCGTAAGCTTAATTCATTTAAACTTCGACTAGACTGTCAGCTTTAAATTCAGCAAATTTTATGCAAATCTGCTTTAAAATAATTTAAAAATATATTTTTTTTAATTAGAAATTATAAAAAGCTGTAAAACTTGAACTAAATTTTGAATTAATCGCAGTGCTTTAAATTTAAAACTTTTCAAAAATGCGACAGAAATTCAAAATTTCTAAACAACTTTGTATTTTTAGCTATTCAGTGAAACCTTGAAGTAATGAACTTCAAGTACTTTTTTATTAAAATTTCATTAACTAAGAAATGTTATTTAAAAAACCCTGCACTTGACTATTTTTAAATTATTTTCTTACATATTTTTATGGACATTTTTTAATACTTACATTTTGAGCAGCATTTTAGCTATTTGTGTGGTTGTTGTTGTTGTTGTTTTTGTAGCTCCTACAGCAGCTAAGTTGTTGTAATTTGTTGTTGTTTTTCAATTTGCACTTTTGAAAGTCAAATGTTCAACTAATTAAAAATATAAAAACAGTAAAAAAAACATGAAAAAAATGTAAGAAAAATCAAGTTGAATTCGATAACAGATATAAAAATATTTAGTTAATCAATATGTAATTTATATAATTTCGTAAACGCGTTTTTTGGGTTCGTTTGAATTGAATTGATTGTTGATTTGATTTAATTTGTTGTATTTTTCGTGTGTTTTTTTTATTTGTTTACTTGAATTTTGTTGTTTTTTGAAATTTTTGGTTGTTGTTGTTGCTAAAGTTGCTGTTGTTATCGCTGGCGATGTTGTTGTTCACATTGTTGCACTTTCACTTTTCACTTTTTTAGTTTTCGACACAAAAATCAATTACAAATCTCAAAAAATCAACTCAAAATTCAGCCTCGAAAAAAAAAATCAAAACATTTGCATTTCGCTGGCTGTGAGTGTGTGTGTGTGTGAGTGTGCGACTGTGTGTGTGCTACAATTTTTTTAAATTTATCAAAAAAAAATACCATTTATTTTGTTTTTAAACATTACACATTTGGAATATTTTTAAAATAATTTTTTAAATTTTGGTAAAGTTTTTTTTTGAGTTTTTTGTTTCTTGACGTTGCATGCAATGAAGTTGCGGCACTTGTAGCGGCTGCCTTTATATGGCCAACACATACAGAGTCACACACTCACTCACACACAAACACACACACGCACACACACACGCACACACACACACACACACGCATACACACAGCGGTTTATACCATAAAATCGTCGCCGTCTTCGTCTTGGACTTCGTTTAAAATTTTTTACTTTATTTAATTATTTTTTTTTATTTTTGTATTTTTGGTGTGTTTTTGGGCTCGATCTTTCAATATATTCGTGTGTTTTATATATAATTTTATATAAATTTTTTAGTTGTTTTTTTTTTTAGTCGATCTTGGTGCAGCTTTCGGAGCAATCACTTTCGATTTCGCTGCCAGCTGAACGTGAAATGGCAAAATGATGAACGCAACAACCATCGAAAACCGTTGCCGTTGCCGTTTGCTACCAACGCGTCGCAGTCGACGTCGCCGTCGGCATCGCAGTCACCGTTACAGTCGCTGCTAGCGTTGTTGTCGCAGTCGGCAACATAAGATCAGCCACGACAAGAGCGACACAGGGGTAAAGAGTGGAACAGACACAAAGAGAGAGAGATAGAGAGAGAGAGAAAGAGAGGGAGATAGACAAACAGAGTGAGACAGCAACAGAGAGGGAGATGGCATTTAGCGGCGCTCAGGCATTCAACATTTTGCCTCGAGATTGGCAGGAGCTTGGCTTTTGGTTATGGCCATGTTAACACTAAATCATTCACACCTGCTGCAGCAATAGTGTTGCCACTATAGCCAGTTTATAAGTTTAATTAATGGAGCTAGAAAAGCCAGAGAAAAGAAAATGTATAAAAACTCTCCACATAGAATTAATTTTAAATATATATTATTGGTTGGGGGAAAAGATTATTTTTTTATAAATAATATTAAATTATAAAAAATACATGAATTTACACAACATAAAGTAATCTAGTCAGATAATAAGACGATAAAACTATTTTGAACAACATTTCTAACTTTATTCTTTTGTTTTTTAGGTTCCAGCTCAGCGTTTTGTCTTAAAGTTGAATCTGACAGTGAAGATCAATGATCAAGACAAAATTTAGTGATGGATCAGGTGAGTTTGGGCTTATAAATTACTAATTAAAGTAAGTTTGTTTTAAATCGTAGCTAAGAGTGGTACTCTTGGTACCAGGGTGGTACATCTCCTAAGTTAATCTGTTTATAAATACCATGTTTGTTAGAAAATGTAGCTATACAAATTTCTATAGCTTTGAATAACATTAGAAAAACCTTAAATCGAATCTGAGTAAATATTTTCATATACATTTTCTGACTAAAAAGGGTTGTTAATTAAATTATGATATGCATAATTTTGAAATTTTAGATTAAAGTAGCTTATAGGGGTTTTCTGTAAGCTAATATGTGTTTTAATTTTTTTACTATCCCATTAGATCTATATAAATATTAATATTGAAATTTCTGACCTCTTGATTTGTAGTCGAAACGCATACAGTTTATCGGTAGTGTAGATAAACTGTCTGCTTTCCTGCTTCTTTCTTGCTTCTGTCTACACTTAGCTTTAAATAGCTAACTACTTTGGTTTGTGAATTAGCGACAACACTGTGCTGTGGTTGCTGCTGTTGCTGCTGTGGTTGTTTCAGTTGCTGCTGTGGTTGCTCTGCTTGTTGCTGTTATACTTTCTGAAACGCAGTCGTTTTTCAATGGCGCTGAGACTTACTAGGAAGTTCAGTTCAACTGCAGCACTTACTGTCTACTGTAAATGTTGTCACTATAGTTGTTACTGTTACTGTTGTTGTTGTTGTTGTTGTCACTAGAGTGGCTGCTGTTGTTGTTGTCGGGGCAAAACCCAAGCAACATTCACTTGCATTTCGGGGGATTCTCTGCAGCGTTGCAATGCTCTACCCTCTCGCTCTCTCCCTCTCTCTCTCACTCTGTCTCTCTCTTCTTTCTTGCTTTTTCTTTGGTATTTCATAAGCAGAAACTGGTATCTGCTTCTGCTGCTGCTGCCGCTGCGGCTGCTGTTGGCCTCAAGGCCGTTTGTCGTCGTCATCATCATCATTGTGTTCATTATTATTGTCATTAGCATGTTCATCATGAATGATCATTATCATTGGCATCGTTGATTAACCGCATTACAAATACGACGCGTTGGCCGCCGAGCAAACGGCTCGTTTTGACTGCAATTAACAGTTCAGCCGAAGAAGCAGACGAAGCAGAAGAAGAAGACGAAGACGAAGAGGAAGACGAAGACGCAGACGACCAAAAACCCGAAGTCAAATCCGGGCTACAATCATCGCAGATCGCAGATCATCGTCATGTAAATTATGCCAAAGATTTTGTCTCCCTCTCACTCTACTTTTGTATCTCTTCTCCTCCCTACCTCCCTACCTCCCTCCCTCGGTCCCATCTCTCGCTCTTCTCCCGGCCGGCTCTCTGTGGAACAACCTGATCAAGTTGACCATTCGCGCAATCTCAACAGTTTCTGTTGTTTCTGTTGTTGTAAATATTATTATTCAATCGCTTTTTTAGCTTATTGATTAACCGTTGTTCATTTGCCTATTTATGCAATTTTATCATTTATGCCACACTTTTTTCACTTTATTTGCCATCAAAAGTGAAATGTGTCTCTGCGATTTATGGAGACTTTGAAATGCACTACATAAAACTAATGGCAAACTTCACAATAGCGAGAGTTGAGTGGTAAAAGACTGAGTAGAAGGTGTAGCAATGATGGGCAATTAGGCGCACAAAGCTCACTCCGTTATGTTTCTTCAATATGCTTTTCTGTTGAACTAATTTTATGGGCTTTATCACTTTTAGTTTCTGAGATCATCTATGAAATCTTTCTATTAATTATCTCCAAGAATCAACTACCTTTTTCAACCTCTTTAATAAATTAATGCTGAACACACAGTCTTAAAGACACAAAAAGTGAACCAACCTAGTTCATTTGAACTAATTTTAAAAAGAACTGTTTCCTCTTCGTTTCGAGATAGAACTATTAACGTAGGTAATCGTAAAGCAGCTTAAAAACTTTTGAAACTAGTTCCAAAAACTGGTTCCAACTAGTTTTTAAAACCGATTCGCAACTAGTTCAATAACATGTCACATGAGTGGACAGAGTGTCATGTATAGATTACCAAATATTAGGGATTAAAGTCAAATCTGTTTATGGAATTGGTTCCACGACTGGTTCATTTCGAATGTAAGCGTATTGCAAAACTGGTTCGCAAGTGGTTCACAAGTGAAATACTTAATGAATTTGTCATACTCATTCCGGTGATTGCAGTGCAGTTACCGATACCGATACCGATACAAAACTACCACTACAACTACAACGAGTAGTTCGAAACTGGTTCAAAAAATGAGTCAAATGTATTGAATTTCACACTCTCACACACCAACACCTACACGTTGAGCGTGAAGAGTTCGCAGCTTGAATGGCATCACTCTTGGCTGAGTTTTATAATGCCACGCCCTGTAAGAGGTACTGCGCCCTCCCCTCTGAGCACTCCATACGCTTTGTTTTTTAGTCGATTGATCAATCGATTTTCTAATTAACATTGATCGATAAACTCCACAACTCACAAAAACCCGAAATGAATTTTTGTTCATTTCCAATTTAGTCTCGGTGATAAATGTTAAATATTTGCCAGTGTTAATGGACGTGTCGCCGAAGACCTGCAATACTTGAACGGCTCTGCAATACCTGGAAGACTTCAAAAGACTTGGGAGACTTGGAAGACTCTGCAAACAGCTTTGAATTGGGCCAGCGAACCGGGAAGCAATCCTGTCAATACTTGATATTCCTACTCCCCTCCCTAACTCTTTGGGCTTGGCCAAACAATACCCAAAGTTGGTCATGTAATTTAGGTACAACTTGTTTTTATTTGTTGTTATATTCCCCGTCATTTTGTGCGGTTTTTCACCTTTCTTCTTCTTTGTGGCCTTGGAGATGGCAACACGTTGCCGTTGCCGATTAAATTTCAAGTGATCGTCGCCTGGAGTCAGAACTCAGTTTAAGCCAGAAAACAAAATGAGTCAAGTTATGCCGAGGTCACGTTGATCAAGTTACCACACCACATCAGACCTGGCCAGACCAGATCAGATCCCCAAACAAGCCTCGTTAACATCCAGCCGACATCTGGCCATAAACCCAACTTCGAAATACCTAAAATATACTATATAAAAAACAACCGCAGACATTGCAGTCACACACAGGACAAGCAAAGAAGAAGACTAAAAAGATCATAAAAGTTTTATGGATTTCAAAGTTTTAATACCCTTCAAATTGGTCGTCATGATCACGACACTATCAAGAAAATTCAGTTTGTTAAACTTTCATCCGATGGTTCCAATAACTAAAGCAAGTGGTCTACTTATCTTGATCCAAGTGTCTTGCGAATAACATAGTTTATAATAACTATGTATTAATTTGGTAGGAATATCTATAAGAATCAACTACCTTTTCCAACCTCTTCAAACAGGTTTCGGGCGATAGTATCCATATCTGATCTTCAGCCTGATCTTCAGCAGAAATTCAGCTTAAATCTTACATAAAACCAACTATAACTCTGGTAAGAAAACCAATAGAAGAACCAATTTTATTAGTAATACCTTTCACATCTACTTATATAATAAATTCATCTGATTGTCGCAATTATGGATGATTAAAGTTAAGTCATTTGTTAGTTTTAGCTAGAAATACCTCAACAGCCATCTAAGGTTATCTATGCTATAAAACTATATACGATAATTGGTATGACACTTTTATTATACAGAAGTTCGATCTACATCACTACCACTTTACCATTAAAGGGTATTACCAACTACACGGTAACTGATTACCTCTAAGACCATGCTGAATACTCAGCTTATCCCAAACACATTTAAAAATATATAGTAAATCGATCGCTATAGTAAAACTGCCTATTCTTTTTACACAAGTTTCCCCTTTACTACCAAGTCCACAATACCCACTGTAAAGGGTATGTAAAAATCATCAAGCGCTGCTCTTGAATGGGGCGTGGCGACAGTCGAAGGACACTGCAAACAATGCTAATGATCATAATCATAATTAAGTCTTTTTATAGCAACTCTGAAAAAATTGAAGCAAAACAACTTTAAATGACACTGGCTAAAAATTATATATAATTACAGCTGAACTTTAAGAATTTTGCAATATTTTGAAATATTTTTAAATCAAGCAAGCAAAGGGGATTTTTGAGGTTTGAAATCAGAGTTTTGAAACTTACTTTAATTTATTTATGTGGTAAGTTTTGAAATTTAGTTTATTATTTATAATGAATTTTCATACACGCCTTGAGGTACTTTTGGTTGCTTGTTAAAAAAGCTAATTAGTTATCCATTAAAAAAAGACTTCCCATTAAAAGTAAATCTTTTAAAGCTTCATAGGTTGTTAAAGAACGTCCACAAAGTTAAAGCTGAATTAAATTTTCTAGCACTTTTCTTTAAATAAAATAATTAATGTGCTTTTGAATCACTTTTGCTTGCAGCTAAAAGCTCAACAGTCTGACACGATTCTGCTTTGTGCAAATATTCGCAATGAGGTCAAGGTTAGATCAAGACACGAGCGAAATCATAACTGTGATATTTATAGAGATAAGTTTTGGCTCGCTCTCTCTGTCTCTCTCTTACGCTCTCTCTCCCTTCCACTATCTTTTTCTTATGCACTCTGCCTGTTGCTTTAAGTTGACTCGTTTTAAGTGCTGAGTTAAGTCACGCTTTAAGTCCGTTGATTCGGCGTAGCTGTTAATGGGATTTGGTCTCTCTGTCAATAGCTTGATATTCGCCAGAGCACTTGATACTCCTTCTCCCCCCTCTATCTCCCTCTCTGTCTCCCCCCTTTCTCTATCAGCGTTTTAGGTCTTTTATTTTTTTTGGTTTTTGAATCCAAGATACATGAGAAAAAACAACAAATAAAAAGTAAACACGCAAATGACATTCAAAGCTTTTTGGTATGCGAGTTGCGCCTGTTGCTGCCGTTTTATGAGACGAAAATAAATAAAATAATAATAAAAAGCATTTTCAAAGGAACTTCAGAGACTGTAAAATACACACACACACACACACACTCTCTCTATCAGAGTGTTGAAGCTTAAAGACAGTCGACAATTTCACAACTTTGAAATACCCGTTAAAATTTGGGGATGTAATCAATTTTATAAATTTGTAGCTTTTACCTAAATAAAGCTAGATTAGAAGTCATTATAACTCTGAAAATAATACCAAAATTGCTAAACACATCAGTAAATCATTTAAGGAACTCTCAAAACGTTTACAATTCAAATTGTTTTGAATTCATTGCATAAGTTTAGGCGTTTGCGCTGCTATACACTTTTAAAAGGCTTTAACTTTGTATGCAAATGACCGATTTAGCTAATATAGCTCTAGAATGCTTAAACTTAGTTAAGGCTATACCCCAATTTGGTATACCCTATCTTGAGCAAAGTATTCATTCGAGCATACCCTTTTTCACATTGCTTGCAACGGGTAAAAAAATAAAGTTGTTAAGTAAAAAGTAAAAAATATATAAGAAAAATTAACAACAACTGTTATTCAACAATTTGTGTGTATGAGTGTGTGTATGTGTGTGAGTGTGTGTGTGTGAGGAGTGTGTGTGTGTGTGTGTGGAGTGTATAAATAAACAGGAGTGGCCAACTTGGAATGTTAATGCGCTGCAATCGTTGGTGTTGCCGAGAGCCACTCCAAAAGAGTCGCACGTAGGCAACAACAACAACGAGACCAACGACTTTGACGCCAACGTCGCTGCTGACAACGACGCCAACACCTCAGTCGCTGGCAACGCAGACGTTAGCGGCGACGCCAACGCCAAGCAGCCGAGCCCTGCAATGAGCCCAAAAAAGTTACGTGAACTTTGCACACAGCGCAGGGAAGGGAAAGAAGGAGAACGGAGGCACATAGAGAAAGAGAGAGAGTGTGGGGTATAGTGGGCGGGGAGTTTGAGGGGGGCGTGCAGCGGGAGCAACTGACAGACTTGTTGTCTGTCCATTAAGTGTGATAAGGTGGCAACTGGACAAAAGCCAAAGAATTAAAAAAGGCAAACTGCAGTGCGGCCAAACCGCCTACCGGCTGCCACTCCCCCACTCTGCCCGCCCCCTTACACACACATGTGTGTGTGTGGAGTCGACTAAAATTTACAACTGTCAATTATTATGCAAGAGTTGTGAGCAGCGCTTTGGATGGAGGCGACGCCATCCTCGCCGCACCTCTTGAAGCAATCAGGAAATACCCGAAACTGGAGAGAGGTAGGGAGGGGAGAGCAGATAAAGAGGGGGTGAGGGGGAGGGAGACAGACGCGTAAAGTTATAAACACTCTACACTCACACACCAAACTAAGTTCCCTAACACTGCACACTTCAACACTCCCCTCCACGCCCGCTTAAACTCTAACGCCCACAATTCCAAAAAAATTACTAAGAAAGTCTATAGTCATGCGCCGCGACTGTAGAAGACCCTGTACTCATTCTAGTCCGCAGTTTTCTAGACAAATAAGCAATTTTTGACCGATTGGTTCTAAAGGCACTTTAGGATATTGTTGTCCGTTCCAGAAAAACTAGGTGAGGATAGTTAGTCCCGTTAGCCTTAGTAGTATCAATTATATGGTGTTACAAACATAGTTGTTTACGATTCGCTTGAGCGATACTAGGCGTTTCAACAATTCGAAATAAACTTGATCTGCCTGACATAAAGACGAACTTTCAGTCTAAATTTGCTGGCTCTAGCTCTTACAGTCTCTGAGATCTGGGTGCTTAAAGGACACATTTATGCTGATCAAGTACATATATGCTTTATGGCGTTGGGCACGCTTTTCTCTATAGGTTATTCACTTTTCGCTACTGACTAATAAACCCCTCTTAACTTTCCATCTACTGGGTCTAAAAAATTCCCTATATCTAGACTTAGGTAAAGAACGTACCGCAATCCACTCACAGAATCAAAACACGTAGTAACCGTACACACAAAACCCATGCCTCAATCTCCCCCACCTACTCCCTCTGGTCCCGTTAGCAATGTCCAGTTTCTGTCTGACCCCCTCTCCTCACTCTGTTAGACCCCTTACTCTTTTTGGAATTATTTTTATGGTCCGGGTACTTAATTTTTAATACCCTGTTGTCACATGCGTATTGCTCCCTAAAAACCGGCTCCGAAATTAATTTCTGCTGCATAATTAGCTTATAAGCTAAGATTTTGATATTGTGCTCCAAAAGATTAAATATATGTAAAGTCGCTGATTATTTTGAGCTGCGATTTGTGCGGAAAATAAGTCAAACTGACCTTGAATTGGGTACTTTATGTGGCGCAAAATATTAAAAACTAATTAGGAAAATATTGCATAAAGTACTTGTCATTTATATATAAGCAAAACTTCTTAAAACTTCATAATCTTAAACTATGTATAAACTAACAAAACATTTAAATTTCAGCTTATAATTTTTTAGTAAAACATTTCTAACTTTTAAAGACTTTAAACTATTCTAAGTTTTTATCTACCTTTAGATATCTACTATCGATCCCTGATTGTTCCAATATCATAAATCTAGAATCTAATTTTATTCATTTATAAAAATCTCGAATTTAAGTTATTTTGGAATAAAATACTTGAAGTTGCAACTCTTTAAAAAGTTTTTCTCACATAACCCATTTAATTTCCAAATTGTTAGGGTATCTTACAGTATAAACAAATTGTTTCTTCAATTGACTACTTAATAATTTGTTGACTTGTTTTTGTTTTGAACACAAAATACTTTATATAGTATATTAATTTGTTGTTGTTTATATTGACCATGTGCTGGAATGGTCGTGTTCTTAGGAGTGCCGGTCCAGGCCGTGCCAGAGTCCAGACTGGGGTTCAATGTACTAAGCAGAGAGCCCTAAAAGAGCCTCAAGAACGGCTTGAGAGCCAAGGTGTGTGTGTGTACGTGAGTGTGTTGTGTGTGTGTGGAGATAATTGTTTAAGGCTTGAGCAAAAAAACAAACTGAGATCATGTGAAATAAAATTGTAATCGTCTGTATAATAATGATGTTGATAGATTTGATGTAGGCTGACATTTAATGATTCACTGCAACTGTTTTTGTATCTTAATTATTTTATGATTTTTTGCTTTTTTTTTTAAGTCTTGAGCAGATTCTGAACAATGCGAGAATTGTGACCTTCGTGGATGTTTTCACGATTTCCGGTCTGTGGATCATTTTAGTTTTTGTTCATTTAATTTCTTAGTATTTTTAGTATTCACCCGAGTCAGTCTTCAATCTTAAAGTTCGAGTAGTGCATAATTAAGTTTGGAAGCAGCTTTTTTCCATTTTGGCAACAATCGGAGGTCTTTTTCATCAATTTATAGAGCAAGTCGTTGAAGTGTGAACGAAACTTAAACTGAATTAACTGCATACTAAACAGATCATTTAGAAGGACAAAGATCTATGGCAAAAAAATGCTAAACACTTAACTGAACAGGAAGACGTCAAGATTATTATTGAAATGTGATTCAGTGATCTAATAAAACGATCACGATTTAAAACTGCAGTGGAAAAAATGTAGGAAAAAAAGTAACACAAAATATGCAAAATAAAAATGAATAAGAGAAAAATATTTTCGATTTTAAAATTATTAATAAATTTCTTATATGACTTTAGTCAGTATATTTCTACTTAAAAATAGAGTGAACTATTTTTTTGGAACACCAAAATTGCTTACTAATTTTTATGAATTATGGACTACAATTATTGATCATCAGTACTCAAAAAATATAAAAGTATGGAAATGGGACTGTATTAGAAGAATATACTGGGGAATATCTCAAATGGAATCTAAAATAATACTCATATATCTTGTGAACTTCACAAAGTTAAAATAATCTGATTAAAATTTAACGATCGTTTTTTAAAACTATAAAACTAAATGTAGTTCTCATTGAATTTAGTGAACATTTTTACTCAATAAAATATAATCTTCCCAAAAGTCTTTTCTGACTTTTAGAAATAAAAACAAGTAAGAAAGGCTACAGTCGATCGAGCCGACTGTAAAAGACCGCGTACTCCCATAGTATTGCATTTTATTTAAATTAAAATTTTCAAATGAAATTTAAAAAATTAAAATTAAATATTTACATTTTGAATTAAAATTAAAAAATAAATAAATTAACAACTGTCATCGTCAGCACTCGAACCCGCGATCCATGCGAAGGTTCCACATTGCGCCGCAACTCTATCAGTTGCACCACACCCCTCTTCTATCATTCTTCCGATTATTTCCATATAAGTATGTGCACACATACTTATGTGTGTATGTACAGCATTGGTCGGCGCGGCCAGCGGCTCCGGGCAGCGCTGCCGCCAGCAGGTAGAGAAAACGTTCGAACATATGTTTGTATGTTTCTGTGTTTGTTTGTATGTGTTGCGCGCATGCAGTGATTTTGCTTTAAAATAACTTCGACTTTGAACCGTAATTTCTCTGTTGTTTGACATAGGATTTTGATGCCACTTTCAGGAAAGTTAGAAATAGTAATTCTCTAGGCGTATGTTAAATTACAACACTGTACTATTTGATTTAATGCCTGAAACAAGGCATTGAAGCTGGAGAGTCTTTTATTTCTGATGAGCAAAGGGGGCGTGGCAGCTCAAAATTTTTAATGACATTATACTAAGGCTGTCTCTAAGAACCTGTATACCAAAATTTGTGCTCCTAAGTGCTATAGTTACTGAGATATTCACCTAAAACACAAATTTTTTCGAGGTGTGTCTGGTTATTTGCTCATTGCGGGGGCGGTAAGGGGCGTGGCAACAATTTGAAATAAACTTGATCTGCTCTACAAAATAACGGACTTACATTCCAAATTTGGTGTCTCTAGCTCTTGTAGTTTAAAAGATCCAGGTGTTCATACGGACGGACAGACGGACAGACGGACGGACGGACAGACGGACAGACGGACATTGCTATATCGACTCGGCTGTTGATGCTGATCAAGAATATATATACTTTATGGGGTCGGCCACGCCTCCTTCTGCCTGTTACGCACATCTCGCTTCTGACAAACTTAATAGACCCCCTTTACTCTTTTTTAAAGAGTACGGGGTCTAATAATAATCTATACGCTATTTTTCAAACAGATCCAAATGTATTAATTTAATAATACCGAAATATTTGCATAACTTTAAAAAAATCACTGATCCTCTGACTCAAACTATATAAAGAAATAACAAATAATAAAATAATCCCATAATTTTAATAAAAATGAATATAAACTTTAAGTCATTTGTAAATATTCAAGGTCACATTCTTGGCATGCTGTGAGTTGCAACATTGTAGAGCCCAGCTAATATACCCCTCGCTGCTGTTATACCCCGCAACTGTCCATCAGTGTATAATACATCATAATGAGTTGGATTTTCTTTGGGTCAAGTCTTGAGTCTGCAAAATGATTAGGTCATAAATCTTGTATTGAAAGAGGTGTTGGTTGGGTGATGGAGGGGTTGAGGGGTTGAGGGGAAGTGGCAGGAGGAGTGGCAGCGGGTGGCAGCCGGTCTTGGCTATGACCCCCTGTTGACTGTCTAATGACTGTGTCCAGCTGCAGTCAGACACACTCAATCATGCTATCAGTCAATCAATCAATCAATGCGCCATTGAAATTATGCAGTAAAAAGTCGCCCAGCCTCCGAGGCACTCCCTCTCGCTCTCTCCCCCCCTCACTCTCTCGCTGTCACCCTCCAAAAAGTTTAATAGAAATATTCAAATATTCAAAAATTGTTTATTAAATTATGATCAAGTTTGGCACTCAATATGCATTATACAGTATTTAATATGCGGTATTTTTATGCGGTATTTATTATGCGGTATTCAGTATTTAATCGCGTTGTAGTTTTTGACCCACTTTGAATTGTTTTTGTTGTGTTTTTTTTTTTGTTGTTTCCTTTTTGCTGCTCTTTCATTACAAAATTTGTTTAATTTTAAATTGTTTAACTTGAAGTTGAGTCACGGCAGCTGACTGCGCTGCCAGCAGCAACAGCAGCGGTGACGGCGACAGTGACGCCGACGTTGGCAGCGCAGCCTCGAGAAGTTACATAAAATGGCATTAAAACGATTCAAAGTTTGAGTTGTGGGGACCAAAGCAGCAAAGAGGAAGCAGACGTACGCGAAGACAAAGCAGGGGACGAAGCAGAAGACAAAGAAGATGAAGAAGAAGTGCAAGCAAACACAATGGGCGAGCAAGGGGCAGGGGCAGGTGCAGGTGCGGAGGGAGTGGTCGGCAGAGGGGCGCAGCCGCAGGCAAAAAACCTGATGCGAGTTTAAGACGAACAGACTTTTGGCATTTGCATGCGAACAACTACAGCTGTGTGCACTAGTGTGTGTGCGTGTGTGTGTGTTTACTGCTGTGTGTGTCGATCAGGTGGCACAAGAAGAAGAAGCAGCTAAAACTATAGCTGCAGACTTGCATTGACAGACAAGATCCAAACCGAAGCAATCAAATCGATGCCAAGCAAACAAAAACTATGAAAGGCTAACAACATTTTTGGACCCTGTAGTGCAGCGCTACAATAGGTAAATGCGATATAAGTGACAACAAAAAGGAAAGGGGATCAGCCTAATAAATTTAAATACACAATTTTATATAAAATGAAATGCTTAAATTAGCGTATAAAAAAATATGTATAAAATATAAAATTAAATAAAAAAGTTTTAAAAAATATTTAGCTATGGAAACCCACTATTTATATAAAATAAATGATCTAGGCACTTTTGATAGTTTTATAAACTAAACTGAAAATACCAAATAATTATAGACTCAAAATCTTTAATTAAAAAAAGAAGTTCTGCTTTAAATTTGATTACACTAATATAATAAATAAATAATAATAAAATATAGTTATTTTTTGATACAGTAATTTGATCTGGCAACGATAGACATTCTGGCAACACTGTCGCTGGGTCTCTTACAGTTGAAAGCTCTCAACTTTAGCCTTTTGAGCTAGTTGTCCCACTAGCTTCCCTACCTCCCCCGTCCCCCATTCACTCTTCACCCCCTTTCTACCCCCTGCACTCCCCCACCCTTAAGAACTGCGTGTTTTTCACTTTTCTCACTCGCCGTTTTTTATGGCATTTAGCACTTTGACATTACTGCCATATAAAAAGTCAGAGGCGAATGATCATTAGTTATGTTCATTGATCATTGTTCATTAATCACTGATGATCATCAATTCAAAATGCTGCATAACTTGACAGCATCTTCCGTCTTCTGTTTTAAATTCTCCTGACACCTTCCATCTCACTCTTTCGCTGTCTGACTGTCTCGCTTCCTCACACAATTGACGACAACTTTATTAAAACTTAAAAAAAAAAATGTTTTTGTGATTTGGTAATTTGGTTATTTGCATTAGCTCAAAGCTCAAGCAAACTTGGTCTATTTTTTATAGCCTGACCATAATGCTATTCAGCTCTATTGCTGTCTCTTTCTGTCAATGTCTATCTCTTTTCAGCTGTAGCTGAAGCTCAAGGTTAACAGACAACATCAGACGTCAGTCTCAGCCTTAGAGACAGACAACTTTGTATGCTAACTAACTAGTTGAACTAGATTTCTGTGGCTCGGTGGCCCGGTTTGAGTTCGAAAATTGAGATCGCGTTCAAAATCGAAATTGAGCTAGAAAAACGAGAGCTTAGAGATGACAAACGATTTGAATTCTTTAGTGCTCCCAAAGGGAATTCACCATTTTTTTTTATTATTCTGAGCTGTTTTTCTTTGGAATCGATTAGTAATTTGCAAACGAAAAGAGTGTTGATCGGCAAGAATTCTATTTTGATTATTTTATTTAGTGAAGGTTTTGTGATCTACAGACAATTCTTAGCTGGTGACATTCATTAAAGGGAAGAAAACAAATTGAGTTGAATGTAAAGTCATTAATTAGTTTGATCAAAGTGATGATCTTGGTTTGTTTTAGAGATTAAAATTGCAACTGACCTACAGACCGATATGGTGTTCCTTTAAAACTGTTTTGAATAATTTTTAGTAGTATTTGATTTAAGTAACAACTAAAATGTTGAATTAGGTAACTAGAGATCGTCTATGGAATTGCCCTGCGGATTTACAAAAAATTTTCTAAAATATATATATATGTTGAATGTTGATCATCAAAAATACCATCGTAAATGATTTCAATCTTTCACTTTTTAAAACCAATTCGAATTAAAGTAAACTTGAAAAGTGATCGATTACCAGATGTTTAAGACATGACTACTCATTTAATAATCTATAATCTATAAAATCGACAAAACTTCTCTAAAGATCTTGTTGAAAGTCTTGCTGAATGAAAACAATTGACAGATAAACCACAAACTTTACAAATTTATTCTACTCTAGGCCCAATTTGTCTGTCTTTTCAGTCTTTTTATTCTGTCCTTATAGTCGAGAACTGTCCTAATGATCAGTATATTAACCTTGATAAAGAACTGTTGACAGCGATCGCTGTAGAATTCTCCTGATAAAAATTCACTTTTAAACTATCTATTAACAAATACCATATAAACAAGTTTGAGTAGTGATAGCTAATTGAACTTAGTGTCATAGTAAGAGATCACTTCTTACGTTTACTCAGTGCAGTCGCTTTGTTTTCTGATAACACTTATCCAAACTCAAACAAAGAATGTTTTTTTTACCTATAGATCAGTGATCGACCTAAAGATGCTTATAAATAAAAGTATGCTAAGTCTATGTTCTTTCTGCCTTTTATTTGTTTGATTGTCGATCAGTATTATGTATTAAAATATACAAAGTTTATTTAGAGATCACTAATTAGATCAGTTGTTGTTCGCACTTAATACTTTAGCAGCATTTTAAAGAATGTCAGTCAATGTGGGTAGCAACAACTGATTATTGATCTGTGAATGGCGATCAGTAGAACTGCGATCGGTGTGCATTGGTCGGTGATCGGTGATCAGTAACCGGTGTCCAGTGGCAACTGGAAATTTAAAATAGCGAAAAATCCAAAAGTGTATGATGAGCAATTTGAGGTGTTCGTGATCTACTTGTCAACACCTACACGACTTTTGTGATTTTGTTATTTTTTTGGTATTTTTTATAAGTTTTTTTTTTTATGTGTCTGACGGCCTCTTGAAGTTGCTGGTTCCGGTTTCCAGATGCCGTTTTGTCGTTTGTCGTTTGCCTTTGGGCCATTTGCCTTTTGCCGTTTGGCGTTGCGGTTAAGTGATCGCTGATCGCTGATCAGCAACTGTGTATATAAGCGATCAGCGATCAGTGCTCGTCGTTATGCATTTGGCATGCGGCTGGTGTAGTAAATATTAACTGTCTTTGGCTCTACCTTTGGCATCCACTTAGCCTACAGTGTTAACTAATTATGTGTGGCTCGAGAGGGAGAGAGGGGCTTTTAAGGGGCGGGACAGGGGGGTTGGTATGTGTCGCTGACGTAAGGTGAACGAAAGACGAAAATTGATAATATAAAAACCAAAATGATGATGAGCACAAATTTTGTGTTTGTGGTTCGCTTGATTGGTGAAAAGTTTTTTATTTAATTTTAGTTTTTTTTGTATTTTTTTTTTTTGGCATGTGAGTTGCATAGTATTCATTTGTAGTCATCAATGTTGTTATGCTTGTTACTGTTATTGTTGTTGCTTGTAGTTTCTTGTGGCTCTGCATGAATGGAAAGTGCACTGAAGATTCGCCATCTATTCGTAATTGTGAAAGAAAGTTGTGTCTTGTGATGAACCAAAGGCAATTAGCGTCAAAAAACACAAACACTCTCAAACACACATATACCACACTTTGAATACCAAATATTATCCACTTTCGTTATCATTAAAGTGAGCCAGAAACGTTTATGTTTGGCCAAATATTTGATTGATCGTCTTGCCAAATTTCAGCTTGATCTTTCAATTAAATCCAGAGATCCAACACCGAACCAGTGAAAAATTAGAGAACAAATTTCGGAATTTATTTACTGTACTACTGTACGTAAAAAAAACTAAGTTTAGACACAAAGAAAGTAAGTCTATGATTTTTAAATACTTCATCTCTGTTAGCAAAACAGATCCTGTGCTATCAATGCTGAATAAATCTATAGAAAATGCGTTAAAATAATCTGAACACTTTAGTAGAAGCAAAAAATTTTTACGGAATTTTTAACAGTTTAATAACTTCGTTAAAAGTTTGTTAAAAGTTAAAGAAAAGAATATTTGAACTGACAATGAAAAAATATGTCATTTTGTTCAAAAAAAAACTTGTGTAGAATATTTAACTTTGAACTTTTTTTTTTTAATTATTTACATGCATTTAAAAACAAGTCTTAAAATAAAAAATATTCTTAAACTATTCGGATTTTATTTTACTATAACTTCGCTAAGTTTAAATAGAACAAAATCAGCGCTAACTGCATCGATTCATGGTGCTTAGTCAGTTAGTTTAGTTTATGTTTTCTGGGTCACTCGAATGGTTTATTTTTAACTATAGTAAATAGTAATTAAATTTCCACTTCCACTTTGAAATTGCAATTGAAATTGTAGGCATAACTCGGAATCACAAGTCATCATTTCCAGACCAAAATGTTGTGGTAAAATGGCTAAAAGTCACAGCGTTTTCTAAAAATATTCAACAAATGAAACAACAATAACAACAACAACAAGTGGGCGATTGGCAGTTTCAAGGCTAATTGTGTTGGCCAGAAAGGAGTTGGAGTTGAGTTGGAGTTGAAGTTGGAGATGAAGTTGGCCAGTTGTTCAATTGGCCTGGTCGAATCGGATCTGGTACAGGCAGCATGAAGATCGTGTTGTAAAATCCTCTGTTTCTCATTGTTGTTGTTGTTAGAAAACTTGTTGTCTGCTCCGACGACTTTCATTATTCGATGCGAAGCGATTGAACAATCGATGAGTTGTTTTTGGAAATTGGCAAAAGCAAAGAAATTGCCGGTAATAAACAACAACAACAAAGACACAGACACTAACAACAACACAAGAGGGAATGTGTGTGTGTGGTGTGTGTGTGTGTGTTCATAAAGTCACTGCAACTAAGCGAATTGCAGCCAAATGACAAAGACCGTGAAAAACATTAGACCAACTGGCAGAAAAAACAGAGCATACCCTGCCAACTAAACACAAAACGGGTATATTTTTTTTAATTATTATAAGCTGACAATTTTTGACTTAAAAAAAAATTAAAATAAATTTTTTAGAAATTATGTTGGCCAATGTTCTGGCCTAATTGGCTAATAAAAAATAAGCCACCAACAACTTAAAGAGTAGCTTGTAGTCTACTACCTACATAGCTTAGCTAGCTGTAGTCCTTTTCTACAACTATTTACAGGGTATTCGAAGTGCCCTTCAGCTACTTTATTTCTGTCACTTACCAATTTATGCTCACATTTGTCATCAATTGGAAATTTGTGGATTAAAATGTTGCAACAACAGTGAAAAACATTAACAATTTTAGGCCGAAATGGCCACAAACACATAAACAATAAAAACACTTCACTTAGCGATCTTTTTTTCACTTTTTATTGGCGCACTTAAAAAACAAAACAAAAAAAGTTTAATAAAATAGTAAATGCAGTTTTAAGTTTTGTCTCAGTAACAACAAAAAACTGAGCTACATAAACAACAACAAAGTGACTTTAATCCAGCGAATGTTGTTTGTTTTTTACTTAGTTAAATTTTGTTTGTTGATTTTGGCAGTAGACGCACACACACACATACAAGTACACTCTCTTCTTAGCTTAGTTACAGGGCTACACAATACATCAGTCTATCAGTCAGTCAGTTTCACTTCCTACTAAATTGAGTCCCCCTCCCATACCACTTAAGTAGCCCCCCCCCCTTTCCACACACTCACACACACACTCTGTCACACACACTGTTACACTCTTAAGCACACGCTCTCTTCAGTTTGCACAGAGCTTTTTAAACGCGTCCAATTACCTTCACAGACTTTCCGTTAATGTTTCCAATTTCGAAAAACTCGCAACAGAAAACCCAAAAGTCAAAAAAAAAAATTAAAAAATAAAAAAAAGAAAAAGGAGAGTTTTAGTGAGCCAAAGCTTAGATACCCTATCAACAACAAACTCCAAGCAGATTTGATCAGAAGTAAAAAAAAAAGGATTTGAATGTTTTAAAAATCAGCTTAGATTTGTTTACAATGTGGTTTTAGCTTGCAATACACTGCAATAAATTTGGTAATTGATCTTTAAAATTTAAGCATACTTTACTTAGTAGTTACTAAAAAATTCTACAGATTATATATGTTTTAGCTTAGACCAATCAATAGTTTCATTTTGAAATATTTGCTCTATATATTTTTAATTTTTAAGGACTTAAAATATTCTATTCGAGTTCTTTTACGCTTTCTTTAAGAATTTTTCTTTGTTCTTCTAACACAGTTAACTTTTCTTAAAATTCTTATTCAATATAATTTAATTTTTAATTAATTTATAACTGTTGGCCTTTAAGATTACTGTTTTATACAGTGTTGATTTATTAACATCAAAAATATTTCCCAAATTTCTACTTTGACCTTTTCTGGCTTTATATTTAAATATTATTTATAATATATTATATATTATATAGAACATTCAATAGATAGACAGTTGCCCAGAGATTGTCATATAAAGCAATCGTCTAGATTTAAAGACTGATTTTAAATATATACATTTTTTTTTAACTTTTTAACGCTTAACACAAATTGAAAATACTCCCTGTGTATTCAGTGTATTCTATGTACTGACAAAAAACACAAAACATATGCACACACATATCTACACACAATCATAGACACACAAACACAGACACACATTTATGCATATTCAAGCCGACCAGTTGTCCGGGAATGGAAATTGGTATTGGTCACTAGGACTGCAACTGACTCGATGGTTTCAAGGGCTAAAAAGGCTAAAAGAATTCAGAGACAGGCAAAATAGGTAGATCATTTTTAGAGCACACTGCGAGCAATCTAAAAATAAAACTAAAAATTAAATCATGTCACTTTAATTGTCCGAAAATGTTAATAGAAAAAACAAAAAAAATTAATTGTATTATTTCAATCAGTATGTGCTCCCTTTATAAAAACTTAATTTATTTTTTTTTTATTTACTTTTCTTTTCTAACATTTTAAATTATTTTTATGAAAAAAATTCGCTAGCTCCTTAAACGCTAAAATGTCAACACTGGTACGATCATATCATGACTACAAAAATGGAAGGAGATGGAGATTGGGACTGAGTGAGAGAGATAGAGGTAGAGAGAGAGAGAGAGAGAGAGAGAGAGAGCAAGACAGAGAGAAAGAGAGAGAGAGAGACTCATAGGACAAAGCTTAGCAGGAATTGAGACTTTGAATAAGACTGTGCCAGAAACAGAGACAGCCAGCGAAAGAGAGAGGTAGAGAGCCAGAGGGAGAGGAAGAGGGAGAGGAAGAGGGAGAGGGAGATAGACTTGGTTGACTGCCTCAGTGGCGGTTGCACACGTCGCCGTCGCGAGACCAGAATTGTTGATTTTGTAATTGTTGTTTGTTGCATTTGTTGTTACTTCAGTTTATACCCATACCCCCATAAATACACAAGCACACACACACTACTACACATAAATTGCGGTTTCTATATTATTTCGTTGTTTTTTATTGCAGCTAGTTGTTTTTTGAAATTGTTATTGTTGTTGGGCAAGTGAAGCAGCGAAGCCAAAAGGCTCTGACGACAAAGAAGAAGAAGAAGAAGTGACATCGACTCTAAAGCACCTGTTAAAGTGTGAAGCAAAGACAACAATAGCAAAATTTAATGATTTAATCATTTTCAATCATTTAAGTTCAGCATACTTTTTGACAAAGCCAATACACCCTCTTGCACAACGTGTAACGGGCTCAAGAAGTGCAACAAAGACCCAAACAAAGATCAATTTCGAGATTGAATGCAGTGAGTCATGCCTCGGCCAGCGGCACATTCACCTCCAAGAACTGAATGCACTTTATGAATGGCGTGAATCACGAACTCGCTTGGAAAATGTCGCATAAAAGTTGTTTGAATTTGTGTGCATAAAAACTAATAATTAAATTTATTGATTTTATTTTTAAAACACTTGCCTTAATTTTAATTACATTATTTCAACTAACTTTAATTTAAATAAGTTCAATTGCGTCTCTATTCCCTTTGCACAAATTTTAAACTTTGCGCGCACTACATACATAGCCAGCAGCTTGTGTCATGCAGCACTACTAAGCAGCACCTGTGTGTCTAAACTAAACGGTTTTTTACCCGTGATTCCTTTTCTAATCGGTTGGTAGTGCGTCTAACACAAACGCTTCGTTGAGTGTGCTAAGCGGTTGGTTGTGAGCTCAGCTGAACGGCTTGTTACCGCTGCTAAACGGTTGGGTAGGTGTCCAAATAACTTTCAATGAGCGACTGGCTGCCCCTAAAAGTATGCTCTTATACAACCTACTGGTTTGGCAAGCAGAGATGGAAACCCTAGAAAACTGTTCCCGCGACACGTTCCACACTTGTCGAAACTGTTGGCTCCATTTCTAATTTGATGTAGCACACTTTTAGGCGTTCGTTAAAAGAGTCTTTCCTCTCAAATCGTTCATCACTGAAGATTAGATAAAATCAAGTTAAATCTCCAAAGTTGTTAAATATTTGTTATTTTTATTGAGTGTGAATCATGTAAGTTGAGTTTTGATTAGTTTTATTGCCATCGTTGTTTGAATTGTTAAATATATATAGTATTTTTATTTGCTTTTTTTTTTGTATTTTTATTGCCAATTGGTTTTTCCAATTGCTGTCGATATCTTATCCGGAGAGATCGGAGATGACATCATTCATGCGCTGTTTGAATGAAATCGATCGCATGAATGACCTAATAAAATACTACAATTCAAATATAATAATGAATGCCATGAATCGACAACAAAGACAACAATTTGCCATTGAAATTGCACCAAAAGTGCACTATTAAAGCGGCCCTTTTGCCACATTCCCCTTGCCACCCGAATTGTACATTCCAGCCCATGTACAGTGGTGGCTTTCGACTATTTTGTGGACTGTAAAACGCTTTTACATGACAACTAAGTACTTTAAGTCGAATATTTCGATTAATTTTTACAAGAAATTTTTTTCTATTTAAAATTTAATTTCACGTATTTGCTTAAAATGCCCACTGTGCACCGTGCTCAAACTGACAGAAGAGATGAGGGATTGGCAGGGGAATGGAAGTGGATAGGGGCTGGAGCCGAGCTATAGGGTATGCCCGACTCATGCTTTGAATTTCATCAGAAACAGACGCGGTGTCGCCAGTTCCGCCGAGCACCCACTACAAGCCACTCCCCCAGCCTACCCTCAGCCCCCAAACACAGACACGCCCCTTCCACTTCCCCCTTTGCTATACCCTGGCCATGTGTGGGCGTCAATTGGAGAAACGCGTGACGTGAAACGCAGTGTTAATTAATTGCAATCGTAGCAATAAAATATTCCAATTCATTTAATCATTCTTTAATTGCCAACAAAGCGAATAAATTTCTGAATATATATAAAGAAATAAAGCTATATAGATATATGTATGTATTGGTAGTAACGACTCACCGATTTGGCGATTAAACATTGTACAGTGTACACTCAGCACAATGGTCAATTCCCCAGTGCAATTCGACAATTTAAAAAGATTCGAATCGATTCAAATACTTTCCGCGTAATTTCTATTACGCATTTGGTGACGCCTTCGTTTTTGTTCCAGTGTTTATCACACACACACGCACGCATATACACCCACAGTTGTGCGTGTGTGTGTGTGTGTTTTTACCACCCACAGCTCAGGCGAGGAGTCAACAGTCGAATTTACCCCAATCTGAATCAGTTGATTGAATCTGAGTATTTTGCAGAGTTGCCGGGCAGTTGTAGAGACTAGTGGAAAACCCTGTAAATAAAATAAGTTTATCGTTTCAGACAATCGAATATTTAGTAACTATTCTTAAAGGTTATCGATAGTTAATTGAATTGATTGGCAACTATTCTTTAATTGAAAGCAAATGTTATCAAACTTACATGAATACCTAGGAGCATAAATTAATCGGTATAAATCGATTATCGATTGTGCGTATATGCTATCGATAAGCACAATATAAAGTTTTATTGGCTATAAAGATTTAAATAGAATATCCACCATTTAACTATTATAAATTGATTTCGCAATTGGATATTGAAATTTTCCCAGTCAAAAAAAATATATAAAATCAATGTTAACAGCTGGTAAAATAGTAATACAACTTTTTTGACCCTGTAGCTATTGTATTCTAAGTATTGAGAACGTAGATTTTGAGAAAAGGAAGCCTAGTCTGTTTCAACTATTTTGAGCTTGTCTAGATGATAAAATCCGACCGACTATAAGAAAAAAGCGATGTCTGATTTGGCTTGCAACAAACTTTGCTTAAGACTCATGGCACAACCCCTAAAGTCGCCACAAATCACTCACCTACGAGACTGCATAACTCAAACAGAACTCTATATCGATAAACTAAAATCCTATAGCCATTGGAACAATCGTTTGATATTAATTTTATGATTAATTTAAAGAACCTTCAAACTAATAGTTGTGCAGCGATTTAAGTGCAGGGTCTTTTACAGTCGATACCATATGCTTTTAGCTTGTTTTATGTCTCTAGCCTGCGCTGTGATTTCCTTTATGATTTTGACTATCAGTGCCTGAAGATATGTCCCCAAGAACGATTACTAGATAACTATTCCAATGTTAAGATATGTTAGAGTGGGTGTGTGTGTGTGTGAGTGTTTAAGACTGTGTGTGTGTTTCAGCTCTCATATCAATGAAAGAAAACGATTTCTTAGAATTTAGTGATTTGCGTCAGCTGATTTCAATCATAAACTGACTGTAAGTCTCTCACACACTGCACGCTCAGTAGATTTTCCAGGGTATGTTGCCTACGTTTGTCCATAAAAATGAAAATAAACTAATTTCCCAAAAATAACGAAATAGGATAATTGAATCGAAATCGTAATTAAAATCGAAGAAAAAAAATAAACGGCACTAAAATGAAATCAATTTACGATTTGATTTGAAAATCATTTTTCAACTGCGCCCACAAAAAACCGAAGCGAGTGGGTGGGCAGAGGGGGTGGGGTGGACGTGCAGTAGCTCACAGATTTTGTTCATTATCCATACGCCACGTTGGCCAATTGACGTTAGTGGCAAAGTGAAAGAGGAAGAGGTAAAAAAAAACGTTGGTTATTAAAACGCTTAGAGCTAAACGATGTCGGTGTCGTAGATTGTTGCCCCAGGCGGGCGTGGCCACGCCCCCAACAGGTTACCGCCCCTTTGCTATAGACATACACTTGGAGTATGTGCTGGGGCATACCCTGTAAAGGTTGGACATCGCATATTATAGTTTCTTTTATTTTAGAAACTGTTTTTTTACCCTAAATTTAAGTTTTTAGTTACAATTTTTAAGTGTTCTTAAGTATAACACATTTTGTGAGCTATTCTGAAACTTTCATAAGGATTCCATGTGTTGTTTGGGATTTAGGTTGGGGTCATTGGGTCATTGGCTAGAAAAAAATCCGGATTTAAGACTTAACTCAATTCCGAATACAATTAAGATCTTAGTGCCTAGTTAGTACTTACATAGATAGTCAAGGAGTATGTAAATTCATATTATTTTAATACTATAAATGATATAAAGTGTAGGGTATTTCAGTTAAAGTATTTCTATATTAAGTATACACTTAAAAACTCGCTAAACTCTCAATGTTTTTTCTTTGTTAAATGTGCCTTAGAGTACAGGGTGCTTGACAGTGTATCAGTTTCAGTACTCTATAATTTCCAATTGCGTATTGTTTTTTTATGGTCATTTGATGATGTGTGACATATGACACGCAGTGGGAAAAGCGAAACATTATTATGCAAATGCGTGTCTCTGTTTTATGGCACATAAAAGCCATAAACTCGCTTCAACCTGTGAGTTGGTAATTGTTGAGTTGCCAGTTGACCAGGCTTTCTTGCAACCAGGTTGCAAGGTTGCAAGTTGCTTGGATGCCTGGTTGCAAGCAAAAGCGCCGCCTCAGGCAAATTAATTGCAGCTAATTTCAAAGTACTCGTAATCCAACTGAGACAGCGACTGAGTCAGCGAAGACCACACGTGCGGTGCCATAAGCCTGGGTAGGGGCTACTTCCCCTCCCACCACAGCAGCCACATGCCACATGCCACATGCCACCAAAAACCCGGAAGATGATGCAGCAAAACTCATGACTTCATCTCGCTCTTCTCCCCCCTCTCGCTCCCTCTTCCAGCTGTCTGTCAGTTAAACTGGGCGCGCAGTGGGGCGTGGCAGCTAGAGAAATGGCATTGCGTTGATTAAACCATGTTGCAACATTCGCAGCATTTGCTGCATTTGCTGCATTTGCAACATGGGCAACAATAAATGCAGTTTCATTGAAGTTAATCAGGCATCGCTGAGACATCACTGCCCAGTCAAACAGTCAAACAGTCGCTGAACCCGGCGCCCATCTGAGCAATCGTTTTGCATAACACACCACCAACAACAGCAACAACAACAACCACAGCAGCAACAACAACAACACATTCAACAAATTAACAAATTCAATGAAGCATTGAGTGGAGTTCACTTGTCAATACACTGACAGAAAAAAGAGTACTCTAGAAGTAATTTAGATTGAAAGTCTGTCTATGGTGCACGCAGATCAAGTTGATTTTCCGCCATTACACGGAAACTATTAGAGCTACCGTGACTTACTAATGAACTAATTGGTCTAAG
This sequence comes from Drosophila acutilabella, assembly GCA_035046005.1. Lineage (NCBI taxonomy): Eukaryota > Metazoa > Arthropoda > Insecta > Diptera > Drosophilidae > Drosophila > Drosophila acutilabella. The sequence continues at coordinate 3,393,996 of JAWNOK010000020.1, forward strand.
ATAAATAATTAGTATGATGATACGCTACCAAAAGTCATCCAAATTTGATCCGCATTGCACAACTGTATCCCATAGCTCCCCAAGGACTAGTCGGTCAAACTTGCTTTTAATGTGTACAGGGTTTTTTAACAGTCGGCTTGCTCAGCTGTAGCCCACCCTTCTTCCATGCTTTTACTATCGAGCTCATTGCTGTTAATGTTACTTTAATTTCTGCTGTTACTGTTATTGAGCTTTTAAACTTTGGAACCATATATTTCTGTTACTCCCACTGTTACTCTTACTGCTACTGTTACTGTTACTCCTACTGTTACTGCCACTCTGACTACTTCAACTATAGTGATCACTACTGTCGTTGTTACTATTTCCATGAATGCCTCTGTTAGTGTTTTGCATTGTTTCTGTTATTGCCAATGATTCTGTTAATTTTACCCATCCCATTGACAGGATTTGTCCTGCTGTTACTGTTACTCTTACTCTTGATCTTAATCTTACCTATACTGTAACTATTACGGTTACTGTTACCGTTACTGTTACTGTTACTCGAACGCTTACTGTTACTCTTACTGTTACTGGTACTGTTGCTGTTACTGTTACTGTTACTCGAAAACTTATTGTTATTCTTACTGTTACTGTTACTGGTACTGTTGCTGTTACTGGTACTGTTGCTGTTACTGGTACTGTTGCTGTTACTGTTACTTTACTCTACTCTACCTAACTGTTACGGTTCTCTTACCGTTACTGTTACTACTTTAGTAGTATTAGCTTGTATGCCTTCATCCCACTTACTTTTATGACTCATATTACTGTACTTGCATCTACTACAGTGATCACTACTCTTACTGCTACTGACACCAGCATCAACTCAGCTGAGCTACCCCCAGTTTCGCTCAGTGTTAGCTGCTGATAGGGTCAGCTGCTGTTTCTTGTGCTCTTTTCATTTTTAGCGAATGTTTCGTATTTTTTATCCCCATTTTATTGGAATTTATTGTGGACATATGCATATTTATGTTGTGATCGTGGTTGTTGTTGTTGTGTTGTGTTGTGTTGTGTTGCACAAAGATAAAGTAGCTCCGATAATGTCATTTGTACTTATTCGTCTCTGGCTTCCATTTGAATTCAAATTGAAATTGAAATTGAAATGACTTTGTTGCAATGTCGTTCAATCAAGTTCTCATTTTATTTTGTCGCCGCCATTGAATTGTCCATCAAAGTGGCAACCCTCCCGACCCCCGAGCAACCCTCCTGCTGCCAGTGCTGCCAGAAAGTCAATAATCGACTGAATGCCGATTTTTCAGCTAATATAATTGCTGATAAGCTCAATCAATTGAATATTGAATAGTCTCATTAAAACCAAACTCGACACTCATGGCAGCTGTCTAATGATTCAGTTGATTTTAAGTGAATGTCTTGGAAAATAAATCTATATATGGAATTTAGGGGGAATGAGTACTTTCGAGTAGCTAGTAGCTGAATTGTTTTCAAGCTCGTAGCTTTTACTGTTTAGCGTGCACAGTGATCAACCGCTTCAAGAACTCAGAACTTTGTGGCTACTGAAGAAGACAGTTTTCTACTTGGTGCCAGTCAGTTCTCTTACTGTTTAATCCCCACTATGATCAGTCACTACTCTTTCCGTTTAGTCCCCACCATGATCAGTCACTACTCTTTCCGTTTAGTCCCCACCATGATCAGTCACTACTCTTTCCGTTTAGTCCCCACTATGATCAGTCAGTCCTCTTACCGTTTAGTCCCCACTATGATCAGTCAGTCCTCTTACTGTTTAGTCCCCACTATGATCAGTCAGTCCTCTTACGCTTTAGTCCCCACTATGATCAGTCAGTCCTCTTACTGTTTAGTCCCCACTATGATCAGTCAGTCCTCTTACGCTTTAGTCCCCACTATGATCAGATAGTCCTCTTACCGCTTAGTCCCCACTATGATCAGTCAATAGGAGGGCAAAGAGTTCTCTCTAGTTTTGTGTTTCTCATTACTTTCCTAGAAAATTAACTTTAAAATTATTACTTCCATTCTTAGAGTACACACTACAGGGTATTTTCCCCACATACCCTGTAGTTTCCCTAGCTCACGCTCTTGCCGTTTGATTGACACCAAATCTTCAATAAAAATTTCCATAAATAAGTTCAGCCTAAACAATTGTCGGACAGTTGATGTCGATGGCCTTGTTGCCATAACTCAGCTCTTCTCCTAGGCCACACCCCCCGCCCAACGCCCCCTGCCACCCTACTGTGTGGCATGCACAAAGTTTTTCCGCTTTTCCGCCAACAAGACGGCAAGACGGCATAAAGGCCAAAAGGAATTCAGCGTTGATTGGCAGCGTACGTGCGGGCGTGCTGCAATCTGGCCAAAACCAGGGCCAAAAACAGCAGGGGGTGGGAGAGGGGATGGGGGCAGTGCGTTGTTGTTGTGCTTAGTGTCAATTAGAAGACATGCCAAGGGAATAGACAGAGACACCAGCATGGGCAGAGATAGCCATAGAGCAGGCAATAGAAATACACTGACAAAATAAAGTTTAAGTTTTATTAAAATATTTTATTATTAAATATTTTATTAATATAAATTAAAAATGGCACATAATTAAATTAACTTTAGTTAAAGTATTTAATAATTCATCCTTACTATAGTATGAGATTTTTAAGGGGTATACAACAACCTCAACAATCTCTCGGAGCTGTGCGTATTGCAACCCCAACAGCTCTAAAGTTATATCCACGCCACGGGATGGAATTCAATTGTATGCGACCCACTTGCAGACCTGTCCACATAGCTTTCTATGCTTTGCTTAACCTTTGGCCTTTTAATCCCACATAGTATCACAACGGGCCGTAGTGCTCTTTGGGTACCAACAGCCATTTCACCTAACCTATCCTAATTAATCATCCAAAGATTTTGTACGTAGCTAAACATGTTTACTGAAAATATTCCAATTATTAGAGATTTAGTTTCTTGATGATGACATGATTATGATGGCTATGAAAATGTCTTGGACCAAACTCTTAATATTTTATAACACTTCTTCTAAGTAATAAGATGAACTACTTGAATAAATGGATTTGTTTTCTGTTCTTCTTTAAGTAATAATAATTTAGTTTTAATATGAATCTATCATAAAGTAAACTGACTACGCCAATAGATCACTCTTTCTTAAAGGGTCATAGGTCTAAATAGGCTGCGTCTTTAATCATTTCTGTATATTAAACTATACAAATGTTTACCTCTTATACAGTTAAGTACTTAAAAAAAATATTACACTGTAGAGTGGGAAAAATAGCAGCTTTGAAATTCACTTAACCCCACTTGGAATTCAGATTTAGGATTTCACTGCTTAGATTTCAGAACTCGCTAGTAATTTCTGTCAGTGTAGCTAGACATAAGTTGGCCAAATGCTTTGGGCGTAATTTATGCATGGTTCATGCAAATATTTACAAAAGCTTCAACACAAGAAGCCAACACTGGCAGTGGTGGGGTAGGGCGTACAGTAGAATAGATCGATTGGTTGAATCGATCTATCGATGCCATCGATCAATTGGCACTAGTGGAGCAAGGGAAGAGGGAAGAGGGTAGAAGGGCGAACCAAACCTAAATAAATGTCAAATAAATAAAATGAACAGGCAATAAAAAAAAGTAAGAGGTAGTAAAGGAGAGTTGGGGAGCGCTGCCAGGGTTGCCATCAAGCAAATGGAGGTGTGAAATGTGACCACTTAAGAGACCAAAAACAAAAACAACAAGAGCCAACAGACAATAAATCTTCATCAAGCTTGCTGCAAAGTGAATCGCATCGCAACGCGACGCAACGCAATGAATTCAACTGCAAGTGTTGAGTGCCTAGGGTTGTCAGGGTTACCGCGGACAGCATAAACTAACAGCGACAACTCAAGTCTCACAATTACTAATTTATTGAATAAAAATGCACTTACAATTCAAACGAAACAATTTATGTAGCCAGCTCTTCTGTTAGCCCCGCTCTCCGCTCTCCCCTCTCCTCTCCCCTTTCCACTCCCCACTGCGCGCTGAGCGGAAAATTGAAACGGAAGCGTGAATTTTTGATTAATTGAAATGAAAATACTCAAAATGAAGCAAAAAAAATCAAACAACGAAATAAACAATTGGAAGGCACACGTAGTAGGTTCATAGATACCCTGTAAAACAACAAATGTTTCTTAGGAACTAGTTGTGGGTTAGCAGTAAGCCGTAGACTTAAAGTACTCATAACTTGGACATAGCTACGAGCATGGCAAAAAGCTCGTTGCTCTGACACTCTTGAAAGTAACTCAAAGTAAGGGTAGGAAATTGAAGACTTGGAGTCTCTCAAATACAAAGGTATCGAATGGTATCTATAACAACTGCTTGCTCGTAAGCTTACAGGGCAGTCGATAGGCCATTTGATCAGTTAGTACAGACACAAGCTGTTTGCTACAGCACTTCAGTGTAGAGTTTAAAGCTACGCCAAGTTTTAGTTAAGAAAAACTTGAGATTTCCATAGTTTTAGTCCTTGATCTGCTCAAAATTTGTAGGAAAATAGAAGACAGTGTCACACCCGCTAATTTCTCTCAGTGTAAGTGCTACTAACACATGCTAAAAGTGCTGCAAAGCTGCAATTTCCAACTCAAAAGACAGCACCCATTGAAGACCGCCTACTTGTTAGCCACAGTCTTAGCCAGCTGCTTGCCTACCATTTACAGGGTATGTGCGTAGTCGTATTGTGTGGGGCGCCGAGTTAAAATTAGCAATCACACGTAATTGCCGCATTGTGGGTGTGTCCCAGCCCCAGACGTGTTTGCCCCCTACCGTAAAACAGTGGCAGAGGGAGTGGGTGGAGAGGGGTTTTAGGAGGTGGGGGTGGTGGGTGCCCATCGCGTCGTCATTGGCGTCATTGGCACTGACAAATAACTGAAGAGCGCGCTGTGAGAAATGATCTGTCAGACGACAATTATGCAATCCATTTGCCATTTGCCATTTGCTATTTGCCAATTGCCCACGATTGCCCAAATGCCATTCCATTCCATACCGTTTCGTTTCATTCCCTCTTGTTCCTCCCACAAATAGCAGACGATAAATATGCGACAAGTGTTGAAGTCAAATGCAATTTATCGATACATTTCGCTCGTTTGTCAATCGATCAAGTGGCATTAGCATAGATCTATCGCCTGGCAACCAAGTCGATAAATTTCACATTTAATTCGCTAAATGAAATGAAATGCAATGCAATAAATAAATGATCTTAGAAACTGTTGGAAGATTAAGAGAGGATTGTAGAGGATTGCCATTGATATTTATCAAAATAGTTTAACTGAAAGACAGTCGTTTAACAACAAATAATCACCTCATAAATAATTATATTAAGGGTTAGCTATAAATCGTTGAAGCTACTGATTCCATTGAAGTCGATAGCTAACGAAGTGGGTGTACTAAATTCACACATTTTTTCGATAAATGGCTATGCAAAGTTACCCATCTAACAGGCACTTTTACAGGCACAAAGTTATTGATCAATCCTTATCTTCATGCATTTCAGAAGATAATGTATAAAGTTAAGGAAATAGTTTGAAATGGCTCAGTTAGTTAAATTAATTGATATCGATAGTTATCGAACGGGGCTAACTGAAAGACACGACCGCAAATAATTTCGGATACCACTGTAAATTTATATATTATAGATAAACGAGATAAGAGCGAGAGATATATCATAGATAAAACTAAGCTTATTCAGAGTGAGCGCTAAAGATTTACTGTGACAGATACTTAAACTTACATAGACTCAGATACATAGATTTTAAGAGAGATTGGTATAGTCAAATTGATAATCAATTAATAATATTTAATGGTATAACAATATAATTGATAATAATAATAACAATGAAAATCAAATTGATTCAGCAACAAAGATAAGAAGATAGAACCGACTTGCAATTATAAAGATACTAAAGTTAGGAGCTTAATAGATACAGATTCAATGATAAAGATACAAATCTTGCAATAGTTATATTGTAGAGTGACTCCGATTAGTGGCAACGTCCTTTAGAAGTTCACCTATCCAGTCTCACCTTCCGAGGGAACCCTCTTTTGGGGTTGCACTAACCCACAACTGCCACTTGTTTTCTGAGGAATTTTTATAGAATATTTTCAAAGTCGAAACGATCGATTCTATTGATGTTTAAAGACGATTCAGTGCTTTGACAATACTTATATAACTCTCGTGTTGACTTTAGCATAGCTACAGGGTCTTTAACAGCTCCCCCGCTCCACCACTCAACAACTTCCCATATCAACAAACTTGAACTTCTTTACTCTAAACTACAGATTGCATATCCAACTATTTATTTAGAGTAAATTGAGTAGAGTATGTAAACTATAGGGTATCTGTAGCATATACAATACACGTGTATCGAATATCGCATAGAGTTGCCGTACCAGGGTTGGTTATTTATCAACTCTTTGGTGATATCACTGAATTTGTTACTAAATGTAAGCTGAGCAGGGAGAGGGAGTGGTAGGGTTAGTTGTAGGGGGTGGGTAAGGGGGAGGGGTACGTGATTTGGCTAGCTAAACTGTGGGTGTGGCTAGGGGGAAGGGGTGACCAATGGCTACCCCCCTCCAAGTGACCCCAGCACGCGCCCAGTTGCGACAATTGACATTCACCGTGGCAATTAATCATCATCACCGACTGATTGACAAACGAATCACAAATAAATCAAAATTCAAAGCAACAACAACAACAACAACAACAGTAGTAGGAAAACAATAACAGCATTGGCAATGGACACGTTGTGTGCAACTGCAGTTGCTGTAAGCACAGAGGGCATACTCGATGAAGTAGATACCCTATAAAGACATAAAAGTTAGGGAATCGAAATAAATTCAAAGCTGTGTAAAGATAAGACCCCTACGAAAAGGTAGGGTAGCTATATGCTATAGTTCTTCGATCCAGTCCAAACTTGGTGGGGACTTATCGTGCCGATCGTGTTCTTATAATGTGTGAGTTTGTTTGGGTTTGCTCTACTTACACCAAATTTTGTCATACAACTGATTTAAGCTATGAAAACTAAAATCTATACTATACTATAGTAGTTCGATCTAACCCCTACACATATTAGATTTTTTTAGGAATAACTCAAGAACTTTTCTAATTTTGGTACTATTAAAAGTAACTGACTCTTATGTACTGCTATTACAGGGTATTTGCTGAGCATAACACCACATAACAACTTGAGCATCCCTACAGCAATACACCTTTAAGAAATTTTAACCTCTTTTAAGAAATTTAAAATTTCTAGGGTATCGTTAGGTGCCACCTTTACACAACTCCTACTTGATTTTGACAAATGGCAAACTAAAGTGTTATATTATTTAAATATACGCAATAAATCAACAATATACATGACTATTAGAATAGTTCCCGGAACATTTAAGCGCATTTACAGGGTATTACTGGGCGGAGTCAGCTAATGAATTCCACTAAACCGTTACAAATGGCACAAATGGGCGAAAATTGTTAAGTGATGGAGTAAGGGATCTATAAATACTGTTTTTAGTAGGATACTTAATATTTACGTTATTTTTTAATTTATTTTTATTACATGGTCAAATAAATGAAATAATTTGAAACATTGTACCTGCAATAGGTCTAAAAATGCTGGAGCTAAGCTACTTTAAGTTATAACTGTCGGCATTTAAATGAAATATATATTTATATATCAATTTATTTATTTGTTTATTTGAAAATAAGTTAAAGTTTTAGTTAGAAAATTTAATGCATTGAAAAGTATTTCGCATTAAGTTTTGGAGGGGGCTGATAAAACGACCAGAAAGCGGACCACAGTCAAGCCGCGACTTTGGTGTACTCGTTAGTAACAATAGGGTATTAATGGGGTATGATAATTATAGTAGTTATATGTATTTGGTACAGATACTAGGGAAACTATCTGAGTAGTTTTCATACCCATTTATATTTAGTGCATGTTTACGACCGACTTCAGTCAGTGGCTTCGATCACATCGACTGGGCTCAATCGTGTCGTAGAAGTCTCCTACTTCCTGTTACCCCATTTATTCTTAGTTTAAAGGGTATCACAATTAATCCAGACACCAAAAAAAAAAAATTCTCTTAGCTTACCCACACTTAATTCAAGTATTTCATACTGACTTTTAGTAAGCCTTGGTTAACCCTTCTACATTCTACCTTAGGTTGGTTTCCTGCTCAAAGTCTACCACTTTTCCTACCAAGGCAAAGGCTACTTGCGGGGTATCGCCCTAGTAATACCCGCCCCCTTATGGACTCCCAAACGCATCCCAAGTGCATTCAGCAGTCTTTATATAAAACTATACATATTACGATATGGTAACGTGCTCGTAATCCTGTCCAGACTTTTCTCGCAGTTCGTTGCGAATGTTGCAACTACGTGTGGTAACAGATGACGCACGTTTGCTGCTCTACCCCGTGTTGTGTGTGGTGTGTGTGCCTGTGTGTGTATTGCAGTTTGCCGGGGAAAACCCTCGCGTGTGTTTTTCTTGAAAACTGCGAGACTGAGCAGAGACGTGTATGCTTCACACGGTTGTGCACGACCATATGGGTTAAGGTGCCGGAAATTCCCAAATAAAATAAAAGTAGGAGTACAAGCAGGCAAACAGGTAGAGGCTGTGACACAGGTTCCAGGTTCCAGGATCAGGTCAGGTCTTAGGTCAAGCGCGAGACGCAGGTCAGTTACAGTTTGAGGTTAGGATCGAGTTCGGGTCGATTTGGGTCGGTTAGGGAATGTGCACGGTTACTCGGATTCATGCCCGCCAAGAAGCCAATTTAAATAAGCAGCATAAACAAAGGACAACTCGATGCATGCATTTTTATGACACACTCGCGACCCAAAACCAACCATACACTAGCGGTTCGAGGCCCTGGTTTACCTTATACAGGTTCCCTGGGCTTTTCCCACGGCCCACCAAAATTCGTATCTTTGTTGCGCCCTTTTATGAGCCAGCGTAGCTGTTTCCCATCTGTTTTTCGCACTTTCAATTTTTACGATACTTCGTCGTTGTCTTCTTCTTGTTCTTCTCCTATTATGATGGGAATTTACGTGTTTCCGCATCAGTTTGAGCATCAGTTTCCGTGGATTAGAAGACCGCTTTAAATACCTGACTAATAATGTCAACCCTGTCACGGTTACTGGCTACTGAACCACATCGAATGATGACTTTCTTGGCTTACACACACAACAACAACAACAGCAATAATCATACAACAAATTTTGATCAGAGTTGTGCCCATTTTTGCACATAGATCAAGCAGACCCTAAATAAATTTGAATGAGCGTCAAGTAAGCAGTTTCATTGCTTGAAATAGAACTTAAAATATGACAATCAATAAAAAATTCTTAAGATATAAACTTAAGATTTCTAGAATTGGCTATTTTAATATAGAATCAAAAGTTTACTTTAAAGTTTGGTGACTCTAGTTCCGATAATCCTCAGAATATTTGCATCCTTTTAGATTTTTATCTGTTTAAGCCCACTCTATGCACTCTTTGCCACTCCATTCTTTACCTGTTACGCGCCTATTTTTACTAGCTTGCTCTAAAAACCATCCCTAACACTTTAACTACTTAAACTACCTATAGTAACTCGACTCTGAGTAAATAATTTGTAATGAAATTTGCCACAGTGGCTATAAATGCCATTAGCTGTAATATTGATCAATTTGGTTCAGATCGGTAAACATTATCCTACAGTAAATACAGTTTAAAACATAATTTAAGTACTTATCTCTGTCCTCTGCTCACCGTTAGCTACTTTCCTTGCAGAACTCACATTCATTTTGCAACAATTTCAATAATTTGCTTGTGTTTTATTTTATTTTAGAATTTGCCAATCCCAAGGCGAATTCTTTGGGACCCAACAAAATTGTCACGAGGTCGCACACTTTACTGACGAGCACTAATAATCCCTCCCTCTCTCTAAGACCTGCCCCTCCCGCCACCTGTTTGGCCGCACTTGTCGCGTTTTTTTGGCTTTTAAGCTGCTGGCGCCGGCGCCGTCGCCGTCGTCGTCCAACAAAGTCATCAACATTTTTTTGATGGCACTTTGAGCGACATATTGTCGGCTGTCGATATATATGGATCGAATCTATAGAGAACCAAAAGAAAGCAACACAAACGGCGCCAGACAGGCAGTAAAACAAACAACAAGCAGGCAAGGGTAATATACTTTGGATACTTTGGATACTTTGGCTATAGAGGAAGTGAGGTTAGGCAGCAGTGCAGGGGGGTTAGCGGGGCGTGTGGCGCATACCCATTTGTTTATTGGTACAAAATGAATTTGTTTTAATGTTTTTCCTTTCAGTAACAACATGAAAATACAATCATTTTTTGTTGCTTCTCTGATTTTTTTGGCAGCTTTATATGACCGGAGCATGACAAGCCAGATAGATACCCTAATATAGAGCAGCAGTAGGTAGCAGGGGGTATCCTGGTTTATATTCAATTAATGCCTTGCTTTATCTTGATCTTTATAATGATGATCTTTATCTCTATCTGATTTTTGCTGCTCTCCTTAATGACTTGTCTCCCCCTGCCTCCGTTTTCACTTTTGGCCAAGTCAATGCCATTAATGTGCTCATAAAGCAACATTTTGTTTTGTTTCATTATTACTTTGCTACTTTTTCTTTTTACATTTATTTATTTGTTTCGTATTCTTTGTTGTTTGCATATTTATTTTGTCTGGTTGTGTTCTCGCACTCAGTTAGTTCATTTAACGCCCACTCGCACACCCATTTGGCCAGTGCCACGCCCCAAAAGAAATGTGGGAAAACGCTGTTGAACAGCCCCAATCACCCACTAGCTTCCCTCGGCAGCCTCGACTCTTCTCATGATTCATTAAAGTCTAAAGAGCTAACTAATAGTCGAAAATTTCATTTAATTTACGTATTTCAATTTTTGTTGCGTTTGTTTGTGCATACCCTGTAATTATAAGAGTTACGAAAAAGGTGTATTGCAAGTAAAATCATTTAAATTTTAAGTTCAAATGGAATTTTTAGAGTACAGGGTTTAGTAGGTTTGTCAGTTGCGTAAAGTGCAGGCAGATAAGGAAGCAGAAGGATGTCAAAGGAGGTGGAAGGAGACGTATCCGACCCCGTTCATACTGTATATCAAATTAACAGCAATATTTTATAGCTCCCATAGTTGAAATTGTTGGAAAATGGAACACTTGTATGAGGACTCATAGTGTTAGTTGAGCTATCGTAACAAAACTTACGCATTATAAATAAATTATGATTATAACTATGCCCACATTACGGTATAGCTACCATAGAACAAATCAGTCGAAAATGAGTACAGGGTCTCAAACAGTCAGCTCGCTCTAGGGTAACAGCTAGTCTGTCAGCCCATTTAAAAATCTGCTTAGTTTTTTATTGTTGTAGATTTCAGTTTCTTTCAATTTTTTTAATTTTTCTCTTTTTTTTTTTTGATTTTGACTTTAGCTTTTTGTTCAAAGCGCTCGACATTACTCGATTTTGGTGCAACAACAAAAACAATATGGAAAATGAGGAAAACAAATTTATTGTGCGCCTGTGTGTGTGTGTGTGTATGTTTGGTTGCCTTTTGATTTCGCTAATCGTCAACAAAAACCAACCCAGAGATGATCTAATTATTGACGCACGAATCCGCACAAAAGGAAAATCTTTTAAATATATATGTAGTTATATAAATATATGTATATACACATACATATATTTGTTTTCTAAAAAGTCAGTTTGAGCCTGGGGGCGTGTCGGTGTAGGGGGCGGGACATTAAACATGGCAAATGAAATGAACGAAATCAAAAATCATTATCCAAGTCATTAGCTCTTTTGCTGCCTGTTGTTGTCGCCTCTCTGCATTGTTGTTGTTGTTGCTGTTGTTGGCTATAATAAATCTGCTAATGTATGCGCCAAAGCATTGACTCGATAAAAGCGTTTGAAGCGTTCAAAAGCGCTTTAGTAGCTGGCATAAAGGGCGCGCGCGTTTTTAAACGCGTCATAAAACGCTAGCGTCAAAGTGCTGCCTTTGTTGTTGTTTTAAGCGTTTTATGCGTTGAAATTAGTGTTGTAGTTAGCTCTTAGTATTAGCCTATGTCTTATTAATCTAGTTACACGCTGTAATCACTGTAGCCGCTTTAAATATAAGCAAACTCTGCGCGCGTTTTAAAACGCGTCTTGCTTGCTGCAGCCACAAGCACACACACAACACACACACCCAAGTGTATGTGTGTGCGTAGTTTATGCCGAGTGCTTGAAAATTGGTTCATGGCCAAAACGTCGTTGGCCTCGTCAGTTTATATTTTCTTTTCCGTTGTTGTTTCTCGAGGTTTTTGCTCCGCGAAGATTTTAATTGAAAAATAAACAAATTAACTAACTAAACAGTTGACTAAACTTTACTCACCCCAATGATAAGACTGACTACAGAACTATGCATAGTAGTACACAGTGGATAGTAGATTAAAAATAAAATAAAATAAAAAATAATTTAATACATAAATATAAATATTTTCTTAGATCTGAATTGAATATAAAAATTTTTTCAGATATGAAACGAAGTTTAGAAATGTATACATAAATGTATTTAAATTATATAATTTTTTTTGTAGCTTTTAAAAAAAATAAATGTTAATTTCTTGGATAAATTTGTTTGTTTTTTTTACTGTGCCAATTAATTTTCTACTTAAAAACATTTTTTTTTTTAATTTTTCTAATTTTGAAATCTTATGAATTTTTTTTAATAAAATTCTAGGATTTTTGTAAAGCTTTTTAATGTTTAAAAATCTGCTGGAAATTCTTTTTCAATGTCATAAAAATTCCTACAAACTTAAAGCTATAAAATTAAAAAATTTTCCAACTTTTCAATTCCAGTCTTTGATTCAATACTGAAATTTCAGCAAGTTGCAGAAACTTTTACGCCTTTTAAATATATGAATTTAGCTGAATAATAAAGGATTAAAAGACGGAGCCATTGAAAGGGTTTGAAGTCAAAATTGTGAGGCTTACGTGATCCAGATTAAGTTGTTGGCATTATCAGCTGTAATGACGTTGTGATTATAATCATTATCAACAGCAGACGATGGCGACGGCAGCAATTTGCGAAAATGCCAAAAAGGGAAGGCGTTTTTTTTTCAGCTCTTTTTTTCAGCCTTTATTCTGAATTTATTTTGTTTTTTTTTTTTGGTATACATATTATTAATATTATTTTTTTAAGGTTACTTGCTTTTTAAGATGACAAGAGGAAGAATTGCTTGAGGAAGAGGAAGAGCGACAGACAGCAGGCAAATGATAAGATCTCAAGTCTGGAACTGAGACGAAGTTGGAGGCTGAATCTGAGACTGCGACTGAGTCTGGGACTGAGACGGAGTCGGAGTCGGAGTCTGAGCCGCAAGCGAGCTGTGTCTGGGTATAGTTATAGTTATGGATATGGAAAGGCTCTGGATTGGGCTGGGATGGTATGGAATGGTGTGGAATGGTATGGGATGGGATGGGATTGCTGGGGATGATTCGCTTGGCGTGCGTATCAAAATATAACCATAATAAAAATGCTCGTAATGATGCATCATAAATCGCGCCAAATGCCGCCGGCTCGCGCCTTTTCATTGGCCACAAAAACAAAAAAAAAATTTTTTAAAAACCGCCGACAGGCAAGTCAAACCGACTGCAAAGCGCCTAGCGCAAGGAAGGTCTGAAAATGTCTAAAAAGCTTACTTAAATATATTTAGAGTACTTTGTTACCAACATTTTAAAATTATTTCTTTAAAGAGATTTTATATATAACCAAAACAATTCAGAGCATTAGCGACTAAATTTTAGTATTAAATTTAAATTTTTGTAAAGTTTCACACTGAATTTATGAATTTTATACCGAAATACCTTATTTAAAAATTGAGTAATTAAAATCTAAAACTATAACAATGCCCACGCTTTTTTTAAGGGCACCGATCATTACATTGATCAGTTTATAGGTCCTTATGTAAAGTAACAGAAATCTTTAAAAAAAAAAAAGAAAAATGAACAAAAAAAAATTAATATTTCTTAAACATATGTTTATGATCAAATAATTTTTAGTTTTCCTTAAATTTCCTTTTATTTTTTATTATTTGAAAACCTGGTGTATGTTAACTTTTTTTAAATCCTGTAAAATGCAGGTCATTTTAATTATTTCTTATGAAGTATTCTAACGTATACAAACAATTTTTAATGAGTCAGAAAATTTAATTTACTTTTCGAATTTTAAAAGTAAATAAAATTCTAAATACTTCGTCGCATTATAATTCATACTTTTAAAAGGGTTTCACAAATTATGATAATTTCTCGACGCAACTTTAAAGCCCGAATATATTTGTATAGAATTTTTAATACAATTTTATATAAATATTTTAAATTGATTTTAGGGTTTTTTAATTATTAGTTGCTTATTTTTTGTCAGATTAGTTATTTGTGCATACTACTCTACACTGCCTAACCACCATTTAAGCTTTCTGGCTACAGGGCTAAAGAAAAAACCAAATTGCACGATGCGAACAGTTGAAGAGAGAGACAAAGTTGAAGAGCCACAGCGAGGGAGAGCGAGAGGAAGGGAGACAGGTACATTGGTGGGTGGGGTAGACCTACCTGTGCTGCCATTTTTCATGCCACATTTTCGTCTTTGTTGTTGTTGTTGTTGTTGCTGTCAATTCAGTGTAAATTTCAACTATTAAATGCCAATTTATGGCGCGTAGCTTACAATTTTTTATTATCGTTTTTATAACACCTTCGCGAGGGAGTGAGAGGGTGTGAGACGAAGCGAAAGAGAGACTGAGAGAGGGTAGGGGATAGTGGAGAATGAGAGGTACTCACTTGGGGCGGAGACCGTTTAACCAAACTGAGACCCTTCAGCAACAATACGCCCGCTTAGCTGACTCCTCACGCTACTCCGTTTTTAACTCCTCTTTCTACTCCCAAAACTGGAAACCTTAAATATTTTTCTTCACTTATATTCCCGCTGCTTCTACTTCACATTTAATACTAGTTTATTTTAGTAAGTTTTTTGCTTTTTAAATCTTAAGCTTTTGATTTTTTTTCTATTTATTTGTTTACTACTTTTTAACCCTTTAAATCTCAGTCTTAGTAGGCTTGTTTATCCTTCTCTGGTCGTGCCTTTTCGTGGTCTATGCCTTCAGCTCCTTTTGCTTCATTTTATCTACTTTCCCTAGTTTGTTCTACTGCTCAATTCGCGAGCTTTTGAACCTTTGACTCCTTTTTTTTTATTCCCTTTTCCAATCCTTTTTCTACACCGTTTATTTGCTCCCAAACTGTTTGATTAAAGTATTGATTTGGTTATTGTGTGATTGATTTATTGATTGATGATCATAAATCGGGTCTAAAAGCTTTCAATTCAATTTCTTCTTATTCTAAACTTCCAACGCTCTCTCTAGTCATTCATATCCATTTGTCTAACAGAGTTTAAACTCGTCTCGTCTTCTATTTTCCTGGACTCCAGTTTGTCTGCTGTGCAGAGTCGCAACTTTCTCTCTCTTTTCCCTTCATTCTAACTACTTCTTACACTTCATCTCTCTTCTGCTCTCTTCTGCTATTCCTCCTCCATCTCCTTCTGTTACTGTCTCTGTTGCACTCTCGTGTGTCGTGATCGTGTAACAATGCGAGTGATTAGTACGCGCCGGCGTTCAAAATTCGCAGCGATTCTTCTTCTTCAACTTCTTCTTCCTCCTCTTCTTGTTCTTGTTCTTCTTGCGCTTGTTGTTGCAAGTCGTTTGTTGCATTGCCGCATGCGCCTTGTACCGGGGGCAGCATTGAAATGATTTAGTGTGATTTATCTGTAAATTCCTTTTTTCAATCTCTTCTCACGCCGAGAAAACGAGAAACAAAATTCAAAAGTTGCAGATTTGACAAGAAAATATGGGAATAGCAAGGGGAGTAGGAAGGGGAGTAGAAAGGGGAGTAGGAAGGGGTGTAGAAAGGAGAGTAGTAAGAGGAGTAGGAAGGTGAGAAGGAAGGTGAGTAGGAGTGGGAGTAGCAAGGGGTGTAGTAATGGAAGAAGGAAGAGAAGCAGACAGGATGGGTGAAGGGACAGAGTAGAAATGGGAGTAAAAAGAGGATTAGAAGAGGGCAAAGTTAAGGGAGTAGAAACAACAGCAAAACTAAGAAGGGAGAAGAGAAGGTATTAGTAACTGAAACAGAAAGGAAAGTTGAAGAGGAGCCGAAATAGGAGTAGAAATGGGAGCAAATAAAGTAAACGAGCTGGTAAACGAGGAAGTGAAATGAGAAGTGGAAGGACAGTAGAGAAGGAAATAGAAAGGGGAGTAGAAGCCTAACTAAATAGTTGTTGAATAAAAAAAGGTAATAAAAAGGGGAGTGAAAAATGGAAAACCAAATGAAAAGAAGCAAAAAGGAAAGTGGAAAGCGGATTATTAAAATTAACTCCGATTTGCGTTAGAACTATATAGTATTCCCTGCCTTAGAAAGCACCGCCCGGAAGTCACTTTATGTTTCGAAAAACTTATAACTAACATAAATATAAATTATTTGTTATTATAGACTGTCTACAGGGTATTTAATGCTCGTCTCGAGCAACATTTCTGCTACTTGACTTGACTTTTATTTCATTGCAATGCAATTTCTGTTCTTAAATCAAAAGTATTTACAGCTTTACTGCTCAAGTTGGCGAATGGGAGACACTTAATTTTTGATTGCTCAAATTAAGTTTATGTCACAGGTTTTCTAATCACTGTTAACACGTCTCTGGCCATTCAAATTTATTGCTCTCTCGTTAAAGTAATGTCTATCAGTTCTTCTAAACGAGTTTATAACTATAACCCACCCCCCCTCTTTAAGTTAATGTTTGTAAATTTATCGTTACTTGGCACTTAATAAAGCTGCACTTATGAAACTAATTAAATCTATAAGTAACAACAAATAAAAGTTTTATTGAAATTAGTTTGGATTATATAAAAGTGCAATATAATCTAAACGAGTACACTTTCCCAAGGGGAACTAGGCTTCTGAACTGCAGCTCAAAAACTGCAGACTATTAAAATCCGTTGGGTATAAAGATCAAGTTTAGTTGTCTTACATAAAGACTTTAAATAATAAATGCACTTAGTTTAAGAGTTTCATAGAAATCGTTTAATAAAGTTCGATTTTTTAGAGTCAAGTCGAGCAGCTTCAATAAAAACTTCTGCAGACAAGCTAAATATTTATGAAATGCATTAAAAAAATCAATATTGATATTTGAATTTGTTGTAAATAGTTACTTATTTCCATTTTGAGGTTTACAATATTTTTAATACCTTTTTAGCAGCCTACTATCTATGATCTTTGGAGGTTACTTAGGGTTCTTCCAATGACTACCTTTATATACTTCTATCCCAAGTATCGTTTACTTTATCGCCGTTTTCTAAGTCGTTTACTAATTTTTATTTCCATACCCACAAAGTTCTCACTTAAAATCTGTTTGATAAGCAATCAGTGCTTACTGACTACTCAAATTGCGCTAATAGAGTACTTAAAACTTGGCTTAAGTTCCAGAGTCTTGGGCTAAAGTTGCTCCCAAGTGGTCAAAACATTTGGCCAGCGACTCAAAGACAGTCAAATCCCAGTGGAGAGCGTCCAACGCCCCTGTTGTACAGCAGTGACATGCCCAGAGTTTCCTCTGTTTTTTTTTACCTTTCCCCCCCAAACCCCCTTTCCTCTTACTAAGCCCATCAGCTCTGGAGACTCTGAACGCAACTCTGAGTGACTCTGGGCTCTGGGAGTATTAAAATTCCAACAATTAGGGAACATTTCACATGCCTTTCTAATAGCCAAGAACGAAGCCAACGGCTAACTGCAAAAGAGTTGGGAAATGGCAGGGGAAAGGGAAGGAGCGACTCAGTAGGCTAAGAGGAAAGGGCGGGGAGTAGACAGTAGATGCAACAAACTGATTGTTCAATGTTCCTTTGGATGAGTTTAAGGCTGAGGCAGCAGCTCGTCAAGCGGCTTTGTAAGCCTGCTATACCCTGTAAATGTTACTACTATAAAGGATGTGCATGACGTAAGTGTGGCTGAAGTCCTACTCACTCAAGTAGTCCTTTTATTTTGAGCTATTGAGGGTATTACAAAAGAAGATACTTTGACTGAAGTTTGAGTAAAGATTATATTATTAATATTTAGTATCACTTAGCTACAATTTATGTATACCAACAACTTTAATCCTTACTGCTCCTTTATCCACACCAGCTTTTTGCTTACTTTAGGGTATCTTCTAGCTCATCCTACACCATTCCATAACTATTGTTATTGGTCAGGCGCAAAACTATGCAATTTCATAGCAAAGTTCTCACATACAAGCGACTTGGCAGCAAAAGGAGCAGTCGCTTCTAGTCTCAGACACATCCAGCATCTACCAACAGATTCCCCCATAACCCCCCTCGATCCCTACACAACCCCTCTACGATCATCCAACTGCAGCCACAGCCCCAGAGAGCAACAACATGTTGGCATGTCAATAATCTTGTAGCTCGAGTCCAGCTTCAGTTTTGCTCTCGTGGTGGGAGTTGCTGCCTGCTCAGGCAGGAAAGGAAAAGTGCGCAATGTGAACAGCAACAACAACAACAACAAGAATAGCGAAAACATGCAAGAATGTGGCAAGTACTAGCATGAACGACAGCTGCATACCCTATAAAACTAATATAGAGCTTTTTTTTAGACTATAATCTGTGCAAAGGGTAAGTCTGAATAAGATAGAACTAAGTGTTGACTTTGATTCGTAGAAAGATTTTCTAAAATAGAATCTAAACAAGTATTACTCGATTTAGTGAATACATTGAATTGAGTGACAATATTTGATATTTTATCGACTTTTTTAAACTTGCATAATATTTGCTTGAAATTTTAAAATATTTTTAATAACTTTTGTATTATGTTTTTTTACTATTTGCATTATATTTGCTAAGTATATGGAAATAAATTACTTAATAATTTTACAATATTTGCTGACTTTATTTTAAAATTTAATATGTATTTAAAAAAAATTAAAAACTTTTTACCAAATTTTGCTTAACATTTTCAAAATTATTTATTGAAAACAGTTTGCTACATATTAGAATTTTATTTTTCAATATTTAACAAATATTTGACAATTGTGAAATATAATTATTTTAAAAACACTTGCATATCTTATTGTTTTGTTAAGATAGAAAAAATATTTGTTAAATATTTGCTCAATATTTTTAAGGAACTCATCAAGTACTTAAAAAAATATTTATTTTGTTTTAATAAAATATTTGCAGCGTGATTGGAAAATATTTGTTTAATAATTTCTAAATATTTTGGAGATATTTGAAATTATTTGCTACATTTGTAGAGAATATTTGCTATTAATGTTTGGAAAATATTTGGAAAAAATTTGACATGGTTTCCCAAACATTTGCTTAATCTTTCCAAACTATTTGCCAAATATTATTAAAATAGCAGCTTTTGTAATTCTTTGCTTATTGTATTCATATATTTGCCAATACTGTAAACAGATTCCCTTAATACAATTTTGCCCAACTTCAAGCATACCCCATACTTTCAAACACAGGGTATGCAAAAACAAGTTGGCATTGTAGTTGCTGCCGTAGCTGAAGCTTTGGCAGTTGCCGTTGCTGCGTGTCAGCGATCGTAGTGCAAATGAGCCTGAGAAATTGTGAACACACTACAAACACACTCAAACACACACACACACAGTCGCACAACAAATGGTTGTAGGTGTGGGACTGAATGGGAACTGTCCGACAGTTGATTTTGATTTGAATGTGGCCAAGAAAAGAGAAGCAAATGAACTGGACTCGACCCCAAAATTCAAATCAATTCAATGCGGCACAGTTGAATTTTGATAGATATTCGTGGCTTCGACCTGTACGTGACTTTTCATTTCCGTTTCAGATGCGTCTGCCTCAATTTTTCCATGTAAAAATCCGTTAAGATGGAAGCAAAAACAAAAACAATATGAAAAGTAGAAAATTGTTGAAATTTAAAAAGAGTCGAAATACCAAATTGAGGCAATCGCCGTCACATCCATCAATTATTTTCGCACACCCGACCGACAATCATCATGATGATTAACATTCTCATTCTTAGTCTCATTCACATTCACAGTCACACACACACGCACACACACACACACACAATCACATACGCAATCGACATCCACGTTCACATTCTTATTCTTATGCTCATCATCATCAACTTCACCTCCCTTGTCACGCACAGAGACATTCGTCTAGGCCTTTAGCGATCGCACCCACAGACAGTGGCAGAGAGACAGAGAAAGAGAAACGGAGTGTGTGAAAAGGAGAGGCAGATACGAAGATGAAGGTGCCAAATAGAACAAGCACGCACATAGACAACAAATGAGTCTAAAATTGCAAAAAAAAAAAAAAAAACGACGACTTCAATCGAAACGAAACGAAACTCAACGAAATGAAATCAAATGAATCAAATCGCATTGAGCCAAGTCGAGTCTATTCTAGAGTCGAGGGAATCTCAATTCTTCGGGGCCACCCCCCGCGTCACCTTTTTCCGTTCGGACACCCGAACGTGAGACGTGGCCAAGAAACTGGCCAACAACACTGGGGCGGCCCTCACACGTGCGATGATTCCATTGACAAAGGCGACAACACAAACATGTGTTTGAGTGTGTGTGTGTGTGTTTGTGTGTTTAGGCACATCCGATAAACCCCAAATACATAAATAAGTCAAGTGTATATTAGTGTTATCTCTGATCAAAATGTGATTATATAAACTTGATTAGACTATAGAAGAGATAGATATTAATAATGAATTGGATTGATTTGAAGAAAATCAGTAATTATAGTAATAGTAATGCTAATGCTAATGCTAATGCTAATGCTAATGCTAATGCTAATGCTAATGCTAATGCTAATGCTAATGCTAATGCTAATGCTAATGCTAATGCTAATGCTAATGCTAATGCTAATGCTAATGCTAATGCTAATGCTAATGCTAATGCTAATGCCAATGCCAATGCCAATGCCAATGCTAATGCTAATGCTAATGCTAATGCTAATGCTAATGCTAATGCTAATGCTAATGCTAATGCTAATGCTAATGCTAATGCTAATGCTAATGCTAATGCTAATGCTAATGCTAATGCTGGTTCTAATGATAAAGCTAATGCTAATGCTAATGCTAATGCTAATGCTAATGCTAATGCTAATGCTAATGCTAATGCTAATGCTAATGCTAATGCTAATGCTAATGCTAATGCTAATGCTAATGGTAATGCTAATGCTTATGCTAATGCTAATGCTCTTGCTCATGCTAATGCTAATGCTAATGCTAATGCTAATGCTAATGCTAATGCTAATGCTAATGCTTATGCTTATGCTTATGCTTATGCTAATGCTAATGCTAATGCTAATGCTAATGCTAATGCTAATGCTTATGCTTATGCTTATGCTTATGCTTATGCTTATGCTAATGCTAATGCTAATGCTAATGCTAATGCTAATGCTAATGCTAATGCTAATGCTAATACTAATGATAAAGCTAAACAATGTCTTAACTTACCACAAACAATAGTTATACAAGTACAAATCAGACAATTCAGATGTAAAAATATTAATGATACTCATAAATCAAATTAGAGATAAGACACATGAAAATGAAAATGACAAGCCCCAAGCCAATCAAAATAAATAATTAAACATATAATTAATGGCCTTAATACTATAAGAACTATAATAATAATTAAAACAAAGCCGATAACAATTAAAATAATAAAAACATAGAAACCAACTAGCAAATCTACTAAAAAGTAAATAAATAAAAGTTTTTGTGTGCAAACTTATATAAATATTGCGCATACGCAGTGTGTTGGCTCTCGACAAAAGCCAATATTCGGCATACGCCGCGTGTTATTAGTTCAGAGACATTGTATTTATGCGAAAATTGATCAGCTAAATATATTTTTTATTGACATCCTTTGCTCATAGCCCTTGCGCCCTTAATGGGCGTGGTAAGGGGGACGGTCTGGGACTGAGCACAAAATAATTGTAAATAAATAAATAATTACCCAACAATTTTATGTGCTGTCTGCAAATAGCGATGGCGATGGCGATGTCGATTGCGATTGCGATCAATGAAAATGTTCGAGGCGCAATGGGCAATGAGTTGGGTACGGTTTCTGCAGTTGCCAGACCCACACACAGATACAGATACATTTGTATCTATGTACATTTATATATAAATGTAGATACATATATATAAATATTTGTAGCATTGTGTTAATTATGCGCTGCTGTCGATGCTGCTCAAGGCATGACTATCTCTAATGCTAGACGGTCGCAGCCGTTTGGCTTACTCATCGCCTCATCACAGCCCACAGATACAGTGAGAAAAAACAAAAACTGCCACCCAAAAAAAAAAAACAAAAAAATTGTCAAAAAAGTTCCGCTCTCTTTGCCGTTTGTGTTGATCATCCAAACAACGGGGGATTCGGCATCGGGGAATTGGAATTTGAATCGGATTCGGTAGCGGCATCGTCTTCGCCAACGCCATCGCCATCGCCTTCACCATCGGCATCGGCATCAACGTCACCGACGATCGCCACTTGTTTATGTCTCTTTGAGACTCTTGCAAGATCACGCGCCGTCGCGATCACTGATAAAAATTGCTTCAAGCTTCTTCTTGTTATTGTTGGTCTTATTAAAATACTCTATGCCGGAGGTTATTTTAAATTTTGTCGCTAAAGGTAGAAACGAAGGCGTGGCACAAACTGATCGGTACAAATTATTTCATTCAAGCTTGCAAACAAATTTAACAGTTAAAACAAAGCAAGGAAATGTCTAGAAAAGAAGGCTAAATTGGCAGCTCTGCCATGCATGCTATAGGGTACCCTTCTTTAGAGGGTATTTAAACTTCGGCCTGCTCCGCTCTGCTGCTTTTTTAGTGCTTCAGCGACTAAATGATGCTGCTTCTAATCTTCAAGTGTTCTAATTTTGAGATGGGCCCGACCCAAGAAACAAAAAAACGGCACATACTTAAAATATATTTTACACAGATTAATCATCAAATATTTTATAAAGTCTGCAGTTAAATGATTATAAAAATAAAATTTGTTAAATAAATTCTTGGGAGGACATCAGGAAATTAGTTGTCGTTGTCTCTCTCCCCCTCACCGTCACTATCACCTTTCAGTTTGCTTGACTTTAAATGCCCATTTTCAAATTTATATTTCGACTCGTAATTAAGTCCATTCGCAAGTGTTGAGCATTGTTTGGATTGCAATAAGTTATTGCCTGCTGGATCATGCGCTCGCACATGTCCGGACACGATTTATTTGGGTCTCGGGATCGCGGGATCGCGGCAACTGTTTAGTTGGTCATAAGGCAGCGGTTAAAAAATAATTCAGAAAAAGCGTTTAACAAATGCACGTGCTATTAAATTTATGATCGCGTGTTGTTTGTTTGCATTGCCACTTAAACCCTGTACCTAGAAGCAACAAAGAGTGTACTCAACTAAAGGTGTGTCAAAAATTACAGTAGTACTCATAATTATTATTATTAACTTCTGCTTAGTTTCCTTAGATTTTAAGTATATAGAATTTGTTTATAAAATTCGTAAACATAATCATGCTGAAGTACAGGGTCTTTTACAGTCCTCTGCAACCCCTCTGCTTTGTTTTAGCAACTCTTTTTCTAATGAAGTCTGCTCACAAAACACGCTAATTGTTGCCGCACACTCAATTCGTGTGCCAAACTTTGCAAAAAATTAAGAAATTAAAGCAAAAAAAAAAAGATTTAAGCCAACAACAAAGTGGTAACGGCAGCGGCTGATTAGACGCTAAATGTTTAGCAAATATTTGCTAAATTTCCACCAATAAACAGCTAAATTGACACAAGCTCAAGAACTGACCTGACTGAAAGAAACGGGCGCAACTGCTTATTAATAAAATAAATCAAACTGAGCTGCAAATTTAGAAACTATTATACATTTTGCTCAGTGTAACACATGCACCACATTTGAATTTAGGGTTGCCACCACACTTGAGTGCTGTTTTTGCTGTCTGGAGAACAATGTGCTTTAGTGTAGACACCGAATCGTGACAGAATATGATTGGAAAGGGAAACCAGATTAGAGAAACAAAACGAAACGAATACACATACTCATATTTGTAAGTTTGTACTCGTTTTAGATAATGTAATACGTTAAATTGTACTACTCATGGCGAGTATATCTCGTGGGTTTACCACTCTAGACATTCCATAAGTAAATATTCTACAAGTTGGATGATTATTTTTAGACAGACACAAAATGCATAATACGAATATGTATTTGCATTCTAAACAGACGTACTTGCATATCAGCTAAATATACTCACTAGATGTACCGACTATATCTAAATTTGTCTAGCATACAGTCAGGGAGGGGAGCGAGGGGTAGAGTGAGAGCGAGAGAGAGGGGCAAAAAAGACTCGTGATGTTGATGGATCATCGTGATGGCATCTCCAGCATTTCACGCTAAACATGACGTCAGCAGCTGCAACACAAAACTTTTGCATGATTTTCAACTCAAAACTTTTACACACAGTTACACATTTGTTTTCCTTAGTGTATGTGTGTGTGTGTGTGTGTGTGTGTGGCAAGTGGAAACGTCGAGCAGTCCAAAAATAAATTTCTTAACATATTTTTGGCCAAAAATCAAATTATATTTTTGCATTTACGCACAAGTTACAATTATAAACGCGTCTACTGAGTTGCTGGCTAAAGGCTGATAGACTACGATATACGCTGTAAAATAAAATTAAAATAATAATAATAAAATAAAGTGCGACCTTTAAAACTCAAACGATTTAAGTTATGTTAAAAATTAAATTAAATAACCACACAACTTAGCTACTCCACTTGTCTAAGTTTACAGGGTACTCGCTTGTATTTGCTTACTGAATGTTTTTGCAGCAATTTCGCACATTGCGCATACGCCGCGTGCACCAATGCAACGCCGCCTGTCGTAGGTTAGTGCCCAGCACTAAAAGTTGGGAGTGGCTGCGGGGAGAACGGGGAGTGCCAGCTAGTAACTGGGGCTTGGTTTTCAAATATTTTGTTATTGTTTGTGCTGTTTTTAGCCGCTGAACGACAGCGCACGCTTCAACGATCAGCGAGGGGCAGTAAATGTGGGGGAGCAGTGCAAAGGGGAGGGTCAGTTGAGGTGGGGCGTGTTGGGAGTCGGGGCGTTGGTTTAATAGATAGCGACAAGCATAAGACAAAACAAACAAACAATATAAAATAAGTAAAAGTATATATAAAATACACGTTATAACAACAATAACAAAAACTACAAAAACAATGAAAGAAATGAAATTAAAATCCACAATAAGCCAAAAAACAACAACAACTAATCCAGCAAACAGAGCGCGCGCGCGCTCACAACGCTGCGAAATGCACGACTACAAAATACCCTATACTTTAAAAATTAAGCCAGTTTAAGCTGTGTCAAATTGGCTAAAAAAAAAGCTTTTTACATCTAGAAGCTCTGTAAGAAATGCAGAAAAATATTTTTTAAAAATTTAAATAAAAAATAATAAAATTGTAAAATAAAAAACAAATTTTACATTAACAAATTAGTTATTTAGCTGCTCATTAGATGAAAAAAAATATTGTAATAATTGTAAAAAATTCAATAATTTAAAAGAAATTTTATTACGATTTTTTTAAGCGATTGTCAGCAAAATATTATAAATTAAAGTTTATAATAACAATATGTACATTATTTAAAAATTGTTTTAACGTAGAACAAACTCAACATCACGTACGGCATACCCCTAGCCACTACTAGTAAGTGGTAAAAAAAACGCTTCATAGCTATAATGCTCATAAACAAAAGCAGCAAAAAAGCTCCACAACAAAAGAACGTCAACGCTGACAGCGACGTCAGCATCAAAGACAGAAGCAGCAGTGGCAGCAACGGCAACAGCAACAGCAACGGCGACAGCGACGTCGGCGTCAGTGTCAAGCAGCGCAGCTGTCGGACGTTGTCTATTTTGCGATTGTCACATAGACCCAAAAAAAATAGAAAAACAAACAAAAGAGAGCGCATAAATGATGGAGCGATAGACAGAGAGAGAGTAAGTAGAAGAAAGAGAGAGGTGGAGAGGCCGCGTGGGTGGGCAGGGGGTGGTGGGTGGCTAGCGGTACGTTGGAGTAGCAGAGACAGAAATGCTGTGCTGAGTACCTTGCGCTCAAGTCAACGCTGACGCGCACGTTGCCGTCGACGTCGACGCTAACGCTAACGCTGAGTGGCGACTGCGACGACGACGTCGCATTTAATCTAACATCAGTTTGTCCAAGATCGCGAACGTCGCTGGGAAAGACGCGCGCGCGACAACGAAAACGCAGCGAAAACGATCGAAAAGAACGAAGAGACAACACGATAAAAACCGATAGCACGAAAAGAAAACACAAAAAAAAAACGAATACGCGACGCAAAGGAAATAAGCAAAATGAACCGTTAAACGACAAGCAACGTGTCCTGCAGCAAGAAAGAGACGCAAACAAACAAAAAGGAGGCGAAAACAAAGCGTCGAGTAATAAAAGTGTTTGAAAATAATAACAGGGTATACTAAGTGTACATGGGCGTTAGTGTCGTCACTAGCGCGAACTATCGCTCGAATATAAAATAGCTAAGCGTGGAGCACTGTGATAAAAGTGACAGATACAATTTACAGGGTATACTAAGTGCGCACGGACAGTACCTTCGTCACTAGCAGTGACGGTCGTATGAAAGAAAAGCTAACTAAAGCTTAAAGCCGCGTGAAATAACTGTTTAATAATATTTACAGGGTATACAACAGCAGAAAAATATATTTGACAATATTCACAGGGTATACCAAGTGTGTTTGGTCACAATGTGTGTATATTAAACCCAACAAAAACGAAAGCGTCGTAAACAAAGTGTTTAATAATACTTACAGGGTATACATAGTGTGTATAGACACTACTGAAGGTCGTCTGACAAAATTCTTTAGATGCTCCAAGCTGTGTGATCTGTGTGTGTGTGTGTGTGTATATTTAGAAGGTATTTTACTGTTGCAGCTACTCCGATTTCCCGAATGTTCCACAAACTACTCTATAAGACAAGGTGATAAATGATAAACCCTAGCTTGATTGATCGCTTCCATTATGGGGCACTATTTAGTGTCTATATAGTATAACACTGACTACCAAATGTAATTGCACGATCGATTAGACGATCCTAGCAAATGTATCTATGATAAATGATAAACATTTTGATCGATTAAGTTGAAATCGTGTCCTCCACTTTAGTCACTTACCAGCGCCATTAAAACTATGCTAATCAAAATTCACTTACCAACGCATTCCCGACTAATTTCATGGGCCATTTGATCAAGTTATTAAGGTACTTACGTGGGGTACTTACGACTAACAATCAAATGATTATAAACATATAGAAATTGTGTATTTTAAATGGCTACAACTCTGCTGACCAGCTACAGTTTCCAATGTATGCTCCACTTTTGTGTAGGGCATTAAAATGTCGGCTTTAGTTGGGTGTTAACACCTCTGGAATGCCGATATCAGAGACCTAGCGCCAAGGCCCCAGAGCACTTAGCCAAGACACACACCCAAAAAATATGAGAAAAAAAAATTGAAAATAAATCCGAGGGGATTGGGTAAAAATGGCCAATTATCTGGCAATGAAGTTGACTTTTATTGCTATGTTTAGACTGGAGGCTGAAGGGCGACCCAAAAACGTAAAGCTAAAGATTAAACAGGAAAAAACGGTTATCATCGCTAGCCGAAGTTTAAATACCCTTTCAATTACTAAGTGGTACAAGTATTTCCAACAGATTGTTTCTACTGTATGATAGCTATATGATAAAGTGGTTTGATCTGAATGAAATTTGAGCTTCAAATGGGACTTGGTGCCTTCTTTAGATAGATAAAAACCATTTTTTTTTTTCAACCGATTGTTCCTATAGAATCTACATGATATAGGAATGTAGGCACCCAACTTTAACTTTAGTTCAGCTTTAGAACAAAGAGATCATCAACTGTTGTAACTGATCAAGAATATATAATCAAGATTTCAATGCCTTACAAACTGCTTGACAAAATCATTATAGCCACTGCCAGGGTATACAGCTATAACTACAGAAATCAATCGATCGTACGATCGATGGTAGAAGGTAGTTGGAAAGTGCCTCGTAGATCCCATCAGATCTGCCATGATGAAATTTTTGCTCTACAGCAAGCAGAGACCAGAAAGCAGCAAAAATGTATAAAACTAGTAGTAGGAGCGGTGCTCAACGTGCTGCCAAACACTAAAAGACCCTGTACTTACCCTCAAAAAATTCTATTTTAATAAAAATATTTCTTGTTAATGATTTTCATTCACAAAGTTTTCCAGTCACTATGTGACATTTTTTTGCACAAGTCTTGCACCCTTCTAGCAGCTGCAAAATACAGGGTCTCTCGATAAAAAACAATTTACAATTTACAATTCAATGGCTGATCGGATCGCGCCGGGCATTAGCAATTGGTGTGACTTACAGCATGGCGATTGGAGCGATCACCGATCAGTGAATAAGGGCGTGGCAGCGGAAGGAATGGTTGCCGTTGCTGGAGAGGGCAGAGCAGGGCTGGGCAACGCTGAGGCGTGGCGACGCGAGGGGGGATGTCAGCTGCCGACGTTGGCATTAAATAAGCACATAAATTGCTGGCGCTGATGACGCAGCCTTCGCTATTTTCATTTTTTTTTTCAGTTTTTTTTTTTTTTTGCCTTCAAACACATTCTTTGGGTATTTTGCCGTTTGCCATTTGGTATTGTCGTCGGGTGTCTCAGGGTTTTCAGTGCACTTTTCAAGCCGTACTCGAAAATGTGCCAAGGAAATGGAAAATGTTGGGAAAACACGACTCAAAAAACCCCTGCATAAACCCTGAAGCGCACATAGAGCACCTTTATATCGAGTAGCTTGTGCGATACAGTAAAATTGTAACACATGACTAAGCACTGAGTGTTAGTGAGCTGCAGCAGTGCTTAGATCAGTGACAATACACTGACAGAAAAGGCCATGCCATAAAATATACACTGAAAAAAAAGTATGTGTAGAACTTAAGCCTTTTGGTAGTTACAATCGCTCGAAAAAAAACAATATTTCAGTTGAAAAATAAATAAAAGGTTACTCTTAGCTTCTTTTAAGAACCAAAAATAACTACCCATTTTTTGTGCAGTGTAGATTAAACGATATCGCCAATACTACTTCAAAGAACGCTAGAGGATTTTCCATATCAAATGACTTAATTTATATCGCTTGACCCACTGTGCGATCAGTCGAACGTTCGATCGATCGATGGAACGATCAAGCGATCGATCAATTGATCAATCAGTGGTTCGTTTCCCGACGCTTGTTTTACGACTGTTGTCAGCCAGTTGTCAGTTGACCAATTGGCAAATAATCGTATAAATATTCATACAACTCGATGACGGCTTGAAATCCACTTTAAACTTTCCCAACTTTTTTTTAAATGCTTAACTAAACACATGACGTATACTTAATATTAGTTTTTGATCTTCCCACAGTTACTAAGTAGACAGATAAATAGATAGACTTTGGTGGAGCGAGTCAGGCAGAGAGATAGGGAGCAAGGGAGATGGAAAGAGAGAGGGGGAGAGAGACTGATGCTCTGCGAGCTTAGTGCTGAGTCAGCTGTCTTTTATGTCACTAACTTAGTTGTTGCTAAGGCATTTAAACATGAATTGCGATTAGTTGGCAGTCAAGAATTTCTGGCCCCAAATTAGAGGGCAAACCTTTGTTACAGAAATTAGTATGGGATTAATCCAACATGCACAGAAGAGTGTTAAAAAATCATACTAGAAGCTCATAGATTTTACTTTACTGATCGTGTCTAAAAGACTTTCAGCAGCTTTTTGTTAAAGCTATTCGTTTAGGCCTACCTTAACTTAGTAGACTTGGCTTTAAGCTTTCCAGAATCCTTGTTCAACTGCCTGCAAAGCTTTAATGTGATTTTCTTGCCCTTTGTCCTCTCCCCTCCCAAATCTTTTTCGTCTGATCACTCGAGTTGAGCGAACAAATCGAGTAAAACTAATCAATCAGCAATCAAGAAAGTTATGAACAATTACAAATGCTTTTAATATACAAAGCAAACACACACACACAAGTGTGTGTAGTATCTGTGACTTTGGCTACTACTGCTTTTGCCTTTTGCCATTTAAATCAGACACAATTTCTTGTGATTTACTTTGATTGGCATCTAATTTATGATTGACAGTTACAAACGAACAATGAA
The DNA here is from genome assembly GCA_035046005.1 of Drosophila acutilabella. Classification (NCBI taxonomy): domain Eukaryota; kingdom Metazoa; phylum Arthropoda; class Insecta; order Diptera; family Drosophilidae; genus Drosophila; species Drosophila acutilabella. Next base: position 3,424,328 of record JAWNOK010000020.1, read on the forward strand.
ACAACAACCAAACAACTGATCAACGGTCAATGGGCAATGTGACAGCAGCGACAGCCATAGAAACATTTAGATACATTTGAGACTACCACAAATGCTGTAAGACCTACAGCTATAATAGAGTTGTAGATACAAGCAAAGCAAAGATAGTTTTTAGTTAGAAAGATTGATTTTAACTGCAATAGCTGCAGTTACCAAAAGACTGCAGATAAAAGATACATTAGATCTCTAGATAACAGAACCAAATACATATATAAATATTTGCAGCTACAGATATGCAGCTAAAAGATACTGTCACATACAATTATCAAAATAAATAAATAGTTTAATAAAAGAATATAAAGTCCAAGCTCACAAAGAAAAGCTAAGATAAGTGGTTGCATAAGATAAAAATGAAAAGTATCTGCATACAAAAAGAGCTTCAAATAGATACGAAAATGCAAATGCTGTTAAAAATAAATGAAACGAGCTTTAAGTCTCTTAAGAGGCTAAAGATACAAATGTTAAAATATCGAGTAAAAGATGCAAGATAAAGATAGCTGTATAACTGCAGATACATAGGCAGATATGTAGAGCGAGAAATAGCAAAGTACATATAAGCAAAAAGATACTTTGATACACATAAATGTGAATCAATCGACAAACAGATGTGACATAATTGCGGATTTATAAATGAAAAATAGATACAAATAGAAAGATACATTTGAAGATGTAAAGTCCAGATATCTGTGTGTGTAAAAGTGCATACACAGCAAGAAAAAACTTGTAGCTTTTTATACTTAAAATAAATTCAAATATTTCTAAAAAATTAACTTTTATTTTAAGCCCAAAAAACTTAAATTAAAATAAATTTTAGCAATTTGTAGTGCACATATTTTCTTACAGTGTAGATACAGCAGATATGACTTATATTTACAGTGCTGCAGATACAGATACATAAGTTTGATTGATAGATTTTCAGGCAAGCTTCGAGTGTTGCATAAATATCTCGTAGAAAATAGATAAAGATACGAAGACAGATAGGAACAGATAGAGAGAGGAAGAGAGAAGGAGCAGAGATAGACAGAGACCGAGACAGCGCTGATGATTGGAATTCAAGTCTCGATTCACTCTAATTGTCAGTCGATTTTTATTTTGATTTCGATAGCTGCGGTTGTCGGTGCGTCAAAAAGTTAAGATACATTGCCAGCTACCGTTCGTATGTGTATCTCAGTCTCGGATTACGCGTCGTATGCGCAACGTCAAAGGCAGCGACAAAAGACAACAACAACAGTAACAACTGCGACAATGGCAACTGCATAGAACGTTCCAGTTATCAGTCAACTCAATTAGTTAGCGCACATTCTGGGCCAAACAATTACATCAACGAAAACAAAGTCTAATAGCCGAAAGAACTGGACTGTAGCAGACCCTGTACTGCACTGGGTAGAGTAGTCAAGGGGGAGAAATAAATATAAAGGAAGCTTAGAAAGAGGCCACTTTATTAGAAAGATTTTTAAATAATAAAATAAACTTTTTTTAAAAGTAGTGCATTAAAAAACTAATAATGAGTTTTTAAATTTTTATTATTTCACATTTATTTTTTAAATATTTTTTTTAATATACATATATTTTTTTTTATTTATTTTTTTTTTTTCAACAAATTAATTGTTGTTTTTCATTGTATCTTAAGTAGAAACCATTCGGTTTGCTTTAAAACACAACTTTCAGTCAATCTTGTACGAAAACTAGCTCACCTAGCTCATTCCGTTATTTCCCAAAAATTTAAGATACAAAGTTCTATGTAATAAGTGCATATGCCCCTTTATTGTAATGCTTTGTAACTGGTCTTTAAAGCTATAACAATCAATCAACGCAATAATAACGATGATATAATTCTTAGACTAACGATCAGTTCGATGGGCCGCTCACTCGATCCCACGATCCCTCGATCCCTCGATCGCTCCAACGATCGATCGTACGATCGCCCGATCGCCAGCTACCGTTGCCAATTCGGTGTAAACACATTAAAGTCTTAACTTGGACAATGTTCCAGACCGATAAGCAAGTGATTGCATTGATCGAATACTATGTGTATAAATTTACAAACAAACATTCATAAAATAGTCTCATATAATATATCTATATCTATATCTCTATGTATATAAATATCAATAACTGCACGTTTAGCCATATAAGTGCTATATAAAGCAACTACTAAGCAAATTATTGGTAAATAATTGCACAAGTGCTCTATACCTAGAATTCTAATGGCAAATAAATGCCAAATGGGGGACTATATGTATTAAAATGTTACAAATTAGCTTAAATTAATATAAGTAGCTTTATGTCATTTGTTTTTACTGAAGAAATAGTTGCAGATATCTTAAAATTTTTAGAAAATAACTTTTAAATCTTATGACCTATGATTTTTTTAATGATTAATTTTATTATGTTTAAAAGCATATAAAAGTGCCTGAAGTAGTTCTTAAACTTATATTTATTTTCCGCTTTTTTAAACCTTTTCAAAATGTTGCTTTGGTAATTAAAATTCAATGTTATGTTAATGTATTAAGCATTAGGCGGAAATACATTTTTTTATACGAAAAATTTTCGATTTCTCAAAAAATATCAAAGATTCTATTTTAATTTATTATTTTATTTTAGTTTAGTTTAAGCATTTTAGCTTGCTTAATGCAGCTGAATCTTTGAAACCTTAAGTTCTTGCCGCAGAACTCCATGTCATGCTACTTACACGCTGTGACAGCGCAGCCGGCGTCAGCGTCAGCGCTAGCGTCGACGACAACGTCAACGTTGCTCGCTCAATGTACATAAATCAAAAGAAAAGCATTTTTCTGTTCGCTGTTTTCTTCAGTCTAGAAGAACTGAACTGTTTTCATTGCTTTGCTCGCTGATTGCTGTGGTTGTTGTTGCTGTTGCTGTGGTTCTTGTTGCTGCTGCTTCTGCATTAGCATTTTGTACGCATGTTTCTGAAATTTTACATTTCTTTCCATAGTATAGACAAGCGACAGATATCGCACTTTCACACACACACACACGCATAGCTACACACACACATATACCTCTTCTATATGCTTATATCTTCTATCTGTCTATACATGTGTTGGTTGTTGTTGTTGTGCCTTTGGTTATTTGTGAGGCCAAAACATTTATAGCAATATTTCAAATTGCAGACGACGCCAGCGCTGACGTCGCCGTCGACGTTGGCATCGCAGCGAGCACCGCTTTAAATGAGGCTGACAACAACCCCCAAAAAAAAAAGTAAAACTAAAAAATTAAACAAAAATATTTTTCGCGTCAAAATTCTATGCGAAAAATATTTATGAAATGGAAAAAATGTTTAAAAGCCACAAAAAGAAAAGTAAAGTAAAGAAATAGAAAATGGCAAATAATTATAATAAATAAATAATAAACTAGCGTTAAAGTAGGAACCCGAACAATCGACTTTGAGAGACCCTGTACTGATTTATTTATTTATTCAATTTAAAAAGAAGTTCTTCCTTTAAGCATAAGGCACAGAAAATAAGTAGAAGTTATTTTATTGTAGACACTGTAAATACTTTCAATTTATCATTGCCATTTTGTAATACAGGGTACTTTGCAGTCGCTGCTTCTCTACCTTTTTCTGCCCCTTTTGTCAGCGTTTAGTTACTTAGATCTAGCTTTTAATAGCTACAATCATCGCTACCACTTGGTTACAGGGTATTAAAAGTGCGTGTCATATTGTTATTGTTGTCGGTTGCCATCTGCCTATTTTCGTGCATATTATTTCATAATTTTTTTAGTTTGTAGCGTGTTTTTAAGCATGTTTATTTTTTAGTTTTTAATTTGTTTTATTTTTGTTTTTGCTCTGAGAGTGATGGAAATTATTGTTAACGATATCGTGCGATTTTATTGCCAACGCCTGGCGCTACATTTAAATTGTTTTTGTTTTTGTTGTTGTCTCTGCTGCTTGTTGTCTGCGTTTTGTCGTTGTCTTCTGCTTGTTGATAATGAAATCGACATCGAAAGCAAACAAATTAATTAACTAAATGCCTCATACCATCCCAACCCCTTGCCCCCGCTTACACGTCCCCACAGTGCCCAGCAGTACTCGTCACTCGGCAACACACAAAAGTTGTCTGCATAGTTATACCCTTTGTCTGCAGTGGGTATATCACCACTTCAAGCAGCTATCATTACATTAATTTTTAAAGAGATCGTAATTTATTTATATTATATTTTATTTTTTTATTGCATACATACAAATTATCACAACCATTTTTTGAAACTTTAAGCCTCGAATTAAATATTTAAGAACTAAAATATAATAAATCTAGCTTAAATCTTATATTTAGCTATTTAAACTAAAGATTTAATAATAATATTTATCTGATAAAATCTTGAACAATTAAGACCCAGCCACACTCCTTTCTTGACACCCCTTTCTTGATACCCCTTTCCCTTTCCTATTAATTACTCTATAAAATTTACCTCCCTTAGAGCATTAAAAATTCGTTTTTATGCGTTTGCATTTTTTCATTAACTCAATTTTTGTTTTGTACATTGTCATAATTTTTTTGTTATGTTTTTTTCATATTTCTTGGCCGCATTATTTATTACTAATACTTAATATATTTGCGAGCAGTTTTTTAATTGCGCTCACACGTGCCACCAACAACAACAAAATGTTGCGAATCATATGAAGACATGAACATGAATATATATAATTATATATGTAGATATATAGTTGTTATAAATGTATTTGTTTGTTTTCTGGCTTTAAAATGATATATCGGCGGCCATAAAGGGATTTGTCGCCAGCCAAAAAAGAGAGCGTACAAAATGTTCAATGAAAAGTGAAAAAGTCGGAAAAATTGAAAATTCGTAAGGAACATTCTCATGCACAATGTTGTGTATGATTAATCTGGCGATTTAGTCATTCCCCGAATAACTCAGTCTATACCTATTTCTGGCCGTAGTTAATGGATCGTATAATCAAGAAATTAGCAGCTATTTTTTTTAGCTTTTGGCTTGCTATTTTTTTCTTGTTACCATCTAGCCGTGACTTGCATGTTAAACGCTAAATACTTTGAGCATCTCTGATCCTTGAGTTCAAATATATTGCAGAAATGCTCACAAAAATTATTACTAATTAAGTTAAAAGTAGTTGTTTAGTAATTGACTAAGTAAACTGAAGTTGGTTAATTTTTTTTTACACTGAGCGCAAAAAGTGTTTCTTTAATTTGAAGACGAGTTGAGTCTGCCTGATCACAACTACCAATAAATATGAAAAATATTAGATGACTTCAAAAATATTTAACAAAATAAAATTTGACCAATAAAATCGACATATATTTATAAAAATAATATTAGCTTACTTTTACAGGGTAGTACATACAGTGTACAGTGTAGTACAGGGCAGTAAACTGAGACTTTTTCATTTCATTTCATTTCAAAATTCAACAAAGAATTTAAGGAAAATATTTTAATGGTAAACTATTTTAATTATTAAGTTGGAATTTATAGTGTTTTTTTATAAAAAAAAGGACAATGTCAAATCGTCGTATATAAAACCGACATATTTTTTTTAAATAATTGCTTAAAAATAGTTAAGTAATTTATTTAAAACACTTCAATTTCAAATATTATTTACTCAAACTTAAAAAAAAAATTATTCTTTTGACTTATAATATACCAAAAAAAAATGCCTTATGTATTGGTTGATACAAATTTCTACTTAAAATAATTTTTGAAAAAAATTTTATATCTTTTTGCTCGTATCAACTATACTGTTCACGACTCTCATCGACTTACAGGGTATTTGTAGCTCAGCTGATGGACTAATTAGCACAGCACAACAAACGGATATGCTCTCCCAACCGAACTTATCTTATCGCAATAGTGAAGCATAGATAGAAGCATGTAGTTAGAGAGGCAGAGCAAGAGAGAGGTGCGAACTGCACACTCTTCCGCGCTCCCTCTCTCCCGCACTCCATCTTGGCCGCGCACTCTCACTGTGTTGGCCAATGCAAGTCTACGATTGGTGCACAGGATGCGCAAGCAACAAAAACAAACAAACAAATGTCACCAACACACACGCGCATAGAAACAGACACACAGACACACTCACACATGCATTGGATTCCTTCCTCTGCTGGCCGCCTCTGCTGACGCCTCTGCAACTTCATTTCCTTCGCCCACTGTGGGCAAGCTAACGTTAACGCTGTCGACGCTAACGCTAACGCTCACGCCCACGCGCAGTCAACGCAACGCAACGCAAACGATGCAATTTGCCGTCGACCAGGTAGAGAGCGGCTAAAGCAGGTGAACGCGCTGCTTGGCTTGGCAACATGTTGCGCCAAAAAAAAATAATATGCCAGCCGGTGGGTGGTAAGGGGGTGGTGAGTTGCGCGTCGGCACGCATGCGTCGCAGCTTTGACGTCGCGACGTCGTCAACGACGTTCGTCATCGCGCAAGCATCTTTGCGACACGCGACTCAAGCAGCAACAAAAACAACAACAAGAACAACTCAAGCCAAAAGCAAATGACAAACAATAGCAGCAGCAGCGATAGCGACAGCACAAACAACAACAACAAACGCTAAAGAAAATTGCTGCTAACGACAGCAGCAACAGCAGCGCAGCAGCAGCATGAGCCATGCACACGATCAGCAGCTACGACGGACAACGAAGACGACGCGTCGTCGCAACTTTGTTGCTCTCTCTCAGCGCTTACGCTCTTCATGTTACGCTCTCAAGAGCTCTCTCACTGTGTGGCCGTCGCTCACGTTGTCTGCAATTTTTTGCCTGCCTTTTGTCGTGCACGCGCTCACTTTTTCTCTCTCTCTCCTTCTCTCTGCGTTGCGCTCTTTCGCTTAGCGCTTGCTCTCAATGTTGCGACGCTGCTGGCGTTGACTGCGCTGCCGCTGCGACTGTTGCTGCTGCTTTGGGCTTTAGTTTATTTATTCAACCGACCGATACCGTGTGTGGACATTATTTTCCTAAACGTTCGCAACCGCACAACAAACACACACGTACACACGCACGTACACATACAAACGCACGCACATCGTCATCGCGCGCGCACACACCAACACACACACACATACACAAACAGGCAGACAGCGCAGCGGCGCAGCAGCCCAGAGCCCATATACACGGCGTGTGTGAACCGTGAGCTATCTAGTAGATAAAAACTCGCCGACTCGCCGACAACAAGCAACAGACAACAATCAGCAACAAGCAACAACCAACCACAACAACAACAACAATTTCTTCTTTTTTTGGGGAAAAAAAAAAACTGCGTGAAAAATGTGCAAAAACAAATAGTGAAGCAAACAAAAATTAAAATCAATTTAAAATTATTTTGTAAAGAAAAAAGTAGAGTTTTCATTTTGTCAACGAAAAGTGCAGCAACAACGACAACAACTAAAGTGTTTTGGTCGAAAGCAAAAAATTACAACAAAAATATAAATTCAAGCGAACTACGCGTGTGTTATCTAATCATAAAGAAGAGTAGAAAAATATAATAATATTATGCGAAATATACAAAAATAGTAATAATAATAATAATAGAGAAGGAGAAAAACAAAAACTTAAATAACGTACGTTCGGTTCTTGTTCTTTCAGTCGGTGCGGTTCGGAAACGGTTCGGTTCGGTTTCTTAACACAAAATTTTGCATACTAAATTCGGTTTCAAAAAAAATATACAACAATTTTTTTTTTCTGTTGCCAACTTGATATATTAAAAAAATATAATTTTTTTTTCAAACTGTGGGTGTGTAAAAATTCTAAAAGGAAAATTAACAAAAGAGAAAAAGAAAATCAAAATCATAACGAAAATGCTTAACAACATGGCGAATGTTGTTGCCGCTTTGGCCACCGCCACAGGAACGGTGCAAACACTGGACACAAGGCAAACAATCCCAGCAGACACAGAGAACAACAGCAACAGCAACAACACCAGCAACACTACGAGCAACAACAACAACAGCAATCACACATATCATTATCAGAGCAAATTGCATCAACTTTTGATCATCGCTTTGCTCCTTTGCCTGTCCAGCTGTTTCCCCCAAACGGTTCAAGCACGACGTCACGCGCCGCTCATGTTCGAGGAGTCCGACACCGCCAGGCGTTCCAATAGACCAGCGGGTAAGTCACAAATGTTTAAACTTATTTTAATAACTTTAAGTAGGTTTGAAAACACTAAGCTAGCTCTGAGTAATTTCTGCACGACGATCAGTCAGCCTTTAACTTCTGTGATCAGATCGTTCAAGTTATAGAGTTAAACTATAAATATGAATACAATATTTCGAGGCTCTGACCTTTTATTTTGTATAAACAAAGATCAGTTAGTAAGTCAGTCTTCTGTTCAATTAAAAAATCATTTCTTTCAAATTCAAGATCAGTTAAAGGTTCCACCCTTTTAAGCTCACTTAGAGTTCAATTTCTAAAGTTTTAACTTGACTTTGGAAAGAAAAACTCCCACCAATAGCCGTATCACATATCTTTCCCTTACATTGCATAAGTACAACAACAGGGAAAGATTGCGCATACGCCCCGTTTTGGTGTAGTCATAAACATAGATATATTTGGTTTTTGCACTACCCGAAGGGTTTTTCCCCCTGACCTACCGTCGTGCAGGTAGTTTGTACGGTGAGTCGGTGCCTAGGCGTTACCCATGGGCTCGCACCCTTAATCCGGTACCGAAGTAGGGACGGACACACAGGCAGCCGGTTGCTTTTTCTGGGTTTTCCATTCTTTTATTTTCCAAGCCTTGTGTGTGTGTGTTTTTTTTTATGTCTCTGCTAATCCGGAAAACGGGAATTCCCTTCCGCTCGCTCGCTGCCTGCGCTGCTGAGACACAACGGCGTCGGCAACCCCAAAAAAAAGAAAAGAAAAATGCAGAAAACAATAACAGAAACTGTTGGAAAAACTTTTGTTTCATTCCCGCTAAGCTGCTTAAAGACAGTTTCAATTCTCAATACCCAATTCTTCCGATGCTCAATATTATAGCTCCTCTAGCTCACAATTTGTTACAACTCACACGCTTGATTAGCTGCATTTCCTGTTTTTACATTGCGAAACCTCGAGAGACCTACGAGCGATACAATTTCATTACATTTCTTTTCTATCTGTTTCGGTTTCATTCTTTGCTTCTTTGCTGTACTTGTTTGCTATTCAATTAAAAACTGTTTGCGGTTTTATTGCCGACGACTTTGAACCGTTTCTCAGCTTACAATGCAAAAAACTGTAACCACTATTTGCTATTAAACTGATTTACTCAAGAATTCCTTATGCGATCGCTACAATTCTTTTTGCTATCAACAAATTAGTCTTTTTAGTTTGAGTACTGAAAATTTCAGCAAAATCGCTTGACGTTTTCATAAAGCTATAAATCAAAAATGGGATAACTTAAGGTTTATTCACAGTTATCAACCGTGTTAACTCGTCTTTTCATCGAATTTGATTTGATTTCATTGAAATCGCCTGTCGTTTACATAAAGCTAACAACTGCAAATGACGACAACTACTCAATTTGTATGGGCCTACTCATTTATAAAGTTAAGTCGCTTTTTTAATGGTATCTATGTTAAGTGTTATTATACGAACTAGTCGTAAACTTTTAACCAAATCGCTTGTCGTTAACACAAAAGCCAAAATGAAAAGAGAGAAGAAAAAAAAAACAACATAAGTTTGGGATTTAAGTTCATAATTTTGAAAGAGCTACAAACACCTAAGAGAAATATGGAAAACATAAACAAATCAATGGCTTATCAGGGCCTCACACTTCTCACCCACACACACGCACACACACACACACAAACCTACAAACAAAGACCCAGAGACCGTAACTCCCATCCACCCACCCAGGCAGACAGAGAAGTAGACACCTCTGAGCGTGGCGTAGTGCTAATTAAAAGCTCAGCATAATTTAGTCGTTAGTTGTGGCCCACAGACTACAGACTACAAATTCGGACAACCAACACACACACACACACCGCATAGGCCTTTTTAATGAATGAAATATCACAGCGAACAGCATGTTATCGACGCTGAAATACCCGTTAATCAATTAATTAAAATAAATAATTAAATAGTTAACAATTTAGGGGAAGTTTTAGCACCTTGTAAGTTACTTAGGCTTGTAAGCCGTTGCCTGACTCTTAACGGGTATAACAAACCGTTCTTTTTAGCTTAAAGTAGAGCTAATCAAAGGGGTAGAGCAGTGTGAAGGTAGAGCCCAAATAAGAAACGGTCTGCGGTGCGTTGAAATTAGGGGGGGGGAGTTCGAACTGAGCCAACTACTAAATAAAAATTCGTTTTGTTCATTTCGCATTTAATTTAGCTGATTAACAAGCGTTGGGACGGGGAGCACCGCCCCGCCCCCTCCACTACCTTAAGTGAGCGTCCATCGGACCACACTACCTGAGCAGGCAGCACTACCTGAAGCAACGCTTCGTGTTGTTTTTGTTGTTTTTTGCCCCATTCGCCATTCGTCAGCATAATTCATTTATTCAACTGTCTGCCGCCCAGTTAGGTGTTAAAAAGTTGTTAACTTATTTTTAATGAATGCGTGTAAAAGACAACAACAAGCACAACCACAACAACAACAACAACAACAACGACAACGTCGTCGAAAAAATCAAGATGTGCCTACGTAAAGCAGCAAAACGAGACGACGTTCCGTTTTGGCATCTCGGCAAACATATCCATGATCTTTAACGAATACAACAAGAAGATGAAAAACAACAGCAACAACAACCACAACAGCCACAAAACACGTTAAAACGCTAAGTCTCAGTCAGAGCCCCAGTCAGAGCCATACTCACAGTCACAGTCCCAGTCTCCGTCTCCATCTCAGCCACGACGTCTGTCAGACGCCAAAACTGCGCTTTTTTCTACCATTTTGAGACCCTGCGCGGCGACAAACCGCAGAGAGTCGCACAAATTTATCGTTTCAAGATGAGAACTCAAAATTTTAGCTCGAAACCGTTTTTTAGCTAGCAGTACCTCCAAAAATATGACCACAGGGTGTCTGAAAGTGTAGCATACCCAGCGATGTGACACTTTAAAGCGCTGTGCTTCGATTACCCACAAAGTTGGTGGCTAATATATGAGAAGTCTAAGTTTCTAGCTAAATTACGGCAGTACCTCTAAAATGTAGCTATAAAAGCTACTTAAAGGTGTATTGATACAGGGTCTTTGAGCGTCGAGTACACGCACTGCTCATTGTAGACTTTCCCACTAGTTTTTCTTTTGGGCACTGTCGCGACAGCCTCCCAAAAACGTATGACCCGTCGGGCCGTACCTCCCGACGACCGTACGTATCGTTTGCAGCTTCCCCTTCGTAACTCTTGACTGTACCTGCTGCTCCTCCCAAGCCTGCCCGTCTGCTGCTTTGCTGCCATCAGGTCGTGCCTCCCTGACTATACCCCCCCAGTCCCGTCGCCGTCCAGCTGTCCATCCGTCCGTTGTCAGTGTCAGTTGCATGTCTGACAGTCGAAAAAACCAAAATGCAACCAATTTGTTGCCGGTTGCAACAAACTGGCAACAACTGCAATAACTGGCAACATTTGCCAGCCTTTTTTGGCTTCGAGACGAGGCGTCGCCGTCGTCATCCTCTGCAACTGCAACGGCAACGGCGGCTTAACGTTGGCTTAGCGCTTTTTTTTCCATTTTTTGGTTTTAGCCTTTTATTTTCGATTTCTGTTGCGTTGTTGTTTTTTGTGCTTTCGCGTGTAGGCAGAGGAAGCACTTAATGCCCACAAAAGTGTCAAATTGCAGCAGAGTTTCGACTCTTTTTTTTTCCTCTCTCTCTCTCTCTCATTGCTCTCGCCCACCCAAAAAAGAAAAGCCAGACATGGCTAGAAAAAGGCCAAATACACACGCTTGTGAATGTGTGTGTGTTAATTAATTTGACTCTGTTTTTTTTTTTTTTTGGCCTTTTTGGCTGTCGTGTGTCGACTGCAGTCGCGTAGGCAAATAAGATACAGATACATTTGCAGGCACTAAGATACAGATACAACACACAGCTACAGATATAGATACATTTACAGATACGCTTCATAGACTTCGTGGGTTTCGCATTTGCCTTTTTTTTCGGCATTTCCGTTCCATTCAGCAGATGAGGTAAATCAAACAGCGGCAAACTGAGACAGCGACAGTGGGGGAAAGAGAGAGGGGAGGGGAGTAGAGCAAGCGACTTGGATACAGTATTAAATGCAAATCAAACAAAAGTTTATCGGCTTTACTTCTGGTATCAAATAAGCTACAATTGATGTAGATCTAATTGTCAAAATGGTAACTTCATTTTGTGCTCTTTTGGGTATTCATTAAGCGCTTCGATTGGTCAAGCCTTCAATTAGCCCTCGCTACTGTTTGAATACCACTCGCACATTTAACTCATTCACAAAGCTAAGCACTCGCTTAGCTTTGGGCAGTACTTGAAAGTCTTTACCCATCGATAGCTTAATTTATAAAGAACAGCTCGTTAGGTCCACTCTTTCAGACTTACTCGCTGGATCTACTCGTTACTCGCTATTCATTAGTCGTTATATCTTTAGCATTACCTTTCTACTTTTAGTCAACTTTCATAGCTTTTGTTGTGCATTTCTAGTCACTCGCTGCTTTTGACTCGCTACTCGCCACTCGCCACATTTCATCAAAGCACTTTGCATTCATGTCGTGCATTAATTATCGAGTCGCAATCAGCGCCTCTAAATGCTGTCGCCCTTTGTTGCCCCTCAATCGCTCCCCTGCCAATGACTTGTTTTCCCCATTTTCTTCTAGATTTTCTTGCTGCACTCGTTGCTTTCGTTGTTGTTGTTGTCGGTTGCGCATCATCTAAATTGTGCATCGCTGATATTGAGGCGGCAGCCTTTGCAGTCAGTTTCTATGATGTGTGCAACTGCTTAGACATTTTCTTTGTGTGTTTCGCAAATTGAAATTGCAATTATTCCTGCAGTCCACTCCTGTTGCGGCGTTTGTAATACCCTAGAAATTGCAGTACACCATACGTGTTTGGTTCGATTAGACAGCTTGAAAGCAGCTTTAATTTATTTTTAAGCTTTGAAAACAGTGCGTTTTCCTAAAGTTGCTTGAAAACTGTGGCTTTTTCTTAGATACAACTTTGTACAACTTTAATGCGCTTGCTTTAGCTTTCAAAGCTCCTTAGAGCTGTTGGCTTCCACTGCAAGCTTTCAACTTTAAACGTTTTAAACTTATTTTTAGTCTAGAAAAGTATTTCAAATTACTTTTGATTGAGTGTAGGATGCTCAGTCCATCTCTTTTCACCTTTGCGCTCCCTCTCTCTCTCTCACTCTCTCGACCCAAATCGAGTCGCGTGCAACTAGCGATCATCGTCGTCATCATCATCATCAACGTCATCAGCAACAACAACAACCATGACAAAAAGTCACATCCTTAGAATATTTGTGCAACTTAGCAGCGCATTTAAAATTAGCAACAACAACAATAAATTTTTGTTGTTTACTGTAGTTGTTGCTGTTGTTGTTGCCGTCTGCTGCCTTTTCGCTGGCTGAACTGAACTTTCGACGACATCTGCGACAAAAGGGGCAAATCGCAGTCGCGTGATTTGTTTTGTAAATGAGCAAAAATGCAAAACTAAAACCAAAAACAAACCAAAAAAAAAAATCTAAAAAAGAAAAGAAAAAATACAACAAAACACAACCAAAAAAGCGCAAAAAAAGAGGCAAACAAATAAAAATACTCATTGAACATGTTAACAAGCAGAGGAAGCAGTAATGACAGAGAGAGAAATAGAGAGAGAGAGGGTGAAAGATGTTGCCAGTTGCCTTGTGCTCTGTTCCAAAATAGTCAGCACACACAAACACACACACACCCAGTGACTGGGGGGAGAAATTAGCTGCTTTTGGGTCTACACCAAACGCAAATTGTCTAAACAAATTTCACAGACACAAGTAAAAAAAAGCAAAAGAAAAAGAAAAATAAAATAAAAATATATAAAAATTGCAAGCGCTGTGAGCTACAGTAGCACACAGCAAGCAGCGCACACACAAATTTTGACAGCACAAGTAGCAGAACAAAAATTACTTTGCACATGTTCTACAGTGTAGCTCTTAAAAAACTTACAAATTTAGCGGTTTTTCGCTAGAATTTTAAGGTTCAACTGCAGTTACTCATAACCAGCGGCATTAGCATGACCATTTTCAAATTATTTTAAAGAAAAAAGTCTCACAAACAAGTAGCTGTAGTCTTACTGTAGAAAACTCGCTTTAGGGTGACCATGTTTTTGACTTTTGAGACTTAATAACCTCACAAACTGCCTAGTTTGCTTTCAAAAGTAGCCAATTTTCTACTGTAGACAAATTAATAAAATGTCAGCTTTAGGGTGACCGTATAATGAGTGTTCTTTGAGTGTTAAGCGTGCACATTTTGACAGTAATTAGGTTTACACACCCTATGCCTTAAGTATGCCACTTTCTGCTGCTTTTTGTTAATAATGCACTACTTTTGAAACGGTCTTCCTAAATATATTTTTGTAGTACCCAAAAGTTCTGCTTGAAGCTATATTTCTTACCCACAATTTGCCTGCAGTCACGCAGCTACCCTACGACTTGTAACCATGCCCTGTAAACTAAGTCAAATGATCAACGCAACCGTCACCGGATGCGGTTCAGTTATATCATCATTAGGTATATGCTATACAATACTTGTCCCGGTTTATATATAAGTGTATGGGTTTACCAACTGCCAGCTAATTGGATACCAATTGTCACTCATTGTTTTTAGCGGTTTATTTGCCTCTGCCTCTTTCCCCACTTCTCCCACTTTATCCACTTTCTTCGCACACTTTTCCATCTTTTTCCGATTTCCGCTCAATTTGTTTAGAGTCTGTTATAGAGTGTTGACGGAACTCTGAGAGTTAGAAACATAGAAAACAGTACAGGGTCTACAAGTGTCGTTTGTACTCTGCTGCTGGCATTTATTCAGTTAGTTTACATAAGAGCCGACCGCGAAAATGTTTTCATTTGAATGAATTTGTTGCCAAGGCGCAACAGCAACACCAACAATACACTGAACGAGCCCTTTTTGTTGAGTGTATGGGTGCGCGCGTTTTGTTAGCGTTTTTTAAACGCGCTTTAAAACGCGTCGCGTTCTTTTGAACTTTTCATTTTTGGTGGGTAATGAGAAAAACGGTATTTTCCGTAGGGTTTGTCTCAGCGAGAAAGACACTGACACAGTGGGTGGGGTAGGAGTGGGGCGAGTTTGCTATCTACAGGGCGTGAAGCAGCATAAACACCAGCGTCTCTTATGTATTTGTCCAACGGCAACGACTTGTATTTGCTTTGCCGCCGTTGCCGTCGCCGCCTGTTTGCTCTCTCACCTGTCACCCCTCCGCCCCACACCTGCCGTCGCCCCTACCAACGCCCCTTGCCCACCTCCCCACACCTCTCAGGCAGCTGTCATAAATTATCAGGAACAAGCGACTTCCAACTGCACTTAATCAGCCATTAGAGATCTTCATTTTTGGGGAACATCGTTGTGTGTCCCCAAAAAAATAAAATAAGCAGCCAAAAATGTGTGATAGACTGTCAAGTTACCCTGTAAATTTAATAACATGGCTTAATTTTTATTGAAAAAAAGTAGAAATCAAAATTTGTTTAAGGAGAATCACAATGGGATTAAATATACTACATTTTTAGAGTTTTAGGGTGACCATTTTAAATGAGAACTGCTAAGCTAGCATAGCTTTTTGGTAGTTTATGAAAAATGCTTCAACATGAACATG
Organism: Drosophila acutilabella; assembly: GCA_035046005.1. Lineage (NCBI taxonomy): Eukaryota > Metazoa > Arthropoda > Insecta > Diptera > Drosophilidae > Drosophila > Drosophila acutilabella. Next base: position 3,440,084 of record JAWNOK010000020.1, read on the forward strand.
GCCTTTTAAAAAGCAACTAATAAGACAAGAGCGTTAGGGTGACCATTTTTTCAGAAAGAAATTTTGTTAGCCATTCAATTGTTCAACTCCAGCGATTACTTTAATGTTATCTCATGAGTTAGCAAGCGACTTTAGGTTGACCCTAGTTCAGGGTGACCATAAAAACTGGTTTCTTCTGTAATTCTTTCAAAGCAGCACTTTAGCTTAGCTTAATTCAAGGCACTTTTGCCAGCCAACAGACTTTATGCTTTTTACAGGGTATACGTTGAACGCAAACATTTCAAGTTCCTTGTTGTTGTCGCTGGACTTTGTTAGCATTGCACTTAAATAATTTAATTGCTTATAAAATAAATAAACTGGGGCGGTATGACGAGCACTTCGAAGATCCAAAAATTTGTCGCTTTCCCAAAAATACACAAAGAATCAGAAGAAGAAGGAGGAGGGGCAGGGGCAGAAGAGGAACAAAATAAGTGGAAAACTTAAGGAGAAATATTTTTTTTTAATTTTTAATATTTGTTTTTTATAGGGGACCGTATTTGTATACGATATTTTTTTTGTACTTTGCCGACCCCCAACCATGGGCCCTTTCCAGTCCCCAACCCTTTTTGATCATACGATTTATTAAGTTGCGTTTCAATCAATTTGATTGATTGACTGATTGACAGTTCAACACTTTCAACTGTCAAATTTTGTGGAGCAAATAAGCAAACAACACAACAAGTGGGCGTGGTATGGCTTGGTATGAAGGCAGGTGGCCAGAGGGGAGTGTGCTTCCATTTTGAAAAAGTTTTTTATTTTATTTTTTTTTATTTTAATTCAATAATTTATAGAATTTTATGGATTTCAACGTTGAGCTTTAACTTTTGTGCTAATTATTTTGCAACAATTAATTAAGGCGCAAAAACAGAAATAACATTTTATAGCAGCAAGAAGAAGACGAAGCAGCAGCCAAAGACGACAAAGAATCAGAAAAAGTAGAAGAAGAGAAAGGGAAAGAAGAAGCACTGCTTGCTCTATATAGCGTAGACCCCAGACCATGGCTATATGCGCCGATATCTGTGCTGATCTTTTGACTTAATTAAAAGCGCACGCAGCCAAAAAAAAAACATATACCCTCAACTGATAGCACAGCCTTAGGGTATACTCTACCCTGTATTTTTTCCAATCAATTTTTCTAATGGGTTTTATTGAATTTTTTTTAGATTTTTAATATTTTTGGCGCTTATCTACATTTCAAATTATTTTTAAAATTTTTAGATAATACAAATTTGCTTCAAAACTCGTAAAATTAGTTGACCGAACTACCCTACAGCCTTTTTGACAGGGTATCTGCAGCCAAAGGAAAATTTTCAAAGGCACTTTCCGACTGTGTGCGTATGTGCGTGTGTGTGTGTGTGTGTAGACAGTCAAAAGAAAAGCAAATGCTGCGCCAGTGCGACGCCAACGTCGACGCCGACAGCGACGCTGGCAGCGGTTCTGCGTCATGTGAGTCAGCAACGCATTTGGCAACACAGACAACAAACGTCAAGGCGAATTTTTCAGTGCTCGGAAAAAGCAAGTGACCAAAAGACACACACACACGGTCTAACACACACACACATACCCTGTATTTTTTGGTTGCTTTTCTTTTTGGGGGCCACGTGTTGGCGACGAATGTTTATTAGAAGTTGAAATGTCTTTTGACTGTAATTAGCACATTGTGCGATTATTCATCGCATTTCACTTTTATTTCTATTTTTTTTCATCTACAGTGCCACATGCCACATGTTGCAGGCACACAAAGTTGCTACACTGCGGCAAATGTGCAATAAGTTGGTCGATTTGGAAACTTTCATAGCATTTGGTGGGAAAGTAGCTAAACTTAGGCACTTGTTGCTGTATTTAAAGGCGTTTCAAGCAGCTTTCAAAGCTTTAAGCTGCTTAGTTTATTAATCAAAAGCTTTTAAGACACTTCAGAAACCATTTTAATCTCAAAATGTGCTTTTAGGTGGCTTAATTGAAGCTTTGATAGCATTCAGCTACTTTCAGAGCTTTCAGCTGCTTTGGCAAAGCTCTAAGGTGCTTTCAGTCTTGTTATTGCTATTTATATGTTTCCTATGTGTGTGTATGTTTTTGTCTTTGTGTGCGTGAGTCAATGCACTGACAAAATAAACATAAAATTTATTTCTAGATATTGCGTCTGAAAATTGTCGATTATAAATAACACAACGCCATGTGTGTGTGTGTTGCACTTGTTAAAATGTGCCACGCCCACGACGCACACGTAAATTATGGGCAAAGCTGCAGCAGCAGCAAAATAAATTCGCTGCACGTTTTGCATCAATGAATGAATTTTGGCAATAACAATAAATACCCTGGAAAAACAAGAAAAACAACAAAAATATGAAGAAAGAGAAGGAGAAGAAGAAGTAGAAAAAATGCAGTGCCAAAATTTGTGGAAATAAACAACAGCAATTTGGCTATAAATCAAAAGTCTAGACAAATTGCTGCAACAAATGCAGCTATGTGTGTGTGAGTGTTTTTATAAACAAATAAAGCTATAGATCAACAGTCCATAATTAACAGCTGGCTTTTAGTTGCTGATGAGTTGCTGTTATTGTTGTTGTTGCTGCTGCTGTTATTGAACGCTGAACGATGAACGATGAACGGAAATGAGGGGCGGGTCAACAGCAACAACAACAGCGACAGGAAGAACGCCAACTGTTAAAATGCTAAAAGGCAGCTCAACTTGTCTGTTATTGGCTGCTGCTGTCGTCGCTGTTAAACAGCAAAGCAACAGCAGCGCAACAGCAGCGCAGTCGCAGCCGACAGTGAAGCTGCCAAGCTTAGCAACATTTGAGCGAGTCACTTAATGTTGACAAGCTGTAAGCTTAGCAGCATGTTGCTAGCACTGTTAGCTTAGCAACATTTCAGAGCGACGCATTAAATGTTAACACGCTGTAAGCTTAGCAGCATGTTGCTAGCAGCATAACAGCTGAAGCTTGACTCTGTCACATGTTGCCAAAGCCTTAGCAACGAAACTCCGCATTTCACATGCAGTTTGTTTAAAAGAAATTGGAAAGAAAATGGTGGAAAAGCAATTTCTGTTTTTGACAAAATTATTTGTAATATTTGCAATATTTTTAGCGCTATTTTGGTGCAGCTGAAAACGAAATCAAGCGCAAACATTTTTGCAGCGCCAATTAACGTACAATTTTTCGTGCAATTATATAAGTAAAATTTCTTGATTTATTTATAAACATTGTAGTTAGTTTTTGTTGTTGTTGTTTGTTTGGTGCAAAACACGAAACAGCAGAAATTTGAATATTAGACAAACTAAAATGGGCATATAGATTTATAGTAGAGAAGCGGTTGTTGTTGTTGTTGTTTGGGTTGTTCTTAGTTAGTATATGCATAAATATTTATAAATCTATTGCGCGTAAATCGGCAGCTTGTATCAAAGGCGATTCCGTTGTCTTCTCTGATTAAAAATCGCCTTGTTGTTGTTTTAATTATTTTATTTTATTTTAGTTGTTGTTGCTGTTGTTGTTGTGCCTGCATTTAAATTGTATTTCTTTATTTTCGCACGCAAATAAAACTGGCGCCAATGAAAACAACAAAAATAACAACAATGAAAAAAAAAAATAAAAATAATATAACAAACAAATTATAATAAGACCGCCACTTGATAAACGTCGCGCGTCGTTAGCGCCACTTATCACGTATACGCCATGTCGGGCAATGCCGCCCCTGGTTGTTCTCAGTGTGCTTGTTGTTGTTATTCTTATTTCCATTTGCTTAGATTGTTGATTTGTTATGGCTTTAAGACCCTGTACTAAAGCACTTCAATTTAGATATAAAACTGGAGTTTTGCAAGCTGCTGCTGCACGCAGATCAAGCTATTTGGTGTTCCTAAAGTTTCTACATATTTACAGTGTATATTTTGAGACTCTGCTTTAATTTTATTATACACAAATTAACTGTAGTCCATACCACTTGCCTGTTAAGTTGCTACAGGGTCTTTTGCAGTCGTTTAGCCGCTGGCTAAACTCACCTACTATTTTTATTTATTTTGTGCTATTATTATTTTTTTGTTGTTAGTTAGTTAATCAGTTGTAGCCCAGTTTCTGCCAGCTGCTTTCAATGATAACGCACAGCAACAACAACAGTGGAAATAACAGGGTATGCCAAACACAAAAAAAGGCAGTTAAATATCACAAAAAAAAGAGGCAGCAAAAAAGCTACAACAATCCATCAAGAAAAACGCTGTGATATTTACGCCCCATTCATTGCCAAACATTTTAGCTGTACACTTAATACCCTAGAAGTAGGGAAAAAGTGGCATATTAGCTATAATTTCGATAAGTCAACAGTTGGCTATCAAAACTAGCCATTTAAAGCTGAAAACTAGCTTGAAACAGCCCGATTTCAAATCTAAATCGAATTTTCTTAGCTTTACTTTTTACGTGGTAACCTTCCGTCGATCAGTGCGTGGGGGCGGGGCAATGTTATTGGGTTTATGTTCGGATTTCAATTTTATGGGGCTGCCGTCGGCGCATTTTTTGGCTGATGTCTGTGGCGCCAAAAGAGTTTAAAGTTTTAGCATTTGTAATTTTCTTTTTCTTTGTGTTTTTTTTTTGGCTTTTTTTTTTTTGTTGTGCGCCTGGTAATTAAAATATATTAATAATTTAACGCGCTTTTGGCCCGATTTGCATACCAAATGGCAGACAACAACAACACCTACAACAACAAAATGCCATCCAATTAACAGCGGCAACAACAAGCAGAAAACTTATAAAAAGCCGCTAATGAAATTGAGTTTAAAAGCCAAAACTGTTGCCATTTGCCGCTCCTCCCCTTCATACCGCCTGCCTGCTAGCCCCGCCCCCCACCTTCGCTGCTAACAACTTGACACTTGTTGGCGCCACTGGCAACAACAGCAGCAACAGCTACATTTTAGCTGTTTTTTGTCTTGCCGTAAACCGCTGCGGAAACGCAACTGTAAAAATGGCGTCAACTTTGGCAGCTGCTGCTTCTTAGCTTGGCAGCTTGTAACGGTGCTTAGTCCTGTGTCGTTTTAGCTAGTTTGCAAACACTTTTAGCTACAAAATTTAGCCTTTTTTGCAAAAAACAGAACTAAAAGCTAAAAAGAAGCTACTAAAAGACTTTAGTTTAATACACAACCCACCTCCATCCACTATAGGCTTAGGCTTAGATATTTATTTAGCCAACATTTGACGGTTTTTAGCTTGAAAGTACCGCATTGCTTAATTTAGCCGAATTTAACCAATTAGTTTTAGTCTTAACACAAAATTAAACATTTGGCCAAATACTTGCTGTGGTTTTCCAATTTTCGTTAAACTTTTTTAGCCATATTTAGCCTTTTTTGCTTTAAACTGCGACTATACCTTGTTTTCCTCAAACTTTTCAAGCCAAATCAATAGCATTGTGTTTGGGGAACTACCTGAGATTATAGTTTGATGATATCATAGCTGTTTTATACTGCTAAAAGTTCCCCGACTAAAACTAGCCATAACTATTTAAGCTTTTTAGCTAGAGGTCAACAAATTTTGACTTGAAATGATTTTTGTTAAATTTTCTTTGGGGAAAACTCAACTCTCAGCCAGTTTAAGATTGCTTACAATTTGTTCTGTCCCCTTTTGGGCAATTTTCCTGCCTCTCTCGCTCTGTTCCACGGGTAGACATCAAGTTTTCCATTTCCATTTCCATAGTCTCATAGCCATTGACATTGACTAATTTTCATTTATATGGGCAAATGCAATTAACTGGCGCCAACATTTTCCCAGCTGAAAAACCAAAAAAAAAACAGAAAGCATTAAATTTTAATTTTTATATAGATAAATCAACTTTTATGTCCAAAAGCAGCAAACAAATTGTAATTGAAAAATACAATTTATAAGAAATTATTATAAGCAAACTTGTATAGAAATTTATATTATAGTTATACGTATTCACTAATTTCTAATTATTTAAATTTTTTCTTTTCTTTTACAGTTACTGAATGTCAATTTGGCAAAGTTCTGCGGGAATTGGGTTCCACTTGGTATGCGGATTTGGGACCTCCGTTTGGCGTCATGTATTGCATTAAATGCGAATGTGTTGCGGTAAGTCAAGCTTTAAATTCATTTAAGTTTAAGCTTTAAGGGGATTTTTAGAAGTATTGTAAAGCTTTCAGAAGCTTTGAGTACTGTGGGAGCTGTGCCATGAGCCTGTAATTCTTAAGGTACATTAGGAAGAAGAAGTACTTTTTACTTAGCTTCAATATCAGAGCTTTAAGCTGCTTTTAGGTTCGAAACCTAAAGCTTTTAGCAGCTTCAGCTACAACAGTAACAGTTAACAGACTTAAGTGCTGAAAAAGTTAAGCCATAAAAATATATGTCAAGTTTTAAGAAGCTTTAAGATTAATCCAAAGCTTTTAGCAGCTTTTTGTGCATATTTTCTGTGCAAATTTTAAACTCGCTTTCAGCTGCTTTGCCTTTTGTTCCGAATGAAATACAGTTTTGAGATACTTTTGTATCTTTCTGAATGTGGTTCGTTTGTAGTGCCCGTTGGAGGACGGCAGACGCACAAACTGACTGAACAAATTAAGTCAAGTCTGCGCTGATAGGCGGCCAACTAATTGACTAATGACTGCCGACATTTGCTACAAGCGACAAGACAGAGCAACAACACCAAAAACACAAAAACATTTGCCAAAAATACAAAAAAAAAAGCTAGAAAAATAACAAGGAAAATACGGGGGAAAATTATTGGCGAACAAAAATGTATTTTCACTTAAGTTTGGCAGAAGAAGCTGAGGAAAATGAAGAAGAAGAGTTGGGGACATGGCAAAAAGAAGCAGCATAATTTATGGCATTTTTACGCATGATTAATATTGATTTTAAAGCTCATTTTTTTTGCCTTCTACTATAATAATAATAATCAAAATACGACGACTATGCGCGCATACCCTATAGACAGTCTATAGTATAGAGTATATACGTACTTTCTACTATATATATAAAATAGTATTCAATGGGAAACCAAATCCCAAAACTTTGCCAAAAACAAATTGAAAATTGCGTTTTCCGATTTTTCGATTTGCAATTACGTACAAAAAAAAAACGAGAGCAACAAAAACAATCTCGAAAATGTCAAACTTGTATCTTCGTTCAAGTTCTGCGTCGTTCTCTCTATATATATAAAAAGTATTTATATATAAATATATATAAATTGTATATACATATATATTTTTATACACTTTTATATACAAATACGTAGATAGCATGTTTATAAGGCAGGCCCCGAAAATTAATTGACGCCATAAAGTCTTGGCAAATGTTGTTGTTGTTGTTGTTGTTGTTGCTGTGCGTCTGCCATCGACCAGACGACCCAGACACGAGCAACCAAAATCGGCCCAAAAGCACCGACAATAACAATATATATGTATCTATATATTTTATTTAGAGTTATTCAAGTTTATAGCGCCATTACAGCTGTAGCCTATGAGGCGTCCAAGCTAAGAATTTTTTACCGATCTCAATTAAACATTTATTTTTCTAAAGCATATTCTATAATCCTATAAACATTCTAATGGAGTTAATAATGTTAGCTCTTCATTACCAGCAAAGCCTTTCTACCCTTCAGACTAATTGTAATCCATAGTTTAGGCAATACTTTAGTTATCCTCTAGTGATCTTAAGTCACTTCTAGTGATCTTGGTGCGCTCTTTATGAACTTTACTACCTTCTATACCAACTTGCCAAACTTAACTTTACTTTAATTGAAAAGCAACTATTTTAGTTAACAATTCTAACATATTAATTTCAATTTATTGCACCTTAATGAATTCATTCTTCAATGCTTTTCATAACAATTTTAATCAATCCATTTTGTACAGTATTCGAACTCTTTTGCATGCCTCCACTAATCTACTTTGTTGCCTAATCCTTTTGTGATCACTTTCAATCAGCTAACATATATATCCGACTATAAAAACTGTTTTTTTTTTAAACTTTGCCAAGGCACTAATTAGTTGTTAAATTTTTTGCAGTTGTTAATTTTGTTTAATGAGTTGGTTTTATTAATGTTTTCATTTCAGTTCAGTTCAGTTGTTTTGCCTGTAGTTTTTAATCTCTTTTTTTAGCTGTGCTTTTTTTTTGCAAATTGTTGAGCTAATTGAAGTCACCTCCCTCAACTGCGTACTAGTAAAAAGAGGAGTCGTCTTTATTTTGTTGTTTCTTTTGGTGTTGTCGTTGAGATCGCAGCAGTTTCTTGACTCGTTTTAATGGACCTGTCCAGCCACTGGGCATTTGGTCATTTGGTCATTTGGCCATTGCATAAAAGTCAGTTTTGTATTAATTAATTATAATTTATGTGGCTGCAAGACTTATAAACGAGCACATCATAAAATGATAGCTGCCTTCGTCTTTCGTCTCTGTCATCGTTTTTTTTTTTTGCTGTAAGACTTAAGAACTGATATACCATCGTTAAAAGCAACAACGTTGGCAGGCCAATAAAAATGAATTCGTATAAACATCAAAAAGACAACGACACAACACTCTCAGTCAGTCAGACCAGTCGACAGATCTGAAATGAATTAACACAAAAAGCAACAACAAAAACAACAACAACAAAATAAATAAAATAAAATTAAAATCCAAATGGAAAAAGCAAAAAATTAAAAAATGTATAAAATTATAAATATATTCATATATTTATATTAAGAAAATCGCAGCTTGATTTAGTTCTAAATTTAAAAGCAGTGAAAGAACAGGCGCATACAAGCAAGCGAATTCAACGCATAGATACCCTAGTAAATGCCACCAAACTTCCCCACATTCTAAAAGACACTTAAACCTAAAATACCAAAAAAATACTAGACGTTTAATTTACTTCTCAACAAACTAATTTAAAGCTACAAATTAAGGCTACAAAAAAAATACTGCACCAAATTTTGTTAGTTTCTTGGGGGAACTGTTAATTGTGGTCCATCAATGCCACTATAATTACAGGGTATTGCATTAAAATAGAATAACTGTGTCTATGTGTGCGTGTGTGTGCGAATGGCAGCGCTAATTAATTTTGCGGCTACAAAAATTATATAAAAAGTGAATAAAAAAATAAATAAAATATACAGTAATGGGCAACGGGACAGACAGAAGTGACACATTGGCTCATCCACTCAGCATAACTAATGAGATATTATTATAGTACACTTTTTATATTTATTTAGTATTTTTTTAGTATTTTGTATTAGGCATTGACTAATGCAATCAGCGTAACAAATGCTACATTATTGCATTACAGTTAGCTGTAGTTTTTTTCTATTTTTTCAGTATTTTGCTAGTATTTTTTTAGTATTTTTCCAGCATTTCTTGTACTTATGTATAGCACTATTTTCCCTTTTTTACAGATACCAAAAAAGCGTCGCATTGTTGCTCGCGTTCAGTGTCGCAATATCAAAAACGAATGTCCGCCCGCTAAATGCGATGATCCAATCTCATTGCCCGGCAAATGCTGTAAGACCTGTCCCGGAGATCGTAACGGTAAGTTCCACATAACAAACAAATTCCAACTGCTACTACAAAAAAGAATATGTGATACAAAAGATTCGTCTATAAACACTTTCACTCGACCAGCAAAGAGCAAAAAAAAAACTCATGCCAAAGATATGCGTCATATAATCAAGAAAGATATATATATGTATATGTATATGTATAGGTATACCAGATGTTAGCTGGCGAGACGGACTAGGATTATAAATTAGGAAAATATCTCAATATTTTGACACATGCAATTGTTTGTTAAGCATCATAAAAACCAAAAGAAATATTGAATTGGATTATTGGACAAGCGACAAGCTATACAACATATATAGTATTAGTATTAGAATTAGTTATAGATTTTGTTTTGAGATAGGCTATAAAAAGTGATCTGACTGCTTGTAAAGAAATTTTAGCTCAACATATATAAATATGATTATATGTATATATATATGTTTATAGATCAAATATATACTACTATGTGGTATATGCTTATATGATATCTATGAATAATTAAGCATAGCAGCAACGGCAGCTGTACAACACTTTTTAGATCTACAGTCTATGATATGCTATAGTGTATATATATATCTAAAACAGATACATACATACACTATATAGATAGTTTGCTATGAATTGTTTATGAAAAATTACTTGGACCGAAATGAAGGTCAGCGCTACGCAATTTATAATTCTTTTTTATGCCATTCGGTTGTTTTGTCGCCTACCCAACATATTTCGATCCATATACCAGCCAAGTATATATACCATACAACCCCGCCCACTTCCCTTTATATTCTTTTTTTGGGTTCTCTGTCTCCTCCCTCTTGATCTATGTTATTTCACTTCTGGGCCATCTTTCTGCATATATTTATTTTTTTTTGACTTTTGCATGTTTCGTGTTGTCTTGTCTTCATGTTTCTTCTCCTCTTCTTGCTCTTTCTGCTTCTTCTTACTCGTCTTTACGATTTATTTAATATCGTACAAGTGGGCAACATTATAATTATTATTATCAACACCATTGGGAACTGGGACTGTGAATCTTTTGGAATTCGTTATGTCCATTTTGGCATTGGGAATTCTTCTTTCTTTCGACTATTCGCAACATTCCATTTTGTTTTCGTTGGGGGGCACAAAATGTCCCCAGTGTCCTCACACGTGTCGCATTAAACGCTTCGCATGAAAAACATATCAATAAACAGCGCATAACTCAAGTTGTACAAGTGGCAACACTTGCACCACAGTGGCAACGCTCGGAAAAGCTGAGAAATGCATTCAAAAGGCAGCAAGCTGCTTTAATTTAGATTGCTGGGAATAGTAGTAACTTTTTTGGCCAACAGTCTGGCAACCCCATTACAAATTCGCAGCTTTTACAAGGTGGCAACGCCAAAGCTCACTTAAGGTGAGCTCTATGACAGTTTAGGTGCACATACAGCATAAGCACACACTTTGTACTCACACACGCACACACTCTGCACACACTTCACACACCACCATACACACTCACAAGTTATGTACTGAATCACTGGGCAATTCTTTGGCTTTTGCTAATTTTCTGCATGAATTGAATTCATAATTAGAAACAAAAATGAGTAGTAAGCGACGACAGTGGAGCATAACTGACGGTAAGCGACCCTGTAATTTGAACAACTGGCTTAAAATCTTATTTAATAGCCTTTTTTGGCTAGTAACTTGGGAGTTTTGTAGCCAATCGTATACAAATTTGAAGGACAACTTGGAAATTAACTAAACTAAAAGTGTGTCGAACTTTTAGCCTTTTTAGCCTTTTATTTCGGAGCTTAAGAAGACAGCTTCTTTTTGAGATCTCAAATAGCAGGAAAGTTTTGTGGGTGTGTGAGTGTGTGTGTGGTGCGTGTTTATTCTGGGTGTGTTTGTGTGTGTGTGTGTGTGTGACATTTTTCACATAATCAGCCAAGTTCTGCCTGAATTCCAGTCAGACTCTGTTGCTGTGTGGCATAAGCTGAGAGTCTAAACTGGTTGCCTGCCACAACAGCAACAACAACAACTTGCAACAGCAGCTAACTTGCAACTTGCTGCAACTTGCAGCACATCATTAGTTTCCGTTTTGCGGCAATATTTCATTTGCTTATGCAAAGCCGTTGACCTTTGTGTCGTCCCCAATTGCCCGCACCGCCTGTCCAGCCTCTCTACCCCTCCCTGCCCTCTCCTTCCCCCCTTCCCACTCTCTCTTCTTCTCCCGTGAAAAGATTTCACTTTTATTCAGTTTGGCCGCAAGTTGTTGCCACAAATTGCGGCTGCCACGTCAAACCGCCAAGCGGCAAAGTAGCAGCTAAGCCGCTGTAAAGCGTACTGACTGCTAAAGACCCTGTACATGCAACAGTTTTGCCACTAACCCATATAGTCGCCGACCTTAGCTGTTAAAAGCTTAGCTCATCATGTTTCTAGTCACTTTTAGACACAGCTAGTCCACCCGCATGCCGTACTCAACTACAGGGTCTAGAAAAACACAGTTTTTAGCATCAGTTTCAGCAGCAACATCAACATCAGTTTTAGCTACAGCTTCAACTGCCGCTGAGGCTTCAAACTTGGACTGCAACTCGTTTGCCATAAATAGTTAGAAGGCACGGGCGCGGCCCCAACTTGGCTCGCTTGCCACATGCCACATGCCGCATGCCCCAATGCCACACCCCTACCCTGCACCTCCTTTGTTCACCCCTTAGCAGCTATTGTAAAAATATTTGCAGCAACAACAACAACAACAACAACATAGCTGCTTTTGATTTACCAAAGTTATTTCTCTCCTTGTAGACCCTGTACTGCAGTGCTGGCAACAAAGGGTAACTACAGTAGGTGTGTAGCAGACAGAAGGCTAGCAAAGGGTTAAAGTAGCAGCTGTTTTGGTTTACCTTTAGCTTACTCGAAGTGTTTACAGTTTAGCGGTAAAAAGGCTAAGTTGTGTGCCGGTCCTCTGTCAGTCGTTTCCACTCACTCTCTAAGCGGTTTCTACTAGTTTAGCCCAACTTGGTGCATGCCACAACTGCAGCTTTTGTTGCTGTTTATGCTATATAGCATATAGACTTATATAAAAATATATATATACATATAAATATATATCGGTGTATATATAGTGAGCTTCTCTGGTGCCAAGTTTAGCATTGCTGCCACAAGCAAGTTGCAACTGGGAACTTGGAACTGGGAACTGAGAACTGAGAACTGGGAACTTGCAACTGCTTTGGTCTTTGGTCTGAAATTGCCCACGTTAAATGCCCATTTTTGGGGGGCAGGGTTGTCGTGTTGCTGTCGGGTCTGGTTTCTCTGCATTAATTTATGCATTTTTTCGTTTTTGTTCTCTCTTTTTGCTTTTCTTCTCTCATTTCTTATTGCTTATTTCTTTTTTATAATGACATAACTCGAGCATTTTAACGCTTATTAAATTATCTCATTTACCGCCAAGAACAGCGGGCGGTCCAGCGCGAGAAAGAGAGGGAGAGCAGGCGAAAAGAGACCGTCTTTTACCAGGTAGAGACAATCAAATTTAATGTCATTTCATTTGCAATCGTTTCCAATCGTTTCCAATCGTTTTCGATCGTTTTGAAATCGGTTTTCTTTCCCCATTAAGTGCAGCGCTGACAATTCAAGTTGATGACATCTTTTGTGGTCAATGCGTTTCCTTTTTTAGTTCATTTTATGACCCAACATGCTCAACATTCCAAAAAAGAAACCCACAAATAAAAAGGATAGCCCAAAAAAAAAAAAGAATCAACCGCATAAAAAAATCATGATTATTATCGCAGAGGCGTGAGTCCCTCTAGATACGATTGTACCTCCAGCACTACCTCTACCTCTACCACTACCACTATCTCTGTTACCATCTCCATCTCTCTCTGTCTCCGTCTCCTTCTCCTTCTCTTGCTTATCTCTCCCACTCGCTGACATTCTTTGGTTTGATCATAAAAATTTCCACTTTATCGCCCGGCATCAAAACGGAACTGACTATTAAAAAAGAAACCAAAATCGAGACAACAAACTGTGTTGCACGATCCCATTTAGATTGTCAAGAACCCGATGGGTCTCTGCTCTTTTTACAGGTAGTAGCTCCCCATATACCGTGTGCCTTGGTAGTGTTCGATTCTTAGTGGGTTAGGTTAGAGTTGGAGGAGAAACATTGGTATCTTTTAGGCATCTTAGTAGCTCATGGTCTTCATTATTAATCCTATCAATTCGTTAGTCGGTATGAATATTTTAGAAACACTTCCATCTGAAGATCTTGGTTATGATCCTTTGAGCTCTCTCTCCTTCGCTCCCTGTACATTAAATGCCCCCAAAGCTCTCTCTTTTCCTACGCTTAGCCCAATTAAAACAAAACTATTGCTGTCTCATTCACTTATCTACTCCGCTGATCCCCCTCTCACCTTATGCTCCTCTCTCCCTCCTCCTTTTCTTCCGCTTTATGCCCTGTAGCTCTTGGCTTACTTTCAGCTATTATAGCTCGTTTCATTAGCGACCCGAGAACTACTAAAAAAACAAAAACAGAAACAAAAACACTTTCAAACTTTTGTTAATGAGCTGCGCCTCGTCTTGCAAACATTTGAAGATTTCTAGCTAGAGAGCTGGGGGCTTGAGGGATACGGGGGTACCGGGGAACGGTAGGTGGAGGCCTGAGAAGCCGCATACCAAAGCGTTGAGTCAATGCCGAAGGTGTCGTTTGTCTTTTATTTTCCATTGGCTTTGTCGGCTTCCGTCCAACAGTCTGTCCGTCTGTCCCACTGTGCGGCTGTTCCACTGTCCAATCGTCGGTCCGTTCAACTGTCTGTCTGTCTTGTCATGATGGGCAACGTGTCGTCGTCTTTGTGCGCACCAAAACTCATTTATCTTGGCTTACAAAAAACCGACCATACCAAGACCGAAATGCCAACAACAAGCGAAGGTAGCTGAGGAGGAGATGCGGTAGGAGCCACACACACAGCACCAACACGAAAGAAATACAAAAAAAAAAACAAAAATGAAACGAAATGAAATTCATTCATCTGCAAAGCGAGCGCACGAGAGAGTCAAGGGCAATACCAAGGGTCGTTTGGGACCAGGGAGGAAAAGCGACGCAGGGGAATCTTAGCCCAAACCTCAGCCTCAAAACTGAACCTGAACCTCAAGCGATCTTTCGGTTCGATCGCCAATAAGCAGAAGAATGTGCAGACGACGCGTCAAATTGAAAAACGCAAAAGAAGCAGCGAAGCAGTGGCAAGGAGCAAGAAGGAGACAGAGAGAGAGAGGGAGAGGGAGGAGAGTAGACGGTGTAGGAGCAGGAGTAGCAGACGCGGCTTCGGTCAGAAGTGGCTCGTATTAAGATCAGGCGATAAGATCGGACAGCCAGAGACATTGAAGCTACACACACAACCAAACACACTCACACACACACACACTTGTGCACTCTTGGGCAACCGCAGCGCGTTCTTGGTCCCCTTTTCGTCCCCCCCTTGGGCCCCTTCTACCGCCCCCATCGACCAAGTTTAAACCGATATCACCTCGGCCTCGGCTCAATAAAATGCTATACAAGGTGTCAGATTTGTCGCCCTTCATTATGCGGCAAGAAGTTGATTTCTTCTCTCTGCTCTTCGGCCTCTTTTTTGCGGCTTAAAGCGGTAGGCGGCAGGGGCAGGTTGTGGGGGTTTAGTGTGTAGTGCGGCACAGGAGCGAAGGGAGGGTGGGGAAATAATCGAAATTCCAATGCAGCATCGGCATCAACTTCAGCTTTAGATTTAGCCGTAGCTGTAGCTTTAGCCGCCAACATTTTCGAGTTGTCGTTTCATGCGAATACCCTGTAAAAATATAGTACCAGTAAAGCCGTATTGAGTAGATCACGGGGTAGCAACAAGTTGAGTTCATGCGTCAATTCTCAGCTTGTATTTTGTATTTTTTTTAATCAGCTTTAGGAAGCGACTTCTAACGAAGTTGAAGCTGTAGCTAAGATGGTGATTTATGTGCCACTGTCAATCAACTGTGCGGTGTGTGAGTGTGTGTGTGTATAGGTGTGTGTGTGTGTGTGCCTGCCCCTTGTCACGCCGGAAATGTCCACCTACTTTCACGCCAAGCCAATTCCTGGAAGTTGCATTTCGGGTCTCGTGCAGAGTCTAGTTTACCTGCTGTGTCTCAATTTATGCACGATTAATGAATGCCACCTGGATAGACAAAGAGAGTGAGTGAGAGAGGGAGAGAGAACTCTATCTCCCTCTCGCTCTCTACCTGCCCTTTCCTATTCAGTTCATTTCATTCATTCATGTCATTGAGCGGCATTCACGTTTGAACTCAAACAAATCACAAGTAGAGCGCAAAATAACCCATGAAAAATTCCTCTGTTCTTGAAAATTCCTCTAAAACTAAAACCATATTTTTCCATTCATTTCATTTACAGACACGGATGTGGCATTGGATGTGCCTGTGCCCAATGAAGAAGAGGAGCGCAATATGAAACGTAAGTACTGCAATACCCCGCAAAGCCATTCACTTTAATTCATTCACTGAGTTTCTAGCTGGTGTTGCCATTTTACCTCATATACAGCTAAATCTGGCTGGTTTTTCTTACTTAAAATCTATAAATTTTCATGCAATTAGCTTAATATTGCCAGCTAATTTAAAATTATTTAGTTTGGCACGTGAGTTAGCTCATTTGCTTACTTTATAGCTAGATTTAGCCATTTTTTGCATGCGAAACCATATTTAAACAGATTTCTATTCATGATTTTCAAGTAATTTTCGCACTGAGCTAAGATTCTTATAAAAAGTTGTTCTATTTGAGCATGTTTATGGCTAAATCTAGCTAGTTTCAACCAAAACTATGGAAATTACTGTGTACTTCTGTAAATTTCTTTAAACATCGTTAGTTTTTACTAGCTGACTATTTTTTAGGCTACATACTTTGGTTATTTGTAGTCAAATTTTAGCTAGTTTTAGCTTTAAAATAGCCTTTTTAGCCTCTTCCGTATGGCAACACTACACCCACAACTCACACCTCAACTAACACTCATACTAAATCATTATTTGTACTTCTTTTCCACAAACAGATTACGCAGCGCTGCTAACGGGCCGTACATCGTACTTCCTGAAGGGCGAGGAAATGAAATCCATGTACACGACATACAATCCACAAAACGTGGTTGCCACCGCACGCTTTTTGTTCCACAAAAAGAATCTATACTACTCGTTCTACACATCCGCACGCATCGGTCGTCCACGAGCCATACAATTTGTGGATGACGGTGGCGTTATACTCGAGGAGCATCAACTGGAGACAACGCTGAGTGGTACGCTCAGTGTCTACCAGAATGCGACAGGTAAAATCTGCGGTGTTTGGCGCCGAGTACCGCGTGACTACAAGCGTATACTACGCGACGACCGTTTGCACGTAGTGCTGCTCTGGGGCAACAAACAGCAATCGGAGTTGGCACTAGCGGGAAAAATAGCCAAATATACGGCACTGCAGACAGAGTTATTCAGTTCGTTGCTGGAGCCACCGCTAACGGCTAGCGGTAAACCCGATGCACAGCTAGCCGGTGCCGGAGGTACGGCCATCGTGTCGACCAGCAGCGGTGCCGCTAGCTCCATGCATCTTACCTTGGTCTTCAATGGCATCTTTGGCGCAGAGGAATTCGCAGATGCACCGCTAAGTGTGCGCATTGAGTTGCCCGAACGCAAGGAAGTGATCTTTGATGAGGTGCCGCGAGTGCGCAAACCCTCGGCGGAAATCAATGTGTTGGAACTGTCTTCCCCCATCAGCATACAAAACTTACGTCTCATGTCGCGTGGCAAACTTCTGCTTAGCGTGGAGTCCAAAAAGTATCCACAGCTGCGCATACAGGGCTACATTGTGACCAGGGCTAGTTGTGAAATCTTTCAAACGTTGCTTGCACCCGGTCATGGATCCAACGATGCGCCAACCACACGCAGCAGTGGACTCGCTTGGGTTTACCTGAACACAGACGGTTCGCTGGCCTACAACATTGAGACAGATGAGGTGAATACTCGTGATCGTCCCAACATTAGCCTGATCGAGGAGCAGCAGGGCAAACGCAGGTCCAAACTGGAGGATCTAACGCCGAGTTTCAACTTCAATCAGGCCATTGGTAGTGTTGAGAAATTGGGTCCCAAGGTGCTAGAGTCACTGTATGCTGGAGAATTGGGCGTGAATGTGGCTACTGAACGTGAGGCAAGTTTGTTACGCGGTCGTCTAGTGCCACGCCCTGTGGCCGATGCACGTGACTCTGCGGAACCTATACTGCTGAAGCAACCCCACACCCATACCGACAACACTCCAAGTGCCCACATGGGCATGGCCTGGATGTCCATAGACAACGAATGCAATCTTCACTACGAACTGACGCTGAACGGTCTGCCCGCCCAGGAGCTGCAGCTGTACCTCGAGGAGAAACCCATTGAGGCGATTGGTGCGCCTGTGACACGTAAATTACTGGAAGAGTTTAGCGGTAATTATCTGGAGGGTTTTGTGCTGGGCATGCCATCGGCGGAGTTGATCAAACTGGAGACAAGTGTCTGCTACTTGGAGCTGCAAACGCGTCACTCGCATCAATTGCTGCTGCGTGGTAAGCTCAAGAGCACAAAGGTGCCAGCTCATTGCTTCCCCATCTACACGGATAACAATGTGCCTGTGCCCGGTGATCACAATGACAATCAAATGCTGACCTCGGAGAGCAAATGCTTTCACTCCGGTCGCTTTTACAATGAGTCCGAGCAGTGGCGCAGTGCACAGGACACGTGTCACATGTGCGCCTGTCAGCGTGGCCAGGCCAATTGTGAGCCCATCAAGTGCCCCGCCCTCAAGTGCCGCCTGCCAGGTGAACAGCTGCTGCAACGCGAAGGCGAATGCTGTCCCAGCTGTGTGACATCACGACGTGAAGCGGCTGTTGAGGGTAGTGCTCCATTGAATGCCACCGGTTGTCGTTTGGGTGATCAATTTCATGCCGCTGGCGCCAGTTGGCATCCATTTTTGCCACCCAATGGCTTCGATACCTGCACCACCTGCAGCTGCGATGCTGTTACGCTTGAGGTGCGCTGTCCTCGCATCAGTTGTCCGCCCTTGCAGTGCAGCGAAAAGTTGGCCTACCGACCCGATAAGAAGGCCTGCTGCAAGGTCTGTCCGGAGGGCAAGCAGAGCAGTCATGGCAACAAGCATACGCCCAGTAATCCCAATGTCTTGCACGATCAGGCCATGCAGCGTTCGGCTGCACACAATGCGGAGGAGGTGCTTGCCGCCGGCGGTTGCAAGGTCGTCAACAAGGTCTACGAGAATGGACAGGAGTGGCATCCAGTGCTGTTGTCGCACGGCGAACAGAAGTGCATCAAGTGCCGTTGCAAGGTAAGTTTCAACCGCCAGACCCTGTAGTTAAACAGTAACTAAAGTTACGAGTACAGAGTCTAAAAAAGTTGAGTTAACATTTTTATTAATTTTTTTTATTTTTTTTTTCTTTTTTCTTCCAGGACTCGAAGGTAAATTGCGATCGCAAGCGTTGCTCGAGATCGACGTGTCAGCAGACGCGTGTATCGAACAAGCGTCGATTATTCGATAAACCGGGCAGCGAGGCGAATGCACAGCCAATCGATGAATGCTGCTCGACTCAGTGCCGACGCTCAAGGCGGCACCACAAGAGGACGCATCAGCGCACCACAAGCTGAGCGCCCTGAGCACAGGAGACAGGAAACAGGAGACACAAACAAATTCTGAGGCATTAACAATTTGTACACGCGGTGTGTGAGAGCGAAAGAGAAAGAGAGTAAGAGACAGAGAGAGAGAGAGAAAGCGAGAGAAACTTTGTATTATACATATATAAACTGCAAAAAGAAAACAGAGAGCGAGCGTATACGAAAGAGCGAGATGAGAGCGAGAGAGTAAAAATATGATTATGCTATATATAATATACACGATATATACTATATATGTATGTATATGATTAACCAGTGCAGTTGGCTTTAAATTCACATTTTACAGTAACATTTTTTATATATATTATATATAATTATTTTTTTTTTTTTGGGAAAAACTTTTCCAAATCTGATTTCGAAAGTAGAACTGCGCTGTGTTCCAAAAAAAAAAGAGGAAGATAAGAAGAAAACTGTAGTTTATTAATACCAAAATTCTGCTGCTTCTCTTTTGGCGGCTTTCAGCACACTGGAAAAAAAACTTTGGCAAATTCTTCATTTCAATTAGTTTAAATTCATATTTAAATTGCAATTTGAAAGCGAAAGAAACAAAATATAAAATACACTTAAAATACAAGCAATATATACATAAATATATATATATATATATTTATATATATATGTATGTTTTTTTTCTAATTTATGAGAAACAAAACGCAGTGGGAAACGCTTTTTGGGCGCGATTGTTAACCGCTTATCGATAGCACGTTTATCGATAGATTTTAAGCCGCAACCGCAAGTTTCGACTGATTGACTGAATGGCAAAAATATCTAAACAAATATTTTAGTAATTAAGCAAAGTTTTTTTTTTTTGTTTTTTTGTGGAGCAATGGAGAAAGATGAATTAAGAGAAGAAAAGAAAATGAAAATGAAAGAAAAAAGGAAGAAAAATTTAAAGATAAAATTGAGAAATTATTTTGTACTAATTGTTACTTACTCACCCACATACACACACACACACATTTTTCAGAGCGTATTAAAAACAAAAAATCATTTTTATAAAATTAAAATAAATTAATTATGTACAAAATTTATTAAAAGAAAAACAAGTTGGAAAACAACAAAAATGCCATGTACCCATATTTATACACACACACACACACACACACACACACACACACAACAACACACACACATGCAATGAAAAACAACAAAAACAAGAAAAATGAAATTGTATTAATTTTTATTAAATTTTATTCTATTAAATTATTCTTATTATTATAATTTTTATGTTTATTTCTTGTAGCTTATACATACATATACATATATATTTATATTGATATATTGATGAATTAATTATAAACAATTCATTGCGAAATAATTACTAAACAACAACAAAAAGCAAACAAAAAATTTATGAAAATGCAAAAACAAAAACAATTGTACTAATAATTTAAATTTAGAGTTTATAAATTTAAAATCAAACCAACAACAACAACAAAACCCAAAAACATGATAAAAACCACACAATAAACAACAACAAAAAACAAAGCGAAAATTAAACAATTTTCTTTTCATTATTTCGATTATTATAAATCAAAAAAACCATTTATTTTTCAGTCCAAAATTGAAAACAAAATAAATTCAAAAATTTTTAAATATTTAATAACAATTACCAGAGTGTTTTTTATTTTTTTCACTGGTGGGAATATTCATTTAATGCTTGATTTTTAAGTCAAGTCAAGTTGGATACTCTTTAAAATGGGAACTTTGTTTTTTTACAGAGTATTCTAGAGTCTTTCCCACACTGATTGTAAGTAGTTGATCTGTAGCTGTTTCATTTTAATACTAATTAGTCTGTAAATGATAATTGCATGACTCAAAATGGTATGAATTAAGATTAAATTTTGTTATCGAGTTATCCGCCGGAATCGACAGGGCGACCATTTTGGCCAAAACCCATTCAATTAGAACATTAAAACTGATTGACAGTCGACGAAGCTGATTAAACACATTCTAATTGTTTTGCCTCCTTTTTAAATGCTACAGAAATTGAAATAAAAAATGTTTTACACACTTTAGCAATTAAAAATGTATAAGTTAATATATTAATAATTAATATAAAAAATCCAATTTAAAATATTTAATTAATATCATAAGCACATAATAAAATAAAATAAAAGTGAACTGAGCTTTTAAAATTGTTGTAATAAAATTTACTCAAGTTTTTCTCATCTGCAAAAATTTTCTTTTTGTTTATAAGTAATTTATTTCTAAATTTTATTTAACTATATTTCAATTTTAAAGTTTATTCTTTAAACTAGATCTCTTAAGCTTAATTCATTCATTTTTTTAACTATTTTACTTTATTCCGCATTTTTTATTTATTTATTTTTTGTTTATGCACTTTGACTACTTTGAAGTACTTTGTCTAGGTTTATTTATAGTCGCGTCGTTGAGTCTTTTAGTCAAATGTTTTTACGCAAATGTTTAACAAATTTTAAGCAACATCAGAAACAACAATAACAACAGCAATAAACGCAAATAGTTTATGCACTTGAAGAGAGACAGAGAGAGAGAGAGAAAGAGAGGGCAAGAGCATGCGTTCAGACGAGTTCTAAGCAGATAATAATTTATGGTATATACTCAACGGATACTCTATAAACTTGGGCTTAAAAAATAATAAATTAAAAATATTTTATTTTTTTGCTTATGTCTTTATAATTGAGTGAAAAGTAAAACTAACACACTTGAAAAATGAGCGCAACTAAAGACTATTCACAAAATATTTTCTTAAATTTAAAAATAGTTTAAAAAAAAATTTAAATCTTCTAAATTTCAAAACATAAGTTAAACTTAATTTCTGGCTGGAATTACAAATTTTTGCTAAATGTAAACATTTAATTTTGTTGGTAAATTTTAATTTAAAGCTGAGACAATACTTTCAGTTAACATATAAAAATAAAAATAATTTTTTTTAGCATAAAAAAAAGGAAAAAATTTTTGTTACAAAATTTGTCATAAGTAAAAGCTTGTATTTAACAGAAAATTAAATTCTTATTATCATTTTTAAGTTTTATACATAAATGTGGATGATTTGCTTAGAATATTTGAAATATTTGTTAAACTCCAATCAATTTTGAATAAGTATTTAAGGCCATAAAGTACAGACCTATAAATTCTATAAAGAATTTAATTAATATTTCAAATTTAAATTTACTTAATGACTACTTAATTTTTAAATTATTAAATTTGTCATGCTTTATCCGCTGGCTTAGGAAAATACATATTTAAAAGCTCTCAGTTTATTCGAAAACCATTCTAAGTTAAGTGTGCCCATTTCTCATTTTTACAGGGTATTGTCAATCGTCACCGGCTGCGCAGTTGCTTTGGCGTCCCAATGAAAAGCAAATGAAATCGAATAATTAAATATTGGCATAGTCACACCTTGTTGACAATTATTGACAGGCTGATTGGCAAACAGCAAACAAATGAATACGTCGCCATTTCTCGAAGTAAACGAGAGGAAAGAGGAGAGACAAATACAGAGGGAGGGGGACAGAGAGACGTGTAGAGAGAGGCACTGCAATGCTGAGGTGTTGAGGTGGGTGTGTCCCCCTTAGTTTTTTTTTTGCGCTCAGTTCTAGGCCAAAACAGCTACTGTACTACTTACTATAGAGCGACACGCAAGGGCCAAATGCAATCTGATCGAAATCGAAATCCAAACCCAAAACCGTAATTCAAATCCAAAAGCAAAAAAAATAAAACTACAATAAAAGACAGAGCAGCGTGTAGACTTTGGAAGACCCTGTAGTTTGATCAAGTGCCTAAGCAGCTAGTTCACTGAGTTGATATATATTTAATATTTATTAGGCATACAAAAATTAAATAATTGGAAATAAAATGTTATAATGATGCAGTGTGCCAAGTGGAAGGACCACCTCTCTTAAGCGGACAATGCATCGCAAAACTTTTGTATGCAAAAGAACCATTTAAGCCACGATCCAGAACAAATTTGATCACGCGTCCGCTTATAAGAGTTTTTACTGTTAATGACACTGGACAGCGTATTTTCTTCAGAACTGATAACTTATGAGGATAACGATGTAGTCATGTCCTGGTCATGTCGAGCTCAACATAAGTAGTATAAATTATTTAAATTTCAACATCTTTTGGCCAAGTTATGTACCAACTAAAAAATGTTATTGATTTTTTTAAATGTCCATTACTATTCCATCATTTTGGTGGGCTGCAAGGGGCGTGGCGCAATTCTAAGACAATCCTTATAGACGTACTGCATCACCGAACTAGTAAACCAAATTTAGTGGCTCTAACTCGTATAGTTCCAGAGATCCAAGCGTTTGAACAGATGAACATATATGCAGTAGCCGGTCAGAAACCTCCTCAACATTGTAACTTCTTTTACAAAAAACCCTATACACTTGTGACATTCTCAAGTACAGGGTCTGCGAAAAAAAATTGTAAAAAAAAAACTGGCAGTGGTAAACCAAGTAAGGAACTCCAGGTGGCGCTTGTGGCGTTGGCGTCTGTCGTGTTGACAGTTGAGATGGCATCTTATATTGACTATATATGGTCGATAAATCGAATGGAGGGAATGGAAATTGTCATTTGCATTGATATCAAAGCAAAGCGAATCGAAACGAATCGCAACAAGAATGAAATAGCTAATCTCTACAGCACACCGAAGAAGCAATACTCTTTTGGCATAGCATAAAGAACTTCATTAAAAATAAATTAATAAATCTGAGTTTTTGAGTTAAAGTAGAGGAATTAATTCAATTTTAAGAACATAATATTGGCAATACAAGATTAGGGACTTACATTTTAAGACAATGGGCTTGGGGCTTCGATAACTGGTCTGAGAATAGCCGAGCAGCTCGGCTGTAGCTTTTATACTAGTAGTTAGTAATCCGATTCGAAGTAAATTTGTTTGGAATAGTTTATAATACACATAGTGTGAGGTGATTGATTGGGATATCTTAGTGTCGAACAGTTCAACTGAAGTGTAAACACATATAGTACTAAGTTACAGAAAGTTATGATATGATATGATATGAAAGATATAACATACAAAAAACAGCTAAAAATGTGTGGAAAAGGTCTTGTAAATTTAGAAATAAATAAACTTTATGCAAAAGAAAGGGTATTACAAATGGAATGGAATGGAAATGGCCAAACCTTAGAGCGCCCACATTTGGACTGACATCGACAATGACGACGACGACGACTGCAGCACGAATCGCTACTTAGATGATATCTAAAAAGCTCTCAACTCTCTGGTAATATAAATATACACATATATATATATATATATATTGGCTCACTTGATTTACGACAAATGCAATTGTACATATCTACATATAGCTATAGTGCACTATAGCTATGCTATTAGATACTTGGATATTTGCTGTAAAACTTGCTCACGACATTTAACCGACACTCATAATCATCAATTATCTCGGCTGTCGACTCAAGCGATTCATATGGAAATCGAAATTGAAGTGCAAAATCAAAATGAAAATATATTTCTGTTTTGGATTCCAGAATCAGAATCAGTACCGATATCGGTATCGATATCTCAAGTATTTGTAACAGTTTTATCTCTTTGAGCTTATTGAATCTGTTTCTGTTTTGACTGCAGCCGTCATTCAATGGTTGAAAGTGTCGTTTAACTGATCAGACTATAGTGTATTGCTTTTGTCACCCAATCAACTTGGTGTCGATTGAATATCATTAAAAAATAAATAATTAATTTTTAATCATTTTTAAGATACATTTGATTGATAATGTCGTTCAACTATTGATTGATGCAAATTGAATATTAAAATAATTTTAAACTTGAGTTATTACTACCTCAATGAACCATTTCTTAGACTCGTTTAATCATTTTAATATTAAAATTTAAAACTCTCTAAATTCCATTTCAAGTAAAGGTTAGTTGACTGTACTAATTGAAAGCGCCAGTCAATGATTGAAGTGCAATTTTCTTGCACATTTTGCTAATTACTCAGTTTGGAAGATCTTTTGCATTGAACTGCTTTTGATTGCAGCAAACGTTCAATGATTGAATGTTTGACCAACTAATTGAAATGCAATGCAAATCACATAGAAGTAAACACAATTTGGACACCCACTCCGCCCACTCCTCTCACTCCACCGTCCACCTCCCTGGCATTTGTCATGCAACAATTGGCATTCAACATGCATTCAACATTGAATTGAAACTGGAATTGAAATTGAAATTGAGTTTGGTTGAAAATCGCTTCCTTCAGTGTCATTTGCTGTCCGTTTGTTGCGACTGCTTGTTTTGCCTGATTGCGAATGCAAATGCGACAATGGGTCAAATCACGTTGACACTCGCTGTCGTTGGCTAATTGCTGCAACAAGCGGTTACAACAACAACAACAATAGTTTCTGTTACAACAACAACAACAATGCTCCAAACAATCATCCGCATTGTGATCCAAGTGATCTAGGAATCGTAGAACTCCAAGATCAATTTCAATTCAGTGACCTGGAATCGAATTTTGAATATCTTCAGTGCAATCATCGCATTTGATATCGGCTTATCGAATATTCAAAGCAATTTCTTGCATTTACCAAATTTTGAAATATGATTTCTTGATATTTCACTTATTTTAATAGTTTTCCACAGTTAGTTAGGTTTTATAAGTAAGTTTGAGTACTTAAGAATTGAGTCATCGATAAATCGATTTTCCTTGAGTTATAAATCGGATTTTAAAATATAAATATCGAATCATCGAAAAATATTACATTGATAAATCGATTAATAATTTTCAAATCCAGTAAATAAAGTGGAAAATATATACTGTAGAAATAATTTACTGGGTTTAATTGGAAACATTATTTGAAGAATGTCTGGTTTTAAAATCGAAGCTACAAATGCTTTTGCATTTGCGTCGATAAAAATTTAATTAATCGATTACCAAGAACTTGAACTTGGAAATTTCATTCGTGTTACTACAGTAAAAACCTATCTTATTAAATTTAACTAGTCATTAGTGAAAAGTTTATGTTTTTTCTATAGAATTGGTCATAGGTCATAAAAAAAATCGAAAATCGATTTAAGCTAAAAAATTATCGATCTGAAATCAACTGATTTGGGATGTTTTTCACAGTATTATCTCACAGCATTACCTCTCAGCTTAAGCCAACTAGCTTGCTCAATAAGGGCTTACATTGCACCCCAAATACCCTGTATTTAGAGCATGAACTTGTGCCGCTTCCGTCGAGTTTAAAAACAGCCATTCGATTCAACTTCAATTGAATTGAATTAAGTAACAATGCTAAACACACCCTGCAATCAATCGAACTGTAGAGAATGACGTGTTTGGAGTAGAGAATGTTTGGGTTTGTATTGTGTTCAATTTCGATTTGCTCCAGTTTCAACCAAAATGCGATTTGCTTTCAACCAATTTGTTGACCACGCGCTTTGTTTTTGCTGCCCCACCAAATAACATAAAAAAAATGAGAAACTAAAATATAAAGTCGACAAATCAAAATAAACAAAAGATAATAACAAACAAAAGCGGTTAGACAGGCGCTCCAACAGCAGAAAAGACTAAAAGATACCCTGTAAAATTGGACATTTAATTGTTTAAGAAGAAAAAATATAGAAAATTATTTTAGAAGTGTAAGAAGAATTTTATTTATTATAAAAGGATCAGAAATCAAGCTGAAAAGCCATAAAGTACTGACTACAGATACCCTGTAAAATAGAGTTTTGGGAATTTAAAGGATAATTCCAATAAATATTAGTAGTTAAACTTAAAAAACAGTTTGAGTAATTACACAGAGCGAAAAATTTGATTATTTCAAAATTTTTGCTTTTTTATTTTCAGAGCTTCGTCATGCCGAAAGTGCGTTGTTTTATGACTACAGGGTATGACAGCAAAAATTTAATTTTTATGAATTTTACGGCAATTTGGCGAAAACATGTTGACCACACTCAGAAGTCAGAGGCCGAACCCGAAACCGAACCCCAAACCAAAAACTCAAGCCCGGCACTGGACATGGCCAAAAGAAAAACCGGCTAAAGACAAATTTGGAACTAATTATAAATGCAGGCAGCACCAAAAAGACTCTCAAGTCTCAATCAATTTGTGGGCGGATTGCCAAAATGTTGTTACTTTGCTGGCAGTCAATGAATAGTTAGTTTTGTGGCAGCAAAAAGGTGCAGGAAGTGGCAGGAAGGGGCAGAGGGGTGCACTAAGAGGCGGGGAGAGAGGAGAGAGAGAGATATAACCACACCGGATGGTTGTGTTGTTATGAATGAAAGCCCAAAGAGTCGCAAATCTTTTAGCTTTACGTTTTATTTAACTCTTTATTTCTTGGTTTATTTTCTGGTGGTGGGCGAATTGAATTTTTGGTCGCTGTGGCGATTTTGCAAAGTGTGAAACTAATTTGTCAGCATGACAATAACAGCCGAAAGCAATAAACATCATAATAATATTCAATAAACATCAACAAAATGCGACAATTAGTTGCCACCGATTTGGTCAGCGGCGCATTTGACAAATTGACCAGCGAAATTAAATCAAATCGCAACACGCGGCGTATGCGCAATGTTCCAGCTGTAACTCAAAGTACAAGACAAGACGTTGGTTAAGTGTGGGCAGAAAATGGCTAAAAATAAAATGCAAAAAACAAACATAAATATAAAATATATTTTTTATAAATAATTAAAAAATATATCTAATAAATTTTAGTATGTGGCAAATATATATATAAAATATATTTTTTAAACACTTTTTTCAGTTTCTTAATTGTCAGTTTAATAATTATTTAATACAATATTTGTAAAAAACAATTTAAATATTTTGCTGAAATGCTTTAATTATTCTTCTACTATTTTATTGTTAGGTGGTGCTTAAATTATTTGTATACAACAATTTTGAAGCACAAACAAATAATACTTACTAATAAAACTATATATATTTTAAAATATATACAAATTATTAATGTTTTAGTTGTGAGAAAAGGATGAAAATAAATTGTGAGCCACTGTAAAATATTCCAATATAATTCACTACATTTATTTCACTTATTTATACAAAAACCATATTTTTAGATGTTTAAATTATTTATTTAAATTCTGAAAATTAGTTAAGATTTGAAATATTAATTCCACACAACTGCCAATAGAAATAGTTGACTTTAATCACATGTTTATACTAAAAATTCTCAAATTAATCTGCTGTCCAAATTTGTTTAAAACTGCTCTATAAATCTAAACATAAAACAATATTTTTTTAAAGAGCTTAAGCCAAAAGTTTTAACAATTTGAATATGTTAAAAGAGCTAACTTTAAGCGGCCATAAGAACAACTCTTAGCCAAAGCTATGAAAAATTGTAATTTACCTACAAAATTTCGTTTAATATAAGCACTTAAATTGTAAGCTATTTTTAAGAAATTGTAAATAGATTGTAATTTATTGAATCACAGAATTAAAAATACATAAACAGCAAAAACAAACGATAAATTATAGAAGTAATGGCTTAAATGTCTTTAAAGTAAAGCAAGGAAATAAATCTAGACTGTAGGGAATTTAAAAAAAAAAAAAAAAAACAAATCAATAAAAAAGAAAATAAATAATTTAAAAATATAAAACTGGAAGCAGTTTAGCGTCAGCAGCTTGAAACCATAGATCAAATATAGTTAGCCCCCTTAATGTGAGGGGGGGTTGTAAATGGAGTACCCACTGCCTCCTAGCCCCTTATCTCCACCTCCTGTCTATATCATAATTATAATAATAATTGTCGATTTCTGTTTGCAACAATTTAATTGAATTATAAACGTTGAGCTAATAAAATCGATGATGTAAATTGTGCTCGCTTGCGTTTAACACCTTCGACTATGGAATTTCATCTATTTTTATTTATGATCCATGCATGTTGAACAAAACATGTTGCCCACTCTCCGACTAACAGCTAGCCACGCCTCCCCTAACGTACCCCCCCACCAACCCCTCCTGATCTGCCATCAACTAATCGCATGCAAATTGTATGCAATTGCAAGCGCTAAAACAAAACCAAATCAAATCTAAGCGTCAGACTCGAAGCTCAATGAGGGAAGTTTCACGAGTTTATCGCAGCAAGTGCCGTTTCTATGGAAGAAAGCAATAATTGATAAAAGAATGTTATCGGAAAAGTGACTCTATTTGGCAAATTTAAATATAAAAAATGTTATCGATAACAGCAGCCATAAAAGTGTCAGTTGAAGAACTAATTGTTGAGTTTGTCATCATGTCATTTTTTCAAGGACTTCAATATTGTAAACAGCAACGTGTTGTATAGATATTGTATCGAAAATCCTCTGCAGCATGTTATCGATAACCATGTTTTATGGGAAATAATAATTTACTTACATTTACCGGTTTGAGGCTAATCCTACTATCATCCGCATCACAAAGCATTGAAAATCTTTGCTTAAATGAAATTTATCGATAAGTATCGATAATTTATACTAACTGATTTACTTAAATAAAGTGACGGAGTATCAACTCTAGCTCGTTAATCCGGATAATACCCGTACCGATAGCACAAAAAGAACAAAAACTATGTTATCGATAACAAATCGATATCGAGCGCAATGAAAGTGATGCTTTTACCACTTTGTAAGCACAAGAATACACCAAAAAGTGACAGTTTATATTCATAACAAACTAAGTGGCAACTCTGGCGATTAAAACGATAGCTTATCGCTGGGGAAAAACAACTTTATGGGCAACCCTCGTGTGGAGGCGGGGACGAAGGCGTACGAGTAGCTGAGACACGGAACGGGAATCGTTTCGTATCGTAACGAAACATATCGTATTGTATCGTGTCGTATCATGTCGAGTTGTCGCTGCCATTAGACCCTGTAGCTAAACACAAGGAAGGGTTACTTCAATTTGTGAAAAATAAAATCGAAAATTCTTCATTTAAAACTTTAAATAAAATATATGTTTGGTAAAGAAATGTTTCCTTAAGTGCGGGGTATTTTAAAGGCGTGTTTACCCGACTGCGGTGTTGGCCTATACTAGTCGGTTGTCTTGGCCTGGTCTGCTTTGCAATTGTATCTGTAACTTAGTATTTGGATCGACTAGCTGTATCTGTATCAAGTATCTGTAGCTGTAGCTCTATTTGTAGCTGTATCTATAGCTGTATTGGTATCCGTATCTGTATCTGTATCTGTATCTGGAAGTGACTTTGTCTGAGTCTGGTTAAAGCGGCTCGCAAATGCCGCCGGCCTGTGTAATTGTAACGCAACAATCAAAATCAATTGCTATGTAAATAAAATTGCAAATTAAATTACAAATTGATTACCTCACTGAGTCATTAATTAAATCGACAAATTCAACGACAACGGCAATGGCAACGGGAGTAGCCAACAGACAGACAGACAGACGGGCAGAGGGACGGACAGAGGGACAGAAAGTACAACAGCGCACGAGACAGAGAAAGTTAGAGGGAGACAGTAAGCTTTGAAGATAAATTAGAAGTTCTTTAGTTTGGCACACTTCAACTTATCGTGAGTTCAGTGATAGAAGAATGTTCTCTAATTAATTGGTTAAAAATGTAAGTATTAATTTTTTAATTTATAAAAAATAATACACTTTAATTAAAGCTTCAATTTGTAGCCACTTTTTTATATTTTATTGTTTCCCAACTTTCAATAAAATTTCGGATTGCAAAACATTTCATTAAAAATCTTTCCTCGTTTACTTTTCTTTTACTTAATAATTTTTCATATTTTTATCTTCTCAAAATATTTTATAAACATATTTAAAATTGATTCTGTAAGTCCATCGAGTATTTTAAGCCTACAATTTTTTTTTTCGATCAGAACTTTTGGTATTGTTAAATTGTTAAGCTTGATATTTAATTTTTTTGCTTAATTTTAAGAATTTTCAGATTTCTGTTCACCATTTTAATAAGACAACCCTTTTCTCTCTTCAGTTCTTTTACTAGACTTTTCCAAGCCGAACCAGAGGAGAGGTGAGGAGTGGAGACGAATGAAGAGTAGGAGAGAAGATAGAAGTGAAGAGAGAACTGACAACGCGTGTCAATAAACTTAATGAGCGGAAAAGGAAGAAAAAAAAACAACGGAAAACGAGTGGAAATCGAGAGGAAAATTCAAAGTGGAAATTGAAGCGGAAAATCAAAGTCAACGTCCAAGACTTAAAGTTACTCGTCACTCGATACACGATAGTCGATAGACGATGCTTGGGTGCCACAACAAATTGAGCAAACCAAAACAAACTTCAGACAAGGCTTTAAAGTAAAAATATAAGAGACATCACGACTGCAAGACACCCAGTATGCATTACAAAAGAAATAAGTTTGATTTAAATTTAAATTAATTAAAATATACAAAAAAACAAGTAAGAAAAGCTACAATCGAGTGAGCCGACGGTCAAAGACCCCGTACTCCCTCTAGTGTGAAATTTTTAACCAATTTGTCTTATGAGAGCTATAGGCTATAGTTGTCCGATCCGGATAAAACTAGGTGAGGATAGTTATAACAGTACCATATAGGTTTCCCGATAGCTCATTATGTGTTGGCTATTCTAAGCTATAACTCTTTTTTTGATATCAGTTTGTTTAGCTTGAATTTTTAATTTGAGATCTACTAAAAGTTCTGTTCACTTGGTATTACAGCTGGAATATGCAAATTCCCAGTTGAATTCTCAGGCGAAAAGAAATCCTCAGTAAGATACAACAGAATTAAGAATGTCTGGCATTTCTGTTAAAGTATGTACAGCTCGTGAGCTCCTTAAATTATCGAAAAACATCAGCGATCAGCTAAAAGTGAAGATTTTTCTAGCTGATTCACCAGGCGAACAGAATCATCAGGAAGCAATTAAATTATTGCTACTGTTATCATTAACATGTTAATGTTAACTCAATGTTAAATAACAGGACATGTAAATGTTAACTTACAGCGCATGTTAATGTTAACTAACAGGTCATGTTAATGTTGACTAACAGGTCATGTTAATGCTAAATAACAGCACATGTTAATGTTAACTAACAGGTCATGTTAATGTTGACTAACAGCGCATGTTAATGTTGATTAACAGTGCATGTTAATGCTAAATAACAGCACATGTTAATGTTAACTAACAGGTCATGTTAATGTTGACTAACAGCGCATGTTAATGTTGATTAACAGCGCATGTTAATACTAAATAACAGCGCATGTTAATGTTAAATAATTTTTGCATTGCGACCTGCTGATCTTTCTGTTTGCCTGGTATTTCAGCAGGAATTACTAACGATTTTGGGCACTGCAGATCGCAGCGGTCAAGCAAAAAAAAAAATCCACGAAAGGTTAAATCGAAGATTTCTTTGTGTGAAACACCAGGCGAGCAGAATCAGCAGCAAGCGACAGACTTTAATTGAAATGCGATTACAGAGAGTAAAGTGCGAGACAGTAAACAGAGAGTGCTCCTTGTTAGCGCCACAGATGACAGCGAACAAATGAGCCCAAGTTCAACAAAAACCTACAAACTACTCGGCTTTTTCTCTCAGTGCTGAGGCTTGAGCTCAGTTGACTTGGCACGACATTTGGCTAAGTTATGGCCATGGTTTAGGCCCGGCCAAGAGCCGAACTGAACTGAATCGAGTCTCAAATTGAGTTTGAGTTTCGTTTTGGCCAAGTTAGTTGACCAAACGAGGACAGTTTGTTCAATCAATTTAATGCTGGCTCCAATTTCGTTGCCCCTCAGCGCCGCAGCACCGCCCAACACTCGACGCCCCCCTCTCACTCTCTCATCCCCGCACTCCCCCTGCTTTTGGCCAAACTCCCTCGCCAATTGTTTGGCTTTTTGGCCGTGCCCAAGTCGTCAATCAGCCACAACAGCAGCTGCAATGCTGCCAGGGACTGAGGGAAAGAGGGGCGTAGTGGCCTGATGGGCGTGGCTGTAGGGGGGGCAGCCAGTTATGGGGCGTGTGCGACCCCAAATGCCAAAGTCGAGTCTCTTTTTGTTGTTGTTGTTCATTAGTCGTGATTAGTTTTCAAAAAAAAACAAAAATAAAAATATTTACAAAGATTTGCCAATTTTCATTTGTTGTTGTTGCTACTGACACACGTCACAAACAACAAACAAACAACAAAAAACACAAACAACTCAAACAACTCAAGCGCCACTTTGCGACTCTTGACAAATTGCGAGCAGCGTTTGCAACTGCAACAATTTAATCCACCCAACAACAGCAATCACAGCAGCAACAGAAATCACAGCAAAAACGGCAGCTACAACAACAAACTTCAGTGGTAAAATTTAAGAGAACACACGACTTTTTAATACCCTTCAATCACACACAGAAATGCACTTTTCTTTAAATTCTAGACTTACCTTTAGGGCTAACCTTCATTCATACACTGCTAAAAATCATCTAAAAAAGTCCCTGTACTCAATCTTGTGCTCACTTACCCATACAACTAAGCAATTTTGGAGCGATGAGTGCTATGGGCGCTGTAGAATATATTTGACTGATCTGAAAACTGTTAAGGATAGTTATAGCCATAATATACTGACAGTTCGATCCGGATTAAACTTGGTCATACACCTAGTGTCTGAATTTGATCTTGATAGCACTAGTCGAACGAACTTTCAGTCCAAATTTAGTGGCTCTAGCTCTTGTAGTCTCAGAGATCCACGTATTTAAACGGAAAGACAGACAGACGAACAGACGGACATTGATATATCGACTCCTCTCTTGACTTCTGGTAAACCTATTAGAACCCTGTACTCGTTTTTAGAGTATGAGGTCTAAAAATAATCCTCACATCACGAATAACCTTTAATCATACACTGAGAAAAATTACCCTAATGGAATAAATTTGTCCACTCTTGAACCCTAACCAAGAGAACTAAAATGATTTTGAATTGCAAAGTTCTTACCAAGAACTTGGTTCACAAGCAGTGCCAGTTCAAATTCAAAGAACTGGTTCGTGTAAGTAACTACATTTTAAAAAAAATCCTTATCAACTACAGTAGAGTAACTATGTTCGTTTGAACTAGTTCGCTATGTCCTGGAACTTGTTCACTTAAACAACTCACATAGCTTTCTAGTTAAAGCTTTATAACACAGAATGAACCAGATCCAATGAGCTTTCCAACTAGTTCTCGCATTTCAAAATGAACTAGTTCGCAAGAGCCAAAAATAGACAGTGAAATGTAAAAACAAAAAAACATTTTGATTAATTGAACTGAATAGACGTAAAGTGCTGAGCTGAAGTGAAAGAACTGGTTCTTTGGCGATAACACACTCCCAACTCGCCGTTTGCAGTTGGAGCATTAAAATGCCAATGCCGCTAATTGATTAATAGCCGTTTTACCGCTAAAGTGTTATCGGCTGCAATAAGTGGATAAGTGAATAGTTTATGTATCTGAGACGGAAGGCAATTAGTGTGACGATGATCAGCCTTTAGGTGGGGGAGAAAGAGAATAAAGAAACCTATCGATAATTGTACCGATCGATAACTTTGTTGTGGCAACTGCTAGCAGCGACATGCATAAACATGTCAAGCGCACAAGTTTCATGCAAATGCTCAGCGAGCAAACACATGTCACACGCGGAGGGGAAGTAGATATAGGGGCCGTAGGGGGTGGTGGGGTAGTACTAGCACAGGTGGGAAGGCAGAGAACGTACACTGAGAGAAAAAGTCTAGTATTTAGACCCAGTACTCAAAAAGAGTAGACTTAAGTTTGCTTAAAGCGAAATGTGCTTGGAATGAGGAGTCGAAGATACGTCCGTCCTTCAGTATACACACCTGGATCTCTGGAACTACCAGAGCTAGAGCCACTAAATTTGGAATGAAGGTCCGTCTATGTGTTGGGCAGATCAAGTATATTTCAAATTGTTGCCACGCCCGCTACCGCCCCCGCAAAATGTAAAAAAATCTTTTATAATACATTAAAACTTGAAAACTATCAAATTTGGTATAGATCAGGCAACTATATCTTACAGCTCCCCTAGTACAAATCGGTCAAAAATTGTTATGTAGAAGAAGTAAGCGGTCTTTAACAGTCGGTTCGCTTTTCTTACCTTTTTTTTTGCAGTGTAACATGGGGCGTATGATTAATGCGCCTTTAATTGTGGCCTGCCAAAGTCAAGGGTCCATGCGGGAATGTCTACAGGGGGTGGAGGATCTACTGGTCAGTTGTGGGTGGTGGGTAGAAGGGGGCGTGAGAAGGCCGGGGGCGGTTCTGGGCTGCTGGTCAGCTAAATGTTTCCATTTACTCGCAGTCAAGATTAAATTCAACAAATAATAAAAAAAAAAAATAAAAAACAAGTGCGGTTTTTTGCAAAAGGCATTCGAGCACGACAGCAAAATAGATAATAAATAAACAATAAATAAAGTAAACAAACAACAATGAGAACAACAACAGCAGCAACAACAAGTCGCGAATTTGCATATCAACATTTCACATTCAATTCATTTGAAAGCTTTTCTCACTTTAGCGTCAATTTTATTTTGTATACTTCATTTTTTTATTTTATTTTTTCATCTTTTTTTCTTCCTCTTTTTTCTATTCATTTTTTTTATTTAGTAGTAATTTAATGAGCCGCATTTCCAGGGGCAACTCGCACTTAGTCAATTGATTCCACGGAGTTAGAGAGGAGCGCGTGAGCACGAGCAGGGAGACTGCCCTGAAATACACTGGACTACTATGGACTAAAGTACCCTGGACTAACCTGGACTCCTCTTGACTACCCTGAAATACACTGGACTACCCTGAAGTACCCTGGACTACCCTTAAGTACCCTGGAATAAAGTCTAGTCTGAAGTACCCTAGAGCACCCTAGAGAACCCTTGACTACCATAACGTACCCTGGACTACCCTGAAGTACCCTGGACTACTATGGACTTTCCTGTATTACCCTGGGCAAAAGTCTAGTCTGAAGTACCCTAGAGTACCCTGGGCTACCATAACGTACCCTGGAGTACCCTTGGCTACCCTGAACTAAGCTCTGAAATCACAAAGCCAGAAAAACACGTCTTGACACGCTCTGCCATGTCACGACACGTCTGCCATCGCTAGGCGCTGTTGGAGGATCCCGAAGCTGCTCACAAACTGAACGATCGATGCGATCCAATGCAATAATGGATTTATTGGCATTGATTTACACGTAATTTCTGCCTCCGGGGGCAACAGGCATCAAATTTATGGATGGCATTTTGTCTAATGGCAGTTGCAAAAATGCAAAACAAGCAATATGCAAAAAATTTATAGTGTTATTAGTAATTCACACGAAATATAACACAACATAGTTTTTTTTAATTTTTTTTTTTTGTATTATTAATTAGCAAATGTCGTTGGTTTGTTGTTGTTGCTCGTTTCATGGGAAATGCAAAATGTCAGCAGTTGTACGGGAAATACACAAGTAGTGTAAAACGTAATTTAAAACAATTTTTAAGCAAATTTAAATTAATTATATTTGTAGCCTAAAAGCATGCTACAAGAATCAAATTATTTAAATTCTTCCATTTAATTTTAGCACTCAGACGTATGCTATATATTAAATATTTACTCTACTTAACGAAACTAATTTGTTTAAAATTGCCGCCCAAGCGTATGCTACACTTTTATACAGCAAGCAACTGAACGAAATTCAAACAGCTGTTAGTCAAGACTCACACCCATTTAACAGCTTTCGCCCCTGCTAACACACTCAGTTATCGCTGTTAGTTAGCTAGCTGCAAACGATTGCCAGTGCATAATCGATAAAC
The DNA here is from genome assembly GCA_035046005.1 of Drosophila acutilabella. Taxonomy (NCBI): domain Eukaryota; kingdom Metazoa; phylum Arthropoda; class Insecta; order Diptera; family Drosophilidae; genus Drosophila; species Drosophila acutilabella. The sequence goes on from JAWNOK010000020.1 coordinate 3,477,005, forward strand.
AGGACCTGCAATCGTTGGTAGGTTTTGGCAACATTTCAGATAGTTGGCAACATTACGGCTGTATAGACGGGCTGAGCTGAGCAGCAGCAAAACGGTCGGTTTAACTTCAGTTGTTAATTATTATTAAATTAGTTGTAAAATGTAAAGCAACACACACAAACACAGGCAAACACATACTAGGTAAAGAGTTAGTGCGACATTTGTGAAAATTACAGTTTACAAGTGTGTGTTGTTGTGTCCTTTTTTTTTAATTGCTTTCGGTGCAAGTTAAATAATTTAATTATTTAATTGCAGTTTTCATTTGTTGTTTAAATTGTATGTAAGTTGTTGTGCGTGTTTTATGCATGGGTGTGTTTGTTGTGCGTGTGTGTATTTGTGCTGCTGGGCAACGCCAACGCATAATTAAATTCAAGTGAAAAATCAATACGAGCGAGTACCGTTATACCGTTATCGTTTTGTTGTTGTGCATACAAATTGAACGCGTGCGTCTGTGTGTGTGCGTGTGCGCTAGCTGGTCGTGTGCGTGTGTGTGTGTGACAATTTGTTGAATTTGCAAATAGCAAAATAACAACGAAGACTTTAACTCGCCTGTGTGTGTGTGTGTGTGTGTGTGCGTGTGAGAGTTTGTGTGTGTATTTGCTGTTGCCAAGCAAACACGCATTTGCCAGTGTCCCATTCTCTGCCCGTTTCCCCTCCCCCCACTCCATACTCCCAGCCGAGCATGCAACGAGTGCAACAACGATTTCTTACCGTTATCCGTTCTCCTCTTTGGTTTCGCTCTTCGGTTTTTGCTTTCTGCTCTTCTTTTTAGGTCAGCCAAACACAGACGGAATTTGATTTACGCCTTGATTTTGCTCAGCTGCTGGTTGAGACACTCAAACACACACACACACACAAACCCACACACACAGACTGCATGCCTGCATATGTGTGGGTAGAAGGATGCTCAATATCTTATGCAACGCTAGCGACATCTAACGGTGACAAGCGCTAAACAAGTAGCTGCACTAAGAAAAATTCAGAGTGCAGCCAAAAAAAAAGCAACTAAAGGAGTAGAAAAAGGAGCAGCTAAGCAGAGAAAAAAGCAAATCAGCTGAAAGTGTAGTAGCAGCGACAGAGGCAGCGCCAGGGGCAGGTGGAGCACAGCAGCTGCTGAAAGGAGCATCAGCGGCTATGGCAACCACCAGCAACTCATCGGCGACGCCATCGCTGGCCACAACGCCGGCGACGACGCCGACTGCGATGACAACGGCAGCGACGACGGCCAAAAGGCTTGGCTACACCTCCCCCTCCTCCTCGTCGGCGACGGCGTCCGTTATTTGCGAGGAGGTCTTCGATGAGGCGTGTCTGCCGTCCGCAGAAGGTGAGTACCGTTAATGTTAAGACAGTACAGGGTGTTTCTTTTTGTTGGCTTTTGCTACAGGGTGCTCTAAGTTCATACCTTTAAGTTTGAATACAGCGAGCAGCTGAGCCGACACTAAAAGACACCGCAATATTACGTACTAAAAAAAAACCAACAGAAACTGCTTTGTTCCGCGTAGACAGACTTAAAAAGACCCTGTACATAGCAGTAACAACAACTGAGTTTCTTTTATGTGTATGACGAGCCAAAAAAGGTTTTCATGCTCTAGAGAAAAATCTAGTAGAAACAACTACATATAGTACAGCATATCGACTGTTAAAGACCCTGTAATTGAGTTTCCAAGTATTAATTAGTTTTTAAAACATTTGAAGACAATTCAACACGGAAGCAGTAGAGCAAAAAGTAGAGTAGCGTAAAAGACCCTGTACTTATTGTTGTCTAGGTGCATAAACAAATTAAAAAAAAAAAAAAGATTTTGGTTGAAGTCACTGACCCTGTACTTCTTTAAAATAAATAACTCACTAACCACCTAATCAAATCATTTTTTAAAGCTGTACAGACTGTCACATGATTAGCTTTTTAGCGTTTAATGGGTCAACTTACAATACTTTGTCCACTCGTCTCATTCTGTGGCTAAAAAGCAATCCAACAATATGTTTGGTGGTGGTTTCACTGGCATTCGGTTTCAGTGTTCGGTTTCAGGGACCAGCTGTTCCGGAACTGGAAACCCTAGAAACTGAGGGAGGTACGTCTTTTGGGTGGGAGTTTCGAAACTGTTGACAAAAGCCTTTTGGATTTTCTGCGTTTCTGGCTAAAACCTGACAAGTTGTCAACTAAAAGCCTTCGCTGTGTGTGTGTGCGTGTGTTCACCATGACGACGTGCCTCCCTTAAAAGTTCACCCTTTGCTTAAAGCGCAGTTAAAAATTTAACACAACTAGTTGATAAGGACTTTAGTGGGTAGTCGATTGTTGTGTACACTGTAGTTTCTGTGAGACAATTAATTTAAGAGCTTGCTAGTTGTTATATTTTTTCGATACCGACTTCATTTTGTCAGGCTATATAAAGTCACACGATGTTGCTAATTTAAAAGCTTGCTTGAGATCTCCCAAGAGATTACGAATTTTGCAATTTTTAACCAATAGTTCACAATTTGAATCTCTAGTCCTCTGATCCTCATCAATTTTTGTCTGATTAAAAGCGGCTTAGATAAAATTATTTTATTTGAGCGTAATATGATTCCTTACATTATGCGTAGGCGTAAAAAGCGGTGTCAATTATTCAAAATAAACTTGATCGGGGCAAGGAAAACGGAACTCACTTATTGTTTACAGCTATATCAGCTCGACTTTTTAAGCCGTTCAAGTTCTCCCTACTACGTCAAACCCTATAGAACCCTGAACTCTTTTTGATCAAAGTTTAAGTTAACAGAGAACATAAAGCAAGAGAATTTTAAAACTGTTTCAAAATCGGCTCAAGCAAAATAAAATTAATTTGTACTCAGTCGGTAAATCTATATGACACTTCAGTGAAGGGCCTTCGTTCAAATCAAAAATTTGCGACCACTTTCACTTATTGAAGCTACAGTCGAACCGTATCTACTTTAGTAACCATTAGCTAAATAAAGCATACATTTTTTTAAACATACCACTAGTTTTAATAGAATATAATATTTATATACCATATCATTCTTAAAGAACTTTAAATACTATCAGTTTACAGGGTGCGTAACTTGAAGTGAAACAACTTAAAATGGCCATAAATTCAGTTTGGAAATTTACTTTTATTTCACAAACAAACAAAATCTGTGAAACTAATATAAAACTTAGAATCAATCACTCGATATGACCTTTTTAATTGATTTTACTCCGAGTGGTGCACCCTGTATATATAAAACCACAGCTGATTATTGAGCTACAAATTCCTAAGTAAAAAGTTTAGTAACTTGATAATTCATTTTTTACGCAAGTCGTGCATGTCCCTCTTTACGAACAGTTTACAGGGTATATTTGTGGTGATTACCGTTGCCAAGGGAAACGCTGACCGCTGCTCAAGAAAAATAAAACACACACACAAAATGTGTGTTATTGAAACTAGTGCAATTCGTGGTTTACAGTGGCTCACAGCAGTCACCACCGGTTCCCAACGGTGCACGGCCGTGGCTGAAATCGATAAGCTTCAAGCCACGTCACTTTATTAGCCCGGCTTCTTTCGCTTAAATAGAGAAAATATTTGCACAACAAAATGGAATTTTTAAGCATCTCGTGATTTGAGATTCAAGTCAAGAGATTACCTCGAAAGGGATTTCAATCAAAAGCAACATACGCTCCATTGAAAGTGGAAAGTAAGTGTGTGATTTGGTTGAGTCTGCGGGGTGTTTACTGTACAGTGAAACGCATTCATGGCTGACACAGTTTTCACTGTTTTCCATCGAATCCTAATTGCTTTCATAAAACAAACAGTTAAGTGGAGCAGCTGGCAAGTATTTCAATGAAGCACGTCAAAATCAGAGGCCTAAGAAAGCTGCCAAGTTGGGTGTACGGACTGTAAAAGACCGCGTACTGTATGTAAAGCAAATTTGTTATAAAAATTACAACTTTCATAGCGATTTGACCTTTGGCAGCTAAAAACCTTTTCTAATTACCTAAAAACTATAAAAAATCCTATCAAACTTTTGAGCTAAGTTTTATACAGGGTCTACTGCAGTCGTTTTAAACTGTGTTACTAGCCCTTGCTATCAGTGGAGCTTCCTTAATGCCACAAACTGTTTGAAATTCAAACAGTAGAGCTAAAGTTACTACAGGGTCTCTTTCAGTCTCTTTAAACCAAAGTAACCCTGCTCTAGTCTGTTAAAAGAACTCATTGAACTTTGAGTAACACAACTAAAACTTTAAACTCTTGCAGAGATCAATGATTATGCGACACTGATTGGCATCGAGCCGAGCAAGGAGACGCATCTACTTTACCTGGCCAAGGAGGGACTGATGGCCGCACTGCCTGCCGAGTGGAAAATCTGGTAAGCCCAACAAAACCTAGACAAAAAAGAGCTGAAATGACTGTTGCTACTTTCTAGCTACTCGGAGGAGAAGAGTGGACACTACTACCACAACACAAGGACAAAGCAGTCGCAGTGGGATCATCCACTGGACGCCGTTTACCGTGAACTCGTCGAACAGACACGTCACAAGCTGCAATCGACAACAGGTGTAGCCACACCCGTTATAGACAACTCAGAGGACATGTCACAGTTGGATTCGGGGATTAGGAGCATGCAGGGCAACGATGAGCTGCTGGAGGATCAGACGAGCAACAGTCAACAGCAGGGCATGGCAGCCGTGGGAGCACCAGTGGGATTTGGTGTGCTGGGCAAGTCTAGCACTACCGGCTTACCTGCCAGCGGTGGTGGTACAGCGCTAGGCGGTGGTTTCAGCGGTGGCGTCAGTCGTTTCCTAGAAACACGTGCCAAAAACTTTGGCGGAAACTTTCAGCCGGTGAAGAACACGCGCTTTGAGGTGGCTAAAATCAGTTTGGCCATGAAATTTGCACAGTCCTCGCCGAGCACAACGACAACTGCAGTGGAGTCTGGCGCCCCTGTACGCAAAACAGGCTTTCAATTGTCTGGCAGTGGTGCCATGTTCCTCAAATCACGACGGCAGCTGGAGCAGCCGCAAGCCACGCCCCACACGGGCGGCGTGGAGCTGCCCAAGGGCATACTGCGAGACTCGAGCTTAACAGACATGCGGCGACGTGGTGAGCGTGAGGATGATGCACTTACCGTCGCTGGGGAGGACAAAAAGAGCGTCAGATTCAATTTGGAGGAGACCGTACGCAGACGCAGCTCCTCAGAAGCGGATGAACGGGAGCAGGCACCACAGCAGACAGTGGAACAGGAGGAGGAAGAGGAGGAACAGGACGATGACAGCAAGCTGTGCAGCAGCTCAGAGGAGCCAGCCGAAGAGCAGCAAGAAGCAGAGGAACTGGAAGACGCAGAGGAGCTAGAACCGGAAGATCTAGAGCCCGAGGAACAGGGTGGAGATCTGCAGCATGATCTCTGGGATGAGCATGTGGCCATGTGCCGTCTAAAGCCCTACATCAGTGATGCCAACAAAACCATACGAGTCATCAACCTACCCAAAGCACAGACCATTCAAATGCTGGAGGAAGTGGGCGCCAATAGCAGCAGCTGCAGCAGTTACCTGGACAAGCTGAAGGAGAGCGCAGCAGCAGCTGTGAAGCCGCTCTACGAAGACACCGATTCCGATTCCAAAGGCAGCTCCGTGCGCAGTTTCATTGTAAACAAGTCGGAACTGGAAAACGGGGCACTGCAGCACAGCAATCCCTTTGATCTGGACGCACTGGGACGCCAGCATAGCCACGAACTGGAGCAGCTACAACGCAAATCCGCACAAGCAACACAACTAAACACAGATAAGCTCGGACTACGTAGCCTTAAGATGGCCAGCAAGTTGGTGGGTCTGCTGAAGCAGCAGGAGCAGAGCAGCAGCAGTGACAGCGACATGCTTAACGAGGCAGCTGCACTGCAGCAGCTGCAGCAGGACATGCAGGCCATCAAGCGAGAGCACGAGGTGCGTCTCAAGAGCCTAAGACACGAGTACGAGCTGCGTTTGACCTCGCATCGCCATCAGCTGGAGGAGACCTTTGCGCTGCAGCTGGCGGAGTATCGACTGCAGCTGGAGCAGCAGTTGCAGCTGCAGCGCGTGCAGGTGGTCACCGAGCACAAGACGCACATGGCTACGCTGCAAAGCAATCACGCAGAGCTGCTTCACGAGCTGGAAAGGGATTTGGCCAGTGAGCAGGAGCTGCTGCGACGGGAGCATGCAGCAAAGCTGCAGCAGCAACGCGACAAACACGCACACGAGCTGGAGGTGGAGCGACAGCGTCTACGGGAGACGGGCGAGGAGCGCATGTACGAGAAGCTGCGCTGCGAGAAGCGACTGCTGGAGGACAAGTATCGCTGTCTGAAGGAGAAGTATGTCAGGCTCAAAACGGATGTGAAGTTGTCGCTGGAACGACGCAGTCGTCGACGCGAGGCACAGGCACAAGCGCAGGCACTGCAGCAGCATCACAATCACCATCATCATGGCACCACTGGCTCGGAGACAGAGCGCTCCAGTTCACAGAAGCCATCGATTGGCAACAGCGAGAACCGTTCGCTAAGCTACACGGAGCGTGGCGTGGGCGGGGCAGTGGGCAGCGGAGGCGCTAGTGGTATGACAACTGGTGGTGCCACAGGTTTAGGTGCTCCAGCTGGCTCTGGTGTCAAGCTAAAGCCACCGGTGCCGCCCAAGACGCACCTAAGCAAACCGAATGTGGCCAGCAAGTATCTGCAGCAGCTGCAGGATGATAACAATACCTCGTTGAGTCAGTCGGATACGACCATATCGAATAACTATAGCAAGGGGCGTTACCTGGCGGTGGTAACACCCACAGCCACGCCCACACCGACGCCTACGGTAACGCCCAGTGCCTCGGGTTCGGCCTCGGCGGTGGTGCTCAGTGACAATGGTAATTCGGACTCGGAGGCCATCGCTATGGCGCTCCACTCGCAGCATCAGGAGCACAACAACAACAACAACAACAATGTGAACAACAACAAGTGTCTGTTGCCACGCAAGAAGCTCTTCTCGCGCACCAAATCCGCGTCTACATCGCGTCTGAATGCGGACAACTATAGGCCATTGGAACGACCCTGTACTCCAGTAGAGAACTTGCGACATCAGCTGCAGAAGCTGGAGGATCTGGAGGATCAGTTTCCGGAGCACACACTGGAGGCCACCTATCATCTGCGCTATCCCTTTACGGACATGGGCAACGAGCAGTTGGCACTACTCGGCACAGTCGTGGGTTCGGAGCTGGAGTTCTTCAAGCATCGCATACACCTCGAACGGGATGCAGTGCGTCGTGCCAAGGATTCGTTGCGCACACAGCGCAATAGCTTCAGAGCACGACAGCGTGAGATACGGCAGCGTCACAAGAGTCTACAGCTGGTGGCCACTGCACCGCGACAGTGCCTCGATCAGCTGATGCTGGAGGAGAAGGAGCTCAGTGAAATGGAGGTGAATTTGCATCGCACACGTGCATTGCTGGGCGAGAAGGTCATACGCTTGCGCCAGTTGGAGCAGAGTCTCTGGCGCATCTGTGAGCAGGAGCAGCCAGCGCTGGAGCTGGACGTCAAGGAGGAGGCAGCCACTTTAAGTGATCTCAGCTCACACTCGAGCTCCGGTTTTAGCAGCACTGATTTTGCCAGCGGCGCTGATCTGCACAAGCGCAAGGAATACTTTCAACAGGAGTCCAATGAGTGCATACAGAATCTGGAGATACTTAATGCGGAGATACGTGAGATTCTGGACATACTTAGCCAGAAGCAGCTGCAGCAACAACAGCAGCATCAGCAATCGACGCTGCCTTCGCTGATGGCGCCCAACGAGCTCAGCTGGTCCCATATGCTCGGTCAGCAATCCTCCTCCTCTCATGTGGGCGCTGCCGCTGCCTCTGCTGCGGCTGGTTCCTGCTCCTCTGCTGGCGCTGCTGCCTCCTGCTCCTCGGCTGCTGTTGTAGCTCCACTGGTACATGCACCGCAGTCCATACCCACCCTTGCGGATCGCTTGGAAACCTATCGCCAGCTGGCAGCTGGACGCATGCACAGCTCCATGGGTGGCGCCATCTTGGCGGCCAATACCATTGTCTCGCAGAGTCCGCGAGCGGTCAACTATACAACCAGCCTGGTGGAGCGTACCAGAGATCTACGCAATTGGCTGCGTCAGGCCAAAACGGAGCACGAACTGCTCACCGGCATGGGACTCTCCATGCACTCGTCGGGCGCTGCAAGCGGCCCAGGGCTGGGTGGCATTGGTGGCATCGGTGCGGCTGTGGGTGGCACACAGCCGACCTCAGCGTCTGCCACGCCCAGTGCTAGTGGTGGAGGCGTAGCGGCTAGCGCTGCAGCCTCCGCAACGGAAGCAGCACAAACTAATCTTTAAGACTTTGTGGTGTACAGCGCCACGCCCACTTGCTGCTCTCATCTAACCCTTTAGTTAAAAACGCTTTAAAAATTTGTATTTAATTTAATTTAACTGCTAGTCAATTCAATTAATTTCATTTAGTTTAAACTAAGCTTCGTTTGAGACCTTTTTATATTTTTTTTAATAGGGGCATTCCATAAACGAACTAAGATTTAATGCAGTTTTAATTTCAAAAAATTCCTTATAAATTTTACATCATTTGAAAAATGTCTTGAATCATGTAATGCCTAAAGCTTTTTGTGGCTTAAACAAGTATTTAAGTGTTACCGTATGTCAACGACTTTAAAACGCTTCTAATGGTTTAAAAAAATGTATTTAAGAGTGACCGTATGTCAACGGCTTCTAAAATTATTAAGTTAAATCATTCAATGTCTACGTTTTTCCATTTGTTTTTAGTTAAATTGCATGGCTACTAAATTTACAATTCTTAAACTGTATCAGGAATACCTTTACTGTAATGAAACTTCAAAGAAAATTATATTTTTTTATCGAACTCTGACTTAAAAGTTTGAAAATTGAAACTGCAACAAATCTTAGCTCGTGTTTTGTCACCAAGAAATATTCCCCCAATTATTTAAAAACATTTACAAAGTGCATACTGTAACAATTCTAGTCAAAATGTGTTTAAAATTGCATTGGTTTTACTTAAAATTTATGTTCTACTTAAGCTACACTAATTTGCTAGTTAATAACTAACTTAGCCTAGTTTTAAATGCGTGTAAATATGCAAAACGCCTTTTAGCCTCCTGCCTTTTTGTTGCAAACACAAACAAATACACACACACACACTTCGCTTAATACCCTGTAATTTAGCTACACAGACCAGTTACCGGGTATGACACAAGTCGAGCAGCTTTATACGTTACAAACCAAATACTTTAAATAATTCTTAAATTTCCTTATACCATAAAATACTCTGTAAAAAACAAAAGTTTTTTTTTCCAACTCAACTAAGTAAAATTAACTGAAAGTTAATCTGACTGTCATAGTTAATTAACAGCAATTAACGGGTTAGCAAAGAAAATACCAAAATAATTATAATTATGACACTTTTCTTAATTGTTGCAAATGTTTGAAGCGTGCAAATGTTTAGACTACAATTCATAAATAAATGCTAATTCCCCGATAAAAATATCATTAAATACTTTAATAATCTAAATAAAACGTAACAATAAATACCCTTGCAAATGGGTAGGTTCAAATCAATGCGTTATAGAAAGTTATAGAAGATTTTAATAAAAAATCTTTGCTGAAACTAAGCTAAACTTTTTACTGCATTACACAGTGAGAAAAGGCCTAGTGTGTTGTACTCAAAACCGAAATTTTTTCATACAAATTCTTTAAGTTGAATTCAAACTAAATTTAGGCACGGGTTTCTTAGCTTAAAATAATTAAATTTTTCAAGAATTATTACTCAAAGAAAATTTGAGCTTATTTTCTCACAGTGTATTTGGTATTTAAAGAGTTTTAAGCATAACAAAATTGAATAAATTTTGACAGTTTTTAATATTTAATGCTAAGATTTTCAAGACAAGAGTGCACCCGATTATCAGACACCCTGCAAGGGTATTTTTGCGTCTCAGCTTTATATAATGAACTATTTTATAGTACTATATAGCTGACAGTATGATTTCTCAATGTGACTTATAAAACATGCACAACTACATATAGTAAGAAAGTAAAGCTAATCAAATGTATTTCATATTAAACAAAACTGAAAAAATACCAAAAAAAAAAAAAATCTAAAATACGTAAGCGAAGACAAGCTCGTGTTTTTTCAAGACTCGAATTAAATGAACTATGAATCTTTTAAAAAAACATAAAAAGTTTGCAAAGAAAAATTTATAAAACTTTCAACTTATTTGGTATTTACATATCACAACTAACGTGTGTATAAACCACTTTGAAAAATGTCAAGTTAAATTAAAGTCGAAAAGAAGTTGCAAACGATTGTACCAAAAAAATACAAAAAAAAATATGAAAAAATACCAAAAGTAAAGAAAGTTAAAGAATACATTACAATTATTGAATGTTTAACTGTTTTATCTTATAGATATAAACCATAAAAAGCTAAAGAATGTAAACAAATCAAGACAAGAAAGAGAAAAGAGTGACAGAGACAGTGAGAGAAGGAGAGAGAAAGAGAGAGAGATAGCAAGCACAATTAACGGTATGCAGGAAAATATTGTTGAAGGTTGTTTTATTTAGGCATGAATAAATACATGATATATATATATATATGAATCTATGTAATACTTATACAATTTAGCTAAAAGAGATACTCTAATCACGTATGTATTTGTACCCTACTCAAGACCCTCTAAACTTCCAACTACTCGCAGTCAGTGTTGCCAGACTAATTCTGGCCCATTTTTTTCATCGAGTAACAAAAGAAATACTAAAAAAAATACTTTTTCAATTTGTTTTAAAAATTTTTAAATTCATTTTCTTGCTTACAAGTCCAAAAATAGTTAGTTTTCCAGCTTAACGGCTAGATTTAGCTATAAAGCGTCTAAAATGGCAGCACTGCTTGCAATATGAAACTTATCGATTAAGCTACATACTTGCAAAACAATATCGATAACTCTAGCTAATGTCTTTTCTAGATACTATTTTTATGACAGACCTGATCTGATGCGAATACGAATATATACTTTTCTACAAAACATTTTTTAATGGCATTTCTATCGTAGCAGCTGACACGATTTCAGTTCCTGACACATACACACACACACACACACGTCTATATATTGTAGAAGGTTAAGTCTGAATCTAAATCTAAATCTTAAACTGAATCTGAAAAAGGAAAAAAATACCGACAGTTGTGCCCCCGATAAATAGTGAAAGAGTTTGAAATGAAAAGTGTGCCCATGTATGCCATAAATATAAATATATATATATATATGTATACACGTATGTATTGCCTACGATTATTATCGATAGTTATCGATTACCGTTTATAATATATGTACTTATGTATATGTGATGTTGTGATATTTGACTCTAGCGATATAAGATTTGAGTTTAATTCATTTTATACTTCCGTCCTAAGTTTGTAATTCCTACGCCAAAAACAGACACATAAATTATCCCTACCCTCCCTACCATTTTCATCCCCAACCCCCCCAAAAAAAAAAAACTAACGGCGTCAATTGGTTTTCCTAGATAATTCATGTGATAGTTAAAAGAAAAAAAAGAAAACTTTTTTGTTCGCTAGTTAAGTATTATCCTATATACCAATAACTTTATTGTAATCCTTAACAAAATCTATTCACGCACCGCTCTACATACAACAATCTACTATATCAAGTAATAACTATCGAACTATCGATAACTTAATGCAATCCATAAAGCACAATTTACGATAGGTTAAAAAACTAAAAAAAAGAAAACTTCCCCAAAACTCCAAAATAAAATAAAATCTATCGAATAAAATTTGAAAATATTGAAATTAAAATTGAAAATTTACCCAAAAACAAAAGAAAATTGTTGTTTCGGTTTTTCGATAATTGAGTACAAAAAAAAACGAAAATAAATCGATTTTTGGTCTAATAAAATCAAATGTTTATTAATAACTATCTGAAATATACGTGTGAACAAATTATTATATTGATTGATTATACAAATACGATAACAATAACGATAACGATACATTTATGAGGTTTGAAGTGCTATCGATAACAATTTATGCTACTATCGATAGCTAAGTGAAAATCAAAGAAATTATACGATTTAATATTCTAGCAGCCTTATAAAACAAAAAAAGTCGGCCAAAAAACGGATTGATAAATTTATCTGATTGGATCTAGAGAGAGAAGAAAAATATATAGAACAAGACTCCAATAAACCAAATCAAATAGAACGAAAACCAAAACAATACAAAATAATACAATTAGCACGAAATTAAACTTGAATTAGCAAAGAATGGAATAAATAAAGTAATAAAAATAATATTTAAAAAAATACTAAAAACGCGTCTTTAATTTAATTTTCATTAGGTGAACTAATTTCTAATGCTAGATAGAGACGAGAGGCAACGAAAGAAATTTTAAACAGCAGTGGGTTGATATAAAATAGTTTTAGTACTTTAAAAAGTACTTCAAAAAATACTAAACAAAATACTAACAGTACTTAAATGTAATTATCTCATTAATCACGTTCAGACACGTTCTCCCAAAAAAAGTCAAAATTTCTATTTCCTGCTCCAGCCATTTATTATTTTCCAGTGTTGGAAAATCTATGAATTGTATAATGTTTATTTCAATAAGTGAAATAAAACTTAATCCAAGTATAGTAACATATTTTCTGGATCCACATAATTACAGCAGGTACTCAGAAACCACTTGAAGAATTGCATAACTGCGTTCACAAAAAAGTCCAGAAGTCTTCCATTTCCAACACTGTTGCTGATCTGCGTATTCGTCAGATTTAAGCTGGTATCCATTCTGAAAAAAGGGGTGTTATCTATAAAACTATAGGAGTTAGCGATTTTTCACTTACCCGATGGCTGAATTTTCGTGTAAATTTACAAATTACAAATTTTGTAAAATTACAATTTCCAAATTGTAACAGAAATTTAAACACTTTACATTTGAGGTTATGAAGGTAAAAGCTGAGACCTTTCAAAAATGTTCACAGGGTTTTTTTTGTTGAATTTATTATTGAAATATACACTCTTAGAAAACCAGTTTTTCAAAAATAAAAAAAATTTAAATTATATTTATTGTTTTTTTAATTATACAAATTTTTAAAAATTTGAGGTTATGAAGGTAAAAGCTGAGACCTTTCAAAAATGTTCACAGGGTTTTTTTTTTGTTGAATTTATTTTTGAAATATAAACTCTTAGAAAACCAGTTTTTCAAAAATAAAAAAATTTGAAATTATATTTTTTGTTTTTTTTTTTAATTATATAATTTTTTTTAATTTTGGCAAAAACATTAAAATTTGTAGTTCTTATAGATTATTATTTTTTTACTTTTAAATCCGTTTGTTATCCAAATTGCTTCCTATTCACTACTTTAACTAGCACTTAGAGCTTTAAAAGCTTTTACTTATGACGTTCCTTCTCTTCCAATTTCCCTCTCACAGGTGAAAATTGTAGTTCAAGGACATTATCGTCGTCTCCATCAACTGAAATCATTTTGTTTATTTATGTTTCTCTCATCATTAGTATTCTGGCGCCTTCTTTACTCATCACACACTGCCATTAATAAGCAAATGAGAGTATATTAGTTAAGAAACTAGTTTTGTAACACATATTATATAAAAAAATAGATGTTTATATAATTTATTTTTAATTTTTTGGTTCTAGTTGAATCTCTAAAAACATTTCTAAGCCTAAAGCTTTTAAGAATACGACGTCAAATTAATTTTAAAAATAGCTCAGTGTATTATCAGGCAATATTCTGTATAAATTTTAAAGATAAGGCATATTTAGAAAAGGTTATGACTGTTAAAAGTTTTAAAACGACAACGCCGAAAAGTATGCAATACTTTTAATGCCTTCAAGGAATGATTAAAAAAATGTTTAAAATAAGCTTAAAACTGTATGAATTTTTACCAGCTAAGCTTAGCTTTAAAACAGCTAAAATGAAACGTAACAACGAAAGAGTATTCAAGCTTCGTTTTAAAACTTTTCAGTTCTTTTTTACGTTTGTTGTATGTTTTTACGGCCTTTTGCTTTGCCAATATTGTTGTCAATTCGATAATGAGTGCGAGTGGGTAGAGGGGTGAGGGAGGACGGGTGAGGGGGATGGGGGTCGTGTCATTTTGGCATGCAAAGAAGCTTTTCGTTTGTTTTGTTTTTGCCAACATTCTAACCAAAGGAGACCAACAAAATAAAAAACTATAATAAAATAGAAAAAACAGTCGCCATTCGCCGTTGATTACCTGCGCTCACAACAGCAAATTCTGCTGTGATTTACCGTTACGCAAGAAATTCAGCAAAGCCGAAATAAAATTATAATAATAAAAAAAAAATAATAACAAAAAATATGAATTATCTCTGTCCAAATAAACACGTGACCGAACAGCTGTTGCAGTCGCCGGCTTCGCAGTCGCTGCGCAGCAGTCGCTCGGCGTCGCCATGCCAACGCAATCGCGAACGAGCGAATTCACTAACGCCACCTATACAGGACATTAGCGAAGCTCCGCCGTCGCCATTGCCTCTGCTCAAGCGTCCGCCGCGGCCGACGTCGCAGCTCACAGAGCTCTTTCGACCACGCTGCAACACTGATCCCAGTCGCAGTCGCAGCAACAACATCGGCAACGGTAAAAAGTCTGCAGTGACGTCGGCGTCAACGTCAACGACGACGCGCAGTGTTTTAGGCTCCCTCTTGCGCCAAACGCTCAAGGTTACGACTGCGTCGGTGGGCTTAAGCGCTAGTGATGAGCGGTAAGTGTAAGGCTGTTGAGAAAGTAGCTGGAAATAGCTAAAAACATAGCTAGGTAAATAGTATTACTGTGTCTAAAAGCAAAGCGAATTTTTAAAATTATTTTTGTTAAACAATCTCCACTGTCTGAAAGCAAGCTTTGGCGTGGCTAATTTATTGTCATTTTTAACATAGCTTCATACCTAGACAGAAAATAACTAAAATGTCTGCACTGTTGAGCTGTTTCAATAAGCGTGTATGTATGTGTGAGTGTGTTGCGAACTAGAGATCAAAACGCGTATCGTGAAAAAGAGTTGACACCATTTCATCTTCTTTCTCTTCTTCTTCGTCTTTGATTTGGATGGTATTGTGCATATTATTGTAGATCACGCGTTTCGCTCCAATTTCTTTTAATTTCTGCTGGGTCACGTTGTTGTTGTTGTTGCTCTTTTGTAATTTTTTTAACATTTACAAATTACATTGCATTTCGTTTTGTTTATCTATCGCTTGAGCAACTTTTCCTCCCAATACCTCTCCGACAGTTCCAACACACCCCACACTAACACATGTTGCCAATTAATTTATTGCATGAGTTTTAGTTTTCGTTTTGCGCCAATAAATAAATGTGCATAGAAAAAATGTAAACACACAAACTCACTCACACACGCTTGCACATGCATACATTTGTGGCCGGCATGTGCATAGTTGCGACTAGCAGCCAATAGATGGCAGTGCGCAACTAATATCACAAGCGTCAGCTAATGAGCTTGACCTTTCACATTTTGCCTTTTGCCTCTGTCTTTCTCACCGTTTCTGTTTCGATGCGATACGTTTAGAGATGAGAGCACCACCGCACGCTGTGATCGTTTGAGTCACGCGAGTCACGCGCAAAATTACAAATGACGCATATGTGTATGTGTGTGTGAGTGAACGCGATTAACAGTGTTAATTTACTTTCTGCGCAGTCATCTGTAGTCATTAATTAAAAGCACTATAATATAATTAATGTGAAACTTAGTAGGTGGTATACGATAGTCGATGACATCACGTGTGCATCGCAAAGCCGCGCCCACAAGCAAACACACAGACAACACGCAGCAGTCCAGCATAACTGTATGCCCCTCTGTCCTTTCGCATAATCATACATACTTACATATGTATGTATGCATGTACAAATACATGTATGTATGCATGTGTCCATGCGCAGATTGCGGCAACAGAAATACGTTACTTTTCTTAAGAGAGAGCACGACAAATGCCGGCCAGCCCAGCAGCAGCATCTGAGCGCGACTCGCTCTACACATGCACTCACACTTATGTGCGTATTTACACATACATACACACATTTTTTATTTGCATAAGCTTTGTTGCTCTCTTGCTACTCTTCAAAAATATGGGGTGATTTGTTTCGCACACACAAACACACACACTCTCCACTTGCACGGTCTCTCTTTGCAAATCTGCTCTAATGCAGTCTAACGCTTTTTTCTTCTGACAGGACACAACAACAAAAATTGTTTGTGCATTTGTTTCACTGTGTTTTGGGGGTTGCTCGTAGACTAACAATTTGCGCCCACTGTGTGTAGTTCTCCCCAGAACAGTGCGCCCCTGCCCTGTCCTACAATTGCGTCGCGACGTCGTCGTCGTTGCATGCTAACGGTACTCTGCTGCTGCTGCTGTGAGTGCCATAATGCCGCACCAGACAGCAGAGCAGCAGCAAAAGCAGAGGCAGAAGCAGCACCAGAAGCAGTAGCAGCAAAAATAGCGGCTTTATTTTCCATTCGATTTGTGTAGTGAACGCGTCGTGTTCTTAACGAAATAAAAATTCTTTTTTTGCAAGTAATATTTCGACTTGTAACAACAAATAAAATTAACGAAATTGTTTTTTTATGTTTGTTTATGTGCTCAGTGCTTCTGTGAATCTTAGTGCGTGCGAGTGTGTGTGTGTCCTGTTGTGTGCGTGTGCGTCAGTGCTAGTGCAAGTGTGAGTGAAAAGCAGCGAAAGCAAAAGTTAAAGCGCACGCACAAAATCCAACAACAACAATTCACAAAAAGTGCAAAAAGTGTTTGGAAAACTTTTACCAAACGCAACAGCATGTAAAACTCTTGCGAAAATTTGGCAAAAATTTGTGTGCGAATGCGAAATCAAGGTAAGCCCCCTAACACCCCATGACTACCTTTCCACCCACACGACGAAGCAACACTCGCGTTCTCTTTAGCTCACGCGCGCTCTCTCTCTTTTGTTGTGTGTGTATCAGTGTCGGCTTTTGTGCAAGAAGAAGCAGCAGCATGTGGATCTTGTTGTTGTTTGTTTATGGCTGCTGGTCGTAGTTTACCGTTGCTCCTCTCCTTCCCCCCATAGACTAAACGTCTAACCCATCGTACATATGTATGTACATATGCATATACACTCGTATACTGGGGCTTCCTTCTGATTGTGTAATTGTGAATTATGAAAGTGCAAAGCGTAAACTTTGGCTTTGTACCTGCCGATGTCAAGGTTTGCACAGTGGAACCAATGCGATTGAAAACGTTTATTTCATTAAAGAGAATTTTTGATGTTTATTTTTAAGTATACAATTTTTATGTGGGAACTGAAATACAAAATATTATATTGTATTATTGAAAATTATTTTTAAATATTATGTGCAATTTTTAAATTTATATAACTTGTTTTTGCAAAAATAGTTTGCTGTTGCTCCAAATATTTAAAAAATACTATTTGTGAATCTTTTTTTTATAGATTAACACAACTTGCCACAACTGGTTCGCTGGGCGACAATGCGAAACGAAAGCACTCCAGGTTAGTCTATAATTAACGTGATAATGCGTACAAGAATAACATAATAATTATCATCATTAACAACGCAAAAGTGCGCAATTATCGTTAATGGGAACCTGAAGCACCCACCAAATGGGCAGTTGCTTTGGGTGGTATGAATAATCTATTTAAAAACCATTAATTTTGGTCGGATATTTGTTATGACAAATAAAAAGTTTAAGTTAATATGAAATTTCGAAATATAATGCTTAATATTTCAATAGTCGGTTAAAATGTGTAAGGTAATACTTAAAGACCTTCCTTCCTTTACATCAGTACTCCCCTCTCTGTACGCCTTCCGGGGTTAATGGAGCTCATTCATTCATGCTATATGTGTATATAAACATATATTCGAGAACTGATTATTTTTAAAAACGAGTAGGTTATCAGATTCGAATCAGGGCTCAACGAACGACTTGAACGACTTTAGAGTGAAACAAAGCTAAATCTCAAATTGTTGTGATTATTTGAGTATACAGCATCTGCGTAGTATTCTGCCCTGAATGGATTATCTCTCTAGTTATCTGAGTAGATCACTACTGGAAAGAGTGAGAGAGAGGGTAAGAAGGGGGAGCAAAAGAGAGCAGAGCAATATGAAGATTGATGCTCGTGAATATTGTTTAAATAAATGTCGTGCTGTGATTTATTAGATGCCCGCCACTTTATCGATAGTTGTGTGTGTGTACTTGATATACATATACACTGAAAAATATATATAAAAAATTAAGTTACAATACCTTTCTAGTGACCTTGGTTTTAATTTTACCAGCTAGAAAGTATTTTTTAATTACACTCAAGTTTTAGCTAATGTACTTCTTTAAAAGCCCCCAAATATCTCTCAGTGTATGTACCTATGTATATAAAGATGAGGCTGATAACTAAACCCATAAAGTTTTGGATTTGCCTGCGTCAATTCGCAAAGCCAAAGTGCGAGTTCATTTGATTAAGAAAACTCTTTCGTCATCAACATTTGTTGTCTTGCAAAAAAAAGGGTATTTTTTTATCAGTCAACTGATTGGGACATCTATAATAATCATTCTAACATATAGTATTTCAAATCTAACTAATCAATCTAAGTAGATTATGAATAAAATAAGTTTATATATAGTTACTGTGTAGAGCATTTAATTGTCGGTATAAAGAAGTATTGTGTTTGTTTCTTGTCCTCTATTTGTAGTGTCGAGACTGATAGCACACTTAAGTCTCAAATCTTTGCAAAGTATGCTGTTAATAACAAAACCTATATATAGTTATATTTAGCTATAAATAATACAAATCACAAAGGAAAATTTGTGTGAACTTTTTTGATAATTGGGTCAATATACTTTTAGGATGTTGATAGATTATTAAGCAAACAAAATTAGCTATATTAAAAAAAAATAAATAAATGTTTATAACTTAGTTTAAAGATCTTAAAAATAAGATTTCTAGTTACAAAAATTTGAATTTTTGGGCTTTTCTTAATGGTCAAAACGATTTTATTGAAAATGTTCATTAGGTTTATTGAGAGATGAGGAAATAGAATTTCACATTGAATAAATTAATACATGGTTGCGATATCTTTAATGTTTAAATAAAGAACTGAAGTCCTTAGCTGTATTGTATACCCAGCAAGTTTTCTCCACAACTTTATTAATTTTTGCCATCACATCCCAAAATCCTCTGGTCACGTCAGGAGCTTGCGAAACTATTCCCACCACAGTGTGGATGCCATTTTCACTCCGAACCACAATCGGACTACCGAAATCTGCCACAACTATATCTTTTTTTAACAGTGTCTCGGAGGGGTTATTAAAAATTATTTTGGACCACTTGAGAACACTGTTGACAGCGGATTCCAGCCATGGTTTCCTTGAATAATCAGCTGTAAAATGAATGTAGAGGGGTGTTTAGTGGTTTATAGCTACAAATTGATGTAGTTTCGGATCATACATTGAATGTGTCCCCAACCAGAGACAAAGAGCTCCTGGTCTAAATGGACTTTGGGTGACAATTTGGCGGGTTGAATATATTGATTGTATTCCAGTTCATAAGGTAGCCTGATTAAAGCTAAATCATTTTCGTAGGTATCCGGATTGTAGTCATCGTGTATGTAAAAGTTTTCGTATTTAACGATCATACGTTCTTGTCCTGTCTCAAATTCGTTCGATCTGTCCACAGCTCCGAAGTAAATACGCGCCAAATCACTGGAATAATTATGGGAAATGGGTAATAGGGCAAGTAGAGTCCTCCATGAGTCATTTTAAAACCAATCTTACAACTTGGTTCTGAGGCAATAGGCCGTGGTCAAAACAGCACTTCTGGATATGATAATACCGCCACAATTGGGAATCCATTTTCCACCATGCTCAGAACTATTGGCTATATCAAAAAACACTTGATATGGTAATTCCATGGGAGCCGCTCGAGTGCCCAACGCTGTGTTCTCCGATGACTCCATTAGCTCAGATTTAACTATCACCAGAAGTAAAACAAAGGCTATAAAATGAAGCCAGAAATTCGGTTGTGTTAGCATCTTAAAGGCAAGTACAAGAACTGAGATACCAACTGAGAATTCTCTGGGTTTTTTATAGTATCCCGAGTACCATTAGATGGATGGATTTACGAGCACGAGCCAATAAATTTGTCGTTTCAATTTGCAAATTGCAACATTGTTGGCAGTTGCGAAATCAGTCAATTTACCTATTATTTGTTATCTATATAATACATGTTTTGCAGACAACATGGTGACATATCCAATAAGTAAGTGACAAATGTGGTATGAGTTGTGGTAACAAGAGCAAAGTCTATTTTCCAGTGTATTTGATAAGATTTTTGAATCAGCTGTTTGTTCATTATCGATAGATCTAAAAAGATTACTAGATTTTCAAGGTTTGATAGTTGAGAAAACATCTGAAGTCTTATTGAGACTAAATTTTTAGCTGATTTGGACTATTAAATCTATATGATGTAGTTGTCTGGATCAGTACAATTACTGTCTCAGCAAGTGGTCATAAACTGAATTAACAGAACTTTGTAGAATCAAATAGCAATTAAATACCTTAGAAATATGGTGACTAATCCTACATTTCAACTGATTAAACCACTTGAGATTTTTAAGAGCCCTTAATTGAATTAAAATGTTTACCTCTTATAATTGGAGCTGATATATTTTAAATATTTCTCGCCAAACTGTACAAATTTAAGATGTTTTCATTAATTGATCTACTTAATTTAGTCAAAAGATTCCAAAAGAGTCGATAACATTAATTCGTCATACGATTCTTCCGGGTCTCAATGGCAAATTCATTGGGTATTACGTTACTGGTAGCGTATGGGGGCGCTAAGGCTGTGCGTAAGACCAGCCACCTGTGCTGTTTTATAGCTAGATAGATAGCTAAACAGGTGGGTGTGTATTTTTTCGTTTTTTTCGATTTTTTTCGACTATAATATGTTCATATCATAATTGGTTTGGTTCATTAGCCAGGTGTACAGCATGTATATATGTACAGAGCAGCATTTAACACCTGGAAGGTATTAGTCATATGATTTTTTTTGTCACCTAGGTTCAAAGATTAATATTTTGATTAATTTTGTTTGCGATATGACGATACTTTTTTCCTCAACTACTTTTGACAACTTTTTCTGCCTTGTCGCGATTTCTCTCAACTTTTTCTATGATGAGTATTTCTTCTACCCTTTCTTCCTCTTCCTCGTTTTTCCCTACGCATTGACTCAACTTATCTATAGGTTTTAGTATTTTTTTTATGCTACCATCAAAGAAAACAAAACAAAATAAAAACGCCCCTTGACAGTCACGCCCCATATTAAAACAAAGCATCGTCATGTTTCGAGTGAGCTTTGAGTACTCAACTAGCAAATACCCCGCACAATTTTTTCTTTTAAAAATCATTTAATGTGCGAAAACACGTTACAGCGCCATAAAGATAAGCTTAATTGGCTTTTCTCCGGTAAACATGCAAATTTTTGTATCTTTGCTCTCATAATATTCGAGCAGTGTTGGATTTTTAGCCTTTTTATAGCCAAATCGCAAACCTTAACCAGTTTAAAGCGAGCATTTTTAATCAATTTTGCAAAAAAAGTTAACAATAAATTTTAATAAAAATAATCCAAATTTTTTTTTCAACATTAATATGTTTTTTAAAACTTCTAGCTGATTTAAAGGTAAATTTCCTTTATATATTTTGTATAAACAAGTGTATATACTATACTGTACTATATTAATTTAATATAGTAAATTTTATTTTAACTTTTTTATAACATTGAAAAAAATTGAATTTTTTTAAATCTGCAAATTGGCTGTATTATTTTTAGCCTTTTTTTTTTCATAAAAATTCGGCTATTTTAACACATAAAAATTGACTCCTATCTTGATCTACCTACATATGTACAAAACCTTCATACTCCACTGAACTTACTTAAGTTAATTTCTGTAGTTGGTCAAATCTTCTCCACTACATGTTGTGATTACAGGGTATCTTAGCGCAATCGTTAGACAAAGCGAAGGTTGCCATTGTCGTCGTCGTTGTTGTTGTTGGTTTTGGTGTTGCGGTTTTGCAGTGAACCCCATCTTTAGGGTGACCATGACTAGTGGCTTTTGTGGCGCTGCGATCTTGACAGCTGTTTGTGCATTGAGTGGGGCCATAGTGTTACCCCTACCAGTGAGCACTCAACAACAGTGTTGCCATATCGCTAAACAATCCACGCTTATCGCTTGCTCTTAATCATACAAAATTGAATGCTTGGGACTTGGGAATGAGGTGTGGCAGGGCAAGGCGCAAATTTGCCACCATCATTCTTTAGTCTGTGTGATAAATTATAATCTTATAAAAAACATATTATAAAGTGGAAGCTAATTGACTAAACGGTGCGACCCTCGCACAGGGTATTAAAAGCAAACACGTGTATGTGAGTACGTGTGAGTGTGTATGTGTTGATCAATAGTTTTTAGGGTCAGTTGAATTTTGCGAAAGTACAAACCACATAACGGTATCCAAAGCTCAGCTGTGGATCTGTCGGCATCAGCTGCGGCTACAGTCTCTGCCGCTGCTGGTGGCACTGCTTGTTGCTCCTTAGATAAACGCCCAAGAGAGCGAGCAACGAACTAAACAAGCACACAGATAAAGAGCGAGTCAAAGTGTGTGTGTGTGCAAAGAGAGAGAGTACAAAAAAAAGATTGTAGTTTGTGCGATTGCTTCTTCTTCTACTTGTTCTTCTTTCACTTCTTTATGTGTCTATTCATTGTTAAATTTCTTAACAACAATAACAAAACAGCAGCTGCGACGCCAACGCCAACGCACGGCATACGCTTGATAAGCCCAGCAAAAGAAGTTCAACAAAAAATAAGCGCAGACACAAACAAACACATACGCACACACACACAGAAACACGCACATGTACAGCGTATATATGCGTGTGTGTATTTATAGTGTCGCTTCGCTCTTCATACGTTGCGTTGCGTCGCTGTCGCCGCCATCGCCGTGTCAGATGTTGTTGTTGATGTTTGTGCCGCTGCTTCTGCTAACAGCGCTGTCTCTGCTGCTGCTTCTGCTGCTGGACGTGTGGTCTGACAGCAACGGCGCTTTAATTTCAAATTCAGTGCGAAAGCGAACGACAAAGCGAACGGGCAGTCGGTGAGAGCGAGCGAGCGAGCGAGAGCGAGAGGGAGAGCTTCTGAAGCACAGCAACAGCGTTGGCCGCTTTTCCACATTTTTTTTGTTTTTGTTTTGTTTTTTTTTTTGTTTAATTTTATTTTGTTTCTTTATATTGTAGTTGCGCGTGTTTTTTTTTCTACTGCGTTAAGTTTGAAGAACACAAGCAAATTATAAACAAATAAAAAGCAATTTATGTTACAAAACAAAAGCCGCAAACCACATAATAAGTAAAGAGGAAAAACAATAACAAACACATTGTCGATCAGAGCGGGCAAACATAACGGTACCGAGAGTGTGACATCATAAACCAAAAAGTGACGGAAACTGTTTGAAACTGTCTATGTGTCGTGTGTCGTGTCGTGGCCAAAAATAAATGCAAAAATAAAATACACATAAAACAAAAAGAACAAAAAGAAAACAGAATTGTACTCCAACAAGAGAGAAGAAGAACTAGAAGCAGAGGAATAGCACCAACAACAACAAAACTATGTGGTAAAAGCACAGCAAGCAGCAAACCTCAGAGTTTTTCTAGCCGCAACACTGTGTGCGAAGTAAGAGTGTGACAGAGAGAGGCAGAGAAAGAGAGCGCGCGAGAGTGAGCAAAGTGTGAGAGAGTGTTAAAATGCCGGGCGGCTGCTGTGTGGCGCCATCTATTGCCGTACCTAGGACGCAGGCCAAACAGCTGATGAGAGTGCTGGTAGCGCCGTGCGAGCAAGAGCGACTCATACAATTGCCACTTCTGTTGTATTATCTATATTTTCTTTATTATCTAAATCTAGACAAAAAAAAACAATAATTGATAATTCAAATAGTTATCAGTTGCGGCAACTTTAGGCCAAAAATCTAAATTAGAGAAAAGTGTATAACACACTTTTTGTATAACGCTTTTGTTGTGTTTTTGTTTTTGTTGATTTTTTTTGAGCGAACTTAATTTGTATTTCCGGTTTAGTTAATGATTGATCTGATCGCTCCGCCTGAGCTTTTTGTTCTCATAACTTTGCTATTTTAACCCAATAATTTATTTAAATTGAGTTTATTTAAATTTCATTGCAATCTGACATCTTCTTAAATGTATTTTTCCTTCTTTCTTTTATTATTAATCTTTGCTCTCTGCGAAGATTAAATTGTTTTTATTGAGGCGCACTTTAGTGAAGTGCGCTATTAGTGTTAATTGTCCTACAACTGTTATACGCAAATTATAATGCTTTTAACGCCCATACAGAAAATGGCAGTGCTGACATTTTAACTTTTAATTGGCTAATACCAAATAGGCGTCTATGGCCATGAAATTTATGTTTTTTTTTAATATAATGAAAGCCAAAAAAAATGTTTTTAAGTCTAAGAAAACACTTCTAGAAAAGCTCTTCACACTCTCACTCCGCGCAAAGTTTTGGGATAGAAAAAATGCCTGAAATTCTACTAAATACTAATCTTTCACTGTTTTTTAGCCTTTAAATAAGTGTATAATGTTGTTAGAAAAAAAAAGCTAGAAAAACAATTGAACTCAAATAAATAAATTTACAAAATACACTTGAAAAATACTGTGTGATACAAAATAAAAGAGGAAAGTAAAAGAATAATAAGGAAAATGTCCACAAGCAGCGAAAAGTGCACGGAAAATGTTGAAAAATGGATGAATACCAGGGATGGCGACGAGGAAAGCAGTTTGCAGCAGCTGAAGGCCAAAAAGAACAAATCCAATTTGTTTCTTATCAAATCATATAGCTTTATTGATAAGACCAACAACAATCACATTAATAATAACAATAACAACAATATTATTAGCAATAATAATAATAATAATAATATAAATAGCAAATCAAGTGCCAAAATGTCCAAGACATACCAGGAGCCCTTCGTCGACTTCGCAGCCCTGGCAGTGCCTCCGAAAAAGAAGCCAAAGAAACAAAAGCAAACGAAAGCGAAAGCCAAGTCAAAGAATAAAGCTGATAAAAATGGCAAAGTGAAGAAA
This sequence comes from Drosophila acutilabella, assembly GCA_035046005.1. NCBI lineage: Eukaryota > Metazoa > Arthropoda > Insecta > Diptera > Drosophilidae > Drosophila > Drosophila acutilabella. The sequence continues at coordinate 3,502,227 of JAWNOK010000020.1, forward strand.
TCCGCACTGGATCTCGATGATCAGGAAACGCAGTTATTGCGACGAAATCTTCATGAATTCGAGGCTGATGAAGTGCAGCAAATTCTACAACAATTACCCGGCTCTCGACCTGGTTCACTGCCACGCCCCCAATCGCTGCCAGCTAAGGTGCATTTCATAAGCAAAGCGGAGGGTGTGATAACTCCCGTTGAACTGGCCACGCCCACAAAACGCCTGGGATCGGGCATAAAACGTGAATCGTTTCTGCGACAAAGTTTACAATCGATACGACGCAGTTTTGGCTCGCACAAGCATTCATCGAAGTTATCGATAGTCCAGACACAATCGAATGTTTCCTCCACCTCATCCACCTCCTCGGCCACGTCTTCCTCCATTTCCACTACGTCGAGCACTTCGTCTTCCGCCACAACGGGCACGATCAGTTTACTGGCACGTGCTCAGGCCCAAAATCACATTTTGGACGAGTTTCTACCCACACCAGTTCTTCTGCTGCTCAACGATGATCCTATAACGGGACAACCGAAAAATATCTACCAGAACTGCAGATCTGATCAGCGGGGTCATAAGAGGTAAGCTAAGGAAATTTTTAAATTGGCTAATAAGAAGTTGGGTAAAAAAGATATGGGTATTTTAAGGGTTCACTATTAAAGTGACTTTTCACTTTGAAACTCTTTAAAAATTATTAATAAACAATTTTAAATGCTGAATTTAGGTATACAGCTTAGAAATGTATTCCCTTTCAATTGGTTCTTCAATGAAGTAAACCGGTTGGATAGATCGAGCACTACACTTAAAGTTTGGTTAGAAATCAGCGTGGAAGACAGGTGCGTTTGAGTCGCTGTAACCTCAGAAATAAATGTCCGATCAGAATATCCTTTTCCACACAGATTCTAAACATTTCAATCTTTATCTACGAGACGGTCCCCTTAAAATGATTGTCGAAAAAACTAAAAAACCAGCAAGAAATTTGCACAAAACTCTACCACTTTGCAGAGTTTACTTGAAACTCTTCTCCCAGAGATGTCAGTCATGCCGAATGATAAGAATCTCTGACAATTAGTTAAATACCACACATATACACATATATCTCTATATTCATATGACGTCAATGCTGAATTCCAATACGAAAGACACGAGTTTGGCAACACAAATTGCAATTGCAGAGGCAAAATACGAACAGAGACATATGGATACCAAATATGTCACGGCATTATGTCGCTGTTTGCGTAATTATCTGTATATATACTATATATTTATCGGTGTCTCCAGTTGTCAGTCATTCAATTGGTCAATTCTCTTTACTCTCTACAAACATGAACGGAATGCAAATCGGAACAGTCGTATAATCAGCGAGCGATCTCAATTGACGAATCGCCAAATTGGCAAATTGGGGAAGTCGTTTATTGTCCACATAACGCATTGATCGGTTCCAAAACAGATGTCATTACTTTCGGATTAGATCGGGGGGGAAGTAAAAGCTATTAATGAATTTCAAGCAAACAAATTTAGGGGCTACACGCAATTATGAGGCCGAAAATGTACGTGTTTTCAAAGATTAATCCTAAAGAGGTTTTTGAATTTATTTATATTAAAAGTATTAAGGTTAAGAAATCATTCTTCAAAGAAAATAAATTAATTTTTTGTAATAAATGTATTTAAGTTCTAGACTAATTTAACAAGCCGTTTTCCACCTCATGTTTTAAGAAAACGCTTTAAAAGTTTCTTAAGAGGAGAGCTTTGGCAAATGGTTCAAAATTAAAGGAAAAAACTATTTTTGACTATAACACCCATTGTACCTTATTCAAGATGCTTCAAAGTAATTTTTATGCAAAAAATCAATTTTGTTAAAATGTTAACTGCTGATTAACTGATGATAACCTCCTAACTCTCGCATTCGTTCTCTAATTAATATATTTTTAAAGCTTTTAAAGCACGTTAAAGCTTTAACTGCGTTTTAAAATTGGCGTTATTTAAAGCTTGCTGCATTTTTTAGTCACTTTAAACTTTAATTTAACTATAAAAAAAATTGGAAACTTGTTTGTATAGCTTTTAAAGCTTTGCAAGCACATAAAAGCTCACCTTTATTTAAGCTATTGTCTTCATTTAATTTAATATCACTTTTCTCAAAAAAAAACTAAGAATTTATGTTCTTAGTACAGACAGTACAGATCTTTTACTTAAAAGTTTCCCACACTGAATAATATATTTATTTATATATAAAAGCGGTGTTGGAGGCTGCCAGGATAGACTCTATTATTCGCATAATGCATTTAACCCCAAGAAACTCGCATAGACATGCATTAACCCTTTGAAGCCCCCGCAGCAATCTGCGGCAATTGTGCATTAATATGCGTGCAATTTGTGGGCGTTTACTGCTGTCCATTGCACTTTGCATGCACACACACACGCGTGTATGTGTGTGTGCGAGTGTGTGTGTGTGAGTCACTTAAAAAATGAAATATTTCGAGTGCATTTGCGTTGATTGAATTTCCAGTGCTGTTAGTTGTCAAAGGCGTCGGTATGGTAACCCCCTAAGTGGGCACTACCACGCCCCCTTTCCACGCCACCCACCCCTACGCCTGGCCCCATTGGCATTTTGCGCTCCATCATAACAAATGGGTCAATTGTTCGTTATAGGTTTTGAATTTCATTGCAATTTGTTGACAAATGTACAAAAATGTTGTAAATTTTTTGCTTTGAGCTGTCGGAAAAATTAAGTGCTACAAAAACCGCTGAATGTGCAATATTTGTTTTCTTTCGAAAAAAGCGCTTTTGTGTACAATTAAATAAACAGGTCATAAAATACTGAAATTCATTTATTTTTCAGCATTTAATCGGAATTGCTGTGGTTATATTTATTTAGTGGTTTGTGCTTAGCATGAGCTTTTGGCCCTTAAATGTTAAGGGGAGAAACGAAATTTATTTAACTAACTTACTCGATTCTATATTGAATATTTGACATTATCTAAAAAGTATTAAAGCGTATAAAGCTTTAATGTGTTTTTACAAGCTACAAAACTTTTTTTTCTTTAACTGTTATACTCGATTCTTGATTGTGTATTCAACATAATGTTAAAAATATTTTAACGTTCTGAGCTTTCATGTGCTTTTGCTAAATTTATTATTATAGAGCTATAAAATAAATAGCTTTGCAGTCAAAGCTCTAAGATTTATGATAGCTTCTAGTAACACTGTGAAATGTCAGCTACTTTTATGATTTGTAGCTTTTTTGCAGTTGTAGCCAATTTCAGCTATTTTTTTTACAAAGCTTAAGCCTAGCTTTTGTCTAGCTATCGACTTTAAGCTGAATTGTTAAAGTCAAGTAATCGGATGCGAAATATTTTATTTCCTAAAACAGAAGACAAAAATTTTAATAATTTCCCACACATTTTATTAAATGTTTGAAATAAAAAGCTTTATACCCTATATACCCTTTTTCTACTGACTAACGGGTATAACTGAGTGTGATCGGCGTGATTGATGTGCTCCAGTTGAAGGAACAATACTCAACTGATCTGCAATCAGTGATTTATACTGCATTATACACACACTGAAGACGCTCTTATCACAATCTATCTCTCTCCCTCACTTTTCTGTTCTCTTTTCTCCTTGGCAGCTTCTAGAAATTGTGCAACTTTAAGAGATTAGCGTTGCTTCTAAAGATAATCGCTTGCATTTAAATCTTTAAAAGCGTTGCATTCAAAACACCCAGAGACAAGTGTCACACACACACATACACAGATACACCCCCATACACCCCTCCCCTTTGTTGTTACCGCCCCACAATACGATCGTCAGACGTGAAACACACTTTACATTCAATTGACAGCGATACGCTCAGTCTCTTGTTTAATACCCAGTGCCGAGGGTGTTATAAGCTTCGTGAAAGTTAGTGTAGAGTTTGTAAAAGGATTCCTCAATTTTATTAAGCTATATAGCAACACACGTCATGTAGTCGTTATAACTTTATTAATTTGGTCTTAGAAGACTTAAAAATTTGTTAAAAATCAAATAAAAAAACCAAAAAATAAGAAATTATATAAATATTTATTTATAAAAGTTGGGTCACAAAAAATATTAATTTCTGATTTGCTGGTTTCAGAGTTAAATATTATTATTAAATCTTGTTAAATAAAATATTTTATAGTTTTTTACACTACACTTCAGATAGTATTATTGATATCGTTTCAAAACCCATATTGGGACGCCTTTTAAACAAGTCCGCCTGTAGGTGTTTTTGGAAACTAGAGGATTTAAACAGTTCACAAATAAGTTATGCAATAAGCGAGACAGAGCGCACTATAGCAGTCAGCTAGTAGTCAGCCAGCACTAAGCTAATAGCAGTCAGATATGAATTTCACTCACCTAAATCTAAACACTGACTATAAAAGAGTCGAGTATACTTTGCTGCCTTCTTTGTAGCTGTCTATAGGTATGTGTGTGCGTGTGCTTACGTGTACGTGTACGTGTGAGTGTGTGTGTGTACTTCTACTTAGATGCTCTGCCATTGAATGGATTTTAATAATTTCACATATTTTTCAGTCTGTCAGTCCGTTTCAGTTTCAGTTGCCGTCGAGCGACCGGCGAAATTTGCCGCTAAATAAAAAAATTTCAAATCCCAAAACACAAAACGAATAAAGCGGAAAAAAAAACGAAAAAATAACTAAATAAACAACGACATAAAAACACAACGAACAATAATAAAAATAGTATAGAAATAAATATACAAATGAAAATAAAAATACTTGTGTATTTATTTTAAAATTGCAGAGCACGAATCGCAAATTGTTTTTAGGTATGTTTTTAATTAACGTTAATTCAAACGTATAAATATTTTTGTTTTTCTTTTTTTTTTTTTTTTTTTTGGGCTGCCAGTGAAAGTGTTTTGTAAATATTCTTATAAATATATAAATTATTTGGTGTGTTGAAAGAAAAGAACCAAAATAAATGTAAGAAAATCAGCTGTGCACAGTGTGTCGAATTTTAAATCCAATTGCTTATATTTCTTTGGTGAGTTTGTTGTTATTTTGAGAGAGAACTGGAAGTTTTTAGGCAAAAATAAATAAAAGAGTATTTTAAAAAATTTTAAAAGAAAGTTTTTGGGGCGAAACAAACTTAAAAATCTTAGTGAAAACTGTAGAACTAATTTAAATTGGCTATCATAAAGTTTTTATTAACTAAAATCAATCATAAAATCGAATTAAAGTTCTTGTGTTTATATTTTTTAAACTGCTTAGCTTTAAATACTTTTATATTAAATTTTTAATGATATATTTATAAATTTTTCACTTTTCTTTACAATTTAAAACTGGCTTTCAGTTTAAGCTTTATAGCCAAATTTAGCTGTTTCCGCCAGCTTAAACTGCCCAGAGCAAATTTAAGCTTGTTAAATACTTGATCTTAGAACTTCCGTGTGAATCTTACGCTTTTTGTCTTCATAAATCTGCTGTTAAATCTAAACTAATAAACAAATTCAGATATAAAATTTTTGCTCTGCAATTAAAACTATTTTAGGAACAAAATTGCTGAGTTTAATCGCATTAATCAAAATGTTTGAAATTTTAACACGCGAGCAATTTTGTTGGAAAATATTTTTGTTTATTGATGATATTAAAAATTATAATTTTGGCTTTAGTAAAAGTTTTCTAAGAAATTTTATAAGTTGAAAGTTTAATTCTTAAATCTAGACGATTTTGTTTTTAAAATAGTTTATAGAATTTGAGTTTTATTTAAAGTAAAAAATGTTGTAAAACTATTTCATTTTGAAAATAAATTTTTTTGACCTATATATTAGGTCGGGATCACCAATTGATCCTATAGTTTCTGAATATCCAGGAATCAAACATATTTCCAATACAAACATTGTTAGGAAAGTAGAGGGTTAAGCCGTAGCCATTTATTTCAAGTGTTCTTTCATGTGTTTTCACTTTCTGAAAACTGTGAAACACTTATTTTTATCAGTGTATCTGTTAATCTTATATACTATGAGATAATAAACAATATTTTGCGTTTTTCTTTTGTGATAAGCGAGAAACACAAACGAATTCCTGGGGAAAAACTGAGCTCCCACGTAGAACAGCCGTAGGCATAAATTTCTATATATAAGTATATATATATATATATAGGGTATATGGTATATAGATATATAAAGTAGCTTAAATTTATTTCTCTTAAAAGCGAACCGGTTCGCCATAAACTCTATGAATATAGAGCTTAAAAGAGGCGGCAAGAGATCGGTGGGAACAACGAAATTATCGTCAAGTGGTGAACAAATAAACAAACAAATAACAAAATGCAATAACAAATGGACAAACTTAGTAAATTGTCGTAATTATATCATCACAATTGTAAAAGAGCGTAACAAATATTATCATAAACCATTTTGAACTTTGTGCTAAACTATAGAGACACGTCTAAAAATATATAGTAAATATATATATATATTCCTATATAGTATTGTTTGCGGCGACTAATCGACTGACACTGAGCGTGAAAGATCATTTTCATGGCTATATTTGCTGAATCATTAGCCCAGTCATGTCTAATCGATGGAACTATTAAATACTGGCAAATGAAATGGGAAATGGAAAAAAATGAAAATTGAGGGAAAAAGTGGAGGAAATTTGTTGCTGTTCTTTAACCAAAAATTATACGAACATGTTATAGACATAACAAATCAATGGAATCACGTAATTCAAGTTCAATATAATGAAATCGAGTAACAGTGGGAGAGAGCGAGCGAAACAGAGAGAAAGGTAGAAAGAGAGAGAGGGAGAGGGCGGATAACGGTCATTAGTAGCTATTAATATCGTGCATTAAACGTGTGACTACTATGGGTATACTACTATAATTTAAGATAACAACTGTTAAAAGGCATATTAATATTTTAAGAATTTTGTGTATACCCTGTAATTATAAATGGCAAGTTTGATGAGCTACAAATTGTTCTTTAAGTCTTAAAAACGTTTGAAAATTAAATAAAAATGAAAGTTCACGCTGATCAGGAAAAATGATTATATGTGTTCAAGTAGGTAAGGGGCCTCAGCCTATTAAATTAAAAAATGTGTTAAAAAACGTTAGAAAAACTTTAGTGGGTACACAAGGAGATATAGTTATATTTATATAAATGGACATAAAATTTAAAGTTGAGATAATTATATGTACATAAAAAAGATTTACACAATTAGATCAAATAGACAGAATAGTAATACCCTGTAATTCCACAAGAATAAATATAAAATTCAATTCATTCAAGCAAATATAACAGTTTTTACACTGTCAACTAAGATTAATAATGTAAATGTTGGAAAAGAATAATTAGAAGAAGTCAAAATACCCTGTAGTTAAGATGGGGTTCAAAAAACGAAAGATCTAAGAAACGTAAAATACTTTCAATCCTTGAAATTTAAAGAAACAAAAACATTAAAATTTATGAATTTCGGAATTTTAATAACTTAACTTCACTTAGATAAACTGTAATTTTCAAAAGGTTGCACAAATCTATATTCGACACTGTGGAAATTAAAATTCTATATAACTACTTACTATTACAAACTTACTGAATGACTGCTCGTCGAACATACCCCACCAGCAGTGGTACCTGTATAATAAAACAATAGCTATAAATCGCCCCGCCTGTCTATACTATAAACAGTTCAGAGGCCCAAACAATTATTTATGATATCGCAATGACGTGAGCAAAAAATGCCAATTATTTGCCATACCGTCAAGCGCTTCTTCTTCTTCTTCCTCCTTCTCTTCCCATTCGCATTTTGAAAATTGGCAATAATTAAAAATTAAACTAAAAATATTGCTTTCAATTTTATTTATAATTTATAGCGAATTTGATATTAGTTTTGTTGAACTTCAATAAAGTTTTTGGGGAACAAACTTATTTATTTGATTTAAAATTTAATTGGATTAGGTATAAGAGTTTAAAGAACCAGCCAGAGTAATAAATACCCTGTAATCACTGAGAAAAAATTATGTAAAATATTTCACAATTCAAATGTCAACACATTTTACTGAGTACACGGTATTTCAAAGGCTAGCTCACCTAAAGAAAGTTTCAAATAATTTCCATTGAACTGATAAGCTCATAAAAGAATATATATACGTATACTTTTATGACTCACCGTGCTAGTGGTTAATGGGTCAGGGAAAAACACAAAGATATATCTATATAATTGTATTTATATCTTTTTTCACAAACTAGACCGTTTACTTAAAGCATTTATAGGGTATATTAAGTTTGTATATAAACTACCATACTTATATGTAAAGCGATTCCAGGGTTGACTCAATACTTAACAATATCCAATAAAAACTGCCTACTTTTCATTACTACCAGCTAAGTACAGGGTCTTTTAGCGTCGATTTGCTTGCCTCTAGCCTTTTCGTATAGTTTTCTTTTAACATATTTTGGCATCCATAAATTGAGCTAGTAGTTTGTTCTTCCTTAATGCTATTGTTGTTGTTGTTGTGTTGCCATTTGTTTTGGGTTTTTAGTTTTTCGCGGTAAACAAGAATTTTCATCCGAAATTTCCATAATATTTACGAACAACGTCAAAGCCAAAAATTTTCTTTATTTCTATAGATTTTCTTAGCTCCAAAATGAATTTTGTTTCTACGCGTTTGGCAGGAAATGAATTTTCTTTTTGAAGAAAATACAAAAAAAAAAAACTGTAAAATTGTTGATTTCACTGTAAATTGCTTAATTAATATACTTAACGGGGAGTGAAGCACAATTCTTAATGATTTCCGATGAAAATAAAGGCAAAAAAAATATAAACAATGCAAAACAATCAACTAAAACATAATTAAATACGTTTTATTAGCTACTGAGCTAATATTTGGTTTCAAAGCAGGATTTACTTTTCTTCATTTATGGGATATTGAATATAATTATCATATATTTAATCAGTATAAGGGATTCTAAAGCACTTTTATATGTTTGAGAAAACAAGTAAATGTCAGGTGACTGAAACCTTTGCAACAACAATCCCATGAAACCCACTTGGGAATTATAAATGATCAAGAAAAAATGCTTTTAAAAGAAAAATTATGTATATAAAAGAAAAGTTTATAGCGTACTGCAATTTTTGAGACCACGTACTCTAAAAAAAAGTAGAGGGGGGGGGGGGTCGGTTTAGTTTGTCCAAAGCGAAATGTGCGTAACAGGCAGCAGGAGGCGTGGCCGACCCCATAATGTATGTATATTTCTGATCAGCATCAACAGCCGAGTCGATATAGAGATGTCTGTCCGCTCGTCTGTCTGTCTGTCGTCCGTTCGTATGAACACCTGGATCTCTGAAACTACATGAGCTAGAGCCACCAAATTTGTCATGACAGTCCGTCTATATGTCAGGCAGGTTAAGTTTATTTCCAATTTTTCCCATGCCCCTACCGCCCCCGAAAATGATAAAAAACTCCAACTTGCACTAGAGGAAATACGGGGTCTTTTACAGTCGGCTCGTTTGATTGCAGCCTTTCTTACTTGTTGTCAGTGTAGCAATTAAAAATCCGTTTAATCTGCAATTAACGGATACATAAATCACGAATTTTTCCACTCTTTTCCGGAATAAAGCTGAAAACGTGGGCAGCAGAAAAGTGGGAAAAAATGGCGAGAGGGGTAGAAAGAAGTTTGAAAGAAAGGGAAGGAGTAAAGAGAGAGATACCGAGAGAAGGGGGGGCGCAGTGGACTGATTACAGTGGGCTGAAGACAATGTCGCGACGTCGACATTTAATTAGCTGCGTGTCAGACGATTTTTAGTCTGTCTCCCTCCCTTCTTTATTCTTCTGTTGTTTTCCTGTCGATTTTCGCTCTTATTTGCCGCCATGAAAAGGCATGAAAATTTAATGCTGACCTGTTCAAGCCAACACAGCCGTGGGCGTAAGGGGGTGGGGCTGTCGTAGAGGGGCGTGTCTCGTGGCGTTACTTAATGCAATTTGCGCTGCATTAAGTTTTTGCTGTACTCTGCTCTCTCTCCCCCCCCCTGTCGCACACTTGCTCTTTCGCTCACTTTGTTGTGAAAGCTCTGCTCATGCGGTGGTTGCACATGCCACACAATGGGTTAATAAACTTTGCCCTTGCACCGCTCAAACTAATTCACTGCTAACTGAAAGGGTTGCGTGGGCAGTTCAATAAGTTTATAAAAAAAAAAATATTTTAAACTTTGCATTGAGATCACAACTTGATTTTAAAAATACTTTTTCCTAAAAATGACCCAAATTGTTATTATTTTATTATTTAGTCTATAAGATCAAGACCAATTTGGCCAACATCATATATTTTTTCAATAATAGAAACATTTCTTACATTTATTTACATTTAATAAACAATTTATGGTTTTCATTTAAATTAAATATTTGGAAATTATTTCAATATTTTTACCATTTAGATTGAGAACTTTTCTTCTAAAATTCTTATATTTGGTGTAGAATCCGGTTAAACCGACTCCGCTTGAAGCGTCTGTCTGGTCAGTGCCATAAAAATTCGATGACTTGGTTGTTCTCCTTCTCCTTGGTCTAAGTTTGTATCCTTTTGGTTAAAGCGTCTACCGAGTATAACGACGTAAAATCGCCAGTCCCTTGACTACAATTTAAAATTTTTATTTATAAGTATGTATAAAATGTCTGTTTATCTTAGAGTGACCTGTCTAATTTGTTAAGAATCGGACAATTCGATCATATAACTATCATAGGAATATGATCTTTACTATAATACTTGCCTTAAAATGTCTTTCAAGCTACACCCTCTCGACCACTGCAAACTCTTCAAACTTCCCTCGCCACTGTTCGCCTGCAATATGATAACGAAACGACCAAAGCGTTGCATAAGTCTCTTGAGGCCCAAAGCCGTACTTTGGCTGGCAATCGATACTCAAATATAGCCACTTGTCTCTTACTTTTCCCGCTTTCCTTTTTGCCATTTGTCCACCTCTTTTGTTTCTCCCTCTTGCCCCCTTGTTTGCTTTGGTAAATTTTGCATTCAATTACACAAAATCGAGAAATGCATTCACAAAATTTTCAGGGCCAGGGCCATGGGACATCACTCAGCTGTCGCATGGATTGGGGTGAGCTTTGCTTTTGCTTACAAAAACTCAAACAAGTGTTGCAAAACGAACGAAGTGTTAAAAAACTTTTTTTTACTGTTTCCAAAATTTTAGATTTAAATTTTGTTCTGATTTTTAGTGTGCGTTCGCCAGTTCTTCCTTAGAGTGTCAGTCCCTTTAAAGCCTTTGTTTAGCTTGTCTTTTGCCAACCCTGGCATTTGGCTGTAAGCCATAATATAAAATTGATGTGTAGGCTGATTTTGGCCAACAGTCGGTGTCGTGTTCTTGCCGTGAGCAAAGCAGAGCTAAAATGCTAATTGCTGCAAAACGACAAGCCAAAAAAGTCGCCATTTTTCGCTCGAAAGCAGCTAAATTCTAACTAAACTCCGACGTTGAATGTAGTTTGTTTCTGTGTGTGTATCTTTTTTTATAGACAGAGCGTATCTGTGTGTCTATTTTAGTCTCAGTCTCACACGCGTAATCATATTTAATATAATTAAATTATCAACGCGAGTTTAGCTAGCGTGTATCTTGGCATCTTTGAGATACTTTTTACAGCTCAGAGCATGTATCGCACGGGCAGCGGCAGCGCGCTGCTTTGCCTCGCCCAGAGCTTGACTGCGAACCACGCCTCCACTTGGAACCGCAATAACAACAACAACGTTACAAGTGCTGGCCAGAAATCAGGCAATAAACGCATTTTACTCAAGGCCAGGTATGAAATTAATGAAGCAATAAATAGCTGAAAATAACTACAAAGCTTGCTTAAGTAGCTATACTTTATGCTAAGCTAAATGGCGGAGATTTAGAATCATACAATAATACAATAATCATACAAATTTTCAAGAAAATCAATCGAACTTCCTGTTTAATTTTAAAATCTTTTTAAGTACATTTTATGGGCATTTTACCATAAAATGTTTACTAAAATCTGATTTTTGAGTTCAAAACTCGGTCAAAATTCCAATTTTTAATAGTTTTTATGTTCCTGCCTTCAAATACGAGGTACGAGATAAAACTATCAACCCAATATATTTTTTTTATAATTATTTAATGCATCTATCACAAGATATCTCAACTACTGCGAGGGTCCCATTTTTTAGGGTCACAGGACGATGGGTCTCGATGGCTCAATTGTTTATGAAAATAATCGTATGTGACTAAATGTGTAACTTTTTAGCTGTAATTTATTTAAATTACATAAATATTTCACTGTGAACAAGTGAAAAATATGTTTAAAAAAGTGACTTTTTTTTTTAGGTTTTGAAACTCACTTAACACCTTAATATTTTATTTAAGGAACATTTAAAGGTTTAACAAGTTATTTTGTAAAAATAAAAAAATATTAAATTTAAGAACCAACAAATTATTTAAAGAGAAGCCTTCATAAAAATTTTCGATTAATAAAAATAGGCTAAAACTGCATTAAATTTTAAAGGCATTTAACAATTTTTTAATAGTTTCTTAACAAAAATTTTTGTATTTAATTTTTACTGATTTTTAAAAGAAGTTTTCCTAATCATTAAAGCTGAAAAAAACATACATTTCCTGATCGAGCAAAACTACATGGATCCTCTTGTCAAATATCTATTTTATTTTGCCCCACACAATTTAAAAAGTTGAAATCTTTATTTAAATTCTTTTTTGGTCAAACTCACACAAATCCCAAACACACAGAAGATGCAAATTTCCTGGGCTATATACAAAAGGAAGTTGAAAATAAGATGACAAGGAAGAAGAATGAAAACAAGAAAAAGACAAAGACAAAATAAAAATGAAAAGAATCAAGTTTTGGATTGAAGATTTTGAACTCCGTTTACTGTGTGGATTTGTGAATGCAATTTGAATTAAAACCGTTGACATTTAAATGCTGATAAATAGATAATTATATATACATGTACATATAGAAAAGAAACATGAATTGTATGCGGATTCAATGTAAATTTCTGTTTTTTTTTTTGTGTAGTTTCTCTGTAGTCTTTGTTTTTTTTTCAGTGTAGTAGACTTGCTAATCCGAAGAGGCTGGAGTATTTGTGTGACGCTTGCGAATGCAGCCCAGCGCCTCATAGCTCAGCAGTGAGGTGGATGGCACACGTGTAGAACTTGAACCACTGTTACATAGTTTAATGGGTGATTTACCCATTTGCATTAGGAGCTCATCGATTCGTTCCGTTTTCACTTTAATGATATTCTCCATGTGAGCCAAACGCTTTTGATTTGCCTCAATGATCGCCTCCTTGGCCTGATTATCGCGTGCCATTTTCTCATATAGCGAATATAATATCATTTTTTGCGGTACCTGTACAATCCCATCGCCAACTTGTTTATTCACCACAACCGTTTTAACCTCATCATTCTCCTCCCATATTTGTTCCTGTGCCAAAATCGCATTACGCGTCTCCACGACACGTTGACGCTTCTTCAATCGCATTATTTCATGTAATAAAATCTCCGCTGCTCCATGTGCACCCATCGACAATTGTTCCATAAACTCACGACTTAACGTTAAATTAAACTTGGCCAAAACTTTGTAATTAAATGTCTCCCAATTGGCAATCTTCAGCTGTACACTGCTACGTTTCGGGAAATTATTGAGATCCACCAGTCGGGGATGATCCCGTTTCATCATCTCCGCCAGGGGTAGTACGTCGGAGAAATCACGGCGTAATCGGGATGTGTTGACGTCATTCTGTTGTAGCCATTTGTGCACTTCGGCAATTTCCTCATTGCTCAGCGTCTTGTTGGTTATGGTGTGCATGTCTCTCTCTCTCTCACTCTCCTTTTGCTTTCTCGCACTCAAAGCCTCTCTCTCTCTCTCTCTCTTTCCCAGCAAAAAAATATATATGTATATATTTGAAGTATATAAATATATATATATTATATATCTATATATGGTATATACACTTGGATATATTGTATATATATATCCCACGTGTTGGAGTTCTGAGAACATTGATTTGGCGAAACAAAAAAATTATATGGATACATGTATTTAATATATATTTTAATTTATTTCTCAGCGTTTGCTTTGATTTGTCTGTTATCGATTTTTGCATGCCTGAAAATCAATTTAAAGATCAAGAACCTAATTTTGTATATAGCATTTTAATCGTTTTCAAGATCAGGCATTATGTCCTTTTTACATGAAAATAGATAGCGAAATCCATAACGCTTAAATCTTATATAGAAACATCCAAAAATCGGATCCCAAAAAATCATTTTTTTTATATAAATAAAAACGCTTTAAAAATTTATTTTAAAAACAAAAGATTTTTATAAAGATATATTTAAAAGTTTGACATCGATTCTTGATTAATCGTATATTGCGATTTTTTCCGAAATTCTATAAAAATATTTTAAGTAATTCTTAATCACTGGATTAATCTAAAACCTTTTTATATCGTTTATAGGTAAATCCATTTTTTAAGATCAAATCAAATTACTTATTGGCTAAGATTTCGTTCTTAAAACTAATTGCGCTGAAAGTTAAGAACAATCTGAAATACAATAAAAGCTTTTCGAAAGCTCTGCAGACCGCAAAGTTCAGTTAGATTTTATCTTTATTGAATTGCGATATGAATGACATTGTGAAAGTCAAAGCTTATCGAAAGCCTAGATAAGCCCGTTGGTTTAACGCCAACAGCTTTCTATGACACTAAAGCTCATTTATAGGCAACAGTAGCGAGCTTTTCACGTAAGTGACGAAAGTTCATGATTGAAAGTAGTTGTAAAAACAAACTTCTTGGAAGCTTTTTCTAGCATTTTACGCTAAAGCCAATTGGGAATCTTAATGCAAATCTTTGGGCTGGGGAGCTAACTCAAAAAGTCCCTGTAGCTAGTCAGATGCGACTGTAAAAGACACCGTACTTATTCAGACCGACTTGGTCTATGGGAGCTGTAGGATAAAGACATTTAATCATTGTCCTGATTTGAGAGCAATATAAAAAAGATCTACTTAAGATGCAGTTGCCTAAGTTGCTTTCATAGTATTCTTTTTTGATCTGCGTCTAAGGTAAAAGGTAAAGCAGTCTTTTTAGTTACAAAACAAAGGTTTAAATCCTGATCTGACCTCCTCCACCCCTTAATACCTGCCTACAGGGTCTTTACATGCTTTCTCCCATAAATTCCTCTTAAATGTTTTCTTTATTTTAGTGTTTAGCCAAAGAAATGCGAATCATAACCTAAAATTTAGCACAACTCCATGCAGAATAATGATGAAGAACCCTAGGGTATGGGTGTAGTAGTGTCTTATGTGTGTGTAATATATCTTTTGCCTGTGCGTGTGCATATGCCTGCGAGTGTGTGAGCAGCCAAAGAAAAAATATAAATTAATGCGAGACATAGATAGAAATTTGTATAAAGTCGAAAGAAAGAAAGAAAAAAAAAGTTCATGAAATCGTGAAATGATAAAGGAGAAATTTCTCGAAAATTTTGGGGGTGGCTAGGTGTTAATGAAATTGAGATAATTTGACGGGAAAATTGGCACCAGCGATGCCGATGCCAGGTATGGCGATAGTGCCCTTTTTGGGCTCAATTGATTTGTTGGCGGTGCAGCGAATGCGTCGCTTTAGACGTGAACGACGCGATGTGTTTTTGTTTGTGTTGTTGTTGTGTTTGGTACGTGTACCAGTTCCGGTTCCACTTCCAGTACAGGTTCCAGTTCCGTTTTTAGTTCCAGTTCTGGTTTTTGTTCCGCTACCAGTTGCTGCTTTGGTTCCAGTTCCGCTGCCAGTTCCAGTTCCGCTGCCAGTTAATGCCGATGTTGATTTTTTGGGCTTTAACAACTGCACCGCATTTGCCACCTGCTGCTGCAGTTCATCGATTCGCTCACACTTCAATTGCAGCATATTCTCCAAATGGGCGCTCAGCTGATCAAAACGGGCGATCTTGTCGTTTTTTAGCTCCAACTGTTTGACGGCCTGCTGGTAATGGGAATAATGTACCATACGTTGTTGTGGTTGTTGTTTGTTTTTTTCTGCATTTTCACCTCTGACATTGCCGACTGCGGCTACGCCTGCGGTTGCAGCATCGGTTGTTGCTGCTGCTGCTGCTGTTGCTGGAACCGGTGTTGCTGCACCACCCAAGGCCGTCGTACCAGCTGCCGTCAAGCGACGGTGACTGCCGCTATTGACACTGCTACGTGCACGCTGTAATATACCAGTGGCAACGCTGCGACCAGTGGCAACACCAATGCCACCGGTGGTCATTGCCGTTGGTCGCTCGGAACGTCTGAGCACCGCCTGTGCTTGCTTCAATGTCTTTGGCATATTCGGCTTAGGTGGCAACACTGAACCAGCATCATCATCATCATCATCGTCAACGACATGAGATAGCAACTTATTTTTCTCCCCACTATCTAATGCCTGACTCGCTGCCTGATCATCGTCGGCCTGTTCTTCATTGTCTTCATCGTTATCATCATCGCTGCTGCCTTCGGCTTCGCGTGCTTTACGCTCTGCCGCCAACTGTACACGCATAATGCTAAACAGCAATAAATCAACCGATCCGGGAACACTACGCGCCACACGCACCATTTGTTCGCGTGTCAAGTGCACGCCCAGACGTGATAGGACACGTTTGTTGAACGACTCCCAATTGCACAGCTTGTTCTGTACACTATTCCGCGGTGGGTAGTAATTCAAGTCGATCAGTTCCGGATAGTAGCGGGACAGGAGACGTGCCAATGGCAGCACATCCGTAAAGGATCTACGTAAATTAGTGGCACATATGTGATTCTGTTCCAGCCACTGGTTCAGCTCATATTGTTCCACTGCCGTGAGTGAAGTTTTCTTATTGCCATTTCCTTGTCGCGGCATCGTTTTCCTTCTCCTCTTCTACTTCCTCTTCCTATGGGGCACTTTCCTCTCTCAGCTCATCAGCTCTACGTCTCTGAAAAACCCTTTTGTTAATATTACCTCTTCTAACACTCGCTAACTGTATCTTTTACTCTCTTTCTCTTCCTCTCTTTTGATCTTTACCGATTTATTTTAGATTAATCCAAAAAGATATTTGATTTTTTTGATTCGCTTTGATTATGGCCTGTGGCTAGTGTTCTTCTTGCTCTTCTTATTCTTGTCTGTGCTTATTTTAATTTACTTTTCTTTACTTTTTTGTTAAAAGCTAAAGAAAAAAACTTGGAATTTTTGTTTGAAAAAAAGAAAATACGAAACGTTTCGACACTTGAAATTTTTATTTACACTTATTACACTTTTTAGGTGCTCTGTGTGCTGTTTTCCAAAAGCAACTGTAACCTCAAAATTTGTTAAGTTCAAGCTTAGCCTGTTGCCTCAAAGGCAACTAGATTCGTTTAGTTTTCAGTTTGAATCGAGTGAGTTTAAGCACTAACAAGTAAGAAAGGCTAAGACTGTAAATGACCCCATACTCCTTCTAGTGATGTCTATGCTGATCAAGAATATATAAACTTTATGGGGTCGGAAATGCGCCCTTCTGCCTGTTACGCGCATTTTGCTGCAGACAAACTTAACTCTCTAATCCTCTACTCTTTTTTAGTGTACGGGGTCTCAAAAGAGTGTGGGGTATTTGAGAATCTTTTTAAAAAGTGGTTTACAAAAGGGAGAGAAACTTTTACCTCGAATTTTATATAAATTCGTGATCAGCAATTCCTGGCGTAGATTGAGTCATAAAGCTATGAAAGAGACAGGGATATGATAAATATTCTGAGGTGTACATAAAAAAATGCTTATATCTCAAGTGAAATAAATCCTACAACCTGATAGATGTGGGCTTACCCCAAGAGCGAGTGTAGAACTCGAATTTGGTTTCAGTATGAATAGTTTTGTCGAATATTCGTATGAGTTCAGAATATGAAATCTTAAGTGAAATCAAATATTTCACTCTTCGGTACGGAACATGTTTACTTGTATTTTTGTGCAGCTTAAAAACTTTAATTAAATCCGTTCAGATAAATAAGATTATTGGTTGCAAATTGTAGCAAATTCAGCCCTAATGTCCCTAATAATATTTGATTCAAATCGCTTTTTAGATACAGTTTTAATGCAGACATTACTTTAAATGTTTCAATTCAACCCATATTAGGGGTCTGCATCGATTTGCTTCCTGCATATTCTTCTGAATTATTGAAATATAGTTCCCACAATTGCACTCAATTTACAGCAAATTGTGTAAATTGAGATTGGTAGACAGTGTTGGCACTTCAGCTAATTTAAAGCTGGACATTTTTATGTTAGTGGACAAGTGGACATTTTTATGTTAACTAGAAAACTTAAAATAAAAGAAAAATCAATAAATCTAAGCTAAATAATATTTTATGAAAATTTAAGGAATAAAAATATTTAAACTATTCGAATAAATTATTTGTATTAACTTAAAAATAATACCAAATTTGCCTATAAATATCTGCGCATTTTAGTAGCCTTTTTCTACGAATTTTAGCTACTTTTTCGCATAAAATTCCGTCAACACTAATTTTGGTTTGTCCTGCAAATATTTTCATACCACAGTATGAATAATTGATGAACAAAAGTTGATAAACTTTGCAATTGTTTGTGTTGAGTGTTGACAACTAGCAGAAGTGTGGGCTTA
This sequence comes from Drosophila acutilabella, assembly GCA_035046005.1. Taxonomy (NCBI): domain Eukaryota; kingdom Metazoa; phylum Arthropoda; class Insecta; order Diptera; family Drosophilidae; genus Drosophila; species Drosophila acutilabella. The sequence continues at coordinate 3,520,844 of JAWNOK010000020.1, forward strand.
TTTGCTAAAAGTCGCACAGTCGCGTCTATTATACTGTTATTTTCTTTAATAATATTATTTAAAAAAACTGTAGTTTAGGTTGACATTTCCTTAGGCACTCGATTTATCATATTTTTACAAAGTTGTGTATTTCGACTAAAAAATAGTAATCAAAGTGACCTGTGAAAAGCAAATTTGATCGAAATGTGCTAACCTTTTTTTGTCAATACTTTTAACATTCATTGCTTCACAATCGTAGGATAAGTTAGCTCGTTACTTACATTTATCAAGTTTTCGAGATTTTAATTTTAACTACAATTAAGTTACGAAAAATCGCTGAAAAAAGGGACACAAACATTTGAATATTAAAATGTTTTCGAATCGTCCTTTTGCGCGCCGGTTCTGTAGGGCGGCCCTCTACTACAATTTTCGTGGAGGATTTTGCGAGAAGTTCGTGGAGCTAACACCACTTCCAATTCAACCAACTGATAAACTACGCGTTATGATGTACATATTTTGTCTGCTGGGATTGGTAAGCTAATTAAAATACACTGAACACTAAAAGGAAGATGTTCTGAAATCAAGGAGAGGCGGGTTGAAAAGTGCGGCCCTTAATTTAAGTGAATGTTTCTTAATTCGAATACAAAAGACTTAATTTAAGCAGTATAAGCCATGCAGAATTATAATACCAAACTGGTTTTAGCTGTGTCTAGTGGAAAGTAAGCGAACTTGTCTAGGAAAAGCTTTTCAAATCTGCTGCCAATGGTATCGATCCAAAAACTTTTCTTTTCAAAGAAAATCCCTTTGATTTTGGAACATCTTTTTTATCACTGACTGTTTTAACAGCTATTCTAACTTAAACCTATTAGTTGTTTGGACTTTTTGCACTCATCAAAAACAATTTAAAACGAGTGCCCAAGATAAGTCCAACATTGTGGCGCAATTTGCAATTTGTCACCATACACCCCACATATGCTCGCATTTTTAACATAATGAATGATTTGATGCAATTGAATGTTTGGATAGCTCTCGGCTACGCCGTCTGCAAGGTAACTATTTAAACAATATATAGGAATTCATATAAATTAATATAAATTCCTTTGTATAGAACTTGCCCTACTTAATCATACCCTGGCTGACATACCAATGTGCTTTGATAATTCTAGCGATTTTTAGAATTATTTTGAAATGCACAATTGGTCATGCCCCATGGACACCCACTGGAGCCGACTGGTTTATTATCAAAATGATAACCATCATATTTGTACTCTTTACCAAGAATGCACTATTCGCTGAATCGAATAATTTGACTGCTACACAAGGGATTTAATTTCCAATTTTATTTCGGTACTTGAAACACAAAAAACAAATAACATTGTTAGGTGTTTTCAAAATTTTTAGTGGTTTTATCAATTTGGATAGGACAATGACAAATTTTGGGTACACAATTTATTTTAAAAAAATTCAATGAAGTAAAATATGTTAAAAAAAATGTAATATATTATATCTGATTTAATAAAAAACGAAATATTAAATCAGTTAAGAAATGCAAGTCTTTTTTTGTGGCGTGCCTGAAAGTATGCAACAATCTTTGTACTACCACAAATTCGCTATCTACTCGTTACTCATACGCTCCATTGGACTGTTCTTTGCTTTGCAGATCAACCAGCAGCGTTGTTCATACAGTCGCCAGTGCCTATGGTGGCAGCAGTGTCACCGATGAGCGTGCAACGACTTCCATGGCACCACTGCAGTTACCCGCTAAAGGAGCAGCCGCAACACTTTCAACCAAGGATACCTCAGGAGCAGAAACAGCTGCACTAAGTGAACAACGCCTACAGCAACTACAACAGCAACAACTAGAGCAACTACAGCAAAGACGTCAGCAGTATATACAACAACTAAGTCTACCGGAAACATTCGATCCAGAAGAAGGGTGAGTTGCATAAGTTACAGGGTATTTACTTGTGGGTTCTATTGAGTTATAGTTAGTTAAGCCGATAGTTTACAGGGTATACAACTAGTAGGTAGCTTAATTTTGTAATTTATAGCTTTCCGCATTATCGATAATATACAATCGATTAAGTTACAAGGTATTCACTTATTTAATAGTAAGTTTAGGTAGGGCAATCATTTTTGTCTGCTACATCTTATCATATCGAATTACAGATAGTAGAGATTTCAACAACTTTGCCCATTTATCGATTTAGCATCGATAACACAATAAATCCTATAACTAGCTAACCTAATCGCTGACAGTTTTATGATACACATGTTGACTATGGGTATAAATACATGAATTATATAGCTCGTATATATGTTATTTATTACTTTAGCTAAACCCTGTGAAACAATAGTTTAAATTTTATCGATAAATACGTTTAAATAACTTTATTTTTTTAAACTGCTACAACGCACTTAATTTTTTATTTTCTTGCGTGGATTTTCATAATCGATAGTTATCGGAAAAATATCGGTTGTGGTCATATATTTAATTCTTTGGGCTTACAAAGCAATTAACTAACCAGTCCTATTATTAGTTATCTAATTTGTTTATGCGTTTTCATAGACGTAATAAACAAATTTATCGATATAAACTATCGATAACATTGCCTATTATGTAGAAAACGGTCCATTCCTTATTGAATAATCCACATTTGTTGTTAACAGACAAAATTTGACTTATACGTAAGTGTAATTATCGAATCCGATAAATGTATAGCCAAGTATCGATAACATTATAGATTACACCAGCAGATGACTCAAGAGACCATCCTTTAAGCAGGTCTAAAATTGTTTTCCATGCGTAGTTTCCGTACTTCCCGCTATACATTGACATTTTATCGATAACATTATCGACAGTATTTAAAAGCTTAAAGTAGTGTTTTCTACAAACCAATTTAACTGTACTTAATGTCGATAGTTGTGACTGAGTCATTTACCTTTTTGTCATTTGGAATTCATTATTTGCATGCCACGCGATCAGACAACTTTCCGATTGACCCATTTCCCCATTGAGTTATCAATCGAAGCCTTGCGATTTGTGATGTTTTAATGCTGAGACGGTCGATTTTGGTATAATTGGCATGGCAATTGCTGACCCTCGTCGATTGGACGATAAGATAGGGCCTAGGCTAATGCGCACCTAACGACGCTGATCGGATCGCAACAATCGTTGCGTTTTTCTGGCCACCTGTTCGCACATACACAGCTTATCGAGTACCGTTTGCTTTTTTTTATTTATTTCCTTTTGGATACCCAATGCTATTGGGAGTACGAGTATATTGTCTTGAGGTCAACCAAATAGGTCTAGAAATCTTAATCCAAAGAGGTTGTTTAGTAAGAGGAATCTGCAACTATTTGATGGGTTAAAAAATTTAATTTTTATTTCAAAAAATTTAGAAATTGTTTCTGAAGTTTTGTTTAAAGTTTCTCTGCTTTTAATACAATTTTTCTATCTTAAGTTCCGAAAGTTATGCACAATTTAAGTTTATGAACTTCAAAGCGCTACAATTCCCAAATCAGTTGAGTTAAAACTGCATAGCTAACGTTTGTGAGCTCTAGTAAGAGGTATCTGCTAGTCTATACTTCGTTTTACACCTATGTATACTGTTTATTGTTTGTTTTGTTTGCCAGCTGGCTGGCGCACGCGGGAAACTAGTGAACGCAAGGCGGCACGGGGCAAGTGACCGGGAGGTTAGTGGAGTAGTCATGGGGTGTATTATTATTGTTATTGATAAAGACAAACAAAATTCTGAGAATGCCAAAAAGAGCGTAGTAGACTGTGTGCCTCATGTTATATTGTCTGTTAATAAACTTTAATCGTAGCCAAAAAGAAAAATTGGCAATACTTTTTTATATTTCACTACTTTCCCCACGTACACCCGCTGTGTGACATGTGCCTGAAGTCAGGTGCTCATAGAGCACTGTGTGCGTAGGGACCAGCTGCAAGATACACACTTTCTACACCATAGATTACCCCCGTACAGGCAGCTGTGGAGTTTCACAGTTCTAAAATGTTAGGTATTATCAGTTTACAGATAAGTTTTTGGCCAGCTGTTATTGTTTGCCAAACGAATTCGGATTAGAACTTTACTCGCTAAAAAATAAAAGACTTTAAAACTTAAGTAACGACATCGAATTCTTGGAAGATTGCATTGCTGATTGTATCACGTGTTGGCGTTATCTGTGATTGTTAGCAGTTACAGCAACGAGTGGCCTTAATTTGCTGTATTTGTAAACACAACGAGTTGCTTACATTTACTCGTTAGTTTTTAAACTCTTTGAACAGTTTGAAACAAGTACTTAATAGTCCCTGTAGTAAGTTTAAAACTCTTTTATTCGACGCTCGTACTTATTTACAATAAGCAGCGAGTATTTTACTCGTTACTCGTCGGTATTTATTCACTCGTTTTACTCTCTTACTGGTTACTTATAACCTTGTACCTTCTCGACTTAAGTTGTAAACTTTCGTTGCTCGACTGCTGTACCATTTACTCGTTAGTATTTATTCGTTACTTTATCGCTTGTTATTGAATTTGTTCAAATGATATCTTTTGGGAGGAAGAAACTCATAAAAAGCGCAAAGGAAACCAGTTTCAGTATTTGGAGGGAAAAAGTTTTAACGCGTCGACTTTACACGTTGTAAAAATTGTGTGCATTTCAAATTATTTATTCAACCTATTTACATAAGTCTGTGTCTGACTTACTCATTACCTTGTCTTTATCTTAAATGTTTACTTTTCGCTGAAAGTAAATAGATTTGTAATCCATTTTTACTTTACAACTAGTCGCTACTTTTCTATAGAAGCCACAGAAACTTTTCTCATTATCCACTCCTGCTTTTAGAGCTCGTTTATAACTATCTTGTAGATAACAATGAGCGTGAAATATTTTTTTTTTACTCTTTAGTTGTTTAAAACTACTACTCCGCTGGCGGAAAACGAGAAGTATATATGTCTTAAGTACCGCAGCGAGTAGACTAAATATCACTCGTTAGTTTTATCAAATACTTCACTATTACATATTAAAATTAAATAATAAGTAATACATCATTCGACTGCAACATATCCACTCGTTATGTACATATAAAATACTCTTTTGAATGAACTACAAAGCAGCGAGTAGATTGCTTATCACTCGTTGCATACAGTAAATACAGTAAATTTCACTCGTTAGTTTAACAAATTACTTTTTACTCTATGGTAGCGAGTAAATTGAACAACTTACTCGTTGAACACAATGCAGTTAGCTTAACGAGTAAAAACTTATTACGTTAATTGTAATACATGATGAAGTCTTTTATTGTAACGAGTAAATTACAAACCACTCGTTGGTATTCCTCTACGACTCGTTAAAAGCATAGTTAGCTTAGTTATCACTCGCTGCTTTCACACGGTGCTCTAATAAAAATGGAATGCCGCTAGACCCCACAACACGACAACACTATCTTATTTAAATTGTAAAACTCGTTGATAAACGTCGAAATTTATTAATGACACGTGCGTGAGTGCCGCTAGGCTAATCGGATAAACATATGTTAAAAGTTGTGTATATATAAATGTATATGAAATACATATAAACATAAAAACATATATATTCATGTACGTAGTTACTGGGTGATATTATTTATGTTTGATTGCCACTTGAGTTGAATTGCATTCATGTTCTCGTTTAACGGATTCTGATAAGAGCTTTTCACATGATTCATGGCTCACATGCTGAGTGATTAAAGGAGAATGTTAGACAGAGAGGGCAAATGACGTGCCCCCCTCCTTCAAAACGTCATGTGATGAGTCACACTCAGAGGCAAAATCAAAAAAAAAAAAAAAGTCGTTACGTTGAAGAGGTAGTCAATTGTATAAACAATAAATGTCATATATTGTACAAATGCCCATATAGACCAACACACACGTGTATGCGTGTGTGTAGTTGGTACAATCACCGTTTGATAGAATTTCGAGCATTATTTGACTGGTGGACGCTTTGATGAATCATATTTGCCACCAGATAATTATTACCACTTATGGCTTAGTCAGATTGATCCTTGAATCCGATTTGAATTCCATAGCTTTCACTTGAATTCTGGCAAGAAAAAAGTCTTTTTCACCCCCCCGACCAACTGATAATACTCGGGTATTATCTATTATCTTGGAAAAACGTGTAGAGTTTTCAAGTATTGTTTACATTTTTGAATGAATGCTATCGTATAATTAAATAATTAATTGACACTTTGTTCATCTATTTTTATAAAGTAACAATTTGCTAATTGGTGCTGCTATCTCTAGTTGTCTTACAATCTTCGACGACAGAAGCAAAGCACATTCTCATGTAGCTGCAATACCCTGTAAGTGCTCTGGCATTGCAGTAGGATATGTAGAGTACGTTTGCTGTTTTAAAATCAGTTTATGCTGTATATTTTTAGGCGTTAGTCAACTGTGGGCCTAGATTTACTTTAAAAACATTTAAAGAAAGTAATTATATTCCAAAAAATATTTTATTACCATATTGAAAAAAACAGTTAACAAAATCCTATTTTACTACAAAATAAACCCTAAACAATGTTTTCTTTTTTTTCTAAAAAGCACTAAAAGTAAAAATAAATAAAAATAGAAAAAAAATCCAATCCTAAAGTTCCACCAAAATAAAGAAAAGCGAGTACATTTACTAAAAATAAACTTCAATAAAATCCCTTATATTGTTCTATATAAAAGGCAGATAAAAAGATTAAATTATATGTTATTAATGTTTAATTAAACTTCATTAAATATCATAACAAAGCGAAACTTATTAAGTTTCGGCTGGCAATCGTACTGTTAACATCTGTTAACTCCATTGATCAGTTATGTTATCTCAACTAGCAGAACATCTGATAACAGTGGTGTTTACAGTAAGTGTCCTGCTAACATCATTTAATGTTATCGCGTTCTTCGTCGACTGCAGCCCTTGTCTGCTACTGTCGCTGCCGGCGTCGACGCTGGCAAAAGCCCAAGCCAAACGCCAGCGCCAACAGTCATTGCCATCGCTGTTGAACGTTTCAGTTAATGCGAGACGCTGGCGCAGATATGTACAGCAACTGCCAGACGGCGGAAAGCTAAAAGTAAATGTAACACAAATTGAAAACAAACACAAAACAAAACGAAACCGAGAGCAACAACAACAACAATTGTTGAAGGCAAAGACAAACGCCGTTAGTCGACTGCCGCTCATAAACTTTGGCAGTTAACAGTTAGAAATTCCTCGCTCTCTCACTTTGTGTCTATCTCGAACTCCGTTTTATCTTCGTTGTGTTTGCAGTGCGCGCTCTTCTGAATTTTTTTGGTGTGCAGTGCAACGGTAAAAGTGTAAATAATTTATTGCAAAATCTTTAAATTCTACACTTTGATAAGCAGAATGCATGTAGCTAGTGAAAATACGCGCGACAGTGGTCGTATGAGTGTATTCTATGAGCAGGATCTCATTGCTGACAGCGATGTCAAAATAGATGCGGCTGATCTGTCGCTAGAAGACGTTGCTATTGATAGCAATAACAATAGCAACACCACTAACATAAATAGCAGCATCGCGAGCAGCGAGTGCAATAGCAATGAAGCGACGCCGCCGTCGCCGCTGCCGGTGCCGCCGGTTGTAATTCGTCGCAACAAAAACATACGACATTCACAGACACGTTCTCAGCGTTTTGAGCGCAGCTTTCATGCTGCTAGCGGCGCAATGGTCGACGGTGCACGTAGCGTGGCGCGCACTTTTAAACGAATTTCACTCATTGAGTCCAGCAGCAGCAGCAACATACGAGAGCGTGCAGCGCTGGAGAGCAATGCTCAAGATGGCGGCGATCAGCAGCTACTGAAACCGAATGCCAAGCACAAGCAACAATATAACTCAACGCCGTAAGTGATAGATGCTGCAAGTGTGTAGCTTATACGTATAAGAGTCGGTTGTATTTGAGCGTATACTGGGGAAGCACGCAGCTTAAAGTTCAATGAACTTTAAGAGGCGACAATATCCTGACAAAGTATAAGAGCTTTACTGGATTACGGTCAGCATGTAGAAGAGTCGGCAGTCATGCATGTAAAGTATAAGAGCTTAGATTGTAGGCTACGTTTAGCTTCTTTTACAGTTGATTATAAGAGCTGTAACTCTTTTCCTTGAACAGTATTACCACTTTAGCTGGAAAGTTGAGAGTTTTTAGAGATTCTTTATGATAAAAGCTAAAGTTTTTATGAAAATATTAAGCCATTTATCTAATTTTAGCTAAACATGTATGTTTTTAAAACGAGTAAGCCAAAAACAAAAATATTACAAGAAATTTACATTTATTTTGTACAAATAATTACATGTTTACATATTTGTTGGCTATTTTACTGAATAAAGTAAAGAAAATCCCTAATTTTTATGCTTTTAAGCTTTATAACTAAAGCATCATAAATTAACTAAAATATGTTAAGGAAAATATAATAAGATTTCATACTCAAACAAAAGTTGTTAGTCAAAAGATGTGAATATTTATGTGCATAAAATTATATGAATCATATAAAGCATCATATAGCCAACTTTTTCTCCAAGAAACATGAATCATACTTTTAGCTTTATTTTACCAACAGTTTATATCTTTTTAATCACTTTTTTAAATCAACTTTGCACTAAAATGGGTAGTTCTAAGCAGCTTTTAATAAATCAACTTCTTTCAGTACAATAAAATGTATTATTTAGTTCAAATTACAAAATATTTGCAACATTTTCATAATCAAAAAAAAGAAGGGGAGGTTATCATCCATTGAGTGCCTTGCATAATGCGCATAATTCCGTCATATAATCGCTTTCTTTATTCTGATATATTTCACAAAGTACACCTAATATTTCTTCGATAGCCCCATTAGCAGAGGGACTGACTTTTAACCGTTACGTGGAAAAAAAGAAAACGCGTTTATTGTTAGAAAAATGACAACATACTAGCTCACTTACTACTACTGCTACTACTACTACTTATACCCTGTACATAAATAGTTTAGATGAGTCAACGCTCATGTAAAAGTTCAGCCAGGTCATGCTCGTAGTGCTCATAATTTTAGTGTAAAAAAATAGTAAAATAAAAAAATAAATAAAAAATTAGCTTAGGCAGGTCACTTAGTTTGTTGTTAGCTAATTGCGTTAGTTAGAGGCTTTCGAAAGATAGCGATAGATATAAGAAATAAATGATAAGATTACTGATCGAGCATATAAATAATAATAAAATTAACAAAGTTAATTTATTTTATGGTTTTTCACACATTTCAAAATAAATAAAACAACTTTTTTTAGACTCTGTAGATCTTGAGTTCTCTTAATGGGGTTGACAGCCCAAGTTCCGACTGATTCACAGCCCATTTCGTGGTATAGATAAAATAAAAATATACCCCACTGCGAAAGAGACGTGCGAGTAGACTGCTGAAGACCCTGTATAACCTTTGAAAATAAAAATAAATTACTTTCTAGTAAAAAGTGCTCGAGTAGAAGGCGTAAGAAGGCGTGGCTGGCCTTCATGCCAAATTTTAAGTCTCTACCTCTTATAGGCTCTTAGAGTCGTATATTTGGCTTTTTTATTAGATTGGTCGCGCCCCTTTTTGTTTTTTTAATACAGCTAATACACCTCTTTAATTGCTGCAAGTACAGGGTCTTGGAAAAGGTATACAGAGAGTAAATAATGCTTATCAGTGGTTGTATATAGAATGTAGACAACTGTTTCAGCTCAATAAAACATTAGATCATTACCACCATCCCAATGAAGCCCAGGGAGAGAGAGAGAGAAAAAGGGACAACGATAGAAAGAGAGGGCTGTGAGATTTACAAATCGGTTAAGCATTAACTAAGTCTTCCTGATTAAGCAATCATTACATCAAATTTCATTTCCATCCATCATTCAATCAGTTATCAGTTTAGTATGTTTGGCATTCGATCAGCGGCAGTCTAAAGTTTTATATTATTTTTAAAAATTGCTTTTAGCCATTACCTTGCAGAAGCGTGTAACACCTGACAGTCAGTTGTCGGCCTCCACCACCTGTTTCCAGTTCCCTCTATCGCTAATTGTACTCTGAATTGGGCCATTAAATGCGGCCGTTACTGTATTTATACCGTGTAATCGTAAAAACCTACGTTGAAAACTGTATAGTTGAAAACAACTTTCTTCTTGATCAGCGCTAATCTAATCAAAGATTCTAGCTAAAAATGTTTGCTAAAGTTCAGAATTTTTAAACAACTTCAAACTCTTCTAACCTTTTACTGTTATTGTTTTAGATTCATGAGAAATTTCATTTGTAGGGTATGCCATAGTCGCATAGTTGTAGCAACTGTTCACTTTATTGCCCGGCTATAAATACTGACGGAATGGACGGAATGGATTCTGATAGCGATTGGGCAGTGCTAAAACCTCAATACAATTTAATAAAGTCATCCCAACAGATGGTGAAAGCTTTTGTGCTTAGTCTAAACATATTAGTTAATATATGTTTATTTGTGTGATAACTGTAATATATTTAAACCAATTGCTTTAATGGCTTTAGTCGTGAGTTCATTTATATACAATTTATATATCTAAAGTATTTATTCACTGTTAGACTGAGAGCTTGATTAAACCTTGATTTAAGATAGAGTTAATGGAGCTCTTTTGATTAATTAGCTTAAAGCTCTTTCTATACAACTTAAGTTAAGATTAAGGAAATAAAGCTCAAAAAATTCATAAGCTTACGAAGCTTAGATTTCATACTAAAATGTTTTAAGGGGTTTTAAGGACAAAATGTCGTGTTTTCATAGATTTATCCTGAGGAGAAGTCTGAATTTATTCATTAGGGAACTTTAACAAAGTTTGTTTTGTATAAATTTCGACTGTAGAGGGCGCTGCAGGCGATTTTAAGAACCTCCTCTGAACAATTTGCTTTGCGGTGTAGATCATAACTTGTGATTGAATTATCGCAAATCATAAAACTAAATTTATTTTGATTATATATTAATAAAACTAGAAATAAATTGTACGAAGCATCAAAAAAAAGTTTATTTTTTAAAAAAAAATTATATAAAATGGAAAATAGCAGTCAGATTGACAAAAGGAACAATTTATTCCTAGTTAGTACTTAAGAAAGCTATCGTTTGTGGGGCTATAACTAAAACCTTATATTTGTTATTTTATAAATAGTATCAAAAGACTTTCTAACTATATTTTTATTCCAATTTAATTAGACCAAACATTTAGTATTTAATTCAATTTTCATTACATTTTAATTGCCTCTTACTCAACTAAATTTTTTCTACATTTGCAGTTCCTTACCCCAAAGCTTCTCCACGTTGGGAGCTCCTCTTCAGCCCAGCGAAAGTGCTCACAGTCTGGGCAACAGTCCCAACCAGAGTCCACGCAGCAGTCAGAGTCGCAGTCAGGATTCCCAATCGAATTCGAATCAGAGTCAACGCAGAGCAGGAGGCGGCTCTGGAGCCGGCAAAGGCAGCAACACGGCCAAGCAACATGAACAACAGAACTCGGCGGTGGCAGCGATCTCTTCAACATCTGCCGCCGCCGCAGCTGCCGCAAATGGTGGCAACTCTGGCAACTTAGCGGCAACTTCACAGGCTGCTGCTACTGTCGCAAGTCCACCAGAGGGCAAGGACAAGGAGAAGGAAAAGAAGCGCAAAGAAGTCTCCAGTTCGCGTGTGAAGAAATTTCATCGTCACTTCTCGCAGGTCTCCAAAGATGAGAAGCTCATCAACTGTAAGTACACTGAAAGAAATTTATTAATAAGTTTACGAATTAAGCATTCATCTTGTAACTAAAAAGGGTATAGCTGGCCGTCTGTCCTTATGAACACCTGTATCTCAGAGACTATAAGAGCTTAGAGTCATCAAATTTACAATAAAATCAAGTAAGAAAGGCTACAGCTGAGCGAAACAACTGTAAAAAACCCCGTACTCATTCTAGTGCGCATTTTCCTTATAAATAAGTACAGTAGAATCCGGTTATAACGACACTCAAGGGACCGACGATTTTACGTCGTTATACCCGCTAGACGCTTTAACCAAAAGGAGACCAACGAAGGCCAAGGAGAAGGGAACCAAAAAGTCATAGAATTTTCGTCGCAATAACCGGACGGACGCTATAAGCGGAGTCGCTATAACCGGACTTCACTGTAATTTCTTATCGATTTGTCCTATGGGAGTTATAGGCTATAGTTGTCCGATCCGGATCAAACTTGAAAAGTTTAGTTATAATCATCATATACACATAATATGTGAGCTTTGTTGGCATAGCTCTTATCCTTTACTAGTTCTGGTGTTATGAAAATAGATTTTTAAAACAGTTTGAAACAAACGTAATCTTCCTGACATATAGACGGACTTTCATACCTAATTTGGTGGCTCTAGCTTTTTTAGTCTCAGAGATCCAGGTGTTCATACGGGCGGACGAATCTAATCTATTAAGAATCTATTTTGGAATACCGGGTCTTATAAAACTTTGATAGCTCAATTAAAGAATTCCCGGAAAACCAACCTAATTGACATCGTTTCGTATCGTATTTATTTCCCTGCAAAACAAACCTTCCACTTAAATTTCTTAAATAAAATTGTATACCATAAAAGTAATAACTTTCTTTAATCCATCTTATTTTTTGTAGACTTTTCGTGTGCTTTAGTGGGAGACATACCCCTCCAGGGACATCTCTACATTACAGAGGAACATTTCGCATTTTATTCCAATGTTTTCGGTTATGTGACCAAGGTAAATTAACAAACGAGCACAACTTTCTGATAGCAGCCGATAAGAACTGAAATTTGTTGTTTTTAGGTCGTTATACCAACATCTTCGGTGACGAAAATCTCAAAAGAAAAGACCGCTAAGATAATACCGAATGCGGTGGGCGTGGCAACGGCAGATGAACGTCATGTGTTTGGCAGTTTCATAAGCCGGGAAGCCGCTTTTCGTCTCATGTGCACGGTCTGCCGACAATTGGCAACCGGCACTGAGATACTTCCAAAACCTTTGCCCGTGGACGTCGATCTGCCGGAGGAGTATTTGATCGATGATGATAGCAGTTGCTCGATCAGTGGGAACGAGAGTCCGCCGCACTTGCGATCCGCTATCGCAGCTGCTGTCGCCGCTGGCGGTGTCTCCGAACCAGAGACGTTGATCAGGCAGCGTGCGATCAGCGGTGACAGACATTCCGGTAAGTGGGAAAGGAGCACACCAAAGGGTTTAAGAACTTACACTCCTCTCCCTCTGTAGATCTCCAGGTGAAAGGCACACTAACAGTGGACAATGGCATGCCCCTGGTGGGTCAGGTGACCATACGCAGCTCTGCGCCACCGGTGGTGCACTACGAGGAGCAAACTTTGGCGGGCAACGCTCGTCAGATGGCGCTAAACTCAAATGGCACTAGTGCCTCAAGTTCTGGGCCAACTTCCAGTTCATCGTCGCCCATTACGGTAATGGGCGTGTCACAGCCAGCAGTGGCAACCAGAGCAGCACCACCGCCACCACAGCAGCAGCAGCCGCAGCAACCGTCCACATCTGGCGCCACCATCGGTGGCAAATTCAGTACAGTGCGCACACGTTTAAGTGTACGTCTGCCAAAAATCAGTGAACTTCATGTGCTCTATTTGGGCATCTTGTTGGCCATCATGTTGGCCCTGTTCTCCGTCTTTCTGCTCTATCGCATACTGGACATTGAGGCTAAGACGAGGCTTTACAATACACCAGTGGATTTTAGTTTGGTAAGTGGAGGTACTGCTTACTTTTGTGCAGTACAGGGTCTCTTACAGTCGACTAATTGATTTTCTAACTCGTTTTCTTTCCCCTTTGTTCTCTACAGCATTCGGGCAACGATGAAGATCTTTTTGCCGAAGCTTTGCGCTGGCAGAAGGAGCTTCAGGATAAAAGCACAGCTGAAGCTCAGCACATTTTATCCAAGAATCTGGAACAAATATCCAAGGTGAGCAAAAGCTTTAACAAAGAGAGAGAGCGGGAGAGAGCTTTAATGTGCAGAGCTTTACAACTAAAGCTTTTGTCTGGCGACAGATAATTTGTTTATAATTTACGATTCAACTGCAAAGAACTGTAAACTTGCAGCTTTGGCTAAAATCTTATCAATGCTTTTCGGCCTGGCTAACAGCTGGGCTAACCAGACTAGCTGGCACAATTGTTGTTTTACGCCTAATAATAACTTGGTACTTGAACGAGTTATTGCTCTGCTCGTCAACCAAGAGTCGTCAATTGTTATCAGTTGGAATATATACAAGTTCCATATAACAAATAATATAAAAAATAAAAAAAAAACAAGTAAGAAAGGCTGCAGTCGAGGGAGTCGACTGTAAAAGTCCCCGTCTTTCTATGAGCAATTTTCAACCGATTTAAAATGAGAGACCTCTGAGAGCTGTATGCTATAGTTGTCTGTAGGGATCTGTAAGCTATAGCTAAGCTGCCTGACATAAGGACGGACTTACATTCCTAATTTGTTGTCTCTAGCTAAAAAGATCCAGACGTTCATAAGGACACACAGACGGATATTGCCATATCGACTCCTCCGTTGATGCTGATCAAGAACATATATACTTTATGGGGTCGGAAATGCTTCCTTCTGCCTTTTACGTACACTCCGCTTCTGATAAACTTAATAGACCCCTCTACTCTTTTTTGGAGTATTGGAAAAATTAGTTAGGGAGCTTTAGATTAATCAGTTATGATCTGTTATATATCTATACAGTTTTTATAAGAGATGAAGGATCTCCTTTGATGAAGGATCTCCTTTTCTAGCTCTTCTAGATGATCAGTTGACTGTAAAGACCGCTAACTAAGCTGAATAAATCACATACGAACTATGCAATTATATAGCATATAGACTATGGGTTTAGTGAATAGTTTTTAAAGTTTTATTGATTTTTTTTTTGCTACCTAGCTCTTATCGTTTGCCTTGCACACTAATCAGTTATTTCAAAAGCTATTAGTCAGTCTGTTGCGATATTTATTTCGATATTTTTGCCTTGCAGGTGCGTCGCAGCTTGGAAACGCTCTCCATGCTCATTCATGACAGACGCGGCGGCTACGCGCAGCCGGAAACGGAAATGGATGGCACGTCGGGAGGATTGGAGCCAGAGGTGTTGCCAAATGTTCATGTGGCCAGTTCCTCCGCCGATTTTAGTGACTGAATTCTTTTGCTCCATTTTAAACAAAAGTTTCCTAACTTAAAACTTTTCGTTTTTCAATCATTTTTATAAATTCTTAAACCTTAGAAAAAGAAATCAAAAGTTTTAAAATTGAGGAAACAATTTTACATAGTCATATAGTTGCGATATATAAATCTATATAGTCTATAAAGTGAATTTAACTGAATTAACTGGAATTAGAGCTAAGTCAAAGTTCGCTTTTTTGCGTAATTAGTTTTAAGCTTTAATCAAAGGAAAACAAAACAAAAAAAAAATTGAAAATGAAAAACAAATATGCATCAAATTTTAAGTGGCAAGTTGCATAACTCTAACAATATCTCTCTCTATAAACTATATACTTATATGTAGAACTTATATATTATATCTAATCGGAAACTTTTGATAAGTAGCCTGATCTTGATCCTGATTCTGCTCCTGTTCCTGTTCCTGCTTTTGCTCCAGTTTCTAAATCAACAAATTTGTCAATTTTACTTTGTTTTCAAGTTTCATGAAATAATTGAAATGAATTTAAAGTTCTATTATTTTTTAAAATTAATTTTAACTAATTTTAAACGAGCAACAAAAACAACTTCATTTGTATAAATAATAATCCTGTGATATGCATAATTAAGTTTTTTTTTTCTCTCCCAAGAAAGTTATATATTTTTTTTGTCTATTTTTTAAGTCGAAAACTCTCGCTTTATTTGGTAAGCAAAACATCATTGATGGAGTTCAAGTGAAATTATACGAATTTCTTTGTTTTTAGTTGAATTTTTTTTTTATTAAATATGATTATTTTTAAGCATAATTATTAAACTTATGAATTTGTATGTTAATTACACACACACAAATGTAAATCAAAAATAATATACCCTATATAAGTATATATACATACAACTACAACTACATACTGTAAACTATATATTTATGTAATAAAACCAAAAAAAAAAGTTTGTGAATTCAAAAGCAAAAGCGATTTTATTGTTAGCTCAGAGCTTATCAGCTCAGTTTCACTCAAACCGCGCTTCGTTTTGCATTGAGTGCAATTATTTTTAGCTCAAGCTTTCCAACGGTAAATTCGAGTGGAAGAGCGATATTGAGGGGAAGCGAACTGCAGCAGTTTTAAACCAATTAGAGCGCGCCCTTACTCTCACAGGGGAAACTAGCTGAAGCAGCTGCGATCGAATAACAGCTGTTATTCTAGAGAGCGCCACTGCAAGCAGCTGTTACGACTGGGAGAGCGCTTGCTGTTGATTCTGTTCCCCTGGTGTTTTGTGTGGCATTATTTGTAGCTCTGCTTGAGTTTAGCAGCAAGAAATGTAGGAAGCACACACATAATCGAATGTATGCATGGTCTTTGTGGCTAGCAGTTGGCATAGCTTTGGCATATATGCAAGTTCATAAATGATCCACTCAGCCAACTGTTAATTGCAGCTTTGAGAGTGAGTCATGAAAATAGAATCCACAGGGCGTAATGTATGCTGCCACTGCTGTTCGGCTATTATAAGAGTGGTAAGCACCGATGAAGTTTTAGTTCCCCAACTCAGCTTAAAATCCTACGTTAAATACCAGGCTAACAGCAACAGCAGCAAGCTCTTGCTTGAAGTTAACAGTTGCTTGTAGTGACTCTCTCGTAAGCACTCTACTATTGGATCGTAACTCTGCTACTTGTTCTCATTGGTGCAGCTTCCCCTGCATACTCTCCCATTCTCTCTCAAGCTTACATTAAGCCGCTGTATGCTTACTACGTGACTAAGTCCGCACTCTAACGCGCTCTCTTTGCCTACAAATACTACGTACACAAACTCAAATTATTAACATTTGCTGCTTTTAATATGCGTCTACTTATACAGTGCAGCCTGTATCTAAATAAACTTATCGTCTACAATTAACCTTAGCATTACATCAAATATGCTTTAGAAGTGTACAATAAGGCTTATGTAAGCTTTAGTTAATAGCGTAACAATTTTCGAGTTTTAATTTCATAAATTACGGCATTTCAATCCTTCAGTTTACTAGTCTCTCTTAAAGTTAACAAATACAAGTGCTTATCGCCAGGATTACACTAAATATTTTCATCCTTCTAATAATTTAACAAAGCGGATTTTGTGTCTAACTAAAAACTAATTAACTTTAGGCTTAAACTACTTTTGTGGCGTGTCACAGGAACTAAGTGACCTGTACTAGGGGTTCGCTACGATAACGATTGCAGTCCAAGGAGCTGAAAATTGTTGGCTCTGTGGGCGGCACTTGTTTGTCCTCGTGATGTTGCAACAACTTGAAAATACCCGTTCCAATGCCCGCTGGCATGCCCAAAATAATGCGCTCCGAGACGCCGTTAATGGCATCCGTTTGTCCATAGTAGGCAGCATCAAACAAATGATCCGCTGTCTTCTCAAACTGTTGGAGGAGAATAGGAATTATTTCATGTCAGACCTTAAGTTAAACAATTTTTCACTTACCGATGCCAAATTAAAGACGCTCTCTCGCATTTTGGCCAGACCGTGTCGCGTGATGCCCAGCACTTCGCCGCGTGCTGTCATCTGGCTGGCAAGCAACATAATGTGCCGCCAATCGACACTCATGCCGTGTCCCTCCATCACATCGGTGATCTCGCTCATGATAATAGTGCGTGCAGCCTCAATGCCCAGCGTCTGATAGATTTCACAGATATTGTTGCTTCTGGTGCGATTACCAATCACACCGTGAGTGGCAATCACCTCACGCAGTCCATAGCCCTCGATGCAGAGCTTATACGTTGGCGGTTGCTTGGCATCATCTACGGCAATGACAGCACGTGCAATATGCGGCAATCCAGCGACGACAACGTTTTGTATATTCGTCGCCAGACGTGCCAGTTCGGCATTGATTGTGGCATTCCTCGTGGTCTCCACGCGCACAATAATCCTCGATTTCTTGGGTGCTGCGTGCACTTGATGCGGTTTTATGCGTAGTCGTGACTTCAGGATGCTTATCACAATGCTATCGAGATCAATGTGCAGTCCCAGCACCTTGATGCGTGCCATATCGACGCCAATCACGATATGACAACTGATGGGACCACAAACCAGCTCCACATAAGATGAGAGTTCACCCAATGTGGTCTTTTCGATGCGTGCCTTCACCTGTCGCGCGAATTCCATGCTCGTGTTGTCCTTCAATTCAGCGGTGATAATCGGTGTCGATATCGTTTTGGTGGCATTGATGATCTCCACAATACGTGGCACACCCTGTGTGATGTTCATCGAGGCAACACCAGCGAAATGGAAGGTTTTCAGTGTCATTTGAGTGCCCGGCTCGCCAATACTTTGCGCTGCTATTGCGCCAACTGCCGTGCCCGGTTCGCTAACCGCACGATTATAGCGATCATTGATGCGACGCAGAAACTCCAGTAGTTGTTCCGCACTTATGCTCTCGATTTGATGACACAGCTCCTGATGCTGCTCTCCAAAGCGCTCCTGCAGTCGATCAATGCGCCTTGCGGTGAGCCTCAAATAATCTCTGTAAGAAAAATTAAACCCCCATTTAGTCCACTTAGTCGTTATGGAACATAGAAAATTACTCGTTACTCGTTGCTTACGTTACATCCTTTTTGAAATCATATCGTGCTTCAGCAAACTCCGGCTCATTGAGCATTCCTTCCGCCCTCATGACAATTTCGTATGCTTTGAGAGGCGTTTGCTCGCCACGTGGTTGTTGTGCCCTTAGATTGTCATACTGATGACTCAGATCGACGGGTTTGTTGCGTGTCTCCATCGAAACGGGATCGAGTCCATCACCACCGTAAATTGTGTCCACCATTTCGTTGATTGCATTACGCACTGTGCCATCGTAGTGCACCACCAGATCCTCCAAGCATTTGACCAATCGTCGCTGCAGATAACCCGTCTCGGCGGTCTTCACGGCCGTATCGACGAGACCCTCACGTCCGGCCATTGTGTGGAAGAAGAACTCGGTGGGCGTAAGGCCAGAGTAGAAACTGTTCTGTACGAAACCACGGGCCGCAGGTATAGCAGCTGCAACGAGTCAAATAATGAGCAGTTTGTAACGAGTGGGTTGTAATAAGTAGCATATAAAGTGTCTTATAAAAAGTGAAAGTTAACGAGTAGCTTATAATAAGAGTGACTTTTAACGAGTAGTTTGTAACAGGTGGTGTTTAACGATTGGTTTTTAACAAGTGGTATGTAACGAGTCACTTTTAAAAAGTAGTTTGTAACGTAGTTTTAACGCCTGTGTGACATTAAACGAGCGTTTTGTAACGAGTGGCATATACAAGTATCTTTTTAAAAGGGAAATTTAACGATCAGTTTGATTAGTATGTTTTATCACGAGTGACTATTGAAAGAGTAGTTTGTAACGAATGACTTTTAACAAGTGCTGTGTTACGACTTACTTATAACGAGTAGAGAAAAATAGGAAATAGAGAATGATGTTATCAATAGGCAACGATTATAATATAAATAGCTCAAGGAAAAACTCGTTAGAAATAAATTAAGCTAACGAGTAGCATTTACAAAGGAATATTATATAAAATAGTAATAGTAATTGTAACGAATAACGAATAAAATGGTATAGATGTATGAAAATGTAGAAAATTATTAGATATGTATAAATAGTGGGACAAAATCAAAGTCAGAACTGAAACAACGAGTGCTTAATGAAAGTAACGAGAGGTTTTGAGAATACAGTTCTGAATTATAGCGAGTGCTTAAAAATAAGCGATTAACTGAGACTCCCAAGGAGTTAAAAGGGAAAGACAAGAAAAGTAACGAGTGGAACAATAACAAGTGATACTTACAATGCCTTTCAAAATGGGGCAGAGCACGATTTTCGAATCCATTGGGCACTCGCTTGCCACTGATGGCCTGCTGACCGACACAGGCAATCATCTGGGATATGTTAATATTGGAACCCTTCGAACCACTGAGTGCCATGATCAAAGCGCTATTCGTTGGATGCAGTTCGGCAAAACAAGTTTTGGCTGCCTGCTCACGAATGCCCGAGAGTTCACGAAGCATGACAGCCTCTAGGGTCTCCTCGGGTGAGCAACCGGGCTGACATTGCAGAGTGCCGGCTTTCAATTTATCAATGTACTCGTTACATTTGGCATAGCCACGCTCCAGTAGTATCTGTTTGTGGTGCAACAATTTGGCACTCGGTGTCACGTCGCTGATGCCAAAGGAGAAGCCGCGATTCTGTATGAAGAACGATGCAATCTAAAAATAGCATAAAAAAAAAGAAAACAAATTTCAAAACAAACATTTCATAATTGTTAACAATTTAACGTTAATTGTGACGATTTCTGTGGTAGTCGCAAAGCTCGTGCCGCAATTAAAACAAGGCCGTAAAAATCGCGTCATTCGAAATGCCAGAAACATTAACAATTCTGGCGAAAGTCACTTTAAAGATTTTTGTTTTGTGATTAAAACGAAAAAACCTAAAAACCCAAAACTCCCCTTTAGCACCCGATGAGACACGCGGAGAAGGCCAGAAGCTAAGCACGTAAATGCCGCGTTTAATTGACTGAAATCGCTTGTTGGTACAACCGAACAGGTAACGAGCTAATTAAATTACACAGTCCTACAAAATGTGTTGCGACCAAGTTATCAGGACGGGGAAAGATAACGAGTTGATGGAATTGCTTTGATTCTCTCTCTCTGTGACTTCTTGGTTTTAGCTTATCATAGCCACTTTATCTGTTGTGTTTCGGAAACGTTTCACTGGCTTGTAGATAACTAATTTCTGTGGCTTTTTAAGCTGACTTTATTTTGGTTATGACTTCTCTTGTCATCTTATTATTTACTTTCGTAAACGTTTCTCTGGCTTGCACTTTAACGACTTTTTGTTTATATTCCTAAACATTTGTCAGGCAAAAACCCCGATTTTCTTGACTTTAAAAATTTAAAGAATTTTCTTTGGCGCTGGCACTGGCACTGGCAATTCTCATTTATTTTCGGAAATGTTCCACTGGCACGATATAGAATTGTATGCGTTTTTTATTTATTTTAGTAATTTGCATTCTTAAACGTTTTCTTAAAAAAATTTCTGTTAACTTGTTATATAAGATATTGGTACAGTGAGGCTTCCCTTGCTTCTTCCATCCTCTTTCTAATTATTTTCTTCGACTGTTTTCCTTAACGGTTTTTCCCTAAAACATTTCTCTTAATTGAGGACTTTCCGAAATTTTGCTTGGCAGTGTAGGCGATCAAGTGGCAGCGTTATCAGTGATAACAGCTACGACGTTGTTGGACAAAAGGAATTGACAAGAGACAGAGACAGATGGATAGAGATAGAACGACAGAGAGACAGAGTGAGAGAGTGAGTGAGAGAGAGTGAGGGTGAGGGAGTTTTGCGAGAGAGGAAGATAGAGAATTGGCGTATGAGTAATTAATCTTATCGAGTCAACTGGCCAAATAACAAGAACACAACACACATCGGTGTTAATAACAAATTGTACAAAAGAGAGCAGAAATGGGGAAATGTGTGTGAATCAAGGGGATGTGTAGGGGCGTAGAGAGGGGGCACAGCGGGGGCGTAACTGAAAACTAGACATTCACATACAGTGGCCTGCATATAATTGCGAAAACTGTCGCAATGTCGCGCAGACGAAAACGAGCAACAAACCAAAACGGATTGATTAAATTTAAAAAAAATAATTAAAAAAGGCAATGGGAGTGAAATCAAAGGATTTGGCCAGCAGACAAGCCAGTTGCCACTTGTGGCTGCCACAGACGTTCTTCCTGCTGCTACTTGCCATCGCTTTCATCGAGGCAGCACCACCGCAATCACAGCAGCCACAACAACAACAGGATTTGGTAAGCAATCAGCCATAAGAAGCAGTCTCCTAAGAGGTTTACACTGTGCCAAAAAGTGGACTATTTCGTGCTAGGAAACTTAACAGCAGTTAAAACTGGAATCCTTCAGGATTTTGCTTGTATTTCTAGCTATTTTAAAGCTGAATAGCTAAACAGTTTTTTTAATTTTCATTTAGTTATTGCTTTTAATGCACAATTTACTAGGAATCTAGCTATTTTTAGCTAGGTACTTCAGAAATTAATTATCTGTAAGCTTTATTTTTAAATTGTCTATTGTTTTGATATTAATTTAGCTATTTTTTGATAAGCACTGTCAGCTTTAATCGCCAGCTTTCATCAGCTTTCGATTTTTAGCCAACTTAAAATGAATTTCTTAATCAACCAAGATCAGTAATTTAGCGTGTGCTTTTTAGCGACTTTTAGCTTGCTTTTTAACTGTTTTCTAGCCTTTTTAGTAATTTAAACCTTTTCGTATCCCTTGCAGCTCCAGGGCCGCATCATATCTGGCAGACAAGCGTCGATCGGACAATTTCCCTGGCAGGTGATACTCAAACGCGATGATTGGGATGATCTACTGTGCGGAGGTTCGATCATATCCGATCTCTGGGTGCTCACAGCGGGACACTGTGCCTATGGCAAGACCTCACTGTACATAGTGTTTGGTAGCATTGAGCTAAACGACGATAGTGCCCAAAGTATGACCTCGACAAAGCTCTATGTGCATCCCAATTACAATGATAAGATGAACAATGATGTGGCTTTGGTGCAGCTGCCACAACAGCTAATCTTCTCCAGCACAGTGCAGCCCATTCAGCTGGTTTCCCGCTCACAGGCAGCAGACACTTATGTGGGCACACAGGCCACAATAGCGGGCTTTGGTCTGATCGATGACGAGTATTTGGATTATTCACAAACACTGCTCTACGCACAGGTTGAGATCATTGCGAATGACAAGTGTTTGGCCAGCTATGGACCGAGTGTAGTGCTGTCATCCACCATGTGCGCCGAGGGCAGTTCGGGTAGCAATATGTCCACCTGCAGCGGTGACTCCGGTGGCCCCATGATCGTCTACAATAGCAACCTTGGTCGCTGGATTCAGATCGGCATTAACTCGTTTGTGGCCGAGGATCGTTGCACGACCGGTTTACCCTCGGGATATGTCAGATTAACATCGTTCATCGACTATATAGCGGAGACAACCGGATTGAATCTGAGCTAATTACTTCCTTGCTACGTTTAAACACCCCCTTGAGATTCCAAATAAAGCAACAAATATTTCACTCGAAATGACAGATAAGATAATTCTTCGATTTATCTGTCTCATCTCCCCCTTACCTACTCCTCTCTGCTTCCCTTACTTCCTTTCCTTTTGTTTGTAGCTTCTCGAGTGCTTAAGTCGCCGCGTTTTCGTCACTAGCATGGGCCATTAAAAGTATTAACAACATTTTATCATTATTGTTTACATATCTTCGCAGTTTAAAGGCAAATATCGTTGCTGGCCACTCGACAAACATTTGTACAAGCTTCTGTGCTGTTATCGATAACATATCGATTTGTCAACAAGGCTACAATTTACGATTTTCTGTAATTAGGTATGTCCCCTTCTCACTTCTCCCTTCTGTCTTGAGAACCTTTTTGCTTATTTTATATACTGTATTGTTATCGATAACATATCGATTTGTCAACAAGCTACAATTTACGATTTTCTGTTGAATTAGGCATGTGCCCATCTCACTTCTTTATTGTCTTCCTTTCTAAACTTGTATATATCCAGTAGTTATATGGTGCTGTTATCGATAACATATCGTTATGTCAACAAGGCTACTTTATAAGATTTCTAAAGAAAGCAGTCTCCTATGAGCCCTTCTTCCTAGTCGTACGTTGTAAACTTTTACATATCTAATAGTTCAATCTAAATCGATAACATCTATCGACATTAATGACTGCTTTCGTCACTAGCGTGTAGGGACGTCCACAGTATTAAGTTCTTAATGACACATTTATAACTATCTGTCTTGCAAATATTTTTGCATATTTTATATACTGTGCTGTTATCGATAACATATCGATTTATCAACTAGGCTAATATTTACGATTTTCTGCGGAACTAGCTATGTTTCCATGCGTTTCACGTCCTAAACACGGCATTATATGCATATCCAAGAGTTAAATCGAAATCGATAACATCTATCTGCTTTCGACACTAGCGTGCACCGCCATCTACTGGGTTGAATTCTTAAAGGCACACCTATACTCCCTCATATTTGTGCTGTCCACACGAAAATCGTTAATTTTAGCTACACTATTGTTATCGATAACATATCGATAAGACTAGATTTTACAATTTTCCCATTATGGCTAACTCTGTTTTGAGCTCATTAAAGCTCAGACAAGAAATCTGGCAATAACATTGGGGGCATTCAGAAGAAATTTGATAATTTTGACAATTGATAAAGGCAGGAAACTCGCATCATAAAAAATGCTTAGCTTTGCCATCGGTATCACTTAGTGTCAAAGACACTTGAAACGTCTTAGATTTAGTGGCTTTATTGACTACTAGCTAATAATCCCTTAGCCGATGTTCAAAAGATAATGATAACCGATTAGTGTATCGGTAATTTATGAATCATTTACTGATTAAAATGTTTGCTAAAAATACTTTTACGTTTGCCCAATGGATTTTAAGAACTGACCGTTCCAATCATAAAACGACTGTCGGAAGGAAGTGACTTAAGAACGGCTTTCTTTTTGTGGGTACCGTCGGATTAGCACTTTACACTCTATTGAATGATAGCCGTTGCTTAAACCAACTAGTTTTTAAGCTTTGGCTGCAGTTATATTTAGTTACTTTTAATAATTTGAAGCTTTCAAGTCAAAAAGTTAATTCAGGGTGTTCAAAAAGGCGTAAAATGTTTAAACTGTATCCTCAAAGGACCTAAACCTTAACATAAGCTAATTATATATGTACTTAATAGTACTAGTAATAGTCATTAGATAAATATTGTTTTTTTCCCAGCATTTACGCTCTAAAAAGCATCCTAACAGATAACTAAATTTCCTTACTATTGTCCCAGACTAGACTCCTCTAATCCTGTTCCAAACTATTACCATCTACTTTATAGTTTTCTACACCCAACCCAAAAATATGTGTAATGTAGAGTTAAGTTCTATAGAACAATACGCACCCTTGCCAATCGCCACATGGCCTTTGTAGCGAATGCCTCCCCGAAGTCTCTCAGTAGCAGGTAGAAGATGCACTGCTTCGTGCCCGATCCCATTGTGGCCTTGTCCATGGTACCGCACATCAATTCCGAGTTCCGTATGTGGATCCCTGAAAGTGAGTGAGACAGCTATAGCATAGAAAGAGATGGAGTAGCGGAGCAGACTAGCTAACCCGACTGTAAAAAGCCCTGTGTCAGAGATGTGCACTTTTACACTTGCACTTTACAGGGTATATAGACTACAAAAAATGGTATATAGAACATTTGCTTACAGAAACTAATAGCTAAATAAGCTGGAACTACGCATATTGCAGGGTATACAGGGATCCATACTCCCTTAAAACAGGGTTCAAAGAGTATACAAACTATTTGCTTAAGAAATCTTTAGCTTACACCCACACTGCAGGGTATAAGTATTACTTTAAAAGCTAAATCTATTGCTTACACCCACTCTAAAGGGTTTACAGGGTATTTAAAAGCTGCACCGACTGTTTGCTTACAGGAATCATTCGCACAGAGATCCATGTTGCCGGTGTAGTTGCGTCCCTTGTTCACCATATTGAGTCGCACTTGTGACTCGCTGTTGGGTCGCATGAGCAGATTAAACATTTGTTTGCCCGTCCAGAGACGTCGGGGCTTCCAGATCGCCGGCGGTGGCATCTGTATGCGCATGGTGGAGTCCTCGTTGGCCAGAAAACAAGCAGCCAGCTGCATAGCCTCCTCCTTGGTGAGAAACACCTCCTTTTGGGTCAACAAATAGCCACCGGTGATGAAATCCTGTGTGGCTGCAATCAAAATCTCACCATTCTTGGGCGTTACAAGATTCGATTGATTGCCCATGAGAATCAGGGCCTCGGCACGTGCCTCCTCCGTTTGTGGCAGATGGAGATTCATCTCATCGCCATCGAAATCCGCATTGTAGGGTGTACAAGCGCATTCGTTGAAGCGAAAGGTGCGCTGTGGTTGCACCTTCGCACGATGACACATGATGGACATTTTGTGCAGCGATGGCTGGCGATTGAAGAGCACAATGTCTTCGTCGCGGAGATGACGTTCCACAATGTCACCGCACTTGAGCTCCTGGGCCACCTTCTCCCGATTGCCATAGGCTAGGTACTTCTTGAAGCTACTGCCACGTTGCTGCACATAATTCGCACCGGGATGCGTGCTGGGGCCGTTGCGCACCAGTTGCTTCATTTGCCGTATGTTGGCGGGATTAACACGCTCCGGATATGTCAGGATTTTGGCTACACGCACCGGGACGCCCACCTGATTGATCATTAGATTGGGATCTGGCGAGATGACAGTGCGTCCACTGAAATCCACACGTTTTCCAGACAGATTACCACGAAACCTTCCCTGTTTGCCCTTCAGACGCTGGACTATGCCCCTCGTTGTCTTCTTGGGTGCCATGTTTAGCGGTATGCCGCTAATCTCGCTATGGAAATAGAGTGCCACATGCAGCTGCAGGAAGTCCCAATCCTCGTGTATGAGCTCAATTTTGCCACCGGTGGCCATATGCCGTTGTATCACATCATTGATGAGCAGTATTTCGCTCTGCTTCATGGTTAGATCATCCTCGGTGGTGCCAGCCTTCACCTCCGACAGCACCGAGGGGCGTATGCAGGCGGGCGGCACAAACACACGCGTCACAATCAAATGCTTCGGGTGTGCTCCACGCGAACACATGCCTAGCAGCGCCACATCGCTTTGGGGTATCTGCTCGAACAGATCCAGCACCATAAGTGGTGTCAACTCTTCGGCAGCACTGTAACTGCTCAGCGTTAGATTCAAATCTCGATTTAGTTCCGTGGAGCGCAGCATCTCGTCCATGTGGCTGGTAAAGAGTGCATCCTTCTTGCGTCCCTTGTAGGGATCGTGTAGAATTTTAAGCAAACCGGGACCCTTTTTGACACCGCCATTGGCAGCCGCACAGTGCGGACACTTGGTCACCTTCTTGGCCTTGGCCAGCATCTGCGAGTGCAGCGCCTTCTTGCCTAGATACGAGAAATTCGGATTGTGCAGCTTCTTCTCATACACCGCACGATCCTCAGCTTTGAGCATAACATGTGCACACGTCTTGCAGATCATTTGCAGTATATTGATGGTGGAACGAAAGTGTCCAATGTGAAAGACGGGCAGTGCCAAGTCCAAGTAACCAAAGTGTCCAATGCATTCGTTTAATCCCTGGCCACATGTCTCGCACACCGCATCCTTGGTGCTGATGCCCATGCGCCGATCTAGCACGCCATAGGGTACCGGTTGCCGTTGTGCCTGGTATAGATTCTTCGATATGATCCGCACCAGCGACTCCTGCTGGATCTCGTCCGCTCCGCTTATGCCAAATTGCACATGGGAGCTGCAAAAGCAAAACAACAACACAACACAAACTTTGTAGCAACTTGGCGTTATCTGCTTGTCAGTTTACTTACATTTTCTTGTTTAGCGCCGAGGCGCGAAACTGCTCCTTAGGCATGCCGCTTAAAACTTCTAAACTTGAGTACTTAACAAACAATTTAAATCTTTTATTTGTTGTTTTAAATCATACGACTACACGCTGCCGGCCACAATACGCTCACTATCGATATGTCGATTGCTTATCGATGTCAGCGCTGCCAACGTTTGTAAATTTTGTTTTTTTGTTTAAATTCCGATATTCTTAAAAACACCATTATTTATTTTCCCTTTTAGTGCACGTTCACCGGTATTTAAGCATTCTGTAGAAATAGCGCCAAAATATGAATGCTCACAGTGGCGCGAAAAATTTAATGCCAATAAAAGTGTAGAAACGAGATTTTTCTTTAAATGGAGGTCAGCCGTGACGAGAAAAAGGCTAACAGGGCAGCATTAGAGCACAGAATTGCTCGAATACACCAGAAAATAATTTTTTTACAGGTAATGGTACGAAATTTATTGTTACTCGTGACAATTATAGCAATATGATTATACAACTGTATATTTATATATGCCTTTATCATGTTTGTATAAAGAAACCCTTTGACAAATTTGGGAAGCTAATTTGCTATGTTTTTTTCTGAATGTTTCGGACAGTTTTCTGGTCCTTTCTAGATTTTTAAATGTTGATATTGCTCATAATGGTTTTAAAAGAGCTGGCAGCGCTGCCGACCATTGCGGATGTAGTTCGCTCATTTATCAAATGGAACCGTTCAATTGAACTTGTTCTGAACGTTGCAATACAACTCTTCACAACAGTGCCAACAGTTTGTCGTCGTATCTTCGAGGAAAATCAAGTGTTAAATCGCAATAATTGTTCGCAAGTCTAGTTAACGTCATATAAATATTTATGAATTGAAATCTAGTATTTTTGTGTTTGAAAACAAGGTACAAAAGGCTTTTACAAAACAAACACAACCTCAAAAATGACAAATGGCGTGGCTTCTTATATGTCATACCCACATGCATTGAACGTGTGTGTGTGCGTGTGAATGTGTTCGCCTATCTGTGTGTGTGCAGTTAAAATTATAATTACGTGCAATGTTGGCAATATATATCTATATCTATGAATTATATGAACTGTTGATTGAAGACTGCTAACTGTTGCACTTAGGCTTCATATTGATAACAGTTGATTCGATTACAATTTCACAAATTGCAAATCACGTACAAATTTGCGTACATGAACAACCCTCCACAAGTATGTGCGTGTGTGTGGGTGTACATTTAAATCTGCACAGGCCATAAAGTATTCGATTAGGAATACCCCAAATATTTTGTATTTTTAGTGTACTGCGCACGTTTCATTAAATTTTCCTCGGCCCAACAACAACAGCAACAGGAAAATTGTTCGCACACAAGCACACACACGCGCGCGCTCGCATGGTAACAGCAGCAAGTTAACAGCAAACAGCTGTAGCAACTGCTGTTAAATTAACATTTAGCTATATATCTCGAAACAATTATCAATTTTATTTGTAGTAATCCAAATTATTTGCTATAATTTCATATAATTGCAGAGTTTTTGCATCAGCTGGAGCAGCAATAATAACAAAAATTAAAAAAAAAAACAATAAAAAATAAGCCGTTCGCGTGGTCGTAGCGTTGCCAGAGGCTATCGCAAAACGCAAAGCTATTTTCTTTTCACAGTTGCGCGAAATTCTCACGTGGCAAAAAACACAAAAAAATAGAGTAAAAAAAATAAATTAGTTTCGGTAAATATCGAAGGAAAATCGAAGCAGTAATAAGGAGCAGAGCAAAGAATCACCGAAGTTCGCTGAGAAAAAATCAAAAAGAAAATCCATTGGAAGACCTTGAGAGGAGATAGTTTTTGTTCATCCAGCTTCCTTATCTAATTCGAGAGATTGCATTGCGCACCCCAAGCAGGGGAAACATAATATCTTATATGACTTTTGAAAGATTAAGTGGTAAGTACACTTGCAACCAATAAGCACAGTGAGTCAAGTAATTGTTTTGACACACTGAAGGAATGTAATGCACTTAAAAAAGTTATCTACTTTTACTGCTGTCAAAACATTTAAATGACCCACTGTTTATATTACTACTGTAAGTTTGTTGTGTAAGTTCAGCGACAGATAACGTCAGGTGTATACTAAAACTATTTATAAATTTCCATTTCTGTATTTGTTTATCACATTATTCTGAGTAAACGCAATTTGTTGCATTAGCTTATCCAGCAAAGAAAAAGAATGAAATAACAACAACAATACTTTGAAGATCATGAGCATTGAGCAATTTTATCACACTACGTGGGCTTTTATTTCTGCACAATACTGTAGTGCTAAGTATGAGTGTGTGTATGTAAATAGTTTTGTTGTTGTCTGTTAAGCTTAAAGTTGCGCATGCCGTAACCGATCAGCGTGATACATACACACATACACATACATGCATACAGCCATGCATACTTACATTTTGCGCACACGGAACCAATGTTATTAAACAGTGCTCTGTTAGCAGAGCGACATCCATTACCTGTACCTGTACCCAGCGCTACTGTTAACATCGGCCTGCTGTGTGTGTGTGATACAGTGGCACACAACTTATTTTTGACCCATTTTGTAACGATTTGCAATTATTTCATTTTACGGTCTGTGAGCCACTGTGCATTTATTTAGCGTCCAAGGCAAATGTTATAATATTATGCCGAAGAGATAGTAAACGGCCCGCCCTGCGCTGCACTGCACTGCCGCTCACTCTCTCGTTGTTTCTCGATCTCTGCAACAATATCTAGTTTAGTTTCCAGTTCCATTTGCATTCAGTTTACCAATTGTTGTTTGTATTTCTGTTTCTTGTTTGCCATTTTGCAAGCGTGCCCAAACAATAACAAAAAACAACTGATAAAAGTAAAAGAAAAAAAACCAGTTTGTGGCATTGGTCGTACTTTCCGCTCCCTCTACCGCTACCCCTCCCCTTCTACTCTGTAGCAGCCACCCATCGAAATGGGTATCATCTCTTTCCCTCTGCGCTCGATATTCATTTCGATTTTGTATGCCCTGGTGCGGGTATATGGAGTAGGGGTATATTTCATGCGTTCTAAGGTCACACGGAAAAAATTATTTATGGGATAATAATGATGTTTTTTTTGATTTAAGCGCTTATAAAATCTTTATATCATGCAAATTTTATTTTTACGCGTATTTCTTAGTTGGTATTCGAATTTTAGCGTTCACATATTATTGTTCGCCATTTACCTTTGTTTAGCATTTGAAAAGCTTGTAAATGTTTCGTATTAGGCGGGTGTCCACTGTATTTTGAGGCAGTTTAAATTGTTTTGTTTTGTCTTTCACTTTTTTTTGTGCCCCACAATGGATTTCTACTCTCCCACCCTTAGACTTTTTAAAGCTGGCCGTAATTACTATAAAAAAAATCCACATATATTCATGATAATTTTTATTTAAACATTAACAATAAACAATGCAAACTGTGCATTATATGCACATATATGGAATTATGCGCTCTGATTAATACGTTACGTTCTCTAGACTTTTTTCATTATAATTGAAAGCGATGAATTGCATTCTTCGATTACGCCCGTAATACACGAGAAATCTGGCACAAAAGAATTTACTGTGTGTGTAGTGTTTTTTAAGTGGAATTATTTATACACTTTACTATATTTTAATTATATTTGTCATGCGATTTAATAACAAGAGATGGAATAGCGTTAGTCATGGCTATGGCATGGAAACAAGAACCGAGCGAATCGATTGTGTTTCGGAGTAATTTATTTTAATGGTAATTTGTTTGAAAATCAAGTCATTTAAAATTTAAATTTGATGTATGAAGTCCGAATTAAGCCCTGCAATTATAATTTATTGCCACAAGGACTCTAATTTACAGGGTATTTAAAGATAATTGCATCAATTGAGTCAACTTCCGATATAAGAAAAAACAACGTAGTAAATTACTCTCCCAGCTGTTTGTTGCACTGCAGCAGCAGCCTGTGCTCTCTAGGACACACACACACTCTCTCTCACTTTCTCCCCTTCTCATTCATACACATGCATGCCTGCGCTTGGGGTGCAGTTTACTTGAAATAAAATGGGCTTCCGTTTTTTTTTGTACTGCATACTTTCAAGCGGCCCGTAAAATCGTGCAATTGTTCTCGCTCTCGCTCTCTCTGTGCTCTGCATATGACCTGAAATGCGGCCATGCAGAGTTGCATTCCTTACTGTTGTTGGGTGGCCTGCAGGCGGTGGGTGATTGCTTGGTGGGGGAAAGGGGTGTCACTGGAACATCTGTTTGTTGTTGCAGGGCTACAACACATGCGCACTGATTCCACACGAACTGCTGTTCGTTCTCACTATCTCTCTCGCTTACTCTTACATAGCAGCGCTAGCAAGGCACACACGACAGGACGAAAGGAGCTCAAAGTGGCGCTTTGGCAGCATCGCCAACGTTAGTTTATTCGTCAGCGTTTGAGCCATCGCAGGTTTTCGACAATTTTCCGCATTGTAATCAAAACGTGAAAATTTTCCACGCATATTTTGTTTGTGTGTGTGTGTATAAGTTTATATGTGCTTGTGTGTGTGTGTGTGTGCCACAAAAGAGAATAAAGTATTAAAAAGCCAAAAGACCCAAATGCACATATAAAAACGCATGAATTTTCCAAGCTTCCAACAAGTTTTTCTTTTACCCAATTTGGGCAACAACAGTGCCCCCAGTGTCCAATTGGCATTGTAATTATTGGATTTTTCCTCAGTTAAGCGTGTGTGCGTGCGTACGTGCGTGTATGAGCCTGTCTGTGTGTGCGTGTGTGCTGCATATTTAAATACTTTTGTTCCTGGTTGTTGTTGTTTTATATAGGAATTCAGTTTTTCACCTTTTCCCCCATTGAGTTTTCCTACATTTTCTATTCAAACCTAAAAAAAAAAAAAAAGCAAAACGAAAAAAATTGCTCAAAAAGCAATCTGGCAAAAAAAAAAAAGAAAAAAAAACAACACACACTCACACACACAGACAGAGAAACAGATTGAAGAAAACACAAAAGAGAGTGAAAAAAAAACGTGAGGACGCTGCTGTTGCTGCTGCTGGTGCTGCATTCAAACAAGACCATTCGAATGAAGAAGTAGAAGCAGAAATCGATAACGATAACGAGACGTTAATCGATATAGAAGTGCTGCAGCATCCACATCCAACAGCAACAACAAGAACAACAAGTGCAGCTAATTTATAAACTGCACTATACAATATTTTCTTAAGATCGTGTTTTCTTCACAATTTTTCCATTTTTCCTTTTAAATTTTAATTTCAAATTTCATAATTTTCGTTACGAATTTACGCAAACAATTAAATTTGACGTCTTTTAATGTTCTTAACGCTTTGTTGTTGTCAATCTGGGCCAATACCAATAAAAACATATAAAATACCATATGATATTGTAACGGTAACGAAAACAAAACCAAAAACGTCTCGAAATCGCAAAAAAAGAACGAAGCGAAAAGAAACAACAATTATAATAATTATAATTGAAGCAGAATCTAAATCGAAATCAAAAACCAAATCCACTGTTAACAAGTTATTGAGATCAATAATAATAATAATAATATTAATAACAATTGCCACTGTGCCAATCGCAAGGAAAAACGACAATATCAACCTGACGCCGCCGAAGCAATTGACGTTGTTGACGTTGTTCACGTTGACGTTGTTGCCATTGCAATTGCAATTATTGGCCGCCTTCGTTCAGCTGCTCCGGTTTCGGTACTGGCTGCGACTCCGGCTCCGGTTACTGCTACTGCTACTGCGACAAATCGTGACAACGTACATACAAAGCGAGCTGCATCATATGCTGTGCGATTTAACCATCCAGCGACATACTGTGGCCATTACCTATGACCTCAGCGGTGAGTTAAAGCAATTCTCAAACCACACACAGACACACACTCAAAAGAGTCACACGTACGCAGGACCCCACACGCACACATCACCATTGCTACTTTTATATATTTGTGCGTGTGTGTGTTTATGTAAGCTGCACAGCTTTCGTTGTTTTGCTCTGCCTCTGCTTCTCTCCATTTCTATTAGCAGTCAGCTGTAAGTTAACAGCAGTTGTTGAGGGCGCTTGTGATCCGCTGCTATCCTTTTCTGTTAGCAAACAGTAGACGTAGTTGGAGGTTTTTTTGCGTTGATTTCTACTAGTAACAACTCCTAAGCATCTTATACTGTTTTAAATTCTTTTGTTTTCTTTTTGCTTAGCTTTGATATACGACTTATTGTTTTTAAGGAAGCTCCTGACAGCGTCGAAGTCAACTGTTAGCTTAACAGTTTGTATGCCTGACAGTGTTAGCGTTTTAACATTATTCCAGAAAGTTCTGTTCTGTTACGTCGCGCTCTATTTAATTTGAATAAATATGAACCATTGTTTAACAGATATGTCTTTTGGACCAATTTAAAAGTTTTAGCATTGAATTTATGTAGTGAATTTAATGGCAATGTAAAAAAAAAAAATTTTGAAATTACAGTAAAAATGTTCCTTAAATGCGGTAAAAATGATGTATTCGTTGAACTAACAACTTTTTATGTTTTAGCTTGTTTTTTGTGCCTTTCCTTGCTATTTTAAACAGCTAAACGCCAAAGTGTTGAATATTTTTAAAATTTTTCCAGTTGTGTAGTTTTTGAATTTTCTGTCAGTTTGGATTTGATTTCATGTAAGTAGCTCGCTAGAGAAATTACAGTTCAGGCATTAAATTTAAAAAATTATTCGATAGTTATTCAATCAGAAAATTGTCAGTGTAAATGTAAAAAAAAGAATAAATTAACCGTGTAATATTAAAAATACCAAAAAATCAGACAATCAACCGATAAAAAGAAGGAAAACGAAGCGAAATTCAAAGGAATTTTTATATTGAATTGCTGGCATCGCAATAATAATAAGAATTTTGATGTGTTCTAATTGCGGTTTAAGCTTTGGATCGGAATTACTGCGTGTCAAGAGAAGAGTGCCGATGCTTTCCCGTTCCCTAAGCTCCCGGATGAGGCGGCATTGACGTGGCAGGCCAAAGAGCGAGCAAGCTTACCGATCGTTCTATAGCCCTCTCCCTCAAAAACATAACCTTCTTCTAACTCTTGGCCCAACCACACCCCCGTAAACACACACAGACAAGATCTCGTTGTCGTTTCTGCGTGTGCTTGTTTCAGCGTGTGTGTGTTTGTGCGTGCGTACGCTTGTGTGTGTGTCTCTCTCTTTTCCAAGTGGATTTCCGCAAATGTTGTTTACTTGCTATGCACCGTTTCAAACGCTGGCCTAACTGTATGCCTGTGTGGGTAAGCTTAACAGTAAAAAATAAGCGGAATTCCCAGAAATAGTTCTGCGTAATTCCGCTTATTTAGCTTTACTTTTAAGCGGGACTTCCCCCAAAACACAGCAGCAGCTTTAGTTTTAAGTGCTTATTCCCGCTAAATATTAATGCTGCTCGAGCTTTAAGTGGTACTTTCCCACGACTTTAGCTTTAATCGGTACTTCCCCCTAAACACAACTGTTTTACTCATAATTTGCTTCACTTTTCTACATTGCAGAAACACCAGCAAAAAAAGGCGCACCTCCAATTCCAACACAACGGAGTAAAAGCTTCGAACTGTGCATGAATTCAAAGAGGCGAACTATAAGTCATCGGTAAGTGCAACGCTTTAACTCTATGGACGTTAATTTTATGAGTTAATTTTTTACAAAACATTAAGAAGCCTTTAATGCTAAAGACAAATTTGTTAATTTGTTAATTTGAGCAACTTTAATAGCTAGCGAGTCGAAAAGTTTGCGTTAATTTTATACACTAAAGTAGTGCAGGTTTTTAGTTTATTTTTAAGTTTATCAAAAGTTAGAAGAATTAAGCCTTTTTCTAACTTCAGATAAACTTAATTTCATAGTGAATTATATATTACTTAATCACCAGAAGATCTGACTCATTGTCGCGATGTCCGTTCGTATAAGCACAAAGATCTCATAACCTATTTAGTTAAAAAAGTCCGAGTATGCATCATGTAGAAAGAATAAAACGAAATTGCCATTTTTAAACTACTTTATGGTTTATGCACTGCAACTCTATTAACAGCATGTTAACTGTTGCAGTCCAACTGTTAGTCAAAACTCGAAATATAAACTAATTATTCGTTTTCCCCATTTCGATTGCAGGACTTCAAGTAACAGACATCGGAAGTTACAGCCGTTCAGGTACACGTGAGCCAACCATTGTACCGTTCCAATAGTTTTTTACTAATAAAAATTACAAACAAAAAAAAAATATATAAAAATTAAAAAAAAATCATAAAACAAAAAAAGTATCGCAAAAAAAAAAAACTAATAGTAACATCAAGAAGCAAAACACCAATCTATAAAAATTATATACATAAATATAACTATATAGTTAAGACTATGCCAGATATATAGAGAACATATGAAAAAAATCAACTACAGTAAGGCCCGCACTACAAGCGAAAGGAAGGGAAGGTACAAGATATTGAAGAACCCGGGTACGACTTGAAGAATTCTACGGGACGATTAGAAGGAAGAAGCCGTGATAAAAGCAAGCGCAAATTTAGTAAATGGAAGAGATCCAACCACAGTTGTCAGCAAAGCGAAGCAAATGAACTGAAAAGATTACAGCTTTTTTTTTTTGAATAGATCTAGAGATCTGAAAGGATTAATAACAAAGCAAAAATAATAATAACAAAAACATTTGTTGTCGATGAGAAGCGAAATCAATAAAGTCGGACAGGAATTGGAACTGGTACGGGAATTGGAACTGGAACTGGAACTGGAACTGTATCAATAGCAGTTAGGCAATTCATCAGCGCCCGGGAGCAAAGTTAAGGCAAAAAACACACTTAATGAACGGAAACGAAAAGCAAAACAATTGCAAAATAGCCGCTAAAGTCAACAAATTGGCGCTGCCAAACGCACAATCAGCCATAGACAATTGGAATTAGCCCAAAAGAACCACGCCCACACACACACCAACACCAACACTCCCACACAAACACACAGAGACACAACTATAAACATCGAAAAGAGCAAGACACTCAGCGAGTGACTGAGAGAGCGATACATCGAGTGAGTGCGATAGCGAGAAAGCGTGAACAACTTTTGCCCGATTTCCCCGGAATCAATAATAATCCATCCCTGGATATAATAACATTTTCAAGAAGAACAACAATTAATTGAAAAGAACTTCAAAATGGCGACCGTCAATGTTAATCGCAGCGTTACGGACATCTTTTACCGTTATAAAATGCCACGGCTCCAGGCCAAGGTCGAGGGCAAAGGCAACGGCATCAAGACCGTTCTGGTCAACATGGCCGAGGTGGCCAGAGCCATCGGACGTCCCGCTACCTATCCGACCAAGTACTTTGGCTGCGAACTGGGCGCCCAAACTCAGTTTGATCACAAGGTATGTACGCAAAAATCTATGTTAAACACCAGCGAACAGGGGATTATACTCAGTTATACTCAGCCACTAAGCGTAACAGACGATAACAGACCTGAACTAACATCAAAAATTATATATGTTTCTGATAAGCAGTCGAAACTAAGCTGATTTAGCTATCAAATAGTAGATCTCATAGACTATCAGAGCTAGAGCTTTGAAATTTGGTCTGAAAGTCCGTCTGTGTGTCAAACATAACTTGGAAACTAATAGAACTGTCTTAAATAAAATCACATATTTTGAGATGGATATCCTTAATATTATCTTTATTATGAGTAAAATACAAATCAATGTGTCCTTGCAAAATTTGATACTGATCAGACTGTTATTGTCGCTTCCATAGAGGTAAACGTCCGAAAATGTGCCCCTATATACCTTATTCTAGATCTTAACTATTCCGCTTTCAAAATTCCCTTTATAATTTTCTGGTCTTTTTTACAGAACGAACGTTTCATTGTGAATGGCTCGCACGATGTGAATAAGCTGCAGGATCTACTCGATGGATTTATACGGAAATTTGTGTTGTGTCCCGAATGTGATAATCCGGAAACGAATCTGACCGTTTCGGCCAAAAACCAAACCATCTCGCAGTCGTGCAAGGCATGTGGTTTCCATGGTCTGCTTAAGGTCAATCATAAGGTGAACACGTATATTGTTAAAAATCCACCATCCCTGAATCCTGCTGCCCAGGGCTCCTCACTGACCGAGGGCAAGCGTTCGAAGCGTGTGCAAAAGCAAAAGAACGAGAATTCCGATGGTTCCATGTCAAACAATTCGATGGCTAACAATTCCGGTGGTGAATCCGATGGCGGTAATGGCACTAATCATGCCAGTCAAACGGAGGCCGAGATCAGTGCTGCTATACCGGAGAAGAGCATTGCCGAGGACGATGATGACGGTTGGAGTGTTGATGTTTCCAAGGTAAGCACTTGTACACATTATTTTGAATTTAGCAAATTCGAGTCCTTCTCTATAGTCGCGTGTCTTCATTTGTGCTAAGCGCTTTAACATAATAAAGAAAACAATTTCTGTTAGCTACTTAACAGCTGTAGAATGTATGTGCACGGCACTGTTATGATCAGCGTAACAGACGCTGCCTTAACATATGTGAGCGTACTTAACAGTAGGGGAAATTAGCTTAACAGCAGATGCACATGGAATTGCACAAATCAACATAACATTTCTACTATAAGTAAAAATGTTTTTGAAGCAGTTAATCTTATTTTTAAATAAATATTCATATAATTTTGTTTTCTGCAGGAAGCGATTCGCGCACGTTTGCAAGATCTGACTGATGGCGCCAAGGGTATGACCATTTCGGACGATTACGACAAGACGGAAAAGGAGCGCATTGACATCTTTTATGAGCTGGTTAAGAACAAGCGTGACAAGAAGCAACTGGATGATGTGCCCACCCACAAGGAGCTGCTAATTGAGGCCGAGCGTCTCGATATTGTGAACAAAGCACCATTGGTACTTGCCGAGTTGCTCTTCACCGAGAACATTATCAACGATGTGCGCAAGAATCGGATACTTTTGTTGCGTTTCACCCACAACAATCCGAAGGGACAGCGTTATCTGATCGGTGGCATTGAGCAGACAGTGGAGCTACATGCGAATACATTGATGAGCAAAGTGGCTGGCATTTTCAAGATCTTCTACGATTTGGATATACTCGATGAGAAGGTTATACTTGATTGGGCGCAAAAGGTTAGCAGACGTCATGTGTCCAAAAAGATTGCAACCGAAATTCATGAAAAGGTTGAACCCTTTGTCCAATGGCTTAAAGATGCCGAGGAGGAGGATTCATCGACCGATGATGATGATGATGCCAATGGTGATTCAGATGTTGAGATCGAATACGATGATCGGGCCCGTGTCGAGCCATTGAAGGTCGTTGCTGCTGTTACGACTGTTGCTGCTGCCAACAAAAAGAATGCAATGGATGATGAGGATGGCGATGAAATTGACATTGATGAGATTTAAGAATTTGATGCTCTTCAACAAAAAGCTACAGTTCATCAAAGTTCAAGCAGAGTTTGGGTGGGTATATTGAAGAAAAGTGAGCAACGATTAATTTGTCAAGCGAGATAAAAGCGACGAGTATCAAGTGGTGTGTTCAACGAGTGAATTTCAGCGAGTAACAAGCGACGATAATTAACGAGTAAAGCTCGACGAGTACCCCGCATCACAATTCCCAAATGCCGCCTGTATTCAAGCATCCAATGCCCTCTCAAGACCATAATGGTTGGATGCTGCTGAGCTCTGATGAATCGCTTTCCGTATATATTTCGATTGTACAATTCATTGCATTCTCTTTACACCCATTTGTAACAGTAAACACACACAAATTGAAATTAAATGCACATATTCGATATGGCGCTGAGTTGAAAATTGAAACAGACAACAACAACAACAATAGCAACTTTAACTACAACAGCAACTACAACAACAACTACATGAACTACAACATAAACGGAAACAACAACAACATCTACAAAGGAACAACATGTTTTAATCAAATCTTCGGCTTTCAATTGTAGTGATTTTTCTTTAAGTTCAAGTTTATTTTGTATTTCACTCGCGGTTTCTTTCAATTTCGATTTCTCTTTCCCTTCCTTTTTTCTTCAATCCTTTCATATATATATATATTAATTTTTTTTTTGTAACATGTTTTTAATGTTTAATTAATTTTAAGTGCAGTACTTAAGCTACAGATGCAGAAAGTTAAAATTAAATTTACTATTTCAATTTGATTATGTGTCAATTTTTAAATATTTCAATAAAAATTACAATTGCAAATACAACAAATTTTTACATGCTACATTTATTAAAAAAAATATATATATATATATATATATATATATATATATATATACACATATAGTAACAACTTTAACCAAAATATGCCTAAATACAACAATTATATACAACTAGCTGCATTTTTAACTAAATTCACAGCAAACAAAAGTAAAAACATCAAGGAAATGGGACAATCTCCTTCAATGCCCATTCAAATCAATTTTCTTATGCTTAAGTTATTATGTATTTAATGAAAACACAATCCCTACAATTTATTATTATTATTTTTTGTGCAAACCCAAAATGCTATTTTCAATAAATCTAATAGAGACTTATAAAATGTAAAGAGAAAACGGTTTTTATATGCTTTTTTTTTGGGTTGAAACGGGCTTAAAGTCATGACTGGTGTAGTGATTTTCATAATCACTACATGTTTTCTAGGGGGAGATTTCACAGCAAAGCAGTCTGGGTGAGTTTATTTTGCTGGTCTACTGGGTACTTCATAGAAAGTGCCCTCGATACGGTTGGTGCTCAGTTGGTCCTACTGGGTACTTTAGGTATGATTGGTTCTATTGGGTGCTCTAGGTATGGTTGGTCCCTCTGAGTATTTTTACGATTTATTATAACGGATGGTAATTGTAACTTTAATTATAAGCCAGCAAAGCAGAAACTAAATTCTGTTAAATTCAAAGCGTTTTCAGTGATCAAAAATAACTTTCTAGCAATAATCTGCGGTCAAACCGGAGGTACGTCCAAAATACAACATTATCGGGCTGTCATACATCTACGCTATTGACGTAAGCCAGTTTATTTACAGCATTTACAGAGATCTCAACAAATTTTTAAGCCTTAAGGATCACCCCCAACAAACTCCCAAGTAAAACACGATCGGTTTGTGTTACTACAATACGTTTTTATTGATTTGTTTTTACATGTGATTTTGTTGTTTCTTTATAAAAAAATATATATGTATTGTGTACTTGCATATAGATCAAATTTTCTGTGATGTTATCTGTATAGTTTTCTGTTTTTCATGTTCTACTCCTTTTGAGCTGTACGTGTGAATTGGGTGTATGGTTTGTGATCGTTTGGTATATGTATATATATGACCCAATGTCTACTGTACCAGAAATTTTGATCTATCTACGGAACTTGTAAAAACACAGCAAAATGCAGAACAAAATTAAAAGAGATGAAGCTGTTGAAGATCGCAGATCGAAGACCTGACAATCCTTGTGATCATTGATCGGAGATTGAAGAATTTTTTCTTCTAACAATTGGCTTCCTCAGTGGGTGGCAAAATTCTAGCATCCCCGATCATATTGGTGTCCTGGGCATTGGGTGTAGGCAGATTCAGGGGCAAGTTGAGGGCCTTCAACAGGCAGCCGAAATCGATGACACGCCCCTTAAACTGGAATGGCAGTTTGGGGCAGAGCTCGAAGGCATAATTGATCGGTGGCATATCGCAGCCCTTGAAGCATGAGACATCAATGAAATTCATCAAATCACACACCTCGATGTCATCGCAATCATTACGATTCAATACCGATAATATGTTATCGATCAGCTCCAACGAGAACGGCATACGGAAACCGCGTAGCGTCGAACGCACTTGAGTTTCAGGCATAAACGGTTTGTTCGTTGGATTAATGTGATGGAAATGCTCCATTAGTTCATCCCTTCCATTCCACAATGATCGCTTGATCTCCAAGTGGGCGGCAGACAAGACTTTATCCCTGGAACAGGCATGTGGTGGTGCCTGCTCACCGGAGAAGTGACGACAAATGGTGATGATTTCATGATCACTGATCGTGGTGCCCATGAGAGCAATGAGCGAACCCTTGAGGCTCTCAAAGGACACGAATACCGCTTGCTTCTCTATTTTGCGCTCCAATTCGGTACAGTCGGGCACACAGGTGGACACAAAGTCTGCCATACGCGGCTCCAGGGCCTTACGTACCTTCTCCAAGATCAATTCAATGTTGGTCTGTGGAAATTGTTCCGGATGGTGTTCCATATACATGAGCGTAAACTCATCAGCCGATACCAGATGAAAGATGAAATCCTTGATTGACATTGTACCCCCAATGTAGAAATTACAGGGTCTATAGTACTGCGGTTGTTTGCACGAAAACTTCTCCTGACCGGGCATGAGGACACGTGTGCGTTTCATAAACTCACCGCCTAGGAAACCGGAATTGCGTACCGCCACCTCTTGGACCTGCATGGTATCATCGCTTAGATAATAACTAATCACAAAGATCCGTTCACAATTTTCACGTATGGTCGATAACATTTTGGCACCGAATCGCAGCACATAACGATCAAATTTAATGAATTTACGGAAATCGGATTTCGGTCGTTTGATCACAATCGACATACAATTACCAGCGGAATCCTCGTAGCTACCCCAACCGTTGTACGGCGGTAGCATACGACCGGATTTATCGTACGGCGCACAAACATCAGAACGTGTCGGTTGCGCCAATGGCGTAAATTGCTCAATGCCATAGTGATCGCGATAGTATTGACGTGTAAATGGATCCATATCGGTAATGACCACAGCACGGCCATATACATTGATCACACTGCCGATCTGTAGATCACGCTGACTATAGTACAGTATCTCCTTGTTGCCCAGATTCAGCGGGTCCACGCAGTAGCGCACATTCCTCGAGGAGCCAAGCACGTTGAGTAGTGTCACCGGCGTCTGCTGACCCGGCAGCTGCATGCCATCAAATTCCTGCGGAAAGTAGCACAAATTGATCAGTGATCGTGAATGTGGATGTAGAGAAGCTATATTCTCTACTTACGCGCTGTAGTCGTCCACGCTTGAGGAATGTTTTGGGTCCATCGCGTCCAGAGTTACGTATGTGGGCCTCCTTGACCTCAATGGTATCGTCGGCCAGATAATAACAGACCTCGAGCTTGCGCACATCGCCCATATCGGTGCGATCATCCCAATAGGCCTGGAACTTTAAGATCTGGCGATCGAACTTGAGGAACTGCGCGAAGGGATGACGTTTTTGGGCTGGGGCACTGGAACGGGCGTGTCCGCGCTTGCGCACTGCTTCAGCGGGATCTCTATTGGGTAAAGGATCAGTGGAGCAAGCCATTTGGGAACACTATATAATTTTCTAATGGTTTAGAAAACTTCTGAGTTCACGAATCCCTGAACTTAATTATTTCACAACAAATTTTTAAAGAACGAAAAGAAACTTCTGATTTCTTCGTATAAATTCACAAGCACAAAATCCTAGAGCTTCTTTTAAACAAATTTTAATTTTTATTGTGGTTTTCTAGACCTACAAGTCTTGAGTAATCTAAACAATTATTTTTTAATTCTAAGTAAACGGCAGAACATTTTACGAACAATTTTTACAAATGAAACAAAAATATTCTTACACCAAATTGAATACTATAAACAAGCAAAGCCTACTGTTTTTAAAGGGTTTTTAAACTTATGAATAAATTAAAATTTATGGACTAGATACCGTTTGATAAATTGATTGGTCTCATTACAAACCGCTTTTTAACCACAATCGGACAAAGTGTCTACATTTACCCTTCCTACTTTCAGTTAACAAAATCTCAAAAGTATCAAATTTGAACTTACATGGCAGGTGGTACCGGATCGGGTACAACAATTCCGCGTTTATTCAGGAAACTCCTTGTGAACTGATCACAGTCAAAAATATGATAGTTTCGATCAAATATCTGCACAGTTTTATCGACATTTAGATCGATTATCGATAGGTATTCATTCTCGCAGGGCGCTGGCTTCGGAACACGCTGTCTGTGTAGAACACAGCCCTGTACAATTCCCGAATTCTCGACCTTTGGCTCATGAATGTCGAGAGTGCCATCCTCCAGGTAGTAATAGATCTTAACATGACGCACCATATAGGGGGCGTGAAAATTCTCTTGGAGTGTCTGCTTGAAATAGGCCTTGAAGCTGAGCACCTTCTTGTCGTAGGCCAACCAGGGCGGCAGCCGTGGACCCGACCGTGGTGGATATAGTGCCTGGGCTTGAGCCGGCGGACAGCTGATATCGACAACAACACCAGCGGGATCCACGGGCGTCGACTGTAGGCGATCGGTTAACATTGGTATTCCCCGAAAATTCAGTAACGATTGCGATTTCGGATAGTACACTTTATTCACCTGCCAAGCGAATTATTAGAGGTAGAAGAGTAAAATAGTAGAAGAGTATAATAGTAGAAAAATTAAATGCATTTATTTTTAATTACTGCATACTTACATCGCGAAAGAGCGTGCCCGGTAGTAGGGGCATGCCTGGTATGCGCAACATCTTGATTAATTTATGTTTTGTATTTCCTGTATATTTTAATGCTTTTTACAATTGTGTATTTTATTAATTATTTGTTCGTGCGACTTATTGTGTAACACGCAACATACTAAGCTTGTTGTGAAATTGGTTTACTTCAAATCGAGTCGACTATTTCACATGCCTACTTTGATTCCATATTTGAATTCATAATGGTCGCGCGCCATTAGTTATCGATAAGCAATCTTA
The DNA here is from genome assembly GCA_035046005.1 of Drosophila acutilabella. Taxonomy (NCBI): domain Eukaryota; kingdom Metazoa; phylum Arthropoda; class Insecta; order Diptera; family Drosophilidae; genus Drosophila; species Drosophila acutilabella. The sequence continues at coordinate 3,565,251 of JAWNOK010000020.1, forward strand.
ACATTTTTTCAAAGCATTGGCTAGCGCGCCACTTGACTGTTCATTTCCAGCGTTCATTTTAACATTGAACTGTAACTTAACATTTGTATGTCAAGCCTAACATATTTATGTGAACAGCTTAATCTAAACATGGAATTTGATATTTGGCGCTGCCTTCGGCTGTTAAGTTCTTACTCTACTCGTTGCTGTTCTTTATTGCAGCACAAAACTTAACATTTGTATGCTTACTCTTACACATTGTGAAGCGTGTTAATTTCATTTCTCAACTGCAAGTATAGCTGAAGCAGTTGCCCTCTGAGCAATCGTGCTGGAATTTCAGCCTATCGATAATATTTCACAGCTGCTAGCGAATTTCTGCTAATCGACACTGCTGTTACAACAGCTGTTCGTTCAGGCATTGTTATTACCCTGAGGCGCATGCTCTCTGACTCCTGCCCCCGCTTTTTCACGTGTAGTTGCAATTGTTTTTGTTTTGCTCTCGCTCTTGCGACCTCAGCTGAAGGGAAAGTACGAGGCTTATTAACTTTTTCGCTGTGCTTTCGCAATGTCATTCGAAATATTTATCAAACAAGCTGTGTAGTGAAGTGGCAAGAATCAAAGTTAATATATTAAATTATTCGAAATGACTTGATCGTTCTGCTTCATAGAGTATTAAAGTTCCGGTGTGTGAGCTATCAATATTTTCATTTCTTCATTCTCTTTTTTTATTTACATTTTACTTTAAACGGTAAAAAACGTGCGTTGTGAACGGTCGTCGTTAAGCTGCGAGCGTTGTTGTTTTTTGATGATTTTTTTTTAGTTTGAATTTTAAACACAAAATATAGCTTGTGATTATATATAAAACGGAGGTCGGATAAGTTTTATACAAATAAAGTAAAACAACAACAATGCAATAAACATTTGCATACGTATATTTATGAAAAATTAAATAAAATAAAAATATATATAATTAAATACAGCAAGTGCCTTAGGCTTAGTCGATGCCAAGTGAGTAAAATTGTTTTTATTTTAAGATTTGCAAACATTACGGTAAATACCGTTTGACGTGCTCTCATTTGAATTATGCTCTCTTCAGTCAGCGGTACAACTGCGGTACATTTTGACTGCTTTTGGTACTTTTCTTTGCCCTTGGAATATTGTTATACTTTTGGTACAAAATAACATTCAGTATATCATTGAATATATATGGTAAAATGGGTGTGGTGAAATGCTTTGGCTTAATAATAATTATTTTTAGCTTATAAATACATTAATTTATTCGAATCGCCAAATGGTGGCCGTTTAATGCAAATTTAAATTTAGGTACATTTTCTCACATTTGGTACCTGTGCCAAGTGAAGATGAGCGCATAGTCGCGACTAGCGATAGACTTGGTCAAGTGAGTGGTGGCAAAAGTAGAGAGAGGAGCTGTGCTCTCTTGCATTTATTCAATGCGATGCTCTCTCTTCACGTTTTTTTTGCTATAAATCAATTAGACTGGACATGCCTCTTAGACTAATTAATGCGATTCATCTCAGTTTACTGTATGTAGGTGTACATTTGTATGTGTGCGCTCCACTCCCACGCACATTTTTTATTGTAAACAAGCAGTTTTAGTAAAAAAGTTTAGTTGATTATATTGGCAAAGCAATTAAAGTTATGAAATGCAAAACTAATTGAGTTTTGTTAAATTTATTTAATTAATTAGAAAGCTTATCAAATCTTTGAATAGTCAACAAATTCAAGAAAGAGAGAGTGCGAGAGGGCGACGGTGACACTGTCGCATCAGTGTTGACATTTAAGCGCATTTATCGCTAACAATTAGGTATTTTATGACTGCAAACATTGTAAAATTTTATGGAACAGAAATTAAGCTATTTTCAGCAATGGAGCGATAAGTCTAAATTAAGACAAAAATATCAAAGTCAAAGATTTTGATTTTTAAATTTTTATTTTAGATAAAATTTTTAAAAATTACATTTTCTTTTTTTTAATTTACAATAATAAAAAAACCCACAATCCTAAATCTTATATTTTTTTTTGAGTTTTTGAGTTGATTTTGGTTTTAACACAAGTGTTAGTCTTAAGTTAACAGAGTGTCTGCTAGTCGCTTCATTTAAGTTGTTATAAAATATTTTGTTCTTATTATGATAAATTAAATTAGTGTTTTTTAAAGATTTGGGATACAAATTCCAATTGGTAAGAAAGAATACAGATTTGATGCTGATCAAGCATCTATAACTTTATGGACTCGTTACCCTCAAACCCAAGCGAATCTGTTCCGCTTTTAATATTACATAATAATAGTCTTGAAATTTCAAAATTGAAAAATTCCATTGTTCATCTTTGAGCAGAGAATCACTTTGTTTATCAGTTTAGTTTTCTCAGCTGTCGTAATCTATAGAATGCTTAATTTAGATTATAAGTTTATTGGAGGCCTAGAAGTGAAGCAAACAGCAATTACGCCAACATATATTTTCCCACTAGCTTTTAGCCTTTATAGCCTGAAACCCGCCAATTAGCAAATGTAAATTTGTTCTACTCGAGTGAGTGCCTCTAAAAGTGTAAACATTTCAGTGATTAATTTGAATGTAGTTTCCCAAAGAAATTATGAAATCTGCACTTGAATAAATGAAATCAAATTATTATCTATTAATCACAATGTACGTCAAACTCGAGTTTAATCCATAATTTTTTATTAAGAATTTCATTTTAATATCAGAAAAAAAAGTAATGACGCATAGTTGATAGCTATCAAATTATAGTACTGCTTCCAAAACAGTCTAATTAATTGATCAACTCGATTGGTTTCTCATATATACATACATATTTTCTTGTGTTTATTTGAAATCTATTTGTTTCCGTACGCAAACGTGGTCGAAACTCAAGTGGTCATAAAAATAATACATGAAAAGAAAAATAAAAATAAAACAGTGTCTTATCGCCTTTAAGACCTCTATGTAGCACCCACCGACGGCTCAGATGCCGTACTTCCACCATCCAAGTCACTACAGTCCCCCAAAAATTTATGGTCTGTTTTTACGTGACCAAAGCAGCCAGCTTTTAATCTATACACACTTCGCCTGGAATTTGGGAGTTTCTGGGTAATATTTTTTATTGTTATCACGTCGAAAGTTTAGTCTGTTTAAATTAAAAACATTTTGATAACATCAAATATTTTTTGTTGAAAATTTAATAAACAATTTAGAGGATTTTTTAAATTAAAAGGAAGTAAAAATTACAAAAAATTAACTAATTTAACTTTTCCTTTAAAATGGCCTTTTAAATAACAAAATTATTTTATTTTATCACAAAAATCTCTGTTTCTATACTATATTTATATCATTATAATATTTTTTGATAAAAAAAAAAACTGGATTTATTTCTTAAAAACATCAAATTCTATACTACTACTAATTTTTTTTTACTTATAAAAAACCAAATATTTACATAAATGTTAAATTATTAAAATTGTATTTAAATTTAAGAATTATTTTAAAAAAGAACTAACCAGATTTTAAACTATTATATCATCAAGACAAAACGATATGCATAGGTAGGAGTATTAGGTTAGATTGAGCCAAATGTCCTCATATATAAATGTATTACCTGATTTTATTGCAATACAAATAGGCTTTAAACCGTAATAAAATATATTTCAAACTAATTTATAATTTAAGTTTATTAAAGATAAAACTAATTAAGACCTTTTTGTTAAATGTCAGTGTATACATTTTTTTCAAACATTTTTTTTTTGCAAGATTTGTGAGATAACTAAAATACCCGCTTGCTGCAGGGTATTCATAAAAATGTCAACTAACATGGCAGACAAATTGAAAAGCCAAAAGCACACGGCTCTGAGGAAAGCAAGGCACAGAAATACAGAGAGAGATAGGTAGAGGAGAGTGAGTAAAAGAGAGAGAGAGAGTGAGAGAGATAGCGCACAACAATAAATCGGTGGTGATTGTCTATATGTTTATATCGCCGATGACGTAGCTGATCGGAGTGTAATCTAAATGTGATTTGACTATTTAAAAGCCGTTTCCCAAACAAACTTTAAACAGTAAAAGTTTCGATCCGTAGCGTCAGGTACATATATACCCATATACACCAGTTATCTGTTATCTGCCTTAGACTGACTATATGATCATCATATATCATCTCATGTACGTTATTTATTTTTTACAGTGCCCATTAAAGCTGATCAGGCTGTGAAAATGTCATCAACGGGCACGGAGAGCACCAAACTGGGCGATGTGGGACTGATCGAGGTACAGTTGGACAGTCTCGATTCGAGCCATAATGGCGAGATATCCATTAACAAAATTCAGCCAGAGACGGTGCGACAGAAGAATGTCTTCAAATCGAAGGTTTTCATTATTGCGGTGTCTTTCTCCTCCGTGTTGATTGTGGCCATGTGCATTGGCTTCCTGGTGCACTATGAGTTCGCTGGTGATGTCAGTGATCTTGAGACGGTCTCCTTTTGGCATGTCACACTGCCAAAGGAGCAGCAGATGTGGTATGATCGTGGCATTGATGAACTGAAGAGAGCTCTGAGCCGTGATATAAATAAACGCCGTGCCAAAAATGTTATACTCTTTGTGGGCGATGGCATGGGACCAAATACCGTTACGGCTGCTCGTATCTATGGCTTCAAGGAGCCCGGTCTGCTCAGCTGGGAAAGGTTTCCACACATGGGTTTACTCAAGACCTACTGTGCCGACAAACAAGTACCCGATTCGTTCTCCACGGCCTCGGCTTTATTTGCCGGCGTCAAGATCAACTACGAAACGGGTGGCGTCGATGCCAACGTACCGCTTGGGAATTGTACGGCTTCTCTGAATGAGGCCAATCATTTGCAGACCATTCTCAATTGGGCTCAGATCGATGGCATGCGCACAGGATTTGTCACCACCACACGGGTGACGCATGCCACGCCTGCTGCCCTGTACGCCCATGTGCCGGACAGGCGTTGGGAGTGCGAGGCTGGCATGCCGGCCCTGTCCAGACAGCAGGGCTGCATCGACATCGCCAGGCAGCTCGTGGAACAGTCAACGGGGAAGCAAATTAATGTGAGTACCGTTAAATTAAGGTCGTTTTTAGCTTGTTTTAAGCCGGAGTGGCGACACTGTGCCCAACTTGAAATTTTATACCAAAACATGCGTTACGAGTACCAAATATTTGCTTGAAGTGTAGCAAATATTTCAGAAACACACTTTAAATTAAGCAAACATTTGCTTAAAGTTGAGCAACATTTTCTAAATTCAACGACAAGTCAAATATATTTGGTATATATATATATTAAAAAAATGGATTAGCAAATATTTGCTACAAAGTAAAGCCGACAAATACGTTTGTTAATATATGTCTGTTCTTTCCAAGAAGCACATATTTGCTAAAAAGTAAACATGTGAAATATATTTGCTCAAGATGTAGCAAATATTTGCTATAACTTATGACGTGTTATATTTGATTCGATTCAATGTTTTAGTGAAAAAAACCAAACATATATTTACTATATTTGCTAAACATTCAGCAAATATTTGCTATAATCAAAAAGACAGATCAAACTTATTTGCTAAAAACTAGGCAAATATTTGCTGTAATGACATAGTGACATATCAAATAAATTTGCTATACTTATTTCCCTATTTTCTACATAGAAAATATTTGCTACTTACAAAAATTTGATCAATCTCCTACTGATCTTTTGCAGGTCATCATGGGAGGTGGTCGGCAGATGCTTGTCTCGAATGTGAGCGGTACAGAAAGCGATCCACTGGACACGTGGGCAGGCCACTCCTCCGACGGACGAGATCTCATAAGAGATTGGAAGCAGTACAAGACGGACGAGGGCGTCAGTCATGCTGTTGTGCAAAACAATGCGGAGCTCAGGAATCTCAATGGCCAAAATACCGATTATGTTTTGGGCATCTTTGCCAATGGGCATCTGAAATATGATCATGAAAGGGATCACTCAGATGCTGGAATGCCCTCACTGACAAATATGACACTCAAGGCACTCGAAGTACTCGATAACAGTGACAAGGGGTATCTGCTGGTGATCGAGGCGGGTATGATCGATCAAGCCCATCATCGAGGAAATGCGAGAAAGGCGCTGAGCGAGGTCTTGGCACTAAACGAAGCCGTCCAGGCCGTGCAGCAGTACCTCAAGGAAAAGTAAGTAATGTGGCTTAAAGTATATTTGTATGCCTCCTTTACTAAATCGTTTCTCTTTTTGTCCACAGTGATCAATTGGATGAAACGCTGTTGATTGTGACCGCCGATCATTCGCATAGCTTGACCATCAATGGCCATGCGGATCGTGGCGCTGATATACTCGGTCTAGCGGGTAACTCCAAAACAGAGGGTACACCCTACACCACGCTTACGTACGGCACCAGCTATCAGGGCTTTCAGGTGGATCCCGAGAAGATGCAGCGACAAAATCCCGCACTGAGCGATACTACCGATTGGGAGTATACACAACAGGCGGCGATTAATACCAATGAGAATCTACATGGAGGCTCCGATGTGACGATACATGCGCGGGGTAGGTTCAACCATAATGAATACCCTGTAACTTGCTCTAACTCACGTTCAGTACTTGTGCTCGCCTGTAATTGCCCTGCTTGTCATTGTAAATATACTAATAATTTAATTTTTTCTTCCAGGTGCCATGTCGCATTTATTCCACGGTGTTCATGAGCAAAGTTACGTGGCGCATGTGATTTCCTACGCGCTAAGAATTGGACGTTTCCGCGATAGCACCATTGCCGAATCCCTGGCAGAGCTAATGCCTTTGTAGTTTTAAATCTCTCGCATAATTTACTACTCTTTTTTGTCTTCTTCCAATTTACTTTAGATATTGTGATAACATTGTTTTCTTGTTAGTTATAAGTGCAAAATAAAATACAACTGAGCCTAAGACATATTCAAATTTGGCGCGTTAACTATTGCTAGCAGCCCTGGGCATAGACGCTGACCAAACGTTTGGTATTTTGCTTGTATTTCAATTCCTTTTATACAGCAACTGCAGGCTAATAAAATTACTTCCATTTAAGCAATATTTTGTATATTTATTTTTATCCCTTTGAGTTACTGTAAATAAAAGAAACAATACTTAAAAAGCGCGCGCTACACCATTAACAAAATCCCTATATTCTTACAGCGACTAATATATAATTTCCCTACATTATTTTAATGACACCGGGATGTATGTTTAAGTTACGAAATAGCAGATTTATTTTGTTATGTTATTTTTTCTTTTTAACTCTAAAGCTTTCTGTGAAACTCTCTTATGTCATTATTTGCTTTCTTAATATCTTCTCGTATGCCCTTTAATACGTTGAGTCTCTCCCTTTCTATTCCGAGTTTTTTCTTTTGAAGATGCTTTTTCTTTCGCTGATTCAAACGGTAGTTGCTTTCGCGCGCTTTCAGATTTCCCCGCCCAACCGTAGTGAAAGTACCCTATTATATTGGGTTTTGTCTCAGAGTCGCTTTTGAACCGTTTCTAGTTCACATGAACTATTTACACTTGAACTGCTTCAATGAACAACCATAGACAACTCTGCATTTCTAAACTATACGGATACAACTCTTTTGTAGAGTTCTGTGTGTGACAAACAAGAATTATATACAAAAAGAAAAAAGCAAAAATAAAAGAAAAACACACCCGTTGACTTCGGTATAAACAATTGTATCATTGGCCCGTGTACACATACATTTCAAACTGAGTTATTATTTTTTTTTCTTTTTGTGTTTGGAGTGCTGACAAAATTCGTAGTGTTCAAGTCAAGTAAATCGTTAAAGTGTTTTTGAGTGTTGCGCGTTCGTGTGTGTGCGTATGTGTGTAGGGTTTTATTAAATAAAACAAAATCAAATTTGTTTACTGATTGATTGAACGTGAAAGTGCTTGTGAAAAATCAACAAAAATGGCGTTGAAAATGTTGGTCGGTCAGAGTAAGTGACAAATGACAATTTGCATATTCTAATTGGAGTTAGTTTTTGATTGCTGCCTGCCGTTTGTGACTAACACACAAACACACGCACATACCTACACATACACTTGCATGGAGCTAGTGTATTTGTGCAATAGACAAGGTTGTGATAAACATGACGCCCTCCCACAAATACAAATGACACACTTTGCACACACCAACATAACTACACACATGCATACAATGTGTGATGAGTTAAGTTTATTGTTATTGGGATATAATAGTCAAAAAGTTTTTCATCTGCATAATTCTTATCAAACGAGCAGAGCTCAGTGTGCCATCGATTTTTCCCATACAACGAACGGCAGCGTCTTCACCACCCCCAACCCTCCCAACTGTAGCGCTGGGAACCTACGCGCAGTGAACGCCAAAGCTTTTTGCGATGGTGTGGGTGAGCTTAGTGTGTCGGTGTGCGTGCGTGCCTGAACGTAGGTGTGTGTATGTGTATGTAGGTTGCGCAGGCGAAGGCAGAGGCGGTGACCTTTGCCGCAGGATAAAAGTGCCGTTATATCTGATACGACCCCCACCCCCATGCCCGGGCAGCTCAAAATGCCGTTACTTATTAAGCAGGTTCTTTCTTGCAATTGCAATATACACACATACACTTACAATCTCTGATTAGAAGATTGCAAGAAAATCAATCTGGCAATGTCATTTTCTAAACGGCTTATTTCATGCACTCTTTATGCCGCTATTCGCATAGTTGTTGTTTTTGCTTTGCTTGCCTGTTGTTATTATTTTTATTATTATTGCTTCTTTGTGTTTTGTTTGTGGCTTTTCGTGAGTCATCGTTGATTACGGAACAACGCTTTGCTTTATGAGTAATAGTTTTACCACACATTCCCCCTGAATAGTCATTTTGTGCAGCTCATGACAGCATCATACCCTTTATGACACCCCCATAAGGGGTCTGCTGACGTTTTATCTTATTTAAAGCTGGATTAGTCAAGTAGTTTCTTTTAAACCTAAAGATAGATTTTTAGCTAAAGTTAAGCTATTTAAAACACAAACCACATTTCTGACCAAAAATTATACTGTTAACACGGCAGTCTTAGTTTAGGTTAGGTGGTTGCTGGTGTCGAGAACACCAGCGCACATGAGCCGAAAGTCGACCCGTTTTGATACCTGAGGGGATCTACGAGGAGGGATACAAGCAAAAGAGGCATGTATGCCCACAAGCCAGTTTCCAGTGATTGCACGGAAGACAGCAGAGCAGTTTGCTCGAGTCAGCCAGCAAAGCTTGGAGGATCGGTCATTTGATCGGGTAGGCCAGATGCTGCGAGATATCCTGCACCTGGGGGCGGCAGGCAATCTTAAGAAACTTAAATTAATTTTTTAGGCCATATCCGAAGCTAGCTAGATTTCTTATTAAAAAGCAAAAACCAAAATTGTCTAGCTTTAAATTAGCCTAATTGGCAACACTGCTAAAGGAAATAAAATATAACTTGTGCTATGTTAGAATATCCTATTTAGACGTTTGGCTAATGGTTTCTCCAACTTCTTGCAGAGATCATGAACGAGGTGGTGAAGTACAAGCCGCCACCGCCGAAGAAGGCCGGTGCTGCCGGTGCACCCAAGGCCGCCGGTGCTGGTGGCATCGAGTGGCGCGTGCTGGTCGTCGATAAGCTGGGTATGCGTATGGTGTCGGCTTGCACGAAGATGCATGAGATTAGTGCCGAGGGCATAACATGTAAGTACACACCCATTTATCAAAACTAGCGATTAATAATCATTAACTAACGTTTCTGCATACACAGTGGTCGAGGACATCAATAAGAAACGTGAACCGCTGCCCACAATGGATGCCATTTATTTGATAACACCATCGGATGAATCGGTTCGTTCGTTGATCAGGGATTTTGAGAATCCGGCACGTCCGATGTACCGTTATGCGCACGTCTTTTTCACCGAGGGTATGTGCCAGTCGTTCAGCCAGTCAACAAGTGTACTAACTAGTACAAATACTTGTATTAACTATATTTATAATTATAGCCATCGATAACTAGTAACTCTTTGATGACAGAACTTCTTGTAGTATATTTTATCTTTGGCTTTTTTCGATTACTTTGATAAACCTATTAGTTTTCTTATTTGTTTACTTCTCGATTTCCATAAAGTTTTATTTAACTCTTCAAAAACTTAAGCAACTACAGTTAAGCATAAAAGTATTGTCAGCTAGAAATGTTCTATCGATAAACTGATAAGTTTCTGTTCAATGTCGGTTTGTCTTTCCTCCGATTTTAAAACTATTTCAATTAACTGTTTATAAGCCAATTTTAAGCTGACAACACTTTTAAGCCAGACTCGTACTAGTTAAGGGAGTACACTAATTACTAGTGTTTTGCGTATACAATTCATCAACTTTTGAAAACATATATGTATATATATTGTGTAGCGATTCCACCCCGTATATTTGAAATGCTACAATCGCACAAAGATATTTGTCGGAGATACGTGCGCACCTGTAAAGAGATCAATATTGCCTTTTTGGCCTATGAAGCGCAGGTATAGTTCAGCTTAAGCTAAACAATTTACTATAACAAAAAAAAACTCTCACAAACTCTCGTTACTTGTTACTCGCTACTCGTTACATTTGTTGACACTCGTTGCTGTCACGCTCTCTCTCTCTACTAAAATTGTGAAGATCGTTTACAATGACAAACGATTTGTCCCTCCAAAAGCTTTCAACTAATTTCAGTTACTGGGTGCCATACGACAATTAATCGTAAACTGACAAGCGATAACCGATAACCGATCACATCAAATGCTTAAACCTTTCATAATCATACATTTCTTTAATCATTTATTTATTTGTTTGCTGTTTCTGTTTGTTATTTTTTTTACTGTTAATTTTATTGCTCTCTCTATTTAAAACTGTCTATCTCTTTCTCTTGTATAAAAACTTTTACGCTCAATGAGTTTACTTTACAGGAATTTAAGAACTAAGCTGAGCACTATGGACACTACGACTACGTCTAGTCTTCATATAGAAATCATATATAGTTTATAATGTAAAACGAAGTCGAAAAAAAAATACTCAAATTCATAAACATTATTGTAACGTTAAGCAAAATTTTATATTATTTATAAATAATTATAGTTTGCCCGGAGGAATTGTTTAACGATTTGTGTAAATCGTGCGCTGCAAGAAAGATCAAAACTCTAAAGGAGATTAATATTGCATTTCTACCATATGAATGCCAGGTGCGATAAATACACTTAAAAAAAAATACCAAAAAAAAAAAACCAATTTAAAAAAACTATTCGTTAAAAAATGTGTATAAATAGAAATACTGCCACTTCTCTCTAAATATAACTAAACTCTATCTCTCTCTCTTTCTCTCTGAGACAAAGACTTAGTAAATAGCAGATCAGAGCACTAATTTTTTGAATTCATTGTAATTCTACAGCTTTGTACTCTGTCATACACACACATGCTCTTTCTCTCTCTCTCTCTCTCTCTCTCTGCCTTTCTGTCTCTGTCTCGCTGTCTATATGTATATATAAATATGTGTGTTGTATTTGTTGTTGTAAATACTGATACCAAAATCCCAATAACGCTGGCTTTGATCAATTTTCCAACAATGGTATGTGTTTTCCAACACTAACAAATCCCATTCTCTGTCTCCGTCTCTAACAAGATCTCCTTAAGTTTTGTTAAACTTGTTTTGTAGTGTTCAATTTAATGTATGTAAATTGTATACAGAAAAGCAAATCGTCTCTAACCTAAAACTAACACATATCTCAAATGTGAATATCAAGTAATAATACAGTATTTTAATAATTATAACTAATAAATAAATGAGATTCTTTTGAAAAAGAATATAACCAAAAAAAAAATGTTACTCGCTTCGCCAGACACAAAGTGACCAGGAACGTTTAAGTTCAACTCTAACGAGTGGCTTACTCGTTATTCGTCATGTTGTGATGCGACGAGTACAACTCCAGGGCTGCAAATGAGAAAAACTGAACATTTTTTTATTGTGTTCAAGATTAACAGAATCATGCTATGTACTAACTAAATGTAAATGTAACAATTGTCAATTGGTTTCTTTCATGTGCTCATTGTAAATATTGTAACTCGTTAGTCTTAAGCACACCTACTCACCTACACTCACACCGACTCACACACTCACGCATACACTCTTATTCATAATTGTGTATTTGAAGACGGCTTTCTTGTGTTTCATTGCTTAAAATGTGAAGTTTATCATAGCTAACGACTAATTAACATTCCCGTTAGGCTGCACTGCAGCCAACTTAACAACTTGGCGTTGCCAGACGGTGTTAAAAAACTCTCGCCCTCTCTTATTCATGCATGCCACTGTCTCTTTTCCATTCTCTGCTTATTTCACATTACAATTTTGTCCACGGTGTACGCTAGAGCTGGCAAGAAATTGATTTTTTCGATAGTCTATAGGCAGAGCTATGTTGTTATCGATTGAGTTATTTAAAAAGCTTTTTAACAGTAACTTAAAATAGGATTTACTGAAAAAATACTTGCATTCAATTACTTAAATTACTTTGTTTAGTTAAAAATTTAAATTAAATCTTAATTTAAAAATTAAGATAAATATTCAAGAAACAAATAAAATACAAATTATTAAGAACTAATAATATTTTAAGCTTTACAAAAGTAAAGTAAAACTATCGCAATAGTTTGCCAGCTTTAGCCGACGCCAGCAAGCAAATGTTGTAAATAACGATAAATGATACCGATAAATCGATATAGCATTTGTTTGCTGGTCTCTACTTACACACGAAACATACAGACACACAGTACCATTTAAAGCGTGAGAAGTGCTCAGTCAATACACATTCGTTACATACTCGACAGACATTCAGTTGGCAATCGATGCCAAATCGATTAATACATTCATTTCCTTTCCATGTAAAATTTACTTCACATTCGATACATTTTCAATTGCCATTCGATGTGTAATCGATAGAAAACTCAGAATTCTCTTTAAATGTATACAAAATCCATTTGTTATCGATACATGTTTCGAACAAAATCGATATATATGTATATAAATTCAAGCTGCAATCAATTCCCATTCCATACTTATACTGTACACGTTCGATACATAACCGATACACATTCGATAGAAATTCGCACCAAATTCGTCGCATTAATTTTGAGAACTCTCTTTCTCCGTCGACCCTGCTCTCGTTTGGTCACGGTCACGCGTTCTTCTCTTCGCCACAGGTCTTCTCACTGGACTCACCGGACACGTTCCAGTGCCTGTACTCGCCGGCATTCGCCTCGATACGCACGAAGCACATCGAACGGATTGCCGAGCAAATTGCAACACTTTGTGCAACATTGGGTGAATACCCGAATGTTCGCTATCGCAGCGATTGGGAGCGTAATGTGGATTTGGCTGCATCGGTGCAACAAAAATTGGATGCCTACAAGGCCGACGAACCGACCATGGGCGAGGGACCTGAGAAGGCTCGCTCTCAGCTATTGATTTTGGATCGTGGCTTTGATTGTGTGTCGCCATTGTTGCACGAGCTAACACTTCAGGCCATGGCCTATGATCTGTTGCCAATTGTGAACGATGTGTATCGCTATACACCGGGTCCCAATCAGGCTGATAAGGAGGTACTGCTCGATGAGAACGATGATTTGTGGGTGGAGTTGCGTCACGAGCACATCGCTGTCGTGTCCACTCAAGTCACTCAGAATCTTAAGAAATTCACCGATTCCAAGCGCATGAGTTCGAGTAAGTTTTCTACCACTTGTATTCTCAATTCTGCTCCTCTGATTGATGGATTTTTGCAGCCGACAAGTCCTCGATGCGTGATCTGTCGCAGATGATCAAGAAGATGCCGCAATATCAAAAGGAATTGTCGAAATACTCGACCCATTTGCGTTTAGCCGAGGACTGCATGAAGTCCTATCAGAATTACGTGGACAAATTGTGTCGTGTCGAACAGGATCTGGCCATGGGCACCGATGCCGAGGGCGAAAAGATCAAGGATCATATGCGCAACATTGTACCCATTCTTTTGGATACGGTAAGATCAATAAATTAGCTCAAGTTTTGCCAACTATTTAACTTCATTGACTGTTTGCAGAATGTGTCCAACTATGACAAGGTGCGCATCATTTCATTGTATGTGATGATCAAGAACGGCATCTCCGAGGAGAATCTGACCAAGTTGTTCACACACGCTCAGCTCTCACCCAAGGATCAGGACATGGTGCGCAACTTGAGCTTCTTGGGCATCAATGTTATTGCAGACGTAAGTTTTAAATATAAACAACTGCTAACTAACGGCCTACAGGGCACCAGGCAGTGGTGCTTACTCTTGTTAACTGAATATTCATTGAGAACTTTTACTTTATAGTCACGCAAGAAGATCTATTCGGTGCCGCGCAAGGAGCGCATCACGGAGAGCACATACCAGATGTCACGCTGGACACCGGTGATCAAGGATATTATGGAGGATTGTATTGAGGATAAACTGGATACACGACATTTTCCATTCCTCGAGGGTCGGGCCCAGAATACGAATTACCATGCACCGACTAGCGCTCGATATGGCCACTGGCACAAGGACAAGGGCCAGACGCAGGTGAAGAATGTGCCCCGCCTGATCATATTTGTGGTCGGCGGTGTTAGTATGTCCGAAATGCGTTGCGCCTATGAGGTGACAAATTCGGTGCGCAATTGGGAGGTGCTAGTCGGCTCATCGCATGTTCTATCGCCAGAAATCTTTCTTAGCGATTTGGGCAGCCTCTCCAAGGAGGATTAAGGAAATACACCCAAAAAAAAAAAACAAAAATTATAAACAACCAAAATGAAACCGTTAACAACTCCAATCCCACAATATCCTTAAAAAGAATGAAAAGCAGAAAATCAATACTATGCTTATGGACATCTAGCCAATCTGTAATTTGTTATATATCGATAAATATATATTAACGTTATATTCGATATATTCATAATTCGTTGACAAGTTTTAAGTTCCCTTATATTAGTAGTAACTATTAATTGTTCATCATTATTGCTCTCACCTAAAACTTTGGTGATTATACATACTATATATGATACGACTCGACTATATATACAGTATAGTATATATACAAACATATATATACTGTGCACCTCTTACAAATACTAACTAACCCACAGATCAAAAGAACAATACACACTCACACACATATTTAACCAAAATTATTATATACCTATTGGGTGTAGTTCCATTATTTTAAACCGATCGTCTCGAGAATGAAATCATTCAGAGTCGTCAAGTCTGGATTATAACTCTTATTAAAAAAAAATAATGGATTATCGACCACACCTTATTGACAGTATAAAGTATATAGTATATTACGTACTATATATGCTACAGTCCAGTATATAATCTGTAATGTTTAACACGCACTCAATTATGCATCATCATATATATATGCATATATACCCAACATATATATAGTATACTTATATATATACATATATATTTTTCAGCTATTTATGTGTGTCAACTCGTTTATTAATTTATAGTTCAGACAGTTTAATGTTATAAACAAAAACATATGCATACACATATAATGAACTATAACTTTAAAACCGCTCTTTAAACAAAAAAAAGAAAAGATGAAAAAAAAAAAGTGAATAATTTACTGTTTGTTGTTTTAGAAAAATTTGTAGTTATGCTAAATGCGAAAGATATCAAACAGCAACAGGCAGAGCTGTAACAGTGACAGGCTGTGTTAAATAGCAGTCACTGTTAGGCGTAAACAGCAAGATGTTAAATAACACTAAGAACGGTGTTAACATACCTATGTTAACAGCATAATGTTATGAAGCCTTTTATGCGCCCAATGTTAAGTTCAGGTAATGCAATACAATAAATACAACAGCAATATTGATCGATAATCGTAATGATCGATCCACAAATCGACACACACACAACTACACTGACAAAAAACACTTTATACTGACTCTCAAATACAACGCATTGGCGGTTCGCACTGTTAAAACTTGTGATTCTAAATTCCAATTACGTAAAGTGAAAATTGCAAAAAAATTAAAAATTAAAAACACAAAAAAAAAACACGAAACGTAACGAAACAATTAATTAACATTTTTGAAAAGCAATATTTAAATTTGCAAAAAAAAGAACTAAAACCAAAAGTTGTATGTAAGTTTCAAGTTTTTCAATTAAAATTTAATAAACTTACATACAAAATAAATAATTAAGTATACATTTATTGTGCGCCTTCCACGAAAAAGAAAAACAAAAACAAAAAAACTTACAAACTCAACCAAACTACGTGTATTCGAAATCAAATGCAACATAAAAAACAAACTTTTTTGATGGAATTACATTTTTCAATCGAACTAGCAGAAAACACAAATTAAAATCATAAACTAAAACATAAATAAATTAATATAAAGCTTTAAAACGGACTTAGCTAACAAACAAAACAAGCAAAAGTTAATAAAAGAGTTTAAACTTTAACTATTTATACAAACAAATATATATATGCTAAAACTTATACTTAACACTCTTATACTGTAATTGGCAACATAGCATTGAATTGCATTTACCGTGGTACAAAATCTATGTGAATGCAATTTGCAAGCGAATGCATTTTTTTTTGAGAAAACTCCCCCTACCACTACACGTTTTTCCCTTTCTTTTTTTTGCTCAAGTATTATAAGTTTTCTCAGCTCTTATACTTCTTAAAAATTACTATATATAAATACATATTTATCGATACTTAATTTCTGTTATGCATTAAAAGTTATGATAATAAAAAAAATACAATTTTTTAATACATGTATTGTTTTTATTTTTAAAACTGTTACTTAACGTATTTATTAACTATAACTAAAAAATTATAGTCAAGTAAGTTTCTCTCTCACTTAAACTTAAATAATATTAATAATAATAATAATACTTAAAACTTGATATATTTAAAATAAATAATAGTTAAATACTATGTATGCCTAAGTATCCGATGCCACTTCCACCAACACACGCACGTCTAGACATGCACAGGCATGCACGCACACGCACAGACACACCGTTAGCGAGCACGCGTTAACCAACACTGGTGGCGCACAACATACAAACATCCTGCCACCCAACGCCCTCCGTTTTGCCCCGCCAACAACCAACCAAGCTACCAACCAACCAACCGACGAAGTAGGACGGAACTGGGGGCGTGGCAAAGAGCGGCGACAATTCGCAACGCACAAACTCAACAACATCGAGTGAGAAACAACAAAAAATAAAACAAGGATAACGGATCACACTGTCGAATTGTTGTCACTCCGCACTACGTGACTTGGCTCAACGCATGCTCGTGCGTGCTTGTGCGTGTGCGTGCCTGCATGAGCGTGTGCGTGCGCGTGCGTGACTCAATCGAAGACCAGTCGGATCGTAGGCGTTGTACTGTTATTCAGAATTCACGTTTAAATGTTTATTGCTTGTACGAAACCAACAAATCGAAGGAGAGAAATTTCAGTAAAATAACTTAATAAGATAAAAAATGGAGCAAAAGATCATAGAGTAGCCGTTTATATATCTAAATATATACTTAAAATGTCTAGAACTTTAAGCCAGTACACAACACCCACATGTCTGCTCCCTGACTGCGTTTTCCAGCACTGCCAAGACAAACAGGGGATTCCCCAAAAACAATTTGTTGCTTGGGTGTGTTGATAAGCGCTGACAGTGAGCATCCGTGTGTTTTCCAACCCTACATACTTATTCCAGCACTAAGCGACAGTTTAAAGAAATAAATTTAATTACTTTACGAAAATTTCCACAGTAACAAAATGAAATTCTTAGCGTATAAGTCGTGTTTTTTTTAGCATAATTGTCATTACTAGCGAAATGAATTAATTATTACATACATATATAAAAATCAATATATAAATAATATATTATAAATTTTTGCAAATTTACATAAACTAACAAATTTATACATTTTAAACATATACCATATATATCTATATATATGTAATTCCCATTGAAGGAAATACTTAAGAATTTGCTGTCAATTTCTTAAACATTAATTAACAATTACTTAAACTAGTAGCAAAAATTGTAAAAAAAAAACAAAAAACTAAAAGAATTCCAAAATTATTGCGAATTGTGAAATTTCGAATCACAAGTTTAGGATTTTATTTTTAATTTCTTTTTATTTAACTCTGCGAACCGCTTAGTTTAGACCGTTAATAGTTACGATAACCAAATTAAAAATTAAAAACAATTAACCATAAACAATAGCAACAATTATACAAATTTCAAAAGTTAGCAACAAGAAAATAAATAAAATAAACTAGTACGTTACAAAAATATATCAAATTATATACGTATATAGAAACGGTGTTATCGATCTATAACGTTAACGATAACAACAAGCAACAACCAACCGAATATAATACTTGAAAATGTGTGTCAGATTCCCCATAAAAACAGTGTACTTAATTAACTTAATTAACAACAAACAATTATAACAGTGAAGCAAATAAAAATCAACTTTGCCTTGCAAAGTGAAATAAAGAAACGACTTTTTGGGCCACAGATGCCGATCATTTTTATTTCGCCGGAGTCCACAGAATACGCTTTGATATTTTTAATTTCAAAGAACTTCGTTTGTTTTTTTCAGCTTAGCCGCTCGTACCGCCTACACGCATTGAGCGAATTCCTGCTGAAATACCAGGCAAACAGAAATGGCAGGCCGCATTCTCAGGCAAGCTATGTTAACTGCTGTTAGTTCTCTTTGTCTGCTTTCTACGCTCTTCGTGTGTTTGCTGCTGTCTGCAGAGCTTGCAAGCAGCAGACAACAGCGACTCTCTAACTGTAAGCAAGCTCTGCCGCTGTTAACTCTCTTCGTTAGGACTGCTGTTACACTTTTATTTATGGTCTCTTCGCTGTTTGTGTGTCTGCTATTGCAGCTTGCTCTCCAAAGGAAATCCCCAGCTTGCAGCTGCAAAAGCTGCTCTCACTCACACTACGGTAATTGCGCTCAGCATTCGCAAGTGCTCTACTGTTGTTGCATATGTGAGCAACAGTCTGTAAAGCAGTTACAAGACTGCCATGATGTGCGATCTGCGGAAGTAGTTAACAGCTGTTACTTTAACAGCTATGTTAGATAAACAGAAAATGTTGCAGATCTCTTGAAATATCACAATTTCAATCAATTTAAAAGGTAAATATTAAAAAAACACAATTTTTGCTTATAATTCGTTATAGTTTTCAACTTTATTTATTTTCTTTTAGTTTTGTTTTTTTTTTGGTAGCTTAAACTTAATTATAAAATTTATATTGTATAATTGGTTGCATTTCTTGTTGTTTTGTGTTTGTTTTTTTGTATAAGTATATAAATTATATAAAAAAAATTATTTGTAATAAATTTAGACGTTTGTTTTGCCAAAAAATGTTAAGTTTTAAATATACATACGTTTCTAGAAGGCAGATATATAAATATATGTAGTATATATATCTAACTATATATATCTATATATGTATATTTTGGAAAAATTGTGAATTTAAAGCGTTTCATTTATCATAATTATTATTATTATTATTATTATTATTATTATTGTATAATAGTATTTATAACAATATTTTAATGGGTTTTTTTGTTTCTTTTCTTTGAAATATTTACAATGCACAGAGAGAAACTGATTTCAATTGATTTGTTTAAGAATATTTGTAGTAAGTCCAGTGCTGGCAACGTACTGCTCTGTATGACTGTACTGTACTGTATAACAGTATGACTGTATGACAGTTTGAGGCTGCTTGCACTTATGTACTCGTAGTATGAACTATCGTTTAGTTTTAATTACAAATATGGGTGTGTGTGTGTGTGGGTGTAGTGTGCGAGTGTGTATGTAATGTGTGTTGGTGTGAGTGTGTGTTTAATCAACTACGCTATGGCTATGATATGTCTAGCATTACTAAGGACCAGTCAAAAGTGTCTAGCACTCGCGGGGAACAGGGACAAAAAAACAATACACTTTCGCTCTCACTCACTCACATATACAAACACACACACACTCACACACACATACCACACGCATGCAGAATAATACAAATTGAGTTTTACAGTGATCACTAACACATATGCACACAGTGGACATTTTATATCCACTACTAACGATCAGTACTGCTCCATTATATATATATATATGTATATCTTCTTTATGGATCTCGCTAGACTATATATAGCTATATGTATGTAGTTTGGGATCATCGTTCTCTCTCGCTCTCATCTAATAGGGCCGTCCATTGGTGGTATTGCCGTAATACGATGGCCGATCGGGCAATTTTGGTGGTGCATTCATTCCAGGTCGACTATAAAATCCAAGTAAAAATCATATAATTAGTCAGGCATTAAATTAAATTAATTCAATTGCTTAACGCACGCTAAGAGCAGAGAGAGAGAAAAACAGTGTTGTGTAAGAATAAAATATATATATACTATATAAATTTAGTTAAAGTTATTAAGCAACTCACCGCAGCGTTAAGGACAGCAAACAAATGTTAGTTCTCTATATAGAATACTGATTCCAAGAATGTATGCCGACAAATAAACAACCCAACACCAAGACCAGAGAACACTATAGTCGAGTGCCACCGACCATAAAACAACCCGTTACTCAGTAGCATTGTAATGTATTAACTCAGTTTATTATGTTGCATAATTTGTGGATAGAAAAATATTTAAAAAGCTATAACTTTTATAATACAAAGCCGACTTTGAAATAGTTTTAAAATTAAGCCCAGCAGAACACAAAGTTATAAATAATGTATTGTTAAAGTGCTGCCACAAGAATACTAAGTCTCTAACTCTTATAGTTTAGATTTTCGGACGCACAAAGCTTGAGTACTGCAAGTAACGGGTGTAAAAAGCTCAACATATTTACAGAACAAGTAAGAACATTAACAGCTGAGTGGAAAGCGGCGTACAGTTAACAGCGCTGTTACATGTTAACAGTAGATAACAGCGGCAAACAATGTTATTGTCGACTACAGTAAAAAACACTAGAACATTTTTTTTCTTTTTTTTTTTATATATATATATATATGTATGTATGTATATATATAATTTTTTATTTTATTTATAACATTGTAGTTACCCCTCAGAGCATTTATGCATAATTCTTCATTCTTCATGTTTTATTTTTGTTTTCTTTAACTTTCAATTCAATAAACAGCAATTAGTAAGTGCTACACTTGGTTGGGATAGTTCAGAGGGGTGTTTTGTAGTTTATCTTTACTTTTTTTTTGTTTTGTTTACCATCTTTCATCGTATAAGTACATATTTATTCTTGTATATGTATGTATAAATATGTGTATGTATGTAGTATGTAACTGTGTGTGTGTGGTTGTGTGTCTGTGTGTGTGCTACACTAAAACAAACACATAGAGGAGCTAAATATCGGTTTAATATATATAATAGTATGTATATATATATGTATACTTGTGATCAATATTATCATAACTCGAGAAGATGTTGGAAAAAACGGTTAATTTAATTGAATAGTTTATTGATATACATAATTATCGCATGTGTTTGTTTGTTCGTTCTCGCGGTCTCTAGGACGATCGATAACTCTTGAATTAAATAATTCTGATCATTCTGTTTTGCTCATCTGCTATCGATAACATTTAAACATCATAATTATGATAATTAACAGCTAATTTCAGTTTATCGTTAAAATGTTCATACACGTTGCTGTCTCTAGGGCAATATCGATAATTAATCGTACTTATCGCTGTTCCCAGGCCAATCGATTAATGTCCAATATCATAATTTTCGATTAAAACAATTACTCGTACCGTTAAGACGGTGAATTTCCATAGTAAAACTTTGAATTGATCGTTTGTGTTGCTGTCTCTAGGGCAATATCGATAACTATCGATTATCATAATTGCGATTTAAACAATAATCGTGCATAGCATAACATACATATATCGTATAATAAATACACACTAAACATACATACACATATGCATGTGTGGCGTACATATATATATCATAAGTATGTATATATGTTAGTATATATACTACATCAGCAGATCAGAAATCCTTTAAAAGCTATCAATCATATGCATATAGTTTCACTTGAGTTTGCAATATTCACTGTTCTCTACATATGTTTTTTGTTGTTGTTGTTCTTTTGTACACACTACATTAACAACACTGGAAAATTTTGGAGAAAAAAAAATGTACACAGTTCGATACGATATACGATGTATATATAAATATATGTATATATTTATATGGTATGTGTATACTTTTGGAGGTTAACTCTGATCAAATATTGGAAACATACACACAAAATAAGCTGAATATATATATATATATGTAAATATTGCCTTATGTTACGTTTCCATTTACAGTATCAACACAGCTTAACAGCTGTTAAGTTGCTCGTTAAGTTCGCTGTTAAGCTTAACAGCTGTTAAGTTTAAAGGGAAAACATTCATGTTAGTATTTTTGTTTGTGCTTACATTGAGTACACTCTCTTTTCTTTTTACATACACAATTAGTACATACATATTAACTGTAATTTCATTAGCCTTTTCCAACACTAACACACGCTCTCCCAATATTCGCTGTTTACATACAGTTAGTATTTTATGTATATATATATGCATGTATAAATACCAAAGCGATTTCATTCAGTACATATATATAATTTAATTTTTTTTTGTATATTCATTTATCCTTTTTAAATGTATTTTTTCATATAGTTGCAGCATTAACAAATACTTATACACATACATCTATATATAGATATATATTATAAGGTGGTTTTTTAAAAACTACACAAAAACACATTTTTTTTGCTTTACTTTTTTTCTTTTTTTTTTTTAGCAACAATTACAATTTTTTTTTGCCTTTAAGCAATTCGCAATATGATAATTTGCTAAATAAGAGACTATGTATGGGTTATGAACGTACATGTGTATGTGTGTGTTTGTGTCTTTAGTTATCATTCTTTTTAATTTAATTTCGCATTGCTTTTATCGTAAAATGTAATTAACAACTTTTAGGTTAGGATGTTTAGAGTTCTTTTCTAAGAGATTCCTTTTCACAAAGCAACACGTGACGAGTGTGTGAGTGAGTGCGCATCTGTGTGTGTGTGTAAATGGAATGCTTAAATAATATATACACATCAAAAGACAGATTGATCATATAAAACATAACAAAATGGAATGTTTTTTTTTCATCTTTAACATAATTCAGTTAAGTTTAGACACACACACACAGAGAGTGAGAGTGAGAAAGAAAAAAACACAATACAAAACAAAATATATAAAAATGTAATAGAAAACACATAAAAACAGAGCACAAGACATGACATGAAAATGTAGTTAATAAATAACAATAATAAAATAAAACAATCATATTTGCATGAGGATGAGAGAGGAAGAGAAGGACGCGCTGGCATTGACTCGCTCTCTAAGTTGCTCTCTTCGTTGTGTGCTTTTGTGTGCGTGGCGTGCGTTTGGTTTTTTTTATATTTCTCTTCACTTGCTCGCTCTTCATCCTGTTCAAGAAAGCTTGCGCTTCACACACACACACACGCGCATTCTTTCTTCACACACTCTCGCTTTCGCTTTAGCTCTCTCACTCGCGCTTGACTTTTGAAATGCTTTACTTGAAACGTGTGGCAAAGACGTTGGAGAGTTCATTCATCGTTGCCTGGCCAACAGCCTGGTTCACTTGTCCCCGCATGCTCTCCGGGATGTAGCGATTGGCGCCCGATTGTTGTGTTATCGCTCCGCCGACAGCTCCAGTGACGCGACTTGAAAGTTGTAAAAGTATTTTGTACTGTTGTTGATGTTTTTTTCGTTTTCTTATTTTTTGTTCTTTAATTTGGTTTATTTTAAAATATTTGTTGTTTTCATTTCAAAAAAAAAAAGTATATCTATACTAGGTACAAAATGGCGCTGGCGCTATGAGATCAAACAGTTATCGGAACTCTTGAAACCCCTTTTTATCGATTTGTTTGTTTCACTTCTGCTGGCTCTGTGGTAATGTGTGTATGTGTATGAGGAGTAGCGTGTATGTGTTTTTTTTTTCATTTAGTTACAAATTATGAGAATAAAAACAATTAAGAAAGTAAAAGCAAAAGCAAACAGCAAAACAAAATCAAAACAGAAATATTAAAGAAATTTACAAAAAAATCAAAAAAAAAAATATAAATGGTATATAAAATAAATTAAACTACAAAGCAAAACCCTACATACATGTATGATCATTAAATTTGTTTTGAGCACACTCACACACACGCATACACATACTGCTCAATGAACGCAGAGAGCAAGCACGAAAGAGAGGATTGCCGCAGTGCCGCAAGCAAGAGCGCAGGAAAGCGAACGGTCACAGTGGCTGCGAAATGAATGTGAACATCTGTGTATGTCAGTCTGTTTCGAGGTGTGTTTCTGTAGCTGTTTGTCATTGCAACTCTCTCTTTCTATATATATATATATATATATATATTTAAAGAATATTTTTTTCGTTTGTGTTATTTAAACTATATATTTATATGTATTTAATTTTCTTGTTGCGTACACACTGAACAATTAATTTGTAACTTCTGTTAATAATTAATATTATGTATAATGTAGTGGAATTTATGTTGCTCATATTACACTTATGTTTTTTTTATATATATATATAATATGCTCTTTTTTTCGCTTATTTTCTTTTCTTTTTTTTATTTAACGACAACAACAACAACACAAAAAGGTACTTTAGTTAACTTAAGCTTAATTCGCATCGTATATGTATGTATGATCAGAGAATGTTGTTTACTTTTCATTTTGCATTTACAGGACACTCTGCTCACACTCGTTGCTCGCTCTGTCAATCGATAACAATTAATAAAAACTACCGGAGAAACACAAAACTCAACTCAGCTCAGCCTAAATAATGCGTCATATCTATTAAATATATATATGTACATATATAAATATGTATAACTATTTGTAAATTTTATTTGGTTTTCGATAAAAACTAACAAACTATGAAATCTAAGGAATAGTAGAGCACAGAAACAGTTCACATGCTCCAATATCAGAATAAACTCATTTCTGTGCTTGGATCATAAGCTGACTTGCCCACTCTCTGCTTTTTGTGTGTCTGTGTACTTGTTTGATAAACTGTATAATTTATATTTATATATAGTATAATCAGATATATGTAAATACAATATACGATATTATACGGAGCAGAGTAATTTACGATATTTTGAATAATCATTTAACGCTTGATAGAAAATACTAGTAACGACAACTCGTTGTAGTTTTATTCTTTGTGCTGAGCGAGCTTTTCTGCACGAGACCGTACTACAACAGGCGTAACTAAGAGAGGCAGGAGACGACGGAGGAATGGGGACAGAAGCGAAGAGCGTGAGCTTGCGCTTAAGTATTGGATACGGTTATACTTAAAAAGAGATTCGATAACAGTTCATATTTTTTTTAATAATTTCTTTTTTTTTTTCTTTTGGGTTGATTAAAGCGAAAGCGATTTTTTGTTAGTTGGTTAAAGAGAGTAAATGCCTCGTCTATGGCTGACCAAATTAACGACGTCTGTGTTTGCGTGTGTGTGTGCGAGCATTAATAATTTACAGTTAGCATTCGTATATTTGAGGTTAGGTGAATTAAATTTTTTAATTGAATAAATTTATTTGTTTGCCATTGTTGATTTGGTTTTCATCGCCGCAATTCGTTTTTACAAATTTGTTTTGTGAGCGAAATAGAGAGAGAAAAAGAGAAGAAACAAAATTTGTTTAATTCCATATTTTTTTTTTGTTATATCAAAATTCTAAGGCAGCTAAATTAAAAAAAAAGAAAACATTTTAAAATAAGAAAGAAATAAAAACTTGTTTAAAAAACTTAGCAACCTATTCTCAAATAAGTGCTGGCCAAAGTATCGATGCTTGTAAAAATTAATCAATATTTTGTGTATATAAAAAAAAAATCTAAATTATTAAAAAAAACTTCAAACTGAAATAATATTTTTTCTTAGCCCACATTCTATGCTTTCTAAGGCTATTTAGATGAATTCATTTGTAGCTTGATATTTAGTCAGAAAACTAACAGAAAAAATACCTAAAAAAAATCCAGATTTTTATAAAAATACTAAATATTCAAACAAGCTGCATTTATTTATAGAAAAAACTCAAAACGAGTTATGAAAAAAATGTTAAAAATGTTTACCAAAAAGTTAAAAGCGATTGAGACACACATACATAGCTCTATATATAATTACATATATATTTATATGTATGTGTGTGCATTAAGTTAGAATATTAACAGTTATATGTATGCGTGTGTGTGTGAGAGTGTGTGTACTTTTGCAGCATAAAAAGAGGTCCCAATCGTCGACTTAAACAAATAATGAAAGTATACAAAAAATTCTAATTTACAACAAATTTCAAACCCGTAAAAAAATACCAATTAAAAAATTCAAGTGTTTTCTTTCAAGAATTTGAAATTCGTTACAGCCAACTAATAATAATTCAAATAGAAGACAACAGAAAAGATTAAAACGCACAATAAATTACAAAGAGGCGGAGAGAGTTCTATTATAAAGAAGTTCAACTGTACAGGGCGCACTTAGCCAACTTATTTTTATATTTTTAACTGAAAAGCGTTCAAATGATATCGAAAGAAAAAACAATAAAGTTAAGGAAAATTATTGGTTACTTACGATGGTAGCAACGGTGGTGGAAGAGCACCACCTGGTCGACCACCGGGCAAAGGTGGTGCACCGCCTCCGGGACGACTTGGTATTGCGGGCGCTGGGCGTCCAGTCGCCGGTGGCAATGGTGGATTACGTCCACCCAATGAGCCCTACGAAAGAGAGTTAAATTTATATACATGGGGTTGATTAAATATCGATAAGTGTTAGATAGAGATCGATTAAGAGAGTGACTCTTACCTGTGCGGTGGGTGCTGCCTTGCGTGGGCCACCAGGGCTGGGCGGCGATAGATGTGGATCCAATCCACTGGGTAGCCAATCATTCTTAACCGGCGGTGGCAATGGCGATGATACGGTTGCCATTGAAACGTCACCTAGTAGAAACACATAAACACTCCCAGTTCTTATTTAGCTCATCGATAACTTCGATTATTACTTACCAATAATTTGCAGAGCATCCTTGCAGGCGCGATACATGCGCAGCATTTCCTCGCGTCTTGTTGCCGACTCCGCGGACTCTTCCATCATTTGTGCCTGGAAATTGAATTGAAATAAAATTTACATGGAAACAGTTGGCTTTGAGATTGATTTTACCTGATCACCGGAGGCATAGAGATGTGCCAATAGCTCGCCATTGATGAAATCCTTGGCATTGTTGATGATCAGCATCATGATGGCCTTTGGCACCATGTCTCGGGTGGTCTTTGTGACGATTTTCATGTACGAATCGACCAGATTGCGTATGGTTTCCACTTGACGCTCCAGTTGTGGATCTGATGAGCTCTCCTCGCTAGCCGACTGTTATCGATTGTTTAGTTTTAGGGTTGGTTATGCGTTATCGATTGTAACGATTAATGCACAGGGAATATGGGGATTGTAATTTGATTGTTCAGTTCGGTGTTGATTGATTTGATTGAATTGATTTGATTTCGTTTCAATTCGATTAGAAGGAATAACAGTAATTGGAAAAAAATACAAAGAAAAAACAAACAATCAATTAAAATTATAAAAAGTGTAGTTTTTTTTTTTTTGGTTTTACAAAATTTGTACAATCGAAAAATTCCAAAAATGTGCAGAGCCGACAAAAGTAAAGCATTAGAAATCGATTTCCATTTCGTAGTACAATAAAATACGTAAAACTCAAAATAAAATCAATTCGAATTAAATAAATAACAATAACAACGCTTATAAATTCCAAATAAATTTTAGTGCAAGCTATACAATACTTTTTTCTTTTTCTTATTGTTTTGGTAATTTTTTGATTTGGATTAATACGTATATAGTTAATAAGCATTTGTTAGCATTGGTTAAACAAAGAGGGGTAAGAGTGTGGTTTGGTTTCTGTTAGTTGTGGCCCCAAAATATTAACCCAATTGTACACCAAAATTAAGTTTTAACCATGAGTTTAAAAATGTTAAATTTCCTAACTAGGTGGCAACGCTGTGTCAACGAACTTATGACTTCAGCTTAGAAGATTTATGGATTTGTTTAATTAGGATAGAACTTTGAGAAAATATTTATACAAAATACAAAGTTCTGATAAGTTTTCTTTATATTACCTATGAAAATTAATGAAATATTTCTTTAGCAACCTCAGCATAGTTGACAACCCTATAGGCTACTTCAATTAAGCTTTAAAAGTTACTTAAAATGGTTTATAAATAGTAAAACTGGAGTTGGTTGGAAGATTACATATATCAATCAAGAAGTGAAACATTTCTTTATTTGTGAACTGAGAACAGGTGACAACCCTAGAAAGTGATCAAAACATTGTTAGACAATAGAAAATAGGCACAAATATGTGAAAATTACAATAAAAAGATAAACATATGATTATTTATGAACTGAGAACAGTTGACAACCCTAGAAAATTATGAACACTTTGTTAGGCAATGGAAAATAGTTACAAATACATGAAAATTAAGTTAATTCCCTGTTAAAGTAACAACATCCTGAACTTGTTATGAGAAATTAGATAGACAACCCTGCTTAGGGTTGCCTACCTGCATATAAAATTGTTATTGATGCGTGTAAAAGTCTTGTGCCGTACGCTAGAGCTGCTTACACATTCAACTCTTAGTTATTGTGTACATTTTTGGTGTATTTAGCAACCCTAGAGCACAGCAACGCAGTGATGTACGAAATAAATGTGTTTACAAAGCATTTCAAATTGGAAAAACGGTGTAAAAAGTGTTAAGTAGTTAAAGTTAGCTAATTACTTGTGATAAATAGTGGAAAAGTTACTAAATCGTGTGTTAAATTCAACGGAAAAACCCAACAAAAAATATAAGAAACAATGCCAATATTATTTATCAAGTTGTACATAAAGAATTTATGCATAGGAAAATAATTAAGTAAATTCAAAGGTTTCAAAGAACAATGGAACGGAAAAATTAACATACTTTTTGCTGTGAACGGTTGAATATTGAAATTGTTTTTTTTTTTACAATAATTATTAATATTGTAATATTTTTTTTTGTAGTTTTTTGTGGTCATTTTTCGTTTTGTCGTGGACGGAAAAATAGAAGAAAATAATTTATAAAAAATATTGTAAAATCAAAATTATATATATTTATATTTATTGATATATTTATGTATAGAGCGCAAGAGAAATATATATACTGATATATAATATATATTCTCGTAACAATCACCAGTTTAAATTTTTTAGTATGGGAATTAAATAAAATTATAAATGGGTTAACTAAATGTCTTAAAAAAATTAAGGATTGAAGAGCAAACAAGTTAAAGTTAACATGTGTTCAAATGTGTGTTAAACCCAATGAATTTTCACCCCAAATTTCATAGGTTAGTGTTGTACAACGTCGGTAAAAACTACAACATAATGTTAGGTAAATTAAACTCAAATCTAACGGAAAAAATAATTTCCACCCATTTAAAAGAAAAAAAAAATAACATTCGTCTAGTCGAGTCTGCTCGACCAGCAGATACTCTGTACTTCATTTGGTAAAAATATGTATTCAAAGTTTTCTGATTGATAAAGATATATATAAACAACAGATTTATCTATTCGGACCGACTTTTAATCAAAATCTTTTTGCTATTCATACAGGGTATATAAAAAAAATAGTTTTTGTTAATGAAACATAATCAAATTGGGGTTAAAACAAAATCTAAGGGTTAAAGTTAGATAGAAAGATATAGAAATATGCAAACTATATGCTAAAAATGATGAAAAGAAACAAACCTCTTGTCCTTCCTGCACATAC
The DNA here is from genome assembly GCA_035046005.1 of Drosophila acutilabella. NCBI lineage: Eukaryota > Metazoa > Arthropoda > Insecta > Diptera > Drosophilidae > Drosophila > Drosophila acutilabella. Next base: position 3,595,157 of record JAWNOK010000020.1, read on the forward strand.
ACAGAGCATATATCAAATACACGTTTATATATATATAGATTAATATATATAGGAGGCATATTTCAATATTTATGATGATATTTGTTTTATATATTTGGGTAGCGCAACGTTAAAAACAAAGAAATATATATGGATGAGTTATTGCGTTGTCAAAATCATTTTTTTTTTAAATATATGTATATATAAAGAGTTTTTATAAAGGTATAGTAAAATTTAAAAGTCCATTCAGCACACAGTAAAGATATAAATTATTTGGCAGAATAATGATGGTATGAATTGAAAGTTAGTTTTAATAAGCTGACAACAGCAGGGATTACATGGTATACAGACACTACAAAACAAAATGGTTCGTAGGGAAAGAGGGACACATAAAGCGTTGAAAATCTCTTTGATTTAAGCTTAAACATCAAATAACAGGGAAAGAGAATAAAGACGCTGTTAAAATAACATTTTGCTAACATTTACTGCTTCACTTAACATAGTAGATCTTGCAGCATGCCACAAAATGTTAAGCGCAGCCAGACGCTGTTAAATAACAGTAACGACTAGTGTTATTAGTGTGCTTAACATATTGCAGCACTCTGTTAAGCAACATGCCTACAAAATGTAGAGTAAACAGACGCTGTTATCACACTTATGTTAATAGAGAGAGGCTTGATAAAATTATGAAAGGCAAAATTTAAAGAAAGGGACAGAAGAGGGCAACAGAGGGAGGCAGAGGTAATAACATGCGACATTTAAAATTATTTACTATTGATTTGAGTCATGTGTGAAATGACCTTCTTCTGTCGCTGTTATCTAATCACATACACACGTACATACATTGAGGCTTAGACTAAGCTATAACGAAGCTTAACTAAATACAATTTTTAATTAGCTAATTATTAACTAAGGTAAATGTAATTAAAACGCACCTCGTCTCCGTTCTCCTGAGTTTCCTGCTTCTCGGGATAGACGCCGGCTCGCAGGAATGATGCCTTCCAGGATTCCACATCCTCGACCGTCTCGCATGACAGCTCCAATTGTTTATAATCCTAAATGTGTGTGTGTGTTGGTGTGCGTGTGTGCAAGAGGAAGAGAAAGAGAGAGAAGCGTCCAAGCGCAAAAGAGAACAAATGGATAGGTATTTTTTTCAAGCAATTGGTAAATGGGACAACGATTACGATTACGATAACAATTACGATTACGATTACGATATTACGAGTACTTGGACGGGTTGTGGTGGCATTGGTTTGGCTATCGGTTTATCGGTATCGGTATTGGATTTGTTTCTTTTTTTATCATTTTTTTTCTAGTGGTTTTCGCAGCAGCGTGTGTCTTTGGACCAAAAAGGTTAGTTAGTGTTTTTTGTTCTTGTTGGTAGTAGACATATATACATATACATATCGGTATCGAGATTTAACGGTTTATCGGTTTATCGAGGGAAATGCCTTTGTTTTTTTCTATACTTTTTTGTGGTTTTGGTTTATAAGTTTGATTTGATCATGCTCACAAATCAGAGGCACAAAAGGAGTTACCATTTGGAGCTCCTTTTATCCTTTGATTTGACACTAAATGTTGATAAAAACATAGTAATTTTTATGTTATACAAAAAAATTAATTAATTAACGATATAACGATTCCAATTAATCATTTTTTGTTTTTTTAATTTTTTTTGGAACGCAAAACTTGAATTTCATTTGCCAACAAAAGAAACAAAATATGTTTTTGATTTAGATTTAGATTTTTTGAAGATAATTGAATATTTTGCATAATTATTACAACAAATAATCAAAATTCAATTGATTATTTGTGGTAAAAATCTGAATTATTCTTTGTAGTCTTTTAAACTATTCAAAATATTTGAATATATTTTGATTTTGATTGTTTCTCATTTTCAGTTTAGTTTTTTTTTTTTTTGGTATTTTTTTTAACGAAATTTTTGTCATTTTTTTGTATGCTAACAAAAATTACTAACCTTATAAACATTACGTCCATCGGGACTGAATAAAGCAAATGTAACACGTCTAGACATTGACATAAAGCCCTGTTCAATATCGCGCAATTTCAAACCATCCAACGGCAACATGAATTTCTTCTCCTTCTCATCCTCATCCTTGTACCAGGAAATGCTCTCCGATGTTAGCACAAACCAATAAGGACGCGATCCACCTGCGAACAAAAAACAAAGGTTTTCATATATATATTTATATTTAAAGTGCAAATTGAGAGCATTTCATAGCACACACATCCAATTACATAGCTAGAGAAACACAAAGTTTCGAAATGATGTTGATGAAACGGAATGAAATGGTATGAAACACAAGTATGGCAAAAATCGCTTCATTTTTTTTTTTTTTTTTTTTTTGTGTTTTATACATAGAGCAGACATGACTCACTGTCCAAAAATCAAGCAATTTTAAGGTTTTACAGCACAGTTGAAAATGGCAAACGTTTTAGCAAAAAATCATATAAAAAAGAAAAAGTTTTGAATAGAAATTGAATTGTATACAAACCAAGTAGGCGTGGCAAAAACCACAGGAAACCTCTCAATTTTCCAAGAAAAGTATACAAATTAAACAAGAACGCAGAAAGAAAGAAAAAAGAAAACACCAATAATAATAAAAAACAAAGAAACAAAACCAAAAAAAAAAAACATAATACAATTCAATAAAAAATTTTAAGAAAATGAATGCAACAAAAATTTAATTTTAAAAATTAAAAAAAAAAAAGATGGTGCTAAAACATTCTGCATGCCATGCTGAAGTGAGAGAGCGAGAGAGAATATTTTAAAGGAATTTTCTTTAGCCGTTTTTCGGCTGACTTAAGTTGTAACTGTGTTTAAATTGTTTAGGGAATGCTAGCTTTATATAGCTAAATATTTATTGGCAAAATCTATAAATAAAGTTTAGCAAGTTAAGTAATATACAAAAATTAAATAAATTGTGCTCTCGTATGAGTTTGTTTAGTAGGATTAATCCGAAAGTTAATAAAGTGTTAGTTGAACGTTTGGTGCCAAGTGCAATTGAATGTGTGTGTAGCTGTGTGTGTGCTTTCATTTTTGTGCTTCATACCCTTGCAGAAGGTGTTTAAAATTTATGATAGAACAGTGAACCCTCCGAATTTAATTTAAAAATATTTATGCTTTTGTAACAAAGGCTTAATGCCTTAAAAATAAATAAGAACTAAATCTTAGAAAATATACTCAATATCAACACTTCAAATTTCATGTAAATCCACAAAAATTATAGACAGAATTCGGTTATAACGACACTCAAGGAACCGACGATTTTACGTCGTTATACCCGGTAGACGCTTTAACCAAAAGGAGATCAACGGAGACCAAGGAGAAGGGGACCAAAAAGTCAAAGAATTTTCGTCGCAATGACCGGACGGACGGATGCTTTAAGCGGAGTCGCTATAACCGGATTCTACTGTATTTATTAATTATTTCTCCGAAACTTTTGGCTTTAAACCAATGTTAGTTAGAAATTTATAGCTGAATTGTCTAGAGACTTAAATTGCTTCTATTTTAATGCCAAATTGTCCTCTAAAACCGAATGTCTACATTTTATAAATAAACAATATTAAAAAGAAAACCTGAAGAACTAAATAATTAAAGATCATATATTTCAAGTAATAGCAAAGTTGTAATTTTGATTAATTGTGGTTTAAAAAATATTTTCAACATATTTCTAACAAAGTTTTCTTTAAAATTCAATTCAAATTTGCATCTAATTATGTATTTTCTTGTAAATTTATCAAATACTATAGGATTAAACCGTCTGCAAGGGTGTCGCTGATCTTTGACATGCCAAAGCTAAGCTTTACAACTTGAATTTGTTTACAGATTCTACATAAATTCTATGTTTAATTGCTTGTTTTGGAGTCTGATCTCACATACCTTTCATAATGCCCAAATTTTGAATGACCATGTGACCCTTGCGTATAACCTGATTGCCCAATTGTCGGGTACCGGTCTTATTTGCATTCTCAGATTTATTCTGAGCACTAAACGAGAAAACAAAATGATTTTCATTAGAAAGTGTATTAAATAAATTATAGTATATGTTTAAGTGATGGGAGGACAACACCTACTTGGCAAAGCCAATGAAATCCTCGTGATTGGTGTTCATGTAGGCGAGCTCAAAGTCAATCAATAGCAAAATTTGCTCCTTGCAGCGCTGTTCGCGTTGACGCACATGTGTTGTGATAATGCGTTCGGTTTCCTCGCGCAAACGGGGATACCGATTCATCTGAAAAGTATAAGAAATATAAATCTAGTTTTATTACAGAGTAATTTTGGATAATTACCTTATCGGTGCACATGCGCACAACCACGGATAATTCCTGTACGACTAGATCAACACATTTGATAACCGGCTCCTTGAGCAAAGCAATCTGACGCTTAACAATCGCCTCAAAGGCCATGTCCGGAGTAAAGAGACCGACACGAATACCATGAATATTTCGTATGGCAAATGAAATCTCGCGACGTAGCTCCTTCTCATCACAGGCCATTTTAACAATCTCAAAGCGTAGACTACAAAATAATAAACATTAGTTTATAAACAGTTTCTGTTTTGAAAGCTTTCATACCGCTCATGGAATATGCGATTGATCTTGGCACCGCCCGATAGCTCATTTGTGTTGACCAAAGCGGATCCGCTGCCCTCGATGGTGCGCTCAAAGTCCGACTGCAATTGCTGTATCATTCTATAAAAAAATACCAAATAGAATATGAATTATTAGCATGTAGAATAATGGAAGTCAGAAGGACTTGGGAAGCCACTGGATTACATAACTTTTTATATATGCCTTGATAGGAAATGGTTTGAATAGAGGGATTCAGCTTTTTTCTGTCTCTGATTAGCTAGTTTATCTCATACAAGTTAACGCTCCTAGTTTAGTAAGAACTACAGGTCTATTCTAAAGAATCGAACATTATTAAGTTTGAGGTTAAGTACGCTATTTCACTGCCAGTAGTTCCTAGACTCCAAAGAGTGAGTCGCCTATTTTCTAGATGCAATTAGCTTCTTTAGCTTATACTAGTAAAGTTTTGTTAGAAGTACTTTAAGGAAACGAGCATTATTTAGTTTGAGGTTAAGTACGGCATTTCTCTGACAGTCGTCCCTAAAATCCGTAAAGGGATTCAGCTAGTTTCTACAGTGATTAGTTAGTTTAGCTTATGCCAGCATACGCTCTTAGTTTAGTTAAGACTTTTTTTTAAAAATCTAGCATTATTTAGTTTGAGGTTAAGTACAACATTTTTCGGCCTGGCATACCTAGACTTCCAGTTAGCTTTTAAAAGTAATTAGCTACCCTTAACGCATACTTACTGTAGCATAGCCTTTGTCTTGATGCTAGCATCACCAGGCTGAAAGTGCTTAAACTCCTCGACCTCCTTCTCGAGTGTCAGCATCTGCTTCTGTAGCTTATCCCGCAGACCTGGCAGCGTGTCTCGAATGTGATTCGTAAGCTGTTGATTGAGGACACGCTGCAAATAGGGTGTGCCCAGACGATCGGCCATATGGCGATACGATGGATGGCTGAGGAAAAATTTACGTTCAGCAGCCAATGCCTGATGGATATCCTTGCGTCCTTCGATATCCTTTTGGGAACGATTGACAACACCGATATAGCCACGTCGCAATGGCAACAATTTATTTTCCAATATATCACGGGCATCGGTGCCTTCGTCCATGAGATCAAGCTTGGTGATCACACCAATTGTACGTACACCCTGTGGATCAACCTCTTTGGCCAACTTTAATGCATCCGAATTGGCCAGATCGGTATTAGCCGGCGTTACTGCCAATATGAGACAGGTCTCTTTGCGTATAAATTGGAATATCATTTGCTTTATTTGCTGCTCAATATCCACAGGTTGATCACCGATTGCCACTTTGGTTAAACCAGGCAAATCGATAAGCGTCAAATTGAGCACATATGGCGAATAGACGCGCAAATTAATCGGAATGTTGGAGATACCCTTATTGCTACCCGTCACACGATCCGTCTCATCCTCGATCTCTTTGCGTATCTCATCGAAGCTGGCAAACTTTTTGCCCTTACAATGCAGAAATTCACCATATTCTGTATGAAAATAGGAAAATGCATTAATTAGTTTTATAATACAATGAATTTAATGCGTATTTTTGTGGGCAGTGCCCGCAACTTACCGGTAATACCATGAATCAATTGCAAAATCAAGGGTCGACGTGTCACAATGCCCGATCCTCGAGGTAAGAAATCTCTGCAAAGTAAATAAAGTTACTAAATTAGTACGGGTTTTAAAAAGGCTTAATTGGTTTTGTGTATGTGTTCATAAAGGTTTCTTTTCAATGATTCAGTGATTTGAAATTCTTAATTGGTCTTGGTAGATGCCATAAAACGTTCTATCAATCGATTTTAATTCGATTATTCTTTGAGGTTCATAAAAAAAATTGTTTTCTGGCATTAATTCTAAATTTATAGTGTTTTGTTAATTCTCAATTAGTTAAAGTTAAAGTGTCTTTAGTGTGTCGAATAATCGTCGATTATATACCGATATTTTTTTACTGTAAAAAAAATCGCTTTATATAGATTTAAGCTGATTTCTCTGCTATTTATTGACTTAAGCTACTTCCTACTGACTCATGAGGCTTAGAACGAAATCCACGCTTCTTTTCTTAATTGTTCGAGGAAAATCGAAAAAATAAATCGATTCCTATCAGAGATTAGAATGAATCAAAATTTCAACTGAGTGCACCAAACATTTCTACAAATAAAATCTATTAAAATTGTTCACTTTTTCTATGCCATAACTATTTTATGCATATATTTTATTATAAATGCGCATAACTTTTAAATATGCAGGTGTTTATTGTAAAGAAAATGCTCAACTGTCTTAATTGAAGTGCTCATTGACTTATTATAAGTGTAACCCGATAACGATAACGCCAAATGGCAGAAAGAGACAGAAGAAAAAGCGAGAAACATTCTACATAGAATGAAATCAAAACTTGTATTACAAATATTTATTTAAATTCTGAAAGGATTACCTAATTTTGCGAATATAAATATCGTGATTTTGCTGAATCAACTGAATATAAAACGGGAATGCGTCATAATAAGAACGACAGTAATTAATCAGTTAAAATTAAGCTGAACAAGCTTAAAATTCAGTTTAAATTAACACTTTTTACGCCGTTTTCGAATCTCTTTTGGATAATTTGATGTTTATAAGTTACAACGATAACGAAGTCTTGAAATTTTTTAACCATTTAACAAGTTTCAATTTTGTTTTGCATTTTTTAAACTAATACTTCAATTAGTTTATGATTAATTACTTTCGTTCTCGTTGCAACACAGCTAATAATTAAAAATTAGCTTTATTTAACTATGATTTGCTACATTTTAATTTTAAATTTTGTAGTCACAATGGAAAGTTGTGAGTAAAAATATAAAAAAATTAATTTATGCAAATTTAATGTAATTAATTGTGGTTTGCAAATATTACAAATATCAAAGCAGAGTTAAGTTTTTCAGAAAAAAGCTAAATTGGCAATACTAGTGGAAGAGAAAATGGAGTATGGAAGCCAGGAACAAGGGCTTGACATGCAAAGCATTGTCACTTAAGAGAGTGCAGCTAATTGGAAAGCAAGACAATAAGTAAGAGAATGAAAAGGAGCAGGCGCTTACTACGCTAAGCCGCGTTACTTAAGAGAGTGCAGTTAACTGCAAGTAAGCAAGCAAATAAGAGAGAGAGAGAGACAGCGAGGTCGAAAAATATGCTGCATTCTGTTTTGTTGCCTCATTTGTCTGAGAAATTCATTTAAAATGAGTCATGAACGTGCACGATTATCAAAAAAGCACACACAATTATTTGTTCTAACGATCAATTGTTTTGATTAGCATTAAAATCGAGGGAATTGTGGGAAAGTCATATAAACCAAGTGGCAAAAAAGCAACATGTGCTAATAATTGACTGGGAAATCAACGTAATCAGCACAACTACACACACTAACACGCACACAATGATATCAGAGTATCTGTAATATTTTGTGTTTTAGGCTGATTACAAAATTTGACCTGTTTTTCTTGTGCGGCAAGCAAACAAATCCCTAGCAAAAGTCAACAAAAGCCAATAAAATCACTTATACAAACACACACATGGAAATATCATAAGCATGTACACAACATATGTGTATATGTGTTTAATAGTATCAATAACAGAGGGTCTTATCGATAACACAAAACAATATCAATTATAATGACACAAGCGTGAATCATCGTTAGCAATTTTAAGCGCAGACCACTTAATGATAAAAATAGTAAGTAGTGGGGGAAGGGGATGGGGGTGGCAGTGTATTCGATACAACAATAAGTGAAACAATAAGAAATCACTAATAGCATATTTGCAAAAACAACAACAATTTGTATAAAATTACATAAAAATCACTTGCAATAATTAACTGTAAATACGTAAGCGCGCAAACAAGTTGCAAATTAGTTTGATGATATCAACAGCTTTTCTACAAAAAAAATAAATATTACGATGAGTCAAAATCAAGTTTATTTTATGTGCAAAAACTCTGTCTTTATTATTAATAAAAATAAATGTTTGCTCTCTTGAGCATAAAATGCAAACAATTAGCCCAAAGAGGTCAAAAGAGAAGCAAACTGCTGCTAAAGATAAAGTCAACAACACTCACACACATACAGCTCCCCTCCCACTTTCCCTCTCTGTCTTTCACATGCACTGGCACACATGCCGGCTCTGCTGCAGTTGATTGATCGCTCTCACACAAGCACACACACACACACACGCAAGCACACGCAATCGTAGCTCTGTTGTACTCGCTCTCTTTGCTCTCTGCACTTTGTTCTACATTCTTTTCCCCCAATTTGCTTTCACTGTCGTTTCATATTTATGCACATCACTTTTAATCACGCATTACTTACACGATTAGCTTAGGAGGCGTGGCAGAAACACATGCAAAAGTTGTTAAGAGGTATTTGCTAGTCGTGTATCAGTTACAGTGCTTGTTTTGTTTCATTTAAATTAAAATGTTTGTATAATTTTGTGTGTATGAGAAAGAGTGAGAGAGTGGGGGAGGCATCCAAGGTTGCTGCTCCTTATTTTAATGGGCTGTTGTGTATCATTTGTTTACTGGTCGACCGCACAGTGGCGATGAACAATGCGTTGCAAAATTGTTTTTAATTTTTTTTTTTGTTTCAGTTTCTGTATTCATTTTCTGTATACTGCTATTAATAATATTGCGGTGTAAAAATGTGTTAAATAAAAACAAATACAGTATTGCTCATACACATTTAAGTAGAGTATATTAGTATACCCCCTGTTCTTTCACATAAAAACGAAAATTCACCATTGCATACATGCAACTTTATGTGTGCCTATGTTTTGTATGTGTGAGTATGCGTGTGCATGCTAAAGAGAGCGCATCGTCGTCTACCTCCAGCCCAATCAAATGCCATGAACTATTGACATTTCGCACTTGTGTATAGAACTTTTTGACACTGCTGATGCTGTTAACTGACATTGAGCACACTCTCTTCACTTCTTGGCTTGCTCTCTTTGCTTAAGTACAAAAGGCGCTTTCAAAGTTTAAGCTGCTCTCTCTCCCTCTCTCTCTGTGCTGCATCATTAGCTGACATTGATGACAACAGCAAAAGCTGCATCAGCAGCATAAGTGGCGTAAAAAATATATGTATATATATATAAAAAAAAAAAAAACATGAATAAAACTAGGTCATTAACAACACATACATGTATGTATATACTCATATTAGCAACTATATACATTTTATATGCTGCCCATACATATAGGAAGGCATACAAATATGTTTCCGTGTATGTGTGTGTTTATGTGAAGCCGGCGCATGCGAAAAGGAAACAGTCGATTTTGTTGTTTTTGTTGCTGTTCACTGCAGTCAGCTTATGTAAGCAGCGAAACTGCATGCTAAAGGAAACTTTCTGACTTATACATGGATGGATAACACATACATGCATACATAATATGCTAAAGTTATCACAAGTGTCAAATACACCCACGGTCCTTATACAAGTGTGTGTGCGTGTCCATCAAGGACTCACATCTCTAAGCTTGGCAAAGAGCATAAAGAACACAAACTTATACACAGCTTTCCTTCTGTGTATGTGTGTGCCTGCGTGTGCGTCTGAGTGTGTGGGTGTAATAGTAAGGCAAAGCTCAGAAAGTCGATAGTCGATACAAAGATTTTTATTTGTGTTTCTTACTTTTCGGAAAAGGCATTAATTTAAATTAATTAAAATACTTATGTCACTAGCCTACACTAGAAATAATGATTAAAGAGTTTTGCAACACTTCTGAGTGAACATGTAGGTGGAGCCACTGTCGGCAAAGGATTATATCGCAACATTATATAATTTTGCAATCTTGCATAGAGCACACACACCAATACACCTGCTCGCCTACATGAATGTATGTATCCATGTATGCGTGTACAAACGCGCTGTGTCCATTCATTAACAGTTACACAAAAGTAACAGCAGTAATGGAATGGGGATGGACTGCCAGCAGAGCAGCCAACTACAAATATGTAGGCTAGCGTAAGCGTCAGCGCCGGCGTTGACGTCGACGTCGGCGACAACGACAGCATTGCATAAATGTCAAAGTGAAGTGTAGCAGCAGAGAGTCATGGGGTGGGGTGAATGGTGGGGTGCGGTTGGCTTGTAATTGGTATATAAGAGAAGAGCGCCACAACACAGAAAAAGAAAGCAACTAAAAGCAGCGTGCGCTGCAAAAGGAAATATATATCAACGTGCATTGATTTTTCCCCCATATCGCAAACGTTGTTCTTTGTGTTTTTTGGGGCGTAAGTACATTTTGTGGGTTATTGTTGTATTTGTTTTTGTCGTAACATTTTCAAGGGGCGGGCGAAAAACCGATAGATAAAAACCGAACGAAGCGCAATGAGAGCCGCGCAGCAAAACCAACAAAAAGAGCGAGCTAACTGTGAGTGTGAGTTAAAGAGAGGAAAGCAAAGCAAGACAGACAGACTAACAAAAAAAAAAACACACAAAAAAGGGGCATAGGGTGAGGGGTAAACGAAAGCGCGCACACAGATATCGTTCAAAATGTTTTTCTCTTTCCTTAGTTGTTTTTTATTGTACTTAAACTGAGTTAATTGCACTCAACATAGAACAACACACACTTACATTTGTGTGTGTAAATTTGGAGTTTACTATAAAGTGGACAGAACATTTATCAGTGACAGCGACGTCGACGTCAACGTCAACGCCGACGATGCTTCCGATCACTATGCAAGCAAGTAAATGTCACTGTGTGTGTGTGTGTTTGCAAAGGTTCATGTAAGGTGGTAGTTAGTTATGTTGCTGCTGCTATCGCTGCTGTGCTGCTAATACATACACAGGCGTTAGGAGTATTGTGTTGTACATACACCTGCTGGTAGCACAGAGAACACCCACTGACCAGCGTCAGCAGCAGCAGCAAAAACAACAACATAACCAGGAATGCTCTTCATTGATTATTCACCAAAAATTCGAACAAAAACACGCACGCACACAAATGTATGTATGCGCGAGAGCACACACAAACCCATACACACTTGAAGCTCTCCAAAAGAACTCACACGCACAGGCACTAACACAGTCGCATACAGAGCAGAGCTTTCGGGCAAAATTATAGATTTTCTGCTTATTGTGAATATTTTGTTGTTTGTGTTGTGTATAAATGTTTTTTATTGTGTATTTTTTTTAATGACCATTGTAATACTTACTTGCCCACAAAGTTCTCCAACACGGAACTCTTGCCCGCAGACTGACCACCAACGACGGCAATCTGTGGCAAATCCAACTGCATATGCACTCCAAGCGATGTGAATGCATCCTGCAGCTTATTGACAATCGGTATCAAGTTATCCATGGTGACGACTGATTGTGATGGAAATGGAGGTGGACTGAAGTTTCACGTTGAGACCAAAGAACTTTTCTGACTCGCTCTTTCACAAAGGTTACGATTTCTATTCTTTTTTTCTCTTCGTTTTTTTTTTTTTTGTGTTCTTTTACAGTTAATTGCTGCTACTGCGAGAACTGAGAACGGCGCTTAGCTACGACGGACGACGACGCCTACGCCACAGCCTCTGCCCGCTGCTCGATATTTCGCTGCACAGTTTTATTTATTTTTTTATTTTTTTTTTTTTGCTTTGCACTCTTTTTTGCTGGGGCTGCGGGCTTTTGTTACGTTTTTAGTGTAGTTATCAAACGGATGCGAATGTTTTTCTATTGCTCTTTCTCGCTTGCTCTCTCTTTATCCACACACATACACATGCACGCGAATGAACGTACGCTGTCACCTTCCACACACTCTCGTCTCTCTCTCTCTCTGCCGACACCAACAAACACTGCCACTTGTGTTTTAGTTGTTGTTGCTGCTGTGTTGTTATTGTTGAAGAAGAAAGAAATTATTAAATGCGTAAGTTGCGCGCAAAACAAACAGAACACCAAATAAAAAAAATTATCAAAAAAAATAGATAGTATAGTATGTGTGTATATGGCTGCAAAAATTGTTTTCTTATAAGAATCCAGCGCACACACACACGCTAGCACACACAAAACACACACGTTAACGTTAACTCAGCGGCCACAACGATATTCGGCACAAGCGGAGGAGCGCGTATCGTAAGCGCCTTTGCGCTTTTGCCTTCTACTTCTGCCTTGGTGCCTGCCTTTTGCTTTGGCTGCGCTGCGCTGCTCTTAGATGCTGATGACGACGACGACGACGGCGACAACGACAGCGGCGACGCGTTGGGGCGAGTTTTAATGTTGCTGCGCTCTTGCATATGATGATTTTTCTCTTTTTGTTTTTTGTGTGCGCGGCGCAGGGTTGTTTCGTTGTTTATCAAAAATATACTGCAAATAATTTAGCTAACCGATACCGATAAATTAAAAAAATATATTAAAATATATATATATTTGATTTCAGACACACAGAGTTAACTATATGTACACGTACGAGAAAAATATTTTGAGCAAAAAGAAACATACAAATTTTAAACAAAAAACGAATAATTTGGCATAAGCACCCACACACACATACACACCATCCACATACACACGGGCACACAATGAAAAAAGGTGTTAGTCAGACTAACTCGAACAAGAAGCAGCTTTAATAATAGAAACCAAGGAGTTTTTTGGCAACTATTGCAAAAAATATATATGTAACTGTTATTGCTGTCGTTGACGGTCAAGATAACTTCCGAATAGTTTCTAGGCGACAATGATCAATTACAAATAAAATTACGCGTACCGAGCGCTTTACGTCCGCCCCTTTTGGCTTTGTTTTTGCTTCTGAATATTCGATGACAATTACTTTTAAGTTGAGTAGGAATATCGATAATGACCAGGTAGGGAAGATATAACGTTCAATCGGAATTAGTTCAGTATCGACTGGAAAATAAATTTTAATACCAAAAAAATCCAATTTCCAGTTGGAATGCAAATGTTAACTTTCTAACATGGAGTTGGTTATGTTATGGGCTATACACAAAACAGCACTGATTTGTTTAATGCATTTTTACAGATGATATTAACAGTCTCCAGTTAGGCAGCTTACAGCGTCTTAACATTTCCAATTGGCGCGAAGCTCAAATAGTGTGTGGCCTTTTTAAATAAACACGGCTATATGAATTACAATTTATATTGATTTATAAAAATAATAAATGCAATCCATAATGGTCCATTAAAAAAAATTGCCATCTATCGATATCAGCTGTTAAGTCGCAACCGATAAGTTGTCATAATATAAATTATCGAATTATCGATCAAAAGATTGGCAGCTCAGGAACTGCCTTCAACTACTTATCGCATTAATATTTCAGTGTTCAAACAGTGCAGACGTATAAAATAAATATAAAAAGAAGTAACTTGAATTAATTCCTAGTGCAAGAAAAGTAAATAAAAGGTAAGTGTACCTAGTATATAAATTAACTGTGTACTTTCTAGAAACTTTTTATGGCTCGTCATTGCACTTAAATGACAATTGCAATTAAATGGAATAAAAAACTGCAATGCAAAACACACACACACAATTTATATGTAGTTGTGTGTATGAAATCATTTAATAATTGTAGTTACATTTACTTGAACCTTTCTTCGTCAATTTAATGGCAACGCGTATTAAAAACATTTAAAATTTTCGCAAAATATTGAAATACACAAACCTTTGTTCCAAATAAAAATTTTCTTGCAAATGCACACACGCATACATACAACGCCATTTTATGGTCGATTTCAAAATGGCGACGCACAAAGAAAAGTGCAGCAAAACTATATATATGTATGTGTGTGTTAGTTTGGTGTCTGCATATGCGTCAGTTGGGGATGACAAGCAAAATATGATTAGTCATCCTGCGCTTAAACGTTTGAAGTAAGTGATGAAATAAAAGTCGAAAGAAAGAAATGAAGAAAAGCAAAGATTAGAAAAACAACTTTATACGTTTAGTACCCATTTTATCGCAAGTGCCTAAAATTAACAGCTGCGCAGATGTGTGTGTATGTGTGGGGAAAAACAACAATGCTCCAATTATTGAAACTAGGTCATGACGCAGAAAAACTTGCTGCGCACTTTCTTCTGTGCTCTGTGGTTGAGTGCAAGTGTATGTATGTGTGTATGCAAAAGTAGGGTTGGGCGACAATCAGCCATCATTATACTCTCTGCAAGAGTATATTGGGTTAGTGCAAATGTATGTAACAGGCAGAAGGAGGCGTGGCAGACCCCATAAAGTATATATATTCTTGATCAGCATCACAAGCCGAGTCGATATAGCCATGTCCGTGTGTCTGTCCGTCCGTATGAACAAACAGATTTCAGAGATGGTAAGAGCTACAAGTTCGAGCTTGGTCTCAATCGATCACCTTGCGTCACCTTGTATTAGACGTTTTTCCATTCTTGTGTGTACATTAGAGTTGAAAAATTATAAGTACAACGAAAAATTTGGGCATCTCATATCCCAGATCTAGTGTATATGGTTCGAAACAATTTGCTGTGTGTTTCTATCAAAGCAACCGCTTCCTTGAACGTGAATAAATGTTTTCCGTAAATTATTTTAACCTAAAATTTTTCTCAAATTTTACATTCTCCACAGGAACAGGAAATATGCAGATTTTTGTGAAAACTTTGACTGGCAAGACCATCACCTTGGAGGTGGAGCCTTCCGACACCATTGAGAATGTCAAGGCCAAGATCCAGGACAAGGAGGGAATTCCTCCAGATCAGCAGCGTTTGATTTTCGCCGGAAAGCAGTTGGAGGATGGTCGTACCCTCTCCGACTACAACATTCAGAAGGAGTCGACCCTCCATTTGGTGCTCCGTCTGCGTGGTGGTATGCAGATCTTCGTCAAGACCTTGACTGGTAAGACCATCACCTTGGAGGTCGAGCCATCTGACACCATTGAGAATGTCAAGGCCAAGATCCAGGACAAGGAGGGAATTCCCCCAGATCAGCAGCGTTTGATCTTCGCCGGAAAGCAGTTGGAGGATGGTCGTACCCTCTCCGACTACAACATCCAGAAGGAGTCTACCTTACACTTGGTGCTCCGTCTGCGTGGTGGTATGCAGATCTTCGTCAAGACCTTGACTGGTAAGACCATCACCTTGGAGGTCGAGCCATCTGACACCATTGAGAATGTCAAGGCCAAGATCCAGGACAAGGAGGGAATTCCCCCAGATCAGCAGCGTTTGATCTTCGCCGGAAAGCAATTGGAGGATGGTCGTACCCTCTCCGACTACAACATCCAGAAGGAGTCTACCTTGCACTTGGTGCTCCGTCTGCGTGGTGGTATGCAGATCTTCGTCAAGACCTTGACTGGTAAGACCATCACCTTGGAGGTCGAGCCATCTGACACCATTGAGAATGTCAAGGCCAAGATCCAGGACAAGGAGGGAATTCCCCCAGATCAGCAGCGTTTGATCTTCGCCGGAAAGCAATTGGAGGATGGTCGTACCCTCTCCGACTACAACATCCAGAAGGAGTCTACCTTGCACTTGGTGCTCCGTCTGCGTGGTGGTATGCAGATCTTCGTCAAGACCTTGACTGGTAAGACCATCACCTTGGAGGTCGAGCCATCTGACACCATTGAGAATGTCAAGGCCAAGATCCAGGACAAGGAGGGAATTCCCCCAGATCAGCAGCGTTTGATCTTCGCCGGAAAGCAATTGGAGGATGGTCGTACCCTCTCCGACTACAACATCCAGAAGGAGTCTACCTTGCACTTGGTGCTCCGTCTGCGTGGTGGTATGCAGATCTTCGTCAAGACCTTGACTGGTAAGACCATCACCTTGGAGGTCGAGCCATCTGACACCATTGAGAATGTCAAGGCCAAGATCCAGGACAAGGAGGGAATCCCCCCAGATCAGCAGCGTTTGATCTTCGCCGGAAAGCAGTTGGAGGATGGTCGTACCCTCTCCGACTACAACATTCAGAAGGAGTCTACCTTGCACTTGGTGCTCCGTCTGCGTGGTGGTATGCAGATCTTCGTCAAGACCTTGACTGGTAAGACCATCACCTTGGAGGTCGAGCCATCTGACACCATTGAGAATGTCAAGGCCAAGATCCAGGACAAGGAGGGAATTCCCCCAGATCAGCAGCGTTTGATCTTCGCCGGAAAGCAGTTGGAGGATGGTCGTACTCTGTCGGATTACAACATCCAGAAGGAGTCTACCTTGCACTTGGTGCTCCGTCTGCGTGGTGGCATGCAGATTTTCGTCAAGACCTTGACTGGTAAGACCATCACCTTGGAGGTCGAGCCATCTGACACCATTGAGAATGTCAAGGCCAAGATCCAGGACAAGGAGGGAATCCCCCCAGATCAGCAGCGTTTGATCTTCGCCGGAAAGCAGTTGGAGGATGGTCGTACTCTGTCGGATTACAACATCCAGAAGGAGTCTACCTTGCACTTGGTGCTCCGCCTTCGTGGAGGTTTTTAAATTTGAACCCTATAATCAACTCAACAGTATATGCTATATTTACATGAATCAATGAGTTATATAAACATATATTCACGATAATTAATACGCCGCGTAATTGATGTTAATCGAAAAACAATATGATCTAAATTTCAAAATGTTTAAATGTTCAATTAATAAAGTTCATCTGTGTGCATTAAATAATTTTTTTTCATTTCCTTTTAAAACGGCTTAGAATTCTTAAATATAACATTGAGGCTGAATGATTGAACGGTCGACTTCTGTTAATTAACAGAGCGGCTGCTGACCGCATACGTTGGTAACATTAGTCAGATTTAAACGCAACGGTTATCGCCATACAAGACTGCAGCTTCTTAAAGTTTTAAGTAGAAGAAAACGTTTAATTGACGAATAATAGAATATTTTGTTGTACGCGTTTTAAATTTAATTACCTTTTGCAAGCATTGAGAAAAATAAAACCAGTCTTAAAAAAATAAGTTTTACCACAACTGGCAACTATGTTGTTAAAGAACAGCTGTTCACTCGCTACATAAGTCTGGCAACATCGAAGCAACCATGTGGAGCAGGGTCGCATACGATATCTAGTCATCGTTAAGTTTGACATCAAGTAAATCAGCTGTAGTCGAACATTAGCACACAACACAACAGGTTTACACAAAAAAAAAAACCAGGAGCTGCTTAAAATTTTAACTTTTTCAAAATTTAACTAAACTGAAATAATGAAGGAAATATCGCTGGCCACTGTTAAGGAGCACAATAAGCCCAACGACGTATGGATTATAATTGACAATAAAGTTTACGACGTTACCAAGTTCCTAAAAGAGGTGAGAAATGTGAACAACAATTGATGAAATTACGACGTAATGTGAATTGTTTATTTTTTAGCATCCCGGTGGAGAGGAATCTCTGATGTCCGTTGCAGGACGCGATGGCACGAAGGAATTCAACGATGTGGGACACAGCTCGGAAGCGCGGTAAGAAAACCAACCAAAAACTTAAACAAAATAAATTTAATTTTGTTTAAATCTTAGCGAATCAATGAAGAAATACTTTATTGGCAATCTGGCGGCCAGTGACATTAAGAAGCCTGTTGGGTGAGTTAACAACGAAATTTCAGATCAAACAAGTACTAACCCCAGAAATATTAGAAAATGAATTAAATTATTGAGACGCAATTTAGCGATAAGGCCGCATTCCCCATTCAAGCATCTAAGCTAATTAAACTAATTAACTTCTGTTTGTGCTAAATACCCAAGGCTGCATGACTCACTAATCTCGGAACTGGTTCATTTACCCCATGGCATGCTGTAAATTACCTGCTCATTCGTCATTTCAGTTTACAATCTCAAATGAATTGTTCATTTAATTACGAAATTTGAATTTTGGAACTGCAGCTACCTGAAACAAAAAAAAACTAACACTTACAATAACTGTTTCTTTTTTGCTGTATTAGTAGTAGCGTAGAGTGGAACTAGTTTCATTGGCTTGAGCGTAGATCTTGTGGATCCTATTGGCAATCTCCTTCCACTTAGTTTAGATACGAACTAAGCAGTTTATTTGTATAGACTGTGGAGTGTCAGAGTAGCTTGTGGATCCTATTGACCGTTCTCACAACATCCACGAAGTTAAGAGTGGAACTCACTCATTATGTGTAAATCATGATTATAACTTTGTTACCAAGTTTGGTACGGATCGGACAACTATAACCCATAGCTTTCATAGGACAAGTCAGTCGAAATATAAACACGCAGTCTTTTACAGTTGGCTTGCTCGTCTAAAGCCTTTCTTAGTAGCCTATACGTTAAAGCTAAAGTGGATTCGATTTTTTATTGTTATGAATTAGAGCGGGACAGCATAAGACAATGTTTGTTGACAAATATTATAAAATAACTGGCCAAAAAAAGACTATTTAGAGATTTGTTAACTAAAACTGCAGTCACTTATTTAGTTTAAATATTTTTATTGCCAGCCTCAAGTGCTTTTCGAGCACAAAAGTGAGATTCTACAAGAGTTAAAAGAGTGCGAGAGAAAGAGAAAGACAGAGAGTGCATGACACATTTAACGACTAGGTGTAAGTCAATAGCTAAATATTGTATATAAACATATAGACTTAAAGCGTGTTGTATAATAAAGTGTACATTTTCTGTGTATTAGAGCTGGGTGAAACATCGATAAATCGATAGTTTCGATTAAAAACTTTTTTCGCTTAAGAAAGAAAACAAATAAATAACCAAACAACGATTTATCGATTAAGCTATCGATGTTTTTGTTCAGCTTTTGACTGTACCCGCACAGCATGCTTGATATACTGCACGATACTCCTTAATTTCTTTTGCTCGATTCTTATTTTGCCATTGTACTCTTTTGTTTTTGAATAAACTAGTGCCACGCCCACTGAAAATGCTGCTGATGACAATGCCAGTAATGTGCCTGCTGCCCCCAAAAAACAATGTTGCATTTTGCATTAATCGAAATTAATCGAAAATAAAAACAGCTTACCCCCCCTTAACTTTTCCCCACTCCAACCCCACTAAACATTAATAGCATACAACATTTTTTTGAAATTTGTGTAAATATAATCGAAATTTTTCTTAATATATTTGGCCAACAGTTGCAGAGAAATTGGACTCGCCGTGAGCGCTATTGTGCTGGGCATGGCGCTCGTCTATGTGATCAAACGTGGAATGGCCAAGAACTAAACTCTCAGGAAAACTACAATATTAAAAACAGATCGAAATCGATTAAACAATTAATCGATCCATGTGCTTAAACCGCATTCCGTGTTAAAAGTAAACCTTTTTAGTTGTTGGATATTACAAAATATTTGTAACGCTTGTTGATATTTTATATACTGTGAAAACCGTAAATTGTTCAATAAATCAAAACACAAAACATTTAAGTTGTTTGCTTGTTTCTTTCTGTGTTATCGAAGTTATCGAAGCAACAAGCGCTGTTAACTAAGCACTGTTAACACTATGTTAATAGCTGCTCAAGGGAACTTTATCATTGGGTCAGCCAAATCGAATTTATTTTTTTTATAAAACGAAAGATTTAATTTTTTAAATTCCCATAAATTCAAAAATATTTGACAAACTAAATAATCAAGTCCGTCAGCCTACGTCCTTTCATTGTTCCTCTAAAAATGATTAAACACTGTTATTTATCGAACCATCCGTAAAAAGCTCCCCTAAACTCTATGTAAATGAAACGCAACAGTTATTAGAAAAAAAGTTTAAATTTTATTTCATCTTAGAGGGTTTTTCATTTATTTGTATTTGTTTATCATGTTTTTTACTTTCTCACAACAGTTTGCAAATGGTGCGAAATGAACGTTACGAACTTAACATAGACATTTTCTGTGTGTTTGTGTGGTGTGTGTGTGTGTGGATGTTATGTTAATTTGCAGAGTGCAGCTTAACAGTTTAAAATATGTATAAAGGACTGCAGCTTAACATAATGCAAACATTTTTAAATATTTTCTAACACTTTTTACTGTTGTTGCTTCTAATTTCCGTTTTGTTTACTTTTTTCTTAAGTTTTTTTTTAGGATTTGAGTTGAGTTGTCCATTTGCTTAAATTTGTGAGTGTCTGTGTACAATAGTAATATACTTATGACTTATGTATATTATTTAAATATATATATATATGTATATATATATTTATATGTATGTATATATATATATGTTTGTATATGTATAATTTGACTCCATGTTCAACTTAGTTCTCATCGTAGAGCGGCGTTGAGTCGCCCAAATTCATGGAGTGTGGTGAGGTGTTTGTGCGCGGCGTGCTGCGCACCGATGACTTGGAAGAGATGGCGCTAACGGCAGCGCCAACGGCTGACGCCGAGCTCATGCCCATATGCCGGCTTGTATGATACTCATTAGTGGGCGTTGAGCCGCTACCGGCAGCTGAACCGGAGCCAGAACTAGCGCCAAATGCTGATAGGCTCAGCTGTTGCTGTTGCTGCTGATGTTGCTGTTGTTGTGTGGGTTTGCGTCGTGCCCAGGAATCGTTTGCCAGCTGCCAATCGAGATTTTCTTTGGCACGTTGTTGTTGCTGCTGATGATGCTGCTGTTGTTGTTGCTGCTGCTGCTGCTGGTGTGGCAAATTCATGGCCGCCATGTCATAGTAACGTGGAGTGCCACCATAATGATGTTGCTGCTGCTGCTGATGGTGATGATGATGATGATGTTGCTGCTGCTGCTGGCGTTGCTGTTGACTGCTTGAGGATTGTGAACTTGGACTGGGCACATTGTGGCCATAACGTGGCGTCTGTGTGCCATGTGGCGTGTATGGCGTCATGAACGGTGTCTGTCCACTGGGCGTGTACGGTGTATTGATGTGTGCACCAAATGTGGGCGTGTGATTCAATGAACCACCGCCATGGCCACCAGCTCCGCCACCGCCACCGGCACCACCCGCACCGCCATAGCCTATGGAATGGGATATCGAGTAAGCGCTAGAGCTGCGCATATCGCTGCTGTTACTGATGCCACTGCGCGGTGTGCCGCCCGAGATGCTGCCCGCACTGCTGAACGCACCACCACCACCACCGCCGCCTAGAGCGCTGCTTAGCGAACTTGAACCCGGTGGACGCATCATGCCATGTCCATGATTTGTGGGCGTATTGTTCGAGGGCGTCTGGCCACTCAACCCCATCAGACCCGACGCAGAGCCCAGCGATGTGCCCGCCTGTCCTACACTCGACGACGAGCTGCTGGTCATGGCATCCAGCCAGTGCTCCTTGAACCAGCGCAGCAGACTGCTAACGGTATCAAAGATTTGTCCACGAAAGCGATAACCTTCGGGCATCACTGTCACGTACTCATGTCGCACCTTTGTCTTGGGCAAATAGGAGAGCAGAAATTTACCGGGCATGCTCTTGGAGGCACTGAAAAAGTAGTGTATCTTTTTAGGATCCTTGGTTTTCTCATCCTTTAGCAGTTGCTCCATGAAATCCCGTTCGTTGACAGTCGACGGCGCCGTGTTTGCCTTGTAGTATTTGTATTGTAGCAGCTCCCGAGCAGCCACCGCCATTGGGTTAATATGACGAGCTATTATCTCATCAAGATCCTCAAACTCCTCGGTGCCAATCCATAGACTTCTGCCCAAACTATACTCATTCTCTTTGCCCTCCTCACGCACATCAATGTGCTGGAATATATCATCGGCTACCTTCCATGTAGCGGTTAAATGATCCTTGGATTTGCTGCTAGGCCGCAGTGCGACCTCACCCTGATCTGCCTCGGCGAGCATGGCTATAACCTCCGCATAGGATTTGTTAAAGAACGAGGGATGTGCAATCACCCGACGTGCATACGTTTTGCGCTTCATGGCCTTGGCCTTGGCATCGGTGACCTTGCGATTGTCCAACTCCTCGGTAACATAGTCATAGAAGGCATCGCGTCGTGGCCGCCACTCGTTGTTCACATCCTTGAGATCGGCAGACTTGGAACTGCAATCGACGGAGAAACGATCAATGTCAATCTTAATGATTCGGACATGAATCATTTGAGAGACACGTACACGCTCCTCCGGATTGCGTACCTGTTTATCCGATAGATTCTTTATGTGTATGAATCCCGGCAGACCGTTCTCCAAGCGACAACGCACACCGGACGCCTGTCCGGGACAATTGTTATCATCGAAATGATTCCACACATCGGAAAGTTCGGGAAAATCATCCTTATGACAGAAGGGACACTGCCAACTGCCCGTATCCTCAATACGCACCGGATTTGCATTGTCCAGCTGTTCGCCCTGGGGACGACGATACGTGAAACCGGTGACCATGGCGGTCACACATTTGCCCACATAAAACGAATCGGGTGTCTCCTTGGTCAGCAGATCGAAGAGCTCCTCCGAGCTGGGTTTTGTGTATGCCGTACGGTAATCCTTGTACAAACAACTCAACTCATTTCGTATGTCATAAAGCGTTATGCTCTTGCTACCAAATCCTTGGCGTTCCAATTCCACAGCGAATGCATCCAAATCGAGATCTTTCAGGCGTTCCGGTGACTCTAGAATCTCTTCGAGTGCACCCGCTGGATTGGTCTCCTCATCATCGTATTCCATGGCATCAATGGCCATTTTACGTGCCCATTCATAGGTCTCGGGATGCACACGTGAACCGTCCAGTACCTCCACATAGGCCTCCGTGCTGTCACCCAATGAACTCGTATCGATCTTGATGAAACCACTGCAGTTGATGAAAACCTTGGGGCCCAGATGACACACCGTCACCAGCTGTGTGCGATTCTCCAGCCGTTGATTGCTCTGCTTGAGCAGCTTTAGCAGCGCCTGTCCCTTACGTGGTCCAAGGCCACAGATGTATTGCAGCAGATTGACCGTACGCGAGTTTTGGACCTGCAAACAAAACGGTAGTTTCAAGTAGGGTTTCATTGTGTAGACAAGTCTTGGATGAGGAATGTGTGAAGCACAAAGGCTACCTTAAGATGCTGTCCTAAGAATCTCGCTTGCCAGAGATCCTAGGAGCTTTGTAAACATGCAATGGTCTCACAAAATTAAAAAAATAAATAAATTAATAAATAAAATAAAATTTGTACAAACCATTCAAGTTCAAATCTTTTTTAGCGGACATACGTTTTTCTAGAGCTTCTTTCTCTTAGGACAGCGGTGATAGGTCTAAGCACCTTTCATTTCTGCTTAGTTTTAATTTTGAAAAACTTCTTGCAGTTGTCAAGATTAAAAAGCATTCTGTTCCAAAATCTGACTAGACTTCAAGCGGTAACTAACTCTGTGTGAGAACTACTAAGGTTCATATCTGACCTATGTCCTGTACCCCCGCGAGGACGTCGGGCTTAAACTAACCTAACCTACCTGCGGAAAACTGCATTTTATCAGCAATAAGTTGCATAATGGAATGAATTTGATTTTTAGAGCGTTTAATTGATCATAAAAATAACCTAAGATGCCTTCACTGTACTTAGCTGACATATAAAGAGGACAGGAGTCCTTTTAGTTTAAGAAATTAATAAATATAATCTATAAATCTGATGTCGGTTTCATTCCCTTAACTTGTGATAACTCATCAAAAAATACATACCCACTGTTTTGATAAATCTTTGGACTCTTTGGAAGAACCACATAGGGTTACATAATAAAATACTTAAGGGTGTTTTCTAGTCTACTCTGCCGAATTTCAAATGTTTTTGTGCACAAAAAAAAACTATTGATATTTTTACCATTTTTTTTTTTTATTAAATATCAATTATTATTTAAAAAGTTTGTAAAAAAATAATTTATAATAAAAATAATAAATTTTCTTGAAGTAATGCGTTCTTGAAGTGTGACTGAAAAATTATGAAGCAGTGTCCTCGTCGCCACGATTAATACCTTTGTGAGCACCAGAAAAATAAAAGTTTACAAATTTTTTAAATAAAATGAATGTCTCTATGACATGAACCAACAAAACTTTTTTTTTTAATTTAGGTAGAATTTTTCAATAGTTTTAAATCTTTTTTAATTTTTTAACATACATTTTTTTTCAGATTTAGTTGGTTCATGCCATAAAGGTGAGTTTTCAGAATATTCATGCCACATTTCAAGTAAATCGGTCGATTGGAACTTGGAGAAAAAGTTTTTCATCCGCTATAACTTCGAAAAGATTTCGAATTTGGAAAACATCTTTTTTGAAGCATATTTTAGAATACTTCAGCTATCAAATTATGATATTTCTACACTAGACTATCGTCTAAAGGCTAAGACTTAAATGGAGAAATGCTGCACCCCGCGATAACCGAATTGGTAAATCAAACAACATTTGGGAAGTTTTCATAAATTTTTGTACATTATGGGCCCTGATATTATAGCGGTAGCTAAGCCACTGCCTATGGGAACTAAGCATAGCTCTTCATCGACAGGTCTTATTTAGGTTATGCCGAAAATGGAATCTATCTCAAGCGATTTGAATACGCAAAGAGGTTCGTTTGCTCTCGAAGAGTAAGCACATTTTTACCCAATGAATTGGGGATTGTCTGAGAAGGTTTTGGCTTAGTATAACAAACCGAAAAGGGTTGTTCCCTGGGGACCTTATGCGCAAACCCCATACTCACCATCAGATTAATGTCCAGTCCCACTTCGCTTGTGCGATTGATGAACTCCAGACTAAGTTGCTCCAACAGCAGCTCGCGCGGCACACGTTCCTGCAACGGATGATAGCGAAGACAAAGGATTTCATCATCGGCATCACAAAGTTGGGAATACTCCACGAGTGGATCCTGCATTTTGCGTGCCAATGAAGCGGCCTGTTTGAGTAGCGGAGGATATTCTTTGAAATCAAGTTCACCCTTCTTGGAATTCGCATAAATCTTGGCCAATTCATTGTCAATGATCTCCACTTCAATGGGTGGAAATTGTT
Source organism: Drosophila acutilabella (assembly GCA_035046005.1). Taxonomy (NCBI): domain Eukaryota; kingdom Metazoa; phylum Arthropoda; class Insecta; order Diptera; family Drosophilidae; genus Drosophila; species Drosophila acutilabella. The sequence continues at coordinate 3,620,513 of JAWNOK010000020.1, forward strand.
CATTCTGTTCCAGTTCCTTGAGAATTTCACGTATATCGGTTTGAATCATTTGAGCATCCCGCGACTCGGCACCAATGACCACAATATGCGGTTTCTTCATCTTGATGAAATCACTCAATTTACGCAAATCCGCCAATTTCTGATTCTTCTCCTCGGTATTGTGGGAATTCTTGCGCTTGAGTATGCTCGGCAAACGCAGATAATCGGAGATATCACCCTCCACACTAGCGATGGCACAGAAAGCAGCCACCGATTGATCTGGATCATAGGCCAAACCCAATGCTCTAATGCCACGTAAAGTGCTCCACTCCTCAGAGTTGTGATGCTGTGGCATTTCTGGTTTATAGGGTGCAATCTTTAGCCATTTGTACAGCTTGGCAATGCAAGAGCGCAGCACAAACTGTTGCGCCTCCTCGTGTAGTGTGGCACGCAGTTCCTTGATCAAATCGGGTATGACCCACTTCTTGAGCGCCAACTGTACACACTCGGCACGCAATGCATTCCAGTCCAGCACATTTTTGGCAAACTGATCGAGATGATAGAGCTGTGTGGCCTCGGTAACATAGTCACCCGGTGGACCATTGGCATTGGCATTACCCTCGAATTCATCGAGAAATGTTATCTCCAGCAGTTTCTCCTCCTCGGCCATCAGCAGTTTAATAAACTGATCACCAAAGAGATCACCAACGGGCTTCTTGGCCACATATTTCATTGAATAGACCGGTGAATTCTCATCAATCAAGACCATACCATTCTTGGTGGGTCTGATATTAATGCGTGCCCGATCAAAGTAAACCTCTCGCATGGTTTTCCGCAACAGCGGCTCCTGGGCCAGTTGACGTGCCACAACATAGCGTGCGGCATGCAAAACCTCATCGACTGTCATGAAACGTGGTGATAGATATTGTTTGGCCAGCTCGGTGGGACTAAGACTCTCCTGATTCACCTCATTCCGTTGATAATTATCCCGTAGATTTTCAGCAAATTGTTCTGGTGTTAGACCCACATGTTTGGCGAAACCACAGATGCCGGCTTTTCTAAACACCGCATAGGGACTGCTATTGGGCGCCTGTTTTAGCTGCTCCTCGGCTGCCAATTCCAGTTCATCTGCCTCTTCCATCTCTAGTAGGTCCACTGGTGTTTCACTATCTACACCAGCTCCGCCCTCGGCTGCTTCCTCTTGCCTCTGTTGCTGTTTACGTGCACGTGCCTCGCGTCGTTCCAACAATTGTTTTCGCCTCAATTCCGCTTGCATTTTGGGCAATTCATGTGAATAATTGAGCAGAAAATACATGTGCACATCTTTTAGCTCCTCCATGGACTGCACATCATTCAGACGCTCGAAATCACTGTCCAGCATCAGTCGCACATCGTCGGGCAGCGGCTTTTCGGGATCATCGCAGAGGGTTTCCAATTGAAATTGTCGCATTTTCTCAAACAATTGTTTCAATTTTCGTTTCCTTTCGTTCAGCTGACACCAACGCTCGTCGTAGTAATAAACTTTCCACAAATCATCGATATTTAGCTCGGGTTTAACGTACTCCTTGCGATAGAATGCTATAAACGGCACCTCCAACTGTTGATTCCTTAGAAATTCCAATGTTTGTTTAATTTTATTCACCGCTGTCGGTGGTTTACGCATCTTCTCACGATTATCCGCTTTCTCCTGCTCCGATACGGTTTGTTTACAGAACGCAAAACGATATATCCAATTCGCCTCATCGTCCAATTCATGTGATCCTTCCGGTACTGGCGTGACGGGCACTTGTCGCAGCTGCATACGTTCGGGTATATCGGTTTTACGTATCTCATTGTCCAAATCGGTGAAATGGCCACGTTTCAATTCACTTGGCTCATAAATGTCAAAGATTGTCTTTTTCGTTGCTTTCTTTTTGGGGGATTTCTTCTTTTTGGCCGCACGAAAATCATCGCCACCCAATAAATCCTCATCGTATTCATCACCCTCCGATTCCTCCTCGTATTCATCCTCCTCGGGCTTGTAGAAATCATCGTAGTCAAAGTCAACTCCGAATATATCCTGACCTTCCTGTAGCGAGCTGTATTTGGAGTAGCAGAAGGAGGAGGAAGAGACAAGAAATTTGATTAAAAATCTGTTAGTTCACTAGAAAAGACCCTGTACTCATTTTACAAATAAGTGAGGCAACTACAGAAGAATCCGCTTATAACGACTCCGCTTAAAGCGTCCGTTCAGTCATTCGATGACTTGGTTGGTCCCCTTCTCCTTGGTCTCTTTTTGTTAGAGCGTCGGTCCCTTGATTGTCGTTATAACCGGATTCTAGTATGTGGTAAAGTTCGACGATTCTTAGCAAATTTAGACTGAGTACACCTAATGACAAGTTTAATTAAAATACCTCAAGTACTGAGTCCTATGAAAGAGTATAGTCCCTCGATCTGAACATAATCTCTTTGAAATATTTGTAAAATCAATACACTTTATATGGCTATATACTCCTTACACGATATGTGTATAGTTGCTTAAGATAGCTAAATAAACCTAAATTGTTTAGAACATAAACTGCACCTCCATCCTCAGTTTCCTATAGGATAAGGCCAATCGATTTGATCAAAATCAAGTCCATAGCTATAGTAGGTGAATTAAAGCTCAAAGAGATGAGATAAGCTCAAGCACTAAGAATTTTTACATACTAAAACCCTACTTTCAACTAAAGCTTAACAGTTCAGCAATGTTTCAGTGCTTCGATCAGAAAAAGTCTAAAAAGTTTATACACGACTAATATTTATCTATTTATAAGTAAGTTTAAACAATTCGTAACTAAACTCAAAAGCTTCACAGTATCTTTAACCCAATTTGGAATACTTACGCATCTGTGAAAATGGGCCGACGTTTCTTTTTCTTTTCCGCAATGGGTCGCCCATTATCATCGACTATAAAATCATCGGCATCAGATTCGCTGTCCTCGTCATCGAATGCATCCGCTTCTCGAATACTACGCTCACTGCGTCTCTCAATACTTTGCTGCAAGTCAAAAAAGATTTTGATTAGAACATAGAGGATTATATAGTGTATAAGTGTATAAGTTTCCCGTGTAGGTAAAGCGAATTAGGGCAGTCTAATAGACCCCAAAGTAATGCTTGTAAGCAAAATAACTGCAAACATGCAGATGATAGAAAGTAGTGAGTAACAATGGACAACACTTTGAGGGAAGCCACCGTTAGGATTCTTTCATAATTAACCACGAAGTTTTGCAAATAAAAGCCTAATATATAGAGAATATTTAGTCAGAAATTAGATCAATCTCAAACATAATCAGTTAGTTTAGTATAGACATCAATCAAAACAAGTTTTCAGCATTGTAGCTAGTAGTTAATGCAATAAAAGAGCACAAGGAGCTTGAACTATTGATTAAAACTTAGTGCCGAGGATTTAATCTAAGTAAAGAAGCTCCTAAGGGAGCTACATACATTGCATTACAATAGATTAGAGTACTTTCTGTATACATAAATATATAAATTGTATATAAACATACAAATTAAACTAACTGTATAAGTAGGCGATTAAACGGCATTGCTTAAAGCGTGACAATAATTTGAATGCCCTCTGATTATTAGTAATGATTGAATAAATGCATTGTTTATGCTTACGTCATCGTTCTCATCGAAAAGCTGCTCGGCAATTTGCTCGCGTGCTAAACCCTCGTCCACGTGCTGTTCTTCGCCATCGCTTTCGTTGTCGTGTATTCTCCGCAGGCGTTTAAATCGTTTCTACAACAAAAAAGATTGAAAAAGTTATAGCATGTCAGACATCGTTTATATAATACCAGTTTAATCAACTTACTCTTCGTTCGACTTTAACGCCCAAATTCTCTTCTATTAGATCATAATCATCGTCTTCCAGACGATCATCCAAATCATCATCTTCATGCTTTTTACGCTTTTTGCCACTGCTCCCTTCCTCGTCACCACCACTGCCCGTGTCGGAATCATTCTCGCTGGCATCCTCCTCAATCGGATTGTCATCAATCAGATCCTTGAGCTCCTCCCGTAAACGCTCCTCATCATCTGCAATAAGTTTGGTAGGAAACCGTTAGAAAGTTGGCTAAAGTGCTGCCTAGCTGGACTGGTTCTGTTTTGAAAACTGGTTCAAAAGCTGAACTATGTTGAAAAACAGACACTAGAGCGAACTAGCTCAGCTTTGGAACAGCTTTATCAAAAGCATTATCAATAAAAAGGTTTCGTTGGTAAAGATAACTAGTTAGGGTCAGCTAAACTGGTTTGAAACTGAAACCGTTTCAATGTATTAAAGTGAATTGGTTCAGCAATCGAACCACTCTACTAGAAACTATTAAATAAGTAAGCAAGGATTGGTTTCAAGACGCAGAAAAGCCGGTTCAAGAACTCGAGCCGGTGTTTTAGTTGAGGCAATAAGATTTCTTTTATTTGTTAACAAAGTCAATTGAAAAACATTAAACATATAATTATTGGATACTATTTGAACCGTAACCGAAACCGGAACAGTTTGTAAACCGCTCGGGCAGCAAACTGTGGATCAATGCAAAACTTCTTGTTTCTTCAAGTTTTGTAGCCCTGCAACGTTGCGCAAAATAAACTAAATTTTAAACAAAAATACAAATTTCGTTCCCTTTGTTTTTATTTTACTTTCTATTTTTTTTTTGCGCTCAACGGAGCACACATAACCTCAATGTTATAAACAAAAACGAAGAGACACATACACAAACAGCTGCACAGGCAGAAGTAAATGCATTTATTTCTGTCTGTTTATATCAATAAATTTGTTTTATTGATATGAATTTAGCATACACAGACACCGCACGATGTTAGTGTGTGTAATGGGGGGTGGGGGGAGTGTGGGAGGTTGTTAATAACACATGAACATTATAAACTTTTTTTTTGCAATTGTGAAATTAGGCGGGAGCTGGGAATTTTGCTTTATTTGCACTCGGTATTAAGTACGCACCTTCTTCTTCTTCGCTGCTGTCGGATACAGCGGCTTTTAACTTTTTGAGTTTTTTACGATCATGCACATCCAATTCTTCTTCATCCTGCAAAAAAGAAATGAAAAGGAAAAATTCAATATATATGCATACACACAAACACTCACGCACACACACACACGCACGCACGCAAGCGGGTACAACGCGTAGCCATGCAGCAAGTTTTTTAGTGCATTTAGCGCGCTTTAGTTATCTGCAAATGCACATACCTCAGATTCGGCGGCTTCAGAATCAAGAAATTCAGCCATTCTAATAAATTAAATAACTAAATTATATGCTAAAAAACGAATTTAACTAAAATTAACACACAATAAACGTCGCTTGCACTGTCACAATAAAAAAAACCTTCGGGATCAAGAAGCAGAAACGTCAAAACTTGTGTGTTGTGTGTCTTAAGCAGTGTTGCAAAATCGCCCCATTTTTCGCTAACAATTGTTATCGATTGCCAATGTTGCATGCGATAACACAACTGTTAAGTTCATGTTGATCATAACAGTGCTTTGCTAATCAACATGTGCCCCTGTATACCCTCAGCAACATTGTTAACAGTGTTGGCAACGCCGTCAAGCGGGTAGCAAGAAAGAACCATCACACGACTTGAGCTATTATAGTAAATAAGCGGTTCGTGTGTGCGCGCGCGCTTGTCATACATATAGTTATAAAAAATTATATTATAATTATAATTTAATTTCATTATATATTTTTTTTTTGCATCGGTTAAGCTACTAGTTGGTGTTTACATTCAAAACTGTAGTGTATTCCCTACTCGCGTTCATTCGTAATTCCTGTGTGGCGGCCTCTAGTGTTTGTCATTTTCGGCGCGTTTAGTTCTGGCAACGAGAGTGCGTAGGTGTGTGTGTGTGCGTCTGTTCTACATGTGTGAGTGGGCTACTCACAACGCGTGTTGTATGAGTATTTTTTTTTTTTTTGTTGCCATTTGCTCCAGAATTCCAAGTGTATGCAAAAAGCACACATACAGTAATATAGATCTAGCTTAATTAACGACAAGCAAAACATATAAGAAATAAGAAAATATGAAAAACATTAACTGCGAAACATAACCATTGAAATAAAAAGCAAAGCCAAAAAGAAAAATATAATAAAACTACAAGTTAACTAAACAAAAAACCAAATAGAAGCCAACACAAGCAACAACAGCAAAGCAAGCGGCGTCAGTCAACTAGAAATTCCTCCGACAGCAAATTTGAGGGCAGAAAACTGGTGTGAAATTCATATTCTAATCAAAAAAAAACAAAAAAAAAATAAGGGGGGGAAGTAAGCAAACGAGGTCCGAATATGAACATAATCAATAAATTCAGTAGTGCATTCTGGAGTACGGACATTTGGCTACCGCCAAATACAACATGGGCGGATATTGCGCCCGGTTCCCGTCCAGATGTTAACTATGCCGATTATCGGGACCTTATTTGGCCAATTCCATTGGCCGCTGTTGTTATGCTGGTGCGTTACACTTTGGAGCGGTAAGTTTAATTCATCAACTACAGTTATGTATACATACGCCCTTTCTACATGCAAGTTATGTATCTTTTAATTCAATGATAAAGTTTTTCCAGCGCCGCGATTCATAAAACTTATGCGGCGTCGGCGTCTTTGCCTGTGTTTGTGCGTGTGTGTGTGTGCTGGTTTATTTTATTGTCGCGTCGCTTTCAAGCACTCTGCATTGTGCACACAGACACACCTACACACACACACCCTCATACGCATTTTTGTTTGTTTGTGTGTGCATTCTGTGCAATGTACAGTAAGCAAACAAACACACACATGCATACTGTTTTTTTTTTTGCTGCTTTTAAGCTAAACATAACCTCACGTGGAAACGCCCAACATTATTTGTGTACATGTTGTGTATGAGAGAGTGTTGGTGCGTGCGTGTGTGTCTGTATTTGTGTGTGGCTTTTTACTCTTGCAACTTTATGTTTTCCTTCATCCACTTCTACAATTTCAATTTCAACAACAACACCATCCAAGGGAGAATCTCTATTTCCCACAATATGTACACAAATATGCATATGAGAGCGGCGCTCTACACGATCCACATTCCTTCCAGTCCCCCGGCACTCCTTTGCAACCCATTTCCCATGTCGCTACCTCACACAAAGCTCGCTAATTGTTTAGTTAAAAAAGAAGAAAAAAATATAAAGTATTTGTTTATACTTGTATGCAATGTACAAATACTAGCATAACAACAACAAGCAGAACATTAAACAAAAATGAACGACGGACGCGTCCGCTGCATGTGTGCCGCACAGTGGTTTCATGCTATGCAAAAACTAGTGTCTGAAAATTCTAAATTTAGTTGCGATGACTAAAGTTTACATATTTTGATTGATTAAACGGGGAAAATTATTTATTTTTGAGTGACGCATACCGTACCCAAAATGGTTCTGTTTTTAAGCTCTCAACTTAATGGCCTTGAAATAGAAAGATAGAGCAAACAAATAATTTATTTTTACATAAAAATTTTTGTACGTTTTTTAGACTTGGAAATAAAGTAGTTGAGTAAGAAATTAGCTTAATTTTTACCTCTTGAACTGTTTGTGGATCTTTAATAAATTTAGAATTATAATTATATAAAAAAAAATTATACTAAAATAGCACATATCGCCTTTAGATATAAAAATGTTTGTGAAATTTTTTAGTTATTAACACCAGCATTAAAATTGAGCAATTTTGACTTTCTGCCATTTAGGTTTTATAGTGGCTTTGCAAAAATAATAAATATTTACTTAAGAAAATACTTTATATAACATAAAATGTTCCCTCATTAAAAAGACTCTGTTTTAGAAATGCTTAACATATTTTGTATTTTACAGTTTTAGTCTAATAGCAATTAGTTTTTTTTTATGGTATTGTGGGTCAAAAACGAGTGCTGCTCTCTGCCGTTCATTTTGAATACTATTAACCTTGACCTCAGCCTTCAACTTATTTTTAAAGTTTGTTTTATTAAAACGATATTACGTGCTAAAGGTTAATTTTAGTTTACTTTTATATTAATATGAATTTTATTAGTCATACAGTTTTCTTATCAGCGTCTGACTTATTGAATGGGTCATGACGATGCGCTTTTGTGTCAGTGTGCAGCAGACCATTTGCCGCTTTTTGGGCCACAAAAGTAACGTTTGTTTAGCATGTAACACACACACACGCGTACAAGAGAGTGCTGTGTGTGTGTTGCGTGCTGAGACTTGCATTTTGCATGTAATTAACATAATTACAAATGTTTCACGTGAGTTTTTATTTTGCAGACACACGTACACACACATGCACGCCCTTCCGTTAGTTTTCAACCCCTTCCACCTCACGGCTCCGTATTGTCTTCCAGTGTTTTAAATGTCAAATGGCGACACTTTGGCACAGCCAACTTAACGTTTTTCAAATGTTTCGATTGAACTTCAACATAAACTAATACTTTTTAATATTTGTCATGGCAGTCTGGTTTTTTTTTTAATGATTTTCTTAGTTTTATGCATATTTTTTTTTAAGCTTCTGCTCTTAAACGAGAATTGATTTCAGGGTCGTCAACAAATTCTGCTTGGGTGTATATGTGTGTGTGTGTTTGTGTTTTTTTGAGTGGCATCGACAGGCGGCAACACACAAAAAATTTTAAATAAAACTACAAAAAGTAGTTAAAAACTTCTCGCTGTGTTCCCTTTCTGCTCTTGGCCCAATATTTGGTGTGATAAGATTTGCGAGATTTACGTAAAAGTGAAATAAATTTGATAATGCTTTGCTATCGCGATTACGTTATGCGGCGTATGGGGGTTGTGTGCGTGTATGTGTGTTTGTTTTTTGTTTGTGTGAGTCAGAGTGGCAGTGAGTCAGCTTTCGTTCCATTCTTGGGTTCCATCAAAGTTATTCCACACTGGAATGTTGCAAACCTAATCAAATCTAATACACACACAGACACACTCACATACACTCTCACTTTACATAAGTACAGTAGGTCGGGTAAATGTTTTGACACGTAATTAAATATTGTTTAATGTTTTTTTAATTACAATATTTGGAATTTTGTACATTTTTGTGCTCTTAGTATAATTTGTATTAAGTTTTTGTGCTTTGGAATTTTTGATGTTAAAATAATTATTTGCCTGACTGTATGTTTGTGTGTTTTAGGTCCGACCCTCACACCACCAGCACAGTTTAGGCAAGCGAGCAATAAAACAATTTAAAGTTTACTAAAAAAAAATTGGCCCACACACACACACTTACCGTCACAAACACATTTGCATCTCTCTTTTTTTAATAGCTAAATCTAATCAGATACAACGAAGCCGGCAACAACAATTGTACGTGCATGTATGTGTGCATTATGGTCTGCCTGTGTATGTGTGTTTGTGTGGGAATTGCATTCGCACATTGTCTTGTCACTACAGTTTCCAAGAATAATAAATACAATACATTCATAAATCACATAACTCACACAAACATAAACATACAACTCATACATAAACAAACCTGACACTTTTAGTTTAAGTGCCATTATTGTTTGTTACTTTTCTCGTTAGTCTAAATCCAAACTAGTTTTTATATATATTTTTTTTATCGCTGTTGCCGATTGCTCAACAGAAAAGGCCAAAAAGTGCACGTGCTTTACGCACATAGAAGGCCACTAATACATCCACACACATACACGGATAGCGTGTAATGGGGTATGAGTGAGAAACAGAGTGGGGGGGAGCTGCGTGCGGTTTCCTTTTGAGTGCAATACGTTAAATGTCCAATTAGCATACACAGATTTCAGTCTCTTTTTTTTTCTTCATCTTCGTTCTTGCCGCCGTTGTGTCGACTCTCTTGCTCTTTCTTTGTGTTTTTTTGTTTTTGTTTTTGGAAATCAGCTGTTTAGTGTGCGGCCTTTGGACAGTAATCGATAACAACAAGCAAGACATGATGTTGTGTGTTATCGCCGCAATGCAAAATATGTCTATAATTGTTATTATTTGTTAAGGTGCTTGCTCCTTTTGCTACACAACATGTATGAGTCACATTATAATGAAAAAAAAAATATACATATATTTGCTTGTTATCATCCAATCGTTAGCGTGCTGAATTATCATCATGAGTCCGACTGTAATTCGGCAAAAATAAAAATACCAGTGTGCATGTTTCTGCTGCTGCTGATAACACCGTCAATTGCTTAACGTTTATATGCACACACATACACCCAGACATACACATACATACACCTAGCACTTTGTAATGCTCCCCGTTTTGGTTTGTCAATATAAAAAATAAAAAACAAAAAGAACTGAAAAATTGGTTAAATAATTGTAGCGTTTATCGCTAATTGCTAATCGACACTCACACATGCACACACAGTTATCAAACGTAACGGCCATTTAGCTGCACGCACATTTTAAAATGCACACACAATTGGTGTATCGTTATCGGTTGCATATCAGTGTTGTGAAAGGACATCGGTGCGTAAGAGCTATCGATTAATGCTGGTACACTTTATATGCATTTAATTCAATGCAACTCATTAATAAATTGACATTGATGTCTTTAAAATATATGTACAGATTTTATAGGGTATGGAGATAATTTCTTGAAAAATATAGCTATAGATTTAATATGTAGCCTACTTAAGCCAAAACTGTATCGAGGTCTGACATTTCTATAAGTCGATTTTTTCGATACATTAAAATCAATGGTTTAGTCCCCGTACTCTTAAAGAGAGTAGATTGGTCTATTAAGATCGTCAAAAACGAAATGTTTTATTATTTAAAGTAACGCTTAAATCTGACTTCGAAATACATCGATATACATACGTATTAAAAGATTATTGAAACAGCTGTTTGTCGATTCTTTTCGATAACAATGTAAAAAAACATTGTATGACTTTAAAGAACTTAATTTCTGAAATATTATTTGCTGAAGATATTTTTTTGTTAAATAATTAATTAAATGGTTATTGCTGTATCGATAAATAGTTATACGACAAAAGCGAGTTTTTTAATTAAAAAAAAAATTATTTTTATTAGTCTCATTATTTCTAAACTACAAAAAAAATTATTTATAATAAATATATCGAACATAAATCAAATTTCGATTTAAATCGATTACAATGCATTAATTTCTGTGGCATAATTGTTCTGTAAAATTAGAACTACAAACAGATAAACTATCGAATGCCAAAGATGTTTATTATGTGCCTAATAGTTTTGTACCAATTCGATTTATTCGATTGAATCCTCCTCGGAAAACTGTTCGGGAGGATTACGATATTGTGGTTTCAGCCAAAGTTGCTCTCGATTTCCATTATCCATAACGATGAACAGCTCATGATCGTTATCGGGTAAAAGTTGATGACGTAAAAATTCCAAGAATTGCATTTCATCGCCAATCCGCCGTGGATGCGTCAACTTCGAGTCCAGATTATAATAACTGTGTTCGATGCGTCGCAGGGCGATCCAGTGACGCATACAACGGATCATCATGGGCAATTGTAAATAGCAAGTGATGCCATTATTTATTGATTTATCGTTAATCGATGCCGTTGCTCCAATGTTCATAATGAAACCAAAAATGGCATCCAAATTGAGACAAACAGGATCACGACGACGATCAAACCAAATCGCCTCGGAATTTCGTTGCTGCACCGCGTACATGATCACATTGACGTCATAGTTGCCCAATCCTAGCCAAGATCTATGCGGATTTAGCCAGATACGTGGTGTTAGCTCATAACAATATGCATCCAATTCCTCCTTGGTGAAGATCTCACGACGTTGGTACAAATTGTTGAGCGCATGCAGTGCGCACATCTGCGCCACCTGCCGTTCGTGATAAATTCGTGGTGCTCTCGGCGTTGGCGGCATCTATGGTCACAAAAGTTAACTACGTTTTTTTTTTGTGTGTGTGTAGAATTATTTATGATTTTTTGGAGAATTTTTATGCGTTACTCAATTTCCAAGGTTAACTATTTTTTGTATAATTTTTTTTTTTTTTTTCAATATTTATTGATTGACGGCAGTTTGATTTGATTGAAGCGCACGCTCTAATGCTTCCTATAAGTGGGCATTATGAATTCTAAACTCGTCGCAATCCAACACAACGGACAGAACAGAAAATACAACACAGTAAGAAAGAAAGAGGAGAAAAAAAAAATGAAGTTATTTTATTATTTATGTTGAATTGAAGCGGGCATAGAGGAGTGCACACTTGTGTGTACGCACGTATCGTGTATACCCTGTGCCCACTAAACACTTATGCGGGCGCCGCGTGTACAGTCAATTATACGGAAAACTTGTGCTCTCCATGCGCTGTAATTTAATTCAACGCAGTGTTTACAGTGCTGGGCAAAAATATGGAAACTTTTTGGAGAAGCTACTGGGGTAGTCAAAGGCAAAACTGTTGGGAAGGTTTGTCTAGGCGTTGCGCAGATCAAGCTTGTTGTAGATTAGTGCCCACTCCCTATGAGGATCGCAGATCGGTGAAGAAATATAACGAACTTTTTGAAACATCATCCAAAACTATGGTTTATTAGCAAATTGATTTTAGGATTAAATAACTATAACTTTGCTGTAATCCTAATCTATCTTAATCGCCTAAAATCGAAACATTTTAATTAAAGTAATTTTATAAATTCTTTATTTTTTATAAAATGTTTAGATTAAAGTTTTTCTAGTGAACTGAATCGACTATAAATTGCAAAAATAAATATTTATAGGTCAGAAATTTGTTCACTTTAAGGTAATAGGAAGCGCTTCTATTTTTGTGTACGTTACTGTACTTGTGTACTTGAACCTACAATTCATAAACACGTGGATCGTGTTGATGAAATGCAATCCACTTGGATGCCATGGATCATTTTGATACTTGCAATCAGAACTGCCAACGGTTCGCCATAAAATCGGTTGTCAGATACAAATATATAAAAATTAATTAATTAAATGAAATAGTAGATGGTTTAATTGGTGGTTTAATATTGCCACTTATTTTGTTTAGCAAAATGGTTCAAAATCAGTTACCTATTAAATATTGGCCTTGGCATCAAGTGGCTTTGGAATTATGCGTATATACAATTAATTTTAGGTTTTTTTTTTTTTATTCTTATGCTGGTGGTTCTTGTTTATTTATTCAGTTTGCATCGAAATTCTTCACTGGGGTGTGCCTCAGTGCTGCCAAATTGGGCAGTTTTTTAATAATAGATTTGCTTCGATTTCTTTCAAACATTTTTATTCCGAAAATTTGTTTAATTTCGAAGGAATAGATTGAGAATATGAAATAAATAACTTATTACGGCTAATATTATAAAGACATGGCAAATTTTTTAGTTTTTAATATGAAGATAATAATTGAATAATGAACAATTCTTTTCTTACGACAGAAAACATTTTTTAAGCTTGTTTAATTTCTTAAGAACTTATTGCTTACATAACAATTAAAATAGTTAGATAATCTAAACTTAAAATTAAAACTTTTTAAATATTTTTATTTAAGCATATTAATTAATGAATTATTTGTTAAAAATCGACTAGTTCAATTCGATTGATTAGATCAAAATAACTCTAAACAAAAGAAAGCTTAAATTTTTAGCAACTTTTTACTAAAGGAAAAGAAATTCGTATATAGATTGCAAGAAAAATAGTTAAAAATATAATACTCAGAATAAAAGATTACTTTTTATCTAATTAAAGCCAACATTAATTTCTTAATACATTCATAGTGCTTCTCTAGCATTATTCAGCTAAAAAAAAGGCTAAATGAACTGTCTACAACTAAAATCCAAAGAGTCACTTCATTTAAATATTTACAAATCATAAAAAATAATTTCTAGAGTATCAGCGGGTCGAGTCAAGGCTATAAAAACAATTTCCCGCTAAACTTGAACACAAACCAAAGGCCTCAAAGGTCAGCTAGAGCCGTGTAATAACTTTAATGCATTAAATCAAAATGGAATTCAAAATGCAATTGCTAGGAAATTAAGCTGAAACTAGAACGAATAGTTGAATTTGGGGTTGACCCTTTTGTTTGGCCCCTATAAATATAGAGTGAAGTAGTTTGAGAACCTACTTGAGGCGTCGAAAATAAGGGCTAACACTTGATGTGGGGAAAAAACTTGAACTGATTTGAAATGCAAGACACAAATTAATTGTCTCTTGTGCCGGCTGCTGTCTACGATGCTGGAATTTTTTCCTTTTATTTATTTATTTTTTTTGGGGCCTGGCCAATTTCGATTTCATTAGCGAATTAACTTCCGAAATGTGTCGTCGAGTTTAGTTGTTTTTCCTTTATATACTGTCCACTTGATTATGCATGGGCGCAAGCTGTCAAACGCCAACGAATCGAGCATCGTTTTACGCTTTGCGTTGTTGCCATTCCTCACACGTCCGCAGGCCGGCCAGACCCAGAGTTTTTGGTGTTGAATTCCAAGTGTTGCGCCATTTTGGCACAGCAACAAAAATTTCCGCATTTTTTTTGTATTTATTTAGTATATTTAGTTGGGCCTAGTTTAGGGTTATTGCGATTTAGCTTTAAGGCATGCGCTGTTGCCACACTTCAGGCGGTTTTTCTTAAATCCAAAGGGTTTTTGGCTTGAGTTTCTGTGCCAGAAATACTCGATGCGCTGTTGTCAAACTTCAGGCGGTGTTGTCAGCGCGTAAATAGTTGGAAAACTATAATTTTGTTCTTAAAGAAAAACAACTGATGTTAAATCTTTTATATGATTTTATGCCCAAGCCCTGTTGCCAAACTTCACTTGCTTTCTTTTAACAACTTTCAAACTAATATTAAACAGTACTTTAAAAAGATTTTTTAAGAATTTAAGTTTTTTTGGTACACTAATCATCTACAAGTTAAACCTAACCCATAACCCACATACAATATAGTTATATTTTTAGTTTCTAGTCATAAACATGTTTGATTAACTTTTATTTAGTGACCACCATTAAGATACAATGCAAACTGTAATTACGTCTAGCACAACCAATAAATATCTTAACTATCGTTTGTGTATGCATAAAAAAATACTAATATAAAAATGTTTTCTTTTTGATTTCAGCTTTTGGATATCACCAGTCGGCAAATCCTTGGGCATACGTAGCTCTAGACCTAAGAAAGCTGCAAATGTTCCTACATTAGAGGCGGCGTATGCCAAATCGTCCCGTTTGGATCACAAGTGGGTAAGTTCATTGAAGGAGCGGAGCAGCCATCAACAATCGTGTTATAGATATATTTAGCCAACCTGTTAATAGACATATGAGGCTTTAGAGCTATCTGTACTGGGTGACTATATGTTATACTATAGGAACTCCAAATATAATTGCAAACCTTTGTATCTTCAAAAGGTTGACCAAATTTAATTATTATATCATATTTATCATGAAAAATTCGAGTGTCGCTTGAATTGTCTCAACTAAACTGACATATTCTGGGTATATTCTAATAGTACACATACATGCTTAAGAAATTAGTTCTGGATCGAACAACTATATCTTATAGCAGCCCCACGGGTAAAATAAAACTTTAGCTATGCCAAGCAAATTCACACAAGTCCTATATTATTTGAGTTTTCTTCAATCAAATGGTACTACTATACTATAGAGCTGCTATAGAAACTATAGAACGCAAATCAAATTTTAGTATGAACTAAATATTGATCACATTAGAATGCTGTATTAGGAAAAATTCCCCAGGTTTTTATGATAAAACTGAGTGTATATATATCATAGGAAGAATCAGCTTAAAGCTGTCAACAGTTAGCTGCAAATGTATCAAATCTTTGGTATATTAGAAGTATACTTTATTAAACTATATCTAATAAATATATATTCTGTTTTTTAGCTGGCTCCGCTGTCCAAACAGGCGGACATGAGCGAACGTCAGATCGAGCGTTGGTGGCGTCTGCGTCGTGCTCAGGATAAACCCTCGACATTGGTCAAATTTTGTGAGAATACATGGCGTTGCATCTACTACCTGTATAGCTTTATATTTGGCGTCATTGTGCTGTGGGACAAGCCCTGGTTCTGGGATGTCAAGAGCTGTTGGTATGGCTATCCCCATCAGGTAAGATTCCAGAACGAAATGGTACTTCTGAGATGTTTTTTTAACCTTATTTTTTATATATTTCCCTTACAGTCTGTAAGCAGCGATATCTGGTGGTATTATATGATATCGATGTCATTCTATTGGTCCCTAACTGCCACCCAATTCTTTGATGTTAAACGCAAGGATTTCTGGCAAATGTTTATACATCATATGGTCACCCTATTGCTTATGTCACTGAGTTGGGTATGCAATCTGCATCGCGTCGGATCTCTTGTTCTAGTCGTACACGATTGTGCCGATATATTCCTCGAGGCGGCCAAATTGACCAAATATGCCAATTATCAGAAGGTCTGCGATGCCATTTTCGCCATTTTCACCGTCGTTTGGATTGTCACACGTCTCGGCTTCTATCCCCGCATTATCTACAGGTGCGTAAAGTTTTTACACAAATTTGAAATGTTTTTTTTTAATTAATTTGTGTTTTTTTTTTTTAGCTCTTCTGTTGAGGCGCCTCGCATTTTGCCCATGTTCCCAGCTTATTATATTTTCAATTCGCTGCTTTTGATGCTTCTGGTGCTGCATGTGATCTGGACCTATATGATTCTCAAGATTGTGGTCGATTCGCTCCAGAAGGGATTGGTAAGTTTACTTTACTTTGGGAATGAAGAAACTAGAATGAGAGATGGTTTTCCTAACATTTTACTACTATTTAATTGAGTTTATACATAAACTAACGAATTTAGAAAGGTCTTTCACCAAACATTTCATAAAATAGAAAGAGACTAAAGCTGTTTATTGGAGTATTAAGAGATAGAGACGGAGATATGTGCTATTTATAATCTAGGGAGCATAAGGGCCCGGCATAATCCAAACACTACAGCCAAAAATTACTAAAAGAATTTATATTTTTTTTTAGGAAAGGAAAACCATAAACTAGATAAGATATAGTAAGATGTAGATTTAAAGAATTAACTTAGAACAAATCGTACAAATACTAGTTCTTAGTCTAAAAATATATTGTCTTTTCGAGCTAGCTTAGAAAATCAGAAATCGAACCCAATTTATAGCGGATCGAAGAACTATATCATCAAGTTCCGATATGCAGTAAAATAATTCGCTATATATTCTGTCCAATTTTAGAACGGATAACTCTATTATATAGGCTAACTTTGTTGTATGTTAAGGATTACGATAAATACAGGGTCTAATTAATTATAACATTAAATAACATTTCAAAATCTTCGTTTTCTTGACAGATGTCTGGTGATATACGCTCTAGTGATAGTGAGAGTCTCACTGATAGCTCAGGAAATGTGCGTGTGGCCAATGGATCGACGCGTTCAAAGTCCAAAGCTGGAACAGGAGGTAGTGGTAGTGTTAGTCAACGCAAGGTTAACAATCACACAGTTGATGGAGCGACTGCAACAACAACAGCAGCAAAGTAAACACACACACACACACACGCACACAAACACATAGAAACAAGAGCACAGCTGGCGGCGGTGGAGAGAGCATGCAAGAGAGAGCGAGTGAGAGAGAGAGAGAAAGCTAGCTTGGAGTGTGCAGCATAAAGGAGCAGAGCAGCACGAGAGTGAAGAGTGCGGAGTATGGAGTACGGAGGACTAACCAAAACAGAGACCAGTAAAAACAAAAACAAAAACTGAAGAAGGATTAACAACAAGAACAGCAACAAAAACAAAACCAAACCAGTTCAGAACGTTTTTTTATGTTAATTATTATTTTTTATATATTATAAAAATACAAAAAAAAAAGTATAAAAAAATATACATATATTTTTTTTATTGAAAAAAAAAAAACAACAAAAACAAAACGGAAACTAAATTTGAATAAATGCGAGTTGGCATTTAAAAATATTTATTATTTAAACCAAAAACAAAACAAGCTTAGAACTAAATTAAACAATGGGCAAATGAAGGTCATTTAATCACAGTTTGCAGCAGCAACAACAAAAACACCAAGAACTACAACAACAACAAACAAACGAAATAATTTTAAAAATTCTTAAATCGCTTAGACAACAATTTAATAAAATTTAAATAAAGTAATGAAAAACAAAAATCAAGAAGAAGAAACCAAATGAATTCAAATTCTATTGTAAATAACTTAACTGTATGTTTCCAAAGTAAACAAATAAAAATTATTAAATGTATGCCAAGAAAAGCCTCGTTTTTCTGGCAGTCAATCGACTTAGAGTTTAAAATTGGTCAGAAAGTGCGAGAAAAATACTAAAGCCATTTTCAGCCACACATGTCTAAACTTTTGGGAGACCCGGTGATCAGTAACCTCTAAAAAGATTGGATCTGAGATTCAAGTAGAAAGATATTTTAAAATTAAGAAACTTTGCCTCTTAAAGCATAGATTTCTCTGGTTTTTTTTTCAGGAGAGTCCACGGTAGTGAATTGGTTTTGCCTTTAAAACTTGTAGGAGGTGTCCTGTAGCATACCGAAGGACAATTTTCGAAAGTATCCCATCAAAAGTGAGCATCTAATACATAGTTTCTTACATAATATATAAAGAGCTTAGAACTAAACAGGAGAAGCTATTCATATAGCAATTCCACAAAGATATTTATTAAAGGATTGTGCACTAAAGTGTTGAATAGTTTCCTAAAGCAACTTTGTAAGCAATTCTTCAGAGTTCTTAAAAATAGGTAACGTAAGGCTTTTTTAAAAAGACTTAAAGCTTTTAAAAAACTGTTCCCTAAACTAGCTCATTACTTTACACGTCCTTTTTTATTTTAATTACATATTAATGTTAGTTTTTTAGAAAAAAGTTCTGTTAAGTAAATATTGTATTGAATTTTTCCTTAAGTATTCGGAAAAAAGTATCACCTGAATTAACTTATGGAGGATTTTTTCCATAAAGGTATTTAGCCAATAAAAAAAAGTAATTCCTCTTGGTAACTCATAAAAAGTTACCTGAGTATAAGCATCTCAAACATCTCGACTGAACAGATTGATACACCCAAGTTATACCCTATAATAACTTATAAAAATACAAAGCATATGTGTTACTGTTTCATCGTCCTATTCATAGTCATTGTTATCATTGGTTTTATTGGGTCGTCTCTAAAAAATTGTATAAACTAAGTGCTAGGCGTCTGTCTCCTCAGTTCCTTTCAGTACTTCCGTCCAGACTTGTGCTTAGTACTGATATCCATCCGGTTGGTAGGGACGTGGGAATGGAGCTGGCGCGAAGGGCACAGGCGGTGGCCGCCAATTGGTAGGCGGTGGGCGTGGCGGCGGTGCTGGCATACCGGGTGGTGCCCAAGCATTCGGTGGCTGTAGCATGCGTGGTGGTGGCGGTATACCCATTGCCGGTGGCAACGGCGGTTGTCCTGCTCCCATAGGCGGCAACGGTGGCGGCGGTATCGAGGCTGGGAATGGCGCTGGCTGTGGCACTGGCGGTGGTGGTGCAATCATGCTCATGTTTGTCGAATTGACTGGTACAACGACAGGTGGTGGTGGTGCCATCATTGGTGGCGGCATCATTTGTCCACCCATCACGGGCATCATATTCTGTACAGGCGCATCGGCAAACAATTGATGTGGCCGGTCCGCATGAGCTGATGGATTCTGGGCAGCCAGTAGACGTTCAGCAGCGGAGCCATGACGTTCACCCTTGTGATCCTTCTTAAATGCATACGATACGGATATGGGACGATTGCACAGATATTGTCCATTCATGGCATCCATGGCGGCATCACTGGCCTCAAAGCTGGCAAAGTTAATGAACGCAAAACCCTTGGATTTACCCGTCTCCGGATTACGCATGATCTTTGGTGTCTGCAGAATGACACCAAATGCCGAGAATGTGTCATACAAAAGCTTCTCATCCACTTCGACGTCCAGATTGCCAATGAATATATTGGCGCCCACATCGAGATTCTTTTGATGCGCCGACGCTTTGTTAACACGTATTGGCTTGCCATACAACTTAATCATGTTCATTATTTTAATGGCATAGTCCGCGTCCTCCTCGCTTAGGAACTCTACAAAGCCATAGCCCTGATGCATCTGTGTCACGCGATCCTTGGGCATGTGCACGTTAACTAATCAAGACACGGAGAGTTTAGCAGAGAATGTGTAGTAAAGAGTAAATACTTACCGACTGGTCCCGCTTGAACAAACAGCTCCCATAGCAATGTTTCCGAAACCTTGTCGTCCAGGCCGCCGGCATAAATGGTGGCATCTGTAAATGTATCGCATTTATATATTAAAAGCTATTACAATTTATCTAATTTCTTACACACCTTGATTACGTTCAGCAATAGGACCTGCGGCCATTTTGCTTATCGAAAATGTGCCAAAATTGTCTGCAAATTACGTTTAACAATTTCTAACGCAGTCAAACCAAAAACCATAGACGGCGTTTCAGTTGTCAGTGTTGCATTTAGCGCACAGGGTTGCCTTTCCAATCGATACTTGGCGATATTTATTGAGCTGACTTTATTTGCAAAATATCTTTTACAGTAGTGATATAAAAATTTGTATCGTATTTATTTAATTGGAATTTCATTTAATTTTTTACATATAACGCAAGTTGATGCATACGATATATTTTCTAATTCTTATCGATTGATAACATTTTCAGCTCATGTCAAAATACTTGATTCTAATGTCGCTCAAATGAAATGCAACGGTTTAACATTATCGATAGTTAATAATGATTTTTATGCAATAATCGATATAATAGGAATTTTTAAGCTGTCAGCTGTTTTACAGCACTTGTGTGCCAGCCATGCAACACTGTAAACGAAAATAAAAGAAGCACAAAAAAGTGCTGTCGATAGCCATAAGTGCGATAGCGTCCATCACTATTTTTGGCCTACATTTTTATGTAATGTCACTCACTTTGTTGTCGTTTTACAAAGAAAAAATCGTGCTAGTAACCAAACCAAAGAACCAAGAATATTACTTTGTGCGCTGTGATGTGATATCCAATTAGAACAAATTATGAATTGTCATCAAATATTGAGCGGTGCCTGTAATGCAGGTGACCGGTGCTTCGCAATTGGCTCCGTGGAAGGCATACCGTTTACAGTAAGAATATATACACATACGAGCGATTACGATTTACAACTCTCCTGCCGTAGCCAAGTTTACATTTTTTTTCGATATGTCCCATTTGACACACACCCACATTCCTGCACACGTACGAGAGTCATACATGCCTGTATATAATTTACTTACGTACGTACAATTGTAGATATACGTTAGGTACTTAAGGGTACAACTAGTATGTACACATTTTCCAACACGGTTGGCATTTTTTGTTTGCGAATTCCAATAGGAATATCTAATTCCGATCAGCAGCCATTGGAGGATTTATAATGTTAACATGTTATTTACATATCCGTACTTCTCTATGTATGCATGTGAGTTTATAAGTGTGCGTCCGTGTGTGTGTGAGCATATATAAATAAATGTGATGCTTTGCTGTCTGTCTGTCCCGCCTCTCTGTCAAACTGTCTCTGTGTGGTCAATTAAATCAAATGCGAAATGATGAGTTAGAGAATTATATATATCAACAATAAGAAAATAAAAGAATTCGATAACTACGTGTAAGCGCAAAAAACGTTAATACAAAATTCCAATTGTTGATTTGAAATCAATGTTTCGTTTTTTCATTTTCGTTTAATTTTTTTCGAACATGTTTTGTGGGCTATTAATTACATTTAAAGGTCAAGTGCCTGGCTGTAAACAAGTCTCTCACGTTGCTGCTTTTACGCACTCACACGCACATGTGCACACTCACACACACATATACGAAATACATATGTATAACATTCGATTGGTCAAATGGCCTTAAATGCCCTAAATTCAACAAATATACAGACATCCCCATAGACACACACACACATACAGTTGAACACACGGTTGCCAATTTATAAAAATGTTCTGTACCCAAAAACAAGAGTACCTACATAAAATAATGATAAATAATATGTCCTTAATGCTTTAGAAAAAATACATAAAACTAGTGTTTTTTTTTTTAATATCAAAAGCTGGCTCCCTTTGATGCCTTATACAAGTGCTTTGTACCCAACAATGACAAGTGTACCCGTTTTGGCAGAAGTGTACCCCAAGTGGCAACCTTGGTTGCGCTCACACATACAAACTTTGTAAGCGGTAATGTGCACGTAATGTGGATTTATGTAGTTCGCCTGCAGCCTGCAAAAATCCTAACAAAAAGAAGCAATGATTTTATTATTTTTTGTATGCCAAACGGGGACGAACAAACGCCAATAACAAATAAATTATACACGGTGGCCATAAAACGCTGAAAAATTGTCGTGAGCACGCATTTATGATGAGGAAGACGTAGACGAAGGAAGGACGCATTGGCGTCGGCGGCTTGATGTCGTTTATTTATTTTATTTTATGATCACATACATACATATCAAATATTAATTACGAACAGCAGCACCCAAACCGCTGCCGGCGCGACCACCCACACACACATTTGCACACACTCCACCCCCAATCGCCATCTCATATAAAGTGTGTTTGTTTACCGCTTGCGCCTGAGGTCTGTTTTCTTTTTATTAATATATCTGTGTGTGTGTGTGTGTATGTAATTTACCAAAGTCACAAGCATAATTAACTGTTCTGCTAACTGTTCTGCAAAAGTGCTCATCCACCATCACCAAATCCCATTCCCTCCCTCTTCTCTTTCTCTAATTTCATTGAAAAACAAAAATTCAACATTTTCGACATTCTTTGAGCCGACTACCTATGCGAAAAATATCTTTTACAGTTGTGATATAAATTGTAATGCATTTCAATCAGAATTAAATTTAATTTTTAAGAACAACTCATACGATATACTTTCTAATTCTTATCGATTGACAACATTTTTAGCTCATGTCAAAACACTAATGTTGCTCAAATTCTAATTGCAATGTAAACAGTTTGTGTGATTATACTTGTGACCCTGTGAGGGGTGTGAAATGCACCGATATTACATTATCGATAGCTAATTATTTTTATGCGATAATCGATAGAATGAGATGTTTTAAGCTGTGACCTCGTGAGGAGTGAAATGCAACGATATTACATTATCGATAGTTAATACTGATTTTTATGCGATAATCGATAGAATAAGAATTTTTAAGCTGTCAGCTGTTTTACAGCACTTGTGTGCCAGCCTTGCAACACTGTAAACGAAAAAAAAGAAGCAAAAAAAAGTGCTGTTTATAGCCACTAGTGCGATAGCGTCCATCACTATTTTTGGCCTACATTTTTATGTAATGTCACTCACTTTGTTGTCGTTTTACAAAGAAAAAATCGTGCTAGTAACCAAACCAAAGAACCAAGAATATTACTTTGCGCGCTGTGATGTGATACCCAATTAGAACAAATTATGAATTGTCATCAAATATTGAGCGGTGCCTGTAATGCAGGTGACCGGTGCTTCGCAATTGGCTCCGTGGAAGGCATACCGTTTACAGTAAGAATATATACACATACGGGCGATTACGGGTTACTACTCTCCTGCCATAGCCAAGCTTACATTTTTTCTCCCATTTGTTTTGTGTTTTTGTATGTACGTTTTCGTTTTTTTTTATCACGCATCTATCATATTGTACAACCAACACACAGACGCAAACACACATACATGGATATGCACACAGCACACGTACGAGAGTCATACTTGCCTGTAAATAATGTACTTACGTACGTATAATTGTAGATATACGTTAGGTACTTAAGGGTACAACTAGTACGTACAAATTTTCCAACACGGATAGCATTTTTTTTGTTTGCAAATTCCAATTGGAATATCTAATTTCGATCAGCGGCCATTGGGGGATTTTTTAATGTTTTTATTTACATATTCGTACTTGTCTATCTATATATGCAGTGAGTGTATGAGTGTGCGTGAGTATGTGTGAACACATAAATAAATGTGATGCTTTGCTGTCTGCCTGTCCGCCTGTCCCGCCTCTCCGTCAAACTGTCGCTGTGTGGTCAATTAAATCAAATGCGAAAATAGGCAGATGATGAGTTTGAGAATTCGATATATCAACAATGAGCGACGAAATGAATTCGATAACTACGTGTAAGGGCAAAAACTCTAGTTTATAAAAATTTCTAATTGCTGATTTAAAATCAATGATTCTTTTTTCATTTCATTTTGTTTTGTTTTTGTTTAATTTTTTTCGAACATGTTTTGTGGGCTATTAATTACATTTAAAGGTCAAGTGCCTGGCTGTAAACAAGCCTCTCACGTTGCTGCTTTTACGCACTCACACGCACATGTGCACACTCACACACACATATACGAAATACATATGTATAACATTCGATTGGTCAAACGGCCTTAAATGCCCTAAATTCAACAAATATACAGACAGTCCCATAGACACACACACACACGTGCAGTTGAGCACACGGTTGCCAATTTATGAAAATGTTCTGTACCCAAAAACAAGTGTACCTACTTATAATAATGATAAATGCAGTGCTTTAATATGCCCTTAATGCTTAAGAAAAAATACGCAAAACAAGTGTTTTTTTTTAAATAACTAAAGCTAGCTCCCTTTGAAGTCGAAAACAAGTGCTTTGTTCCCAACAATGCAAGTGTACCCGTTTTGGCAAAAGTGTACCCCAAGTGGCAACCTTGATTGCGCTATACTCACACACACATACCGTGTATGCGGTAATATACACGTAATGTGGATTTATGTATTTTGCCTGCAGCCTGCAAAAATCCTAACAAAAAGAGAAAATGATTTTATTATTTTTTCTATGCCAACTGGAGACGAACAAACGCCAATAACAAATAAAATATACACGGTGGCCATAAAACGCTGAAAAATTGTCGTGAGCACGCATTTATAATGTCGTCGATGTGAAAGATGAGGAAGAAGTAGACGAAGGAAGGACGCATTGGCGTCGGCGGCTTGAAGTCGTTTATTTATTTTATTTTATGATCACATACATACATATCAAATATTAATTACGAACAGCAGCACCCAAACCGCTGCCGGCACGACTGCCCCCATCCCCACACACACTCCACCCCCAATCGCCATCTCATATATTGTGTATTTGTTTACCGCTTGCGCCTGAGGTCTGTTTTCTTTTTATTAATGTATGTGTGTGTGTGTATGTAATTTACCAAAGTCACAAGCATAATTAACTGTTTTGCTAAGAAAACTTCAAGTGCAAAGTGCTCACCCCCACTCCTTTCGCTTCCACTTCTCTTTCTCTTATTTCATTGAAAAAAAAATCAACAGCTGCCCCTTACTGCTGCAAACAGTAGATTCTATAAGTCTGTTGATTAAGAAAAATAAATGTACATATTTGTTTATATTATTGGTGATACTGTATCCAGTTACATTTCACATAACTTGTGGCAAGCTCTGTTGGCGACTGCAATTTAAACATTTATAGCAGAATATTTACGTCACACACTGTATGCTGGTGTGGTACCATTGAAATTGGTACACTTTCCATTTCTTGGTACATAAACCTGGTACGTTTGGGTACCAAATATTATTTTATTTTATGCAACACATGAAATATGACTACATTAAAGCGTGTCTCAAACATTAACATGTCGCTGATAATTAATTAACATGAATTTTTCGCTAATTATGTAAAAGTTGGTACACTTTTTTGCAAAGTCAACTGTTTGCTAACAGAGACGTGGTACAATAGATTTTCATAAAGTGGCAACTGTGTTGGTATGTACGTGTATGTGTGTGTGTGTGTGGGTGTTTGTGTTTGAGTTTCTATCTGCATACGATTCTGTAATGAGCTTTACAAAGCTGCTGTAGATTTAGCCAGACATTCATTAAATAACTAAATATGCCATCATTACAAATGTTGTATTAGCTCTACTGCTGCTTAATTAATATTTGCATATTATATTTATAAACACGTTGCGACACGTTGAAAATAGTCACGGACGTAGATGAACTTGAAAAATTAGACAAACACACACACAGTTGTATGTGTGTATGTGCATAGACTTAGTGGCGCCATCTGGCTATGACGTCGTTAAGTGCTGCTTGGCCCAAGTGCCATAGCAGTCAGAGCCAAGAAATGTCCGCAGCGATATCATCGCTTGGTTTTTCTTGTTTTTTCTTACACTTGAGATAATGAACATATCACAAAACAAAAAACAGTTTAAACGGACAAACAATAAAGGTGTGGAGAGGGGGGAAGTATGTACCTAAAACTAAACCAAGCAGAGCATGCACGAGTTTCACAGCAGCGCATAAGCTATGACTGTGTCGACTAGCAACATACCCTGTAAACCCTACAAAGCAAATAATTCATTAGTCACGAAGTCGTGTAGTTTTATGACCAAAAACGCTATAAATCTAGAATTTAATAAACAAAAAATTTGCAGTTTGTAGAGTTTAAAAATCCACAAGCAAGATTTATTATTTTCAGTGCTCATAATTTTACTTTTTAACACTCGAAACTTTATGATACCCCCCCCCCAATTTGCAGGTTTTGCTAGGTATCAAAAATTATTATCGTACAATTGAACAAATTTCGCAAAACACATTTCGTTCTCTTGCTTAGATAAGAGTCACTTTTTTTTGATAGTCCACGATAGTTCGAAGACATGGAAACGTGTGTTATACATACAAGTACCCATATATAGTGTATATATATATAGACGTCTAAACCTTTCCTGTGCGAACTGGTATCAATTCAATAACTAAATTAGATTTAGCACGCGTTTGAGTGCTCATAATTGACGCCTACATTTAGGGTTATTTGATAAATGTGACTCTGATATGATATGCAATGGGGAATTTTGAATCGATTTGGAGACATACGCGACATTATCGACATATGGCTATATTATTTAGCATGTAAATGTTTAGTTTTCGACATAACTTTTATGATAACTTATTTAAACGTTTATTTTTTTTTGTCCTCCATGGTAACTTTAATCGCTTCGACAATCGAAATTTTGTCCTCCATTGTCACTTTTTTCTCTCCAGTAAACCTCTAATCAAATGGGTTGACAACATGTCACAGTCATGAATATATTTTAGTTATTTAACAACCACATTTTAAATACTTTAATAGCATTCTGAGGTCCCCCATGTTCGCTTATCAACAATGTCACTTTATTTCCATCATTTCACTGAAATTTCATCATCTTCAGATACTTACACATATAGAAAAGATATACATATCTAAAATTTATAATTATAGTTCTTAAACTTATTAACTTGCTATAGGTTAGGTAATCCTGCATCGTTACTTTTCACTTTCATAATTATAGGCATATTATATGAGCTATTTTATCAGCTAATCCATCAGCTGACATATTGATTAACACTAATGTCTATTAATCATCCATGGTCACATTATTTCCTAATCATAATCACATAATGTAGATAATTTTCTTGATAACATAAATTGATTGATAACACTGAAAATTTGTTTTGTTTCTGATTTTTTGTTTCTTTCTTCTTGTGATTGATAGGCCTACGCTGCCGGCTGCAATGTTGTCATCCTTGCGAGCACATTCGAACGTGTCCAGATCATTCCGGGCGCCAATCACGGCTATGTCAAGATATCGGCATTGGACTGCAGCACCGATACCGGCAAAATAGCCGCTGCTTATGAGAATAAAATATGCATTTTTGAGCCAACGCCGGTGATTGAATCCAGCAAACATAATACACATTTTCTGGACTACAGGTTGGCATTAAATCTGTAGTTTTTTTTATGGGGGATCAGAAATTTAACGTCCTACTCGTCTGTTAAACAATGAAATAATTCTTGAAAATCTGATGGGGTTAGGTCAATGGAACACAGGGAACTCGGGGGGGAATAGGTTCAGAAGTTGTTTTTATTCGTAGGAGTTCTGGAAATCGTGAAAATTCTTAGATCTGGGGATGGGACATTTGGGAAAACATCACACAAAGCTCAGCTAGGGTTAATATGCGATCATGTCGTACCAAAATTTCGATTTCTTCCTCAAACGATCGACACTTTTTGTTAAAGTTGTTACTGCGTCAACAGTTCTAACCTCATTAACCTCAACTTGACCTTATTTTAAAGAATAAGGTTCTGTCTACACGCCAGTGCCCTACAGCTGTGATAGAAGCAGTGCACTTACTTTCAGGGCGAACCTCGTATGTAGATTGTTTTGGGTTAAGTTATGGATTTTAAAACAAATTTTTAATGGGCATAAAGACAGATTAGAATTAAAGTAAGGATAAGTAGCTAAATTACTATATAGAGTCACTTGAAATCAAAATTGAATTAGTACAGAGATAGTTCATTCTCTTGATTAATAAATGTTATATTGTATGGTATCTTTTTGTCGGCAAATTAGACTGTTATATTGGGATAAAATTAAGTGAAAAGAAATACAGTTTTGTGACTCTACTCTACATTTGTACAGGGTATCTCTTAGTCGACATGTATAGTTTTTGTTTTTGTAACTACTGTAAAACTGTAGATGGGGCAAGTAAAGTGATGTAGTCTTTATAAAACTATGACTGATCATCGATAGGAACTTGAATTCTTCACAACACACAGTACTAATAAAGATCTAAACTTTTTCAGATGGGTGCAAACGGGTTCCTTTACCAGCCACTCGAATGTGGTGACACTGTCGTGGAATCTGGAAGGCACACGCCTACTCACAGGCGGCACCAACATACAGCTCTGGAAGAGCAAGTCTCCCACACACCAGCAGGAGGAGGAGCATACAGGTGAGAGGGAGTTAGAGGAAGATAGATAGATTAATTAACTGTTTCCCTACCTCGACAGGTGTCAAGTTTGAGATCGGCGAGAGCAAGGAGACAAAACAAACGCAAAATGCACAAGGCAGCGATGATGTGTCCACCTGGGAGAATATCTGGTCATGCCAGACGGCTATACCCATTTACCATATGGCATTTAGTCCCGATGGCACACTCTTTGCCACCTGTGGACGCAATGATCGTCTAGTCAAGATCTGGTATGAGAATAAACAGGTGCTATTCCCGGCCAAAAGTAGTGCCGGTACAGGCGTTGGCACGGGTACATCCACAGGTAGTGGAGCTGGGGCCACGGATGGCAGTGATTTGAATTTTACGTATGTGTATATTGCACATCCACGTGCCGTGTCTAACATTGTGTGGCGCAAGACGAGCAAGTATATGCCCAAAGGATCGGTGGCCAATATGCTGGTGACCTCCTGTCTGGATAACATTTGTCGCATTTGGATTGAGACGGTATTACCCGATGATGGCATGGTTAATATGACACAATACGATCCATTGGCCTCGCAGAATCCCAAATTTCGTACACATCGACACAAGCATCGGTTCATGCAGCGTCTAAAGCACATGAAGACCTGTTTCCATCTACGTCGGCACATTAAAGCTGGCGCTAATCCCAATGTGGTGACGGGTGGCGCGTCGGGTGGCATGGGTGGACATGGTAGTGTTGTTGGTGGCGGTGCTGGTGGCTCCTTGGCGGGCACAACAGGCGCTTTGGGTAGCTCACCGGCTAGCTATAGTAACTACCAAGGACCCATACCATCGTTGCCCTCATCATGCAGTGTACACGACTTTCATTCGTATGGCTTTCAAGGATCAGGCGTTACGCCAGGCATGCACTTCCATTTGGCGGCATCGATAAATGCCGAAACGGATATACCACTTGTGCCATCGATGCAAACCTCCGATCCGGCCAATCAGAATGTCTTTATACTACACTGGCTGAACAATAAGGAAATGCATTTCACGCTCCAAGCGGAGGCCATACTCCAGGAGCTAACCAAGAAGGTCATCGATGAGGAGAACAATGGACATGCCATGGCCACAGGCGGAGGTGGTGGCAGTGGTACAGCTGGCGGTGGCGTGGATCTAACCGATGATGCGGGTGCCCATAAGAAGTTCACCATGAGAAATTCCAAATCTGTTTCCGTGGACGACAGCAATGAGGAGTATAGCAAATACTCACAGCATACGGCGGCAACGGGAGCCACAGGTGGTACTGGTCTACATATGAACTCCATGTCGAATACCACGTCACAGAATTCGCTGAATCATGATCAACAGCAGCCGATTACGCAATTGGTGGACTCGTTGGACAATAAGATCGAGTGTTTGCTTAGGGATTGGCATCAGAGTCCGGATTTGTTGTTTGCCATACATCCCGTGGACGGTAGCTACTTGATTTGGGTCATTGAGTGGCTGGATGACTACTATCCGGGTTCGTTTAGACAGGCACAGGTGTCGTTCTCCACACGCATCCCATCGGCCTTTCCACTAGGCGATGCCATGTCCATGTCCACCACGGTCAGTCTGTTCAACACGGGCACACATCCGCTGGCCTTTCGGGACATTGCCAACAATGTGCGCAGCAAGGATGAGTTTCACAAGGGCGGAACTGGCGCTGGTGGTAGTAGCGGTGGCGCTGGTGCTGGCAGTGATCAGCAATCGCTTAAGAGCGAGCAACAGGAGGATGAGTCCCAGCAAGCGGAGGATGATGACGACGAGGAACGAGAGACGGATCAAGTCGGTGCTGCAAGCAGCAGTTCCCAAGACTCCGCTGCTGGCGGCGCAGGCACTGGCTCTGGCTCGGCTGCGGGCAACGGCACAGCAGCAAACGCGTTGCCTTTAAACGTCTCCCCATCGGTGTCGATGGTGACCAAGCATTCAAATGGCACCTTGAACCTCTGGCAACTCACCTTCGCCTTCAAGACCAAGTTCACACAAGTATTAAGCATTGGCCATGTCAGTCGTGCGTCTGGACATCGTTTCCGTGTCAATGATATCACCTGTCATCCGGTGCTGCCGCTGCTCGTGTCCACCTCGCATCACAATCTACCCGACTCCGATGGCAACAAGTCGTCGCCGAGTTCCCCCTTCGAACAGCCGCTGGGAGGCGGACTACCAGGCGCAGGCGGTGCAGGTGGCGGTGCTGGTGGCACTGCTGGTAGCACCACGTCCAGCAGCAGTGATAAGGATGTCTTTACACCCACCGGCTTCTGCTCGGAGCTTATACTCTGGCGCGTGGACTCGGTGGGTCCGTTGTGCCATTCGGGTGGTGTCAGTGAACTGGCGCGCATTAATTCACCGGAAATTTCAGCGTTTAGCAACGTGGCCTGGATACCTACACTGCTGCCGAGCACTACACTGGGCAGCTATAGCAATTCACCCTCGGCGTGCTTTGTGGCTAGTGATGGTGAGAACTTGCGTGTCTATCAGGCTGTCATTGATGCACGCACATTGCTGGCAGAGATTTCCTGCTCGGAGAATCTAAACACGTTGCACAAATCGCATTCGCTGGCCTCCATGATGTCCAATGCCTCGTCCACGCTGAAGGCACAACGCTCTGCGTTGCATGACAAGCTCAAGGTCGTGTCCCAACAGTCAACAGCACGGCCTGGTTGTATACTCCAGCTGGATGCCATTTCGGATGCCAAACATGATTGGCAGAACACACAATTTCTGCATGTATTCCAAGCGCAGTTGATAACGGGTGGACAACGCACAGCCAATCCGGATATGCATGATCTGGATGAGCCGCGTATGAATGCTCTGCTCGAATCTGATATGGATGCCATTGTTGATCTGCAGCGTAATGTGGACTTTGAGGAACCCTTCTACATTGTGAACATCGAGAAGACGTTGCGTGGCAGCACCATACACATGTGGCGCATTGTGATCAGCTCCAAGCAACAGAATACGTTTCTCTCCGAGACGGCCATGTATGTGCCGGACAGTAATCTAACCCAGGAACCCGATGATGCCGAACAAACTGCCAATCCAAATCGTCGCATGTCCCAGGGTGCCGAGACCTTGACCGGCGCCGAACACTTTGGGCCACAGGTGGAGGCACCGCACATTTCCATTACCACCAAAAAGGTGTGCACACAGGAGCTGCCACTACCCGAGGGTGTGGATGTTATACATGCCTCCCCAGCCGCTGGTCATCTAAGCAGCTCGAGCATTTATCCCGCCTGCTTTGCACCCTACATCATTGTAACCGCCTGTTCGGATTCGATATCACGCTTCTGGAAGTGTGAACCCGCTGGACAGGATGCCTATCACTGGTCCGAATGGAAGATGTTCAGTCGCATACAACAGTCGGCCATCGAAATACCAGGACAACCGTTGAACATCAGTGCCGCGTACTCCGGTCGCATTGCCTGTGCCTACAAGTACGGCAAGAGCTTTACGCGTCCCAATCGCGGTGATCCCGACTCCCGATATGTCAATCTCTGTGTGGCCATCTATGAGTGTGAGAGTTCCGGTGGCTCCGAGTGGGTGCTGGAGGATACCATACATCTGAAGAACGTGCATCTGCCGCGCATCAACATTGGACACGGCATCGATCTGAGTTATCTGCACGACAGTCGTTTGCTGGCCAAGAAGCAGCGCTTGAATCAGGTGCTACACACTTTTGCCCATGATCCTGAGAGTCGTTCACCGCGCAGCGGTGAAACTACACCTGAGCTGACCACCAATGGTGGTGGTAGCGGCAGTGGCAACATTGGTGGCTCCAAACCCTCCACAAATGTCAGTGGTCTGCTCACTGTGCCCAGTTTTAGCACACTCCAGTCGCTCAGGAAGAGCATCGCGGAGAATGGCAACACGTGTCCACTCACACAGAAGCATCTCGTGCAGCTCGATTGGGTGTCCAAGGAGGATGGTTCACACATACTCACCGTTGCCGTGGGCAGCAAGATCTTGCTCTACACTCCAGTCAGCTCGGACATTGCCCAGGCGAACATCAAGGCCATGAAGGAGTCACGTTCGGTGAATCGGCCCATACTACGCAAAGCCAGCTCCTTGGCCCAACCGAATTTCGTGGATGAGATACGTTGGATGAAGCTGCGACAGATTGATTTGCAGACAGCGGATGGACTGCCTCCGTTGCCCATGCAAATCTCTTGGGTACGTGATGGCATACTCGTTGTGGCCATGGATTCGGAGATGCATGTGTATTCCCAGTGGAAGCCACACTATGGTGCCCACTTCATGGGCATGGGCGGTGTCAATGGTGTGGGCATGCCCGAGGATGTGCCCGATACACGTAATCTACGTGATGAGGATCTGCGTTCACTGGCCAATGAGTCCACCCAACTGAGATTGAAGAATGTTGCCTCCATGCCGCTGATTAGCAAGGTGAGCACCGCTAACCTACAGCTGCTGAGTCACGACAAGAAGCGTCGTCTGGCTGGTAACAGCAGCATGGCCAACATGCCACAGGATGTGGCTGGTGGAGGCGCAAGTGTTGGTGTTAGCTATGATGTGGCACCAGCCAGCGATGATTATATGACCGATTTTGGTCTGTTTCAAGCCTCGAGGATTGCTTGTCCCGTGCTGCCGCAGTATCATCCTAAGCAGCTCATGGAGCTGCTCAATTGCGGCAAGATTCGTTGGGTGAAGGCCATACTGGCGCATCTGGTGCGTTGCATGAGCGGCACAGGCGGCGGACTAGCCGCTGCCGTGGGTCTGAGTCACGATGATGATGGCAGCTCTGGTGGCGGTGGTGGCGGAGGAGGCGGTGCCGGTGCTGGTGGTCAACGCAGTTGGTCACGTTCCCGCACCCTAAGCATCAGCTACACCGCAGATACAAGCAACATACAGGCGGAACATCGTGGTAGCACCACACAAATCCCAGAGGAACTGATGCTCGACTATGCGGAGATCAATTCGATACCACCGCTACCGCTGTGGGTGCTGCTCAATGCGGATCGGGAGCAGACAGGTGGCAAGGCACCGCATGCCGCAGAGGCGGACAAGGATTACGAGGAACTCTTTGATATGCACAGCTCGGATGATAATCTGGATGAGCTGCTCGGCGATGGCGAACAGAAGCGTCAGGAGCGTCGTCTGTCGCTGCCGGAGAAGCAATCGATTTCCCACTTTGGTCCACGACAGGGACAACTGTTGTCCCGCCTGCTGACCCATACACATCTGCCGGGTCTCTCCTCGCTGGATCAGATGCATCTGCTGGCACTGGCCGATACGGTGGCCACTTGCAATACAGATTTCTCGGATAAATTTGCCGCCGATCTGGGCAAGAATCAGGCAGGCACTGCAGGTGGCAGTGCAACCGGCGTGGCTTCGGGCAAGGAACAGGGCACCGATTCTCTAGATGATTGCGGTCTGCGCTTCCTGCTGGCCATGAAACATTTCACGTATTTGCTGCGCTGCCTGCCGCTCCAGCAGCGGGCACAATTCCAGCGCCAGGGTGTGGGCACATCCAACATCGTTTGGGCCTATCACTCGGAGAGCGAGGAGGAGCTACTGCATCTGATACCCAGCTATACCAAGGGTGATCTACGCTGGGCCACGCTAAGGGATCTGGGCATGGGCTACTGGCTCAAGAACATCAATACCCTGCGACGTTGTGTGGAGAAGTTGGCGAAGTGTGCGTATCAGCTGAAGCAGGATCCACTGGATGCGGCCATCTACTACCTGGCCATGAAGAAGAAGTCACTGGTTTGGGGCCTCTTCCGTTCCAAGCGTGACGAAAAGATGACCACCTTCTTTGGCAACAATTTCGCTGAAGATCGTTGGCGCAAGGCGGCACTGAAGAACGCCTTTGTGCTGCTCGGCAAGCAGAGATTCGAGCATGCGGTGGCCTTCTTTCTGCTGGCCAACTCCCTCAACGATGCCATCGAAGTGTGCCTCAATAAACTGGAGGATTTCCAACTGGCTTTGATTATTGCTCGACTGTACGAGGGCGATGCCGAGGGTGGTTACTACCAGCGCTTGCTGCATGAGCACATTTTGGGCACGGATGTGGAGACGGGACGTTGTGACTTGACACGTGCTCATCCCGATCCCTTCTTGCGCTCGATGACCTATTGGAATCTGAAGAAGTATCAGGAGAGTTTGAATACGCTGCTACTGAATGGTGTGGGTAATCTGCATAACAGCTATCGGGAGGAGGATCCACTGCGTCCCGAACCACATGCCACAAATCCCAATGTCTTCAATTTCTACATCTATCTGCGCACACATCCGCTGCTCATCCGTCAGAATATCGCCATCTCGGCCCAGGAGAAACGCATCGCCCATGTGGTGCTCTCCGGTTTCAGTTATGCCGGCGGAGATGCTCGTAATGCCTTGGCTTCCAGTGCGACCAGTGATAAGCAACTGCAGCTGGAGGATTCCATTACACCCATTGAGCGGCAATTGTATTTCACCACCGCTCATGGACATTTCAAATCGGGTTGTCCGGCACTGGCTCTGGAGGTGCTCAACAAGCTGCCCATGAAGATAAGCGACAATGATATGACCAGCACATCGAGTGTTTGCAATGATCAGGCTAGTGATCCTGCCGTGGTCAAGGATGAGCTCATCAATTCGGGTATTATGGATCAGTGGCAGAGCTCAGCGGATGCCTTTGATTGGGGTGCTCCAACTGCGTCCAGTAGTGCCAATGAAGCCAAGTTCGAGATCAAATGGGATGACGATGATGAGGAGCCGGAGGATGAGGATGAGGAGAATCTGGATGAACCCGCTAGGGATCAGACCACGCCACAGCCCACAGTGGATGTGAAACCGCGCAGTGATCATAAAATGGACATTATGGCACAGCAGTTGAAATTCGTGGCCTGTCTGAAGATTCTCATGGAGGAGTTGTCCACTTTGGCCACCGGTTTCGAGGTCGATGGCGGCCAATTGCGTTACCAGCTCTACATGTGGCTGGAACGCGAAGTGGAGGCACTGAAACAGTTGTGCAATTACTGCAGTTCCGAGCAACAGGGGGATGCCAACGATCCGGATGCCATGATGGATGCCAAGGACAAGGATT
Source organism: Drosophila acutilabella (assembly GCA_035046005.1). Classification (NCBI taxonomy): domain Eukaryota; kingdom Metazoa; phylum Arthropoda; class Insecta; order Diptera; family Drosophilidae; genus Drosophila; species Drosophila acutilabella. The sequence continues at coordinate 3,656,298 of JAWNOK010000020.1, forward strand.
TGAATGCCAGCATCTATCCCAGTAACGAGAGGCCCACACTCCACGAGATCCTCATGCAGGACAAACAGGACTTTGAGGCGAAGGTCATGAGGGCGGCAAAGCGAAAGCGTTGGCTAAAAGGTCAGTAGAAATGATCAGGGATTCTATTGTGTATAACTTGTCTAATCAATTCCATTTCCCTACTCTACTCCACTGCAGCCAACGAGACGCTGCTGCGCACACTGCTGAGCTACTGTTCGCTGCATGGCGCCAGTGGCGGAGGTTTGGCCTCGGTGCGCATGGAGTTGGTGCTGTTGCTGCAGGAGCTGCAGCAGGAGAAGACACAACAGCAGCTGCTGAGTCCGCTGCCCTTCCCCACAACGCTGCCGCTGCTAAGTGCCTGTGTGGCTGGCAATAAGACGGTGATAGCCGATCCCATTAAGTATTTGCAATCCCAGACGGTGGATATGCTGCAGAGCATCATTAAATTGCTGCCCTTCCCGGGCATCGAGACGAGTGCACTGAGTGAGATCTTTGTGCTCAGAGATTTGGCCGTAGCGCTGTCGTCCTGCATCTATCAATCCCTCTGCGATTCGGAGAGTTTTGTGGTCAACAATGCGACACTCAATGGCTATCCGAGTCCAGGCATTGAGAATATAGCCAAAATAAACTCGTCGTTTGAGTGCAGCTATTTGGTGGGCAGTCGCAATGCCTTCAATCGTCGTCGCAAGTATTCCACCGATGAGCCAGCTGGCATCTGTACCACACCCTCCAAGTGGCCGGGAGTTACAAATTTGCGTGCCTTATTGGCCCGTGAAAAGGACGAGGATGTGCCCAAATTGAATGTGCTGCTCTTGGAATCCTTTGTCTCCACGTACATGGCCCTTTTCATCTACTCGCTGTCCACCTGCGATAGTCGTTTGTTGTACCGTCTCAGTGGACAGAATTTCAGCAACGACACTTGGTCCACTCTGTTCGGTGGTGGCATGAAGAAGCTGCTCATTAAACCCGCTGCACAGCCGCAGCAACAGTCACAGACGGCACTGCAGACAGCCGCCGCTGGAGCGGTCGAGGAGACGGGAGATGAGAACAGTGTTTGGAACACAGTGACGTCCATTACAAAGCAACGCATGAAGCTCAACATGAAGATTCTGGGCAGTTTCAGTCAGAACAGCACCTCCAGCAACATGAAGGAGGACAAACCGACGTATCGTGAACAGTTCATGCCGCCAGAGACTTCGATGCTCTCCTATTTCCTAACCAAGCCCACGAGCACAGGTGAGTTGGCAACTTGTGACTGAAAGTTTATGAATTTCTGAGCTGGGTAGAGTCCTCGAAGATGAGAACATGGCCTGTACAGTTGACTTTCTAGCCATAAACTATTGCCTAATTTATTTTAATTGCTTATTTCTTGGTCTTTCCTTAGAATGCGATGACTATGACACTGATGATTCGCATGAATCGGATGGCGAGGAGGAGGAAGACGACGATGATGATGTGAACGTGAGTCGCTCACAACTGAAATCCAAAGACAATACGGAACATGCCAATCCCATGTCATATTCATGGAGTATACTACGCTTGGCACTCATCAAGAACAGCACACACAAAATTCAAGAGTTCGTCAAAGTGGCGGGCATCGAATTACAGGGTATGTAACTAAATATTAATGCATTAATTAGAAAAGTTTTGTAATTATTTGTAAACCTTTTTGTAGATTTGCCTGTGATCAGTCCGTTGTCGCATGAAGTGCTGCGCACATTGAATCGCTGGCAGGAGTTCGCATTGAATGATTTGATCAGTCGTGGTCCACCGTCACGGCACTATATACCCGGTTGTTATGCCGAAAGCGGTATTAACGGCCTGGCCATACACAAGTATCGTTCGCTATTGAACAAAGATAATACACCGTTTATATCCGGCTCGGCGGCTGGTCCCATACGACGGCTGTGGAACTATCTGGTGAGGCAAGAGCCCACGCAGGAGGTGTTCATCAAGAGCATCTTTGGCAAAAGCACGGAGCAAAGCACACGGAGCTCACATCACAACAACCATCATCAGCACGACAACGAGACCGATGAAGGTCGGTATTCAATTTTCCTTCTTATTTGTTGTTGCAATTGATTTACTATTTTTTATCTTCAAAGTTTTTTGTTTTGTTTTCATTATTTTTATTATTTTATTTAATTTTTTTTTTATTTTATAGTATTTAATTGGTTGTTTTTTGTTTGCACTTTTGCTCCTCTTAACTGCTTTAGTTTGTACAACAAACCAATTAGTTGTAAAAATTTTTCATTTTTTTTTTGGTTTTTGGTCCTAAATTTCCAAATTATATTTTGTCATATTCGGGTTTTTAAATTTAACGAACAAAGCGGTGCACTGCTTGCATGCAGCTCACAGCTTGAAGGCACACTGCTTGCTACTGCAGTGCAGCAGTTAACATGCAATTGCAGTGCACCTTTAACAGCTGTTAGCTCTGCATGCGCTGTTAGCGATCGAGAGCAGCGCAGTGTTGTCATAACTTCGGTAGCTTTAAAACGCTAAATAGAAAGAAGAGGTTGTCAATTTTTAACACTATTAGGTTGAAAATAATACGTAAATGGAGATTTGAGCAAAATGATTTAAGACTCAGAGGCACAAAAGTTTAATACAAAGCAGAACAAACTAAGTTTTTATATAAACAATTTGCTAACTTAAAACAGTATTAGATTAATTTTTTTCTTGACTCAAAACACTTAACAGATACAGATATTTTTTATAAACAAGAAAAATTAGTTAAGCTCCGAGTTTCTACTGGGTTTTATTGCATGCTTACTTATACTTATAAAATAACCGAATATATTCTGTTAGTCAGCAATGGCAACACTGCTGCAGCGCCTTGGCTCTGTTAACAGGCACTGCTGTTAAACTGGACTCGCTGTTGAACAAGCAGTGTCTGTCCAGTCTAACACCTTGTTTACTGTTATTGCAATGTAAATATTATTATGTACAATTTTTCATGTATATAAAATTGCAAGTTGGGAATTATGTACTTATAATGTATAAGCGATTAATGTATACAAAGGATTAAAAAAAAAACTGTAGTAAAAATTGTCGCTCTTTGCACGTTAAAAATGCACGCAAAAATAAACACACACACGCACTCAACAAATAATCCTAATTAAACCAATACACAAACAATAGTTTATACACACACACACACACACACAAATACAAATTTAACATAGCATACACAGTATAAGACTTAAGCTAAGAAAAGTATAAGAATAAAGTATTCTAAATGCCTGCAAGAGCGAAACTAATGGAATTTATTTAATTTATAAACATTTATTTAATAATTTGGTCACCAATACAAGCACAGAAACACACACACACACTAACACACTTAGCGTAGAACATAAACACTTTGTTTTGATGGAAATACATGCATGCTAATGATTGCCATTCCTTTTTATCCGGTGTTTCTATATACAAACTTTCTCTCTCTCTCTTTCTTTCTTTCCCTCTTTCTCTCCCACTCTCACTCTATCTCTCTCTCTCTCTCTCTCACACACTGTCTGTCTCTATCAAATATCGGTGTCTTTGTCTTTTGTGCTTGTAGGTCAGTCACATTCGACAAACGAGAACACTGATCACATACGGATCATCCACAAGGATCATGAATCGATTCTTACCTTCTGTCTGAAGAACAACAGCTCATCGATGATCGCCTTTGCGAATCCCCGTGAGATACAGGAATTTGATATATCCCTGCTGCTGGAATCACCCAATTGGTATGAGGACGAATGCGATTACGATATGATGAATCTATCCAAGGATGCCGACACAAATAGTTCCGCCTTCCTCATTATCCAGTCGCAGGAGCAGTGAGTGTTTACCCACCCATCATCACTAATCTCTACCCATTACCCAGTTCAATAAGCTTCCAAAATTCTAATGGGTTATACATTTTTTCTTAACTTTTCAGGGCACAATTTGGCACTACTGGCACTTCGTACAGTGAAGCTAGCGTGAGCACACAGAGCGCCTCACAGTCGGGACGTGGCACATCTATGGTAAGTCTTAAAGAAGCACACACAGTTCATACCGTTATAATAATCATCTTCTTCTTAGGTGCTGCGCCACAAGGTGGACAATGTGAAGCGCATGAGTGCACATCCCTTGATGCCATTGTATTTGACTGGCGGCCAGGATGGCTCTGTTCAAATCTGGGAATGGGGACACCAGCAACCGGTTTGCTGTCCCCGCACCTCTGGCACCTTTGCCAAGGTTACCCGCTGTCGCTTCTCGGAGCAGGGCAACAAATTCGGTGTCGGCGATGGTGATGGCAATCTGAGTCTTTGGCAAGCCGGCATCGCCTCCCAAAACAATCGACCCTTCATTGTGAGTATGCAGCTTAATGTCTGTTTTATCTCTTGAATTATTTTGTTTATAACTTTTAACTGTATTTGTAGACCTACCAGTGCCACAATAAAGCGCTTTCCGATTTTGTATTCCTTGGTTCCTGCAGTTTGTTAGCAAGTGGTAAGTAAACTTTAAATAATTATATATATTTTCTATAACTAATTTGTGTTTATGTTCTTTTACTCCAGCTGGACAAAGTTCTGAGAATAAGAACATTAATATTTGGGACACACTGTTGCCGCACAAAAAGTCCTGTGTGTCTGGTAAGTGCTTGAACAATTAGATTAGATCAATAGCTTAATAAACAGTTTTGATTTGATGTCAAATCTTAGTAACAACTTTTACTGGTGCTTAGTTTAAACTTTTATTTATACTCCCTTCAATTCTATCTTACAGCTTTCACGTGCCACGATCAGGGCTCTTCCTGTCTGGTATTTGCACCACAACACCAGGTGCTCATCTCGTGTGGCAAACGCGGTGATGTCTGCGTCTTTGACGTACGTCAACGCACATTGAGACATCGCTATCAGGTAAGGGAGATTATATAGACATAATTCTGCTTAGATTACGCTAACTATATTCTTTGCTTTCTTGACAGGCACATGATAGCACCATCAAGTGCATTGCACTTGATCCTCATGAGGAGTTCTTTGTCACCGGTTCCATTGAAGGCGACATCAAGGTGAGTTTTCAATTTCTTTTCTTTAATTTAATCTAATTTATGTTTCTTCATCCTTTCTAGATTTGGGATATGAATCAATTTATGTTGATTAACACGTTTCCGCATGAGCATGCCAAGAATGGTTTCTTCAAGCATACGGGTCAAGGTGTTAGCCAGGTTTATGTCGATCCATTTGGACGTCTATTCTCGTGCGGCTCCGATGGCTGCATGAAGGTGCGCCTGCTGGTCGAGAAGGATAATATTGTTCACTCCGTGTATTAAACAAACAAAAACAAAACAAAACAAACAAACAAAAAACAAACATTATATATTGTAATTAATTGCTTAATTTAATATGTGTCCATGTCCATGTCCGTGTTCTCTCCGTGTGCTTAAACTTTGTCCAAACAAATGAAAACTATATGTAAATTATAGCATGTGTGTGTGTGTGTATGTGCGTGTGTGTGAGAGTGTGTGACTGTTACTATTACTATTACTCCATAAAAATATATATATAATTTTTTTTTGTTTGTTAAATGTTGATTATTATATTTCTATATTATATACATACATACGATATACATATATACATTATATATTATATAAACTTATATATTACTTTATTTTTTTTGTCCAACCACAACTACTACAAAACAACTAATTAAACGAATTATTAAAATGGAATTCGTTGAAATTCTATGAGTATTTCCTAAACAGACTATATCAGTTTTCGAAATCGTTCATACACCATCTGCATCTAGGCTGGACATGTTCACAATAGTCTCAGCATAAAAGGAATTCTTATTGGTTGTTAATTCATTGTGTGTGTCGTGTCAATAAGCCGTTCAATTACCGTGGATTCAGTAGCATCCAGAGATATCTGAATCTGTTGTCTTGTAGTGTGGGCATAGAATGTTTAAATGACTGATGCCCAACAATATACAAAAGTGTTATGCCTAGTTGGCATACCAAGAGTTGTCTACCGTGAATAAAGATACATTTGGATATTATATTATCGAAAAATCAATTGGCTAGTATTCATTGCTTTAAATTTAGAGCATGCGAGAGTACTAGATTTACGCATAGTGATTATAAGTGAAAAGTTATACACACCCAAAACGATATAAGTATAATGAATATTTTAAAGGGTATTTCAAATAACCCATAAATAAAATCAAGTGATTCTTGATTCAATATTAGTAATAATCATAATATAATATCACGTTTATAATATTTAATTTCAATACCAAAATGCGCAGGAATTTGCTCAATGATTTGTAAAGATTTAGTTTGAGTTGATTCTTTGTTATGTAAAATAAATAATCCCGTACCAATGCAATTGAAAGCTTCATGCAAAGACATTTTATGTTCTTGAGCATAGTACGCAAAGGGATCATATGTCATACTTAATACTAACTAATAAGCATAAACATTTAAAACAAGTAAACATATGTACATGATTGAGTTTCTATGACCAATTCAATTTCACGATTATGAGTAATTTGCAAGACAGCAACAAATTTTATGTATCTCACATTCCAAACGTCGAGTAGCTACGAATACTCTAGATAATTGTAAAAAATTCATAATGTTAGATTATATATGGAAACATATAATAACACCCCGTTTATAGGATAATCCTACGCTAATGAAAGCGGTCAGTTAAACAACTGATTAATAGGTTTTTTGGGTGTATACGATTTACATCACTTTTATGAAATTCAATTTGATAACAGAACGCATTAATTGCTTACTGTTAAATTTCTGACATCTCTAGCAGAGATAACATTTCTAGAGCTATGTTCTAAATCGGATTCACAGGAACTTATGTAAGTGAACAGGTTTGTTGGCACATGCACAGTCCCATTACTAGATTGGTTACCATTTGAATGATTTGAATAATTATTATTATGGTTTGATCTTTTATTGAGTGAAGAAAATGGATCATATATGTGATGGCTATGTCTAGTAATATTAATCATTTTTTCCATAAATGTTATCAGAGTCCCTTGAGTTGTGTAATGATCTGAATTAATGTTCGTTGTCTGGTGGACGCTGAATTACAGACGTTGTATTTTTTACTGACATACTACCTATATAATTATTATATTACCTATATATATATAACTATGCATACATGTATGCACACACACACATAACCCCCTGTGTGTGTGTTTATATACAATACTATATGCTTTAAATCAATTATTAATTATTATATACAAGACATTCTGCAGTATGATAAATTATATATGCTTAGCGGAATATATATATATATATATATATATATATATATATTATATATTTATATATGTATGTGCATATGTATGTGTCTTTGTGTTATATACTACTACTACTTACTTTGTGCAACAAATTTTGTCTGTTAAATCAATCAAGATCTATGTATACCTAAATCAATTACCTAAATAAAGTGCAAAAATAAACAAAAAACGAAAAGTATTATACAAAAACTGGTTTTTTATTTAACAATTAAAACTGTTGGAAGTTTTATGAGTTGAAAGTTATATTTAACTACTGTATTTATCTACTGAAAGTTCTGTTGGCCTGAAATTACAGCTGGAATATGCAAATTCCCAGCTGAATTCTCAGTCGAACAGAAGTCCACAGTAAGATACAACATATTCGTTGTTTTTCAAGTCAATCAAGTTAAATGTTAATTCTGTTAACTTGGCAATTCGGTTAAAATGTGTACAGCAGCAGAGTGTTAACAGTTAGAGCGATAGTCGCTACATCAGCTGTAAGAGCGCATGTTAATGTTAATCAAACAAGATGTTATGTAAATGTTATATTAATATTATGTTAATGTTATGTTAATATTATGTTAATGTTAATGTTAAGGTTCTGTTATGTTAATGTTAAAGTTCTGTTATGTTGATGTTAAGGTTCTGTTATGTTAATGTTAAGGTTCTGTTATGTTGATGTTAAGTTAATGTTTAGGTTCTGTTATGTTGATGTTATGTTAATGTTAAGGTTCTGTTATGTTTATGTTATGTTAATGTTAAGGTTCTGTTATGTTGATGTTATGTTAATGTTAGGGTTCTGTTATGTTGATGTTATGTTAATGTTAAGGTTCTGTAATGTTAATGTTAATTAACATTTGCACAGCTACCTGCTGATATTTCTGTTCGCCTGGTATGTCAGCAAGAATTACTAACGATTTTGGGCACTGGAGGTCGCAGCGGTCAAGCTAAAAAAAAATCCGTGAAAGGCTAAAATCGAAGATTTCTTTGAGTAAAACACCAGGCGAACAGAATCAGCAGCAAGCGACAGACTTAAATTCAAATGCGATTTAAGAGAGTAGTGTGCGTGAATGTAAAGCAAAGGAAGAGCGAGAGAACAGAGAAGAGAGTTAAAAACGGGAGAGCGAACATTCTCTCCAAATTGCTGGAGTGGAAATACTTTAGTTTGAATTTCTAGTTTATTACTGGTTACTCACCTGTTACTTGACCAAAATAATAATCTAAATTCAAATTACTTTCGATATATATATATGTATATTTGTTGTATATAGTATGCACATATCATATAAGATACAGATGATATAGAAGCAGATTAAATAATTTAAAGTTAACAAACGAGTTTAGCAGTTGTTTGGGAAAATAAATAAAATGTCTATATATCTTTCAAATAAATTAATTGAATTAGTTTCTAGTTCATTTCCGTTTGCCAATGAAAAATTGTTTTTTGTTTTTTTTTTATTTATTTAATTTTTTTTTATTGTTAGACAATCGAAACAAATTAGACGCTAAGCCATTTATGGGCTTTTAATGATAAAAACTAGGCACAAGACGATAAAAAAAAAGAAATGAGAAAAAAAATGTTTTTGTTTTTTAGCCAAAAGAGGAATTATTATAAAGTAGAAATTATTATAGCTGTATATAGTTGGCAGCGGAAATGTGGCAAGCTCCGCTTAATGTTTTGGATTTTTTTTTACTTTTTTTTGTTTTTGTTTTTTATGCTTTTTTTGTTTAGGTTTTATTTGCATCCGTTGTACGAAATCGAATCAAGTCAAATCAAATCAAATCAAGAAAATTGTTGTTGTTGTTGTTGTCGTTTTGTCGGTTTGTCGTTTTGACTTATGACCTCGGCGGCTTAATTAGCTTGCTGGTGGGTGGAGGCAGCTTGCAGAACCCAGCTGCATCAAATACGGGCAAAAGTTCCCGCACACGCCCGGGTATCGAGCCGTCTAACATGCTGCAAAGAGACGAAGAGACAGAGAGAGAGAGAGACAGACGTACAGAATGTGAGCTAAGGTTTTGGGGTGTGGGGCACAGTGTTGGCAGTTTTGGCTTGGTTTTAGATTTCGTTCAATTACAAATATGGAAATATTGGTATTTTAGATTTTTTAGCAACACAAAATGTTTATAAAATAAATTAGAGCTTTTTCTGTTGCTTTTTAGCGGAATTTGATGTTTATAATTTTGCTAAAAAAAAACTATTTGATGTAAAATAAACTTTTGCCGGCTTGTGCACACTGTTGGCAGCTTAGCTATTTTCAAGCTATTTTTAAGTGCTTTATAATTATATCAAGCAATTATAAATTATATACAAACTACTTCTAGCAATTTTCTAGCCATATTTAGAGTTAAAATTTTATGAAAAGACATATGACATATGACAGCTATTTTCTAGCTATATTAGTCAAAAAACCATGGTGGAATTTTGTTAGCTATTAATCATTTTTTTTTACTTTTAGCTATTTTGAGCTTAAAAGGGTTGATTGATTTACCCAGCTCACTTAATGTTTTTTTTTATTTAGCTATTTCTAGCCATTTTCTTTACCAACACTACTGAGGTAATCTGCTCATTGTTTGTGTATGTCTCAACCTACCGACGTTTGTAATCTATTTTGGCGCCTTTTAGGGAGATGTTCGCCTCAGTGGGAAAGAATGTGGCATCATAAAAGTTGAGGCCGTTCTGAAGCAGTATATTGTACTCATCCATGGAGGCGAGTGTAATGCGTATTACGGCCGGTGGCAGCTCCCGGCGTTCCGGACGTTCCGATTTCTCTATGGCATCGGTCACAATACCACCCATAACGCTCTTGGTGGTGCTGCTGCCTAAGAGGGGGGTAAAACAGATTAGAACGAGGGGAAGAGTGAAAATTTTGAGAATTTAAAAATGTAGAAAAAAGAATTTGCAAAAAAGAACTGGATAGTGTGAGAAAGGAGTGTGTGGAGAAAGGAAATTTTTTTTTTGGAATATTTTACCTATGTTTCGGTTATAGATAAAAAAAAAATTTAATAATATTTTTAAGGGAAAACTCTTAGTCTAGCAAATAAGAGATTTCTTCAAGAACTCGAAACATAGGTGTTGTGTGTGGTTTATGAGTAGGATTATTGGATTGGATCGGATTGGATTGGTACATTACTTCGTATGACCGCTCGGCGCAGTGTCTGCATCTGCGTCTGGCTGGAGGACATCAGCTGCTCACCTTCAACGCCCTTATCGCTATTACCGGCACCAGTATTGGTACTGCTTTGCAGGCCCGGACTTGAATAGATGTGCAGTCGTACGACCTCGACAACCGAATCAAATTTATACATCGCATGTCGTATATCCTCGACGGGCAAATCCTCGGGCACATCGAGCACATAGAGCGTAAATGTTTTCCTCGGACGACAAGGTATGGCAATCTATATATATCGGAATCAGAATTGAATCAAATACACGACTCAGTTAAGCGTGGGGAGAAAGAGTTTTACAAGATTAGTAGCACTTTGGAACTACAATAATACAGATACAGATAAGTTATGCTATATACACTTATATACACTATATATTATTGATGATTCATGATGGACTCTGATCTAATGTGACGCCAATATATTGAGAGACAGATACAGATACAGATACGAAGGCAGAGATACTCACACTTCGCGAGAATGTTTGCTGTAAAAATGTTGAAATATATTTCAGAATTCAAATTTTCATGTACATGCGAGAGACAGAGAGGGGAGAGAGGGAAAGAGATAGGGAGAGATGGCTTGTCGAAATGAGCTCTACGTGGGGTTAAAAACTATCAAATCTACATGATATTAGAGCACAACACTTAGATATATATTTTATAAAACAAGTTATAAGATTATAAAATTCTTTAGAAATTTTATCAATTTTAGAATTTTTTCTCAAATAATTTTAAAATTTCTAATTAAAATTCAAAAAGTTCCTTGATTGTAAATTAGATGGAAAAGATATTCAAAATTTGTATTTTAGAAAATTATAAAAGTCCGAAATTGTTTCAAATGATAAATTTTAAAACTCATGTCAGCGAAAGAAATTTTTCTTTTAGTTGGTCTCAGTTTTTTATAGGAAACTTTTTGAATTATTCGGCAACATCTACAAATCAATCAAAATTTGTATTTTAGAAAATTATAAAAATCCGAAATTGTTTCAAATGATAAATTTTAAAACTCATGTCAGCGAAAGAAATTTTTGTTTTAGTTGATCTCAGTTTTTTATAGGAAACTTTTTGAATTATTCGGCAACATCTACAAATCAATCAAAATTTTTGTAAATTTTTTACTTCGTACGGTTAGTTGTGTGTGAGAAACAATTTGAAAACGGTTTTGGAAACTTACTTTGCGATAGAAACGTGCACCGGTCACTTTGTGGAAACCCTTCTTGAATACCGCCTGATAGTCATCTGGATGTGAGAATTTAAATAGAATTCCTGTAGCCGTTTTCGTCAAGCTGAAACATCCCTTGAAACTCATTTTTTCACAAATTAGAGCCGCTCGTTCCATGGATAGTTCATAGGAGGGTGTCAGTAGAAATGCGCCTGTAAGTTGCGATGAAGGTATTGGGAGTGTTATTTTTTGGATTAGAGATCAGTTAGTATGATATGAAAATGGTATTACAAAAAGTACTACAAACAGTTTGGCTACGTTTTAGTTTTGGAAAAGTTCTAACTATTAGTGTTTGACTATGTTAATGTTTCACTCAAAGTTTCACTAGTTTTTTTTACAGGATATCTTTAGAAATATCAAAATTTTTCATAAAATTCACGATTTAATATCAAAAGCCTTCGGTAGTGCCGCTGTAAAGCCCAAAATTGTAGCGCTTGCACTACCAAAAGCTAAGTTCACTTGGACAGTTTTCATATTTTACAGAATTAACTGAGAGAAATGTGTTTTTTTTGGGCACCTTTGGTTAGGAAATTGTCGGGTGAGGAGACCTCAGAATCCGAGTCTTCCTCCCGTTTATCGGTCCACTTTGGTTCCGCCGATAACTTGTGGGCCGCCATTTTGGTAACGATGCCCGTGGGACGCGTTGGCCTCGGGAACTCATTCTTTTCACACTCCAAATCCGATGCGTTGCCGATATAAGACATGTTTCAAAATTTCGATATTACTATATAAATTTCGGTTTCAAACGGTTCTCACACGCTTCAGATCAAGCGTTTGATCCAAAACAACAACAAAAAAAACTGAACAAAAAAATGTATAAAAAAAAAACAATGCAAGAAACTTGTTGCACTGAAAATTTTGAAGCAACTGAAACATGGAAACGCTTCTTCCATGGCTTTTATATGCTTCGTTTGGTTCGTTGAGTCGCGTTCGAAATGAAAGTCAAATGACACACACACACACACACAACTATACAGTCACACACATGTGAAGACGATCTTGGTGTGGCAAAATGTCGTCGTCGGTTTTGCTCAACTCGGAAGTTCTTACACTGAAAAAAATAAAGAAGAAATACAAGTTTTCAAATGTATGCTGGGAATTTAGAGTTCTTAGGGTTGTGGATTTTGTACTTACAGGCAGAAGAGGCTGACGCGTAAAAGTATAAAAACTCTTAAGCTGAGCCTATAATAAAAACTTGGTTTAAATATAAATTTTATTTAGAAAATTCCATACCTACAATTATAAGAGATCAACTTACCTCCGACATTCTTAAGCTTGACTTTGGCCCAATTCAAACCATTAAAAGATACAAATTTATATCTTGGAAACCTTACTTATGAAATTCTTAATTGAATTTATTATTCGTTATCTTATTGTAAACTTTTTTTTCAGTGTACACTTGGAATTGGACAAATACATTGACGTCGACGTAAACGCACTTAAATGTTTTTCATTTTGTACTGATCCTCGACTCGGACGAGTGGGCGTACTGCCCAAGTTAGTGAGGGGCGTGGGCGTGTGCATGGGCGTTGCTAGCCCCCAAATCTGTGTGGGTGCGTATTTGGGGGTTGGAGACAACGGTACTGTGAGAGAGAGAGACTGTGGCAGAAGGGAGTGAAGAGTTCTCCATAGTCAGGTTGACGCCATCGAGAACATCGTCAAGATCACGCGTCAAAAGAAGCGCCAAATGTTGCGTAAATTTCAAGAACACATCTTTATAAGGGCAAATTGGCAAAATTTTGATATAGCTTTAAAGCATCTGGAGCATACAAATTCAACTATTGACTATATGTACAATGTATGTATATTATTGTAACTGTCAGTGTTGTTAATCGTATTGGAAAACACTGTGAAGGGGTAAGAAGGCAAATTAAAGTTTGTAAATAGATTATAAAATATTTAGAATGAAAAATTTGATTTCATATAATCCTTTTACAAGACAATTACTTACTAGTTAACATTTATTATGTTATTATCCATAATTTATATACTTTTTGTTATATAAATATTTAAAAACATGCAAACGATAGGCTATAGTTGTTCGATCTGCATCAAACTTAGTTGGGGATAGTTATAAGGTGGCCATACACATAATGTGTAAATTTGGTCACGGTTACTACCCCCCTACACCCCTCGTTACTCTTTTTTAGAGTACAGTGTCTTAAAACACAGTTTACCCGACCATCTTGAACAAAATTGAATTAAATACTCAGTTTGTTTTGGTTTTATGACATTTCATAATATGTGGTTTATTAATAAATTATTTTATTTAAATTAATATTTCATTTTTTATTGAATATTTATAGTATGTTTTTTATTTTCCAAATTTTTGGGTTTTTATTTTGTTTTTGTGTTTTCCTTGTTGTTTGTTGCATCAAATTGATTTCTTTTTTATACTTTATCGTTAAATAGTTTAAACAAAATGTGAGTGTGTGTGTGTGTTGTTCCACTTAATAATATTATAATAAGTATAATAAACTACTAAAGTGTTTACATGGCAACTATATAATTTCATTTCATTTTTCATCTTGTTGTATACATTTCATTTTTTTTTTTCTTTTCTTTCTTTTGTTTAATTTTTGGTATTTTTACTATTTTTTCATATATAACAGAATTCTTAAAAAAATAATAATTAGATAAGAAAAACAGAGAAATACTATAATTTGATATATATATATACTTATATTGAGAAGCAAACACAAACGGAATCGGATGAGCAACACTTAAGAACTGAGTACAGTTTGAGGCAGAAAGGCAAGCAATTGGTGCATAAGGGCTGTGAGAAAGGGGCGTGGCCAAAAATGGTTTATACCATACCTTATATATGCTGTGTTTATATATAAATATATATATATATATATAGAGTTATATATTATGAAGCTTTTGGAATGGGTAACATTGAGAGTGGGAAAAATGTGGGTGAAACGAATATGGAAAATCATACTTTTAGCTAGCGAGAGTTTCGAAAGACATAATCGAATTAATCGATCGATCGATAAGTTCGATTATTAGCTTGGAGAGTAAAGCACACACATTTACACAGACCTTACATACAAAATACATACACAACAACTACGTAATAACTGATACAATGTTAACAATTATGCGGCGGTTTCTCTTTATTTATCTCAACATTCCATTTACCCATTCAATACTTGATTTCTGTTTCTTTTTTCTTGTTATCGATTATTAAATAGTTTTTCTTATTTTTTTGTGGGTGCAAACTAGCAGCGGGAGGCGTTTGGGTATTGGGGGTGTGGGCGTGATTTGCGGGATGGCCAGGCAGGTGGGACATTCATGATGGATTCTTCTTATATATTTAACGAATTTCGATAATTGTTAATCGATTGACGATTATACATGTATATATATACCGATAACATCGATAGCTTTACTTTATATATATTTTCAAAGGGAGGAGGACTCGTAGTACTTCAATAGTCTCGTATGCCAAGCGAACGTGTTTTTTCTTCTTCTCATTTTTATTTTTTTTTTTTGGGTTCTTACGTCATCGTTTACGTCGTATGCGTATACACATATATTTAGTATATATACATATATGTGTTTGATTTGCAGTAAGCATATAGCTAGATAATTAGATGTATTACGATATTTGCTTTGCTGCCTCTTTATAGTAGTATTTCTATATCTATATATATATATCTCGATATATATGTATATTTGCTTCTTCTGTTTTCTTTTCCATTATACTATTATATTATTTATGATTTTATCTTTAGACTTTAGCTTAAGAACACAAACAAAATGTAAAAAAAAAATTGGAAAAACAAAAACAAAATAACGAAACAAGAAAATGCAATTTTCTTTTCTTAACTTCTCTCTTCGAATTCTTTTCCTTTTCTTGATAATACAAATAGTACATTCATATATGTGTATATATATATATTAATGTGTAGTATATTTATATAGCTTAGCCTTAGGATTGTGTGTGGTTTCATTTTCTTTGTTTTTTTTTTTAAATTTTCTTTTTTTTTGGGCCTGGTAAAAGCATGGCAAAAATAATGATTGATACTACAAGTACATAAGTGTATATGATGTATGAGTGTGATGTATATTTTTTTTATTATTTTGTATTTTTGTATCTTTTGTGGTTGTAACGAAACGATTTGTACGCTTCGAACTGACTAGAAATTCGAAATTCTCTTACATAATATGTATAATAATATTTGTGAGATAAACAAAATAATTAAGAATTAATTAATTAAAATAATTTCTTTATAAAATATATTTCTAAACATAATAATAATAATAATAATGATATAATAATTAAGTCTTTGTATTGGAATCGATACACACGATAATTGCGTAAATATAGGTATATGTATTAGCCGTCTACGAGTGTGTGTGTGTGTGTGTGTTAGTGTGAATTTGCTAAGTTGTTACAATCAATGTTGATTGATCAATCATTTTGGTCATGCTGACCGATTGAATGGTATGCCAATGCGACTGTTTCTTTTCTAATTTCTTTGCCTATCCATCAAACAAACTTCAATCTTTATCATATCGATAATGATTGATCAATCATATCGCATAACATTATGATGGAAGTTACTAATGTCATTTCGATTCGTTATACATACATATATACATATACAAAATACAGCTATTTCATTTATTATTTTGTTATTGGCTACCATCAATCATAGTTCAATCAGACAGCCAGTCAATCAGTCAGTCGGTCGAGTCAACCTGCAGTTATTGAAATGTTTTAAATCTACGCATATTAAAGTATGGAGGGAGAGAACAAGCGTTTTCAGCTCGTATTAAGCTCTAGGCACATACATACATACATACATATGCCACAAATGATTGACGTCCTCTACGAATGATTGATTTTCTATATGGCACTAGCACATAGCACTGGGTGGGGCAAGGGGCAAGGAGGATTCGTGTGTCTGTGCAGAAATTAAAATTACTGATGTTGAAAACAATCAAAAATAGAACAATCAAAATGATTGAGAGACATTTTAGTAGCATGTAGACTACATTTTTAAATTATACTGCAAGAGAGGCAATTCGAAACATGTATCGACATGTTTATATACAGTGTGCCCAACAAGTGACAATTCTACTGACCCAAAGATCTAATTATTTATCAACTTCTGATGCATTGCAAAGATCTGAGTCAAGTTTACCTTCATAAGCGTTTCGATTCATTAATTTTTAACTTGAATCTAACAAAAGATGGCAAACTAGTTAACAATTTACAGATCTGATTTAAAGAATCTTTGAAGTAGGTCACTCTAAATCTTTCAATTAAAATAAAAGTATTTAAAAAAGACTAATTTTGATAACATGATATATGTGTGTTTTTTGTATTTGTTGCGTGTTGGGTTTAAAAAAAATTGTTTAAGCTTCGCGTTTTTTTTTTTTAGTTTTTAATATATAATGATTTTTTTTTTGTTTTTTGCTTTAGTTTTTCTTTCGTTTCGTTTTTTTTTTAGTTTTGTTTTTTTTTTCTCTTTGTTGGACGGAATAATTTACAACATATGATTATGAAATAATGTTTAAAATGATGTAACACAAAGTAATACTTCTTGAACTTCATTCATACTAAACACAAAAATCATAAAAACAAGAACAAATACAATGGATATACATACATATCTATGTAGAAAAGTTAGAAAGTGAAGAATTCAGAAGTCTAGAAGTGCACGTAATCGCAGAGATTTCATTTTACAGTGTCGTAATAGTCAGCTTTGATGGGGAGAGTCAATCTCCCTCGACCAGAAATTGTTAATTAACTAACTAGACACATAAAGTACCCAATAACCCATAAAGTTATTGAAAAATCGTAGCTTGAGACTGATGAAGTCATTGAACAATCGGTAAAGTTTTAGAAAAATATATAGTACATATGCATATATCCAAAATAAAGTACAATGAGTTTGTGGGTTATCAAAAAAAAAATGTTTGCTAATGGAATGAATTAGCGCGGGTTGCTATACGACAGATAAATACAGACATTATATACTCAAATGATAAGTTAATAACTGATTAAGCGTAAGCTATACACACACATATATATAGGTATATATATGCCTTGAGTTTATATATATAGAGCGCGAGTGAGTTACACACATACATATATATATAGTGTATAATTGTTTTTGTTTTGCATCAGCTTTCGAAACTTTTTTGTAATTTGCACTTTAATTTTTTTGTTTTTAATATTTAAGTTGTGTTTTTATATTTTACTTTTTGTTGCTTAATAATTGATTTATGTTCTCATTTTTCGATTTTCATTTCATTGTTAAAATTTTAGCATTAATAATTTGTATCATAGACCGAATCAATAGAAATAAAACTAACTATAATAATAATAATAAATAGGCGTATAATCTATAAATAGTTTAATATTATGTATAAAGCTTATACGCTCGATAATATCATATAATATTTGGTTACACATTTCCCATACTTTATTTGTTCTTCTTCCTCAACTATTTCTTCTTCTTTGACATTGTCTTTAAGCAAATCGTTCAAATAAAGCTCATAAGCGTCTATATACTTTTCTGTTATCGGTTCCTTTGTGGGATTATAATAATATATTATGGTTTTTCTTGTTATGATGGCGTCAACTTAATTAATATATAGTTATAAAGCGATCGATATTTGTATTATCATAGCATTATCATCGAATCATTTAGAACTTTTTGGGTAGGTTCTTTTCGATATACACATATGGGTATTACTTTCCGAACTTAGACGTAGCACAAGTGGTTGATTTACTCCATATTTATGCATATATACACACACACACAATTATATATAGCACTGTATATATAAATTTGATTTTTTTTTTAAAGAAACACGAGAGTTACAATAACAAATACAAATGCAAAAATTCAGCACAAATGTTTTTTTTTTCGGTATTATTTTGTTTTTCAGGGGAATATTTTCATTTTCTTCCATAGTTCTAATAATAGAGAGATATGCATATGAGGCCGAAATCTCGTACAAAATATGTAGTTATCTTTCCGTTTAACTAAACACATACATGCACAGACACACACGTACACACACACACACATTCACTCTGTTTATTTTGGATTAATTTTATTTAAATATTTATATATATTTATTTTTTTGGGACATTTGTTAGAAGCGTTCAAGCAATAATTGTTTAAGCAATTGGAACAAGCTATGCTTTCATATGCTTTCAAGTAAGCTTTCAGCAGCTTTCAAGTCGAGCTTTCAGCAGCTTTCAATGCAAGCGCCTTAAGCACGAGCTTTCGGCTGATTTCAAGACGAGCTTTCAGCCCGAGCTTTAAATACAGTTTAAGTACAGCTTTCACACCACGAGCTTTCAGCAGCTTTCAACTCGAACTTTTCAGCTGCTTAATCTTAAAGACTAAATGTGTGTATAATGTGTGAGAGAGAGAGAGATATATAAATAGGAAGTTGGGGACTGACAGAGTACATCCACTTGTGCTAAGTGTGCGTTATAGGGAGAGAGGAGGAGAACAGTTAATGTACGATATTTGTTATCGATATTATAACTATGTTTATATATATCTTTATATATATATATAGTAATATATATATGAACTTAGTCTAGGCAATAAATACCTTTGTTATTTGTTGTTTAATTTGCATTGATTTTATCTTAATCTTTTTTGACTGGATTTTCAGCGTCGAGAGTATTATTTTTTCCTTTAAGTTTTGGATTGCTAGAATTGCGTTTCATATTTTTTTGTTGTGTATTGTGTGGAGTGTGTTACGTGTGTGTGTGTGTTTGTATCGGTTACCCTTTTAGATTGCATTTGCATTTGGCGTCGCTGCAACACCGGCAACTGCAACCTCAACAAGCTGATCAAGCATTAACATCTGTTTACGCGTTGGCGTTGTCATGGGCGTTACGACATTCTGGTATCGTTGATGAAATGTCGACAATATCTCGCGAATTTTAGCAATTATCTCTTGTACTCAGGCATTTGATTCCTGTGGGCAAATATAAAACGAAAAACAAGTTAGTAAAAAGCATATAGTGATTCAAAAAGTATACAGTATATATATTCCTAACCAGCATTGAGTCTTGTCGACCTTAGAGACAATGACAACTAGAGCTAGCAAGACATTAGCCGTTCTTACTAGCATACACTCGTACCTTTAGGTTGTCGAAATAGTGCATGATTTGCTCGTAATCCATGTCGAGATCATCGAGTCCAAGACGTTCGCCAGGTGCCAATGTATCATCGACGGTGGCCGAGAACATTGGATTGCCAACAACAGTAGCACGCTTGACACGCGATGATTTTGTTGTTGGCTCACTGCTGATTGCGGTGGTGTTGGTGGTGGCGCCACTGAGGGTGCCTGGTGGTGTCGGCAGCCGTACGATCTCATCAGTGGCATTCGAATTGGCTGCATCGGCAACGCTGCTCAATATGCTATGGTTGTGATTCTCTGCGCGAAACAAAGGGAGAATCATTTTTAATTAATTATCTATTCCAAGGCACTAAAAACTCATCTCGTAAATGTTTCATTTAAACCTACCTTTAATCTGTGTTATAGCCGGCGATGCTGGTGCCACAATAGCTGGTGTTGCTGCTGCCGCAGCAGAGGAGGATGCGGCAGCAACAGTTGCTGCTTGTGTTGCAGCTGCGGCGGCGGCTGCGGCTTGTGCTGCTGCTGCTTTGGTAACTCTCTTTGGTGTAAGTGAATCAAATTGAAATGCATTCTTCTGATGCGGATTTGTATATTCAACCAATTTCTCAGCATTGTGCAACTCCTCGTGTTGTTGCTGCTGCTGTTGTTGATGCTGTTGCTTCATTTTCATGTGAGCTGATCTCAACGCCGGCTCTTGAATAAAATTATGGCTATGGCTGTGACTCCTTTGATGCTGTTGACGTTCTGGCTGATGATGCATTGGATGCGGTTGTTGTTGTGGCTGCTGCTGTTGTTGTTGCTGCTGCTGTTGCTTCTGTGGCGATTGTTGCTGCGTTGCATTGTTGTTTTCATTGTGCAAATGTTCGCGTTTGTAGTGTTGGCTATGTCGCTTGCTCATCAAATCTTTGTCCTGCAAGAAAAAGTTATGATTAGAGGTATGCTAGACTTGCAGCTACCTAGTTCTAACTATTTTACACAACGCAATTGTATCTATATTAGTATATAAAACTCTTGACACTTCTCAATGACTACAAGACTCACTACTGTTTACAGTCAGTCAAACTGTTCGTTACACAACCCTCAACAAAACTGACCTTCACTGACGCCAACTGTGGCAGCTGCGGTGGCAACATGGCACGTGTGCCCACATTCCTATGCGGTGGCACCGGTGGTTTGTACTCCAGAGCCGCTTCCCTGCGATCATTTGACAGGTAGCTAACAAATGTAAAGTAATTATTTTAAGAATGTTCTAAAACAGAATGAAAGACAATTGCTTACTGTTCCGCATGCAGTTTGTTCAGATTGGAGGCTGGCACAATGTGTGTCTGCAGTTTGGGTGCCTGTGGTTGCTGCTGTTGATCAAAAGAGCTAATTCGTCGTCCATTGTCGTAGGTTATGATGGGATTATTAGTGATGCGCATGCGGGAATCTGCCATGAAGTAAACATAAAACTCATTTAATACCAAGTCTTACAGTTTATCGTATAAAAACTAAAGTTTACCGCGTGCATTGATGTGATGTTGCTGATGTTGTGGTTGCTGCGGTTGTTGGTGTTGGTTCTGTGGCTGCTGCAATGGCTGCTGCTGCTGTGGCACATCATTAACTGCCACCGACTGACGATCAATGGTTGAGCGTCCCAGCCAAACCCAATCATGTGCATTCGTTGTGGATTCCTTTAAACGCACATCACGAAAACCACCGCCCGATGAACCGTTGCCATTGCCCTTGCCAATGCTCGTCAATGGATCCAAACCAGATTCAATCATCGCAGGACGAAATTTGGATGCATAAACCACACACGAGATCACAAACACAATGATCGCAAAACAGAATGCTGTGAGCAGCACATACATGCCCAGTTCCATTGAAGACATGTTTCCACTGGCGAATCCACTGCGATTTCCATAGTGCGATTTGTGTACGGCTTGTATGCTCGCCCGATGCTGACGCGCCTGCACAGTGGGCTCGTACTGTTGACTAGAGTCGCGCAACGGAATGCCAACTGCAAAGTAGAGGAATTTGTTGAAAACGGTACGGTTTAGTTAGCAGAAGTCTGTAGTAAGTTTGGAAGAGGTGTTTGCACTGTTACTGACACTTCGTTTACAGCTAGTTAAGGCTGTTTTACGTCTGCGAACCCTGGGAAATGTTATAAAATTAAGTGAAGCCTACCTAACTTCTAGCTACAAACTAGTTGACTATTTAAGTTATTAAATGCTTATGTTTCAATCTTAATATGTATATTTTATGTAGTCCCATATATTATATTTAGTAATTTCTAGAATTTTTTCTTGATTAACCGAAGAATTTAAATAAACTAAGCTGTTATTGATTTAAAACAAAAACCTTCACTCAATTGTCGTGAAAACCTGTTATGTTTTACGCTTAAGTTTCAGTGTTTTCTTTTGGCTTAACCATTGATTTTAATGTTATCTTTTCTTATATTTGCTTTCAGTCTAACTTATGCATTATGTGCAGTTCTGTTTAAAACACACTCAGCTAAGCAACTGCTTATGTTCTTTTTTTGTATGCTAAAAAGTGTAACCTGACCTGACCTGGGGCTAGTGCTGTGATTATTGGATGTCTTGTTATTGTAGACTCTCTAAGCTATTATTCTTTGAACATATGTAGCTTTTACTATACTCACTTCATTTAAAATGCATTTATACCAGTCTCAACATTTGCTCTTACCTATAATATCTGCCAAATCTCCTGTGTTGCGATAGTTCTTACGCTCTCGCCCCACAGTGCCATCATTTTGTATGGACTCCTGTTTGCTGACAATGTCCACATTGTTGAAATCCACCTCAATAGAGGCCAAAGCGCTAGCCAGCGGCGCTACATTCGGCTTATTTTGCTTAGCGTTGGCTGAAGCACCGGAAGCGGCGCCACGTCGCAGACGACACTCCTCAGAGAGCAGCAGAGTAACACGCAGTAGATTTCCATTTCCCTCGCCCACGGCAATGACACGTGGATGATGCGAGGCCAACATAGGAGCAAAGGCCACAACCTCCGTGTCCAGACTCTCCACCAGCAGGAAGTAGTCCTCCACAGCAATGTCGCTAAAGAAAATTAAAGTAAAATTTATTAAAACTCTTGTTAAAACTATCAACTCCTTACCGCAAAGGTGTCTTGGAGCCATCAGAGAACTCCAGATCGATATCGAGCAATCCTTCCTGATATTGTGCCGTCAGTTTGTGAGTGACCGAAGTCTCAGCCAGATAACCGTTCTCAATAGCATTCTCCGGCGTAATTGTCAATTGCAGACCGGAAATGACGCGCACAATCAACTTGGATAGATTCACTTTATCGCTGCCCACACGAATCTCTTTGGTGCCAATGACACGTCCGGTTATGGGCGACAAAACCTGCACATCGGTGCGTCCCATCGATTTGCCCTGCAATATGCGTCCCTTGAGCGAAGCAATCTTTGGATCAGCCACACGCAAAAGGGGTTGCACCAAATCCGTCACACGCAATCCCGTTCGACGCGATATAAAGTAACTTATGCGGCCAGAGTTCTGCAAAAGTAAACAAAGTTTTTTTTAATTAACAATCACGATTTGATTTTTTTTGGGTTTCAAAGTAATTACCTGATCGATGGCCAGGAATTTGGCATAGACCTCGACGGGACTCTGTTGGTAGCGTGCTCTGCAGATGCTCTTGTCACCACCAACGTTGTTGTAGTAGCTGGTGCCATGTTGACTCCACACATACGAACGCTTCTTGCGACGACGCGATTGTTTGTTGTGCCTGCAAAGAAACGAGTAGATAATTTGAGCCTTACACGATAAAGGAGAGTTGCAACTTTTAAAAGACTCGTTAGTTTAATAAGGGAAATACTGAGGAATTAAATAAACTAGTCGTTAAACAACTACTTAGTATTAACTAGAAGCAACAACTTAGTATTGGATCAGTAACTGTTACTTTTGTAAACAGTTCTTAAGTCTAGCTTTACTCCATGTTTGATTTAACTCTTTATTTTAATCTAGTTTACTTAACTTATCACGGCCCATCTTTTACTCGATACTCGTTTGACTCGCACTCGCTACATAGATGTTTTTGCTTCATTGTACTCGCTACTCGTTTTTCAGTTTCTTCAATTCCTCATGACCTAGTTATACTCGCAGTTTTGTTAAATACAAATCCTAAGTCTTGCTATACTCGTCATATAATTCTACTCGTTAGTATATATGATATTGATTTTTCGCTAATAGCCTGGTTTTACTTGCTACTCGTTGTTGAACCTGCTCCAATACTAACTCTCTTAATGGATTAATTTTAATTCAATGACTGAGTTGTATTCGTTACTCGCTATCCAATTTCTTAGTCGTATTCTAATCGTTGGCTAAATTTATCAAAGGTCTTGATTTTCTCGCTGCTCTTTAAATTCACTTCAATGCGTTCAGTTTACTCGCCACTTTCTTAACTCGTTGCAAACTTACAGATAATGATTGTCATCGGTTACTTTCCAGCCCTTGATTTGGGACAAACGAAAATCGGAAATGTACACTTCAAGCGGAAACTCAGGCATCCAGACAATAAACTTGGCCACGCCCACATAGGTGCCATACTTGACAATGACGGAGGCATTTGAGGAGCCCCGTTGCTCAGAGCCATCCACATAAACGGAGCTGCACGATGAAGAAACCTGCAAAAAGGAGTGAGATGAAGAATTCCAGTTAGAGGCGTTTCTTTCAAAGATTAAACTGGGAAAAAATGTTCGCACCTTGATGACGCTCTCGTCCTCAGCGTGGCAGGAGCTCTGCAGAGTGACATCAGCCACTTTGCCTGCCTGCGAGACAATGAAGACCTTCATGGCCTGCGCTACCTGTCGTCCTGTTAGCACCGCCGTATTCATGACCTCCCAAATCTTGGCCATAGGCAGCACCGCTTGGATGTCATCCTTGTTAATCTCCAGCTTGGCAATCAGTCGCTTTTTTGTTTCAAGCTCCGATGAATCCTTATCTTTGGGTGTATCATAGACATGAGTGACGTACCATACGATTTTACCGCCACCGAGTATATCATTGGTATCGTCAGCGACCTCCAACAGCCACGAAAAGATCTCAGAGACCTCGTTGTTGTTGTAGTTGTTGTTGCTGCTGTTGCGAGTCTCCATGCTGGATGAGCTGGCGGCGGAGGAGTCCTGCTCCTTGCGGAATGCAGTAACGTGAGCCGTTGTATGCTTTGGATTCTCCTTCTCAATGCTAATGCTCCACTGATCACTCGATGCACTTGCTCCCAATATTCTTAGTCCAGCCTTGACGCGTGCACGCACAGTAAAGGCGGCCACACGTTGCTCCTGATCCGCATACTGATGCAGAAACACTGGAACATGCAGCTTGGACATAGGATAAAGTGGATGTTGGGGCAAGAGGAATGTTACTGAATCGTCGGCACGCAGCTCCTTGAAAGGAATCTTCGCTGCCAGCAGTGGAACCTGAGCGAATGTTGTCAATGGTTGGATTTGCACCTTGGGCTCACATTGCTCGGGATTCCTCAACGGTGGCTCGAACACGCTGTACGAGACCTGGGCATAACGCTGTGGCACCTTCGGTGGCATTGTCTGACCGGAACTGGAGCCCATGTTATCCCTATTGTGTCGTGCTGGAGCTGGCAATGCTGGCCACCAATTAAGCGGTATAACCACCTCGGCCACACAGACGCCATCCTCACCCTCGGGCATACAGCGTCCCTTAAGCGGCTGCTCATTGGCCATGGCCACATGGAGCAGCACACAAACCTTTTGACGCTGCAAATGACCACCAGGATCGGCGCCAGCATGGAACAAGACACGCAACACAGGTGAATCCTGGGATACAGTGCCGCGCACCAAATGTGCCGATATATCCAGATGCATATTCGGTTGCTGCAGCTCCAACAATGTTGCCGTAGAGTTCTACAAAGAGATTAAGATGAAGTTTTGTTTTACAAAGAAAAGAGTAATCTCTGCGCTGCTTACATTGACATAATCTCCCGCTTGATTGCTGTCCGGCATGGTATCCGGCACTATGTAACGCGCTGGCACCGTCTGCTTGGTGGAGAAGGGTCCGTAGCTGGCGCGAATCGACACGGGCTGTGTGGTCTCAACGACCGTAAAGCGATCCAGCGACAAGACGGAATCATAGGAGGAGGAACGTTGCTTGATCGGGGGCAGCGATGATGAGGTCTGCACATTGGCGATCTCAGGTGTTACAGGTGGTTGGCGTGCGTGCTTCAAAAAGAAGCCGCTGTCAGGTGCCTCGAAATGCACCTCAACCGTGTAGATGTGCTCTGTGGGTGGCGCAATGGAAGAATGGGCGTAAAGACAATGTGTGTAAAAGGGCAAAAAACGAAAACAAATTAAAATCAATTCTAGGGGGGGGGTGGTGTGGTATGGGGAAGCAGGCGTTTGTGGGTGGGTGGGTGTTTGTGAATTTACTTACGTGCAATTGCCAGCAGCATCAGTGGCAAAAATATGCAGCACTTCATTTTGCACTGCTTGCGCTCTCGCTGTCTCTCTTACACTCACTGGCTAGCTCACTCGCACGCTCGACTGCTTGCCTTGATTGATTGATTGTTTGCTGTGCGTAGTTTTTTTTTTCCTACTTTTCTTTTTATATAGTTATTGTTTCTTCCTTTTACTCCACTATTTCTACTTCCTTGTCTAGCTTCACACTTTTATGGCAAGCAAAAGTTTTACACTTTTAAATTTTTGCACCTATTTTACCGTTATATTCGCAGATTTAACGGCACATAGCGTAGGTATCTTCGTGTGTTGTTGTTTTATTCCTTCCTTTGTTGTTTTGCAGCCGAAAAAATGCAAATTCCATATGCACAACTGTTTTTATTCTTTTAGTTTTTCTGTAACTATTATTATTTTTGCTTTTTTTTGTTACTGCAACCACTGATAAAGTTGGAGCAGTTGTTGTTGCTGCTGCTGCTGCTTCGGTTGCAAAAATCTACAGCGCACACATCCTTTATTGATTCTTTCAGTGTGCAGCTAACACAGCTACCACTACATACATATTGAGGCAAATACGCATGCACATACACTAACAGGCACACACACACATGCCCACACAAAACACACGCACACACATTTGGTCGCCTTCGCCTGCTTTGCCTTTGCCGTTCCGTTGCCTTGCCTTGCCTTGCCTTACATATACATATACACACACATTTCACATTTCATTCATTTAGGCCGTAGTATAGACACATCTTCCCGAGAGTCTCTTTTTCTTTCTTTGGGTTTTTCTTTTTGGTACACGACAAGTGCTGCAATCTGCAGTTTAGCGTTCAGCTAACGAATGATTCTATTTGGATTGTATTGTGCACTATTTGAAATGGTTGCGGCCACTCCTTAACCACTAATTAACTATTTCTTTAATACATAGTTATTCGTTTAACTTTAAAATTTTTACACAAACATCGAACATTAGAGTTGTATTGTGTCGTTCAGAATAAGTTCGTTTGAACTGTTCACTTTAGTGAGCGAACGAACTACATTCCTGAGTCTCCACAGTGTTGCCACCACAGCCTTTCTTGCGGACAAAACTGTTATTTTTTAAATAAATGAGCTGGAAACCTTTGAAAAATAGCTCGATTAGACGACTTTTTTACAAAAGTTCTTGGCCTGAACTCATCTGAAAGTACATAAATAGTTTTCTAAAGTAAGATAGGGTTTCACAAACAAAACTTAATGGCTGTTTAGCTTTTAAAGCATCGAATTTTAAAGCTTAGTGGAAATAAGCGTCCACTGACTATATCAGAACAGAAAGATAATTATATACAGAAACATTATTAAATAAGTGCTACAAACTAATAAAAATAATAACATATAAAATGCAATTTGTGCCTTTATCGCTTTTATTTGTAATCGATTGTTTTCAGCGTAGCAATCCTGATTGTTGGTCACATCGTTCAATTGTTCGCTCCTTTTAATCCCGCCACCAGTATTTGCGGTTTTAGCGATCAAGTCAAAGAAACGAACGAGAAAATGTATAATTCTTGGTTTATTATATATTTTATTGAACGATTTTACGTTCAAATTGAAGAACTGAGCGACGAGTAGATACCGACAATTTGAATAAAGGCGGTTCGTTCACTCCAGCTAGTAACCTTGTTGTTCCGCAGAACATTACTTGACGCTGAAAAACATCTGTTGTCTAAAGCAATTTAAGGGTTTTAATTCCAGCAGGGTAATTTAAATAACTTTGTATTGCCATCTACCGGTGGCCCTAAATAAAAATTAGGGTGTCAGTAATATTACTGGGAAAATAAATAATGGCCGCCGCAATAATGTTGGGTTTTTAAATTAAAGTTATCGATGAGTTGCAAGCGCAGCTTATCGAGCCACATGCCGCGAAATTTCAAATCGTTGTGGTTAACAAAACATAGGTGGCGGCACAGGTACTGTGCAGCAAACTTGGCGGAAAATTTGAATTCTGAAATGCTTCTTGCTTGGTACGTTGCCACGGCTGCTGTTAATTTAATTGCAAGACGGCGGAATTATTAAATAAATTGTATAAAACGTGCAGAGTATATTTTAATATTGCGACTGCAAGTGCAAAATATACACTTGATGTAACTGTAAATTGGCCAGCAGCCGCAACACGACAAAAAGGAAAGGTGGCCCAAATCGCTGCCGCATATGTAATTTTAACCAAACCTGAAATTCTCATGCACTCAGAGATGGGACGCCATTTTGCTTCTGCTGCATTGATGTTGGTGGGGCCGTGATGGCGGTAAGCAGTGCAGTCGAACCGCAGTAGATTGTTGTGAGTGCAAGTGAGCTAGCATGCTACAGCATCCCAAGTATGTTTATGTGTGTGTGTGTGTCGTTGCTTTCTGATTGGATGCAACAGCATTGATTTTTTACTATAAAACTTGTTGGGTCTTCCACATATACACGTACAAATCAAACGAAATGAGAGAATTTGTGTTTCTGTGTGTAATGCAGTTTTGAGTTGTTGCTATGCAGCAGCAAACATTTCCCGTTGGTTAGCGCATACCATAAAACGACAACAGCAAAACACAAATCATGCATACAATTAAAAGAAACGTTTGGCAACTTATTGATTTATCAATACATTCACACACTGTATGTGTACGTGTGCTGCTGTCAGTGTGTGCTAAACGTGTTCGCATGAATTAATTAAAAATTCCGTTGGTGCCCGCTACGCGAAAGTGGTCAGCACACAGCAACAACAACAGCTATAACAACAATAACAGCAACTATATTAATTCAAGTCTTTGTTGTATTATTATTATTTTTTTATATTTTGGTTTTGAGAAGACTCAAAAATTTTATTGAAAGTTCTTTGTGAATTAAGCTTTGTTCGACTTGGTTTTCGAATTAAAAACTGCAGACAATGTAACTTACGTATACTATAAGGCTGCACGTGTAATATATTTAGTATTGTAGCAAAAGATTGATAAAAATGAAACAGAACAGAATTAAGAAAAAAGAGATGAAGTCCCATTGCACTGCTTGCACATGTGCAAGCCGCGCGCCTACAACAATAATTAGCATTGTGACAAGCAGTGCACGTGTGCAAGTGCATGTGCATGTTTATGTGTGTGTGTGTAAGTGTGGGTTTTGTTGTCGCGTGTAAATTTGTATGTATTGTGGCCTATTGCCCGCCTATCTCTTTGTTTGACTGCATATGTGTGTGTGTGTGTGTTTGCTCGGTGACCCAGTGGAAATTTTTGCACAGAAAACTAACCAGCGCAAAGTTCACTGCTGACTACAACTAAAATCGCATTTTGGGAGTTTTTCTTACACAATATAATTATTTTTAAATGTTTTAACAGCTTAAAAAGGACTGAGCCCCACAAAACACCTATTTGGTTTGTCGTACTAAAATCTGAACTGTTGTATAAATAAAATAATCAACATAAATGGTTAATATTTATGAAATTTTAATTTAACTATTAATTCAATGTTATGTTTTTTTTGTCTAAATATAATGACTTTTACACATACCTACACATTTTCTTCACCTCATGTCAGCGCTTCCCACTGGGCTGTGTTTTGCCCTAAGCGCTCTCAGCACTGCCCTAAGCGCTGTCTGCTCTACGCTCTCTGCACTACCACTCTCGTTGTCCCCCTTCCTCTAGTGGCCTATGCCGCCCCCGTTGCTACTTACATTCACATTACCAAAGATACGATCGAGAAAAGTTGCCAGTTTCTTGTTGTTGTAGACAGTGGCTGTTGTAGCTGCCGTTGTTGTTGTTCTTGTTGTTTGTTGCATGTCTGCACGCGCAACGCACTTGAGTGAAGTTGGACCTTTGGGGCCTCTTGAATGACGACTAAAGCGACACCTTCTCCATATCAAATCAACTCAATGGACGCCAATAGAAGCTGCTGCTGCTGTCGCAGCTGCTTCTTCTTCTTCTTCTTCATTGCTGCTGTTGTTGTGGAAGATGTTTGTAATTTAATGGCCTCCTTTTTGTTGTCATTGTTGTTGTTGTTTTGTGCCACTGTGCGCACAGCACACAATTATTATTCAAGTGTTGCGCAGCCGCCGCAACATTTCTCTCTGTCAATTGATCTTTTGTTAAGTTTTCTTGATAAAAATGGGCCTCTATAAAGTCCCCCCTCTTAGCTACACTTACCCCACTCCACTCTTCTGCTGTAGTTCTCTCTCTTTCACTACTGCCACGCTGCTTCCCCGCTGCTCTACCACTGCTTCTCCACTGCTTCCCCTCTGCTACCCTGCTACTCGACCACTGCTTCGCCACTGCTTGTCTGCATTGATCTAGCTCCATGATGATGTTGATAATAATGATGATGTTGTAAGTGCGCGGTAAAAGGGGGATTTTGAAAAGTTGGGCTCGTCCACTCGGCGAGGCTTCACTGTAAAATTTATGATGTTTCATTAGCATGCAAAAAGAGTGGACAACCAAATGGCCACGACAAACGAGCAAATGTTGTTGATGATGGCTAAATCGATGGTAGCCAAAACATGGAATGGGTTACCTGGGTATGGGGCCAGGGGGGTGCCTATAATACTTAAGACAAAAACAAAAACATCTTGGGCTGGGTCTACACCTATATATTTATATACTTAGTATATGCGGGTCTTTGGAGGTCAAATTTAGCGGCATTTGAACTGATTTATGTTTCTATTTTAAACTCTTTTCTTCTTTTCATTTCTCCCTTTTTTTTCTTTACATAGTTTTTTATAAACTAAATTTACATATTTAGCCATAAAAGTGTGTGTCAGTTTATTGTTTAGCTGTTGTGCTGTAGAAATCTTTTAATATCGATATTTATTTGCTGTCATAGGTCAAATTCGCTTTCCTTCTGCTGCCATTAAAAATACCCTGTAAGCGGTAAGTTATGCCAAATGGGGTATATGCATTAGGAAGTTAGGCAGCTTAATAAAGCTAACAGTTTGATTAACATTTTTGTGTAAGCTCCAGAAAACATAATACCGTTAAACTCTTAGTAAGCACTTATTAGAGGGTATTTGCTAGTCGAGTGCATCACATTTAGCTGCTTAATGGTTTTGTTTAAGAAGAAATGCTGTCGAATTTTGAAGATTCGAAATTGAACAGCGTTTTTGGCACATGGAGCGCCCAACGTGGGGTCCCCCCATGACTAAGAAGCAGCATACTAAATTTCAAATACCCTGTATAAGCAGAAAAACTACTGTATAAACGCAATTGTATAAAGATAAATGTTTAAGACCATTAAATAATGTGAACTTAATCCTTTAGTAGGGCGCCCAACGTAGGGCGTTTGTCATTGAGCTTCTCGAATTCAAAAGAACAAAAAACTTTCGATGGAATGCCTAAAATTTTCGCCAAAGAAAGAGTGAAAAGAAGAGAGAAAGATTGAGCGAAAGAGAGAGACAGAGAGAGAAAGGGAAATACCTTAGAGCCAGGTCGATCGGTTTTGGCCCTTTGACCAAAACTTTCTTCCGCTTTATTTGGACCAAGCTGAGTGGACGTTATTTTTTTTTTGAGGTTATTAATTGACCATTGACCCCGGCAGATGCGAAGCCCAAAAAACATCTATTTTGGCGAAAACGAGTTCTTACAAAGAAATTATGAATATTTATCTGTGAATTCTATAGATGTACGGCTCGATGATGGTTGATGAATAATTCAGATCGCAGCAGTTTTATAAAACCCTGTGCTGAAAGTAGGCGCAGGGTCGACTGGGTTTGTCAGTGAAAACAAATGGACAGAGGTCGGCAGTACAGGAACCCTGTAAATTGCTGTACGGCATTAACAGCCGTACCTCAAAAGGCGTTAAAGTGTGTGGTACCTTTAGGTGCAATCTTGGGTATCGGTCTACCACATCACATAGCTACCAATTCCTCGGAAACCAGTGGAGCTAACTGTCTACAGGGTCTTCTATTGTCGACTCCGTTGACCGTACCTTTTGCTAACACTTTTTCTTGCTTTCTTTGGTTCTCATTTTGCCGTCTATATTTTTTTTGGCAATTAACTGTGGGTCAATAGGTCCACAACGAGCTAATATAAGTGGCAGTTGTAGCCGCCGAGAGTTCAGTAAAGTCGCGTCCCAAGTCTAGAGATGAGAAAGCGCTGCCTCTTGACGCTTTTCGCAGCCATCATTTGGCTAACACTGGTCCAGGCCGAGACGAGGATCGAGGTGGACGAAAATGGAGATGAATACGAGCTGAAACGTTTTCACATCCAGGGTAGACAGCTGAATGGCAGTGGCAGCAAGTCACAGTGTGTGGTGACCCGTCGCAAGCGTCAGAGTCGTGGCATGGCAGCACCTGGACAGTTGGGTCAGGTGGGTGTCACGGTGAACTCACAGCAAATTCAATTGTCCCCGGAACATCGTGAGACCGTGTTGGTGGATCCAGAGAATGGCAAACGTCGCTATGTGGCACTCGCAGCGGTGCAACTCGACGACGCGGAGGATGATGATGACGAGGAAGAGGATGAGGAGGAGGAAGAGGAGGAGAGTGAAGTTAACGCTGCAGCTGCTACACAGCAGGTACAGAAGTTGCCCGCTCAGACCAATTTGGTGGCCGCCACCTTCGGTCTACCCGCCAGTTTGCCTCAAGGAGTCAGTGTTGTCGCCAACGCTGCCACTCACGCCAATGTGGTGGGTGATGCAGGCATTGTGGTGGTCGAATCTGAACAGCCGCCCAAGGTAAATCCCAGCACTCATGCGGTCTTCGAGCTGAAACCACTGAACCCTCAGCAACCACAGCGTCTGCAATCCTACTGGCCACTTGGTCAGGTGGATGAGGAGGATGAGGATGAAGATGAGGATCTGGAGAACGAGTACTTCTTCTATGGCGATGATGGTCTCAATTTCTATGGTGAACACGAGCAGTTCATCAGCTCCGATAGTCCCGTTTCGACCAGCGCCATTTGGAGCTCAGACAATGATGACATTCACCCGGTGATCAATGAGGCCAATCAGTCAATGGGTAGCAATCAGAAGAAGAAGCAGATGAAGAAGCGACGCAAGCGTCCGGAACAGGAACCAGTGAAGCGCAAGACACAGAAGCAGCGCAGGAAGCAGCAGAAGGATAAGGAGCAGCAGCAGCTGAGTAGCGCCAACAAGCGCAAGCCCAGTTCCGGTGCCAGTTCCAGTTCCAGCTCCGGTTCAAGTTCCGGTTCCAGTTCCATTTCCGGTTCCAGTTCCGCTACTACCTCTGTGAACAAGCGTCGTCGTCCCAGCCAAACGAATGCCAACAAGCGTCAGAAGCAGCCTTCTCGACCTGGCCAAAGCGCCTCCAACAGCAATAAACGCAGACGTCCCGCAAGCAGCACTGGTTCCAGTTCCGGTTCCAGTTCCAGCTCCGGTTCAAGCTCGCGTCCCGTTGGCGGCTACAAGCGCCGTCG
The DNA here is from genome assembly GCA_035046005.1 of Drosophila acutilabella. NCBI lineage: Eukaryota > Metazoa > Arthropoda > Insecta > Diptera > Drosophilidae > Drosophila > Drosophila acutilabella. The sequence goes on from JAWNOK010000020.1 coordinate 3,689,943, forward strand.
TCCAGCCACACAGACTCAATCGCAGCGCCGCCGTCAGCAGCAGCAACGCGAGAAGCGTCGCCGCCAGCAGGAACTGCAGCGTCGTCGCCGACGCCGCAACCAGAACCGCAATCGCAATCGTTTGAACGGCAATGGCGGCCATCGTCAGTACTACGAGAGCGAGCCGATCATTAACTGCATCTACATCAACAAGGATCCCGTGACGACGGCAACAACAGCGCGTCCTTTCTGGAATCTCCTGGGTCGTGATGCGGCTGCCAAGGGGGCGGAAACGCCCGCTGCCGGTGGAGACTCCCAGGTGCCCCGCAATGCCGATTTTGGTCATCGCAAGCGCACGAATCTCCGTTTTGTTGCCTGAACTTCGAACTAGTTCCCCCTGAACTTTCCAAATCTTAAATTATTTATTTATTTATTTTATGCATTTTTTTAATCCCTTTTTTTTTCATAGATTTTTAATTTATTTATTTAAACATATTTTTTTCGTATTGTAAAACGATAAATTAAATTTTTTTTGCGCGATTTAAAAATTTCTTGTTTTTTTTTGTAGAGGAGGAAAAAATGGAAAGTTCTCAAATATTTTAGAGCGAGAGAGAGAGTTGGCAAATTATGTAAAATATTGTAAAACATTGAGTAATGAAAAGATGAAGGGAAAGCAAAGGAGTGAAAGTGATACAGAGATTTTTAGGGAATGCGATGAAGAAGGAGAAAAAGTGAAAAGAAAATGAATCATCATTATAAGTATCGAAGAGAGAAAGAGAGAGACAGACAGAAAAAGACGCAGAGAAACAACGAGTAATAGACGAAAAGAGAGAAAGAAAATAAGCAAGAGAAGGAGAGAGAGAGAGAGATCGAGTAAAGGAGATGCAGTGAAAAAGCAACGTAGAGCGAGAGAGACACAATGACTGAGTGATTAAGAATATAGAAAGAAAGAGTGAGATGTCAGATTACTAAAAATGAGAGAGTAAGAGAGAGAAAATTGCTTGCTTACACTCAAAGAAGGGGAACAAGAGAAATATTGAGAGAAAAATAGCGATACATGAGAAGGGAAGAGAAAAACCGAAAAATGTATGAAAAAGAAAAATGATTCTCACATAAGACGATATTTAATTAAGAGCATAATGAGACAGAGAAAGAACGATAACTTGTAGAAGAGAGAGACAAAGTCTAAGTATAGAGACTGGAAAGACTTTTGATAAATCTATCAATATATATCAATCTATATAACATATGTATTTAGATATATTATTTAATTATGTTGATTTGCCAATGCAAAAACTACTTTTGATGGATTCAGTTGAGGGCTGATGGGCGGAGGTGCAGGATGGAATGGGAGAGGAGAGGAACTTTCTCAAAGGGCGTATTGATTATTTGTTTGCGGCGACACTAATCGAAAATGTGCAACGCCTTCGCTGACCAGTTGACGCCCTGCCACACCCCCAAACTCATACCCTCCCCTCTCTATCCCTCCACATGCTGCTTGCCACGTGCAGGTGCAGGTAACTTGAATCTCCCAATCCTCAGCTCAGCTCTCCTCAGCCTTGTGACGTGTCCACCCTAAGGACGATGACGATGACGAGGCCCAGGATATATGCATGACTGCGCACAGACACACACAACCTGTGTGAGAGTGGAAGAGCGAGTGAGAGAATGAGAGAGAGAGAGAGACCGCGCCGTTTTTTACGGTTTCCGTCGCTAGATGGCGCTAGCTATTGTATGGCAATTGTCAACGGAGCAATGGACATTTGCTGCCCGACGCTGCGCCATTTCCGCTGCCCCACCCCCTCCACATCTCCTCCATTTTACGCCTCCTTTTCCACCCTCTACCTGCCGCCTCCCATTTCATTTGCCCATTGTGCCATGCTCTTTTGTGTACACACATGTCACTAGCACAGTGACTGTCAAACGTTTTTGTACAGGTTGGGAGAAAACATTTTAACTTTATTCTTATAGTGAATTAACTCAAGTTATTAGTTTAAAGACTTAATGTATTTAAAGCAAATCTAAATGTTGTTATGTGTATAAATTTGTTGATTATTGTCGAATTTGTATGCAACTTTTAAAATTATTTGATTATCAGTGCGATAAGAATCTATGCCCTAAAAACCTATATAAATTAGCAAACTGGTTTTATTTCTTCAGGGAAAAGGTAGCTTAATGACATTATTCTGTCTCTAGGAACCTACGTATTCCCAAGGTATTCCCAAGTGCCTTGGTCACTAAGATATTTGCCCAAATCATTGATTTTTCGCGAGTTGCGTCTAGTTTTTGGCACATTGCGGCTGAATGGAGCATTGCATCGAAACCAAAAAAAAATCTTATAATCACTGACTAAATAAGGAGTTAATACTGGCTAAATTCGAGCTTGTAGCACTTACCATCCCTGAGATCTGTTTTATCTATCGGGCGAACAGTCCTACCTAGCTGTATATGTCTAAGCTTTATGGGGTCGAAAGGTCCTCCTACTGTCTGTTACATACTTTCAACAAACCCAATATACTCTTGTGGATATAATAAAAATAGCTAATATTTATGCTTAAGTTTTGATAAATATTAAAATATTTTAATTAAAACTAAACTTAAAAAGAGAAAGTTATTCTTAATCTGATATTGGAATCTACTTTGGAATGTGAGCGAAAGCTATTTACTAAGACTGTGTGTATGTGTGTGCAAAATCAATCGATATACGTGTCCAGCAGCAGCAGCAGCAGCCAGGCAGCTGTACATTTCGTGCTGGTTGCGGTTGGCAAAAGTATCCACAAGATACACACTCACACACACACGCTCACCTGTGCGCACACACAGCCCACACAATTCACCCAGTGCAAAAGTTTTTCATTTTCATGAAAAGCGTGCGCACAGCAAAGTGGACAGCGGCAAAAAAAAAGAGCAGAGGTTAAAGGTGAACAGATAACAGCAATGAAACAGCACGAAATAGAACGAAACGAATTGGAATTGAAATGAAATGAAATTGCATTGAAAATTGAAATAAAAATTGGAACGCCATGCAAAGCAACTGACAGGTGACAGTGTTAAATCAAGTAAAACAATCATTGAAAAATAATTTGCATAAATAAAATGCACCAAATGCAATCCAATAATGAGCTTAGTTTCAAAAGGGTCATGTAATAAAGCTGATAAGAGTTGAATTTATATAAAATATAGGACTTTTTGTAATGTATTCTAAATTATAAAAAATTATAAAATATTTGTTCTAGTTCTCCCATAATTATAAATTTTTTGTTACATAATAAAATGTGAAACTATTTTTAAGCAGGATTAACTAAGTTTTTAAGGGACTTTTATGTTGTATTTATTGTAATTATTTAGTATTACAAAACTGTAAAATCTTTCGTAAAAAGCTGTTTTATTTTAAAAGAATATTTATATAAAGATTTCAGCTGCTAAACCTTATCTTAAGGGTCTTTCAGTTGGAACTACTGTAACTAAAACTTTATAAATTTTGAAAATTTTTATAAACTAATGAAGAAAATTTGAGAATCCAACTTGAAAACATTTTGGGAAATTTCTTTTTAAAAACCTCTCAGAAACAAACATACATTTTTAGAGGTTATGTTGGACTATTTTTCAAGGTTATGCACACTACCAAATCCAAGTTGGGGTTTGGGTGTCTAAAAAGGCTGTTTATTATGCCCAAGCATTACAAAACGACTCCACAACTAATTGAATTAATCATAATCTAAAATCAGCGCAACAATTTGAAGGTTATGTTGCAATTTTTATGCTAAGAAATCAATTAAAGCACTTTGTGGTTATGTTGCATATTAGTTGAGGTTAGTTTTAGCGTTTCTCACGCTACTGATGCCAGCGGGCTGTGCGGGGGCTGATTTGGGGTTGTTTTTTTTTGTCCCGTTAGCGGGGGGATTTGAGTCATTGATATCGTGCGATGATTGTAACTATTTTCATAGCGCGTGTTTTTTGTTACTTTTGTAAATATTTACGCGACAACGAACGCTCTTTTGCGGTGCTTAAAAGGGGATGACAGGGGCGGAGGTCGAGTGGGTATAAGGGGGTTGGAGGGGGAGTGGGGTGCAGTATGCTGTCTTAATGACAACATAGTTTGTTGTTAGTTTATGGGTTTGTTTGGTTTGGGCTTTGACTTGCTTTCGCTACTTTATGTAATTAATAACTGAAAGAGGTCCTTGCACTTGGACATGGGTAGCGATACGTAGGAGTGGAGGGGGCAAGAGGCTCTGAGGATCGCAGCTGCAGCTCCATCTCCAATCAGGTCAATGGCTTAAGCCAAATTTGCTTTTGCGGTTGTCTCCGTTGTGTGTGCTCCAGTTTTAGGAAAAAGGGCACGAGCCAAAGAAATAAATACCGAAACCGGAATGAAAGATACTAAAGAAGAAGAAGAGAGGTAGTTTTTTTTTCTGGAGGGGGCAAGACGCCTTCGTTTCGATACACTCAGTTAGTTTCTACTGATTTATGGCAGGGTATTGATTAGGCCTTCAGCTAAGTTGATCTTGCGGCTTGTGTCCTATACAGAGGGTATAATCAGTTCGTTAAATGTGTGGTGGCTTTCCACAATAAGATACCTATGTATTCATAGCTAGATCTCAGAGTTGTTAAGAGCTAGAGACACTAAATTTTGTATAAGTGCTGCAGGTATGAGCAGTAAGCAAGTGTGTGCTTTAGTTTTGTGATGCCACGCCTCTTACGCCCACAAACTGCAAGTTAAATACTTGCTAGCTTACAAGCACTTAAAAATTTTGTATGAGTTTAGATGAACTAAGTTTCATGCAGAGCACTACTGGGTATCTGACGGTTGGGTGTGCTCTACTGTAGTCTATTTGCTGTCTGCTCCGCGTGCTCCCTTCTGTGCCACAAGGTGTCAGCGCAACCCTCGCAGCGCATTGCATTTTTTACGCCAGTTGTCGGTTGTCGACAGATTGGCCCAAGGGTCGAGCCCTTTCGGCGGTACCTCAATTCCTCAATTCCCCAATTCCGACTCCGCATCGCGTTCATTCGGCAGATGTTTCCAAGAGCTGCTCCTTTATTTTTTACTCTTCCTCTCTTTCCCACCCTCTTTCGTTCCTTTGTTGCCCTTGTTTCCTCGACAACTCTCGCCTAGTTACGCAATGATTTGCTTGACTCCAGAGCGACAGATAGAGAGAGAAAGAGAGAGTGAGAGAGGTAGTGTCGTGGGCGTATACGGTACTACATACCCAATACCAAAAAAAAGGTGCGTCTATTTAGTCATAATTGGCATCTAATGTGTCTGTCTGCCTTTATCCTGAGCATTAAATTATTATGCCATTAAATGATCATCCAAATGTTTTTCAAGAACTGATCGAAAGGTGTGAAGAATCGTGAATTTAAATGAGTTTGTACTTTTATTGGGTTTATGATTGGATTCGCTATTATTGGTATATAGTAACATATTTATTAACCGACTTATCTTATAGTTAAATTTGTAAAGTTTTGAAGATAAGCCGAGTAAGTTGATAGCAAGAAATCAATCTCCATATCTGAAGTTCTGGGCTTTGATACGGGTCGAACCTGGATAAATCGTTTGTTCAAAGGAAGCAAGATATAAAACGAATTGTTAAGGAAAGCAAATTATTTAGGGAAAAAGGTTTACTTAGATTAAACCAAAATTTCAAATTTAATTTATTTTATTTATTTATTTTTAATGCTTGCAACAAATTGTCGCATTTCATGGAGAGCACGGATATTTTTAACTATACAGTAATAAGGGACTAAGGGACTAATATTTATAGGGATTAATTTTGCTTTCTTAAGATAAAAGTTAAACAGATTATAAGAATATTGATTAGAACTGTTTTACTTCTATTAAAAGATCCGGTAAGAGTTTTTTAAAGAACGAGTGTGTGCTAGGATTTCTTAATTTCGGTATCTTTAAATTTGTTTTGAGATCACTCTGATCTACTGAAGATCACATGAACTAAATAAATTATGATTGTTCTGAAGAACTAAAAAGGTTCCAATGATTCACAAAAAAAAAACCCTATGACTTTATAAACCTACAGAAAGACTTAAATTAAATTTTTCATTCATCTATTATATCGACTACAGTTGCCTTATACTATAAAATTGATCCTAGGATCAATTAGGAAAGTAGTCAGCTTCCTAGTTCCATTTGGTTATAAGTAAGAATTGATCTGATCTGATCTTCCACTGAAGATCGATTGATTTAATCATATAAATTGGCTTCTAAGAGAATCAGCTGCTTTAAACTGAGTTTGAAGATCAACACTGAAACTGGTCAAATGGGCAGCTGCTGCTGATGGATTGGATGCTGCAAGAAGAGCAAGAGAAGCAGAAAGAGTATGAAGAGGAGGAAACAAACAGCAACTGATCGTCAAGTTAATTATAAAGCGGCAGCAAGACACAAGGACTAACACAGCGGCTAACTCAGCTGGTTATGCTTGCCACACGCTAAACTTGGGGCTCCGTAGGGAATACCCAGGAGAAGGGAGAAGGGCAGGGGCAGGGGCAGAGGAAGAGGTTCTGCGGCACGAGCCAAAATGCAGCTTGCAGCTTGCAGCGGTAACAGGTAATCTCCGAAAGGTAACAGGTAACACGAATGATGTTGCAGTTGCCAAGATGATCGGGATCATCATGATTGGGGGCAACTTTAGATGAAAACGAGGGAAAACAAAGAGGAAGCAGCAGCAGGAGAAGAAAAGGCAACAAAACATGATCAAAGAGGGGCACGTGCCTCGCGTCGTCCTCATCGTCGTTTTATTTACGATGATGTTTTTGTTGCAAGGATGCAAAAGGACCTGCAAATGCAACATCCGTGAGCGAGGGTCTTCTGACTAACTGCACCTGTTAGCCCTATTAAATAGGGCCAACAATACCTGAGTGTACCAGTGTGTGTGTTTGTGACAGCATCTGATCAATGCCTTCGATCAGCAGTCTGTCGTTGACCTCACTGCAACTGCAACTGTCCTTGCAGCCAGTCATTACTGTAGTGGGGAGAACGGTTCTCTGCAACGGGAAACTCATGCTGCGGTTCTGTGTCCTTAAAGCACTTAGCTGCTTTGAAAAACGGCTAAAAGTAGCTAAAAGAGCAGCAGTGTTTATGAATAAAACTTAATAATAAAAAGTTCTTAAGATCTTATACATCTTTTATACAACTAGTCTAGTCCTTAGTCTAGTCCTTTTTTACCAAGTCTTTTAACTGATTGCTTTTAGGAGCTGGTAACTGAATGATATCTATTTTAGAGATAATAGAACTCGTTTTGGCGCCAGCTGGCGAATGTCTAAGATAATCAATTAGACGAAAATGGAGTCAACAGAAAATTTTCCCCTTTTCCCTAGCGGGGCACAACTGTCTAAGACACCGTCTGTTGGCCATGGCCCAAAGTGTCCCCATTGCGGGCCGAATGCAAGCGAAGACATGTGCATGACTTCTTAATCTAATTTAGCTGCAGTTTTAATAGGAAAAAAAACAACACAATAAAGAAAAAAAGGTAAAGGAAAAGAGCGGGAAAATGAGGGAAAACCTGCGGGACAGAACAGTAGAGTAGAGAGCAATTAAAGAAAACAAAACGAAACAATGACAAAATGTGATGACGTTGATCAGGTCGAGGAAAGGGTAGCAGAAGGCAGCGGCAGAGAGCAGGGGAAGGGGAAGGGAGTAGCACAGTCAACCGCAGCGCCGGAAGTGCAGGTTACGCAAGAGAGAGAGAGAGAGAGAGAAAGAAGGAGTGGGGGAGAGTAGGTTAAAAGAAGAGGGAAGCAGAGGAGTAGAGATCGGCAGACAGCGAGCATACACTCTAAGAAAAAATAGTAAAGGATTCAAGTTGTCTTAAACCGAATAGAAAAAGTATTAAAACCTTAAACATGTATACAAAAATAATTCGATAAATTAAAGAAGCCCATTAATTAAAAAAAAACTATTTAATTTCTTAAGAACATTTATAGAACTATTTAAAAGTCTCCTGTGTTCTTTCTTCTACTAAATTACAACCACTTCGATTTTTCGCTGAGTGTAAAGGTACGGCAGTCCTATCGGTTAGACGTTGCTACAGACGTCGAGTTCCTCGAAACGGTTGTAAGTGCCGAAAGTGAGGACCGTCAAGTGGCTGGAATAGAGAGGTTGATTTTGTCTTTCGAATTGCATCTTCGCGTGGCATTCGACTCGCATTTGTCTAGTCATTTGGCCCGTTGCGTTGCAACGTTTCGCGCTTGAGAGGGCACGTGCTCCTTGTGCCCCTCATGAAGATGATGACGCTGATGATCATCAAGTTGATGCAGGGTCATCGTTGTACCCACATGACATTTTTATACCCGTTAGCTTAGGGTGTAGAGCGGGTATGATGTGTTTGGTGCACTTTAGGTGTATACAATTTTACTTAACTTGTATAAAAGTTTCACATTTAACTGTAGAACTTTAAGTTGAAGTTTATAGGTCCTTTATCTATTTAAGCGCAAAAAGTATAGATTTATTTAGCAAAAGTTGTGTCTATTTAATGACTTAAGAAGCCAAAAAATATGCACCGTTTTTAAATTACCCATTAATTGTAGTAAAAAGAGTAAAACAATAAACAAAACTTATTGACTGAAATTAGACTCTGTAACAAAGAAATAAAAATTCAAAGAACTCTTGATTTGGAAAATTTATAGAATTATTTCTATACTTCTAAGAAGTTCCATTGCTCTTCCATAATTCAACGGGTATTTCCAAGTTGGGAACACAATTTCTTCCTCTACTTTTACTTATTTCCTGAAGATAAAAAAGGGCACAGATGTTGTGGCAAGTATGTGACTAGAGTCTTTCTCTCGGGGCTGCTGTAACATTATGGTATAGCTGGTAATCAGTGGTCAGGTGTGGTCTTGAGTGGGCTAGGCGTAAGGGGCGAGGCATTACGGGGTTAAGGGCAAGAGGGTAGCTTCAGTAAGCAGCTTAGAGGCGACCCTATCATTTGGCAGCGACCCTCTTGGCAAACGATGGCAACCCACATGCAAGAACAATACGTCGCATTATCAAGATGACAATTCTTGACTTACCAGAAATGACAGAAGGAGACAACTAGGGCGAAAGTGAGAGTGAGAGAGAGAAAAGTTGGCCAAGTCGGAAGCCTTGCAGCTGGTCAAAACTAGGGTTCCAATTTTGTGGTGCTTCTTCTATTTACTTCTTCTTATTACTTGCTTACGTACTAACTTGGTAAGGGGGAACCGCTTGAGTGATCCAGTTGATGATTTTTAGGTACAATAATCTGGCTTGGAACGAGCCAAAAAACGTCAGCTGGAAGAGTTAGAAGACGTCAAGCCAATGTCCTGACGATCCCATTTAATAAACCACACCACACCACACCATGGCACACACTCAAGAGCAGCCGTTACACGATAGCGGCTCAGCAGGCCATAACTGAGACGGTCTTATCAACACACGGTGCGACAAACAACCGAACAACACTACACGCTAAGAAACTTTGGGCTAAAATCAATAGGAGGTAATGTCAGAAGAAGTTGTATCGATTTTAATAAAGTAATTGAGTCTTTTAAATACTTTTTTATTTACTTATTAATTTTTTGAATTACTTATTTAATTTTAATTAAAAGTCATATTAATATTTATTCATTTAAAAATAAAATAATTTTATTTCATAATTACTTTTTTAATTACTTATGTATTTTTTTTTAATTACTTGTTTATATTTAATTACTTATTTAACATAATACTCATATTAATATTTATTCGTTTTGGAATAAAATAATTTTATTTCATAATTACATTTTTTATTATTTATTTATTTTTAATTACTTATTAAAAATAATACTGTGATGTTTAAATGTTTCCATTTTGAAATAAAATAATTTTATTTTATTAATTAATTTTTTGAATACTTATTTAGTTTTAATTACTTATTAAACATAATACTGATTTTAGTACGGTTATTTATATATTAATTTTGTGATATTTGTATGTTTATATTTTGGTATACAAAAATTTTAATTGAATAATTACTCCTTTAATTACTTATTTATTTATTAATTACTTAATTATTTTTTTAATTACCTATTTAACATCATACTGATTTTAATACTCTTTTTTACAAAGGAATTTAATGCCATTTTAATTTTTACACTTTGTAACAACTGTTTTTTTTCAGTGTACAAGCGAACAACTGTGTCTTCCGTAGCCTGTCCTCGGTTCGCTAAGCAAATGGCGGGAAAAATCCACAGAGCACCTTTTTCAAGAAACCGAAAGACGAAAGACACAGCGAAAAGGAGATAGGAAGAGAAGAAAAAAAGGGCGAGGGTAAAGGTAAAGAGCAGTAAAAGACCCAGGTGAAGAGAGCCACAACTTTTATGAGCCTCGTTTCTTATCAGCCAAAAGACAGTTGGTAATACTCCAAAACTCTGAGCACTACCTATAGGGTCTTATTCCCCATGCGGGTGTGCTGAGCTCCAAAAAGCTGATAACTTTGCCAAAGTCTGAAAAGCGTTGCGTGGGAAAATAAGACGAGCAACTGTGAGAAAATTTCTATATGTCTATAACTATAGCTCGGAAGCTAAGACAACTGGCCGTATAGATAAACTATATGAAAGTGGCTTAAAAATTAAAACTATAAGTAGTTGGAAGGAAGCAATGGGATGCAAAATGGTTTTGGGATGTTTAAATAATAAAGGAATGTATACACTTTATATAAAAATATTTTAAATAAATAAAAAATAAATAAGGAAATTCCTAAAAATTTTAATAAGCTGTAAAATCAGTTAATTTTTTATTAAAATAAAAACTACTTTCAAGTCGAATCTTGATAATTCCATACTTAGATAATTCGTTTTCCTCTTGAATTCGTTTTTTATATGAGTCCCTTTAAAAATATTTGAAATTTAAACATGTCAATTCGATTGCCTCTTTAATTTAATTCGTTGTTTATTCGATTACTTTAAAAAAAAAAGTCAGAACAAAGATATCTGACAGTTTAACAAATTCTGTTAATCAAAGTAGTAGTTAGCTAGTAATTTAGTTAACCATAGCAATCATTATCCTCGTCTAATTCATTTCCTTTTCCTGTCGTATTATTTTTGGAGTTCCTTGAGCAAAGGAATGCTCATGGCTCTACCTCCATTTACTATATTTTTAAACAACTTACTCAGTAGACATAATATAATATTTATATATAATATGGTATATATTTCTTTAGTTTTAAAACTAACTTACGCTTAAATACTGAAAGTGGAACTCTATCAAGCGAACCTCTTTTGTTTAAAATACCAAAGCTAATCAACAAATTTTAAATTTAAAAAAATATAACACTTAAATATAATTAAAGTATTTACTATATCAGTACTATACCAAATACACTTTAAAGCCTGCCTATTTATACTATAAAAGTTAACTGCAGCTTCTGTTAGTTTCAGCTAATTGGGAATGACTACTGAATGAATGATTGCAATCATTTATGGAATTTATTCAAATGTTGTTTACCTTTTTGATAAATCTGCGGACATTCATCAATTTAATGGACTTTCACCACAGGATAATGAGCAGCATGAGGAGGAGGAGTGAAAACAGGATGACGATGATGTTGATGATGATGATTTGACCTGAACTTTACACACATTTAATTACTTAATTTCACGCAGTTTATGTGCCAAAAGCCAAGCCCAAAAAAAGGGAGAAATGGGCACTACGAAAACCCAAAACATCCCCGAGGATTTAACCAAAAAATAAAAGGAAGAAAGAAAAAACTGCGAGCGCTGAGGGAGCGTTGAACTGAAATTGAAACTGAAAATGCCGCGTCTGGGGCGGGATGTTAACTTGTGGGATGTGCAGATGATTACGAGGCATCTGAACGGAGGGTGTACGTAAGGGGGGGCGGGGGGGCGAGGGTGTACGAATGGGTGTGGCACGAGACATGAGGTGAGTGTTGACGCTTAATCGTGACTTTTAACGCTGCCTCAAGGGGTAAAGTTGAATGCGCTAGTGCGTTAGGGTGTCTGCCAGCAGGGGGTGTCTGGGTGTGGCAACTAAAAAGCATCTGCAGCAAAAGCCACAAGCTAACAACAAATATTGAAATTAAGACAAGCTAGCAGACGAACACTTAATACACACTTTTTCACCTAAGCATTAAATGACTATAGGTTGATATAGCAAACTACCAAGCTGATGAAATAAATTTGGAATCCTAAGTGCTGCCATGCGTACAGGGTCTTTTGCAGCCACTAGTTTCTCCGTTAAACCTTCTCTGTCAAATCACATCTTTCTGCTTATCTCAGCGCTCTTTCCCTCCCATTTCCCCCTCTATTCCAGCTTGTTATGCGCCAAGTCCCAGTGGAACTGGCATTTAAATGCAGACATTTGGCAGAGCACAAAACAGAGTGAATTCTGGCAGACAAAGACTGGCATTTTGGGGCATGCAGCGGTTGCAACAAAGTTGTACAACAATTTACAACAACTTTAGGGGGAAGTTGGCATCTTCCGTTCAGCCGATAAACCCACAACTCGACCAGGAACTCCTTAAAACGGCTTCCTGCTCAGCATTTTTACCACTTTTTTTTTTACTTTTTTACGCTACAAAGCGTTTCTCATATAAACTTGTATATAAACTTACACATATCGGCATGCATCTACATATATAATGAAAATGAAAACGAGATAAGTAAAAACCAAAAAAAAAAAAACGAAGAGTGGAATGCGAAAAAAAATAAATGTAATACAAAAATCACATAAAATGCAAACGGAGCGAGCAATTATCACGTGCAAACCATGAAACTTGAATCAAAGCCAGACAGTGGAGAGGAGGGAACAGCAGAGGGGAGGAGGGAGAGCACTGAGATGCAGAAAAGTAAGAGGCAATCGTAACTCAGAGATTACCAAATCACTTACATATAAAATACTATATAGTACCCATATAGCTATACTATAAACGAATAACTCAAGGTGTCTGCGCAGCTTATTGAAATGGAAACAAATTGTTGGATGTGGTAAATAAAGGAAAAGAAATCATTTTTGATTGATACACTGAAAAAATGCGTACATACAGCAGCAAGGTATATTTTGAATTTTTGTCTAAATACTTTGGGTGACACGAAGAAGGTTATACATAACTTAATTTTTGAAAGGAATCTTTTAGCTAGAGAAAAATATTCCTCGGTTTGTCTCTTTTTGCTGAAACCTTAGTGAGCGTTATGGTTTAGGATTTTGGGATATAAGTACTTTGAGTTAAGGGCTTTCTAAAAGTTATTAAATTAAGTTTAAATCATCTTATGTAGTACAGAAATTACTTATTTAAAGTATGTTGCCTTTATTTGATACCAAAAGAGCTAGACAGAATCATTTAAAAGTTAATAAACTTTAAGTATTTATTTCGGTTCGCCTTTGATCAGCAGTAATGAAAGAAATAAAAGCATTTTAATCTGATAAAATCTTTATAAAAAACATTAATTGTTATAAAATTAAGTCTAAAAAAATAATGAGAGTAAAACTGATTTTAAAATAATCTAATAAATATATGTACAAAGTCATATAAATGATCATTCAAACACTTTTAAGATTAGAAGTGACTATTGACAAAAGTAAGTAATGAAAATGCGCTTATTAGTTATATTATTTGATATAATTTATTTTTGATTAATATATTCAAAGTAAGTTAAATATTTGCACAAGGTGATCAGAGTTTTTTTCGGACTCTAGCTTTAATATAAAATAAATTACAATTAAAGTTTGGCGCCAAAATCAAATCAAAGCGTGTGATGAGCGTAGAAAAAATGTTAAGTAGGCAAAGGGAGCTAGGAGATAAGAAGGAAGAGTACAAAGTTATGAGGTAATAGCAAAAAGGTATTAGTTAGAGGTACGAGCGGAGGTAGGAGCTAAAAACTAGGTGCTAGGGGGCACAGCTGTGACATTTGATTGCCGCGAAATGTCTTATTTTTGGGCAAAGGCAAAGGAACAAACGAGTTTTGAGTGCTTGTGAGCTTTGTTCTGCGTCTCAGGTCGAGTGACCAATGTCCAGTCGAGTCCCAAGTCCCCGATAGCCGTGTCCTTTGAGCTCTCCAGCGTCCTGTCGGACATGACATAAGAAAACAATGGAGAGAGCAGCGCATTGTATTGAAATGGTATTTCGCTGACCAACGGATGGTTCCCATCGCGGGAAAAGCGCGGGACAACAAGACACACACGAAGCCGCACACACTCGCACACACACACACACACAACAAAGTAAATAAATAAATAGCTTAAGAAGGCGCCAAATGCAAATGACCAAATTGCTGACTCTTTCGCGCCATCCCTGTCTTACACACCCTTTCTCCCTATCGTTGCTTCTCCGTCTTACTACGTAAGTAGCCCGAAATAGGGTCGCTTGACCAGAGTCCAGTTTGCTGAGCTACTTTCAATGGGTTCAAAGGGTTTGTCCTCTGCGCTCACTGCAATTTTCTTCTTCTTAGCAGAAAAGTGGCCTTTTTTTTTTGCTTTTGCTCCCATTGTAATGAGTTGCGCTCGTTTCACCCTATTCACAGTGTCTCTTACTCCGCTATCCCTTCTCCCCTCGTCTAACCTTCGCTATTCGAACTGCATTTGGTCAGTTTGGGTAGTGACCCCTGCTCTCTTTGTTGCCTTGGTGGTCCTGGCCCGGAACTGATCCGGTCGACCTCATTTGAATATTGGTTGGGTTTGGTCAAAATCATAATCAACATGAAAAATCCTTACCGTTGCTGCTGTGAAATTGCCCCCGAGTGAGTGTCTTGAACTTGCATTCTCACATCCTTTGGCATTACACGCTTGACCAAACGTCTTTTCCTGCCCCCTACTCCTACCCAGTCCTTGCCCCTTTCTTAACCCCTTGCCTTCGTTTAGGACCTGAACTCATATTTCATGCAGTCGAAGGTCCAGTCCAGTTTTTCCGATCTGGGACATGCGTATTACAATTTGATCCTCGATTCCTGCAGTTGATTCAAATTTGTTTTATGACTGCGTAATTTTTCGCTTCCCTATCTATCTGTGTGTATGTGTGTGTGTGTGTATCTCTGTAGCTGTATCTGAGACCGTTAAAATTATAATTTATGGATTGATCCGGTCAGCATGGCAAATATCAAGTCGTGACCATCTTTCTCCGGGTTAATGAGAGTTTGAACCTTTGCCCGCGTTTTATCTTTGGTTTCTCGCCTTAATTCCACTTCATTAGCTCTGAGGTTCAAGTTATGGCAACTCGACAAATTATTAAAATTTATACTTGAAAAATAATTCAACTTTTTCGCGACTTTTATTTAATTAGCTGGGGATTTTGTTGCAAGTTTTGTTTTTATTTGAAATTTGTGGAACTCTGGACATTTTAGCGTCACTAGAGGTTTTGAATGTATCTTAAATGGTTTGAGGGGGGAGTAATTAACTTTTCTTATGCCCTGTAAATCTCATTTGCTTCCAAAATCTAAGCACAAACAAAATTTGTAGGACAGTTTTGCTTTAGAGTTTAGTTTGGTTTAGTTTGTTTCAGTATCTTTCTATCTCTTTTCTATCTCTGTCTTTTCTGCTTTGCCTACCGCTGCATTGAAAATTTAGGGGTCAACTCTCGATTGAAATGAGGTCAGTGACTGAGCGGCACACGGAACAGGCAGACGAACATTCAGGGCCTGTCTCTAAACACTGGGAATGCATCCCCAGGGGCATTGTCTAAGAAAGTAACGGTTTCTCAACGTCCGAAAACGGGACGTGTCCAGGAAAAAAAGGAATAAAAATTAGATCAAGCCAAAAGACAGGTTTACCTCAGATTAAAAGCAGGCAAACTTTTAACGGGCAGTTAAAATTATTAAAAGGGAAAAAGGAATGGGAAGAGGGAAAGAGGGAAAGAAAAAGATAGTGAGAAACGTAAAACAAAAAGAGATGCAAAATATTCAAAACCAAAATTTAACTAAGAAAAAAGTTAATGTAAGTATATAAAGATAAAAATGAAAATGTTTATAAAAAGTTTCTGAAACCAAAATAAGTATACAATTTACTAACCGTTCAAAGCAAATTAAATAATAAATTATATTGGATTTAAATATAAATTATTGATTTATAATAATTTAAAACAATTAAGTAAGGCTACATGCTTGGGAGCTATGGGGTAAGGTTGTTCAAGCCTGGCTCATACTGTATGTTGAAGTCTGGAAGCTTGTATGACAATATCTTATAGCACCCAAAGGAAAAATTTTAATTTAATTCACATAACATTTACCTATGGAAATTCAGTTAATTTTCCATACATAATTGCAAATAATTCAGCGTACGCCATTTTATCTCCAACTCCGTGCTCTAATTGGTCCAGATGACAGAGCGATAATTTGATTAGGCTATCATGTCATAGGTAAAAGACGTTGGTAAAACTGACATTTTCTAACCCAAAAAGCCATGTTTAATTGTTTTGATTTGCAACCCTCGGAGCGAGAGGACAAGGTCAGGGCAGGGATGCAACCCCAAAATAGAGGGCCAAGTAGGACATTTTTAATGAAAAATTGTAAAGGTTCAAGACTCAAGATACAGAGATCAGAGATCTAAGAGCACAAAAACATATTCAATTAAATTTTTATCCTGTTTTCTTTTTAGGTAAAAAAAGTTCAAAATTTTCATACTGGACTGGACATTGGTCAGTTTTTTGTTCTTTGAGGATCAGTTTGGCGTGACGTGAGACGAGGGCTGAAGAAAACTATGCAGATAAGGGTCAGCAGTGGGTTGGAAGGGGGGAATAACTTAAAGCAACCCTTGGCAAAGGTGAACGTAAAGTCGCTAAACTGGTTTAACATTGGGCTTCTTTTTATTTTCTTAATTTATGGGTTCACAACCCCTTTTTGTGAACCTACTTAGAGACCCTGGGGCGAAAGTAGAGCGCATCAAGATCAGGATCAAGACGATGCTCTGTTGATGCTGTTGATGTTGCTGTTGATGAAGATCTATTCGTTTTCCCCACAAGAGCTGCGTGTTAAAATACCTTATTTGGGGTGATGGCTTACAGGGATTTTGTACGTGCGATTAATTGGGTTACATTTCAGGTCAGTCCGCAGTAGTTGGTCTCTGGTCTTCAGTTTCAGCTGTCGCCTAATTAGTCAAAAGTGCTTTCAGCGCCCCGTAATACTTAAAAATAATAACAATAAAGTAGAGTAGTAGAATAGGCTTAAATCTGTAACATGGCAAGCCCACTGTAAAAGACCCTGTACTCATAACTAGCACAGGTTACAGACCAAACCGTCGTCTATATCGAAAGAAGCTCAGATTTTTTTGGGTTTCTTATCAGTTTTCTTTGCTAACTCTGCCCTTTATAGTTTCTAAGATAAATGGGTCGATTCGCATTGGCTTTTCTTTACCGCACACCTAATAAACTCCATTACATTCTTAAAGTACCGAGTCTTAGCTCTTTTGCAAGCGTCTCTGAGGAAACTACTTTGGAAACTGCGAAAAGAACATTTTTTGTTTTAACCCCAAAAAAGATAAAAGTAACGCCTAGTCAGCTCCCAAAAATTAAACCCAAAAAACTCCAAAGTCAAGTCTAAAAAAAAGTTAAAACAAGTTTTGTGGAGCTTAGCACAATTTCAGCATCATTTCCATCATTTTTGGACATCGCTTTGGGGTCTTTTAGTCTTTCGGGTTCTTTCTCAGCACCTTTTGACCCGTGTCGTTGGGTTTTTCTGCTTCTTAACTTTTTTGTTGGTTAACTGCGCCCCAGACTTTAACAAATGAAGCGACAAAAATGTACAAACTCCACATGTTTTATAGTCATAAAAAGATACACACTCTACACACACCCAAACACACACACACACACCACACACACTTTAGATGAAAGCTAGCCGAGCTGCTACGCAACTGGGAAACTGACCAACTGTTTACAACTGTTTTCGACTACACTTGAAGAAAAACTCTAGCTTGAAAATTCAAAAGTGTATAAAAGTTTACTTACATTAATGAAAATTAATTAACTATTTATAAAAAAATTAAAAATATATATTAAAAAAAAATTTTTATATTTAAAATTTGGAAATGCCTAATTTTTTATTAAACTTTAAAAATCTGAAATTTTTAGTCGTAAACTAAGCTTTTTTTAGCAATATTTTTTTTTAGATTGTTAAAACTAAGTTTTAAGTAACCTAACAGTTAAAATACACTTACTAGTGTCTTATAATTAATTTCATATATATTTTGGGGTCTTAAGCTGATAAAAACTTTTTAAGGGGTTAAGTGGGTTTCAGAAATTTTGAAACTCGATTTTTTTTTTTTTTGCTTATAAATTAATTCAATATGTTTACTATCTTCTCCCAAAATTTGGAGCCGATCCGAGTAAAATTTTAAGAGATAGAGCCTTCGAAAGTTCCGCTCATTAGAGTATTTCCTTCTGAAACGTCGCAGTTAATCATGTTTTTCTCGAAAGCGTGTTTTTGAAGCTATTTGACACGATTGCTCGAACAGTTTTGAACCGATTGTTTTCAAATTTTGAACACTTATTCAATATGACCTCGTGACAAATCTGAACGAAGGATTTTTTTTTTTTCAACATTTACTATTTTTTAAGGACATTTGAAGTTCAAAATTTCGTCAAAAAAAATTCAAAACGCTGTCAAATATTCAATTTTCAATATTTTGGATTTTCCTTCGTTCAGATTCAGGGCTGAAGTGTTTACTAACAGAAAAAATTTTTTTTTTGAATTTCAGATGATCCGTTCTCCTCAAATCGTGTCAAACACGAGGGTCCTTTTTTTTTTAGTGTTCCAGGACATTGGCTCCCGTCGGCTCAATTTTAAAAATTTTTTTATGAAACCAATTTTAACGTACAAAGGAAATGTCAATCTTGTTATCTGTTTTTTGTTCTAATAAAATATCTCACTGCAAACACCCAAAAAAAATGTTTGAAAAAGTGCTTAGTTTCAGCCTCTGAACACCACTTAACCCCTTAAGTAAACTTAATAAATTATTTAACTATTCCAAATGAAAACATTTATATGAATTTAATTTTAATTTACAACTGATTTCATAAATGAGCTGCAAATATTAAATAAAATTTACTTTAAAAGTTTTTTTTTTCTTTCTACTTGAACAATTTATTTACTTCCAGTTTCTCGCAGTGCACAAAGTGTCAACTACTTAGTAGGGCGTTCGGTGGGTCACTCCACAGTCAACAGTTTCCGTTAGACCCCTCCAACTTGTCCAGCTTGTAGCTCTAATATCTGGTATCTGGTGTAAGGTATATAAAGTATATTGTATCGGGTATCTCTTAGCACTAGCTGTAGCTGTAGCTCGTCTCGTTTAGTGTGTTCTTTTTTTTAACTCCTAAAAAAATTAATTATGCTTTAGTACAAGTCTGTCTCTTTGGATGTTAAGTGTTAGACATGTTTTTCACTTGGTGTCTGCCAAGTGTACAAATTTTCATGCTGGGAACACCAAAGATGGAATCTTAAAGCTGAAGGTCAAACGTTTGGGGAGGTCACGAAAGTTTGCTCTGCTTCTGTAGACTTATTTAAAGATTTTTTTTAATTTAAGTTTACTTATTTATTAAAATAACTCCCTCCTGAATTCCCTAACGAATTCGGAGCATTTCTTGCAGTTTAGCACTGATCATCGTAATCACAGTGATCACAGTGCGATCCCACTCATAAGTTGGCAACACTGCAATCTTTTGGGTTAAACAATTTGTTGTAGTTGCATTTGATGTTGCAGTTTTTTAATTTTAAGACAAAGAGAGAAGCACAAAACACACCGAAAATGAAAAAAAAATCATGGAAAATCAAAAATGAAATCATAATAAAAAATCTCGCGTAAATGCAACAAATTTGCGGCGCATGCGCAACCAAACGAAGCTGCCGCTGCCTCCCCTGTCCCGTCCTCCTCTTCCCGTGCAGTTGCCGTGTAATTAATAAAAACAACAGGCAGTTACTCTGCCCCGCCCCCTCCCACACTTATTTGAGCCACATTGTTGCTGCCTCTTCACAGCCGCCTCGCGCAGCCGTTTGCCGATGAGCTAACAGTTTTCATTTTCATTTTCCTTTTTGTTTTTTGTTTGTTTGTGGACCCTGTACTTACAAGAGAGTATAAAGGGAGCACAGGAAGACATAAATATTTTATGAGGACTATTTAAGATTAGTTAAAAATGTTAAATAATTTAAATATATTTATTTGAAAGAGTTTTTAAAATATTTATTAGATTTACTAATTTGAATCTAGGCCCAAAATAAAATTATTATAATACCAAAAGTCGCAGACGTACAGAAATAAATTTAAATTCAGAATTTTTAAAAAATATTTTGCAGAGAAAATTAAATTTTCTTCTATTTCTATAAAATACTGAGCATAAAAATATTTATTTAATACATACATATTATTTTTATTTAATTTAAATTTATTTTTAATGATTAAAATTTTTTCTGTTTTTATAAAATACTAAGCATAAAAATATTTATTTTATATAAGTTTTATTTAATCTAAATGGTTAATAGTTACAGGGTCTTTTACAGCCGCTTCGCTTTACTGTTGATTTTGTTGTTGGTTTTTGTTTTAACTGCCGTTTGGCGCGCACGGCGTCGGCACGCGCTGCTAGACGATGCAATTTTTAGCTATTTTTTTTTTGTTTTAATATCTGCAAGATACAAATGCCTGTGCAGCGCAGCTTTTGGCACTTGTTATACCCTAGAATTGCCCAAATGTCAGCAGAGTGTTGTTTGCATTAATGGGGAAGATTGAGATCATCTAAAAAAGTATATTATATCTTGTTGTTAGAGGGTTATTACCAACAGATACATTGAGCATCCAGCAATGTAGCTTACAAGAATACTTATTTCAGCTACTTTTTAGAGGAAATTTCTTTCAAGCAGTATGATTCCTAAAGTGTATTTAACATATGCTCTTCTTATAGCTACTTTTTTTAGAAGTGTCTCACAGAGAAACTTCCTTCAGATACTTTACTACATATTTGTTTCAATATTTTTCTACATTTTTCTTAGCTCTTATATTTGCTACATTACTTCTCTAATAAAAATAGTTTTCTGTAGAGTTTTAAAAATGTATCTACTAGCTAAAAACTTCTTAAAATCTATCCATATCTGTATCAATCTATTGTTAAATCAATGGTGCCTTTGAGCCCCTTAATCTATTTACAGAATATCTGTTAGTCGCTTGTCTGCAGTTTCGACTGATATTTTATGATTTACGCTCGTTTCGCTTTATATAATCCACAATCACTGCACATGGGCGCACTTCGTACAACACATCAAAAGAAACCACCTTAAAAAAAAACTCAATACAACAACAAAAATAATAATAAACAAAAAAAAGCCTAAAACAAAACAATTTCATAATTGAAAAATGGTGCAACTATTTTTGGTTGCTCTTTTTGGAGCCCAACTCAGTCACTTATTCATCCATCCGACCACCATCTATCCATCCATCCATCCATCCCTCCGTCCATCCAAGTTTTCATCCAACTGCCCCTGCTGTCCATCTGTTTGTTGTCCGTGTTGCATGTTTGATTTCAAGTTAATGCAATACTCCATCTTGTTGTTGTTGTTTTTCTTGTAATTAACTATTTTAGAGGAAGTCTACGAAACTGGGCAAAATTTCAGTCTGCCTCCGGGCTAAATACTAAATTGTGTCTAATATTCGAAACTCTACCGGTTCACATAGTCGGTGTCCAGTAATGGAGTATTTCTTTGCCTTTACTTTATTAAATTAACTAACTTTTTAATACAAACTGTTATGGCTATGATTTTAATTAAATTCTCAAAACTAAGCAAAGAATTTCTTCAATCATTTGGTATATAAATAGTTAACATTATGAGATCATATTCCTTTTTAGATCGCTTAGCTTTAAGGGGTTAAGTAGTGCTAAGAGTCTGAAATTAAGCACTTTTTCAAAAATGTTTTTCGTATGCTTGCAGTGATTTGTTTTATTCATACAAAAAAAAGATAAAAAGATTGACATTTCATTTGTCATTTAAGATTTTTTTCATAAAAAAAGTTGCAATATTGGGCCGACGGAAGCCAATGTCCTGAGACCCTAAAAAACAAAAACCTTCGACCATCGAACATAAAAAAATCGAGTTTCAAAAATTCCGAAACCCACTTAACCCCTTAAGTCGAAGAATTATTTCATTAATGTATTTAATTTATAGTTTTATAAAAACAAGTCCAAAAATTCTATATAAATCTCGTTAGTTGACCTTGAGAACGCTTTCCATGCCATTGTCTCTTGTCTGCGAATTATCTTTTTTTGGCTTTAAAAAAACTCGCTGTCATTGCAGTTTTTAAACAAATTCGTCGCTTCAGCTTAGACACCTACGACTCAGATTACCACACACTCCAGTCTCAGTCCGGGACTTTGACCAGTCTGAAGTGGGTTGGGGAAAAGGTAATACGATGATTAAGTCAGGAAGCTGTAAATTCGCTTTGATCAGCATTTGGCAAAGAGGCGAACGACTTGTACCCTCTATATATATATGAAAAGGGTAGGCTGGAACAATCATACAGCTTACATCTTTTTTAGAAAGACTTACAGGGTATCTCAATGTCAAAAATACTTTAGAAACGGTTATGTGACCATTAAAAGATCACTATTGACATCAATTTATTGAGTCTAAAAAGCTAACGGGTCTTTGTGCCTTTAAAATTTTTACACGGTATCTAAAAGTCGAAATAGTGTACTTAATTATGATAAGTGCCTGCTTGTAGCACTTAAAGAAACTAAAGTATACTTTAATTCGCCATACCAGCAGTCTGATGTGCGACTTGTGTGCTTACAGGGTATCTATGTGTCAAAATAATGCAGTTAAAAATTATTTACAGTAGCTAAGACTACTCGCTCCAACTCAAATTTAATTTAACTAGCCACGCAAACATATTAGGACTATTTTTATTTTTTTACAGGGTATCTTAAAGTCAAAAAAGTGCACTTAATTAAAGTAATTAGCTGTTCTTTGAGTTGTAATTAAGTAAAAAAGTGAAATTCGCTACGCTAACGTCATAAATTGCCGATGAATCGTTTACAGGGTATCTGTTAGTCGTGCTCACTACATGCGCTGCGATCAGCTAACTGTTACGACGGATAAAATGCGACAAAATCCGTTGGGAAGTGCTCACGATGTATCTGTTTACAGTTGAAGAGTTTATCATGACTGGACAGCTATCTCGCTCACACCGAGTAGCGCCGTCTCTGTCGCACTGGGCTAATAGAACTATGCATATGATTAGAGATGATCGTTCAGTGAGCTGAGGATTTCCTGCAAGACCAAAATTAAAAATCGCCTGGCGTTCAAAAACCAACAACAAAAACAACTTGAAAGAGTTTTTTTCAGAGTCTTTGGAATCTTTTTTTTTAACGTTTGTTGTTGTTTGGGAGTGTGTGTGTGTGAGTGTGTGCCTGTTGGTGTTGACGACTGTCACGTTCCCTACATAAATATCCATAAAAAGTAATGCTCACATCCGTCCGGATGAAATGCGTTCGTGTTGGGATCTTTACAAAGATTAACGAAAAAAATCAAATAAAGAAAACAGCAAATGTGCGAATGGAATGGAGACATGTATCGACAGTGAGTGAGAAAGAGAGGGAGGAAAGAGATACGCAAGATCTGAAAGATTTTTCAACACTTTCGTTGAGTTTAACTCTCAATTGTGAGCGCTCAAAAGGCACTGCACAGTGTCATAAATACAAGTAATAAACGATAAGATAACGAACCATAAAATCCCAACAACAACAATAATAAAACAAATTGGGTATATCTAGGCATCGATTTGATAAACTTCAGATACCCTAACTAAAGTACTTAACTGAAGTATTTTTCAGATAGAAACTGAACTGTGTTTAAAAAATTTTAGAAACTGGTAGATCTAGAACCCTTAACGATTAGGAATAAAATTAATTTTATGACTTTATAGATTTATAAAATAAATGAAGCAATTACTAAATTTCTAAAGTATTTAAAGTATTGTACAAGATGTTACAAATTTACCCTAATTTTAGAAATACCCTACGAAAACCAACTATATAAAAAAGTTAAAAAATATTTGTGGCTGCTCACATTCACACGATCTGAGCAAAATCAAATAAAAGATACTGACTGTCAGCGTAGAACTCAATTCATATTTACCTGGGATGCCCAAGTCGATGCCTGGTTAGCTACATAATCATATTGAGATACAGACTGCAGAGACTGAAAGACATACAAAAAAGGGAACGAGTGAGAGAAAGAGAGAGATAAAGATACATTCTTTGTGCGTTTTGAGTCAAATCAAATAAATTCGATTGAGTTTGGGTGACTGATAACAGCAAATGCAGGTGTCCAAACGATCCCAGAGTTCTGTTAATAATGTTAGATCATAGTTTAGTCCCATGGCGAGTTGGTTGATTCAATATTTGGTCAGCTTATCGAGCACCCACACAAGTCTATTTGTCTGTCTGTTTGTCAGTAAAACAACTCGATTCGTATCTCATAGATCAACAAATTCTATGTGTTTTTTTAGGGATTGTTTAAGCCTTTGACTGGGATGCAATTTTAGGATTGCGCAAATGAAAATTGGTCTGCTTAATCCAAAGTAATATATTGTTATCTATAACTATTAATGAAGACGCTGTTTATGGACCACCAACTACTATATGGTAACTACTCTTCTATACTTTTTAAACTCTTTACACCTTTGAAGGTTATGCCGTAGGTGTAGCTAACGCCATTGACTATATGTTTTATATAGAATCTTGTTCGCATAGCTCAACTAATTAGTTAGAACGAAGGTTCTCTTCAATAAGTTCTTGGTTCTTTTTTGATTCTTTAGTTCCATGGACGCGTTTCGCATTCGTGTTCGCCACATGCAATGCCAAATTGAAGTCAAGTTAAGTCAAACTGTAGACATCCGTTCCCCAACTCCCCCCTAATTCACTCTAGACCCCATAGACTAGTGCTCCAGCTGCCCAAAGTGATTCGCTTGATTTGGATGCCTTGAGAAATCAGTGAAGCAATCGATCGAATGGCTTTAGTTTAGCCCAAGTCAAGGCCTGTACTCTGTTAGTGGTAACATCCTCCTTAAATTGTAATTATATAGAAAAAATTCATTGTATTACTTTGTTTTTTATTGGATTCTTGGGCTTTTGTTTTAATTCAATTAAAAGTAGTAGGCTTTTAATCAATGTTGAAGTTATTAGAGCGCTGAGAGTGTTGGCTGTAAAACGAAGTCATTGCTATGACTCTAAAAGACAATTTAATTAAAACAATTATTAATAAATTATTTAATTTTATTTTTTATATTACCACAGTGAAGCGTGGCTATGTAGAAAATATCGTGGGGTCTTTTAAACCTGGTTTAGGCTTGTAGCTAGAGTTTTAAGTAGTTTATTGTTATATGTTTGAGAAGTATTGAATATAAAATGATTCAAATATTTTAATAAGATACACAAAGGATATCTTAAGACATTAGCAAGTAAATTTTTAAGGTTGTCTTAACTTAAAATCAAAATTTATTTACTTTTTGCTCTAATCCCTTAAATTTCACTAGCAAGTATAGTTTATTTTAGTCTTTTTTTGACTTTATTTAGAATTTTAAAAAACTATATTAAAACTAAATTTAACTAAATAAATTTTACAGTGTAGCTTTGCTATAGCAATCGGTGTTCTCTTAACCCTTTTAAGTTTACAAATAAATTGGCTTAAAAATAGTTTTCGACTCTTTAAGACAATCAAATTTCTAGTAGCAAGCTATCAGCATCAGTTCTGTGACTAAGCTTTGCAGACCCTGTACTTAAGGTCAAAGAGCACAGGGCTCTTAAAAGCTATTTAGTTTAAATTTCTTAACATTTTAAGTTTCTCGATTTAATAAATCAATGACTGTTCACGTGGTGTAGTCTTTACTGTACCTGCTGGCCTGTTAGCATTAGGCACATCATGCAGCATGTACATTTGTCCATTGCTGTGGGGCCAACAAACCCATTTAACCTACAAGTAGCCAATGTCTTGAGCTGCGTCCGTTTAATTATGGAAAATGATCGCGGCAAAGAGCATTTCCTGTCGTATTGCCATTGCCTTGGTATCTACCTCTCGCTCTCTCTCTCTTTCTACCTCTCTGGCTTTGGCTTTGCTGCCATCTCGCTCGCTTGTCACCGAGTGTTTTTCGACTTTGCGCACACAAAGTCCATTTTAAGAGGTAGTCAGTTAGTCCCCCTCAATTTCCCCTCTTTTCCCCCACTCATTTCCCCACCTTCTCCTTCTCCTTCCTTCGTTTGCTTATCTTTTGTCTTTCTTCATTTGGTTTGTCTTCGTGCTCTTTGGTCTCTCGTCTTTCACTTTGATAATTTCTCCGCATTTTGGCGGCAAGCCATTGCCCATTGCCCATTGTACATGGCCCATTGTCCATCGTCCATTGTCCATTGTACATTGCCTATTGCTGTGTCTGGGCTCTTTGATTTGCTCTCAGAATTTTAAATAGGCTTCTCAGATCAGCCACTACACACGATCGGTCTATTGAACAAAAATCTGGCTGGCTGCCCAACTCAGTCCAAAATTGTGAGCAGCCCTTGATCCCCTACTGCTCTCACCGCAGTGTTTAATGATTTTTGGTTAGTGTATATTATTTTTAAGATCACTTGTGTTTTGATAACTAACTCAGTGAGTAAATAAAGAAACAAATGATCTCAATATATGTTGATATAATAAGAAAGCTTATTAGAAACTGATCTTGATTAGTACTAGTATACAAAAATAGCCCTCAGAGGTCACCCACTGTGGTTATATGTTACATTTATTTTAATGAGTAGTATTTTAAAAAGATCACATAAGATCACTTATGATCATTTTTTATCACTTCGAATATTTGTTAAAAACTTGATCTCCAATTCAATTTAATAAGGTTAAAAATCGAACTCAACTTGTAACCTTAAGATCTCTGAGATCAGCTCAAACTGATCATCAGTAGCTTAAGAGTTGAATATTTGGTGTAAAGATCAACCTCAAAGAGATAAGTAATATTTCAATAAGATCATTCAACTTTTAACTTTATTTTGAATACTTCAATACCAAAGATAACTTTATTTTAAATACTTAATATATTAAATCTTTGTGATCTAATTAAAATATTACTAACCTCTTTAATCTTTACCTGAAAAATCAAAGGGTCGAAATAAAATAAGATTAATCACTCATAAAAGATGACTTATTTTTTCTGGAGTCTTTTTCAAATGGTTAGAGACTAGCAAATAGCTTTGTCAACAGAATTCTCTTCGATCAGTCAACACACAAGATCACTATATAAGGCACAAACGTTGATCTTCTGGCAAATTCCTTGCCTCCTTTGCGTGCAGATCGATTAAAACTTTGTTGTCACATATACGACACTGCAGATCTTGGTAGAATGATAAGCCCGAAGATGGAGTAGTAGCTCAAGAAGAAGCTGTAGAATGTTAGAGTGCAAAGATACTTAAAGCAAACGAAGCGTCAAACGTGTCAAACATAAAAGAGTCTTCAAGTCTTCGTTTAGATCAACAACGAGATGACGTTTGCAAGTCCAGTAAAGGTGTGGGCGTGTACACTGAGAGCAAGAAAGAGAGAGGGAGAGGTAACATCATGGAGATCCTCTTGGCGAGAGCCATTTCCTTTGGGGCACTACTTGACTACTTGACGAAATGACACCGCTCTTGGCATACTAATTGGCATTTTTGAAGCTGAGTCTGTGCCATTAAATTTGGTACTTGATGTGAGAGGCAGTTGAGTATGGATCATTGTGATCATCATCATCATCATCAACATGATCATGATTATGATCATTTCAACATGTCTGTAGTTGGCATTTTTATACCCGTAACTTAGAGGGGTAAGGGGTATGTTGTCCTAAGAGAGTTAAGTTTGACCTATTGGGATTATATTCACATAACTTTTGCTGTAACCAAAGTAGCGCTACTAAATTTGACACACGTAATTTTATGAACTCCACACTTAATGCTACTTAGTTTTAAGTGTATGGCTCATCTCTAACAAAAGTTATAGCTAAAACAAATAAATAACCTATGCAGCGCCTTGAAGTATGCTGCAGTTTTTGTTACTTAGCCGCTTCTAAGCTACATTTAAGTCTAGTTTATTTACGGATATTTAAAAGTTGATAACTTACTAAGTTGTGTATTTACAGAGTCTTGTTTTGTTGTTGCTTTTTTTGAGGTCGTCTTGTCGCATCGCGTTCGCCGTGCGCCGTCTCTCCGCACAATTTAATGGGCCCTGTCAGCTTGTTGGCCGTGTTGCATACTAATCGTATGATTTTCTGTATGATGTGATGATCTGTGCATCCGATTTCAAATCCAAACCGATGAGAAGCGAAGCAAAGCGATGTGATGCCATGTGGATGTGATGCGTTAGGCAATGCCAGTGAGTGAGCGAGAGAGAGACGGAGTGAAAGGGAGGTAAGATACCTCTCAATCCAAAGATCTTCCTGCCTGGCAAACCGCCTACACTGCGGTAGCTGCGTGGGAATCATTTAAGCAGGCAAAACAGCTACCAAAAAATACCTTAAATTTCAGCCGAAAATTTGTTTTTATGTGGAAAACGTGAGGATGCCTACGCGCTTCATCTCTCTCGCTCTCTCCTTCTCTCTCTCTCTCTTGGGCTTATTTATATGCCAGTCGAATCATTGATGGCCCTCATAATACGCACGCCAAACTGACATTCACCGTCGCTTTGTCGTCGTCATCAGATTCTTCGTTTCCGAATCCACTGCCAATACCGATTTAGTTTCGGATTTGGATTTGGATACGGATTTGTACTTGTATTTAGTTTAGAGATACAAATTTATATTTGTTATGCGCTTTTCGTCAGGTGACATAATCAAAACAAACAATTTAAAGGGCGAAAGTAAACGACTTGCAGTTACCCAGTAGTGTACAAAATATACAACTACACTGCTTGGCTTAGCGGCAGGATCTATACACACTATGTAGTTTAAGATACTCTGTAAAATACCCTGTAAGCGAACCTAAAAAGCTGCTTAAATTTTGTAATAGCTCATAGGTTAACCAACTGCCACAAAAATTTGCTAGTCGTAAGCAAAGCATACCCCTTTGTGTAGCTGACAGGCATTACAGGGTATGCAAGCTGTGACAAATAGCCATAGATACGCACTTGAACCTCAGGCCAGTGAATTGCGAGTACCGTTGTGTCTGCTGCTGCTGCAACAGCAGCAACAACAACATCCTGAAAGAGGTCAAGTGATTGCCCAATGTTGCCTCACTCTACTCACTCCTCTCACCTGCCATCTTCGGTACTTTAGCCACTCTTGTGGCCAGTATCTCATTGTGTTTTCTCATCAGGTGCCGTTGTTGTTGTTGTTGCTGCAGTTGCCATCACCGTTGAAATATGATACACATTGTGTATGCATGATCGTATGATCGTCCAATGTCCAATGTCCATTATCCAAAAATCCATTGTCATCAAGCAGCATGTTTTTTTACAGCGAGACACAGAGCGACTTGACTTGAATCAATACCAAATAAACTGAATCTTTCCACTCCTACTACTACCTCCAAAACTATACAACATCCCGAGCTACTACCCCTGTCTTTATCCCAGACTGAGACGTGATCAGTTACAGTCGCTGCTTGTGGGCATCCTGAGGAAGTCAGGTGCCTAATTGTTTCCGTTTATTGTCGCCAGTTTCACAGGTTTTTTATGCAGCTCTGCTTACTGACACTTTTTGTATACCCTGTAGGCAGTGTAGAGTGGGTTTGTTAGAGGCCAAAGTATCTTAAAGTTGGCCATAGCTAGAAAGTTGAAATTTGGTATGTAAGTGCCTGAAACTTTCGACAGCTCGAGCATAGTGCAAATGCCACGCCCCTTTTGAGAGTTAGAAGTCAAGCCACCACAGCATTACAGTTACTTCAACGGTAAAATATACCAACACGGGGTATATTCCGGTCGGTTGCACTCATTTATAGTTTGCTACTAGTTTTTTATGCCCCTTTTTTCTGTCTTATTGATTTCAGTTGTCGCTTTGTGTGGTTTGTTTTAGCGACACCTGATCTCGATTGATAAGCCTCTCACTGATCTTTTTATTCCCACTTCTCTCTTCTTCTGCTTTTTCATCCTCTTGAGCTGCTGGCAGTATTGGGTATGAACCTTTTGACATACGTCCTGAGAATCTGCAAGCGTAGGGTTTCTTCACCTAGTTAACCTGCTTTGTGCTGTGAGTAGGGTTCGAGGAGGGATTTCTTTGAGAGAAACTTTATTAGGAAAATCTGTTCTACAGGAGTAGGGCAATTTGCTACATAAAATTGGGATTTAGATTTAGATTAAAAGTTAGAAAAAACTTTTAAATGTAAAGTAGAGAATGAGAAAACCTACTTGAGTATAGTTTAGATAAGATTCATTTGGAAGTATCAAAACTGATTAGACTTTACCACTGTTTTACAGGAGTCGAGCTCTTTGGTACTTAAAATTAGGATATAGATATTCAAAGTTAGTATAGGATGAGATGCCCTACTTGATTATAGTTAAGATAAGATTTATTCGGAAATATTAAGACTTTTTAGACTTTACCACTGTTTTACATGAGTCGAGAGTAGAAATTCAAAGTTAGTATAGGATAAGAAGTTCTACTTGAGTATAGTTTAGATAAGATGCTTCTGGAAGTACCCAAACTTTTTGGCAAACTTGGATAATTGTTTTCCACGTCTTTAAAAGGTCTTTGTCTATGCAAATTGCGATTTATCAACTGATTTGTGCCCATTTATGTGAAGCTACGAAATGTTTTCCACAGATAATAACTGAAATGGATTCGTTGAATGCTTTCCCACTTGATATGCCACATTTGATTATTCAAATTAATACGTTAAGTGCTTAAAGCTGGTGATAGAGCATACGAGTACACATATCTGTTAGGAATTGGAGCAAAACCGAGTGACAAGTGCTGTACACTGGCCTAAAGATAAGACCGTTTCTTGATGTATGGTAGGGTAGCCCTTAATACTCAATGCAGTTCTTATTATTTACCCAGGTACGACCAAATGGGATGGACAAGAAAACGTAGTGAGAGACGGGAGAGTGCACTGTTCAAAAAAAAAGGTCAGTTGGGAATAAACTCTTAAAAATATATTTTTTAATAAGAATTTCAATGCTTTTAGATTAAAGTACTTAGCTTAAGAGGGCTTTGTCTTTTACTATATTTATAGACCATAATTTAAGCACACTAGTTTTTGAGCAGTGTATACTTGGACGTAGACCACAAGACAATTGACACGCTGCATGTTAATTGGAAAATGGAGGCGCGTTTCCATTTAATGAACCCAACCCAGACCCAAACCTCAGACGTCAGACGTCAGACACTGGGACCCCCTGATGCCCCCCTGAGACCTGAGACCTGAGACCACGGCAAAACCAATTCAAGTCAACTAAAACTCAAAGTGAATTGAAGTGTTGTAAAAATGTTGAGCGCTTTGTCTAATTAACATAAAATTAACTTATAATCATTGTGCCAATTGTCGCCAGTCTTTAAACTTGAAACTTAAAACCCACAAAAAGAAAAAGATAGACAGCAAAAAAGAGAGGCAAAGAGAGAGCCAGAAAGAGAGAGAGAGAGGGGAAAGAAATCTAAACATTCAACTGAAAAAAAAAGAAAAAACTGGAGCAAAATGGGCTGTGTGTGCGACCGTGGGAAACAACGAGATTAATTTTATTTTAATTATTTTATCAAAACGTTTGCGGCTCTCGGCGTTGCTCACTTTGTCAGTGGCTGCGGCTTTAGCATACCCTAACTGATATGAGGCATAGCTGATGAAATAATGTATAGAGTACTACTCATGTCTGCATAAATAACACATGCAAATTTTTGCAGATTAGGCTTGCAAGTGGTTCGGGGTCAGATCTTGGCAAGTAATGGAGCAATAGTGCTGAAATTTGGCATGTGGATTGATGAATGTTTATTGTTTACAAAGATATTATGCAAAAGTAAAAAAAGACTATACAAAAAAAAAATTAAATATTCAATAAAATATTATAGTATTCATAAATAAAGAAATTGCCTGTATTCTGTGTTCTATCTTGAAGTATATGAAAGATTTGTAATTATTTTAAAATATTTTCTTAAATTACGCTTACAAGGGGTTCGGGGCCAGATCTTGGGCAGTAAGTAAAGCATGGTGCTGAAATTTGCTATATGTGTTGATAAATCTATTATGTACGTAAAGGTTTTATGCTTAAGTTTCAGAATTTAGTATTTACACAGAGAATATAAAATAAAATTAAAATATCTAGCTTTAAATTTTTTAGAACACTTCCAAACTGAAATATCTAAGTAGTGTATTTTAAGCAGCGGCTTGTTATAATTTTCGTGGGTCTTTCATGTTTTCTTGGCATTTTATTACATGAGTTATTTGACTGGCGATGTATTATCAAGCATGGGCATGGTTGGAGTGTGGCTCAAGGGGGGTGAGAAAGGGCGGAAAGAGGAAGGCAGAGCTGTCAGCAGGTTGTGGGTAACCTCTGAATGGGTCTGTGCTCTGCTTTTTGTCACATAATGTGGCCCAGCAATTAAACGAAACGGCTTCGAATTAAGCCAAGTAGCTGTGACGGACTGCGCACTTTGCATACCAATTTGCAGCGATTTAACACAAAGAGAGCTTTAAACACCTGAAATGAGGGCGAAATCGAAAACGAGAGTGCTCCAACAACAACAAAATTATATAGACTGTTGGGAAGGGGTTAAAAACGGTACAAACTATGAAATCTGGACCACCAAAGACACTGAGAACTGCAATTAAAAAACGGTTTTCACAAAAAAAAAGTGTAAAGTGTCACTGGATCTTGTTTCTTTCAGTTTTCAGTCTGTCTTTCTTTTTTTTTTTTTTGGGAATCACTGGTTTTGTGCTGTAACAAGTTCCCAAAAACATAAAAAGCATAAACACACAGGATGAGCGGTAGATCATTTCCAAGTGTGTCATAACTTTTTATGAAGCTGATTAGACCACAAAAAGTCAAGCGAAAAAAAATGAGTGCAGCGGCAATACAAAGGGTCGTAGTCGGTAGCCAGGTCAAAAGGTAACAGAATGGGAAAGGTACACGCATTCATGCTGGTCCGGCCTAAACGGGTGGCCCAAAATCTCACATATCTGTTGTCTGATGAAGATCACTCGCAAGTGCCGTCGGTTGCTTTGGTCTTAAACACCGGCAAGACGTTGACAAAGTTGGGTATAAAGGGGGGAATTTCTTGCTCTGGTTATCACATCTTGTGGGCAAATATTAAACATCTCTTCTGGCTCTGTCTCTCTCTGTCCCTCCCTCCCTCTCTCTCTTTCTCTTCTCCTTTATTTGCTTTTGGCGGCATTTTGATCTTTCTTGTTGTGCTTTATCTGCTCAGTGTGTGTGTGTGCTTGTGGTGTGTGTATGATGCTCCATTTATTCATAATAATGATCGTAAAGATGTTGTGGTTAAATGTTGATCTTCATTATGGCCGGAACTTGTCACATGCCAAACTCATTACGTGGCCCACAAAACAACAACAACAAATTTTATGACCTGTTGGTTCCTGTTTAGCACTACCCACCCAATATTATGAATATTTTGACTGACGTAGATCAGTTTTGGGTTTGTCATTGCTAAGATCGCTTGACAGCTAAAACTTACTGCCAACTTAGCACGCAAATAAGTTGTGAGTGGATCAGAAGTCGTTGTATTTCTGCACATTTTGGTAGTTATATAAAAGTTCAGTGTGGATTTGGTGAGAACCAAGATCACTTTTAGCTCAATTGGTTGGTTTAAGACTTGCTTTAGGTGGAGTCATGATACAATGTATTAAACTTTTAAATATAATTTTTAAAGAGCAGATGTAAAGCTTAGAGCATCTCTAATTTGCTAGGATCAGTATCAAATGTCAGTTAAAATAAGATCAGTGTAGTTTTTGGCAAGATCGGAACATAAGATGAGTTATATTAATTTTTTACTCTGAACTTAATATAACTGAAAAGTGAAGATCGCTTATAAAAATCACTAAAAAGTTTACACAGTTGCCGATGTATTAAAAGTAAAACGATCGAGAGGTAACATTACTTGTGGGTTATATAAAGCAGTACAAATTTAGCCAAGATCAATTTGAAACCTACACCGATCACTCGAGAATTTAAGCAACTTAAGAACTGGAAAATTACCTATGCAAAACAATTAAGTTGAGTCACTTAAGTCGGTTACTTTCTATGTAATATACATGTTAGAAGAGTAAAGATCGCATTGATAAGTCAGATTATTTCACTTTTAAAAATCAAATGATCGAGTTTTTAACTTGCCTATAGATAATAAATGAGCAATTAAAGGTCACTTATTCATATTAAAGAACAATTTTGAATTTAGTGAGCTAAATCAAAAGAAATTCATAATGAGATCAGCATAGATCAGTAAGTTTCAACTGAACTGCAGTTAAATGATCGTTACCTACATTTCAACAGTATATTAACTCTTGTTCTTATTAAAATAAACAACTTAGAAGATCAAATTTTAATTTTTGAAAGATTCCGTCATTTAATTAATAAAAGATCAGTGTAGTTAACCAAAGTTCACTTCAAAATAAATAAGCAATCAGTCAGCTATAAAAAAAGTTCAATTGGTGCAGATCAGTCAAAGTACTGTCGATTTATTAAAGTGTTTTGAAAGACACTCGAAGATTTTGTCGCGTGTCGTTGACAACAGCAGCAAGAAGAAGAAGAATAACAACAACAACAATAAGTCGGATAAATACGATATTTAAGCTGACGCATTACGTTGCGTATTAATCGGACTGGCAACATGACTGGGGGGTTCAACTGGGTCAAAATCAGCATAAAAATCCGTATGTGATGGGCCATCGAAATCAACGGATCGTATTAAATTTTACTCGACTCGATTCGACTTGACTCGGAGTGTATCGGATTGGAATGGATTGATTTGGTTTGTTTTGCTTTAAGGTGGCAACAAACTTATTGCAATTGTAATGCGTTGAATATTGATGAGTCCGACAGATATACAGATAGACAAAAAGGTTGGGAAGTCGTTGCCAGAATAAATACAAAAGACCAAGTACCAGATACTATATGAAAATTACAAAACTTTCAACACAATTCAAGTTTCTTTTCATTCTTCTTTAATTTTTCTTGAAGCTTAGCAAATGAAACCAGCAGAATTGTCATAAAAAGTGAAACCAATTTCGCAATTTCTACAAAAGATTCCATTTGACTAGGCCTACAGACGGGCAGTAAAATAATTTAAAGTTTTGGATGTAAAAAAGTTACTCTTACTGACTTAGAAAGGCGTTTTTGAGAGAGTTACATCTGTACTAGAATTTAAAGAACTGAAAGTAGAGAAGGTTAAAGTCTGTAGCTAAATTTAACTTAAGTTTGAAAAGAACCTACGATATTTATATTGAGTAGAAAAGAATCTTCAATCAAGAAAGGGGTTTTGAGAGAGTTACATCTGTACTAGAATTTAAAGAACTGAAAGTAGAGAAGGTTAAAGTCTGTAGATAAATTTAACTTAAGTTTGAAAAAAACCAATGATATTTATATTGAGTAGAGAAGAATCTTCAATCAAGGAATTCAAGTTGGTCCTACTAAAACCGGCTTCCCTAACTTCCCTCTAGTATTTCAAAGTTGATCTTCAAACACGTGTGCTGCGCACCTTTGATTACCTTCGTACCGCTAAGTATTCCCCCCCCTTGTCCATTAGTTAGCCCCTCCCCGAATTACTTTTCGCTTAAGACTTTGGCTGCTGATCTATGCAAATTGATCGCGTCGTTGGTATCGTCTATATCCATGTCCATGTGAACGTAGATGTGTAGATGTCGTCGACGCATGTGACTCTTTGCCCTATGGAGATACAGACTTGATACCCGACGTCTCCTCGGACGTTTGTTCCCTGCTCCCCGGCACTTAAAATATGCAGAAACGACGGCAACGACAGCAAATTGAAAACACAAACAAAATGTAGGAAAAACTACAGTGGCGTATGGCGACTGTAAGAGACCCTGTACTTATTAGGAAGGAGTATATGGAAGAATTTTAATATCCTATAATAAATGACAGCTATATAGAAAGCTAAGAAATATTTCACAGCGTATAGCAAACGGTATCATAGACGCAATGTCTGAATTTGCTTGAAAATTCTAAAGTGCTTTCATACTAATTACTGATTTAAACCCATTTTTTCTATAATAGCTATATGATAAAATTATGTCTCAATACTAACCATGATACCATTTATATATAGTGTAAATTTCATTAAGATAGCTCTACTATTTTTAAAGTTATGATAGTTTCAAAAATGATTTTTCTCACGCATCACTGGAATTTTCCTTCAAACTGGTAGAATTTGACTTTTAAATCGACTCAACTGTTTATTTTGTGACACACCCAACATCCTACTCTGCTCATTTGGACTACAGGGTCTAGAAAAACACAGAACGCAGCGCAATTGACAGAAACACGAAATAAATAGAATTATAGAATTGCCAATTGTCTGCGGACTAATCGAATTTCCGTTTCGTTTTTGTATCGGTTTTTTATCTGTTTCTTGATGTTTTATGCCCAAAAGTCGAAGACCCTAAGTGCTCCTAAGAACTCTCAGTTTCTCTCAATCCCAATGTCCAAGCGAAAACCACAAAGTGAGGCAGTGAGAGGTAGGGAGAGGGATAGGGAAGTGCTTCCTGTTTAGTCAAATGTGGTAATGTTCTAGAAAATGTAAATGACATTGGCCTGACCTTCGATAAAGATGTCAACAGGATCAGCTTTTTTCAACATTGCCTCTCTGCTCGTTTATCTTTCAGGTAGTTATGTTTGTGTCCGAGTTTGTTTGCTCATTAGGCAATTTTTATTTGGCAATTTCCGTTTTTAAATTTGTTTTCCTTTTCCTATATCTGTGATCTACCTTGTGGGATACTTTGGTACGGTAGCTGACTCAGTTTCATATCTTAAATTAACCCAGAACATGCGTAACGCTCAGCTAGAGATGGAACACGTCACAGATATAGAAACTTTAGTGAGATATTGATATTTAATTAGTGTCACTAAAAGAAAATAAAGGTTATGAAAATCTAAATGTTCAGGTTCAGTATTTTCCTACTTGTGTCTGGAGAAAACACTTGGAATGAGTTGAATCACATGAACCTGTGCGGATCATAGGTTATACGATGGTTCTGCTCTATCGTTTTACTATCATAGTGGAGTAAAGTGTCATGAGGGTTAAAGTGACCTAAAAGTCACCCCTGCATATAACTTGCCATTAGCTTAGTATGTTTAAACAAACTTTTTAATCTTAATACTTTTACTTATTCTATGGTAATATACTACTCTTTAAACCCAGCCCATATCGTGTCACGCAGCTTATTCCATCTCTGCGCTCAAGACGTTCGAGTCTCAGACAATTGAACATTAAATATTCAGTGCGTTCAGTTAGGTAATGCTTACAGTAGTAAGATCTACACAAGCTCAAGATTTCCAAGACCATAACAACAATAAAATTGATAGTTGTTGTTGTTGTTGTTGCTGCTGCTGCTGCTGTGGTTGTCGCTGTAGTTGAGGTATGGCACAGCATTTTAATATAGAAATTTTCTTATTATTTTTAGGCCAACGGCCTACGACGGCCCCGAGGCCTCCAACCGCGTTGATGTTGATGGCGATGTTGTCGATGTTGATGGCGATGGCGATGGCGATGACGATGGCGTTGAGTGCCAACAATAACAACAACAGCACCAGCACCAGCAGCAACGACAACGACAACATCCAATACACAAATTCCAATTGGAAACCAACCAAACCAAAGCCAAAGCCAATCAGACGAAAGCCAAAGCGACTCTGCAGCCATTGAACATTGAAACCATCTCTCTCTCTCTGTCTCTGTCGCTGATTCCCCCACTCCCTTCTCCTGCTCTCTCTCACTCACTGCCTGTATCCGTCTCGCTGCTTGTCTTCAGTCTTTGTTCGTTAGTCCATTGTTGGGGGCTGGGTAGGCGTCTTCCCCCACCTTCTTTTCCTCGTCCACCTTTCGGTCCGTTTACATGAATATTTTGTTGGATCTTGACAGTGTCGGCGACAATTTGGTCAAAAAGAAAGTCGTTGTCGCTGCTTACGCATACCCTGCAAATGTCAGCACTTTATGTGAGGTGTGCCAGAGACTAACTAATAATAATAATAATAAATATACATATTAGTTCTTGTTAAAGCCTTTAAAAATGTACCTAAGATGGTAAAAAAATTGCTCAAGTTGCTATAGAATGTTTTAAGATTATTACATTAGAAATACTTTAAATAAAATATCTTTAAAAATTAAATCGTTTTGTTATAAGTCATTACAATCTGCTATTCATAAAATAAAATTATTATAAACATAAAATAAACAATGTTCAGCTCTTTTACTCATCAAATTTCTCATAAGTTTTTCTTAAAATAATAATTTTATTTTTATTTATTTTTATTTATTTTATTTTTTATATACTCTCACTCGTTAATTTCATAATTTATGTTTATAGATTCTCAAAAATTTTTCCATATTTTAAAAATAAATTACAATTCTTGTTCTTGAGTTAGTTTTCATTTATTTAATTCTTCTACTTGA
Source organism: Drosophila acutilabella (assembly GCA_035046005.1). NCBI lineage: Eukaryota > Metazoa > Arthropoda > Insecta > Diptera > Drosophilidae > Drosophila > Drosophila acutilabella. The sequence goes on from JAWNOK010000020.1 coordinate 3,728,434, forward strand.
CTAATTTCTCCATTGGTTTATTTTATAATTTTTAAATTATTAATTATTATTCTTAAAATTTATTTCAAATATTATAATATTATTTTAATAATTACTTTTAATAATTAACTTTTATTTTCTTTCTGCTTTTAATTGTGTTTTTATATCCTTTGTTTAAATTATTTGCTTAGTTTCTTTAATGTTTATTTCTATCTTTCAAATAAGTTCAGTATCCCGCTTTAAAATTTCCTCTATAAATCTTAGCCAAACATTTAAAAACCAGGGTGTTTGAAGGTCTTGCTTCCTGCTGTTCGTTTTGGACCTTGGGCTTCGATTTTGGCTTTCGGTTGGGCCATCACTCATTGGAGATTGGCGTCGCAGCAGCAGCAACGGCAACAGCAGCCGCGAATCAACGTATCGACAAAGGCAACAACAGCAGCAACAACAACAAAATCGACAACAGCAATGACTACAACAACAACAACAACAACAAATCACCATCGACGTTGTGAGGTTTATGCAGCTGAGAGAGCTGATGGTTTTAATGGGCTACGAGGAGACATCGGTTTGGGCCATCGGTTGTCATGGCTTACATACGCTTGGCTTAAAGAAAACACACATCATGAATCTTTAATGAAGAATCACCAAGTTGGGCTTGCGACATGAGTGGAGTAGGGGTAGGGGCAGTAGGGGGCTGGGAGGCAGAAAAGGGGAGTTGTGGTGGAGGTGGGTTACCTCTCGGGGCACGACCATAAATGTTGCCGCACATTTTCTTTTATTGAGCCGTAAGATTCAAAGAGTCTTTAACGAGTAGTTGTGGCATACCCTGTGTGCATTAAAAGTCAATAAAGGGTATGCCCTACAAGCACATAGTTCATACCAAAGTGAGTTTAGAACTTAAGTTTAAGCTGAAAAATGGCAAGCCTAACGAACATTTATTTCCACATTTAACCTTACAGGGTGTCTGTTAGTCAATCACTTCTGCTTCTAGCATTCTTACATGTTTGGCTGTTTTGGATGTGATTTCTTATTTGGCGCGGCGTTTGAAGACCGGCAGCTAATAGAGAGCCAGCAGCCATACTCATACCCATAGCCATACCCCATAGCTATAGCCATGGCCCATTGTTGATCGTGAATTGCGGATCGGTACTGTCGATATAGACCCCAGACGTAGAGAGAGAGAGAGAGAGAGAGAGATACCCATTGACCACCATCGTGCACCCATCGCAATGTTAATGTATTTGGAAAACGTGCCTGAACGCATTTAAGAAAATCAGAAATCAGAATGGAAAGCCGACACTCGATATAACGAAGATTGTGTGCCCTACACAGCGTGTTATCGATAAATATCGATAGCAGTTGTATGTATAAAATAATTTAATTAAGTTAGGTATTTCAAAACTAAAAAACATTGAAAAATCAATTCTCATTTGAGTTATCGATAAAACTATTGTGTGTTATCGATATACATATTTCGATGACAGTGGCATAAAACCAAGAATTAAATAAAATATTTAATATATGGCGTTCATTTTAATACTCATACATCGTATATGCTATCAAACCATTTTGATATTATCGATAACACAACTCTTTCGATTATTTTAAGTAATTGCTGTATGTTAATTGTTTTTAAATATAAATAAGTAATATATCAATAAAGGTCACTAAAGGGCACTAAAAAAATAATCGTTATCGATAGTTATCGATAAATCGAACTGTGTTTGTTGCTGATGACATCTGATGTGAGTATCAATCAATTTCTAAAGATTTAAAAAAATGTGTTAAAAAATCGAGCATTTATTTTGTAAGTTATCGAAGTTATCGATTAATCTGAAAAGTGCTTTATGGTATGGAAGACCATCAACGAGTAGCTACACTCGATGGCGGATATTCAAACATTGTTTGACTCCATAGATGCCCTACAAAACTCGGTAGACATGAGAGCGAAAGAGAGGAAAGAGGAGGCGAAGGCGAAGGAGGAGCAGAAAAGAAGGCATCATCATAAAAGAAATTTATTGACAAACTATGCATTATTAAAAAATTATATTGTATGTACATGCTACCTGATGGCAATTGTCAGTGAGTGTGCATGTGTGTGTGGGTGTGTATGTATGTGTATGTGTGTGTTTGGTGTTGAGATTTGTTTAATAATAAATTCATTATGCGAGACGAAGTCGGAGAAATTAAGCATGCATAGATATGTATAGCTTTGTGCTTTGGGCTTAGGTCTGACTTTGGGTCTGGGCCGCCATATAACTATGGCCATGAGTATGGGGCCCAGGCGATATTGATATTGGTATGGCTTTTAATTCGGTATGAAGAATATGGTCAACGAACTGGTGGACCGTGAAAGTTGTCTGCACACGATTCTTTTGACCCAAAAAACAAATTCAATGAAGAAGCTGAAAAAAATATCAAAATCAATGAGCAATTCCAAGTGATTTCATTATGATAATTGTAGAAAATTAAACATTTGATAAATTATCAAATATTTGAAGAATTCATGAAGAGAGAGTAGCTTGAAAATGAAGCAGAAATAAAGACAAATTTAAAAGAAACCCATAAAGTGACTAATTTGGAATGAAGATTTACACAGTTCCCAAATTGATCACAGATGACAAAATGAGAGACTTTCGACATGGGATATGGGATAAGGGCCTTGTAAAGCTTCCCTGTGCCAAAGCCCAGGAAATGGAACTCAGACCGAACTCAGGCATCCAAGTGCAAAGTCCAATCAAGCATTACAACGCCACGTTTCCGACTTCCGATGTGAGTTTCAAATTGCTGAAATGTGAGCAATGTCAAAAAAAAACAGAACAAAAAAAATTAAAGACAAGGGAAGCAGAGAAACTGCCCTCGTTTCCTCTCTCACATCACACAAATTCTCCGAGTGTCTCTGAGTGTCTCCGAGTTCGATCGCACTGAAGTTTAACTGCCGCCTTCCACTTGATTAAACACTTTTATCCAGGCCCTGCTGCCTACACTGCTACAAAAAAGTGTATAGAAAAATGTACTTCAGCTATGCCAGTTAAGAGTGCATTGTTTAATAATAATTTTTGATAGAGTAGAAAATTTTACAAATAAGCTACTTGCACCCCCTTTTCTGTCAGTGTACTAAGTCTCTCTGGCGATTCTGTGAAATGTGTCAGGCAACAGCCAGGACATGCCTAGCTCCCCCCTCTCGCTTCCCCACCGTTTCTCGCTGTGTAATTTGATGCCAGACAATGATCCGTTGATTCTTGATCTTCTTCAATGTTTTTTTTTTTTCCCCTGTTGGCCAAGCTGGCTGGAAAAACGGAACGGTTACCGCAATGACAGGTGCACTACTACGTAGCAGCAAAAGATGATGCAAGGATGCACCTTTCTGCATTCTGCAGCCGCCAACTTGCCACATTGCCACACTGCCACTTGCCACATTGCCACATTGCCACGTTATTACCACTGTCATTGCCAAGGGTTGCTGCTCCTCCTGTGGACGGGACTCCTGTGCGCTCGAGTGTAATGCAAAACGTGTGTCGGGCGTTAAAGGAATAACAGACATTGAAACAGGTACAAAAGCAGCAGGCTATTATGCTAGTGGTAGCCAATTTAGCCAGTTTTTAGCTAAAATAAAAGCTATGGTATTTTTTACAGAATTTTAAAGAGGGTTTAAGGCGTTTTGAAGGCTGTCAAAATGGGCTTAGCAAAAGTTTTATAAATTTTATAATTAAAAACAACTTAAAATAATTTTAAAATAATTTTAGCTAGATTTAAAAGCGTATTTAAAAATAAAACTATTTAAAATTTGCCATTTTTTGGTATTTGGTAAAAGCTAAAAATAAAAGCTATAAACTTAGACACAATTCCTACCAAAAAAAAACAATTTTTTAAATATTTTTTAAAACTTTTCTTAGCATTTTCTAGCTATTTGCTTAAGCCCTTGACACACTGACAGCACTGGCAGCAGGCCAAAAGGAAGCAGCCAACACATGAGATAAGCAGGAAGAAAACGGTTAAAGGTGAGGGAATTGTTAAGGGCAGAGGGGGGAGAGGGCAAAGAGTGCAGCAGTCAACAGCCTCTCAACCCTCATTGTTTCAGTGGCGTTCATTCAACTGCAACAGAAACAGATCTTCAAGAGAGCAAAAGAGAGAGCGAGAGAAAGAGAGTAAGAGAGAGTTAGGAACAAGGACTGACAAGTCCAGCTCGGTTCAGTTCAGTTTAGGTCAGCCTGTCATGTGTCCTTTTGTTTTTGTTATTTTTTTTTACCTAGACCAGGATCAACGGTCGCTCAACTCAGTTTATTGAACTATAAAATGCAGTTGGCTTCATAATTATTTTATAAAAGTCCTTCAAAACAGAGTTTGAAGTCAATGTCTTTTAAATTCTTAAAATTTTTCAATAGGTAATATAGAAGTTGCCAAGAATCGATTATGTGTGCTACTTTAATGCAAATCCTTTAAGAAAACCAATGAATTTTTGTTCTTTTCTTAAGGAAATGATCTTAGTTTCCCAAACTCAAAATTTCAAAGCACTACCTCCGCTAGTTTCTGAGTTCAATGAGGCTACACTTAGTTTATATAAAATATTTTAATGCGAATTGGAACAGGTTTTTTTTAGAAAAAGACTCTGAAAATCATAAGCCAAATTGCTCAGCTCAAGCTCAGACAGTTTTTGAGTTCCATGGGTCCTATAAATATTATTTAAGCTAATTTTATGTGCAGTTTTTGAGTAAAGTAGAGCTCAATCTATACTCTTTATACTCTTCCGATACAAACCTTTTTAAATATCTTCAAAACTGTACAAATGTATCTAAACGGGTTTAATAAGCTCCTTTTTTGACAGTCTTCAGTACTCAGATAGTTCTTGTGTCTGAGACTCATAGATACTATATATTTAAATCAGACGTATAATATTTTGCTCAATCACAATGTCTAAAACATTTACATTTCTCTATAATTTAGTTACTTTAAAAATCACTCACCAAATTTCCCAAGTCTAGCTTAGCCAAACTTCGAGTTCCATAAGGCTAGAAATCGTAACTACCGAACTTTGGATGCTGAAAGAAAAACAACACAAAAAGTTGTAAAATTTGAACTTAAACAGTCAGAAATTTTTGGTAAAACTTGAAGTTAAAAATGAATATCGTTTATCTTTATTATCTTGCTGGGGATGTGCCGTTCCTAAAACCCGAAAGTAAAAGATGATAACTCATCTGAGTGCAAATAGAGGAGCGTCAACTGCGTATGAGTATGAGTCTGAGTATTGATGGCTTAATCACCGCGGAAAACCCGAAAATGTCAAGGCAGCAAAGACAACTCGCTTAACAGATACCCTGTATTAATAATTAGTAAATTTAAAATACTAGCGGTTAAGCTTTCGCTAGTTTAAAGACAAAAGAAATAGACTTTTTGGTAGACTTGGTAAAACCCCGTTTTCAACCCAAAGTTTAGGGTCTAAACACCCTAAAAAAATATATGGAAAAACAAAATATCAAAGGTGTGTTATTGGCACCCAACCGATGACGTTCGACGACAGTTGTCAATCGGCGTTGTGTCAATAGTTTAATCAGCTCAAATACGAGCTACAAGATACAAGATATAAGATACAAAAAACTTGCGAGAGTTTTTATTTAGATTTGAATATGAAACGCACGGGAAAGAACGGATAATTTCCTAGTTTCCCAACTTAACAGCTGCCCATATCTCCATCTCTCTCCCTATCTTTCTCTAGGGTTTGTCATAGGGTTCAGATTGGGATTCGGTTTTGGGCTGAGGTTATTTATATTTTTTTGCCACACTAAGTAAATATTTTAGTTGACTGATAAAAAATTGAAGAAGGAAAACTCAAATGAAATGAGAGCAGTGGGTGGAGTAGGCGACGTGTGGCATGCCACACACACACATGTGCGTGTGTTGTTGTGTGTTGCAAGACGGGGTAAAAAGCGCACGCAGATGCATTTTCGAGCTCGTGTTTATTTTGTGTTTTTCTGATGTTGTTGTCCCTATTGCGTGGGTCTGCGACATGCAGATACAGCTACAGTTACACTGAGAAAAATATGTCTACAAAAATTCTTAAATTTAAAAGAACTTTAATATTAACAAGATCGACTTTTAAATACCTTTTAAACAGTCTAATAAATTTAAATTTGTGTATTATACTAAAAATAGCAGTAAATAAAATACTACTAAATAAAATACTACTAAATAAAATACTACTAAATAAAATACTACTAAAAAAATACTACTAAATAAAATACTACTAAAAAAATACTACTAAATAAAATACTACTAAATAAAATACTACTAAAAAAATACTACTAAATAAAATACTACTAAAAAAAAATACTAAATAAAATACTACTAAATAAAATACTACTAAAAAAATACTACTAAATAAAATACTACTAAATAAAATACTACTAAATAAAATACTACTAAATAAAATACTACTAAATAAAATACTACTAAATAAAATACTTCTAAATAAAATACTTCTAAATAAAATACTATTAAAATTATATTAATTAAAGTTGAAGATGTTCAAACTTTTCCTAATTAAACAGTTTTAAGAGTCAACTGGCATTTTGTCAGTGTGCTGCAGATACAATTGCAGATACATAGGCAGCTATAGATACAGCTACAGAAAGAGATACAGATAGAGATAGAGGGACACGGATACGGATACATAAAAATATATATCTAAATGTGGAAAAAAAAGATAGTTGCCATGACTATGAAGTCGAGCAAACACATGAATATTCAATCAGTTTGTAATGTTGCGAGGGTGACTCGCAATGTGGCTCGAACCGACCGTTAGGACCAAGTTGCAGGCCAGAGGGGTAGCAGGGAGCACTGTTTGCAGTAGCGTTAGGGGGGAGGAGATGGGAAGAGGGATGTCTGTTAGTTTTTAGGGAAGAAAGGGGTCACACAGACAGGATCTGCGTCTAAATTTGCCACGAGGGCGGAAAATTGAGCGAGTTAAGCAAACGCGACAAAGTAAACCGAATGAGGCAAGAGAAGAGGAGTAACAGAGGGAGAGGGTAAGAAGACAAAGTGAAAGAAGAGTAGTCATCAAAGCAAAAGGTGTGAAAGCCTAGAAAAGTAGCGTTAAATTAAATTAAATTGAAGGTGGAAGAAGCATCCAAGAAGATTTTATGAAGCAAGGAAAGAAATAGAAAAAAAATCATAAGAATAGAAATAAATTTAAAGAATTAATAGACAGTAAAAGATAGCTACCAATAGCTGACTTCTTTCCTTATCTTTTTTTAAGTTCCCAAACTCTTTCGTCTTTGGATCTTGATGCAAAACCAAATCGGGGTATCCGCCTCGTTTGTCATTTGTCCGAGCCCCAAAGTCAAAACGTATCGAACCCCAGGCAATAAGCCAAAGTCGAAACGTATCTCTCTCTCACTCAATATATAAAATATATATAGAAATTCAATTTAATATAAGCACATAAACTATTTATAAGTATGTATCTGTATGTTAGTAGGTAACACTATCAAGAGAATAGATAACGTGTGAGCAAACGTCTTTGTGCGTCTCTAGACCAAATCACATACGCAATCCATTACGTGGGGTGTGCTTGACTAACAAATACTCTGCAATTTGTTAGATCTTTTCTTAAGTTTAAAAAAAATTTTTTTCTAACAATAGAATTTTGATTTTTTTGGGTAACCAGTAGTTAAAAAGCAATTTTTATATAATATAGCTAAAAGTCAGATCTAGTAGAACCTATGGTAAAAATTTCCCAACTCTAACACGAATAACGGCTGAGTTCACTGAGGCTAGATTTTTAATTCTTAGCTTTTCTACAGAATTTAAAGTGAATTTCAATCAAATTTGTTATAGACTGAATCACACAATGGATTTTTCAACTCGTATACAAATAGTGCCCAAGATCAATGGGCTTAGTTACGAGTAGGTGCGGTAAACTACTGATTACAGGGTATATGCTTTTGTACAAACTCAAAACAAAAAGCCCAAACGACAATAACAAAAAATTCAACTGACAGTGATATCAGACATCGGCTTAAATCTCAAGAGCGTGTACACATACAGGAAATCTTCCCCCCTGCGACTATGCCCCTCCCTCGAGGGGCCAACCATACTCAAAGAGTAGTGCTTTGGTGGCTGCTTTCTTGGTTTGGGGTTTTCGAAGGTTTCTTTATTTTTCTTGGTTCTCTTATCGCCTGGCAAAATCATCGATCATCTCAAATTCACGATCCATCATCATTAGCGATAAGACTCTATGAAATACGCTTGAAGTTTCCACATTTTGCCGACCCGTAACGTCCGCAACTGGAGGCAAAGTGCAAGATTTTCTAGCAAGACACAAACAAAGTAGCTATATACATACATTGATATAGAATATATATATATAACAATGATCTATTGTGCTCTGAAATAACAAAGCTACTATCTATCTATCTAACTATCGGGGAAGTTATCTCCTCTATTGACAACTGTCATCCAAAAGTTTGGAACTTGGAACGCAGAAGCCATAACCGATTCCAATACCGATTCTGATTCTATGCGATACCTTTTGACGACATTACGATTCGAATTCGATTCGATTTGCCTTGGGCTCGTTTATCTTTATTGTGGCCCCATTTTTCCCTTCATTGCCTCGAATTCTTCAGCTGCTTCTTCTTGAAAAATTCTTAGTTTTTTTTATAATTTTAAGAAGCATTGCGCTCTCAATTGATTGGACGCTAAATCATGTCACGTGCTCGATTATACAAGTCGAGATATATACTCAATAAATAATCATTCCTCCAAATGCACTTCTAATGCGTCTTCTGCTCTGCCTCTCTTCTCACACTCCCTACTTCTCGCCCGCTCTATCTGCACCTTGCCTTGCCAATTTTTACGACGTCCTCAACTATGTTTTTTCCAAGTTTTTATTATTTACCGATAATTACACCTGACAAAATTCACTGCAAGAACTCTTCCAATAATCAAAGAATTATACCGCAATGACTCATTGTGACGCAATTGGTACCTCTTGATTATTTATGTAGAACTCTTAACTTTTGTTGACAAGATTTTGGTAAGAATCCAAGAGCATTTTAGTCACACTTTTTTACAGCTTTGCAGGGAACATATTTAAAACAAATATAAACAAATTTAAGGCCTAAACTAAAATTGGTATCAGCTTACGATGATTAACTAGCCACAGTGGAATTTAAAGCAAGTCACTATGAATTAAAATTTTATATTAAATTTTGCAGACATGTTAGAACTTGCAAAATCCTTTTTCAAACTATAAAAGGGTTTGGAAACAAACTAAAAATTATTTCTCTAGTAAATTTGTTAATTATTTTCGAGTTTTTAGCCAGCAAAGCTTCAATTTTTGTCTATTAAAATTTATAGACTATAATCTTTTATGTCTTTAGCACATTCAAATCAATTTGTGCTTAATTTTGAGCAGTGTAGCGTATATGTGTACAAAGTTTATAGATGTTATTCGTTTCAGTCATGATTATCTGTATTGTGCAGCTGTGTGATGTAAGAGGCAGCTGCCATAAAGCGCAAACAGTTGATAGATCTATCGATCTATTGGACCCACCCTCCACAAAACCCCTTTATAGATAAGAGATATATTACAGCTAACAAGATAGGCAACACACTTACACACACACACACCCAGGCACCCCTACACACCCCTACACACACTTACAATTGCATTTTTCAATGAGAACTGCAAATTAGAGTTGTCGCCAATCGTTGAGCCTCGACAAAGCCCCCAAAAAGTATCTCTATCTGTCTTGCCATGTATCTAACTATCTATGTATCTATCTGTATGTCTCACGGTCTTGTAGTCTCTGTCGGGGTTTAAGTTCTAAAGACGCTGTAAACGATTTTTAAGCCTTTTTTTCCCCCTTTCGAGGGGCCTGGCGCGTGATAAAAAAAATCGCATTGAACTTAAGACTTTTGCGGGTTTTCTAAGAGCTTCAATTTCATTTCAATTCAATACCCGTTCACTATTATTGGCAGGCTATGTAGCAGTCGTTACAAGCTTTGATTAGTGAAGGCTCTGCAAAAATTTAAAGTTTAGCTAGTTTATAGCTAGATTTTTCTGCTTAAATAAATTGTCTCCTGTACTTTTCTAGCTTATTTCGTTAACGTGTTTGTAAACTTCCAAATTTCTTTAAAAATGTTCTACTCTTGAAGTTAATTTACAACTAACAGAGTAGCTTTTTTTATCGAAAAGCATTTTAGCCTTTTTTTGTGGTTAAATAAATTACTATTTAGGGCTTAACTTACAGTTTCCTTATAGCCTACAATCTATAGTATTATTTGTATTTTTAAAGACTTTTAAATATTTTTTAACTTTTTTCAGCTATTTATAGCTTTTTTTGTAGCCCATGTAGCCATTTTAGGCACTTAAGTACATAGAAATATTTTATTATGCATCCTTTAACCATTTATCGTTTTAAAAACAGTTTAACTATACATATTAAATAAGTTATAGCTGATTTAAATTTTAGGGTGACCATTTTTTAAATTAAAAGTTTCATAGAAAAGGTAAAACTCTTAGTGTAAGTAAAGTAAAGGAAAGGGTATTTTTTAGTCAGTGTTTCGTAGTATTTCCAACTTTTTGTTGTTCTCCATTTGAGGGTCTTTGAGGGCGTTACGATGATTGTGCTATTTTTTGTTCTTTGTCAATAGATTGCATCAGTGATCGCTTTTGGGGATCACACTTCCTGACTCACGGCCATGAATCATTTTATTTGATTTTATATCACTCGAGCTGTACGATTTCTGGGGGCTTTACGAGCCTAAGCAGCTCTATCAGTGCCAAAAAAAGCCAAATAAAAAACACATACTAGCACGGTATTTATAGTATCTATACAGACACAACTAATCGTTTTAGTATCTTGTCTGTTCAATTGGCCAAATGACGTTGCCCGTCATTAAAGCCCATTATGTAATCGGCCATATAGCCATGTTCCCGAGCTCTTTATACATAATTCCTCAATCCAAAAAAAAACTCTTTACAATTTCGAGGTAAACCTCCCACCATTTAATACTAAGTAGTATCCCAATTTGATATCCTAGTTTTCTCCTCGGACGAATCAATAAAAAGCCAACGCATAATTTATGAGCGACAAAACTGTGGAGAAACTGTAGTGACCCGTGGGCTTTGGCTTTGGGAAACATCCCTAAAATCCCACCACCTGTCCATCATTTATGTATTGTCAGTCTATTGATTGTACACTGAGCGAAATTTAAAAGTAGCAGAGGTAGTAGAAGTTAATTTAGTTGTAATAAAAATATGTATATGAAACTTGTATTTTCGAGGGTACTAATAATTGCTCTCATACCTACGTCCGCTTAAAAGGAGTGTTCGCATATGAGTGAGTTAGAGAGATTGTTCTGACGATCACAAAGGTATTGTTCGTCCAGGAGAAGCGTTTGCTCATTGAATGTTTTCGTTAACAGAGCTACAATTAATAATTTCATAATATTTTTAATCTTATACTTTTTTTTGGCTGTGTATTTAAATTAAATGTGTATTGCTAAGTATTATAGTAGTATATTAATTTATAAATAACTTTTAAATTTTTCTTTGGAAATAGATTTCTAAAGAGCTGAAATAAAATACTTATAAAACCAACTATTTATAATTATTAATTACATAATCATATTAGATTAAGGGTATACTATACGTTTAGATCTGATTAGCATATGTATATGATACTTGAGTTTGAAATTGTGTATTTTACACGATTTTTCTAAGCATAATCATCTGATTTATGTTATACTTTAGAATATATTAAAGATTTTTTTATGGTTTTATGGTATATAATCTTGTGTTAAACTGTTTTTATCTGACAATATCAGTACATTACTCTTATAAATATGATATTTTAGTATAAAATCCTTTTTTAGCCCAAGTTTTACCACATTTTCTAGCAATGTATCTTTTTCTACCTCTTCCCCCTCATTGCTCTCCCTCGCTTCTTCATTCTGCCTCTCTCTCCCTCTCCCTCTTCCTCTCTTTCTATCCCTCTCTCTCTTTTCTTGTTCTCGACACAACGAAAAGTGCCTGACCAACTGAAGAAGCACTAAAATGGGGATAACATCGCCTACTTCCCCTCACGCCGTACCCCGCACCTCAAGCGGGGGTTGTTGAGCACAACTTTTCACCTTTCCCCCAACCTTCTGTGTGTATGTGTGTATCTTGCAGATACAGATACACAAGTGTTGCCTGGTAACTAAAACCATGAGAATTGTACATAACAAACCAAAACAATGTAAACTGAGTTGAGGGTGAGCTTTATCCACTGTACCCACTCCCCCCGTCACTCCACCCACTGTTGGCCTCCCCCACCCTATTCTCTCGTCAAACTATAGGGGTGGATCAGCATTACCCCTACCCCTTTGCACCTCCCCCTCCACAAACACACAACCACAGCAGTTCTCTCTCTATCTCTCTCTCTCTTTCGCTCTTCTACGCTGTGCTCCCCAGACTCATTACATACATTCAGCTCTTCTGCTTCTTCTCATTTCTCCTCTTCTTGTTCTTCTTTTGCTGCGGGTTTTTTCAGTCGTTGTTGTTGTTGCTGCTGCTGCTTTTGTGTGATGTTGTCATTGGTTGGACGCTGCTGACACTGACGCCGCTGTCGACGTCGACGCCCGCATGATTTCATCTGCCAACAACAAAAGCAACAACAACAATAATGGCATCTAGCTTAATTCTAGGAGTACAACCGACTGCGAAGAGTTCTGTACTTAACTACAATCTACTTTTGTAAGAGACTCCTCAGCTGATCAGAAATATACATATATGTAGCTTAGCCTAAAAATTAGCTTGAAGATTGCTTAGGTATAGGTTACTAGCTACAGGGTCTAATTAGCGACATGCTGCTGGATGCAACTACAAAATGATGTCTGGGACAAAATCGATAAAAATTTTGTTGTTGCTGCTGCTGGCAAAGGCAGCCAATGTATCTGCAGCTGTGGTTCGTTGGTTAAGTGCGGGCGTGTGCAAGTTATATACACACAAACACACAATAACACACACACACACACACACACACACACACACGCACACATACATAGTTGTACCTTTTAGTTGTCATTATGCTGTGTATCTGCTTTGGGCAGAAAAATCAATGCTCTGCGCAGAGCAAGAGAAGAGGCAGCAGCAGACGCAGCGCAGAGCAAACGAATCACAAAAACGCAAGTCACGCGGCCCAACTGAAAGATGTATACACACACACACACACACACATACGCACACATGCACGCTCACTCGCTATATACAAACAGCCATGTAAATGGTCGGTCCTGCGCAGCAGCAGAAGCTGAGACAGAGATAGCAGCAGCCGAGAGGCTGCTGTGGTTGGTTCACACACAGACGCACGCACACATACACACACTGTGTAGCAGCAGCAACAGCGCTGCTCCTGCGCTGCGCTGGCCCAACACACGAGAACAAATCTCAAAAAAGAAAAAGGAAATCAAAAGCGAAACGTAACGAAACGAGAAGGAAAACAGACGTCGACGACGCGTCGTCACTGCTGTCGTCGCAGCAGCAGTAGCCAAAAGCTGTGCTGCTTTAGCGTCGCAGTCGCGTTGCTCGCTGCTCTGGTCTCGTCGTCTGCCCAATTGCCAGGCGGCAATTTATCAGCGTTCCTTGCCCAAACAGATGCGACGCGTCAATGTCGCAGTCGCTGCCAGTGGTAGGTATCGCACTCTCTCTCACACTTACTCTCGCACTCGCTGCTGCTGGCAGAGCTAGAGCTCTCTGAGCCTCGCATGCACTCGTGCTTACGCTCGCACTTGCGCTCGTTGCTCTCTGTCTTAGGCTCTCTCTTAATCTGACGTTCTCTCTGCGTTTTAGTATCTATGTGGCTTATCTATGTGAGCACTGCAAGTGTGTGCGTGTGTGTTATGCTCTCACACTGCTGCTACTGCTGCTGCTGCTCTCTGCTGCTGTGGCGGCTGTCTATGCGCTTTGATTACACCTGAGTTACTGTTGTTGCTGTTAATGTTACTGTTAATGTTGTTGTTGCTGCTGCTGTTTGGTTTTTCTTCGGCAATGTCGTTGAACGCGCCCGCGCTTCGTGCGCTGTGTGTGTCGTGAGTGTTTCTCTCGACGGCGGCGTTGGCGTCGTAGTCAGCGTCGCTGTCGTTGTCGCTACTTCAATTGAATTGTAATGAGCGTGTGGCGTCGCTGCTGCTGCTGTTGTTGTTGTTACTGTTTTTTTTTTTTTTTTTGAAAATTTGTTCAAATTTTCGTCGCCAGCTTTTTACGGTTTTTTGCGTTTTGTTTAATGCGTTTTACGCTTTTTTTTGTTGTTGTTTGTTTGATGCTTAATGTTTTTATTTTTATTTTGTTTTCTGCTGTTGTCATCATTTGTTCTCTTACTCTGCTCTTTCGCTCTCTTTTCCCCCTTGTTACCTTTGTTTTCGTCTTCCATCTAACTTCAACTCTAATTTGTTTAAATTGTTTTTTAATTAACTATCAACGACATTTTCTTTATTTTTCATTGTTTGTCAACATTTTCTTCTTTTCCTTCGGTCTTTCTTTCACTTGTTTGGTTTTTTTGTTGGTTTTCTTTTTGGCTTGTTGGTTCTGGGCCCGAAAATAGTTGTTGGCCGTAATGAAGCTGTAGCGAAAGTTGATTACTTTGAGAATTTACAATGGAAGAGCGAATTACTTTATTGGCAGGCAGATGATTTGTAGGCCCTGTACTTTGGAAAGCGCTGAAGGGCTGTTGGGATTGTTAAAAATAGTAATAGTTTGTTTAATAAAACAACAGAGGACCAGAGGATTAGGTATATAGTAGAGAATTCAATCATGATCAACTTTACCATCAGAAGGAGGCTATATTAAAATAATTATCTTAGTTATAAGAAGTTAAACTAAATGAAAAATGTTTTTCACAGCAGAAACAATAAAATTTGTACACAGAAAAAATTCTGTATAATTTTTTAATAGATTCCAGAATGAAAAGTAAAAAATAAAGAAAATTTAGATTATCGTTAGCCTTCTTTCCAAAACATTTATTTTTTGTTTAGTTTGTTACAGAACCTTGGTTATTAGAACTAAATATTCCAACTTTATCTCTCAGTGTATAGTTTCTTCATAAATCTTCATAATAAACACACAAATTTCTAAGGCCCGTCTCTTTATTTTCTGAGAGATAAACATTTATCAGTTCTTGGAATATGTCCGAAATCGATTTATTTTAATCGATTTTCATGTGATTTCATCACACACCCACAGACACACACACACACGGGAACTAACACACTCACATGAGTCATCGGCTCATGAGTTGCTCAAATCGCTTGATTTTTTACTATTGACTGCCATTTAATCGGTGCTTAATTCGCCTATTGCTGTCTCTTTCGCACAAACAGGCGCTAAATTTGTTGTGTCTCGTCCTTGACCCTGTACTTGGTACTTGACTAATTGCTAACGGCTTGGGTTTTTCAATTTTTCATGGCACTTTTCACGCGCTCTCCCCAGCAACGTCATCGTCATTGACGGCGCAGTCAGCGTCGGCGTCGGCGTCGCAGTGCTTCGTCTATTTTAAAAATAAAAACACGCTAACGACGCGTAATAACCATAAATAAATAGTGGAAAGTATTCCTTTCTCACTCTCTCCCCCTACACCCTCACCTCTCACTCTTTTACCTACATTCCCCCTCTCTCTCACTCTCCCACTCTGTGTCTCCCTCTTCCCAGCTGTCTCTGTAGCTGCAGTAGCCATTTTTAGCTACGTCTATGTGCCAAAAATGTCGAGTACTCCCCACTGTACCGCCCACCCTACGGCCACCTCACCGCGGCCACCTCCCATCACCCACTCCCACCCACAGCACCTGCTCTTAGCTTGAATTTTGGTCAGCTTTTTGGCCTCCTTTGTGGCTTATCAACGGACACATGATTGAACGGCTGCTGATGTTGCGCTCATACCCGTTACTCGCTGTACTACAGGGTATTTGCGACTCTACACTCGATTTTTGAGGAAAACAAATAAAAATGGCTAGAAATAGTAAAACCTTAAATACTATGCCTATAGCAACTGTTCAGAATCTTATATACTTAAAAAGGCTAGAAATAGCTAACAAAATGGCTACTTTTACTAGCTTAAAATGGCTAAAAGGCCAGCACATTCATATGATTAAGTAAATTGGCTATTGTTGCTACCAAAAGGGCAATAAATTGGTTAAAAATTGAAAAAACTTTTAGCAAATTTAAGATTTTTAGCTTTTTTTGCAAGTTTAACGGGTATTTTATAGCGTGTACAACGGTAGTCGCTGCTCTTGCGCCTTTGATGTATCGCTTATCTAATCGACAGTCGCCAGTCCCTGCCCCTCACCGCTTCTGCCCGCTGCACGTCCAACTGCCGAAAATTCCCTCTGATCAGAAGATTAGCGAAGCTGCGACGCAATGGGGAAAGGTGTGGACAGTGTGGCAGGGGGACGGGGGGTAGGCGGTAGGGGTAGCGGTACGACTAGCGGGTTCTGGGAGGCAGCTGTGCTGCTGGTTTATTTTTTTTGGTATTTTTATTGACACCTTCGATAGTCAGAAATACCGATTATTTGTCATGTACGTATGCGTAATATGTGCTAGTATATCAAGCATAAAGACTACTAAATACCCTGTAAACGCATAATTATTTGCATCAGTTCAAATGAGCAGCCTGAGTAGTTGTGATAAGACATTCTTAAATTTACTATAACTACAGGGTATCTCAGATCGTAAAATAATACAAAGTAAAAACCGAAACAGATTTCTGTAAGCTAGAAGTATTCAAATCCATGAATTTGGCTTTTTATGTTGCCATCTAGTCATTTTACAGGGTATCTTATGGCATGTGCGGTTAAATTTTCCAGTGAACTTAACTTTTTTATTACTTAATGCTAATTTGTTTAAGAGGAGAACGCCAATTTTTGGGCACCCTTTTGAGATTGAGTATGGTTACAGGGTATCCAAGTGCTGTCATTGTATTTTAAGAAAGTATGAACTGCGCGTGGACTAAATATCTTAACTCATTACTGGCTAGCATAAATTGCGACCCCTCTTGCGAACTATACACAACTACAGGGTATCTAAATGCATAGCAAATTCAATTCCGTTCAAATTTGTCTACCCCCAAAACCATTTTAAGAGATTACAGGGTATTTGAAAGCATTTATCTAACCCCTTAGTTGATTTTCTGTGATTACAGGGTATCTGTGTGCATATACCTATCTATTTCACATAATTAATGGCATG
Organism: Drosophila acutilabella; assembly: GCA_035046005.1. NCBI lineage: Eukaryota > Metazoa > Arthropoda > Insecta > Diptera > Drosophilidae > Drosophila > Drosophila acutilabella. Next base: position 3,745,637 of record JAWNOK010000020.1, read on the forward strand.
TCTACTCCCTTTTGCCGTTTTATGCGATTGCAGGGTATTTGAACGCATATATCTAACCCCTTAGTGTATTTTCTGTGATTACAGGGTATCTGTGTGCATATACCTATCGATTTCACATGTTTTATGGCGCATTGCGTTCACAGTTTGCAGTTTCAGCTTCAGTTCCAATTCCAATTCCACAAATCACAAGGCCAACGATTGTGGAGCGACAGAGATGGACAAGCTACAAGTGTGACAGAGCGAGAGAGAGAGGAGGGAGGTAAGAGAGAGAGATGGGGATAGACTGTGACGCATAGAACGCAACTGTACTTTTATTTAGTTCTGTTCAGCTGGACGCACATCTTGCGCAAGATTCGATCATAAAGCACCAAATGAGCATGTGTGTGTGTGTGTGTGTGTGATGGAGTGTGTGTTTAATCAATGAAACTGTATGCTGATAGCGTTTACCGTTAACTCTATCAAGGTGTACGAGGTATATTAGCATAACACCTCTAATCTCGCTGACTTGCCGCTTGCATGCTCCACTTTAAGGTGTGAGTGTGCGTATGTGTGTACTAGTGTGTGTGTGTGTGTGTGAACTATATTTAAAGAGTCTTCCAAGGTAATGGTTTATCTGCCTGAGAAATGTCAGCGATTTTGGATTTCGATTTCAATTTGAGTTCTCATGCCGAGTGCGATGTCCATTTGGTCTGCCTACACTGAGAGATAATAGTAGTGGATTTTGCTACAAATTTAGACCAAATTTTATTTATAAAGTAAACAAAATTTTTGATTTTAAATATTTAGTTTTAGCTTTATAAATATTTAAAAGAAAAAGAAAATTTTGTTAGATATTTCGTTATTTTTACGACCAGTGTGTTTTGCACAACTACAGCAAAATTTTAAGAAATTTAGTATTTTATACTAAAAACAAAATCACATTTTCGCATTTACTAAAAATGATAATTTTAAAAATTTTATTTATAGCTCCAAAACTATTTTTAAGTCATAAAAATAAAAACTTAAAAAACACTTTTTGTATTTTAGTTTAGTATTATTTTTTGATAAAGTCATAAAAAAAACCTCTTTATGCATTTAATTTAAAAAAATTAAGCAAGTAATTTCGCCATTAAGTTTCATACCTTCTAGCTTTAAAATAGCTAAACAGCTATAAAGTCTGAAAAAAACTAGCATTTAAAAATTTATTTCAAGCAAATTTCTTCCAGTGCACCTTGAATTTGAATAATTTTTGGTATCTCGCTCGTAGCTGCCCGAAGAGGCACGTCATGTTATTTTCAGGTTATTACGGGGTGTACGACGGGGCCTTATGCAATAATTGGTCAAAACAGGAAGACGTGTTCAAAGTCAGTTTTCAATGAAATGCTATAAAGTCAAGACATTTCGTGCTGCTTTCCTCTGCTAAATCCCACCTGCCCCTCCAGACCCCCTCTCCTCTTCCCTCTCCTCCTCTACTCTTTTCAATAATATGCACCTCAAATTGCCCACTGCAGCACCCCTGCTGCTCTACACCGCATAGAGTATGGCATGCTGCAGTCTTCTTATCACAATTAGACACATAACAACTTAACTGCCATAACACATACTATACAGCACTTTTTGCGAGGGCTGTCTATAAAGTTTAATTTAATAAACAAACTTGGTTTTCAAGGGGTAAAATGAGGGGAAAGAAAAATTTAGCAGTGCAAAAAAAGCTGGGAAAAATATAATATTATTTTATGCTAGCACATAATTGTACGAAATATAATGTGTTTTAATTAGTTTTAATAAAGTTAAAATTTAATTTATTTACTGACAGCGAAGATCAGGTGTTTTTTCTTTGCACTTGACCTTTAATTTTAGATAATTAATATCAAAAACCAAAAAAATATTTAAATATTTTTAAAAAAGAATATTTACAATTATTTTTGATTGTTATTACATTTTATATCTCTTAAAATCTTACTATTGGAAGTTTTAAAGGTGAACTTTATAATAACTAATTTAATTTTATTTTATTTTATTTTTATATTATTTTATTTAGTTTCTGTTGATTCAAATTCTATTTTTGATTATAGAAAAAAAACGGTTGCTTTTAAAATCTATTAGTAGGCAATTTTATTAATTTAGTCACCATTAAATTATTTTGAAGGACAATTAATATTTAATGTCTATGAATTAGTTCATAAAATGCTTTTTAACCCACAAAACTTTATCTAAAAACTTATAAATCGGAAACAAAATTGGTTTTAGTATTTTTGAAATTTTGGTAGTCCAAAAACAAAGTTGCCTAAAACGCTCTAAAATATTACATAAAATTTAACATATATTTTTATATTTTTTTACTTTTTAATAAATTTATTTCTTATAAAACAAAGTTACTAAACTTTAGTAGCAACCCTTTCGCTAAGTATATTTTTAGAGGTATCTGAAGCCATTAATCCCTTGTGGTGCCTCGGTCTGAGTGCTCTGATAAGCGATCGATTGCCCCTACACAAACACACACACACACACACAGAGGGACTATATTGTATATATGTAGTAGAGTACACCAAGTAGTAGTTATATTGAAACTGAAAACTCATCAGGTCTGAAATGTCTGAAAGTCATAGAATGTAATCAGGCCATTAAATGTATCTCATGACATGAGCTTTTGGCTCGTTGTGGATCGTTTTGTTTTGGCTTACGAAAGAGACTACGAAACGTGCGCTACAAATTATTTTGTTTAGCTCATGACTTTGTTATCCCCGCCTTCTCACCATTCCCCTTGCCACCCCTACACCCCGCTGTGTCTGTTTAGACCCTGCACCTGTAATTATATACCCCATTTTTTTTTAGCGGTCACATCGTCTACGACTTTTGTCTCCGATTTCGTATTTTGCAGCCTCACGACGCCAAAATCAAATCAATGCTGTAGACACGTAATTAGAACACGCTCCAGTACCAGTCCCAGTCATAGTCAGAGTCACAGTTCCAGTTCTTACGGGAGTTACCCAATATTCTTCACCGTCTGTCTATATCTGTGACTACGTGCTGCTGTGGGCATTATGACAAAGCGTCTCGCACATCGCTCCATTAACACGAGAACAAACTATATAACATACGTAACCCACCAACCATCCAAACCATTCATAACTACCCCCTCTTTACCCCACCCTCTTAACCCTTTAATTTATAGTAAATTTCTCAGACTCTTTTCTATTAACACACTATTATTATAAAATATTTTGAAGCATGCACAGGTTTTATAATGCATATGATTGTCTTGGAAAGGGTTAAGAGCAACAGAGGGCAGAGGAGGAGAGGGTGGTTGAGGTTTGTTTGAGGCAAGGTGCGAATGTTGCATAAACGCTACACAAAGAGAACAATTTTTAAATAGCATAAATATTTAGCAAGCAGGTGAATTGTACTCAAACTCAAGCGTAAATCGATCAGTTTAACGATAAATTTGGACTGAAAAAATCGGTAACAATATAGTGAGTAAAGTGGCATTGCAATCTGCTTTAGTCACTAGCGTGAACTGCCATGCACTGCAATAAATATATATATATAACATATATTAAACAAAGTCGAAGTCGTAGAATATGGCAACTTCTCCTCAGCCAAAATATATGGTATATATGGCTTCAAATAATATTATATAAAAAATCTACCTTAGAAAAAATAAAAGTTTATACAAAGAGGATAGTTATGTTACTTTTATAAAAAGATCAAAATACTTTACTGGTAAAGCAGGTAATTACTTTTATAAACTCTTATTAAAGTCTAGTAATTAAGACAAATTTTAGTCCATAAGACAAAAGTAAAATGAATAATAATTTGAATAAATAAATTGGAATAAATAAATATAATTAAAAATCAATTATTTTTTTTAGTTATTATATACATATATTTTTCTAGCTCTATATTTATTTAATTGGTTATCAGCAGCTTTTTATAAATTTATTATTATTTAATGTGCTTTGCAATTCTAAATAATTCGTTTACATTTTTTTTTAATTTTAATATCCGAAACTATTTAATTGACAAGAAAATATTTCAGAAAATTAAATGATTAACGTATGTTTTCAGCAAATAAGTTACTTTTGATTCTTTTGTATTAAAATTTTAATTAAATCAAATTAGTGTATAAACACAAACATTGAATTAATTTTAAAAATCGAAAAATAAAAGGTTTAGTTTCACTCTACCATAAACAAAACATATTTTTAACTTATTGCCTCTTCGAAAGGAGCCAAATAAACCAATTTCAACTCTTAAACCGATCAGATTTTAAATCCTTGAGTAAAAAATAAAACTCCAGAACTACCTATAGCAGTGTATTACCACAAAACAATCGGTTGACCCAATGGGAGTTTCTCAAACTGTTTTCTCACTTTCAGTTTTCAATATTCTGGACAAATTCTTCAGACACTTTATCGTTATTGTTGCTGTCTCGCTCTTTTGTTGTAACATTGCGTTTTTTTTTTTGTTCGTTTTCTTTGCCTTTTGTTTTCTGCTCATTTCATTTTCTTTTCATTTTCATTTTCCTTTGCCCAATTTCCATTAAGAAGTAATTACGTTGCTGCTCATTAATTTCTTGATCGCATGCCATGTTCAAAATGCACCACTTGAGCAGAATCGAAAGAAAGATGAACAGGGAGACGAAGGGGAGAATGTAGAAAGAAGAAGACACAGCAGATGGAACAGTAGAAGAGACACGTGAAGTGAGGAGACACTAAACTATTACAACAGCTTAGAGCAAAGGCTGCTGTGGAGTGCACTCGACAGCCAGAGACTCTGTGCAAGCGGACAAATTTTTAATATTTAATTTAACATTTGGAAAAATTAAATAAAGATTTTTAGTATTAAAATTAGTAAAAGAAAATTAATAAAAATATTTATTTTATTTTTAAGTATTTAAGTATCATTTAATTATTTTAATTGTAAACAAAAACATAAATAAAATACTTAAATTAAATATAAAATTTAATATTATATTTAAATATAAAATTTAATTTAAGTACTTTGCTGACAAACTCAAGCCACCCTTTCTGCTTGTGCAAGTACAGGGTAGTAGCGTGAGCACGAGCTCGCAGGGAGCGTTACAGGGGCTTGGCAACAAGATATTGCCACAACACCTGCCACACACACACACACTCACACACAATTGCAACTGTAACGGTGACTGCAACGAGGGTAAAATTTGAAAAAAAGAGAAAAAAAAGCAGCTGCAATTCGTCTCCTTGAATCTCCCCCTATTTCCCCTCATTGTTTCCCCCTGTTTACCCCTACTTTCCCCACACAGCCCCCCTCTTTCACTACCCCTTGCTATTGCGCATACGCCACGTGTGCTGAATGTCGCCATAAAATAACTAGTTCAGTTAACAGCGTAGACCACCCATAACAGGGCCCAAATGAAGCCGCCACCACCCAATGCAAAAAATCTAACAATCTATGGCCAGCAATCTATTGCCATATAGCCCCACACACACACACACAAGCGTACAACAATCAACCGCTAATCAATCATGCCACATGACCACAACTTGCCAAGTTTTCTGCTCTCAAAAAAAAAGTTGTAGAAAAATAAGTGAATCGATGTTAACCTTCTGCGTTTAACACACTTTAACACGGTTCAGCAAATGGCACTTTCCACTCCATAACGAACAAAAGATCAGCAAGAAATACAGAAAGAAAGTTGCGTCTCTCTTAGCATAGGGAGAAAGAACTTACAGCTAAAAGTAGCTTGAAACTAGCTTTTAACTAACTGCATTTGGCGTCAGTCAATTGTTCAGAAATTTTGAGATTTTCGCTATTAATCATTTTAGCAAGTGCTTGGATAAGAACATGTCTTTGACTTAAAAGATTAAAGATTTGACTTTAAAGATTTTATTTAAAGCTTAGCGCCGATTTTAGCTGAGAATTTGTCAAGCAACTGCTGATTTGCGTGTTAAATACATGACTTGGGAAAACCATTGAAACACAACTCAATTCCTTAGAACACATTATAAATTTTATATAGAAAAAATATTTACAAAAATTCAGTTGAAACCACAAGAAAAAATATTTTGATATTTGTTAACTAAATATCGCTTTAATTTATACTTAAAATTATTTAATGCTTAATTTCCAATAAAGATCGTTTGAGATCATTTAATGCATACAAAAAAAAAAACTACTCTAAAAGTATTAAAATCACCTTTCTAAAATCGGGGGTATAAAGTTTTTTACCTATAGAAAAATTTAGTTTAAAAAATATTTAAAAAATGTTCCTAATCATAATTAGATGTACAATAATTAGTAAAAAAAAAAATAGTTACCAAAACAGGATCTTGAAGAGATCACTAATAAATTAATTAATCTAGTTTATCTTCAACTACATTTTTAAATATTTCATTCTTTTAATTTTTAGTTTACAAAAATATATATATCGGTTCTATTTAATTTCTAAATTAACGTTCAAAGTTCAACTATAAATAATGTTTTTTTTTTAACTTACCGATCAACTCAAAGTTTGTCTAATACCAATAAATCCGTAAAATACGTTTCCTCTGAGAAACACTAAATTTCAAGTGATAAATACACAAAAGATACCAAACAGACTTGAGTCAATTAACTAGATGCCAAATTCTTGCGAGGATTAGCTAAGATGGTCCCTATAATACACCTGTGTTACCAAATTCCTCCCCCAAGTTCAGACGGTTTTAAAATGTAATTCTTTTATTTTTGTTTTGAAAAGACTGCTGGACAAGGCAGATTCCAGGGCAGAACAATGGAGAGTCTGTCAAAAGTGGCTAAAAATAAAGAGCGAGAAGAAGAGGAAGACGAGGAAGACGAGGAAGACGGAGAAGAAGAAGCAGCACAAAACGGAGCAGACCTTGAAACAGTTCAAAAACGTAAACGGTTCAGTGATCATTGGATGTAAAAAAAAAAAAAACTGAGAAAATAAAAAATGGGAGAAACTGAAAAGAAGAAACAGAAACAGAAAGACAAACAGACGAAGCAGAAGCTGGAAGATAATGAGCAGTGCGCTAAGCTGTGCAGAGAGTAAAAGAGAGGGAGCGAGAGGGAAGAGGAAGGGAGACAGAGGGAGTTGGGGGTAAATACGGCACAACATCCGTCATCTTGACTGTGGATGAGCTTGCCACTGGCATGCCACATCTCCCTCACATCCTCTCTCTCTGTCTCTCTCTCTAGCGCTCTTCCTTCCTCTCTCTTTCTCTCTCGCTCTAAATATCGTCTGGGGTCTTGAGTGTAGGGTCTTACCGGGTCTATCGGTCTCTGGCGTGCGCACTGATCTGCCTGACTGCGTCACAGCCGCCCCGCCAAGAGGTCGATGTTGCTCTCTCTCACTCCCTCTTGGGTCCCTCTCTTCCCCTCTCTCTTTCTCTCCGTCTCTTGGTCAAAAATCGTTGAGCCGTTGAGAGGCAGTCAACAAAGAGTCAACAGTCGGTAGTCACTAGATGGTAGATGGCAGACGGTAGTTGGTAGTAGATGCCGTCTAGTACCATCAGCCCCATTAACCATTACCCATTATCAGTGTTGGTAAACGTCAGTCAGCTGTGCAGCTTTGCTTAGCCTGCAGTTTCCACTGTGGTCGAGCATAACAACTTCGCTTTTTGTTTGTGTCTTTCGGGATGCACAGTGCCAGAGATCATAAAACGCCAACAACAGTGCAGGAAAAGTGAGCAAAGTGGCACGACTAGCAGATACCCTTTTATATCAAATAAAAAACTCGTAAAATTTTACTTTATAGGTAGAGTTATTAGCTTAAGTATTTCAACTGAAATTTTTGGTAAGCTTAATAAACTTGATCGACTAGCTGATATCCTATAATTTTAAATATAAAAATCTTTAAATTTGGTTTTATTGGTAGAGTTATTGGCTTAAGTATTTAAGCTGAAATTTTTGGTAAGCTCAATAAAAATGATCGACTAGCAGACACCCTGTGGTATATTTTTTTTCATGAGCATTTAATTAAATTTTACTAATAACATAAATCTTAAACTCAAATTTAAGACTGTTTAGCTCGTAGCTCGACTATCAGATATCCTGTAATTTATGCTAAATATGTATTTTAACTGAGTATCAGTTATAAAACACTTTCCCAACGGAATTCGTTTTCTCCTATATGTCAAAAATAAGTTTATACCTCATGTTCTAAAACAGCATATAAAAATAAATCTATTTAAGTAGACTAAATTTCTCAGACCCTGTACATTGCTGTAAAATGCAATCTAAGCTTTACCAACCCAAGCTTAAGTCACAAAACGTTACCAACACTTTCTTTTCTTTCAGTGCACTAAAACGACTGTGCCAAAGGCTCAAACAGAGTTACAGACTCACAACTGTGGAACTGTAGAACTTTTTGTGGCTTGGACTGTCTTTTTCCAGCTCTGCTGCTTCTTCTTCTTTTAAGTGCCTTTGGCTGACGACGCCCCGATCCCGATGTTGTTGTTGTTGTTGCTGCCGGTAATGATCTTTAACCAAGCGTAACGTTTGCTTTCAGTGCGTCCACATCTGCGTAGTCATCACTGCCACCACCACAATCATTAACATCATCATCATGATCATCGCCATCGTGATCATTAGCAGCAGCTTCTCTTCTTCTGCTTCCAGTCAGTCAGCCAGTCAGACATTAACCTGACTCAACTCCTCCCGTATCGTCGCAATTTTTCATTATTTTATTTTTATTTTTAGACCCCGTACTCTTTAAAAAAGAGTAAAGGGGGTCTATTAAGTTTGTCAGAAGCGAGATGTGCGTAACAGGCAGAAGGAGGCGTGGCCGACCCCATAAAGTATATATATTCTTGATCAGCATCAACAGCCGAGTCGATATAGCAATGTCCGTCTGTCCGTCTGTCCGTCTGTCCGTCCGTCCGTCCGTCCGTATGAACACCTGGATCTTTTAAACTACAAGAGCTAGAGACACCAAATTTGGAATGTAAGTCCGTTATTTTCGCGAGCAGATCAAGTTTATTTCAAATTGTTGCCACGCCCCTTACCGCCCCCGCAATGAGCAAAAAACCAGACACACCTCGAAAAAAATTTGTGTTTTAGGCGAATATCTCAGTAACTGTAGCACTTAGGAGCACAAATTTTGGTATACAGGTTCTTAGAGACAGCCTTAGCATAATGTCATTCAAAATTTTGAGCTGCCACGCCCCCTTTTCTCATAGGAACTAAAAGACTCTCCAGATTCAATGCCTTTTTGCAGGCATTAAATCAAATAGTACAGTGTTGTAATTTAACAAACGCTTAGAGAATTACTATTTCTAACTTTCCTGAAAGTGGCATCAAAATCCTATGTCAAACAACAGAGAAATTACGGTTCAAAGTCGAAGTTATTTTAAAGCAAAATCACTGCATGCGCGCAACACATACAAACAAACACAGAAACATACAAACATATGTTCGAACGTTTTCTCTACCTGCTTTGGCGGCAGCGCTGCCCGGAGCCGCTGGCCGCGCCGAACAATGCTATGCATACACACATATGTATGAGCACACATACATATTTGCAAATAATCGGAAGAATGATAGAAAAGGGTCGTGGTGCAACTGGTAGAGTTGCGGCGCAATATGGAACCTTCGTATAGATCGCGGGTTCGAATGCTGACAATGACGATTGTTAATTTATTTACTTTTTAATTTTAATTCAAAATGTAAATATTTCATTTTAATTTTTTTAATTTTTAATTTCATTTTAAAATTTTAATTTTAAGAAAATGGGCACTACTATGGGAGTACGGGGTCTTTTACAGTCGGCTCGATCGACTGTAGCCTTTCTTACTTGTTTTATTTTTAAATATATTTTTTTTTGTTGCCCGCTTCTTTTATAAATGGCGTCGACTGAGCGACAAAGCTTCTCGTTCAGATAAAAGATACATCTACAGCAGTCGCAGATACAATACGTAGATACAGCTACAGATGTATGTGTGTGTGTGTGTGTGTGTGTGCAACATTAATGATCAGTCAGGCAGTCAGTGAATCTGTATAGACCTTGATTTTATTGTTTTTTTTTTTTTTTACCACTTGCCCCTTTCTACCCTGCGCCCCTTTCCCCTATTGGTCGCGCTTGAGGAAAACCTCAATAACTCCCATAAAATGCAAAATGGAGCATCTGCGTGAATTCAAAATAAAATAAAATTAACAACCAAACAAAGCCATCAAAACATTAAGAAAAACTTGAAAAAGACTCTCAAATTCTCAACTTCTTCAAGTTCTTCCATCAAGTTCTGATTTCATTAATCTCAAACTGATCTTATCAAATAACCTTCAAAATTTCAACAAAAAAGTTTCGAATCTGTTTGATTTACGCAGCTCAAGAGCATTTAAGTTTGGCCACACTGCAAGAAAATGTAGTAAACTAAAGTTAAGCTCATATCAATATTAAATATTTAAAAAAAAGTGTCTTGACCACGCCCCCATTCAATTTCTTTTACACAAAGTCTTTAACTTTAGCTACACACTTTTTGGCGCAGTGTAGCTAACAAAGTGCTGAAATGGATGGTTGGCTAAAAAGCTTGTTGTTCCAATGGAATTTCTAGAGAATTTCACAGACAGACAATGGCAAATTAAGAGCGCCAATGCACAGATACAGATAGACAGATACATTGTAGACTAAAGCATATTAAGATACAAAGATACAGCAGAAAAAATACAACAAAATAAAAGAATTCGCAGTCAAAGTCAAGGGATGCAGATGCGGATGTCTGAAAATGCAAATGATTTCTGCAGTCAATGTCAGCAAAGAGCGAGAGGAAGAGAGAGAGAGAGAGAGAGAGGGAGAGAGAGAGACAAAAGGAAGTAACCTGTGAGAAACCAAAGAATAAGATTGATTTTGCTGTCTTTGGATTAGCAGCTCATCTCTAAGATACTCAGCTACTCAACATGACAGAGAGAGAGAGAGGTGAAGGAAGAGGAATACCAAAAGAAAGAGACAGAGAGAGAGAGCGCAGAAAATGGAGCTAGTTTGGTGCTATAAATAGCTATGTATGACTCGCCTTGATCTTTGTGCTGCGTGTATCAGCAGCCATGCCAGCTACAAATACACAGATACAGCTACATCTATAGACAGTTGTAGCTACAGATACACTCACACACACACACTCGAAATCTCAGCAGCAAATAAACAACAAGCAGATGATAATGATGATGATCGCAAAGCGCGCACAGCCACCAGATACAGCTACAGCTACAAACATAGCTATGGATACAATTGTATCTGTGTATCTGTGTGTGTTCACCCATAAGTGCTTCATTAATCTCTGTCAGCGTGGCTGCCTCCGCCCTCAAGTGCCCCGCCCCTCCCCCGCTCCTCTCACACACATTTTTTTGTTCATTTCTTTTGCGCTGCTGTATCTGTAAATGTATCTGTATCTGTGTTGAATGTATCTGCTGCTGTAGCGATGTCTGCTTTTGCCCCTGTGGCTTGCTTTGATTTTATGCTTCCCGCCCCCTTCTCTCTGCTTCTCCTCCCTACGCTACTTTGACTTCATCTTTAATTTTGTTCGCTGCCAACCGAGAAATGGGGAAATATCGCTGCTTTTATTGGATTTGTTTGTATCTTTGGCGCGATTGGTTGCCTCATTAGCTTGGACACAATGTGCGAGTAGCTGTAGCTCTTGTTTGAGTAATGTTTCTAATGTTGCACTAAAAGCGACGTTTACTTATGTTAAGACACTTAAAGATACAAAAGTATCTTAAACTGTGTAAGCTAGAAAATTTAATTAAGTAAAGCATTAAAGTTTATTTCGCTTAAATGGTAATAATTTGGAAAGTATCTTATTGGCACTGGAAGATTCAGCTATCTCAAGATATTAAGTAGAATATATAGAGAATTTCCTTTAGTATCTGAGCTTAAAATCTACTATTAGATGGAGTCAAAAGTTAAGTAAATTTTATTTAAAATGTAAATTTTTGAATACTATTTTGAAAATATTATTATTTTTGTACTCATTGAACTAACTCGCGACTGGAGCCGTTCGCAGGTGAACCGGTTTATTTGCTTGATCGCGCGCTTGACTTGTTGATGAGTTTTGAGGGTCAGGCGAGTCTCGGCTCATGGTAGAGTAGAGACGCATCTGCAGAGCACATCTTCAATGCATGTAATTTAATGGAGTCTCCTCGCTGCCCTCTACCTCCTCCCCCTTCTCCGCCGACGACGCTGCTTCCTCCCTCTCTCATCTCCACAGAGCAAGTTATCGTTACGTTTGAGTGCACAGCAAAGTCCAAGACGATGATGATGATGACAACAGAAAAGACTAACACACGTACAGGAGAGGAAGTGGTAGAGGAAGAAGAAGAAGAAGCAACTAAGGTGGTGATGGAGGTAAAAGTAAAAGGGAAGAGAAAGAGGAAGATTTTAGGGAAATGATACATGCGTGCCTTGACTTTGATCGCGTGCGCCAAAAAGCCAAAACACGAAAGAAAAAACCAAAAATCAATAGTCAAAAAATGATTTGAAGGCAGAGCGAAAGAGGGAGAAAGTAATAGAGGGAAGATAGAGATGGACAGTGGAAGTTTAACTAGCAGATGCTGTCTCTGTGGGGTTGAGCGCCACACCCAATAAGCCGTTGTGCCACAGACCCTTACTGCACTGAGACAAATATCGAATAATAATAATAATAAAAAAAATAATAATAATAATAATAATAATAATAATAATAATAATAATAATAATAATAATAATAATAATAATAATAATAATAATAATAATAATAATAAAAATAATAATAATAATAATACTAATAATAATAAAAAAAAAAAAATAATAATAATAATAATATTAATTTTAAAATAATAATTGTACTCTGTTATTTCCCTTGGTGTATAAAGAGCTTCCAGTAGTAGTAGTAATAAAATCTCCTATTATATTGAAAAATGGTCTCAGAATCTAAACACCTAAATACTTCTCCCAGTGTAGCAGACCATTCCACACCACATTCCCCTTGCCTGCCGTTGCATTCCAGGTGAGTGTCAATGACACACCTTTGGCAAACAGAGAACAACGCAGACGACGCAATCATTAAGCAAGGAAGCGACTTACTAAACTTCCCCAAAAAAACTCCCGACTTTTCAACTTTCCGAGCTTACAACGCGAAACCAACAACCATGAATAATCCTCAAAAAGAACAACAAAAAAATTTGAATAATTTGAAAAGAATTAACGAAGAGTTAATACTCTGTCTAAAAGTTGTATATATTAAGATTAACACAAATTTTTCATTTAAAAAAAAAAGTTGAACATAAAATTGTTTATAAGTATTTTAATACAATTCAGAAAATATTAAACAAATACTTAATAAGCTCATTTAAGTTTTATAGTTAAGGTTTAATAACTTCTTAACCCTATGAAAAATATTAACAAATTTTACTCAAAATATATTATAATTAAGCTTAAGACTTGCAGTTTAAAAATTTAATTTAAATAATAAGAAACCTTTCATTTTATCAGTGTATTAACTGGAATGGAATAAAGTTTTATACTCCAACTTAGGGTATTAAGCATTAAGTGGGAGGTCTGGCTGAAGCTGAAGTCACTTTCGGAGTGTGCAACGGAACACCTACATATACATACATCTACACCTACACACACACTCAGAGGTCCCTAAGCACACACAAAAAGCGACATCAACGAACGTGAAGCCCCGCGAGGAGCAACACTTAAGCCACAGCGTCATTGCTAATGGACGCTACGTACTGACTGTACTTTTTACCATATTCACATAATAAACTATATGTATATAGGTATATGTAATACATAAGTAAATGCTTTACATACAGACAGCTAATAAGGCTCAAGCAGCAGCCTCGCAAATTTAGTCACTAGAGAGAAACTTTGTTGTGGGTTGTCGCTGATTATCAGGACATGAACACGAACAAGCTCATTAGACGAATCCTTGGAGGGTGCTCTAACCACACACACATAGACATACACACACACACCTAGCAAAAGCAGCAGTTGCGCCAACAGACTGCCAAAGTCCCTGTACTCAATACAACTAAACTTAAAGCCCAAAAGCTTAGACCATGTCACTAGAAAAGTAAAACAAACGACAACCCAAAGGCACCACTTGTACTATTCTCAAGTACAGGGTTCCAAACACAGTGAAATGTAGAGACAACGACATAACGACAGTTTGTTGACTGCTTTATGATGGCGCTTTTGGGCCATGTGAATAATGATGATGATGATGATTGTCGCCTGTCCAGTTGACCAGAAGGAAATATGAAAAACAACGTGTTAAGGGAGCTGAACAAGAAAGGGGGTGGCAAGCTGGTTGGGAAGGAGGGTCCTGTAAATGGGGGACGCATTGTAAGCTTTGACATGCAATTGAAGGAGAGAACCGTGTGTCGCCTTGGATGTCTGGCTTTTGTCGAGTAATGTTGACAGGGCACAATAAGTAATAGGACGAGAAAGAGCTAGAGAGAAAGCAGAGAGCGAAAAGGTGGCTGAAAGAGGAATAAAGGTCGTTGAAATGTGGCAAGGACTAAGAACAATCCACAGAACAACAAATAGGAATATTTTGAAATTGCAGAGAGAAGCAGAAAAGTCAAGCGAAGAAAATGGAAAAGATTAGAAAATGCAGGATAAAAATGTTGGGGAAACAGATTTGAGGTACAAAATTTAAATAAAGGTAATCGATTATTAGAAAAGAATACGGAAAACTATGAGAAATATGTGCAGTAAAGCTAGAAGTTAAGAGAAAAACATTTCGATAATAAATTCAAGTAGAAAATGTAAAATAGATAAGTCGGTAGAAAACAGTTGTAGTAAAAAATAAAGGTAGACAATCAATTAAAAGATAAGACTAGAGACTTGAGTTTAGAAATAGAAGACTTGTGAGGCTAAAAATTAAAGAGACTTATATAGAAATGATTAGAAAGACTTGTGAGTAACTAGGGACTAAAGGGACTGCACTATATATGTCTTTAATGATCTAGCTACAAAGATGAATGCCTATATACAAGAATCAGAAGTCAGACAGGCACTAAAAAACTAGCTTTCTACGGACTTGAAATCCAGTCAGTCAACAGTGTAAAATATAAAACTTATAAAGAAATTTGAAACCATATTCCAAAAGCTTCCAATACTCTTTTACTTCGCAATTCTTAACTCAGCTCCATTTTAACTTGATGACAACTCTAATTGTTTGAACATTCCCATGCATAAAGTCAACTCTCGGGATTAACTCCATTTCAATTGGTTGATGAATCAAAATCGCCAACAACCCTCGACAATTGGCAATCTCAGCATTGCGTCGAGTAAAAGCTTATTAACAGAGACGCCATTTTGTGATGCTTTGATTTAGCAACCCTCTCCCACCCCATTGAGTAGCATCAGTTACCCCCACGCTGAAGGGGGTGGATGTTAAAATCACAATAAATTCAAGTGGTGTCTCACAGTTTTCAGATTTTGGGCCAACCAAAAACCCAAATACAATTCGCAAGCTAAGCAAAAAGCATTAATTACACACACCAACACACACACACACAGTCGATTACAGGGGCGGTGGTTGGGTGGTTGTGCACAACCCTCGAGTGGTTTACTTATAGGAACCAGTGAAAATAAACTTTAAATTGTGTTTAAGTTGGACAGAAATTGTGTTTTATGTAGATATAGAAGAGGAGTTAAGTAGAACTAAATCTAGTGACGACAGTGGACTGTAAGTAGTGCTGGTTTCAGCTTTAGTCACTAGATAAATGCCTCGTTTAAGGTTGGCATAAACTTTCCTATTCAGATCTGTTGATAAAAGCAGAGATTTTAGCTGCCTCAAAGCATAATTTTCATACCAATTCATTTTTTTAAAAAACTATAATCACAGGGTCTACTACAGTCGCTTACACCCCATGCTTTCTGCTCTCTGCACGCAAAAAAGGGCAAAGGGGAGCTCCGACTTTGGATGCAGACGAATGCGACAAAAGCGGATGATGGCAATACGATATGAAAGCGTAAATAGGGTTGCCCAAGCTCAAGGGAGGTTGCAACCCTAACAGCGCTACAGACCCCCTTGCTGTGTGTGTATGTTTGTATCTGTGTGTTTGGCTCAAATTCGAGTCCATGTTCATGTCCTTCGCCCTCGTGATTGTCCTCGCCAGAGCGTCAGAGTTGTCTCTCCACCTACCACGCCCACCCCGTTACCCTCCTCCGCCCCTTGTACTGAGCAAAAGTATCTGCAAAAGTACATTTCGAGCTGGAAACGGAAAAATCTATTAAATCAACGTTGCTGCGGCAACCAATTGCGGGCAAACGAATGAAACCACCGAAAAAGCAACACACAACCCGGGGAGGAAGTGTGTGCCTGTGTGTGTGTGTGTGCTTGGGTGTGTGTGAGGGTTGGGGGTGACTGGCGAGAGACGTGAGACACCCCCGTGCTCGCATTGGGTGTATCTAAGTAGCGCACAGATACAATTTACAGCTCGCATTTCGTATGCAAAAACGCTGCCAACAACAGCAGGTAATAAAACTAGTAGAGTGTTATCGACTGATAGAGACCCTGTAGTTGTGCTTCAAGAAAAAATACTGCACACTGTAGCTGTCAGTGTTGTTATTTAAGCCATTTTATAGCTAGATTTGAAAATTACTTTGATGCTACCCGGCTGTAAGTGACCCTGTACTTGTGCCATAAGAAGGCATGCCTTTAAAAGTAATTTGTTCCTCTTAAAAGCAAAGTCTGCCTATGACAGAGGCGAATTTGTTGAAGATCAGATAATGTTGTCCGCCTAAGAGGGGTGTCCGCTTTTAAGGGGTATATCTGCATAAACAAACTGCGCACTAACATGCGTACTACGCACATTTCCTAACATGACTTGAACGACCCTACAAATTCAGTGCACTACAGGGTCTAACAATGGGTATAACCAGAGCTATACCAACATTGAAACTTTTTGCCGCACGCCAACCGCAAAAAGGGGCAGCTGTTTCTGTTGTTGTTGTTAGGCCTCTTAGCGGGTTCTTGTGTTTTGGCCCAAACGGCAATCGTCAGATACATTTGGCTCAAATTTATCGCTGCTGTAACTTGGGCCTCAATTTCATACAGAGTACGGCTGTACGTGTGTGTTTGTGTGCATAAACTTTGAAAGCAGGAAATTGTCGCATAGAGACACCCTTATCTCCTTTCACAACCCCTGCACCAGCTCCAGCTCCAACCCCTTGCCCCACCCACTCCTCGTCACATCCTGATTGCGCCCCCTTTAGCGAGAGCCGCATTTTTTTTTAGCCATACACCACGAAACATCCCTTGTAGAGGCTCAAAGATGGCAGACATTAAGACCCAATGGATTCTAGAATTTTTCCCTGTTGATGGAGTATGAAATTTGGAAGATTTAGGAGCTCTAGCGCTAGCTCTCCTCTAGGTCTTCCTCTATCTTACAATCCTCAAAGGGATCCATTGGCCAGTTTCTTTTATCTTACTGTCGAGGATCTCTATCGATCGATCGCTCAACTGCTAATCTTGATGCTATGACCAGTAAAGTCTTCAGACCTCCCAACCAAAAGTCCTCCAAAAGTTTCGGCAAGTTCTTTCTCTAGTAACCTTCCACCTACGGATTCCTTTAACACTTCTAAAGCTCAGACCTATCATTCCTTTACAGCTTTCCCTAAATTATTTATATTAAATTTTTATTCATTTTACAGGGTATGCTGAAAAACTGTTTGCAGATCCTGTCTCCAGCGCCTGCGGATTGCATTGCTATGCAAATTTTGCTGCTGCTATCGAAGGACATTTTCGGCGTTACGAAATCCGCAAAACGTTCACATTGGGAATTTATGTGACATTTGGCTTGCCAAATGGTGTTATACCCACAATGGGTGGGGTCTTAAGTTGGAGTTACATTTTGGGGTCATGTTTTGTTGACATCGGGAGAATGCAACTGGCATTCGGTAAACGCCAACGCGTAAATCATGTCGACTCCAGCTCTTTTTATTTCTTTTCTCTGACTTGGCTCTCAGATAAGGTTTATGTATAGGAGGTTTTATTATTTGTACGGCCTTGATTAAGGAGGGTAGAAGGGGTCTCATTTCTTGGGCCACACACTGCCTAGACTTTTCCAATAGCCTGTACCAAATATTAAATAATTTCCTACGATCGTTTTGTTAACCTTCCACACACCACTCCTAGCTTATTTTGCAGAGTAAAATTATACCTTATTATTTAAACCGTTTTGATTTTAGATACAGTTCACCAAGATTTGTTTATAGTTTCTTATATCAACAAAAATTTCCCATTTTTTTCACAACCTTCCTCAAACCCTTTTCATATTTTGTTACCAAAATCTGCATTTATTTCCTTCGACAATATTTTCTGGTCCAAAGAATTTTCAAGTGTTTTCTTTTAAAAAGTATAGCACCAAAACTTCTCTTATAGTTTTAACTATAAACATAAATTTTGCTAAATTTCCTAAATTTTCTTTGACTGTTTTCTCTTTCTTAAACATTTAAAAAAAAAACCCCTAGTACTCCACCTTCTAACCAAAGCTTCACTTGTCTTTCCCACTCTCCTCCATCTCCTACATAAATCCTATGTGCCATTTATTATTAAGCAAGGCAGAACCCAGAAATCTCCTATATTTATCAAAAAGTCTTTCCAATCTTCTACCCATACCTTGTTGTAGCTTCTACATTGACCTCAAAGCCTTATCCCCCCTATTTACCTTAGAATGCCTTTTAATACCACCTTGACCAAAAGCCCCTACCATTATCCACCCAGTTCTTTCTAAAAAGTGCAATCTTAACCCAAATCTCCCAAATTTCTTCCCAACTTTTTTTTTCTCCCACTCCTTGCATTATTTATCCTTAAGTCTTTCATTTTCTCTGTTTTCTGCTTCTTCTGGTATCTTTCAAGGCTACCAGAGTTTATCTTAACGTTTATTGGATGGTAATCGTATATTTTCTTCCTCTTTTTATGATGATGACTAATCGTTTTCGGTAGGGCGGGATTTCAGGATTTCATCCACCTGCTACACGCAATGCAGCAAATCAATGCGCAATAACCCAAAAAAAAAAACAGACGAGGAAGAAGAAGAAGAAGTAGAGAAAATACAAAAAGAAGAAGAAAACAATGTCCTGCCGTTTGGAGTAGCCAGCCCTCAGCTACATCTCCAGCCACCTCCCTCTCTCTCTCTCTCTCTTTCATTTCCTGTCTTTCTCTGTCTCTTTTCTACCTCTGTACGTTAGGCCAACCCTCCCAGCTGAATGGCAATAACAACAATCCGCAGTCCCCACTTCATCAGGCCCATGTCAGCCGCTTGTCATTCGAGTTGGAGGCAAAAAACCAACCAAGAATTTCAGATTCATGGCTTTGGTTTTTACTTCTATGCGCTGTACTAACTTTTTGGGGTAGTATAGGCCTAGTAAAAGCTACAAGAGTAGTTTAAAATGCAGTCACTACTTTTATGTTTGATTTCAGCTGATTTAATCACCACAATTACTTTTTAATAGGGTTTTAAAACTCGTTTTATAGATTTACCTCCTACAGATCAGATAGAAAAAATCATTTAATTTAAAAAAAATCCATTAAAAATCACAGTAACCCAAATTTTATAATTTTAAGTCAGAAAATTAATTATTATTTCTAAATTTTAAAGCTTAAAGTTTAAAAATTATGAATCCGAAACATGTGGAGCACTTATTGCAAGGGTAACTGCTAGTCGCGCACACTCCACTTGCGTATGCTGACTTGTTGTATTTCTGTTTGCTCATTTCCGTTGCACACACACACACACACACGTGCACACATACACCTATACACAGCCCTGCTCGGAAAAACTGCGACGCGCCATCATTTAACGTCTGGCTGCGTGGCGTCGCTGTTGACTGCGACGTTAACAGCGACTGCTCTGCTCAGCCCTCCACTCTATCCCTGTACACCCACCACCCTACGCCCACCAACCACCAAACATACACACACACACACACTTACACACCCACATTATCCAGAGCACCCTGTGCAGCCACCCTCGCTTGTCATTAATTTACCTGCCATTGCTGTGCATACCCCACCCCCTAACCTACCTTCCCCAACTGCGCAGCTTTCCTTTGCCACCCCCTCCCGCTGGCTACCCCAAAACTTACCGCTCATCCTACGCACACAGCACGGAGCCTTCAGTCCGTCAGTTTAGCTGCCTTGTCAGCTCGTCAGTTTCCAATTCCATCCCCGCAAGCTCATGTACTCGCTCTCTGTCTCTCTCTGCCTTGCTATCTCTCTTGCACATGCTCTCCATGCGTCTGTGTGTGTGTGACTGTGTGTGTGCCTTGACAGGTGAATTATTTCCCTCTGTGCGCATTTCTAATTGGATTTTCCCAAGTTCTAAGAAAAAATCTATGAAATTTCTTCTTTTTTTTCGTGTTAAGCGACCTCCATCCCTTAACTGCCCCCAACCCCTAGCTGCACCCCTCCCTACTCTCGTGGCTTCGGCTCACCTCGGCTTTTTATTTTGGAGACCCTGTAAAGCGTGCAAGTACAAAGGCACTATTAGAGCTGTGAAACCTTTCACAACTTCATAAATAACCCTACACGACCCAAGCTCTATAAACCCTAAAAACACCTATGTAGATCTCAGAGTCTATAGGAGGTAAGGCCTACAAATTTGTCTGGTCGTCTGTGCAGTACGTTAACTTTTAGTAGAATTCACGTACAGGGTCTTTCCCCGTCGGCTCACCTTAGTATAGCCCTATCTACTACAAACGCTTTTTTGTCGATTCGTCTCTTGTTACAGGTTGTTCTCGGCTCTGGTAACTACCCCCACTGAGAAATCACCCTCAGCAGCAGCAGCAGCTGCCGTTTCTACTGCTGCTGCTGCTGCAGCTCAGCCACTACCCTCTGTGTGACCTCTAGTTGCTGCCTTCCTGCCCACCTTGCCCACCTGACACAGACACCGACACCGAGAACAACAACGACACCACCCCCGCGACCACCCTACCCCCTCGGAGCACCCCTTTGATCCATGTTCACATCACGACGACGATGACGTCGTCGTTTTCAGTCGCATTTGTTATTTAGACCCTGTGCTGAAGAATTACAAAGGTCTGCTAGCTTAACTTAGAAGCTACTAAAGTTAAGGTTACTATGTATTGGTTTAATCGGTTTGTTAGCCACAGATTAGGTTTGATCATAAGCTATAAGCCTTAGGGATATATGCTTGCTTCAGAGTACAGGGTCTTTTTTAGTTGGTTTGCTCTACAGCCGCATTTCCCGCTAGTTTTTGTTTCTGTTGCCACAGAGTTGCCTTGGCCGATTCTTGGTATATACACATACATATACACCGTATATATACAGCGCATCATGGCCACAGTCTTAAGGGGGGATAAAGAGAGAAAGAGACAGAGAGTGAGAGAGAGAGATTAAAGGAGGTGGCCTCATCGCCCCATTGCAAGTTCTTCTGAATTTCTGATGTTGTTCTGATAAATTCTCCACATGTATGTGCATGTGTGTGAGTATATACACACAGTGTATGTGTGTATGTGCTTGTTGTTCTTGTTGTCGTGTATCCTCTCCTTGAGGGAAGTTTAGTTTTACCTGCCTACTTTTCTCCCTTACTCCCCCCTTCTGCCCCACAACGAAAGTATTTTTCTAGCTTTTTGCAGCATTTTCTGCTTTTTCTCATTCGGTGTAGAGAGAAAAAATCAATATGGATGAATAGTGAATATTTATATAGTATATACACCTATATGTGATAGTTGTATGTGTGTGCTACACATTAGGATGCAAGCTAGTGGGCACATTGTGAGGTTAGATTGGAGCCAGATAACAAAGAATGAGGTTAGTTTAGACAGTAGTCATGAAAAAGTACAGTTAAGCGCAGCCACAAATAGTTACAGTTATAAGAAGATGTAGCTAGTTGGTTTATAGCTTGACATATATAAAATAAAGTGGATAACATTTTTAATAGTATAAAAAAATTTCATAATTTTAAGAAAACAATTTTTAAAAATTGTTTAAATGAACATAACCCAACGTATAAATATTATGGGCTTTATATGATTTTAAAAAATATTTGAATAAAATACACATATACACTAATAATTCAACAATTATAACTAAATTTCCCTATAAAAATTAAAAATATTTATCACCCAACTCTTCCTTTATAAAAAAAACTTCAGTTACATTTTTTTGTCAGTATTAAAATTGAAATTAAGATCAGCAGTTTCCCAAAAGCTCACACAGAAAAGAAATACTCTCGATTTAATTCAATTTGCACAGATTCAGCGAATTTTGGTTTTAATATCAGAGAGGTAAAAAAAACTGAAACATCGGAGCCATCCAAGCGGTGTCTGTAATATGATATGGATCCGATATGGTAATATATCTTCTGCGCAACGCAAGGCGGTACAAAAATTGCACTCGCAAGATAAAATTCAGGCCAAAAACGAACGGAAAAGCAAAAAAAAATATATATATATATAAATATGTAAAGAAATAAAGAAATAAATAATGATTATAATAAAAACAAAAAAAAAATATTTAATTAAAAAAATAAAAAATTATAGCATGTTTGTAACGAAGAACAGTTTCGAGTGCGCAACATCTTTTGGTCTGTGTTCAATGACATCAGAATCATTGTATTGCAACATGGACAACTTAAGTTGGCTACACTGGAAAAAATTAAGGTATTAAACCAAAAAATGTGAGGTGTACTAATAAACTATATTTTAAAAGCCTTTAATTGTATTAAGAAAACTTTTAATCTTAAATCTAGTGAATAAACAATTTACTTTGGCCAATAAAAATAAATGGATTTTAATATTTTCTTGTTAACCCCTTTAAAAATGGTATTTAACTTTAAAAAAAAAAAAAAACATTTTATAAAATTTTATGAAAAATAAATAAATAAAAAAATAAATCGGTACATTTTTTTCTGATACTAACAAAAATTGAAATATTCTCTACAAACTAGAACAGTTATTCTAAAAAAATACAGCTTTTAATGAAAGGTAAGAAATATGCTATTTTAGACCACTTAAAATAAATTAGATTCTTAAGATTAGTCTTAAGTTTTGAGAACATAAAAATGTATTAAATATTAATAGAGGTTAATATAATTTTTGCGTACTTTGATGTGTAGAGTCAAGAATTTATATTTTTTCCATTTCAAGATAAAAAAAATTAAAATAAATAATTTTTTATGTGAATACAAGTTTTGGATTGCATTTATTTTTTATGCTCAGCGACTTATTTCATTTAGTAACATTAAAAAATAAATTAAATTTCGATGCTTTCTACACTTTTAAAACTTCAACTATATAAATTTGTCATCTTAAAGCAGTAAAATATCACAATTTTATGCCAGTGTATTGAAAGTACGACATTGCTTGTAGGGCAGATATTTCAGGTGTCGAGAAGAGTCATAATTGCATGTGCCATACAATGGCAGAGCACATGATACAATACGCTTTACAATATATATAAATATAAGTATTTATATATATGATAACGTTTAAACATAGCTTATGAGAAGTAGTGGGAGAGGGCGTGAAATAAGATATTAAGTAGCAGCTAACAAACACGTGCTAAGCTACAGAAAGAATCTCGGGGAGCAGTACCAACTGTGTCAGCTACCGTCTGCTGGGGTATGCCTAGGGCTATACCATACATAGTAGTACTAGCCCCAGACAGAGACGGAAACAGAGTTAGTCATTTGGTCAGTCAGTCTGTGGCTGATATGTTTATTTACTGTGCAGGTGAATGACACTTACACTGTGCAAAAAAGGGCTAAACAATCTTAAGAATTTAATAAAATTATAAAAACTTTTTATAGGCAAACTTCAAGTATTTAAAATTAATATATTTTTTAAGCCCCATTTGCAGTGCAGTGCAATTTTGTTAGCCCGGTTCTGGGCATCATTTTACACAGGAAAAAACTGTCTCTCTCTCACTCTTTCTCTGTGTTTAAGATGATATCCTATACCAAGCCAGTTAGATCTGATTACATCTATAGTACCAGGTAGAACAGCTCTGATATCATTTCACATACGATTTGATTTCTTGCGATTTACGTTTCGTATTTCGGGATTTCGCTGATGTTTCGCATTTCTGATTTCTATATAGATCAATGCTCGCTGCTCATGGCAGAGGGAGTGAGCGAGGGGAGTTGGGAGTATTCCCCACTATACTTATAATTTGATTTTCATTTACAAATTTTGCCAACTCTTTAAAATTAGCATATACACATATTTTTACTGTGCTGGCATTTATTTCGTTTTGTTTTCTTTTAATTTTATTGGATTTTACTAGACTTTTCTTTGATTTGAATGCTACGGAGTTCTTGGAACTCTGTACCCTGTATTTTCCACTTTATTTTAGTAAGTACAGGGACATTTACAGTCACTTCATTCCACTAGTTGTTTTTGCTTATCACAATTATCAACATATACCCTGATTAACTCTCTGTTTCCCATGAGAACCCATTGGATGCCTTTTCTCAGTGCTAACAAGATGACCGCAACTTGTCTTTTATCTTAAAAAAAATATTAAAGTAAAAAAAAAAAAACAAATTAACTTCAAATAATATTATTGTTTCATTCTCCTTTGCACTATCGCTGTGGTTTATTTATGTTCTGATAGTTTCCATGCAAATCGCTTGTCAACCGCAAAGATTCAAAGCAAAGTGACAAAATATTTATTTTAAATTTAAGCACAACTTGACGAATACCCTGCAATAATATTTAGAAACTAAATGTGAATATATTAGCTAAATTTTGCAGTTAGTATTTAAAATTTTTTTAAACTCTATAGTAGAATTAATGGGGTTATAGCGTTTAAAAATCAGTGCCTCAACTTTTTGCTTTAACTTTTATCTCATAAAACTTTCAACTTAAATACACATTTATTATGCCTCTGAAAAGATCTGTCACATATTCATATATATCTTCAGTACCTCAACTATCTTTTAGTTTCTGTCTTAACCTACCCACCCTTCAAGACAGCTTGACAACTGCATCATCTTAAGCATAATTATAAAAATATTTATTTTAGGGTCTCTTGAGTGCCCCGACAAGTAAGACTTAAGTTTTATCATGCTATATAGAGGCGCCATGTGTTCTGGCTGCTATCAGTGAACATAAAAAAAAGGTTTTGGCCACAAAACCACAAGCTTCAGTGCCTAAGTGTAGCATTAAGGTTGTCTCCGGATCATGTGTTTATATGCATGTGGTTTTCAATTCAATTTGAGCTGGGAATTCGACAATTGACAATTGGTTAAATTATATGGATAATGTGCTGTCTTATTAGCTTTGGAGCCACAGCTTCTGAGCAGATGTCCAGGCAGCTGACTTGACAGGCTAAATAACCACACAGGTGACTACACTGAGCAAAAGAGCCATGGTCTTAAATATTGGAAATTGGAAAATATTCTAAGAACTTTTATTCTTAGAATATTTTTTTAACCATTAATTTAAGTTATGAGAAGCAAATCTTAAGCTTAAAGTATTTTTTACTAGTGTACACAGACCACTGCATCAAATCTAAGCTATAAGAGCAAGGGGGTAGAGAGTAGTGGGTTATAAATTAGAGCTCCTCAATGTTAATATATGTATGTAGGTATATATAGAGCATACACAGAGATAGACGATGACCTTCGATGCCTTTGTTTACATAAACTCCGACAAAAATGCTTCCTTATAGCAGTCATAATCTATCCGCATATACTCGATACTTTGTTTGGAACCGATAGCCAATTGCCTTTGGGTACTGCAAACTACGCCTTCAATAGCTATACCCTACAGTCTTGGCAGCAAGCGGGTATGCTGAGTTTTCAACTATTTTTGCAGTGGGGTTTTATAGGGAATTTTTACTTTATTACCCGCATTAAGTACACATTTTAATTATATTAATCTCGTATAAATTAGGTATCAAATTATTTACAGGGTATACTTTAAGTTTTTTAGTTATGTAAAAAGTTTTCTACTTGCTTACTAAGCCAACTGAGTTTATTTTAGTTAAAATCAACCGCAAACTTGCTCTTTAAAATCATTTAATGGTTAATTTTATAGGGTATTCTTGAGTCACCTATTTGTATATTTGCAACTGCCTTATTTATGGTACTATTAGCAAAGTTTTTCTGTTATTTTCTTTACTTTGTGTAGACTACGCCTTTTTTTTTAGCAATTTTTTGCATTTACAGGGTATTTCTGTCGTCAGTTTATTCAATTTGTTTTTATGCTTCACTTAAATCTTTACTCAAACATTTTACAACTGTCGTTTGGCGTCGAAATGCAATTAGCTGCAGATTGCTGCTTCGCTATCGCCACTTTTCTCTCTCTCGCTCTCTCTCTCTCTCTCTCTACTGTCCCTCTTTACCCTCTTTACTGTACCTTACACGCCCACCTTAGAGTCACCTCCTCTTCGACTGCGTTCGATTCGCCAATCAGTGGGATGATTTCAGCTTGCAATTTTCATGTCTAGAAAGAGTAAGGCACAAAACACGATGCCTAAGGGCAAAAGTGGGCGTGATCAACCCTATATAGTATATATATTCATGAAAAATCTGTCTGTCCTTATGAAAACTTTATCTGTAAGTCTGTAAGATTTATAGCTTCCAAAATTAGTAAAAAAGATTCAAATATAATTTTATTTTAAAGCTAAGACTTGTCTTTAAAGCAACAGTACTTGAAAAAACATAAAACATATATATGATAATATTCTAAGTTACCAGACTAATTTTAAACAATTAATTTAGCTACCATTCGGAAGATCGGTGGAAATCAGAGATTGATACAAGAAGCTAAACAAACCTCAGTCAAAATCTTTTTAGATAAGGCCTGTATAAATTTGGTAAGAATCGAATGGCATAAATACTAATAGTAAACCTATGGATCTCATATGATCAGCTGTTATAACACGATTCCCTACCAACTGCAATTTATGACATAAGTGCAATTTATACGTTAAAGACTTCACATTCTAGATAAAGTAAAGAACAAAGATCTTGATAGATTTTAAAAGATCGCTCAGGCATTGTACGACCTATACCTCCAGTATCTCACTCGCTATCTCTGTTTCGCTCTATTTGTAGCTCCCTCTGATCTCAGACGCTACGAAATGAACTCAATAAACCTGGTTATAGCATACAGAACGCATACCCCAGTTAAAGTTATATACTCGTGTATATGTGTCTATAGATAGATCAATTGTGACTGCGTCTGAGAACAGACGGGGGTCTGAGGTCTGCTGTGAAGTGTAAATGTGGGGAGTAGGGGAGGGGGCGGTGGCGATGGGTTTTAGGTAGGTAACTGGCTAACTGCTTGCTGCGGGCCTTGCTTAACAGATGTTGCGCTTATCGAATTCTGTTGTAGCGCTGATACGACAGCATTTTTCAATGTATTTCGTTGTGTTTTCTTTTATTGGCTCATTTTTTTTTTCATTTTCTGTTTTTTATTGGTTACACTTTACCCGAGCACAGTAAAATCCAATCTGCAATCATTTGGATTGACTCATACACAGGTTTCTTCTTAAGACTCGGTTGTTCGTAGAACTCATAACTTGGATCATTCTCTCCGATTTGCCATAATTTCATAATTCAATAGAAATCTCATGAAATTCCCCTCAATATGGCATGTGATCTGCTTATAAGTCCACAGCAGATCAGTTTCTACAGCAGATAATCATTACAACACTTGATCAGGTTGGTTAAGAATATCGATAAAAGTCTTTAAGAAATTTAAGTTAAGTTAAAAAGTAGTTAAGAATTGATCATGTAATTGAATATTACAAATTTCATTATTAAATATCAAAAAATTAGGAATTTAGAATTCAAAAGTAAAGTGACAATTAATCATTATTTTCCTTAAAAAAATTTCATATTTTTGAACAAATTTTTTCTTTTGGAAACATAAAATAATATTGAACTTTTAGGATGAAAATTTCAACTAAAAATTAACCAATATTTATCTCTAGTTTTTAACAATTCGTTTATAATATAGTGATTGGTTTCAAACGTAAAGATCAATAAAAAATCTGTAATAAATACTTTGTTAACCAGAGGGGATGTTGTTCAATTCACCCTTGAAAATAATAATTACTTGACCTTATACATAAATATATTTATGTAATTATTTATTGACAAATTTAGTGATTTTTATGTCATTATAAAAGACTTTTAAAAAAGCCGTTTCAAAACTCTAAAGCTTTTTTATACCACTACGAAGTTTTGCCTATGATTTCAAGCAAATAAATATATTTCTCTGGTCATCAAGCCACCATATTTTTGCCAACCAAAGTCCAAAGATAAAGAAAAGAATATAAAATTCCTTTAAATTCTTTAAAAATATTTCAAATCATCGGTATTTTTGAAGTATTGCTCTCAGCGCCCTCTTGAAAAAGTCTTGAAAGTCGAATTATTCACACAAGACGCAGAGAGAGAGAGAGAGAGAGAGAAGGAGAGGGAGAGAAAGAGGGGGACGGCGCCTAGCAACTTACCAGGTAAAGCCCTTGCACACCTTGAACGTAAGCTCAATGTCCAATTATAATGAGACACTTGAGCTAACGGGGAATGCAGAAAGCAGAAGACAGAAAAGAACAGAAGACAACACAGAAGACACAAAACTGAAGACAACTCAATGGCAGCGATTGTTCACTATGGAATCACAAATATATATATATTAAATATATATGTACATATATGTATAGCTTACTAAATGGTGTGGTGAAAACAAACACGGCCCACATCGCTGGCCATTTTCTTATTTATTTTATCAAAGGCGACGCCAGATTTTCTACATTTGATAAATGGGGACGCACATTATGGATTTTGTTGGAAGTTGGAAGTAAACAGCGGAATGCCCTAGAGACAACACACACACACACACACAGATAGCCAGCCAAGTGCACGAGACAGAGACAGCAATAGATCAGAGAGCGAGACAGCGACAGAGAGGGAGTGATAGTGAAGCCAAAGAAACAAAGTGGGAACAGATCTATGCTTAGTATTATTTACCGTGAGATGCTAGAGTCCCTTTAAAGATCTGGCAACTCTCAAAGTACAGTAGGCACACAATAACTAACTTCAACTTTGATTTAATACTAAGTTAGCATTACTTACTAATGCAAGACTTACAGATCAGTAAGCTAATTTAAGACCTTGTTGTATTTTAGGGTAGTTGTAAACATTCTGGCAACTCCAAGCGGATGGGCATAAAATACACAAAAATCTGGCAGCCCCATATGCCCTACGCAAGACACTTTGAGCTCCTTAAAAACATATATACATTTGATCTTTTAAGTAACTAACAGTATGACTGCCAAATAAATGTTAAAACAGCGAGATTTGTATGAGCTTTGCACAGT
Source organism: Drosophila acutilabella (assembly GCA_035046005.1). NCBI lineage: Eukaryota > Metazoa > Arthropoda > Insecta > Diptera > Drosophilidae > Drosophila > Drosophila acutilabella. The sequence goes on from JAWNOK010000020.1 coordinate 3,774,883, forward strand.
CTGGCAGCGCTGTTGCAGCTACACCAAGCGCAATGTTATGCAAAGTGCTGATCGAATGTCGGCACGCTGCAAATATTTAACCTAAGTAAAGTTACAAATAGTATTCTCGTGGTTAAAACTGATACTGTGAGCAGAGAGCTGACAAATTCAATAACTTTACGGTTTTTAGACCCTGTAGTGAGTGAATTAAAAGGGGTCTATACCATTTGGTAGGAAAACAAAGCAAAGATACACCTGACTAAAAAGGAGACAATATTTTATTAATACATTTATTCTGCAGTCTATAAAATCAATTAAAATTTTTTATTTTTGTAAATTTCAACTACAGGGTCTTTTGGAAACATGCTAGTACCCACTAAAGTCGTAGCTTTTTATACGTTTTTGGAAGAGCTCGTAGGCCTTGTCGGTCTGTCGCTAACCAAGTTACGCGACGCAACGCGCCCGCACACAACAGGGAGGAGATATTATCTAATGCCACGACAAATCCCCCATGCTTATGGCTCTGGGGGCACCTCACGTATTCTGTGCACACCTGATGGGCCACTACGGGGTGCTGGAGTGGACTATAAAGGGGTAGAGTGGGTAGAGAGCAAGAATTCAGGGGGTATAAGTACGAAGGGGGGATTGAGGGAAGTGTAGACATATGACAACAGCACATCATCATTCAAAATATCTTATCAGAAGTATTGAATGAAAGAGAGAGGGAGATAGGTAGAGAGAGGGGCGCAGAGGGATATAGAAGTAGCTGGAGGAGAAGGGTGGGGTGTGTTGGGAGGGGGTAAGAATCGAAATATATTGAACCAAGTGCATAGAAAAATCATGGCGAAAATCGTGTCTAAAGGCGCGTAGCTTAGCAAGATATCTCGCCTCTCTCTCACACTCTCTCAGTCTCTCTCCCTCCCTCGCTCACACTCTTTCTTCGCTTGCGCTCTTTAGCTTCGTTACACATCGGTTTCCAGATCGTTTGTTTGCCAATAACTTAGAAGAGTTTCTGTTTTTGTTGTAGTTGTAACTTGAACCGATAATTTGTAATACCTTTTTGCTCTATATATATTTATACATACATATGTATATATTTGTGGATTTCTGGTACTTTTCAGTACGTCGGCTTTGCGTCTTAGAAGTTAACAAAATGTTTATTTGTACAATAATAATCATATATGTATATTACCAGGCATTTTGGATGACAAGTCATCCACTCACGTCGCACTTACATAGAAAATATATATGTAGGTATTTGGGTAGTGCACGAGAATACTTAGAGACATCATAAAACTAGGGGAAAGATTTTTGAAAACAAAAATAATATGTGTTTGCAGGGCATTATCGATTTTGGGTACAAAGTGCGTTGCGATTTTCTGTAGAAATTCATTCATTCAATGGCGCCAGCTAACTGATACAACACTCACGGAATGCACCTCCGAAATACCAGAAAATACTACACTCCTTAAACTTAACACACTTTTATAGCAAAGACTGGAGAGGACTAGTTATAGACAAAAGATATCGTCTTTGAGCTATTGCTTTCAGTTGAAATCTAGTCATTATGGGGCTTTTAAATAACCACTTGTTCAATATTAGCTTACAATTGAAACTAAATAGTAAACCATAGAATTTAAATAAAAGTTATTTTATTTTATTTAAATTTTGCAGTTCAACATTACTGAGAATCTGTATGCATATATGTTAGATATATCCATTTTCGACTGACTTTCTACTATACTAATAGTCCGAGATCTGGACGATATTTACTATATATTGTTTTTTAAATGGTTGGTATGTTTATAGAATTGCATATTTAATAAACAAAATATAGACCGATTTCTTAGCTATAATTTAAAGATTTACTATATAAGCTTTTCTTAAGGATCGCGACAATACTCCTAAACAAACTAAAACTACATAGTTCTCTTCTCCTCCTTACTCCTTCTTCATCTTTTAGTCCCTTCGATCTACGCATTTCTACAAACAACCTTGCTATATCCACTCCCTGATCAGGAATACATATACTTTATAGTCTCTTACTTGCCCTTAACCATCAGTTAGTTTAACTTTGCTTTAGACCCAAAAAGCATCTAAAAATAATCGACTATAAGTGTTATTTGTTAAATAGGAAATGACCAATTCAAAATAGATAAACCAAAAGGTTTATTTATACCACCTTGGAGACCGGACAAACGTATAGTCGTAACGGATATCGGATGTGGCTTATCTGGGTCCAAAGCAGCTGAAATAAGTAGAGGCAGCAGCAGAATTTTCGAATGTTGATCTCGATGATGATATCGATAACAGTTATCGGTTGCGTTGACGTTTGTGCCGTTGTGCCCAATCGCCACCATTTGATTATTATTAATATTATTTTTATTATTTTCTACGCCTTCCGATCCGACAGTTTCTATTTTTGGGATTCTCGCTGGCCCAGAACCAAAGAGTGTTTAATCATATTGATTAATAAATATGTGTCGCAACTGAGACATTTTAACATGCACTGAGAGAAATGCACTAATCGCAGTTAACGATTTAGAGATATTTTATAATTATTTACACCTTAAAAATATTTTTAAAATTTTGAAAGTCAGTTTGATTTTGAAACCAAGTGCAAACAGTGAGAATTTTTGGACACAAGACCCCAAATATTATAATAAAATTAAATAAAACTTGAGTAAAATTTTCGACAGAACCATTAAAATAATTTTAAAGATACTATTTGTATTAAATACTTTAGTTTTCTTTAAAAAAAAGTAACCAAATTATTAAAATTAGCTGTGCTTGTTTTACAAATAATTTTTATCAGTGTAGAAATTTTTTAAGAAGAGTATTTATTCGTCGTAAGACGCAAAAAACTTTCTTTGTTTTGTACTTATTTTTGTTTTGCGCTTTCGAAATCTGTAGCACCTCTAAACTGGCGACTGGGGACTGAGGGCTGTGACTCGTAGTGCCTATCTCGATGGGACCCATCCGCCTAGTGCGTGCCTACAAGTTTGTGAGTGTGCGTGTGTGTGTAAAGTCCAGCATTGGTCAGCTTTGATTGATATAGCTAAAAGTTGGTGTCATTTCTCAATCACAATGTGCCAAAGAGTTGAATTTTGTGATAAAATGGAAGCAAAACAAAGAGAGGGAGGTAGAGAGAGAGAGAGGGAGGGTGGGAGAGTGGGTGAGAGGCACAGAGTGAGGACAGTGAGATGGGGCAAGAGGAGTAAAGTTACTTTGGTCTTCATATCTCATTAAAAGTATCTTTATCTGCTAATGAGTTTGCGTCGATGACACACGATCTGTGTGTGTGTGTGGGTGTGCTTGTGTGCGTGTGGGGCCAACACCCACCACACAAAAGTTGTGAAAAAAATAAGAGATACCGAGAGTATTACGAGCAAATACTTTGGGGGTACTTACCCCACATATCATCCGTTCATATCCACATCCGTTATCAGTCGGTCCCTTTGATCGCTAACTGACAAATGCAACTCAATACGGTAACGGGAAACAGATATAACACTTATAACAGATATAACAGATTGCGCTATAATCATGCACAATAATCACTCTTTTCCCGCACATTTCCTTACACCAAAAGTCCTGAATTAAAACTGAAAAATAAATAAAAATATTTTTAGAATTTTAACTTAACATTTCAGAAACTACACAGACTACTTCAAAGTTACTTCTTTTTAAGGAAAATTATATAGAGCAGCTTATAAACATTTTCCTACCAATTTTAAATATCATTTTCATCTGAAACATTTATGCAAAACTTTACTCCCTCAACTTTCCCACAATCAGTTACTTAGACACCTTATGGATGGTATGTTATGATGTAGATATCTTGAATGTATCTTGTAGATACAAGAACTAGTTATTATCAACAGTTGCTCAAATTGATCCCGAACAAATGAAATCATAATGATGTTGTGCATGTTTTGTTAGGTTAGGTGCATGCGTCTGCGTGTATCTGTATCTATGTGTGTGTGTGCGTGTTCGTGTGCAATCTGCGATGTGTGTGATGAGCAGATGAGTGGGTAAACAATCACAAAACGTAACCAAACTGAGAGCAATATTGTTTGCCATGCTTATTATTTATTAGCAAATATTCTTATCAGTCAGTTCTGTCCATCTGTCAGTCCATCAATCTCGCTATCCATCAGTCAGTCAATCGTGCAGGTCTTCAAGTCTGTGTTGGCGTTGAGAAAACAAAAGTGAAAGAAAAACATGTAAGCTGTTTCGCCTGTTGAACTGAACGACTACAAGATACTCTCTAAAAAAGTTATGGGTATTTCAAAATGTATCTACCTGTAATACTTTACTGTTATAACTTTGGAATTACTGAAGCAAAAATCAGGAAATTTTTAGAATATAGTAAATTATTGTACAGCTACATATATATCCGGTTTTAAGTCTAGTAAGTGGGAATTTTTGCTCATTTAATGCTTAAGTTGCGGTAAAAAAAAGACTTGAAGGGTTGAAAAGTTTGTAAAAGACTTTTTGCTAATATTTTCATATTACAGGGTATGCAAGCTAAAATGTAAATGAAAAACACAATACAACAAGATGCAATAATCGATAATAGTTAAGGAAACACTGCTGCACAGAAAGCAAAACAAAAGAATAACAAAACCAATGCCAAAGCCAAAGAGAAATTGAACGCGTCTAAAGAAAACAATATCCAACCAATAGATACGGATACAGATACAGCTAGAGCTACAGATACGGATACAGCTACGGCTACAGATGCAGATACAGCTACACAGACATGTGAAGCCAAATACGATTATTTGCTTAAGTGTAGCTCCAGTGTCTCACTGCTAAAATAATTGAAATTGAAAACTTTCAAGTCGCTGTCAGAGATACAGATACAGATACAGATACAAAGATACTCACCAACTGAGGAGGATGGATGGAAGGGTTAGCTAAACGATGTTCGGCTGCTCTGGTAAATACCGATCAGTTGACAATCAACGTTCAAACAATAACGACGAAAAAACAACAACAACAAAATACTGTTTTCTCAGATAAAAGATACAAATAGCGCAAGGTACAGATACAAAGATACACAGCTCCGGCGGTCTCAAAAGACAGTTTGCGATAAGACCCCAAAGCTTCCCTTCGATATTGACAAGTGAAAACTTTGACCAGGTTCAAAAACTCCGACATCGAATGGATTATATCATTATATACTGTATCTACAGAGTAGTAGTAGTTGTATCTCAAATAATGACACACAGTCCATAGCTCACGTCGTTTATTGTGTATCGTTTGCTGTTTTTTCGGGCATGTGAAGCTGTCACCTGAGGTTAATGTGATGCCCTGCAAAAGCCAGCAAGCGTTGGGTATGTTAAGCGAATTTGTGTTGGACAAAAGTTAATTTTGTTTTTAACAGTTAAAATTTACTATATAAATATAATTTCAATTTTGCGAGTTGGTTACTGTAGTCAAAATAAGTCTCACTGCTAATTATTTATATACATATTCTTAGGGTAACTACTAGTGCAGCAGGTGTAGCTCTGTAGCTCCTGCTGCTGCTGCTATTGATGTTCATGATGATCAAGTCTCACGCTCAAAGCTTGAACAGCCATCAGCAGTTCACAATCATTACGAGCATCTGTGTTGTCGCATTTACAATTTGCAATTACACTTGAGTAAATATCAACAACAACAACAACAACAGCAAAAACAACAACAACAACCACATAGACAATGACAACGGAGATGGCGTGAAGATGTAGACTAAAAACAAAAAAAAAATACAAAAACTTGGAAACTGAAACTCTCGAGAGTCGAGTCAAAAAATCGAGAGTCGAGTCGCGTCGCTGACAACCCAAAACCCTAATGAGCAATGTTTTTTGTTTTATATACTATATACCCTGTATGTTGGGGTATGCTGTGTCACAACATAAGCCACGCTTGTCTGAGTGAGTCAAAGAATTTTTTTTAATTATTATTAAAAATAACATCTAAACTTTATTTTCAAATCAAAAATTGGTTAAACTTTGACCAGTAACAGCCAGTTTCACCCCCTTCAATACTCTTGTTGTAGTAGTGTTGTAAAACAGCAAAAAATAAGGTGGTACACCAAAAACTTGAAGCTTAGCAAGAAGCAAGAAGCAGGTTCAAAAGGTCAATGACTTTTAGACATAAGCTTAGCACCCAAAAGGCCTTAAGTTATATTAAATCATGCCAGTAAAATCGATAATATTTATTTTCCAGCACTATATGCAAAGTTCTTACTCATGAAAGAGTATAAAAAAGTCGTGAAAACTCCACCATTCTTTTCTTAATTTTTTTTTTTTGGCACAGCTTCGTCAGAGGTGGCAAGAAATGGCTTGAAGTAGGGGAAATTAGAGGAGCAGGGAGGCTATAATATCTGAGATGGTATTGGTACTAGAACAACAATATTCCCAGACATTCAAGGTTAACGTCTCCCGATCTTTTCATCTCACCATATCTATTTACAGCCTCGTCTCCGATTCCATTTCATGTGATAAATCTGGCAATTGCCATAGACGAAAACATTTACGAGCTTCACTCTACTCAACACTCTGATAATAAGATATGATCGTTTATAGTATATATAAGTATAACACTTGAAGGTATACGACATATGTTCATAAAACTCTATCTGCAGTTGAAGCTGTGGGAAAAACCAACGCGATCACATTTAAAGACGTTTTTTGGGCAGGTGAGTGAGCGCACACTGATAAAAACCAAAAGCATCTTAAGAATTATTATTTTCATTGGCTTTATAGCCTTAAGACTCAAGTCGGAACTTAAGCAATATAGTGTATTATTCATATCATATTAAACAGTTACTTCTGCAATGATCAAAGATTCCACTGGGGATTATATCAAAGATATGCGATCATTGATCTTCTAGTTGTACTTTTATCTTATCATAATAGTTATATAGATGAAGATATTGATCTTTATGATTACTAGTGTTGATTTCACAACAACCACCTACACTAAGTCATACACACACGCACACACACACACCTTTGTTTGCTTTGAATGTTCCCGAGTTGATTTCAAAGTTATTAGATGACTTTTCGTAGATCAATAGCTCTAGTACAAAGTTAAGGAGTTGAAAGAGCAGAGAAAAAAGAGCGAGAGAGAAGAGAAAGAGCGCGTTCCTATGGATTTCACAAAAAGATCTGAGATAATAACAATTGAGTTAACAGAACCAGGTTGTAAAATGAGTTCGATGATTTCGAGCGAAACCCGAAGCTACACAGCAAGAAATTAAAAGCGATTTAGGTATCAAAAGAAAATGTAATGCAGTAATTTAATAAAAAAAAAAATAATAGGGAATATTTAAACTGAGTACAAACATATTTAAGAAAAAAATTTTTAATATTTACTATGCTTAATATTATAATAATTTTGTTAATTTATAAACTTTTTACGCCAAATCGTACTCTAAATTTCAAGCTAATGTCTAGAATTTCAGACTTTTTAATTGGCAAAATATTTTTGTTTCTGTGTAAACACTCCATCAGTTTCCTATCAGCCCCTACACACACACACACACAGAGACACACTAACACACTCCAGCTGCTTATCGTTTACGAGCTGGGCGCGTTGGGGTGTTCGATATTCAATGAACGTTACTGATGATGACGATGGCCACGATGACGATGACAATGTCGATGACTACGTCGATGGTACGTTGATTAGGTATGGCAAGAGTGTAGAAACGGTTGTACTTGATGTCGTCTGATTCATGCCCAGCTACGGCTACAGTAACCAAAACTTATTGACCATCATGATGATGCATATTATGTCAGATCAGTGTTGGCAACACAGCTTTTTTTACCAATCTAATCAAACATATTTTCATGACTAGAGTACTCAAAGAACACATCTTGAATATTGTGATCTTAAATTTAAGATATAGCAGCAAAAATCATGTTTTGAGTGAAACTTGTATCTAAAATTTATCAAATTAATAGCTTTTTTTACGTGCTGCCTGCCAAAAACAGCTTTTGTTCAACCAAAATTGACATCACTAGATCTGATCGATTTGGGCGACAATTTAAAACATAATGTATTATTTTTATAGTCGTTGTGATTGACGAAATAAGTTTGATTTTTCTTTTTTGGTGGTTTGTCGCTTCACGTAGTTTAGATTTACTCTACGATTGAGGGGGTAAACCCCATGTGTGCATCCAAAAATAGCACATTGTTATTCTTATAGATACTGGGGACTTAACTTAGACATTACTTATCAATCCGAACCAACAACAATCACAAAACGAGTGGAAAGAAACCTACAAATGTAACATCGAATCATGAGATTTAACTAGAATTCATAAATAAGTCTTATCAGTTTTCTAGTTATTTAGAGTTAGTGACAGATTTAAGCTCATAATTTGAGCAGATCGATTGGTATTTTGAAGGTTATGTTAAAGTTATCAGTTAATTTAAGATTCCCAAGGACAAAAAAAGCTTGAAAAACATTTTTTTTTCAACATAACCTTCACTACATTTTTGGTTATGTTAACTAGGATTTGTTCTAGCAATAACTAAATACAGATTTAAATGATCAAAATCCATTTTAAAACCATTTTATTTCAACATAACCTAAAAGTTGGAACAAATTTTAAGTTATGTAAATTAGGCTATGAATATTGAAGGGTATTTTCATTTACAACTTACAACTTGGAAAGAAAATTTGAATTTAAGTTATTAATCTAAAAGATAACTTAAATTCAAATTTTCTGTCCAACATAACCTATGAGTTGATACCAGTTGTAAGGTTAAGTAAACTACAAACCAATAAAGCATTGATTCACAAAGCTTTAGGGTAATTAACAATGCTCTCAGATCAGTTGACCTAATTACTATATGTTAGGAATGTCCCATATACTCGAAATAGAAATCAGTTGGAAATTAGCTCGTGACTTATGACGCTTATCAAAATATTTTAACTGGAAATAGCCATTGTTTTTATCAGTAGTTCTCGTGTATGTTTTCTTGTTTGTCTGCGTGAGTTTTCTTTTTTTGGCTTAAAATCACTTAACCTTAAAATTGCATCAGCATCAATAGACGATATCATAAAACACAGTCGGACCGACCACTAATAATTTACTTTCTACCTGCGGCTCGTGTCCTAATCGCTGTCAAACAATGCACAAATTTCGTCCAGACTCCTGAGAGCTGAGACACGAGCGCCGAGACCTCAGACCTCAGACCAGTCTATAGCTCAATATACCTCAATGATCTGACAGTCTGGTGTCGTTTATCCTGTTAAGTCAATTGGTTTCTAATGAGCTTAGCTACCGTATTGTTTAAGCAACTGAGTGAAGTACGGACAGGATTGCATAAGGCACGCTGAGAGAGAAATCATACACAGGAAAAAAATATTTATACAAATAAAAGTATCAAAATTCTTAATTTTTGCTTGGTTTTTTGAAGTAAGAATACAGTTTACATTTTTAAACCAGTTAAAAACTCATAATAAACCTTTAATATTTTATAAAATTAATCATCTTTCTACTAATGTATTTTTAAATACTCATATTTGACATGGTTCAGCACTAAATCTACTCGGGATACCCAAATTCATTTTTTCAGTGCTTGTAAGCCTTAAATAGTTACATACATATATGGTTACAGTGCATAAACTATTCATTGCTTAACTGATAAACACGCTCACTTAGTCATATCTCATGTGGTTTATCGCTTTTGTCTCAGCTTTATTGCTGTTTATCCAATATTTATCTATAAATACTATTTATCGATATTCCCAGAACGTCCAAATATAAATATAACAGTGGGATTGTGGGTTGATATTTTTAGGGGGATTTACCGTAATTCCTCATTCTTAAAAAATTTAAAAAAAATATTAAAATATATTTCATTATTTTAAGAAATAATTCACAGATTAATAAAACAATCAGTATATTAACTGTTGGTTATAACGACCAGATCAAGCGCATCACACACACCCCTTAATACCCGCAATTTCCGACTTGCATAATTTCAACCCACTTGTTACACCCTCCACGCAGGGCATAAGGTTAAATTCGATTTCATGTACTCTTTTAAAATACGCATAAATTTTGTCATTGAACCACTTGTTGAGTTCCGTTATTTGTGCGTTTTGTCTGTGTTTGCTTTAGCTATGCCCTTCTCCCTCTAACGCACCCCCACAGCAATATCCCCAGCTCCCTTCAGCTAACTACGTATTTCGCCGCAAACTGTAAACTCTGAATCATACTAACGGCATTTATTTGGACTATACGTAAGACGCACACACACACGCACTCACTAACAAACACACACTTACTACGTGTAGTTCCAAGTGTTAGGCATTACGTTCGCTGCTGCTGCTGTTGTTGTTGTTGGGGGTGGTGCAAAGTTTAAACAAAATAAAAAACTTAAAAAAAATAAAATTAATACAAAAAAAAATAAGAAAAGAGGCGCGCGCGCCTATTTCAATTGTTTTACGATACTATACACAATAATTTGTTGTTTTATCAGCAACAATGACGGACAAATGTTTATGCTATCCCTTGTGAGTGTGTGTGTGTGTGTGTGCATGATTTGCACAGTGTGAAAGAGTGCGTAACTGTATATGTGTTTGTTTGTGTGTACTCACCTTGACATGTCAACGCGAGCACAGCTTATTAAATCCATTAACACAACAACAATAATAGTTTTAATGCACGCAAATTCAAACAATTAGTTGTATTTATATTATTAAAAACATGTTAATAATGTTAAACACTTGAAAAAAATCAAAGCGCGAATCGAAAGTGCACATTGTAAAAAGGGCAAAGCCGCCAACTTCACGTTAATGTGTAAGCGCGACTGCAACCGAAACCGACAAACAGAAACTGTTAAACAGGCGCGCAGCTATAATTTAAGGGACGACATAATATGGGGCTCTAATTAATTTTTGTTTTGGTATTTAAGTGTTCGTCTTTGTTTTTTATTTTAAATAGTTAAATTTTTTATATAGAGCTAAAACATTTTATACAAATTTGTACGATTTTGTGTTGCATTATACATACCACTTGTTAACGACGCCCCTTAAGCTAAGGGCCTAGTTCATATTTACCCCCCAGCTGCGCTCCCGTTGTGAGTGACAAAATGTTATGGCTGCTGTTATGGAGAGCACAGATCATAGAGAGTTCAAGTGAGAGAGTTTGAGCTCTGAAGAGAGCGAACGTGGGAGTTCAGCTCAGCTGAATGTGCCTGTATGTGTGTGTTTGTGTCATTTGATTTATGCAAAGTTAAATGCTAACTAAATGCTTGTAATTAAATGTTAATGTCGCACACTCTTGTTACTATTACTATGTACTATTGTTGCTATTGTTGTTGTTGTTGTTGTTGCCTGTTCATTATCACTTTCGGTCTCATTGAATGCCAACACAATTGAAAAGCGAAACCGAAAAACGTTTCTCAACACACACACACACATGCACAGCAAAAGAAAGGAAGCAACAAAAAGATGTAAAGAAAGAGCAGAAGAAAAAAAATTGCAATGTGCTGTTGTTTTTGTTGCCACCATTAATGTTTATTTAACACGCATTGCCACACGCGCTGTTACCGTTACAATTGTTATTGTTGTTGCTGGTGCTGCTGTTAAGCGCCAGCGTCGACGCCAACGTCAGACGCCCGCCCACGCGCACAGTGATGCGTGCCTAGGCGAAAAATTTGTATTGGCCATTTGGCGAATGGGTTTTTGTAAGTGGCAGCACCACGGTGCAAAATGCTTATACTCGCGTACTTAATTTCAAGTTCATTATAAACAAAACGTAAATATTATTAAATTTATACAAACACGAATGCTGTTGTTGTTGTTATTGTTATTGCGCTCCCTCTCTTACACTCTCTCTCTATAAGCGCGCGTGTCGCATACATGTGAGTGCGTGTGTGTGCTTGTGTGTGTAGGTGTAGGTGAGTGTATTGAACTCTTGCTGCACTTTTTTTTTGCTCAATATCTTTTATTTTTGCACTCAGACACACACAGACGCATTGATATGCATTTGTGTGTGTGCTTTAATTCTTCTTATACGAATATGCTCGAGTTTACATATATAAATTTTTTTCTGCTGCTTTTGTTCTTGCAATTGTATGTTTTTTTTTGCCGCCTCTTTTGTGCTTATTGGCAATATTTCGTTGACGTCGCCGTTGCTGTTATTGCTGCTGCTGCAGTTTATCGTTCATCGTGCAATCGATTGATCACAACAACACGATAGTTATCATCAGGTGATGGGGGAGAGAGAGAGAGAGGTGCGAGGGAGACAACGTTTCATTTCATTTGCATTTTTCGGCAGCTGACAAATCATCTCCCCACGCTACATGTGCGTGTGTGTGTACGAGTGTGTGCGTGTGTGTATCTTGCACACCTTTTTGAGGCGGTCAACTGTGACGACAACCAGAAGAAGGAGAAAAAGAAGGAGGAGACGAACAACAACAAAAACTACATCCATTAACAGCAAAGCGTCTGAGCGTCTTTAACTTCCGTTTTTCTTTTTTTGGATGAGTTTTCAAGTTTGAGGTTAAGGTTGAGCTGGGTAACGTGTGTGAGGAAAGGGGAATGCAATGGGGGAGGGGAAGTGGTAGGGGGGCTTAGAGTGCACAATTAATGATTGATTGTGGCGTGCATATTTATGCATCACCGATAAGCGATCTGATACAAATAAAAAAATAAATTAAATTTTTTTAATTTAATTCATTTTAACTAAAGACAGAAAAAATAATGAAACAGACAAATTTTTATATAAGAAAGAAATTTAATCACTTTTCTATTAAGAATATTAATTTAAGAAATAAAATAAATTAGTATTGTGTTTTTCAGTCACTTGGAATCCTCAAATGGCTGTGGTTGATTTAGTCATAGTAATTATAAAAAAAAAAATATGAATGCTTAAAATAACTTAAAAAGAAATATTTATTTATTAGTTTTGAATTATTCCAAATCTTGTCTCAAGATTAATAATAAATGAAAATCCTGTTATCTTAGGGGGCTATGAGAGAAGCAAATTGTATTAACGCACCATCTAAAACAGAGAAAAAGTGTCCCTATCAGAGAGGCGTCCGCTTACTAGGGGTGTTTCTTAAGAGAGGTTAGTCAGTATATATTTTTCTAAGGCTTATGGCTTTTGGTTTTCTTTTTAATGACTTTAACTCAATTTTTAAAGAAATTTTCTTTAATTTGTAAAGCAAGAAATAAATTTAATACACATTTTTATTTTTATTTATTTTACAGACACAATTTTTTTTATTGTGCACATGTGTTTTGCGTATTTTATTTTTTTTTAATTAGCAACAAACGTCAGTTGTTAATGGTAACGGGATGAAAAGCAAAAAAATTAAATTGAATTAATCTTATTAGTTGTTTTTCAAATTGCTTTTAATAAAATAAGTAAATTTGTATTTAGAATTAATAAAATAAGAATGATCGAATTCCACCTAGAAGATAAAAATTGTCAAAGATAACTAAATGATGTAATAATTAACTGAAACCATGCACCAATCACAAGAGTAGCGCAAATCTCTAAAGCAAAGTACATAATATACGGACAAATACATAAGTAAGCGAGTATCTGTGTGTTTGCATACATATGTATGGGAGTTCTCCTTCCCTCCTGGTGGCTGGGGAGAACACACACACATATGACTGCTTATATGTATGAGAGTGTATGTACCAAGCGTGGTGCATAGCGCCCTCTCGCTTTAACACACACGCATCCGCCAGGCACGCAAGCGACATGCGTGTACCCAAGCACAAGCACACAAATAAACACTCTGACAGACACACACACATACATCGCGGTGTAATCCTATTTACGTCCAAAAATAAAATGAAACGAAAGAAAAATCCAAAGAAAGAAAGAAGCAGCAAAGCTGCTGCTGTTGTTTCTCTCGCTGCTATTGCTGCTGCTGCTGCGGCTGCGGCGGCTGTTTCCTTTAGCGCCAAAGATTTTACAAACAGCGACGTCAACGTTGCGCAGCTACTCTGCAAGTTTTTATCTAACCAATACCAATGCAAGAAACACCACCGACAACAACAACAGCAGCCCAGAGCAAAAGCAAAGAGCAGAGCAGAGCAGAGACAGCGCAACTCTCATACTCACACATACAGACACACATGCAGACAGCAAGCACAAGCAGCGCTGCGGCAGCCATTGCGTTCTCTCTCTCTTATTGCCTTGGTACGTAGTACGTACGTCTGCTGTTCGGCTTCACGCTCAGATGTCGCGTCAGCTGCTGCGTCGCTGCCTCTGCTGCTGCTGTCTGTCCTCTGTGCGCTTTTATAAATACAACTTCATAGATGCGTTCAAATACAATTCAGAAGTCGAACCGAAAAGACGTCTTGAATTTGTTATTTTTAAAATTATTTTTTTTTTACTACTACCACTACTACTACGGTACGTTCCTTCTTCGTGCACACACACACACATACGTATGTGTTGTCTCTGCAGCTTGTCTCGAGCAGAGCAAAGAGGAGCTGCACAAATTAGATAAAAACGGTCACCCTGCCATTTTGTAGGCTCTGCCGAACGTTTGCGCTGCGACTGCGCTCAGTGCTCGTGTGCGCGTCAACGGGAAAGCATCTGTGACGCGCTGCGCTAAAAAAGCAACAACAACAACGCGAACACAAAAGTTCTTTACCAACAAAATATAAAAAGAGTTAATAAACTAAAGTTCAAAAATCAAAAGAAAACAAACACGAAATTTGGATATAATTTATTTCACAAGTTTTTTTTATTCGTTTTTTTTTTTTTTGAAAACCAAAACCAAAGAAAAGTGTTACAACTAAATTATTTTGAGTGCAACAACAACAACAAAATATACATCAATTTATTTATAATTAAATTATAACTTAAAGTGTGACCAAGTGAAAACACAACAACAACAGCAACTTGAAAACAACTTTAAGCAACAACAACAAAATAATATTTTCGAATGCCGCCGCCAAAATTGTTTAACTAACCAAAAACAAAGGTAAAAATCAAAGCAACAAAAATGTTGTTTAATTACATCAAATATAAACAAATTTAAGCAAATTAGTTTATTTATTTTTTGTAAGTTTTGATATATTTTTTTCGAGTGTCAAATTCTGTGTGAACTTTTTTATGACGTTTTTTTCTCTGCCGCCTGCAGTCTCATTATTTTATGGATTATTCTCAAGTTGTTTATTTTTTATATACATAGGGATTTTGAGTTAATACTTCTGGAGGAAGGTACAAATTTAAAACTGTGGTAATAATATTTTTAAACTGCATTTAAAAATTTCGAGGGATTTTTTTTAAGATTGTTTTTAAATCTTCGATTGCTCTTTTATACTTTATAAAAGTCAAAGATTTTGGAGATTTATTGTACTAAATACTTACTTATTTAAATTTGATTTTATATTTTGTGCATAAAATGTTGTCTCCAACTCTGCAAAAACTATGCTTAAAGTAAAAAATAAAATATATTTTAACTTCAAGTCAATACCTCAATTAATTTGATTCGAAAACTATTAAAACTTTAATTGCAATTTAAATCAAATATAATTTTAAAATAGTTTCAAGACAAGACTTTACTGAAAACTGTTAAATTAAATTGTATTTAGTTAATTTCTTGCCCATAAACCTTTTCAAATAGTCTACTCAAAGTTTAGCTCTTTTAAAATTTTCAATTTTTCAAATCCCCCTGCTAAAATTGCTTTATTTTCCAATTAACTCCTTTAAACTCCCGACTTTTTAAGGGTTTTTCCAAACTAATTGACCTCAAAACGCTCAGGGCGCTTTAAATCCAGTCAAAGTTCATATCCATTATCCCTTTTATGAACTCTGAACTTTCCGTTTGGGAAAAAAGGGTTTCAAAAGGGTTGCACTCAAATTGAACCTTGACTCGAAAAAGGGAATTGCGTGAAAATTTTCAAAGTCATTCAAAATTTCGTCATACTCTTTTAATTTGTACTTTAGGTGCAATAAATACTAGCTTTTATCACTGAGTATTTCCTCTGAAAAATACCAACATTTTAATCTGACTAATCGATGGAAATAATCAAATTTATTTAGAGCAGTTAAGTCATAAAATTAGTTACAAATTTCTCAGGTCTTTTAAAATTTGTTTTGAGTTTCAGTTTTTTGACTTGAAATCTTCAAAAATATTATTAAAAATTTTTAGAATATACTAAAAATTAATGTGATTAAAAATTAATCTATAAATCCATATTTTGATTTCTTACCAACGACTTTAATTTCTTTGAGAGTTGTAACTTAAAAGCGGCTCAATTTTAACTTTAATTTTATGCTTAAAATGTACTTAATTTAGCAAAACATAAGCTTTTATGGTGGTTAAGCCTAGCACTACTTTATTCTCTATGTAAAGAATTTGTTTTCTAGTTTAGTGAGCTTTAATTTTTGCAAATCTTCAAAATTGCGAAATTAAATTTTTGTGCGCAATTAGCTTTGGTCAAGCAAGGGTTAAGCAGGAAAATGTGTACAAGGTGGCCGCAGTTGAGGAGGGGTGGGCGCACAAAAGTAGGCGTGTCTTTATCTCAAGCGAATGAGTCACACTGAAACCAGCCAACCAAAATGAAAGCCAAAATAAAAACAACAAAAACAATAACAACATTAATATCAACAACAAAAATGGAAACACACAAATACACACAAGCACACGCACACACACATAGAGACAGTCGCCAGCACAGTGGTCGAAAATGTCAAGTTGTTGTTCTTGTTGTGCTAAGCGCCAGCAGCAGCAACAACAACAACAATTGATAACGGCAAATGTTAATGAGAAATATGCGCAAAATGGAAATGCAACAACTACGCACACAAACACAGTGACACAAACGCACACACACAACACCGCGCAGACAGCTAAAAACCGATAACAAATCGATACGCACAGAGAGCGTGCCAGAGCGTAAAAGCGCGCGCCAAAGAGAGCGTAATAGCAGCTGCACTGCTCTCACTGCCAGCCAACACTGGGACGCCCGCTCTCTCACACACACAGCCACACAGCATTCGTATTCTTATTGGATTTTTGTGTGTTCTTCAAACGAAATGCATTCAATGCTGGAGTGAGGGAGTAAGGGAGTCAGAGCGTAGGATGGAAGTGGGAAGCAATGCAAGTGCAAGTGGGGAGAGAGCGCGATATGGCAACTGTTTTGTTATTGTTTTTGTTTTGCAGCGTCTCAGTTAACAAATTCACCGTAGTTTGTACAATCAGCTGTTTACAGCCATTAAAACAACAACAAAACAAAAACAAAATGTCCTCATTCAATTTGTTTGCATTTTCATCATTTTCGTACGAAACGGAGATTTGATCTGCAGATGATAATGATGATCATGATGATGTTCATCATCACAATTTCATAATAATTGCACAGATCTAATAACAATTTAGTTGTAATTTTTTATTGAATTTTTAATGTTGTGTTTAAACATTCGGTTTTGTTGGAAAATTCGACAAGTTTTTTAAATTTATTATTTTAATATATTATTATAATTTTGCAGTATAACATTTTTATTTAAATTAGTTTAAATTAACATTTTTTTTATTTTGATTTAACTTAAAAATGTATTAAAAATATTCTTATAACTTTTACTTGTATAAAAACGCAAAAATTAATATATTAAAATTATATTTTCTGTCTCTTTGTTGCAGCAGCCGTTAACGATCTCAATTAGCCAACTTCAGCAACGACAACAACTCTAACAACAACAGCAACATGCTGGCCACACAGCAACAACACACAACAGCGACAGCAGCGACAACAACAGGCAGCAACAGCAGCAGCGCTGCCAGCGTCGTCGAAATGGAACGCCAGCGTCGCGACTCAAGCACATCCGAATCGTCGCTAGAACATCTCGACCTAGGACGCACACCAAAGAAGCTCAGCAGCAGCAACGGTGCACCGCAGCCGACGTCAACGCCGCACGAAATAACAGCGACGACAGCGACGTCGCGCAAGCGTAAGCTACGCCAGCAGCAGCAGCAACAACACTTGCTCTCCGACGAAGAAGAAGAGCAAAAGCAACAACAACAACAACAGCCATCGGAATTGTCTGCGCAGCGACCGCGTCACAAGCAGCGACGCAATGCCGCTGCCAGCGCCAGCATCGTTGTCGACTACAGCGCCAGCGGCGACGCTAGTTCACTGCGCAAAAAATTTCGTCTGAATCGTAGCAGCGCTGTCGGTAGCGAACTGTCCGAATCGGGTTTTGTTGATGGCAGCGCACATAGCGGTTATTTGCTCAGCAGCAGCGGTAGTGGCAGCGGCAGCAGCAGTGCCGGTAGCAGCGCACAATCAGCGGCCATCGCTGCCGCTGTGGTAGCAGCGCAGCAAGTAGCAGCAGCAGCCGCATCGGCGTCAGCGTCAAGCAGTTCGGGTGGCTCATCGCCAAACGGTAATTTGTGTTTATCGAGCGCCGAATCGGGTATTGGTGCCGGCGAGGATCAAATGAAATTTTTATGCCCCATTTGTGACGTCGTCTCGGCCACGCCCCATGAGTTCACCAATCACATACGTTGTCACAACTACGCCAACGGCGACACGGAGAATTTCACCTGTCGCATCTGCTCAAAGGTAAGCGAAAAATTGATGAATTTTACAGGGTATGCAGGGGGAGGCACGTCAAGAGTTTTCCTTAATTTAGTAGAGGGTTATATAGAGCTTGTTAGCAGCAACAAATTGGCATAGCAGCCAGCTACGGGCGTGGTCACGCCTGCAAGTTATGCCCACTTTTAGTTAGCAGCACTTCAAAGCTTTAAGTAGCTATAACTCCTAGACTATAAGCGCTAGCGTTACCAAATTTGGCACGAATGTGCGTCTGTATCTCAGGCAGTTAACTGTATTGTTTCAAATTTGCCACGCCCACTAACGCGCCCATGAAGCATAAAAACATTTTTCCAAAGCGCTTAACTTGGAAACTTTGTTAGTTATTTTTACCAAATTCGCAGTATTCACTTAAAGTACCGTTGGGCATGCACTAACTAACTTTAAGCCAGATAAGTCAACTATAACATATGGCTACCATAGCTCAAATCCCTTAAATTTCAGTGATTGGTAGAAAAAACTCAGCCAATCTCAAGCAAATTTACACAAAAGGTCTGAGTTATACCCTGTAAAAGTTAGTAGGGCATCGGCCGACTATACACTACTGCTGCCATAGGAATTTAAGGTCTAAATGCAGTTAAAAGCATTAAAAAAGTATTCTACTATAAGTTATACCCTGTAAAAGTTTGTTGGGCATCGGCTGCCTTAGGAATTTAAGCTCTTAAAGCAGTCTAACTTTTTACATACCAAAGGTGAGCGCTTAAAACTGCTACACAATGATTACAGGGTATTTTACAGTCGAGTCGCTTAGCTTTTAACAGAGTTTTTCCCAGGCAAATCAACAGAATTTCAAAGTAACTAACTTAAAATTTGTTTCCTTTTCTTCCTTTCTTCCTTGCACCCCCCGTTTATTGCCTGTTCCGTTTTAGGTGCTGTCCTCTGCTTCATCACTGGACCGACACGTGTTGGTGCACACGGGCGAGCGGCCTTTCAATTGCCGTTATTGCCATTTGACATTCACAACGAACGGCAACATGCATCGTCACATGCGAACACACAAACAGCATCAGACAACACAGCAGCAACAGCAGCAAACACAGCAGCAGCAGCAACAACAGCAGCAGCAGCAACAGTCGCAATCACAACCACAGTCCCAGCAGCAACAGTCACAGCAGCAACAGTTGTCGTCGCGCCGCCAGCAACAGTCGGCGACAGCAATTGCTGTGCGTTCCGAGAGCTACGAAAGTGACGCAAGTTGCTCAACGGACGTGTCCAGCGCCCAAAGTCACAGCAGCAATCACAGCAGCAGCAGCAATCACTCCAACAACAACAACAACAATAACAAGCTAAGTAACAACAACAACAATACTGAGGAGCAGCTGGCAACTCTAGGCGGCAACTCTAAGCGACGCCATAAAACCAACATCAACAACAACAACATCATGGAAAAAGAGGAGCTGGAAGCGGATGAGGAGGAGGAGGAGCTGGACAACTTGAGTGATGATGTGGCACAAATGATCACCTCCACACCAGATGTGGCAACGCTGCTCGCCTCAAATGCCACCACACCGAGTCCCTCGCCAGCACCAGCTGCCATGATGCTGCTCAGCTGTCCCGCCTGCAATGCCGATGATTTCGAGACATTGCCAGCACTGTGGCAACACCTGGATGAGCAGCACGCGGATATACCCGCCAAGTGTCGCGAATGCGAGGTTATTTTTGCTACACACCGACAATTGCAGGCACATGCGTGCAATGGCATGCAAATGTTGCCGCTACTAGGAGTTAGTTCCAGTCCGAAGCGGGAAGAGTTGGGCGAGGAGGAGGAGGAGCGCGAGGCGGAGGAGGAGGAGCGTGAGCAGGATGAAGAGGAGGAGCTGGAGGAAGCTGAGCGTGAGCAAACGAAACGCGATGATTTCTTTCAACAGCTGTACCTCAAGGGCAAGCACAGCGCACCCGCCGGCAACAATCAAACGCTGCCCATGTTGCTGCTGTCCCCCATCAAACGTGAACCCTCGGAGCGTGCTGATAACCGACAGGATCTGGCTGACATACAGAGCATACTCAACATGACCAGCTCCAGCTGTACCTCCAGTTTTCTGCGCAACTTTGAGCAATCGGTCAACACTCCCTGCTCCTCCAGTCAGTACAGTCTGGACGGTCGTGATGCCGATGAGGAGGCACAGGATGTGTTCACCAGCGAATTCCGTCGCATGAAACTGCGCGGTGAATTCCCCTGTAAACTATGCATTGCAGTGTTTCCCAACCTGCGTGCCCTCAAAGGTCACAATCGTGTGCACCTGGCGGCAGTGGGACCCGCAGGTCCATTCCGCTGCAACATGTGCCCCTATGCGGTGTGCGATAAGGCGGCGCTGGTGCGGCACATGCGCACGCATAACGGTGATCGACCTTATGAGTGTGCCGTGTGCAATTATGCATTCACCACCAAGGCTAATTGTGAGCGACATTTGAGGAATCGTCATGGTAAGACCAGTCGCGAGGAGGTTAAACGTGCCATTGTCTATCATCCGGCGGAGGATGCCAGCTGTGAGGAGTCCAAGGCGTTGGGCGGACAACGTATGGGTGATGCCGACTTAGCTGAGTTGAGTTACCGCTCGATTTCACCGCCGCCCGTGGAGCCAGTGTCGCAGCTGAAGCACATGTTGCTCGCAGAGGCCACAACAACATCGGGTGCAGCGAGCAACAGCGTGAGCACAGCTGCTGTTAAGACGGCTCCCTCGAAAATACAAGTCAAGAGCTTGGATCAGCTGGTGGATAAACCTTTGGCGCCTGTTCTGGACTTGAGCATGGACGTCTTGGACTTGAGCAAGAAGCCCACAGCAACACATGAGCTGCAGCAGCAACAGCAGCAAGAACAGCAACAGCAACTGCAGCAGCAACGCGCACACGAGCGTGAACTTGAGCGTGAGCATGAATTGCTGTTGTCACAGCAGCAGCAGGTACATCAGCAGCAGCAACAGGCACAGCAGCAACAGCAACTGTTTGGCGCTGGCGATGCTGCCACGCAGTACATGCAGCAACTGTTTCGCAATCTGATGTTCCAACAGTCGCCAGCATTTCCGTTCTTTGGTTTCATGCCACCCACAGCAGCAGCGGAAAAGTCTGCAGCAGCAGCCTTGCCCGCCACGGCAGCAACATCGAGCGTTACGCCAGCAATTGCTGCCGCTAACTTGGCACTGCCGCTGCCCACGGGCGTGGGAGTGGGTGTGCCCGTGCCCGCCGGTGGTCCCGTCAAAATGGTCATCAAAAATGGCGTCTTGATGCCGAAACAAAAACAGCGTCGCTATCGCACCGAACGACCCTTTGCCTGCGAGCATTGCTCGGCGCGTTTCACGCTGCGCTCGAACATGGAGCGTCATGTGAAGCAGCAACATCCACAATTCTATGCACAGCGACAACGCAGCGGTCATCATGTGATGCGCGGACGTGCAGCAGCTTCCTCCACGGCAGCAGCAAATGCCGCCGCTGCAGCAGCAGCAGCAGCCGCCGCGGCAGCCGCAGCAGCAATGTCCAACCTCAGCCAGCAGCAACATGGCCATCATGCGCACATTTCTGATCAAGTAAAGTATGCGATATTGGCACAGCAGCTAAAGGCACGCAAGGATACGGATTTGCTGCAACAGGCGCTGGCCAACGGTTCGAGTAGCGTTGCTGGGAATCCGTTGCTGCATTTTGGCTACAAGCAGCAGACGAGTGGGCTGAGCAACGGGCAGGCTGTGATCAGCAATGATGATGATGAGCCCAAGTTGATAATCGATGAAGATGATGAGGAGGAGGAGGAAGAGGAGCCCGAACTGGAGGAGGACGAGGAGGATGAGGAGCTCGAGGAGCTGGATGAGGAGCCAGAAAGGCAGGAGCGCGAAGTAGTGCCACCCACACGCAGCTCCACGCCCATTGAGGCCGCCAAGAAGGTGGCCGAAACCATACTCGAGCAGGCCATCAAGGCGGGTAAACCCCAGGACAGCGACAACATGTCCAAAAAGTCAGCAACAGCCACGCCCACAGCCAACACAACCACAGTGACGGCAACACCCACTGCCACGCCCACACCCACAGCCAACAGCATGAAATCACTGATCGCACAAGCCGAATCCGTAGCCAAATCCCTCAAAGAAGTGGCCAGTTCGCCGTTTAAAGATGAATCTCAGGATCTGGTGCCAGTGTCCAAGCTGGTAGACAATGCCACCAGCAATCAGGTGTCATTCAACAGCTACTTTCGTCCCAGCGACACAGCCAATCACATGGAGCAATCCGATGAGGAGGGTCTGGTGGCCTCCGGCAGTGCCAGCGAGAGCAACAACTCCGGCACCGAGGACTTTACCAGCAGCAGCAGCAGCAGCAATGAGCCCAAAAAGAAATCTGCCTACAGTTTGGCACCCAATCGTGTCAGCTGTCCCTACTGCCAACGCATGTTTCCCTGGAGCAGCAGCCTAAGGCGTCACATACTCACCCATACGGGACAAAAGCCCTTCAAGTGCTCCCACTGTCCGCTGTTGTTCACCACCAAAAGCAACTGCGATCGTCACTTGTTGCGCAAACATGGAAATGTGGAGAGCGCCATGTCGGTGTATGTGCCCACAGAGGATGTGAGTGAACCGATACCAGTGCCCAAGTCGGTGGAGGAGATAGAGCTGGAGGAGCAGCGACGACGCAAGGCCGAGCAGCTGGAAAGAGAGCGCGAGAGGGAGCGAGAGCGTGAGAGAGAACGTGAAAGGGAGCGGGAGCGTGAGCGGGAACGTGAGCGGGAGCGTGAAAAGGAGCAACAGCAACAGCAGCAGCAACAACAGCAACTCATGCAACAGCTGGCGGCTGCGGCACAAATAGTTGCTGCTGCTGCCTGCAGCACTGCACCCACAAACGCCACCAACTCCTCGCCCATCGCTGCACTGGGCAGTCCAGCCAACAGCGAACTGCAGGCCAATGAGCTGCCCTACAAGTGTCATCTCTGCGAGTACTCCTTCGGTGAGCGTTTGCAATGCTTGGAGCACATCAAGCAGCAACATGCACAAGAGTTTGCACTGCTGCTGGCCAAAGGTGCTATCGAAACGGATGAGCAGCAGCTCACAGCAGCCACGGCCGCCACACCAGCAGCAGCAGCAGCAGCCACCAGCAGCAGCAACACCAACACCAATGCCATTTCGGATGATGAAAACGGTTTGAACTCACGTACCGTCAAGTATCCCGATTACAGCAATCGTAAGGTGATTTGTGCCTTCTGTGTGCGTCGCTTTTGGTCCACGGAGGATCTGCGTCGTCACATGCGCACCCACTCCGGTGAGCGACCCTTTCAGTGCGAGATTTGCCTGAGGAAGTTCACACTAAAGCACAGCATGTTGCGTCACATGAAGAAGCACAGTGGACGCAGTCACAATGCCTTGGATTTGGCTGGACAATCGGATTGCTCCGATGATGAGCAGTCTGCCACGCCACCCAGCACACCCACACCTACGCCCATGGTCATGCCACAAGCCCACAACAACAACAACAATAACAACACCAGCAATAACAACAACAACAACAACAGTTGTCACAACAACAACAGCAAACAGAATCTGCGTTTGCCCAAACTCCATGAGCTGCTGGACAAGGCCAACGAATGGCGCAGCAGTCGTTTGGGTGAGCACAAGGAGAACATTGCTGAGAGCGCTACGCCAACAGCAGCAACAGCTGCGGCCGCTGCAGCAGCAGCAGCAGTTGCTAGCGGTGATCTGATTGGCAATTTGTTGGGCATCAGTGATCAAGGCATACTCAATAAGTTGCTGTCGTCGGCGGATGAGGCAGCCAAGCTGTTGGGGGTGGAGAAGTAAGAGGGAGTAGGAGGGGAGTTGAGGTAGTGCAGACAATAGCCGACAACGTCAGAGCTGAGAGACAACAAGTGAATTCAGTTGAGGCTGAAAAGCTTTGAGGAGTTCTAAGAAGAGCGAGGTAGGGAGAGAAAGAAAGAGGGAGTAAAGCACACGACGACAGAGCTGAAAAACAAACAAATTGAGTTCAGTTGAGGTCGCAAAGCTTTCAGAAAGAAAGACAGAGAGAGAGAGAGAGACAGACAGCAAATGAGAGCAACAGAGACAGAGCGAGAGTAAGTTAGCTGTGGAGTACCGCTAGTCAAAAACTACCACAACGATGCCAGACTTAAAACAGCTCAGTAGAACCTAGAAAAAATAGAAAGACAGACAGAAATGAGTAGACTAAAAACAAGCTACAGTTTAGCCGCTAAAACAGCCTATTTAGCTTGAGAAACAAGCCAAATAAGCCAGCTTAACCAGCTAAATGCAGCTAGCTATCAAAACAGTGCTGCCAGTAAGCTAAATTTAAATAAGGCTATACTAAATTAAAGCTAAAAAATGCTAAGCTGGCAGCACTGTGGGTAAATTCAAGTAAATTCTGTATAAAATTTAAAAAGTTGAAAAAACTAGCTCATTTACTACCCAAACTTTGAACTGTATGCGAGAATACACACCCCATACACACCCCCACACCCCCCCACACACCACCCCACACACACACACACATTGTTGTCACATTTTCGCCCGTACATATACCAAAGCGTAAATAGTTTTTTAAAACACTTAAAAAAAAAAGCTGTAATAACTATGACTACACTTAAAATATTGCTAATTTTATTTTAACTCAACTTTTTTTTTTTGTTAGTAAAATTAAGAAATTTTAGTTATGTGTGCGGTAAAACCGAAAAAGCAACAAAAATTCCACTTTCGCAACAGTTAGCGAATTGTTGGCGAAATTAGGAATTGTGCAGACTTAAAAACTAAGAACAAATTGAAGAATATAAATGAAATGACAACAAAATTAATCAAAAATGTGCATTAAAAAGCCCTACAATTAAGTACAATTTTTTTTTCTGTCGAAAGCAACTTTTTTTTTGTGCTAAACTTAAGTTAAATTTAAGCAAATGAAACAACGAAGAAAAAAGAAAATTAAAAAAAAAAAAAAATAGAAAAAGAAAAACCAAAACATGACAACAAAGACTTGAGAAAATGAGTGGAAAGTGGAGTAAAACTTGTACAAGAAAATGTTTGCCTTCGTAGTGCTCTATGTTTTACATAACATAACTAGTATATAGTATAAAACTTAAATCAAATAATTCGAGTATAAAAAAACAAATTTAATGGAAAACTGTACATTTTGAGGCCTTTGACCGCAACGTGGCTTATTAAACTTAAATCATGAATTAAATGCAACTGAAAACGCATTCCATATTAGTCAATAAGTGGTTTTTTTTTACAACTATACTTAACTATACTATACTATAATCATAACTACATATATCTACTTTTATTTTAATTTTAATTAAATATTAATTAATTTCAAGTGCTGGAAAATTCATTGCTGTAGCTTAAAATTAAAATATATATATATATACACACATAAATTTAAATATTTTATGGCATAATTCATACTTATTATACAACTATACTTATACATATAAATACACTGTAAGCAAAATGAAAAGATAAACATAAAAATTAGTCGACATTTTACAGCAATAACCAAAGCATTTCACTTAATTAACGACTTTTATTCGAAAGCAAAAACAAAATATTTCAAATAAAATAAAATAAAAACAAAACTATGACAAACACACACATTATTGAACAAATTAAATTATGTACTTAGCGTTTATGTACTTAAATTAAATTAATTAATTAATTTACGACAATTTTTAAATTATTTAAAATGGAAAATAAATTTAACAGTTGCGATCAAATAATCATTTAATGTTTCTGTTGTTTGCGAAATGGGGGGAAACATTTGAAATTCATTTCTTCGTTTTAATTTTCTCCTTTTTTCCAATACTTTGAATTATCGTATTGAACTCGAAAGGAACCGGACTTTTAAAATGAAGAATTATAAAAAATACGTTTCAGACTTAGTAATTAAGATTTAGCAAATTTCTTAGCTATTTTAAGTGAAATCGTAGCTATTTCTTATCTATCTTGCTTCTTTTGGCTTAAAGCACAAAGTCAAACTTACTTTTAGACAGCGCTCAAAAGTATGCAGTAATAATTTTCACACACAATAAAGGTTTTCTGAAGTATAAATATCTAAAGATGCTTAAGTTTATTTACCAGCACATTTACGAAAACATTTTCAAAGGTACATAACCAGCTTATCAAAATGAATATATTTAGCATTCAAAATTGATTAATATAATTGCAATTTAAAGATTATCGTATTTACAGCGCAGCCTACAAGTATGCAATGTTTGAATTAAAATTTGTAGTGTCGGTAAATTTAGCTTGCAGCCCAAAAGATGCCACATAATTTCAATTAAAAGCTGTGTAAAAGTATGCAACATTTATTTTAAAGCTTTTAAAAGCTTTTTATGCCTACAAACATAAATATGTTTATAAATGCATAAATATTATAAATATTTATATTTACATATATATTTATCAATATAGTATATCCAGATCAATTTTAAAATGGCGACGTAGCAACTACAAAACTAAACTGCAAATGCTATCAATTCTAATGCAAGTACTTGTTTAACATTAGCTGCATGTGCTTATTGCACTCAACATGTTTTTTAAATTTTACACGTGCCAAAAATTATGCATATACAATAAAAAATACATACACAACATTCATTAATAGATAAATGCGAGCATGTGTATTTACACACACACACCCCCAAACCTACAGTTGGAAACGAAAAACAAACGTCGCAAAAACAAACATACACACACACACAAACGAGCCCCCAACGGTTTAGCGTAAAGACAACAACAACAGCTGCTGCTTCAAGTTCTTGGCTGCGCAACTACACACACATATACATGCACACATACATGCACAGAAACTTGAGTGTGTTGGAGCACAGCCATATAACTAAGACAATGTACTGTGGAACACATCGAATGTTTTTTGAACTGATCAGTATAGTTTGAAGTGAAAAATTGAGTTTACTTAAAATTAAAATTATTTAAAGTCAGATCATAATTTTTTTTACTGCCAGATGAGTAGCATCAACTACAAATTAAAAGTATAACACGCTGTTTGCTGTATATATTTGTTTTGTGAAACTTTTAAAGAAACTAGACCACTGTAGCTTTGCCGGTTGATGTCTGCTTCCCCCTTCCCCGTCGTCGTTGTGTCGTATATCAACAATCACACCATACACACGCCACACGCGCTGGGGCCCTAAGTTTGGCACAGCTTCAGCATTTGCGTTCAGTTCTAGTGAAACCACCGGTTGGGCCAGCCGTACCAGCAGCAGCAGCAGCAGTGTTTCCAGTGTTATCCATAGCTACCACCCTGACCTTACGCTCACCTGTGCAGACATGTCCTTCCTTCGTATAATCGGCGCCGAGGTGAGTACAACTTAAAGAAGGAGAACGAGGAAAATAAGCCTTGACAACTATTTAAATTTTCCATTCTTTGTATTGATATCGATAACACACCCTCTAAGGAGATTAATATAGTGTTGGAAAGTTAGTTGCAGACGCCCCTGTAACTGCAGTGTCTAATGCATGCATGCCTATATGTGTGTGTGCGAGTGTTTTAAATTCTAATACGCTGTGTTTGTGTGTGAGTGTAAGCGTGTGCAACAATTGCTCAATTAAGCGATTAATAACACGAAAGAAAAATAGAGAAAAAGAGAAAGAATTGATGTAGAACGGAGGCAAAGCACATGTTACGTAACTTTAAGTTTGCAGCAAATCAGATAATGCCCAACGATCACAACAGCAAATAGATAGAACGGACTAGTTGAAGACATTGAAAACACACGCACACAAGAAAAAGCTCTCTCTGTCAAACACACACATGGGGGGCACTTACTGTAAAGATAAGTTGTATGCACACATACATATACAAAATTTTTTTTGCTATTGTTTTTAATGTGCGTGTATATTAATTAGAGGCCAAGCCATAAAAATGTGCCTTAAAGGCGGCTGCTGTCAGTGATAAGCGAGGGCGTGGCGCACAGCTGTGGTGTTCTTATGTGTGTGTGTGTGTATTATCATGTTGCCAGGCAATTCTCTTACCTGTAGCTGGGCAAGTAAAGCACTTGACATGCAAGATAAATCGTACAGTCAACACTGCCTATGTTGATCAATAAAGTTTTATAGCTTTAATACAATTACTATTCCCCCAAATTCAATCAACTAATTTGCCGCAATCTTCGGGTTGCTCAAGGTTGCCACCTAGTACAAAATAATTATGCCGTTATGCATAACAGTGGGCAGAATAAAGTAATTCACGTTAACTTTTATTTATAACGAATAATTTTGTTGCTTTTAGAGCTAAATTAATACGCAGTTCACCGAAAGTAGACAAAAATTGTTTTGTTTTTCTACAAAAATAAATTGGACTCGCCGATTTTATGGTGATTTGACAATTATGCAAAATTCACTTGCTTAAAATACACATTTATATAGTATATACGTACTTGTATATAAACTAATACTTAGAAACATGTGTTGGAAATTTAGCTATTATATAGACAACTTATTATGAAACCTCAAACGTCAGCAATTTTAGGTGCATTTAAGTTCATACATAAAAAGAAGCTAAATCTAGCTATAATAGAGTCTAATTGACAACACTTATTAGCGATATATCAAAAACATTTATCGTGGACATTTTACTATTAATCGAATTTATCGATACAACTAATAACTCTTATCGAACGCTTTCAGGCTCGCCAGATCGCCGCACGCAGCTACTCATCCGCTGCACCAACAACAAAACTGTTCATCGATGGCCAATTCGTTGAGTCAAAGACAAAGGAATGGATCGATGTGCACGATCCGGCGACCAACAAAGTTGTCACCCGTGTGCCCAAGGCAACGCAGGAGGAAATGAACTGCGCACTGGAGTCTAACAAGCAGGCATTCAAAACGTGGAGCAATCAATCCATCTTGACACGCCAGCAGGTGATGTTCAAGCTCCAGGCATTGATCAAGGACAACATGGGCGAATTGGCAAAAAATATTACCAAAGAGCAGGGCAAGACTTTGGCCGATGCTGAGGGTGATGTGCTCCGTGGTCTGCAGGTAGTGGAGCATTGCTGCAGCATTCCCTCGCTGCAGATGGGCGAAACAGTGGCAAATGTGGCACGTGACATGGACACATATTCGTTGGTCACACCCTTGGGTGTTACCGCTGGCATTGCGCCATTCAATTTCCCCGCTATGATACCGCTCTGGATGTTCCCCGTGGCCATCACCTGCGGCAATACCATGTTGTTGAAGCCATCGGAACGTGTGCCCGGTGCCACCATGTTGCTCATGAATCTACTCAATGAGGCTGGCTGCCCACCCGGTGTGGTCAATGTGATTCATGGCCAACACGATGCGGTTAACTTCATTTGTGATGCGCCTGAAATTAAGGCCGTCTCCTTTGTTGGCTCCGATGTGGCTGGCAAGTATATCTATGAGCGTGCTGGCAAGAATGGCAAGCGTGTTCAGAGCAATATGGGTGCCAAGAATCATGGTGTCATCCTCAGTGATGCCAACAAGGAGAACACATTGAATCAATTGGCTGGCGCTGCCTTCGGTGCTGCCGGTCAGCGTTGCATGGCTCTCTCCACCGCTGTTTTCGTAGGTGAAGCCCAGAAGTGGATACCCGATCTGGTTGAGCGCGCAAAGAAATTGAATGTTAATGCCGGTCATGTGCCCGGCACCGATGTCGGACCAGTCATCAGCTGCGCATCTCGTCAGCGTATCCATGATCTGGTCGAATCCGGTGTTAAGGAAGGCGCTAAACTGATTTTGGATGGACGTAAAATCTCTGTCGATGGCTTTAAGGATGGCTACTTTGTGGGTCCCACCATTTTGAGTGATGTCAAGCCACACATGAAGTGCTACACGGAGGAAATCTTTGGTCCTGTCTTGATTATTTTGAATGCCGATACTCTGGATGAAGCCATTTCCATCGTTAATGCCAATCCCTATGGCAATGGTACGGCTGTCTTTACCACCAACGGTGCAGCTGCACGTAAATTTGTGAACGAAATCGATGCCGGACAGGTGGGCGTCAATGTGCCCATCCCAGTGCCATTGCCCATGTTCTCGTTCACCGGTACTCGTGGCTCGTTCCGTGGTGATCACCATTTCTATGGCAAACAGGGTGTCAAATTCTATACACAGACCAAGACAGTCACCCAATTGTGGCGTGAAAGTGATGTCGACCATACTCAAGCAGCCGTTGCCATGCCCACCATGAAGTGAACACACTCACATACCCTATAAACACCCATTTGAACATATGTACATAGAAGATATGTATGTGTGTGTGCACATGGGTGTGCTTGATGGGTGTGATTGAGAGAGAAAGAGGAAGAAATTGCATTTATTTTCTTGTGCCTGTTAACTAGACTTAAGCTAAGCATAACACTGTAAACAAATTTTAAAACAACTATCTGAATAAAAAATAAACAATAAAATGTTTTAAACAAAGTTTAACGTGGTGTCGTTTATTTGTTTGTACTGCACGATGATCAGGAGTAAGAAATTTATACAAAAGTTAAGTAAACTTAGCTAGCTAACTTCAAAGGGCTGTTTGAACACGCTAAACAGTCAATGAGGAGTAGCGGCTAGAGGGATGCGCCACTCTAAGAGACACCCTGTACTCCAAGTAAGGTTGGGTTAATGTTAGGTCGGGTGTCCTCGTGGGTTACTTGTCATAGGCCAGAGCCAGTAGTGGTCCTTTGTAGTCTGGTCGCGGCGGATGTTATAGTCTAGCAGGTACCCAGTCAATGAGTAGGGGCTAGAGGGATGCGCCACTCTAAGAGACACCCTGTACTCCAAGTAAGGTTGGGTTAAGGTTAGGTCGGGTGTCCTCGTGGGTTACATGTCATAGGCCTGTGCCAGTAGTGGCCCTTAGTAGTCTGGTCGCGGAGTAGGGGTTAGAGGGATGCACCACACAGTAAGAGACGCTGTAAGGTTGCGTTAAGGCTAAGTGTCCTCGTGGGTTACATGTCATAGGCCACTGCCAGTTGTGTCCCTTGGTAGTAAGGTGCCGAAGGTTGTTCTAGGCCAGCAGGTAACCAGGCGGTCGCTTGGAGGTCTCCTGAGCAGAGTAGTTGCTAACTTAAAGCCTCTATTTTCAATAAAAAGCACAAAAATTTGTTTAAACAGCCTCTAAATCGAAACTCTGTGTCATTTTATTGCAGAATTTCCATATAAATAGTCAACCAGAACACAATCAATTAATTTTAAAAATAAAACTAAACTAAACTTATGTTACTATTGTTCAAAAGCCACCAAAAACAACATTAATTGTCGTTACCTTAAAGTATTTAAAATATTTAACTCATTAGAAAACATAAAAGTATTAGGCACAAAGTCAGTTTTCTTAAAATTACGAATGGAACTGGGAGCTTTGAAAGTCTAAATGAATATTATTAAAGTTTTTTCTTTATAAAAATATATAACTCGCGATTAAAACGATAACAGCTGCCTGAAAAGCCTACAGAAAAGCAACGATAACTTCGATTACTTTTAAGAGCGTTAAACTTGCTTGTACTTTCCAAACTTACGACATAAACGATAACAGAATATTAAATATTTCAATTGTACTTTCCTAATTATTCTCATTACAACTTGAACCTTTACTACAGCGAATTTACGATAAAAACGATAACAGCTGCCTGCAGAAAACCATCGATTACTTCGATAATTTTATGTTAAATTGGAAAATTTCGTTGATTTTTGCTGTTATTTTTTATTATTTTTGCGATCTTGTTGTAAATGTACATTCTTGATGATAAATACATTATGATTTGAATTTGTGCGTACCGATTAGATTAACAGCATGTCAAATAGTACAGTTATAGAATGTCAATATATAAATCTGCTAAATTAACAATCTTCAGTTGGTTTAGCCTAATACAAAAATGATCAAAATAATTTTTATTACATCTTTCGTTTAGTTTTGTTTTGTTTCGTTTTTCTTTTGTTCTTTTTATGGTTTTGTTTGGGTATGTACATGCAAAATATAAAAGGTTGATTATTTTTTGTTTTGCTATAAATCATTTCATGTAAGATTTGGAAATTAAACCGAAATTATTAGATATACATATATATATAGTCTCTATATATATATATACTTCTCTGCTATTACTTTAAACTGTAAATTTTACCAATATACTGCGCACTTTTTTTGGCTACTGTTTTTCTGCCTTTTTATACGATTTCTTTGTTTTGGTTTTTATCTGTTTTTCATCGCTTCTTTCATCTATTATTATCCATTTTTTTTGTATCTATTGGATATGCTAATTTTTTTTTGTTTGTGTCGCGAGGGAGTGGAAAGTTAAATAGAAAAAAAATCTTATATAAAACTAAAATTTTGTACTCGCCGAGAGTCGCATTTTGAACACATTGAACTGACCTAAAACCTTAAATAAAGTACGTATTTTGTACACAGTGTTTGTCCATCGGGGGGGAAAAAAAAAACCTTTACGTTTGTGGTGGTGGTTGTGGTGATGTTGGTGGTGTACGTGATGGTGACTGTGATGTTGGTGCCGCTGGTGGTGGTGCGCCACTGGCGAATGCCTGCATTGATACCAACTCTCTAAATGCACCATCTGGATTGGCCATTAATTCATCATAATTGCCCTGCTCAATAATACGCCCAGAGTCCAGTACGGCAATTTTATCGGCACCATGAATTGTGCTCAATCGATGTGCTATTGTCAATACGGTACGACCCGTGATCAGTTTGTCCAATGCCGACTGTACCAGTTGCTCCGATACCGAATCTAATGCACTTGTCGCCTCGTCTAGCACAAGTATGGTTGGATCCTAAAGGGCAGGGTGTTAAGTCGGTCTCATTAAATGTTTACAGTGTATAGACTCACCCTGATAAGAGCACGTGCAATTGCCACACGTTGCTTTTGGCCACCGCTAAGCAACATGCCGCGTTGGCCAACAATCGTCTCTAGTCCATCAGGTAATGTTTTCGTAAACTCTATGACATTTGAATCGTTCACAGCCTGTTCGAATTTCTCCTCAGGATTCGGTTCATCGTCGTTCATACCATAGAGAATATTTGCACGTATCGAGCCGGAGAATAACACGGGTTCCTGGCTAACAGCACCAATATTTAAGCGTAACCATTGTGGACTCAAGGTACGCAAATCAACGCCATCCAAATATACCGAACCCATTTGTGGATCATATAGACGCATCATTAGTAAAGCTATTGTCGATTTACCTGAACCAGATCGACCAACAACTGCTGTCGTTTGACTTGGTGCCAGTGTTAGCGTAAAATCTGTTAATACTTTCGTATCCAAACGTGTTGGATAACTAAAGTCGACATTTTGGAAACGGATTTCACCGATTGGTTTCGTCACCGGTACAATACCGCTCTCAATTGGTATCGCATATTTACGATCCAATATCTCATAGATACGTTCTGAGGCGCCAATACCTTTGTTCAAATTGCTGTAGAAATTGGAGAGACCGTTCATCGAGACGGCCACATAGCCGGCATACATCATGAAGGCCGTCATGGCACCAATAGTAAGCTCATCGCTCAGTACCAAAGTACCGCCATAGTACAGCACGGATATGATAATAAAGTTTCCTGAGAAACCAGTCTGAAAAGCAGAACAAACATGAAGTTAAAATGATTTTATATAAATAGGAAGTGCGAAGTCTATAAGGAGTGTTTAAGGTGTATCTTTAAGTCGCCCTTTTGATACTGACCAGTCCAAAGAATATAGATCTGGCACGCGTCTCTTTGTAGCCAATTTCCAAAGCCTCAGTTAGTTTGGTATTGAAAGCGCCAACCTCTTTCAATTCACGACAGAATAACTTGACAGTTCTGACATTACCGAAACGCTCTTCGGCAAATTTCATAATCTCAGCATATTTATCCAATTCTGCTTTGGTTATGCGCCGCACATAGCGACCATAAACAATGGCCATGCCAGCCAAAGCGGGCACAACCATAGCACTGACCAGTGCTAACTTCGCTGACGTATAGATCTAAGAAAAAGAGAAATATAAAAATGTTTAGTGGTTTTCGAATATAAATATATATTTTGTAGCTATACCATCATTCCGGAGCCAACAGTTATCATTGCAATCGAGCGTAGACCATCGGATACATTCTGACTCAACGAAATACCAACGAAATATGTATCGTTACTCAGACGATTGACCAATTCACCTGTGCCCTTCGTATCAAACCAGCCAACCTCCTGCAACAGCATCGATTTGTACAAATTCGATCGTAATCTTCGCACAATTCGCAACGCTACAAGAAAAGAAGGACAGATTAAGTTAAGTAAGTTAGCAAAGGCTAGAAAACAAGGCTGAGAAAGTTCCTCTACTTAGCCATTATATAATCTATGTGTTCCTAAGTTTTCCCATCCTAATAACTGAATTTAGACCAATTGTACCTTAGAAATAGCATCAAATAGTTGACTGATTCTTACTAAATATTTACAGTAGTTTTGGATAATATTTTAGTTTTAAATTAATCCTGTTAAAGCTATATGATTCTACTACAGGATACGATAGTCAATATACCCTGATACTACAAATTACAGTATACAGGAAAAATAGTTAAAAAATCAGTGATTTCTATGGAAATCTATTTGTATTTTGATGCTTAGTAGTCCGGCTATAAAAGTAAAAGAGTACGACTTACTATAGTCCAGGAAGCCGATGGTAGACGACCCCATACACATTCTAGAACCCATACATAAATATAAATAAGCAATTTTTGACCTTTTTTTTTTCGTATAACAGCTATAGGAATATAGTTTTCGGATCCGGATCACACTAAGGGATAGTTATAATGGTCGATAGTTATTATGTGTAAACTTGGTTCCGAATGATATAGTTTTTTTTGTCAAGTTAAGATTATGTAATAATAGTTTTCGACAATTTGAAATAAGCTTAATTTGTTTGCGAAGGAGCCGGACATTCATGCCAAATATGGTGGCTCTAGCTCTTATAGTCTCTGAGATCTAGGCGTTCATACGGACGGACGGGCATACAAACTCTTCTAGAACATGTATTTACTTTATGAGGTCGGAAAAGTTTCCTTCTGCGTGTAACGCACATTTCGCTTCTAACAAACCTAATAGACCCCTGAACTCTTTTGTGTACGGGGTCTAAAAATACGCGCTGATTATTTAACCTCTCATAAGCACTCAAAATGATTATCTAATGTAATTGTGGCATGGTTTAAGTGGTTTGAGTTAAAATAGGGCCTTAAGAATGATTTCTAAAATATTTAAATATTTTATAAAGATTATATAAGTTTGTTATTAACAAATTTTGTTATTTTCGACAAACTTAAGCTATTTTAAATGCATTCAAGCCCATTTAAATCCTTTTTAACCTAAAACTAGTGCCTAAAGTGTAGGTTTTTCTGCATATCTCAAGAGATCCTTAAAAAGTATATAAATTAGTTAGAAATGAAACACTTACATGCTGTTCCGAATAGATAAACGCGGGCGAAATTGGCAAAGCCGCCGAGAGCGAATATCCAGAATAACATGATTGAATATTCATAAAGTTTTCTCTTGGCCTCCGAATCTGAGCTTTTCTTGAAGACCACATCGACGACCCGGCCAATGAAGAATGGTATGGTCATTGTGATTGACGAGGAGACAACCAGGCAAAGCAGACCCGCTGTGGAGTAGAAATAATATTGAATTGAATTGACTTACTCACGGACTGTTTGATTGATTTACTTACCCATCAGCACCCATTTTTCAGTTTTTACTAAACGGTACAAACGCTTGTACTCCTTTTTGCCCATCCTGAACCGTTGCACTGGTGGTGTACTCACTCTACGGGCATGCTGTGGTAACGCTACGCTCTTTTTTGTTGTCAAACAGCGTCGGATGCACTGTAGTCGTGCAGCCCACCTACCGGATGCCGATGCGAATACGGATGAGGTGCCGGTTGCTGATCCTTTTAATAGCTGACGTGCGGCAGCCGCAGCTGGCTGACGTATACGAAATAGTTGATGATATGGGCGTCTGAGCAGCAGCAGCGGTTGCCGCAATAAATCGTTATGTATGCTTATTAAACTGATTGGGATTTTGGTGCCCGTGCAATTAATTTGGGATACCCGTAAAGTTGTACAAACGTGTTTCAGGCGTGTGCAGTTCAACAACATTATGACTGATGTTTAAAATGTTTACTACTTTATTTAAAAAAAATTATTTAAAATCAAAACCAAAACAACTTTGATGTAATCCGAATAAAAATAAAACCAAAACAATTTTGAACCGTTGAGAAATGGCAGCCAGAGCTGAGCAGAGCAGCACAAAAAAACATACAGCTGAGCGTGATTCTAGCGCTGTGAAGGTTACATTCCGCATGCAGCTATCGGTGGGTTTCATTTCAATTTCGATAAACACATCTGACGTCACTGCTTCATAGCCATTTACTGGCATCAAAGGCTTGAGGCTTAAGCGCGCCATTTTCAATACATATAAACCAAGTAAGTGAATTTTTGTTTATATTTTTTATTACAAAATCCTTTACCATTGTTCGCTAACCACTTGTGACGTCACAGCTGCAGAAGTATTCAAGTCAATGTTGTGTTCTATGCTTACCTTCGCAGTTGCACTTTGCGCCACTGTGGCGTTGTGTAGCACTGCCCACAGCTGTTCATCGATAGCCGGCAGCGGCCACAACACGTGCGCTTGTTATCGAAATTTGTATATTAATCTTAAAGCATGGAAGTTGGCGAAGGTAAATGAAAAACAATAGCAAATTCTTTCAAGTTAATAACATATAAATTGCAGAACTTTTGTCATGGCTGAAGGACAAAAAGAAGGAGTATATAGCACGTCTGGAATTTGCAATTAAAGTCTGGCAATCGGTGGATTTCGTGTACATTAACAAATATGAAGTGATTTGTAAATGGTTGGGGGCAACGCTTGCCAAAGAAAAGACAAATAATGGTGAATTACCAGTGGAACAACTGCAGCAATTGTTTGCATTGCGCGCACAACCTGGCCTAGTAAGTGTAGAGACAAAATCGCAGCTAATCAAAGCAATTTTGAAGCGCATAAACAACGATCAAAATGCGGACAAAAATTCGTATGCACAATTGCTGCAAAGTTTGCTTAACTTTGAGCTGCTGCAGGATGCACTGCGTGCCG
Source organism: Drosophila acutilabella (assembly GCA_035046005.1). Lineage (NCBI taxonomy): Eukaryota > Metazoa > Arthropoda > Insecta > Diptera > Drosophilidae > Drosophila > Drosophila acutilabella. Next base: position 3,812,514 of record JAWNOK010000020.1, read on the forward strand.
ACTACGAACTGCTAATGTGCAGCTATGGCACAATGTTCAAGTGCTATGAGAAGCAACTGGAGAGTCCAACGCTGCAACGTCACTCGGAGTTTATTGTGCCAATGTTGCAGCAGCTGCAGGATTATGTGCAACGTGCCCAGCATCTCTCTCGTCTGCTGGATGCATACACCCAAGAAGCATTGCAGCCGTTGTGTGAACTGCTGCTGCAGCTGCGCACACATGGCTTGTGCTGTTTTGAGCAGCTGGCGGCACTGGAGCTAAAGTTCGTTGGAGATCTCGAAATAGACTTAGTCAAAGAACGCCTCTCGGCGCAGGTGTTGCACGTGCGTCTGCTGCTGATGGAATCAGCACTCTATAACGATCGCCTGAATGTGGAAAATCTGCAGGATTTAGTTTGCTATGCCTTGGATAAGGAAAACCTGGTTAATGAAGACGAGCCGCCACTGGCATTGGCCATTCATACACTAGAATCGCTGCGTAAACATAATATAACCATAGCCCTGGAAAAGAATGAATCTGTGGTGAATTCACTGTTTACGCTGACCAGTGAATTTAAGGAACAGCATTTGGAGCAAGTATTGATGCTACTCTGCGCTGCACTGCGTCTCAATCCGTTGCTGCTGGAGCCAAATGTCTATCAGATTACTATTTGGATGCTCACCAAGTCCAAGACGACAGAGCGGCAAATGTGTCTCTATGGTGACTACTTGGTACAAATGCTGGACATGTCGCGTCGTCTGAGTCGCACCGAACGCTTTGTTATGCAGTTCCTCAAGGCGCTGCGTCAATGGCTAAGCAAATTCAAACTGGAGCTGGACATGAGCGAGAAGCGGCAGCGTTTGCAGCCGCAGCCGCCAGCATTCTCCAACTACCTAGAGTTGCTGCTCCAACCTCATCAGAGCGTGAGCAGCTTGTCCACCGATCGTTTGGCACAAACCTGGCCCAGTCAGACGGCTGGTGCTGCCTTCACACGTCTCTGCAGCCAACTAATGGCCAAACCCTCGATGGTCATTTGGAAAATGCTGCTGCACACATTCTCCGAGCTGCTGGATGAGAAGTCGTCGGCTGTGCTACCAGAGAATTTGAATTTTGCTATTGAACTACAGGTGGCATTACTCAATCAGTATCTGCTGGGCACACGCCTAGTCGAACAGCTGCAGCATCATCAACCGGAGGTGGAGCAACTGCGTCGACACACAGCGCAAGTTCTCCAGCAATTTGGACAACATTTGTTGGCTCGCGAACACAATCGCAGCACAATGAATGCCTTTCTAGAGTGCGTGGATCGTGCCACAGGCTTTGAGCAGCTGCTGAGCTACTACTGGCCCGATGGTTTAAACCGCCAGCCCTTAGAGGCGGAGCAGCAGTTGCCCTACAAGTTCCTGTCGGAGAATGAATGGGATTTGATACGTCAGCGTGTGCATAACTTTGGCAAGACCATGTGTCGTCAGCGCTTGCAGCGCCTCGAACTGCAGTTGATACAAACCAATTGGTTACTTCGCACAAGCCACGAGTCCTGTCCAGATACGCTGGTAGATTTGGTGCCACCAAAGCTATTGCAGCATCTTGATCGCAGCCAAAAAGAGCGACGTCTGCAGCAGCAGCCCATAGAGCGGCAATTGGAGCTGCTCGAGGATGTGGAATGTGTGGAATTGCTAGCGATGCAGTTGCTCCACGGCTATGCGGCACAGAAGATCAAGGGCACGCTGTTGCCCAAGCAACTAAAGCATACAAGCACGGATCTGGCTACCATGTCGTTGGTACTAAGGCAAAACTGTGCCTCCAGCAAGCAGCCCACATTGCCTATGGCGGAGACGGAGCAATTGATTGCTGCACTGCAGCAACTGCCGCTGGCACAGCTTATGAGCAGCATTAAGCTGCGTCTCTGGTTGCTATTACTAACTCTGTACCTTGATTTGAGACGCGGTCAGCTCTTGGAGCTGGCTAATCAGTTGCTAGAGCAGCTTATAGGTAAGTGGCTTTAACTAGATTCCTAACTGAAGGTTTACCTTATAGCTTCTATACCCTGTAATGTGCGTGTATAATCTGAAAAGCTGACTCATTTTCCCCACTTTTAACTGCCATTACTTTGGTATGCTTAGCACACTTTCATTGGCAAGCCTATTTAAGTAGGTTTTGGTGAGCCCACATGCATGAAATTTAAGAGGTATCTAGACTATGGTCATTTGAAGCTTTGTTGTTAATTTCATTTAAATCGGTTTATAAACAAAAAAGTTATGCACATGATAACATGAGTTAGAGTGAGATAGAGCGAGTGCATAGCAGTCAGCTAGTCAGAGAGTGGAAGTGGCATAGCAGCCAGCTTCTGCGCTCTCTCTCTCTCTCCCTCGCTAGTAGTAACTTTAATAGTCCTTGTCTCTAGGTAATTTCCCACATTTCTAGAAAGTAATCCACAAAATTCAACTTGGCAATTCCTCCGATTTCTTATTCTTCTCCTCTTCCTCTTGCAGATCTGCTGCACTTTGGACAACCGCTGCCCATTTGCAGTCACTTCCCGGAGCTGTCGGAGTTGCTGCAGCTGGTGCCACTGGATGACAGTGACGGCTCCGTTTCGTGGCGCTTTTATGAAATGTTTTTTGGACGCTGCATACGACGCCTGACGCCCGGCAGTGATGTCTTCCTGGCCAGCTGTGCCGAGTACTTCCGTGAGCAGCTGCAGCAAAAGCCACGCACGGTGGACATGACTGAGTGTCGTCTGCTGTTGCTGGCCATTGAGACGCTGTCGGGAGCGACAGGAGCACAGGCCAGAAGAATGCAGCGACATCTCCAGCCGCTCTTGGAGATCTATGGACAATTTGTGGGCCAAAAGTTTCGTTCGGTGAAGAAGACGCCAAAGGATGCGGCAGAGTTTGTGCAGCGTACGCTCAGTGGCTATGCTGTCTACCTGAGCAGTTGCATCAATCGAGCGGCCAAGGCGCAAAGAGAGGAGGAGCAGCAGAAGCAACAGGAAGGAAAGAAGGAGAATCAGCAAAAGAGGAAGCTGGAGGCGGTAGAGGAGCAGGAAGAGCCAGAGCAGCACAAGAAGCAGAAGAAGAAGAAACGCAAGGTGGAAGAAGAAACGGAGCAGAATGAGAAGGACAAGGAGAAAGAGGCGAAAAAGGAGGAGAAGGAGAATGACGAACCTTGTGCCGACAAAAACTCAACGGTAGCCACGCCCATTGATGAGAATTTACGACGCATTTGCAAGATTTACATAGGACACTCGGTAAGCACATAAAAAGACAATTAAAATACCCTGTAAATGTACGTTAACTAATTCCCTTTTAACTTTTCAGTTGAATTATCGCAATGTGCATGCGATCAAATTGTTGAATGTGGCGCTAACACATCGTGAGCAACTGCATTTGGATCAGGACGAGATTGAGTTTCTCTTGGACAGTTATTGGCGTCAGCTGAACGCAGACATTGATTCATCCACCTTGGATATACAGGGTATTGAGCCGGCTATCAAGCTGATTATCGGCTATAAGACCAATGAGGATTTCCTGCTCCTTCTGCGACGACTCGCCACACAGCTGGAAGGCATGCAGCGACCGGAGACGGAGGCTCAGCACACGAGTCTTCAGAATGTACTCATTTTACTGCAATTGTTCTCCAAGTGTTCGCTGAGCAGCATCAAGGGAGCGGTAAGTTAATCGTTTATTGATAAATCGGTTTTTTTGAGAGTTTTAAACTAATCATTTTCCAATCTTTGCAGATGCTTAACGAGCACTTTGAGCTGCTCATTGGCAGCATATCGCTGCGTCTGCCCGACGTGACAGATACCACGTACCGCAAGCATATGCTACGACTGCTGGAGGCACAGAACGCACTGGCCAGCAATCGTACGGTGCCACTGACCGGCGAGACACTTGATGCGATACTTGGCACAATGCTCGACTTGAATATCAAGCGATTTATAAGCGAAGGTGGAAATCTGGAGGATTTTGAGGTGCTACACGGCAGAATATCGGAGAATTTGTTACTTTTACTGCGTCAACATGGAACTCTGATGACCGATCGTGCGGCACAATTGACGGCTCTGTGTCAGGATTTGATTGAATCAATTGTTTGCTATCGCAGTGATCGCAAGCAAGCGCAGAGTCTAACCGAAAAGGAATTGGATATTTTGGCCGAATTGGCACTGAAATTGGTAACACTTTTGGCCGCCATTTCGGCGGGTCCACAAGCCCTGGCCGTTAAGCGTGTAGCACCGTTTCTGCTCATCTTTACCATCAAACAAATGGTCACCAGCGAGCGACCTACGACGCTCTTCGATAAGGTAAGTGCCATCCACAGTTTCTTCAACTTTCTAGCTCTTAACGTCTCTCTCCTTTGCAGATTAAGGTGCACTTGGATCGTGTTTGTCATGAGCTCATTTCCCTCTGCGATCATCGCGCTGGACACTTTATTCTACGTTCCAGCAATGAGGCGGGTGCTCGTTTGTACCAGAACCTCGTCAAGGAACACGACAAATATCACAAATTCCGCGGCAAAGTCTAAAATAATTCATTCATTTTATTGTTGCTTAACTTTATCCTTCTGTTTTACATTTGCCCAGAGAATAAATATTGTAACATTTACAAATTTAGTTTGTATGTTTACGGAAATGTGCAAAATGTATCCGAAACTTTTTGTTTTATTTGAAACAAATAAAAATTGGTAGATATTTAAGAGGAAGGTAATTGCTTTTAAATAAAAATATGCAAATTTCTTTACTGAAATCTAAATATTATTAATAATTTTATAATTAAGAGAAATTTAATATACTTATGCATTTTTTACTACTTAATATTTTTATATATACAACAAAAATGGATAAAAAAAAATATCGCGATTTTTTTTAATGTCTTTATATTTTTTTTTTTATATTATTATATTTATATATATTTTTTTTATTATATTTATTTTTATTTTAGTTCTTTATTTTTTTGTTATATTTAATTATTTTTCGAAACAAAAAAATATTTCTTTCACTAAAATAAGGTTTTTTTTTTTAGCAATGTGCTATATTATATTTTTCCAAGTTCTAATAAAATATTCGTTTTATTATAAAGTAAACATATATAAATATATTATAAAAATTATTTTAATTTTTCTAAAAACATTTTTATTTAATTATATATAAATGTGACATTTTTACATTTATTTGACCTATTTTACTAATATTTTTTCTGCAACAGGTTAACAAATTTATAAATTTATTTAATATTTGTCGAGATTTTAGCCTCGTAAACAGACAACAAAGTACCACAAAACACATTAATTTTTTATAATTTATGTTTATTTTACAAAGTTTAAATCAGATTTTTAACAATACAGTATTCAGTGTGTGTGTCTGTGTTGGTTAACATGTGTGTACGCCTTGCTTACAAGTGTGTTGTGTGTATGTGTACGTGTCTGAAGTTCTTACAACTGTGCCCAGGATTTAAGCTTGCGAGCCGGCACACAGTTTAATTACCCATCGGAGAACTCTTTGTACCTTCTGCGTCTACGCCTTTCTTTTGATTGTATTTGAATCACAATTGTTTTAAATTTGTTTTTTTTTTTTTTTTAAATAAATAAATTTGTATGTTTGTAGCTGTTGCGTTTGCGCCGTGATGTTGTCACACTCACTCTTTAAGCCAGGCGCGTATGTGCCGGCCAGTGTTAAAAAGTGTGTGACTATGAGTGTAAATGTGCGGCCATTTCGTTTCGAGTTTTGAACAATTATTGCATTTCTTACTACAAAGTTAATTACTAGCATTAATTATTGAATACATATACATACATATAGTTCTAAACTTACATTACTTATTTGTTTTGTACTTGTTTGGCATTTGTTTGTATGCTAATATATATACTTTTTTTTAATTATTTTTTTGTATTGAAGATGCGTGTTGTGAATTTGCTTGTTTTTTGTGTGCATGCTTTCAAGTTTGTAATGTTTTTAGCAAATTTCAAGCAATATACATTTGACAAACTTCACACAATGGACGTTCAGCTTCCTCGGGACGATTACCACTGCAAATAAAAGTTGATTAAATATGTTATTAAAGTAAGCGGCAAAATTGTGCTGGGCAGGACTTACAACAGGGTGACACAGGTGCGACAAATAAACTGATTGCATTCGACGCATGAATAGCCGCACTCCTCGCACAAATCGAATGTGCAATTTGCACAGGTGCCGCGTATTAATGTCGGCCGGCGACAACATGTGGATAGCCGGCGTTCCAATTTTGGATTTGAGACGTCCGGATTGAGGTCTCTCAATATGATATTGCCATCGCCAATTAGTTGATATTGTTCATACAAATTAAGTGTTGGCTGTGCTTCTTCTGGCTGTTGTTTGGCATCGTCTTTGCTGCCAGTTGCCGCTGATGCTTTAAATAGCATTTTTGTTGTTTTCTCTGCGAGTCAAGTGTAAAAAAAATAGAATCAAAATGGTGGTGTGAGATGAAATTTCATTTTACGCACCGTGCACAGCCTTCATTTTGTCTGGATCATGTAAATCGCTAATTTTGTCATTGACCCAGACTTTTGTTTGCGTTACATTATTGTTGCACTCATCATCTTCAGAGCGCAGGCGTTTCAAGTTCTTGCTTTCCATTTTTATGTGTATGGGACGTTGTTTTTTTTTTTTGTAATCTTAACCTTTTTTTCTCCGCTCTTTTTTTATTTTCGCCGGCTGGTTTATTCTTCTTGCTCACGATTCTTACGCTGCTGCTGCAACTGAAAGGTATTGCATTAGAGATGGCCAGATTTTAACAGCTTTCAATTTGTGCTGGGCTGCCTGTGGTAACGTTGCCAGATGTTGTGCATAGCAATATCGGCGCTTTACTTACAATTAATTTGAATATTGCATTTGCCAATTGTCGCTGATCCAATATATATTTAGTCATATAATTGATACGTGTATAAAAACCTAAGAAGAACAGCGATTATTAATTGATGTTAGTGAAACACGATATTTTCTCTTCCGATGGTTTATTTTGCACATCTGTTCGTTTTGTTCGTTCACACAAAAGAGACCGGATCTGGAAGTCGGTGTGGCCAACCACCATATTTTGGCACTTCCAGAAAACGCATTCACACTAAAAATACTTAAATACTAGAATACTAACACAGAGTTGTACTTAGAACCTATCGATAGCTACCAACACTTAAAATCGAAATCAATTAAAATTAAATACCTTACATCTCGGCCGTCCTGACAAAGAATCGGCCTCGATTCTATGAGATACACTGGTTCAGCTTACAAGTTACCCCTTTCCCTGGTCAGTGTTGCTTTGTTCGACGCGTCCGAGATGCAGTCTTCGTCGGGCACGAGCCATAACTTAAGTTTAGAAGCCTCCAGGACTCCATCGTAGGGCAACTGCGTGATCTGGGAACCGTCAATGTCCCGGATGACATACCGATCATTCGGCAGCTTCTTATGAATCACATAAGGACCACGATAACGCTTGAGGAATTTTTTATTGACACCCGCGGTAGTATCTACATTACGAATAACTACGAAGTCACCTTCTTCGTACTGGACGGCAGGACGGTGATTTTTTCCAAAATACATTGAGTTATATTCTTGGGACTTTAAAATATTCTGCAGGGCAATTTTCCTGACTTCCCCCAGAGTGGCGTTTTGGTCGAGGAACCGACCGCTCAGGGACTCGGATAATTCATCCAGCACAGCACCTCGTTGCTCGACGCCAAACAGAAGGACAGAAGGAGCGAAGCTAGTCGTGGAATGAACAGAATTGTTTAGAGCAAACTCTACCTTGGGCAATTGTTGGACCCAGTCGGAATGCTCGAATGGTTCGGTCAATTTGCTAAGCATCGGGCTTAATACACGATTCACTCGTTCGACCTGGCCATTAGCTCGCGGAGAGGCAGTGGCGTTCATAACATGTACAATATTGTGCGATTGCACAAAGTCGGCAAACTCGGCAGAAGTGAAACATGTACCTCGATCACTAATAATTCGTCGGGGGCGGCTGTAATTGGCGAAGTACTGCGTCTCCAAACTGTGGCAGGCTTCCCGGGAGCCGGTTGTGGCCGCCGGATATAATTTCACGAATTTCGTGAAGGCATCGATTACCACCAAAAGGTATTTTTTCTTGGAGCTAACGGAAGGAAGTGGACCCAAATGATCAATATGAATGGTATCGAACGGCAAGGGGACTTTGGGAATACTATGAAGAGTAGCGTTCTTGCTCTGGGTGGAAGAAGAATAATAGATGCACTTTAAACAGTTGCTGATGAAGCTATCAACCTGAGACCTCATGTACGGGAACCAGTAATGTCGTTTAATTTGTGCACAGCACTTCGCAGTGGCTAAATGTCCCAACTTCTCATGGATAGTTCTGATTACACTCTGAATCATTTCAGTTGGGACATAAAGCTGCAGAACATCGGAAGGCGATCGGCGATACACGATACCGTCCATCAACTCAAAACCCGGCACCTCATGCTTCTCCAATTCATCTCGCAGTTTGACAACGTCCGGGTCTCTACTCTGCGTCAGTTGCAACTGAAAATCTAAATCTATGTCGTCAACGTAGGCAACTGTCTCCAATCTGCTCAACGCGTCGACATGGGGCATGTTAATGCCCGAACGATGCACAATAGAATAATTGAAGTTCTCTAGCAGCAGAGCCCAACGCGCAATCTTTGCAGAAGACCCTCCATTTTTAAGAGTCAACGCTAACGAGTTACAATCTGTGACTATTTTAAAAGGAATAAACTTCAGATATGTCTCAAAACGCTTCAAAGCATAGACGATGGCTAGCGTCTCCAGTTCGTAGCTGTGCAATTTGGATTCGGCCGCTGAAGCAGTCTTTGAAAAGTAGAATACAGGGTGAAATTTTCCGTCCTTGTGTCTTTGGAGGAGCACCGCGCCAAACCCAGATGAGCTGGCATCACAATGCAGCTCCGTTTCGGACTTCGGATCGTAGATAGACAGTACCGGCGACTCTATTAGTTTTGACTGCAATGTTCGGAATGATTCACGGCATTCTTCAGAGAATACGTAAGGTACATCCTTCTTCAAAAGGCGGGACAACGGGAAGGCGATCTTGGCAAAACTGGGCACGAACCGACGGAAGTATGAGAAAAGCCCTAAACAACGTTCTAATTCCTTGCGATCTTTAGGCACCGGAAAATCTCGGATCGCTTGCAAGTGGGCTAACTTGGGCGTGATCCCGGAAGAATTGGCTAAGTATCCTAAGTACTCTAGCTCACGGTATGCAAAACGGCATTTGGATAATTTCAAGGTCAGACCGTTCACCCTTAGGGTGTGTAAAGTCTCCTTAAGGATTCTCACATGGGTCTCGAAGTCCGCTGAGGCGATCAGTATATCATCCATGTAGATAACCAACTGACCACGATTGATGAAATCCTTCAGAACAAAGTAGACAAATCTAGCAAACACTGGGGGACCATTGCAGAGACCAAACGGCATCCGGACATACTCGAACTGGCCGTCGGGGGTTACAAAAGCCGTATATTTAATCGAGTCTGGATGCATCTTCACATGATGAAACCCGCTCTCCAGATCGAGTACGGAGAAAAAGATTTCCCCCGAGATGTTCGATGCAGTCGTCTATGAGCGGAATCGGAAAGTGATACGAACCGTAATCTTATTTAATGGCCGATAATCGACGCATTTTCTAAGAGTGTTATCCTTCTTTCGCACAGGTACAATGGCTGAAGCATATGGTGAACTGCTGTGACGAATTATTCCTGCTTTCAACAGGTCATCGCAAATCTGTCGCACTTCCTGACGCTCATGATGTGACAGACGGCGGGGACGGCAAAACAGGGGCGTTTGACTAGTTAGCTCTATTTTCATCTCATATTCGGAAGGTTTGATCTGATCGTCTGGGATTTCTGAATAAAACTTCTTGATAATGTCCTTGAGAATGCCTGACTGCTCAGATAACAACGTTGGCTCTATGTTGAAATTTTCTTCCTCTTCTAATTTGCTCCTATGGCATTCATAGCCGCTAGTGCCTCCTCAAGCGTTTCAGAAGGTTCCTCTGTCACTTGCTCTCCACTCCCCATCACGCATTGGCCCGACGGAGTCATGACAGGCTTGCTGGCTAAGCACGGTCTCGCCCCGAGGGCTACATGTCGGACGTCTGGGTTCAAAATATTGGACTTCAGGACTGCAGTGTGTTTCTCGGGACAACCCGAGGCATCAGTGTGAATTTCAGAGGTCGATCCTTGTCGCTATGGCCTTCGAATAAGCAAAGCCCAATGTTTGCTTTTCTCAGAAAATCCCTGCCCAAAATAATAGGCAACACAGTCGCAGAATTAGGTAATACTTCAAATATATTTATAACGTTTCGATTTAATATGCGCACAGCGACAAAACTGACCCAACGACAAGAGTCGGCTCCTCCGAGGCCACGGCAATTGACGGCAGATTGGATGAGACGGCAGGATGATGGGACCTCGGCACACCGGATGAAGCTCCTAGGGCTGCCCGTATCGAGCAAAGAAAACATTTTATTAAACACACTGCATTCCTGATTTGTGACAAAAGCAACACTCACCGCTTGTAGATGGTCCACCTGGTCTGTGTCCTCCATGATAGTGGCAGCCGTGGTGGCTACCTTCTTGGCCGGGCACAACTTATGTGTGTGCCCCATCTGCCCGCATCTAAAACAGGACGCCGGTTCCCGGAAAGGCTTGGGGCATTGGCTCTTATAGTGCCCAAACCCGGAGCAGTTAAAGCACCTCACCTCCGCCAATGGGGTGTCCTCTGGTTTGGAGATTTGTCTCCTTGGCGCCTGCCTTCCCGCGGGCACTGATTTGTCCGCTTCCTCCTGACTCCGTCTCCGCTCGTACCTCCTCAGTAGCTCCTTTAACTCCTGCACCGTCCTAGCCGAGTACAGGACATTCAGTGCCGGCGACCGGTCCCTCAATCCGTCGATGATGAAATCCACTAAGTCCCTCTCCGGGATCTGCTGATGCATAGCGATTTGCTGCATCTCTATGACGTACCGGAGGTAGCCTTCCCCAGGCCTCCGGTGCCGGTTACGTAGCGCTGCATAAATCTCGTCGACCGCGTACGTCTGTCCAAACTCCTGGACCAGGACTTCCTTGAGCTCCTTATAGTTCGATGCCCGTACTGTCCTCAGGAACGCGGACGCAGTCCCTTCCAGCATCCGGCGGCAGGCCACGAACCGCAGCTCGTCATCCAATCGGAGGATGGAACACGCATCCTCCAGATCCAGGAACCACTTCCTGACATCGTACTTATTATCGCCGGAGAACCGTGCCACCATTGTGTCTATGACACTCACGTCCCTGGGTGGGCTCACTGGCTGGAACGGCTGACACGGCTGGAACGTCTGGACGGGCTGGCCTGATTGGGCCGGCTGGAATGGTTGGGTCGATTGGGACGTCTGGTTGTCCTTACCTTTCAGCCTACTCCGCAGCTCCGCCACTTCGCATTGGAGTAGGAGGAGTTCCTTCTCCCTCCTAAATTCCTCCATTTGGCGGGCGAGTTCCGGCCCAAGTATGGCCTCTCCTGGCAATGCGGGCGTAGACACACCTGACTGGGTGAGGGAGTCGGCTGGGCACGCCGACGTGAAAACAATATGGCCGCCAGCGGCCGTTGAATACATACGTGGGGCACCTCCATAGATGGTGCCGGGGGCGTCTGATCCCGCGGTGATGGTGTTGGGGGCAGCAGACATCTCAATGGCGGTAGCAGCAGTCTGGGCAGTATAAGCGGCGGCCGGCACCGCAGCCGGAATGTTGACAGGAATGGTGTACGGTTGTCCGGCAGCGGGCATAGCGGCAGCAACAGACGACGTAGTGGAATTGGCCGCGGACTTCTCAACAGGCACAGCACCAGCAGCGGGCGCAGCAACAGACACAGCAACAGGCGCAGCGGCAGGCTCAGCAACAGAAAAGGCAGCAACAACGGGCGTAGCAACAGGAACAGTAGCAGCTGGCGCAGCAACAGGAACAGCAGCAACAACGGGCGCAGCGACGGGCGCAGCAACGGGCGCAGCAACAGGGGCAGCAGCAACAGGAACAGCAGCAACAGGAACAGCAGCAACGGGCGCAGCAACAGGAACAGCAGCAGCAACGGGCGCAGCCACAGGGGCAGCAGCAACAGCGGGCGCAGCCACAGGGGCAGCAGCAACAGCGGGCGCAGCCACAGGGGCAGCAGCAACGGGCGCAACAGGAACAGCAGCTGGGGAGATTCTCTCCAACGTCGGCTCTTCCAGCGTAGGTGATTGTGCACTATGCTCGCCTCCAGTTGCCTCGTTTACTAGACGGCGCAGCTGCACCACTGTGGCCGACAGCGGTACGTCCACACCGCGTGCACGAAGAATTTTACACAAGTCTTCTTTTGTACGCATAGCGGCTCAATATAGGGTTGGACGTGTAGGTATCCCACTTCTGAGTTATAAAAACCTAAGAAGAACAGCGATTATTAATTGATGTTAGTGAAACACGATATTTTCTCTTCCGATGGTTTATTTTGCACATCTGTTCGTTTTGTTCGTTCACACAAAAGAGACCGGATCTGGAAGTCGGTGTGGCCAACCACCATATTTTGGCACTTCCAGAAAACGCATTCACACTAAAAATACTTAAATACTAGAATACTAACACAGAGTTGTACTTAGAACCTATCGATAGCTACCAACACTTAAAATCGAAATCAATTAAAATTAAATACCTTACACGTGAATACTTTTAACTGTCTATACGATTACAAAAGAATTTTGTTTCAGTTTTAAATTTATTTTATTCGTACAACGAACTCAAAATTTACAAATCGAAATAAGCTTGAAAGATATCGAAATGACTGAAGTCTGAATAGATTTTGTTTGGTTGACAAAAAATGAAAGGAAGAAATGAAAAAAAAAATCATAAAACAAATGCTTGGAAAAATTTGATCGTATTGCCTACTTTGATTTAATAATTTGGCAAGCCATTACGTCTATTTCCATTGCGTGTTTTAACTAATTTTTTAACATCCGTTTCATTCTCGAACTCGATGTTCAGAGCTCCATCTGATGACTTATGTCCAATTTTCGTAGACTTCTTGTTCAAGAACATATCCGATTTGCTTGATGCTAGTCCCGAATTATTATTATTCTCCATTTTGGCAGCCAAACGTAGCTCGGCTGCAGCTTCTCGCTTTTTACGCACCAAAGCCAAACGTTCGATGTCCGCTTTGATTTCACTTGCTGTCTTTTGATTAACGTTCGCACGCTGTTTTTCCTTTATCTCTGCACGCCGTTTTTCCAATGGCGAATCGCCGACTGGGCCCTCCTTCTTAGCGGTCTTCTTTTTAACGACGCGATTGGGATTTGATATCTCAATCAATCCTTCAACGGCGCCGCCGAATTTCTTTGCTTTTGAATTGGGCACAACATTGCCAATATTTCCATTATTGCCATATTTGCAGTGCTGCACATTTCGTTTGTTGTTGTTGATATTATAATTGTTTATTGGTGGAGTCTCGCATTCCAGAGCCAGCTTCACCTCCAGCTCCTGTTCACGCCGCAGCTGCTCCACCGGAGTGAATTCGCGCAGTTTGCCTTTGTGATTCACGAACTTACCGCGCGGCATATCGTCTTTATTTTTTAATCTGGAAAACACTTTTCTATTATTAATTGAAAAAATGAGAAAACTTTTTATTTGCCTTTTCAGTTGATATCCCACAGACGAATGACAAATTAATTGCAATGACAGTTAAAGCAGATGACAGCTTCCATTCTTTTTCATTAAACAGGAGAGTTTTCCAATTAGAATTCAAATTTAACAAGGTATCGATAAATTACTTAACAGTCACACTGATATTATTTAATATTAATTTAGTTTTGGATCCATATACATTTATTTAAATTAATTAAAAATATTATTAATTTAAAGTGTTTAAAATTTAAACTTTAAATTATAATCATTACATTTTAGCTGCGAGGCTTTCGATAAGACATTTATGTATTATTTTAAATTTATATCGATATGCAAACAATTAACATAAGTGTCACGAAATAATTTCTGTTAGAAAGCTATGCTGTAAAATGCCAACATCGATATACTGTTAACTTAAAAGTCTACTTCAACGCTGTTAACAGATATCGTCATCGGTGCTGCTGCGTGAACAAAGTGTGTGTTTACTTGTATATATTACATTTTACAAAATAATCGTAAATCGACTGTGCCGTGGAAGTGAACTTTAATTTTGTTGTGTGTGTGTGTTTTTAATTTTTTTCAGAGCATCAAAATTTAAGCAGACGCCACTTAAATTTCACGTCCATTACCAGTCAGAGACGGCGGCAACAGGTAAACGCGCAACATCAATCCAATCGCAAAGCGTGACAATTTAGCAGCAACAGCTGACAAAGCAACAAAAACAGCAAATGAAATAGAGAGTGAAGCAAATTAAGTGGAAGTCAGCAGTTCGCAACGAGCATTCCCCGCAAGAGCAACAAATATTCAGTCATACTACAAACGCACACGCACACACACACACAATAGAAAAAAATAACATGTCGGTTGACGATAATACACCAATATTGCCTGGATGCATTAAGTTGCCGTTGGCAACCGACGAGCTGCTCGAGGTGACGGCCAAAGCCAAGGACTATGCCATAATGCACGGCGCTGCTATGCGCTCCAAGGCGAAATTCAGTCCGGATTCACTAGACGTAAGTAAAGTGCTTTGTTTTTGTGTGTTGGGTTGTGGAGGTAGTGGAGGAGTTAGACTCCTTTCCTTCTCATTCTTTAGCCCCAACCAGCGTTGCCAGAAGGTTCGTGCTCTGAAAAAGCTACGATGACAAAATTAAAACTATCTAGAAAAGATAAACAGCCAAAATTAAGATTCGGAGTGCCTAAAATGTAATTTTGTTTAAACAGTCTGGTCGTGATAATGTTTTTAATTGTTTCGTGTACTTTCTAGATTCTCGGCAGAATCATTATTTATATTTCAAGTGGTATTCAAAAATTGCTACAAATTAAGAGTAGCTTAAATATTTAGATTGACTATTAACTAGCTAAAACGACAGCTCTAATACAGGACCGAATTTGTTTGTTTTCTTCTGTTAGCCCTAGAAAGCACTGTGTTTTTTACAATCTGATTTAAGTTGGGGCGTGACAAAAATTGATTTTTAATCAATATTCATTGGTAACTTTTTAACAATTAAATAATCCTAATAAAATGTTGCTATTTTTCTTCTGTTTTTAAGTTTGCTCCCTTTGTGCTGGTACCTTCGTCGTTTCCGCGCAAGGAATTCGAAAAAGCGATATCTTTGCAGCCGATTATTAATCGCTTAATGCACAATGTGGCTCACGATGAGGAATTTATAACGACAACGCTGGCCGAAACAATTAAAGTGGATGAATTTACAGCAAATTTGTTTAAAATTTATCGCAAAGTGCTGGCTCATGGTTTTACACAGGTAAGATTGATACATCCTTACTTTACTTTTCATTTACGCCACATACAAATGCATAAACACGTCTTAGAGTTGGGAATAATCATCGAAAAAGAAATACTTTTGGGAAATTAGCTTGTAATCCTAATTGATATTTTTCCCAGTTCTAATACACACCTTTACACACACCCACACACACACATCCGCATTCCAGCATTTTTCATTATCATCGCTCATTCCCATTCAGTTGTCACTTTGCAATCGCATTCCATACTTCAAAAATGAAAGAAAAGAAGAAAAAAATCCCAATAGAAGGGCTTTTTTTGCAGGGCGTTTTCAGGTTAAGGTTTTTTTTTACATTTGGTGATAGTCTGTCTCCCAGTCTCTTTTTATACTCTCTGCAAGAGTATATTGGGTTTGTGCAAATGTATGTAACAGGCAGAAGGAGGCGTGGCCGACCCCATAAAGTATATATATTCTTGATCAGCATCACAAGCCGAGTCGATATAGCCATGTCCGTCTGTCCGTCTGTCCGTCTGTCTGTCCGTCTGTCCGTCTGTCCGTATGAACAAACAGATTTCAGAGATGGTAAGAGCTACAAGGTCGAGCTTGGTCTCAATCGATCAGATATTTAGTCAGTCAATACAAGAATCTTTTTTTTTTTCGATGCCACGCCCCATTCGCCCACAATGAGCAAAAAACTAGACACACCTCGGAAAAAATCGGTGTTTTCGGCAAATATCTCAGTAACTATGGTACTTATGATCACCAATTTTGGTATGAAGGTTTCTAGTGACAGCGTAAATGCATTGACATTTAAAATTTTGGACTGCCACGCCCCTTTCTCCCACAATTAATAAAAACTTTTGTTCCGTTTTTTGGCTTTTGTTTATATAGTACAGTATTGTAATTTATAATTCGTGTGGAGACTAACTATATCAAACTATCCTGAAAGGCGCATTGAAATCGCACGATAAACAAGAAAACTAGAAGCGTTACAATATTGATAACTGAATGCAATATCTTGTATGAGTGCAAGCGAAACAGAAACATACAAGCACATGTTCGAATGTTTTCGCTGCATGTGTGGCGGCAGCGCTGCCCGCAGTCGCTGGCCACGCTGAATACACACATACATACATACATACATGTATATACATAATATATTCTCTTTCGTATGTGTATTCGCATACAGACAAACAGATGTATGTTTGATTATGCTTAGATTGTTTTTGTTTTAACGTGTTTTAATGCAAGTACTACACATTGTAATATCTCTAGACCGATTTTAATAACTTAATCGGGAAAAAATGCAGAGAGTATACTACGGTCGGGCGTGCTCGACTGTACATTTCTTTCTTGTTTATTCACACACACTTGCACTCTCATATCTGTCTTTCTCCCTCCCTCCTTGCTCGATTCCAAGTCCGAGTTATTTCCATATTGGGTTGGTCCGCACCTCACGAGCAAAGAAGCGACATTATCGGTCGACTATATCTTATCGTATAAAAATAGGGAGCTAATCTTGCCAAATCAAACAATTTTGATTTATGCTCTCATCCTGTCTCGCGTCTCTCTCTCTCTTTCCTTCAAATGCTAAACGCTCTGCTCTAGCCAAAAATCTTTTCCATTTTATTTTTAAAATTAATAAAAAATATTTCAAGAGCCTTTTGTTGTCACGCTTCTTAACGGAAGTAATAAATAAAAAGAAGTAAATCGTAAAGGTGCTCAAATATTTTTAATTATTTTGTTTTAATTTTGATTTAATACTTTTTTTTTATAAATTTTATTTAACCGTTTTCTCTGTCAATGTTTGCGATGTCGTTGTTGCTAAGACTTTTGCTGTTGTTGTTTTTGGCTCTGTGAACGATTAAAATACGTTTGAGCAGTGTTGTCATTTTAGCATATTTATAGCTAGATTAAGCAGTATAAATTATTAAGATATAAATAAAGTATCCATAGAAATCTTGTGGATGTTGATGACTTAATTAATTAAAGGTTTAAAAAAATCTAAAATCATTTTAAAAATAAATGCGAAAATGAATATATAAAATTTTCATCTATTAATTCAGAATTCGAAATCCCTAAAGTAAAATAAAATTCAAAATTTTGCAGTGGAAAAATAAAATTTGAATTTTTAGGTAATTAATCTAGCTATTGTAAGGCAATGACACACTGTTTTTCAAGCTTTCTTATTTTTATTTCTCCTAATCCAAGAAAATTTAAGTTTAGTTCACGCTTTACAAAAAAAAACTAATGCAATTTTCGTAAAACGAACCAACCCAAAAAGTAACAAAAACTAAATTTAAATCCAATCACGCACACACACAAACCAAACCACACATACACACTATGATTATAATAAATACTAAATATATAAATTCATGATTTGTGGGTCTGCCTTCGTATTATCCGTATCCGTTTTCGTATCCAAATCATTCATTGAAATCTTGGCATTAAACAAAATCATTTGTGACCAAACGAAAAAAAAAATTCGAAAATAAATCGCAATTCAAAAGCGCATTTCACTGGGAATGCTGCGAAGCGATCTGATGTTGGAATCCTGTTGTCCGGAACTCTCACCATTATTACACCGCATGGCAGATACGCCGGCGACACCCTGTAATCCAGCAGCATCGGGTGGCGGCGGCGATGATGACGATTTGGACGATAGCGGCGAGGTGGCCAAGGCGGTCAAGTTGGTCAAGGGCGTGGCCATGGGGAAAACAGTGGATGAGGCGGTGGATAATAAAAATGTTGGCATTACGCGTACCATTAGCACTACATCGGCCTATTGCTGCTGGAAACAAGTCGAGATCAATACGATAGCATCCGGTTTTGGCCATTTGGGACCAGCAAGTAAAACCATACAAAGGTGCTGTCTCTATTATCTCACACTCTTTCTATAACTCCCTCTCTCTCTCTTTCTATCTGTCTATCTATATGTCTCTCGCTCTTACATATACACTTATATGCATTTGCCTGTACATGTCTACACACACACAAACACACGGTAATACACACACACATACAACAAACTAGATAGAAAAGAGCTAAATTAAAAAGTTTGTAACAATTATAAAATTCTGGCCTACCCTAATTCTGGGTAGAAATAGGCTTAATGGAAAAGCGAGCAACAGCCGTAGGAAAAATGTTATTTACTGGGTCTATAAAGGGCTTAATCAATAATATTGTTTTAGAAAAATCTTACTACATATGTATGTACTTATATGTAGAGCTAAATTTCAGAGTCGTCACTCTACAGGGTGACTCTACGATTATCAATAATTATGTATGTGCGTAGGCCACATAATTTTATTATACTTTGATTCATCTGTAGCCAATTTTAAGCTGTATAAAGTGGTTTTTCCCCCCCATTTTTACACATTTATACTTAAAATTAAAGGGAATTATTTCTTATTTTATCTTTTCGTTTTAGTTAATGAGCAATTTGAGATTATAAATAAATTAATTAATGTGTTGGGCTGTGTGGGGTTAACTAATAGCCGTTATCGATAAAAATAAAACAAAATGAAACGTGACTTACTACTCATTACTAGCATGACTGCTTTCTCTCTTACTCTCTTTCCTTCCCTTCTTGCTCTTGGTTCTTTAGTTAACGTATGTGTGTGTGTGTCATCAGTGACGCTTATTAAATATGCTAGCAATGTTTTTTTTTTAAACTGTTTTAAATACTAAATTAATGTTCAGTTGAGTTTTTATTGAATGTAATACTATGTAGTTTTAATAATTGCTTTAAAAATACGCCGCATCCCCGTCCACTGCCTAACGCCTGCCTGTCGCCCGCCTGCATGCTCGCCCGCTCTGCCTGCCTGCCTGTCCGCCAACCCACCGTCCGCCTGCCGGCCAACCCGTCTGCCTAACTGCTTGCTTCTTCTTTTTCTACTGCTTCTCTTGTCCTTTGCTGCAAAACATGCACTGTAAATGTAACTGTTAAATTTGTATGTATTGTACATATGACAATATCTCTCTCTCCCTCCCACTCTCTCTCCAAATTTTATTGCAATTTTTTTGTTGCGCATTCACACGACGTGTGCGGTGCTCCTCTCTCTCCTTTCTGTCTTTACCAAACACTTTTTTCTCCCTTTCAACTATCTTTACACATTTTTCTTTATTTATGGTGTTTTGTTACAGCAAAAAGAAACACAAACAAATAAAATTATAAGAAGCCAAATGTAAATATTTACAAAATATGTTGAAATACTAAAGCAAGTGATACAGCAAAAAGCGCTTGTCATTCAACCGTTTGAGTCGTCTTATCGGCAAAACTCGCAGAAAGCAAATGAGATACGCACACACACAGGCGCACTTACAGACACAATCGTACACGCACACACGCGCACAAGTGTTGTCAAATCCGTCATTCGATAATGTGTTGAACAGCTCCAATTTATGTTTGTTTAGAGTTGCGTTCAGCCACATTTATTGGGTATTAAATTACAGTTTATGTAACAGTGGCAAAAATCAACAAAATTAAGCAGCCATTGAATGTGAACTTCAATATCTATTTCAATAAAAATAAATCCTTATTGATGCACCTAACTTTAACAGCGATACCTTAAGAGCTTAAATGTGCCCTTAGCAATAAATACAGGGTGACCACTGTTTCATTGCGAACAAATGTTCCCAATGCCAATAATTCAAGATTCTCTGAACGTTTCTTCTAGTTGAGCAACTTTTGCTGATCTATACAGTCTATGGAGGTATAAATTCTGTTTGTGCGTGTGTGCATTTGTGTGTTCGAAAAGCAGAATAGTATCAGGTAGGCCTCTTTAGCTGACAGTTGTGGCAGGATAAAAAGGAGTGAGTGTACGCCCCTTGGCCCCTGCAGTCATACATTAAATTCATCCAAAGTCAACATTTTATTAAGAAATACACAATATATACTCGTATTATACAGATAATCAAACACTGCTCTCGCTCTCATGCACTTTCATTATTTCTGGCGCTCGTATATAGCGTTCACTCACTCACTCAGTCACGCTCGCTCACTCGCTCCTACCTTTTTTTGAAACTCTCGCTCCAATTTTGGATCAAGTTATATATACATAAATAAAATATATATTATATTTCAATTAGTTTAATTTAGACATAGTTTATAACATATAGTTTAGCATATGGTATCAATAAATTTAGTATAGGTTAAGGGATGTTGTTGTACTTACCATAATTCTCTCTAACTGTATCTTATATCTATAACCTATATCTGTCTCCCACTCTCTTTAAATAAATATAAATATAAATGTGTGTATAATTGTAAATTGAACATAATTGCAGGCTTATTGCGTCGGTCTATTACGTTCTGACTATTTGGCTCACGTGTACGAGGGCTGTGCAATAAAGCAGGTTGAAATCAACACGATTGCCTCCAGTTTCGGTGGCATTGCTACACACTTGGTGCCTCTGCAGAAGTATTAATCGCTCTTCTCTCTCTTCTCTTTCTCTTACTACTTCACTCTCTCTCTCGCACTCACTTTCTTTACTCTCTCACTGTATCTTTTACTTAATCTCCATCACTTGCTTTTAAATATGCACATAAGCACGCGCACACCTTGGCCCTACGCACACACACACGCACACAAAACGATCTTACCCAGATTAGTAGTGCTGTCAATTATATAGTTGGCGGAATTTAAATATATTTCAAAGCTAAATTGTTTAAAAAATAGCTATAAATTGGCCCATTAATTAGTTTAGTCCTATATAACGGCTGGCGGACACAGGTTTTGCTAAGCTTGATAGTAGTTAAAATGGCTAAGAAATTTACAAACTTTTAAATGTCGATTGATATATATAAACGTTTAAGACCTTTTCAGGCGCCTAATAGTAGGCAACACCATGAGGTATACCGTTTTGGTATCTTCAAAATTACTTTTTATTTATTCAAAACAAAATAAAAAAACTTATTTTTTTTATAAATAATACAATGTTAAAATAGAGTGTTAAATATAGCTGTTTAGAAAACAGACTTTGAAAACCGTGCGCCATAACTATTAGCTGACTTTTTTTCCCCAGGAGTTGACAGCACTGTTGTTTGTTTGTGTGTATGTATATGTTGTGTTGTGTACGCGAGCCTTTAACCATTCACCGTTAGACACATGTGACCCTTCCCCCACCCCCAACCATTCACACCCAACAGCATTTGATTGTTGCTGATCTCTCATTTTATCCCTTTCGTTGTCTCCCCCTCTTTCACTCTCTGTGTGTTTGGCATGTATTCAATTCTACTGTTTAGATGTAGCACTCTACCGCACTCTCTCTATCTGTGTCTCTTTTTAACTCTCACACGAAATGCTTACACTGTTGTCACTGTTGTACTGTTATAATTTTGTGTTTTATTTACTTTTTTGGCTTTGAATTGGGCTTTATGGATGCTGCCTAATAAATAAATCCCCGTTTTAGCCTTTTTATTGCCTGATTAAACCTAAAGTTAATTTGAAAATGAATATAATCTGTTTACCTATCTACCTAATGCCTAATTAACCTACCTACCACCTACTCCTTTTCATCCCAGTACCAGCTAATATTTTTGTTGTTTTTTATGTTCTGTTCTACTTTTCTCTCAGTCTCTACAATTTTACTAATCTACTCTCTTTTCTCTTTTGCCGCCGATTCTTTCTGCTTTTCTACTTCTTCACCAATCAACAAACAAAATCTACAGTTTTGTGCTCAGAGAATTGGGACATGCCGAAAAGCTGAAGAATGTGAGTATTATACTTACAAATTAATTATTATTTTAACGCTACTTTCTTAACAACCTTTCTTCCTCCTACTTCTTTAACTACTTATTTTTTTTCAATACAACCTATTCTAGAAAATATTTCTTAGCTTTTGTTAACTTAAATTTCATTTTGTAGATGCCCAAAAACAATGCGCTCGCAGGATTGTGTGACGGTATGGTGAAGGCCTGGGATATATATGGTAAACCTCAATCGGTGATACTGTTCATCATCGAGGATGTCTCGTACAACATCTGCGATCAGCGATTCCATGAGTTCTACATTAGGGAGACATATCCCCATATCAAAGTGCTTCGTCGCACCCTCACCGAGGTGCATCGCGAAGGAAAATTGGGACAACGCAAGGAGTTATTGCTGTATGTATTGGACTGGATCTAGTAGTACGATCCCTTCAGTTCTAGTATTTTTCATCGCTGTTAAGGCATGAGTTTGTACAGACAGCTCATGCCTTAAATCATGCATGAATATCAGCTATGTTGAACTGAAGGCCCTATAGTAAACTATACTAATAAATCTGATCTATTTAGGGGCTCTACGGAGGTGGCCGTCATCTATTTCCGTGCTGGCTATGAGCCGAATCATTATCCCACCGAAAACGAGTGGAATGCACGCTACTTAATGGAAACCTCGTTGGCGATCAAGTGTCCATCGATACAGTATCATTTAGCAGGCACCAAGAAGGTTCAGCAGGCACTGGCCCAACCGTCGGTATTGCAGCGTTTCATCAACGATCCCGAGGAGATTAAGACTGTTGGCAAAATTTTTACTGGCTTGTATTCCATGGACGACAATGAAGTGGGCAATGCCAACTATGAGATGGCATTGCGTACACCCGAAAAGTTTGTCCTCAAACCACAACGTGAAGGTGGCGGCAATAATGTCTACGGACTGGATATACCCGATGCCCTAAAGGTGTGTATAGCTTTAAGCCGTCTATAGTTATAGAAACTTTTATTTGGGAGCCCCCATAACTGTGTCTATCTAAGAGCTAGCTTCCCAATATTCTTTAAGATCTGTTAAACTGCACGCTGATCAAGTTTTATTACTAAATTACTTTGCTATCAAACTTGTGGTATTCATATTTATAGTTATAGCTAGTGTAGTGTTATAAAACAGTGCTGTAGGTTTTATTTACAGCAGTCTTAAAACAGAAAAAGTTATGGTCACATGAGTAAAAGAGAGACAGAGCGAGGCATGCTTTCAACTTTTGCTCTATCTCGCTCATACTTGTGCTAACATAAGTTTAACGGAACGGACAACTATATCACATGGTGATAGATTTGGAAATTATTTTTTATCTTACCAAAAACAGGGTCTTTGACCGTCAGTTCTAGTTTAAGATTAAACTTACAGTTGAAAATTAAAAAATTCTGTTTCTTTTGCAGCGCATGACACGAGTGGAGCGTTCCGCTTGGATTCTGATGGATCTTATTCATCCCCCATTGTCGCAGGGGTATATGGTCCGTCCCGGAGGCGATATGCCGCCACAGATTGTGGACATGGTATCGGAGCTAGGCATTTTCGGTGTGGTCATTGGAGATGCGGAGAACATTGTGCACAATTATCAGGCGGGTCACATGCTGCGCACAAAACTTTCGACCGCCAACGAGGGAGGAGTTGCCGCCGGTTTGGGCGCCCTCGATAGTCCCTATTTGATTGATAGCGATGACGAGGCTTGTGGCAAATAAAACGTCTGGATAAAGTTCTATAGCTACATCCATATGGAGTCACGCATTCCCTTGCCTTTAACAGAAAAAAAACAATGCCACTTAAAAAATTGTATAAAATATAATTATAAAGCAAATATTTTTTTAATGCTTGTACTAGAATTGTAAATGATGCAATAAATTTAAATGTAACTATCATAATTCTTGGATTTCAATTTGGGTATAGATAAAAGCTTTATTAAAACAATTGTTTAGGTGTTATTAATTTTTCTTTAAAAATATAATTGTTTTGACAGTTGCAAAATTTATTTAACGAAATGTTTTTAAAGAATTTTTTATATAAAATCTTGTTAACTGAAATGTTTTTGTTTTTGGCTATTTTTGTTATTATGCAAACTGTAATTAATTTTTAGAAGCATTTATATTGTCATATTTTTTATAAGTTATGCAATAAAATGTAATATTAATAAAGGTCAAAATTTTGTTTTTAATATTTTTTAAAATCTCTTTAAAAAGATTTATTTATTATTCTGAATAAAGAAAGTTAACAATTCATATTTTTATTTCTTTTTATAAGAAACAGGAACCAAAACAATATATTTTAATTTACTAATTTTTATCAGTTTGATTTTGAGTAAGAGAAATATTTTCCAAACAATTTTTATTTAAACTCAAAAAAGTGTAAATTAAATTTTAAAGCTTTATTAAAAAAAAGTTTGCGGTTTTAAACCAAATTACAAGCATATAATTTTTTTATTGAAGACGTGGAGAATTGTAAGACTTTTTAAGGTAATACAGTAAGAAAACCTGCTGTTGTTGTTTAATTTTTGTTTACAACAAATTCCAAATACTAAATTGCAGCTTTAAAAAATAAAATTTTAAAATAGACATTTTTTTGATTGCAAAAATAAAAACACTCCCTGTTTAAAGCTATACAAATACTAAAACTTTAGCTAATTATAAGTTATATTTTTAGCTATATATATTGTCGTGTAAACAGTTTGGAATGCGTTGGCAATAAAGTTTCTTGTTCAACAGGGAGTAGCACCGATAAGAAACCGCAGATCCGAGAATAACTGTGGACCTTTTATTACCGAACCATTTTACGAAACGATGCGTCCATAAAGCGATCAACCAGACTATCAATGGGATGCACAATTAGCGGTATACTAGCTAGTCCAATGATTGTGGGCAGCGTTTTAGACAAAATTGTTGGGGATCGGCGTAGCAGATATTTACTTCCGGCCGTAATGCTGTAAAGAAATATCAAAAAATATAATACTATATATATTCAAGAAACAATGCTGCCATTTGAGCTTGTTTAGAGCTAATTGAGCCAATTCAAGTAGTGATTATAGGCGCAAATTCCAAAAAAGCTAGAAATCTTCATATTTTCCACTATAAATTCTTGAAACTAGCCATTAGCCCTGTCTAAACTCTGGCAACACTGACATTAACAGGACATAAACAATGCATTTAACCTACCGATTGATGACCAATCCCGGTATAATGACCGACGCCAACAATTGCCAACTGAACACATCGGCAGCAGCAATCGCCACCTCACGTTTAGATGAGCCGGACATTTGTTCACGCAGGGATTTGTCAAAGGTATCCGTGCATACATAACCAATAGCCATGCCATAGGACGCGGCTACAATTGCCTTGGGCACTAGCGGTCGAAAAGCCTCGCCAACCTCATTGCTGTAGCCTGTAAAATGATCAGCAGTGAATGATGAGTGAATCAGGAGAGGGGCGTGTACGCGGGTTCAAGATCACTCACCCATGTAGCGAATGAAGGTGTCGCGATAAATGTCCACATCTATGTGCTTGATTGGCTTGCGAACTGGTTTATCTGTCTGCAATTGTGCACCGCCATAGGATGTAGTTGTGGATTGTTCTTTGGGCTGTGGTTCGTCCATTTAAACTAAATTAGTTGCGTAATATAATTGCTTATTTAAATTGCAAAAATAGTAGGCATTTAAATGAATAGCCTTTGTGTGTTATGTCGTTTGTTACAACTTTCTGGCATCACTGTATTGTTTGACATCGTCTAGTCGACATATCGATAGTGCATCGTTGTGCCTCCACAACTTATCGTAAAAACGTCAAGCGTATCAAAGTTAATTTTTTTTTATTGTGAGCGTGCGTGCGGATGCATTGTTTTTTAAAACAAGATATTGTTGCAATTATAACAATAAAATAATGTAAGTTCTGCGTATATACGTTTAATAACATGTAGTTTACAAACAAGTGGAGCTCAATGCGAGCCGCACATTTGCTGGACGTTCGGCGCGCGCGGCAAAAGGCCAGCCACAAGCCACACAAACATACTCACGCACAAACTCGCGCACACACATACACATACAAACAAAGCCACAGGCATTGCACAGACACCAATAAACAGAATGACCGACACACAAACGCACACACGCAAATCCACAAATGCAGATGATGCAAAAAACACAAACAACTTGTAAAAAAACTTGAAAAGAATGCCGCATATAAAACGTATACACATGATTTCTTATTTATTTTCTTTGTTTTATTATTAGCTTATCAAACGGTGTAAGTTGCGTGGGATACAAGGTTCGCAAAAGTGCCAAGTGTGTGAAAACAGGACGCTGCTACCCCCGGCATTTCCCATTTCCCCCCTCTCCAGAAACTCCTGACGGTCCAACGGGTGCAACGAGTGTTGTTGCTGCCGACGCCGCCGCTGTTATTGTTGTTGTTGTTGTCTAAACAATAAAACATGTCAGACTACAGCGATTTGGATCGTCAGATTGAGCAGCTTAAACGCTGTGAAATCATTAAAGAGAACGAAGTGAAAGCTTTGTGCGCTAAAGCGCGCGAAATCCTTGTCGAGGAGGGGAATGTACAACGTGTCGATTCACCTGTGACCGTTTGCGGTGACATCCATGGTCAGTTTTATGATTTGAAAGAGCTGTTCAAGGTTGGCGGCGATGTCCCCGAAAAGAATTATCTATTCATGGGCGACTTTGTGGATCGCGGCTATTACAGTGTCGAGACATTCCTGCTGCTGTTGGCACTGAAAGTCCGTTATCCGGATCGCATAACATTGATACGTGGCAATCATGAATCTCGCCAGATCACGCAAGTCTATGGTTTCTATGATGAGTGCCTACGCAAATATGGTTCCACAGCCGTTTGGCGTTATTGCACCGAAATCTTTGACTACCTCAGTCTATCGGCCATCATCGATGGTAAAATCTTTTGCGTGCATGGCGGTCTCTCACCATCCATACAGTATTTAGATCAAATCCGTAGCATTGATCGCAAACAGGAGGTGCCCCACGACGGGCCCATGTGTGATCTGCTGTGGAGCGATCCGGAGGATCAAACCGGCTGGGGTGTATCACCGCGTGGCGCTGGCTATCTATTTGGCTCCGATGTTGTATCACAATTCAATCGCACCAACGACATCGACATGATCTGTCGTGCCCATCAACTG
Source organism: Drosophila acutilabella (assembly GCA_035046005.1). NCBI lineage: Eukaryota > Metazoa > Arthropoda > Insecta > Diptera > Drosophilidae > Drosophila > Drosophila acutilabella. The sequence continues at coordinate 3,839,800 of JAWNOK010000020.1, forward strand.
GTCATGGAGGGCTTCAAATGGCACTTCAATGAGACTGTCCTAACCGTTTGGTCAGCACCCAATTATTGCTATCGGTAAGTATCAAAGCACTGTGATTTATTTAAACATTTGTCAACCATTTGCAGAGTGTATTTCGTATAAGAGCTGTGTGTTCATATATGTAAAGCAGCTGGCGAGGAGTGGGAGCAGTACGACATTCTTTGTAGAGATGGGTTAGAGGGAAAAGAGTGTAATCTTTACTAACATTAGGTATAAGAGAAACGACACGCTTGAGTTGGCGAATGCTGCAATTATACCAATGTTAACTAACAGCGTCCACTTACATTTAGCAGTAGAGGTATTTGTTTACATCAGTAGCAGATGTGAGAGAGGGACGACAAGTTGTATAAGGATGGGGAGAAAAATCAGTGTAATGTTAGTTAACATAAATATGTTTATTGTAAAAAAATGTCCACTAACATTTATGGTTAGAAATTTCTTTTTGTGCACCAAAGGAGAAGCAGTAGATAGGCTGGATAGAGATGGGATTGGTGCAATTTTATTTAACAGCAACAAATATTATGTTAAATAACATAGACTTTTTCAATGTGTCAAATGTTTGGTTACATTAAAGTCTGGAGTAATCAATTAGATAAAACAGTTTACTGTCAAGTTAGCCAGCAGCTAAAGACCCTGTACTTAGTTAGGAGTTAATATATGTCAAGAGTGAAAATTTAATAGTTATTGATCAATCTCAAGTCAGCTAACGATAAAGTTGTTACGCAAGTTAAGTAAACGTTCAGTTTGCGAATTCGACAAATGTTTGAATTTCTTAAATTAATATAAATTACAATTTTAATGTATTTCCTCGTTTCAGTTGCGGCAATGTGGCAGCTATATTGGAACTAAATGAGTACCTGCATCGTGATTTTGTCATCTTTGAGGCTGCACCACAGGAGAGTCGTGGTATACCCTCGAAAAAGCCGCAGGCTGACTATTTTCTATAAAAATCAACTAAAACAGACAGCGGAAGAAGTGGATGAAGAAGTGAATAAAGAAGAAGATGAACAATATACGCAAAACAAAGAAAACAACTAACAAATAAGAAGAAAGTAACAAAGAAGAAGAACAAGAACAAGAAGAACTGCTCCAAAATGTTTTTGATAAGATGATTAGGACACAAAACACGGAGCTGCAAACCAACATTTGATAACTGCCAGCCTGCCTCAAGCAAAAAACAACAAGAAAATTAATCAATTATATACAAGAAACAATGAAAAACAATAACAAAATATCAGGCCACAGTGACAGGAATCCTAACAAAAAATATCCTTAAATTCGTTTTCTGCTCGACTTTCTCAGCTCTCCCAACGCAAAGAACATACAAATTCACTCAATTCACATTATTTGATGTAACAAATACTGAATAACACTACTCACAACTGTCTGCCGATTACACACACACACACACCCGCACACACACAGCAACATACATATTATATATATTTTGTAAGCCTACAAATAAGACTTAGTAATTTGTTTTATTTCCATTGTAGACTTTTCGGCACTTTTAATCTTAATTTTGTCTTCTAGTTTATTATAGAATTTTTTTTAAACATCTGTATTTGTCTGCTGTGGTCGTGTCTTCTTTATGTAGCTGGCAAAGAGACATTATAAACTAGCCGGATTACCTATTAGATCTACAAAGTCGTCGCTCCTTCCAAAGGGGATTGCGGGAAAGAGCGCGACACTTAGTTAAGTCCAGGAAAAATAAATATTTAGACCCTAAGTATTGATATAAAACATAAAGAAATCAACAAAAAAAAAAAAAGAAAATCTTTATAAATACATATATATATATACAGTCTTTTAGTCTGTCTCGGGGGATTACGTGATCCTGAAGTTCCGGAGAAGTCAAGGAAAATCATGAAACGAGCTGAATAACAAAATGCATCGTAATTAATTATTATTAGTTAATAAGCTGAGATTCTGATATGTAAACACAAACTCACATACAGAAACATATATATGTATATACATATACATATATCTATATGCGTATATATTTATACAGTTATTTAAAAATAGAATTTGTAAGCTATTTAAGCCAAATGATTATTTTATTTATGTTTGTGGATTTTAATTTAGTGGGCTTAGGTTTTTTTAAGGTATTAAGTACCGTTCTGGAAGGATCTAGACTATGCTCCGATGACTTTTAGGATTTCTGCTTTTGGAATTGAATTTTCTTCACATTACATCTAACTCCACTGTTGAATCCTTTTCTATGCTTAGACCTTCAACCGTCAGTCTTTAATGTAACTGCTGCTAGACACAATTACGCTTCTTGTAACCCCAACAATCCACTGACTTTACCTGCACAAAGGAAACCTTTTGGGTCTTAGTCCTTTCAGACGTATGCTTTTTTTCCCCTCTTAAATCCCTACCGTCTTTTATTAACCTCTTCTCAGATCTCTTTTCTTTCATTCACTGTCTTTTTCGACTTTCCTTGTCTTTGAGTATCACCTCTCTGCGTTATCTTTTATGTTGCACATGTACCCGCCTTGCATATCCTTTCAGGAATACCCCAATTTGCCTTTTTCTTAGCTCCAACCTTGGCTAACTGTCAGCTATGCTTTATCCTTGGCTTCAACACAATCCATGGCACATTTTGGTAACAGTCCTTTCCTGCTTAGCCTCCTTTAACCTTCCCTCTTCTTGACCTACCTTGGAGGTTTGTCTCGGAAGGGGATAGGGAGACCAGACTAATTAAGTGATTAGTGTGGTCTCCTTATTCCCTTCCGAGCCTAACCTCATTCCAAGACTAAACCCTTTGCCCTATTGCTTTCACCTCTTTCAAGACTAACCCCTGTTCCTGGACTAACCCCTAGACTAAACATTCCTTGGCTTTCCCCTTTTCAAAGACTGACCCTCTTCCTAGACTAACCCCCTCCCAAAACTTACTCATTTTCTGGACTCTCCTCTTTTTAAACTTACCCTCTTCTTAGACTAACCTCCTTCATCGACAGCCTCTTCCCTTTCTTAATTATAACCTTCATTGCAGTTTACACAGATTTATTTAGATCATCTTAGGAACTAGTTGTTTTATATAGAACATAGATTAAAAAAAAAAATTAATCAAGTGATACAAATGTGGATCCATTTAGCCAGCGCGGCGCTTGTCATTAGGGCAAGGGTTCAGAGAGGTTCGATTGCTTTGAGGTAACAACTCCAGTTTAATGCTCGTCCAGGGACAGACCGTGCTCATGCATGTGCTCCACGATGCAGGCCTCGTAGGCGGCGGCCGCATCGCAGCTAAAAGAGTCAAAAAGTGAAGGGATTAATAAGATAACTTGAAGGGTTCCTGAAGTAATGCTTACTGATCCTCAGGCACTTCAATGCTCTCGCACTTATCGACGATATCAGCGCCGGCGGCTTCCTTCTCGGCATCGTCCTTGCTCATAACCTTGACCAGTTCCATAGCACGCTCCTTGTTCAGTTTGCCGGCATCATCCATCTGGAAAGGAGGAAAGAATCAATAGCTGTGACTGATGGAATGTGGGGAGTACTCCAACTGTGGTAGGGGAGTACTTCATGGGGAGTACTTACAATCTCGAACTTCTTCATGACACAGGCACGCAGGCACTTGCCCTCGTGGGACTCGGAGGGCTGATGATGCATCATGTGCTCGACATCCTCCTCGCTGGCTCCGGTCTCCGTCTTGCACTCCTCGGCCACTTCCGTGGCATGCTCCTTGGTGAGATCCTCGTGTGGAGCCGCGGACACGGCGACCAGCAGGAGCAACAACATTCCTAAGCAAACAAGACGCGACATGTTCAATGCGAGACAAACGATTTTCACTTGGATGCGGATTGTTCAAGTCGTTGGCGTTTTATAGTTGGGAAATTGCTAAGATTTTCTTATTGATTGACGCGTCTCGTAGGGCAGTGGATGAGGAAGTGGGCGGGGCGAGACTGGCGCTCAGTAGGGGCCATCAGTAATTAGAATCGCAATTATTAGCATGGGATCGAGTTGCACTACATGAGCAGCACATGACACTCGATCTGGACGAGATCCGCCGGAGATCAACTCGACTGAGCGACGTGTGAAATTTTGACTTGTCAGCCACGCCCCCGGCGCTGCCTCCTACGCCGGGCACTAGCAAACGGCTGTCGGTCTTAGCTGTTTTATAGCTAAAGTTAAAGATTTAAAATCATTGTTTATAGTTTATAATAAATTTTGTAGCATTTGGCGCAGAATATTAAAAAATAAATATTTTATGTTAGTTATTTTAAATAAATAAATCAATTCAAATATTTAGCCATTTCTAGCTATAATTTGGCTTTTAAATTTCCGTCAGCACTGCGAACAACTCCCTCTAATTACGGTCATCATTATTTTGTGTTATTTTGTTTTTTAATTGCTCACTTAATTAATGCAAATCTCTCAAAAAAATACAATGAAAACCGATCAAAATTTTCTGATTGAATGACAGACAGGGACAGCAACAGTTGATGTATGTAAGTGGTTCATCAATTAAATCTGTTTTCTCACCGCTCTTGACATACTTGGAAAGCATTGTGCGACTAGCAGATACCCTACTTACAAAATTAATTGTTTTAATATTTAACAATAATTATTTGCTTTATTTATTATATATTGTCACATTTAATTGTAGCATACTGTTCGGCTCTCTTTTTAATGCAAATCTGTTGCGTGCAGCGCTGCCAGAATTTATAAATTTGTTGTCCGTTAGGCAGGAGCCGGCTGCATTAGCAAACACACAATCAGCGAATTAAAGGAAAAAAGAAACCAAAAACATAAAGTATTTAATTTGATATTAATAATATTTTTAAAAATTGCTTACTTAAATTGTAGTAAAGAAGCTCAGTTTGCATTCGTATTGAGATGTGCTTTTTATATTGATTAGAAACTTAATTATCATGTACCACATATACATACATTATGTTATGTTAAGTGCTTTCAATATGTTATTGAGCTATGTTATCGATAGTCGTTAATTAGGACAACTAAATTGTAGTAGCCTGGTTACACTGCAATACAAAATGGCGCACGTTACTTTTGCGCAGTAAAAAAGCGAATTAGGAAAATTGTGTTTAATAGCTATGAGTATACAAATGTATGAAATAAATAAATAGTAACAACTTAAGTCGAATAAGCTAACAAAGAATTATTTACAGCAGAAAAGTTTTAATTCTCCGTGGGAGTTTTGACTTCTAACGCAGGTGCTTCATTCAATGGCGGCGCTGATTCATCACCCACTGCACTGGTGGCTTTCGTTGTAGGCTGCGACTGCGGCTGCTGCTGCTGAGGCTGCGGTTTTGGTCTGCCGCTTGGCAGCAGCAGTGTTTGTATTCCTCCAGTAGGGGCCTCGACAAGAATATACATCAAATAGGACACCAGAATGGTGAAGCCAAAGTCATGCCAAAATCTCAGCATCTTAACAGAAGGAAATGTAAGTAAATTTAAATATTGATTAAAGAATTTGAAAACTTACCACTTGGTAGTCGCTGAAATAGGTGGTATTGTGTGTGATCATACCATTGAATTGTTCAACGAACAAATGCCAAATGTAGGCGCAGTAGGAAAGCTTGGAGAGCGGCTGCCACAACGGAGAAGACAGAAAACTGTTGGCCATGCCGCCATAGCCATGTTTACAGGCAAACACAATCCAGACCAAAGCTAGAGGCCAAGCCACACGTGTGAGAGTGACAAAGAAAGCTTCACCTATAGTGGAAACATTTTCTCCATTCTTTGAATATGGATAAAGGGCAAAAAGTGATGTGAAAATTAGTCCCAAGCTAATGATCCAGCCCAGCCAGACGGTGAGGCGATTCAACTTGTAGGACTTTCCACGATTCACATGCAGATAATAACCAAAGAGGAGTCCAATAATCCAAGGCGAGGCACGCGTATGAGTTGTAAAATAGATTTTATCTGAATCATTCATAAATTGCCTAAATTCGGTATTCATTAATATGGAAATTCGAAGCAGTTACAAAGTATACTTACAAGGAATAACCATTGATAGCCATCATGCTGAAGAGACAGGCGACCAGGAGCAGCATGAGTACTACAATACCAGCCACTGCCTTCTTACCCCATTTGTAGAGTGCAAACAAGAAAAGTGGGGAGAGTACATAGAGCTGCATGTCCACACCCAGGTACCAACTATGGACCAGACACTGAAAGCAAAATTTCAATTAATATACTTAATCGTCTTAGAAGATTTCAAACACCTACCATATTATCAGGCGCAGCGTAATTTTGCACGTACAACAGGGTCCAGTACCAGCTCTCCTCGCAACCCTCGGTATTGAGGTCAATGAAGGCTTTGTAAACTGGTCCGTTACCTAATATGGGAAGTATTGTCATGTAAACGAGAATGCCCAGAGCCAGCACAGGAGTCAGTCGAAGAAAACGATGCAGATACATCAACGGAACATTAAGCTTTCCTTTCGTTCTACAATTGTAAGTATAATAAATTATTTGAACAAGATTTTTAAAATTGGTGAAGTAAACTTACTTGTCCATAGTACGCAAAGCAACCATAACAACGAGCAGACCACTCAGAAAGAAGAAAGTATCCACCGAAAAAAGACCATGCACGATAAACATGCTAAAGGGCGATTTATACCACTATAAGTAGCCAAGACGGTAAAATAGAGTGAAAAAAAGATGTAAGTCCAAAATTTGTATATGTAAACAAACTTTTTCAAATGGCTGCTTGCACTTTCGATGTTTATGGCGTTGCCACCTTGTCGAACAATGCACTGAAAGTTTAACAACTGTTGCCAACCTAACAAAACCCGCGTTGCCAAAACAAGAATTGTCATTCATTTAAAAAACTTACCGGCAGAACATCTACAACATTTATATTAGGCGAAATAGCGGAGACTACGTAATCGTGACCGTATATCACCCAGATAAGCGACATGCAGCGTATGCCATGAAGACAATCGATAACATTGGGATTCATTTTGCTATCCACGACGCGGAAGAGACCACGGGAGTTGACTCGTGCCGAGAAGATTTGTACCAGGGCAGGCAATTTGTCTAGGGAAGGGAAAATATATTGTATACTGTTGGATTTGGACAAGGATAGCGATAACTTACTTTGATCCTGACAGAAGAAGTAATCAAAGATTGTACAAAGGAGCATAATTCCCACCAACACGCCCAAGAGCACACTACAATGGAAATAGTTAAAATAATCATGGGTCATCTGCCAGTAATGGGATTCAAACTCACAGCGTGAAAATAGTCAATCCGTCGAAGGGTTCGCTCTCTGATGTCTGGCAAGTTTGATCATTGATAATCTGCCAACTCATATTAATGTCAATGTTGAGAAGCTGCTGCAGAAGCTGTCGTAGTAACGTCTCTATATGTGCACCAGTACAGGAAGCGGGAAAGCAGACGGCTGTCGATATGCTAAGTATGTCAAGCATTGGCGATGGTCCCAGAATACCGCCTGAGATGAGCTTGGCGGGGCAGTACTTTCCCCTAAGTGTATGTCCAGTTGTTGCCACCGCTTGGTTCACTCTGATGCATTCGTCAAAGTTACCCAAATCCTTTAAATTACCTTGCAGAATTCCTGCTGGCAGTCGACCCCATGAATCAATCACTGAAAATGGCTTAACAGGATTAGAATACATATAATTTTGGAAGCAACTTCAAAGAGTTGCTTGAGTAAAGTTTAAAGTAAGCTTCCTTGAACTGATAACTTACTCTTTAATGCCCAAATGCTGCCCGATTGTAGTCCCAGACGGACCTGATCCATTTCTGCTAGGCAGAGTAGGTCCTGCTCATTGGGAATTCGTGTATCGGGCACTATCAGATCCGTAGAATTAAAGCTATCAAAATGATCAAAGAATTCCACAGCTAGATGGCGCAACTGCATCAAACGTTGGTGACTTTCGAAGGTAAAATCCTTTAGGTTGGGGTCAACTGCATGATTGCTGGTGACTAAGACACACAGCAGCAGTAGCGTCAAGTATAATCTAGCCATATTACTGGGCTACCGCAAATTCTAACTACTTTGATAACCATTAGCAACTGCTTCTTTTATACGCTTCTAGCCTAACCGATAAGAAGTGTTACGGAAAACCTTTGTGTATTGCCAAATATTGCTAATCAATACATATATATTATGCCGAATGTGATAAGATCCGGAGAATCGCTTAATTTTATGGGATTGGATTCGCCTTCAAACTAGCTGAGTAATTTTAACGTTTATTGTGGCACTTGAAGCGATTTGTCTGACGGTCTAACGGTAATGCCAATTGAACCGATTTAGTCACTGGGTTCAAGAGGTTCAGACGTTTTGATTTGTCATGTTGATGAGCTTTATGGCTTCAGCTACTTTAGCTTCAAAGTCCTATCGATCACATTTATGATTTACCTAAAGATATGCGCGTGGGCATGTGGGACAATGGGGCTACATAGATCTTTATACTATGGAACTTTACACTTTTAATTATTTTGAACTTTACGTTGATCAGCGCGTGACTTACTGCGGATTTACATACTTAAAAATCGTGTTATCGAATTTAAGTCATGCTAAACTGATTACTTATTTCACGTGCTTTCGAATCTAATCGACTGATCGCTTTGATTACCGGAATTAAATCGATAACTAAGTTATTTGGCAGTACGTTGATCAGCGCGTGACTCAGTGCTATTTTAAATACATAAAAATCGTGTTATCGAATTTAAGTCATGCTAAACTGATAACTTTTTTCACATGCTTTTGTATCTTATCGACAAATCGCTTCTTTGATTAACAAGAATTTAATCGATAACTAAGTCTTCTAAGAATACAAATGTAATGTAAACAACAATACGATTGAGCAAATCCGATAATTTACATATATAATTATTCAGATTGCCATATTGCCTATTCAGTATGATGTATTACAAATTAACCTGTAGTTGAAGAGGGAACAAGTGTTTACTAAAGTTGTATTACTATGAGGTGAATTAAGCAGTGACAGAGGACTTCAACTATAAATAATAGTACTTAAGATATACCACCTTACCATAAACTAATATATCTTAAACTTTTTTTTTTTATGAAATACATAAAGTTAAGTTACACAAATATCTAAAGAAATTTGATTAGAAAACTTAATCAGAAACTACATCATGTAGTTAACACACAAATTGCTTATTTGATTCAGTACAGGGTCTTTTGCTGTTGACTCATAGTTGTGCAGCCTTGCCCACTGTTGTCGCATGCGAATTATCGTATGTGTGTTACGAGGTTTCGAGACTGGTCAATAAATGTTCCACTGGTCTAGAAATCTTATCGCTACGTCCACGCGTTTGCCAACAAAACTTATGTATTTAATTTGTTAAGCAAGTCAATTGTAAATAATTCCTTTGATTAGTCGCAATTGTTTCCCTTGGACTTTAATCAAAAGTGAAAGTCGCATTTATGTCCCAGTAATATTATCTACCATAAAAGCTTTTATTTTTGAGATTTATTTACCGTATGGATAAATATTATATACATATTTCGTTACAAAAGTTTCTTATTTTGTATTAGTTTGTTTATGTTATATTCTAACTAAGCTTCTTTTTAAAGTGGATGTACGTTATGTTATGTTAAGTGCTTAACATTATGTTATTGAGCTATGTTATCGATAATCGTTAATTAGGACTAAAAATTCCTGAACGCCTGGTTACACTGCAGTACAAAATGGCCGAAAGACACGTTACTTCTGCGCAATAAAACCAAAAACTAAAACTATATATAAATGAAGTTAATGTTAAAAGTTAAATAATGTAAACATATACTAATTAAAAACGTAAACTAACTAAACATTATTAACAGCCAAAAAGCTCAACTGTCTGCAGGAGTCTTGGTAGTCGGCGCAGGCGCTGCGTCCAATGACGGCGCCGATTTGTCCTCCACTTCAGTGGCTTTTGCTGCAGGCTGAGACTGCGACTGCTGCTTTGGTCTGCCGTTTGGTAGCAATGTCATCTGTATACCACCAGTGGGAGCCTCTACGAGAAACGTAAGTAAATGTAATTACTTATGTAAATATTAATTAATGAATTTTCAAGCTTACCACTTGGTAGTCACTGAAAAAGGTGATTAGGTGCGTGTGATGTTGACATTGATGTTCACGTGGGAGAGTGACAAAGAAATCTTCACGTATAGCGGAAACATTTTCGCCATTCTTTGCATATGGATAAAGGGCAAAAAGCGATGTGAAAATTAGTCCCAAGCTAATGATCCAGCCCGGCCAGACGGTGAGGCGATTCAACTTAAAGGAGCAGTCCAATGATCCTTGGCGAGGCACGCGGTTGCGCTGAAAAGTAGATTTTATCTGATTCATTCCTGGTTTCCCTAAATATTGAACGCATTAATTTGGAACTAGAAAGGAGTTATAAAATTAACTTACAAGGAATAACCCTTGATGGTTACCATGCTGAAGAGGCAGGCGCAGAGCAGCAGCATGAACACCACTATTCCAGCCACTGCCTTCTTGCCCCATTATAGACTAGAATAGTTACGCCCAGCACAGGAGTTAGTCGAAGGAAACGGATCAGATACATCAAGGGCACATTGAGCTTTCCTTTGGTTGTACAATGGTAAGTTATAAAGTATTCAAAAGACAGATTACCCAATAATAGCTATTAACTTACTTGTCCATTGTACGCAGTGCTACCGAACCAACGAGCGACCCACTCAGAAAAAAGAAAGTATCCACCGAAAATACAGCACGCCTTATAAACATGTATTAAGGTGTTTTGAACCACTGTGCGCAGTCATAACAGTAACAGAGGTGAAGATAGAGATATATGTAAGTTTCATATTTGAATATGCTTGCTCAAATTTTAAATGGTGGTGGTTTTTTGTGGCGTTGCCACCTTATCGTGTAGTGCGCTGAAAATGTTGCCAACCTTCCAAAACCAGCGTTGCCAAAACGGTATTGTAAAACTTACCGCCGAAAAGTCTACATAGTTAATATTGGGAGATAAAGCCATGACTACATAATCGTGACCGTATATCACCCAGATAAGCGACATGAAGCGTATGCCGTGAAGACAATCGATAACATTGGCATTCATTTTGCTATCCACAACGCGGAAGAGAACACGGGAGTTGACTCTTGCAGAGAAGATTGGTGTATAAAGGTGCAGTTGGAGGTAGAGAACCCGAACTTACTTTGATCCTGACAGAAGAAGTAATCCAAGAGTGAACAATGGAGCATAATTCCCACCAGCACGCACTACAATGGAAATAGTAAAATTAACAAATGTTTATCTGGCAGTAAAAGGATTCAAACTTACAGCGTGAAAATGGTCAACCCGTCCAACGGTACGATCTCTGTTGTTTGACACGTTTTCTGATTAATTAACAGGAAATCCGAGTCGATTTAATTGCTGAGAAGCTTCTCAAGCAGCTGCCGAAGTAGTGTGTCCATATGTTGACCACTACAGGAGGCGGCAAAACAGACGGCGGACTGTATGTTCGGAGCAGACGAAACACCGCTAATACTGCCTACGAGCAACTTGGCGGGACAGTCCGACGAAAAACATTTCCAAATATTCCTTATCTATGTGTATTATGCCATAGGATAAGACCCTAACAGTCAATTAAATCGGATTGGATTTCAAGTCGCTAAATAATCTTTACTTTTTAATGTCCCTTTAATTGAGCATTTGAAATGACTTGTCTGACTCTAACGGTAAAACTACACCCTGAACTAGTCATCGGTTTGAAGAGGTTTCTATTTATTGATTTGTCATGTTGGAGACCTGCCTTACAACCAATTACTTTAGTTATGTGGCCTCAAAGACCTAACGATCAGTTAAACCATTTTTCCAATGATATACGCTTGTTCATATATTGGCTGTACGATGATCAGCTGCATTACATAGCTCGACTTCGTGTAGTCGCATTGGTGTCTAATTTAATTGCTCAATTCACGTGTAATCGTATCTAATCAAATGATCACCGTTGACTCACTCGAATTAAATCAATTACTAGGTTTTCTGGTCAAGTAAACAATGGGAATTAGCAAATCTTATACAGTTCACCATGATGTGTCACAAATTACTATCGGAAAACGTACAACATGTTTAATTGGAACCTGTACGTGAAGGGGGAACAAGTAGTTAATATGTTTGTACTACAATTAGATAGATAAAGGTGTGTCAGTTAAAATATATGTAGTCATGTTCAGGTCGATAACCCGATTAGCACTACAAGTCAAGAAGCTATCACAACTAAATTATCTAGTATAGAGTTATCTTATATGTAGCTTCTGTAGAAAAAACTATGCAAACGATAACAAATCCCAAAAAATTAGGAGCTATTTACATTGAACTAGTTTAAAACTAAGCCGAACTTGTCTTATCTTATTGATAATTTAACTTTATTTCAAGAAAATAAACCATATTTGAATTACTTAAAGAACTAAAGAAATAACAACTGTCAGACAAATATAAATAAATTAAAAAAAGTAATTTAAAACAGTTTTATATCAAGTCAACTGATCAAGTCAACTGATGCCTAATCGGGTAACCGTTTCAAGTTCATGCTGAAAACTATGCTACAAATTTTAGTATTTAATTCACAAATTGTGAGACAGCTATATGCTGGACTGCTGCTGTCCTTGTCTTATTGGTGAAATTGTTGGGTTATTGAACTTTAAGCAATAGTTATAATTATTACATGTAAATTAAGTTTATAATTATTAAATAAATTAAATTTCAATATGTATTTCTAAAATGGTTGAATAGTGATCATAATCAGTGATTCAGTCATTATACAAATAAATAACATAAGAAACCATAATTATTATACTATATAATTAATTATTTACAGTTCACTAAAACATTCAACTATAAAGGGGTTTGTGGATTTTCCGCGGGAACTGTAGAAACTTCCTTGGTTTTGGACCGTTTCCTTGGACACAACAGCAGCTGTAAGCTGCCCGAGGGCGCCTCTATGACCACAAACATGGTATAAGCTAAAATCAAAGTAAAACCAAAGTCAGACCAGAAACGCAGCATCTAAAAATGGACACAAAGGAAAGAATTTAAGTATTATTTAAGTGACTTAACTATCGATAGAATTACCACTTGATAGTCGCTAAAATAAGTGTTGGTGTGAGTGTTTCCAGCGTGGACAAGTTGGATGAAGACATGCCAGATGTAGGCGCAGTATGAAAGCTTGGAGAGCGGCTGCCACAATGGAGAAGAGAGAAAACTGTTGGCCATGCCACCATAGCCATGTTTACAGGCAAACACAATCCAGACCAAAGCTACAGGCCAAGCCACGCGTGTGAGAGTGACAGAGAAAGCTTCACTTATAAGGGGAACCTCTTCGCCACTCTTCGAATACGGATAAAGGGCAAAGAGCGACGTGAACATCAGTCCCAAGCTAATGATCCAGCCCAGCCAGACGGTGAGGCGATTCAACTTAAAGGACTTTCCACGATTCACATGCAGATAATAACCAAAGAGCAGTCCAATGATCCAGGGCGAGGCACGCAAGTGAGTGGCCATATAGATGCGAGCAGCAGACAGTGGTGAGCTGAGGATTACGATTTGGATTATTGCTGGGTATACCTTGTGAATCAATTTCACTTACCTTCCGTTCTGCTGGGTCAACATGGTGGTGATTAGACAGGCACAGAGCAGCAGCATGAGCACCACAATTCCACCCACCGCCTTTTTACCCCATTTGTAGAGCGCAACCAGAAAAAGTGGGGAAACTATATAGAACTGCATATCTACTGCTAGATACCAGCTATGACCCAGGCACTACAAGAAAGTTAAATTTTAATCATAATTAGTTTTAACACATTTGTTACCCTATAACGCAAGCTAATTTAAACATGATATACTAAACGTAGAGTCTTTAAATTAAAGAATCATCTCAAGAACTTTAATGTTGAACATATCTAAAAGTTTCATAAAAATCGGTTCATAAAGAAAAATGTTAACCCTTGGACTACGTTTGTTAGAGCGAGACAAAGCATTCAGCTTGTCAGGCAATTCTAATTTTATAGCAGTCAGCTTTTCGACCACGTCTTCCCCAACTCACCATATTATTGCCAGCGGCATAATTCTGCACGTATAGCAAGGTATAAAACCAGGAATCGTGACAAGTGTTAATGCTGGAGTTAAGGGAGTTGTCTGAAACTGGTCCACTGCCCATGAGCGGCAGTATCTTCATATAGAAGAGTATGGCCAGCGCAAGAACAGGAGTTAGGCGTAGATAACGATGAAGATACATAAGAGGTACATTTAGTTTGCCATTAGATCTGTAAGAAATAAAATAATGAATAATGGTGAAATTTCTTATTCACCACTGTCCTTTGAACTGCGTGGTGTGAAAAGGGCAAGCTATTTATATATCCATCCCCCTCACACAACTTGGAGTGGAGATCAACAGCTGATCCACAGTGGCTGCGCTTAACTTACTTTTCCATGGAGCGAAGAGCAACCATAACAACGAGTAGACCACTTAGAAAGAAAAAGGTGTCCACTGCAAATAAAGCGTGAGTGATAAACATGCTGTACGCTGATTTGCGCCACTGGTAAGAGAAGAAGAGAAGGCAAGCTTAAATTAATAATGGCGGCAACTTTACAGCTGTAATTCAAATAGTTGTAGCGTTGCCACTTTGCGCTGTAAAAGTTTTACAAGAAACGTTGTTGCCAACCCTCTTAAAGTTGCGTTGCCAATATAATTTTAGTTCAATTGTTTATTTACAGCACTTACCGACAACAAATCTAATAAATTAATAGCTGGTGATGTGCCGACGATCGTATAGTCATGCCCATAGATAACCCAGATAAGCGACATGCAGCGTATGCCGTGAAGACAATCGATAACATTGGGATTTATTTTGCTATCCACGACGCGGAAGAGACCACGGGAGTTGACTCGTGCAGAGAAGATCTGAGCTAGGACAGGCAATTTGTCTAGAGATCGGGAATCATGTTATATTCAAAAGGATGTGGACATGGTTTGCAATCACTTACTTTGATCCTGGCAGAGGAAATAATCGAAGAGTGTGCAAAGAATCACAATTCCCACCAACAGACCCAAAAGGACACTACAATGGAAATAATTAAGTTAATATATTTTCTTCTGGCAGTAAAATAATTCAAACTTACATCGTGAAAATGGTCAATCCGTCCCAGGGCTCGCTCTCTGATGTCTGACAAGTTTTCTCATTGATGAGCTGGAAATCCGTGTCGATTTGAATGCTAAGAAGCTTCTCAAGCAGCTGACGAAGTAGCGTGTCTATATGTTGACTACTACAGGAGGCGGGAAAACAGATGGCTGTCTGTATGCTAATCAAATCTAGCACTGGCGAACCACCTAAAATACTGCCTGAGATGAGCTTTGCGGAGCAGTACTTGCCTCTGATCGTATGTCCAGTTTCCAGTGCTTGGTTCACTCTGATGCATTCATCAAAGTTACCCAAATCCCTAAGATTACCTTGAAGAATTCCCGCTGGCAGTCGACCCCATGAATCAATCACTAAAATAGCCGAGAAAGAAATAGCTTAAGAGATTCTCTGTAGTTTCTTGAGAGGATTACCAACTTTTTAATGCCCAAATGCTGCCTGACTGGAATCCCTGACGAAGCTGATCCATTTCTGCCAAACAGCGTAGATCTTGTAGATTAGGAGTTTTGGTTAATGGCACTATTAAATCCGTAGAGTTAAAGTTCTCATAGAACTCGAAGAATTCAAACGCCAAATGGCGCAATTTCAAGATTTGTTGATAGCTTTCAATAGTTATGTCGTCATGATTAAAGATTTCTTTACTATTGGCACTGACCAGTCCAATCGCGGATAGCAATAGCGTTAAATAAAATCCAAACATTTTCATTGACTACTTATAACGGTCTAACTGGTCTGAAAGCACCTGTGCTCTATTTTATATACTTTCAAATTGTCATTTTTTTTTATCGCTGAATATTCAAGTGCCTTGGGTTTCCTTAAAAGGCATTTACGCTTCGCAGTAATAATCTATGCGTTTTAGCAATTCTTATAGATAATACAACTACTGCCTAATAAGTAAATGCTACTGATAATGAATCAAAAGCCTATCGTATTAAAATATGTAAGTATTCAAACAACATAGTAATATTAAGATGTGGTTTCAGCACATAACGATAATAAATAATAAAGATTTTATTATTTATATATGAATTATACAATAAAATTTTTTTATAGCAATTTTAAATATTGGCACCAAAAGAGCTATCGATAAGTTTTGCCAATTGGTTGGCAATTGTGGCGTCACCATTGACCAATAGGAAAGAGTATGTTTTACAAAAGTATAACTTATATTATTTAAGTCAAACAATAAAAAATGCTATGTGTTGTTTTATTTTTTATGTCAACAGAGTGGTAAGCAACAAATATCTAATTATTAGCAATTGTATTTAATTATTGTTACTGAATGGAGTTTCTGACTGCAATGCATACTTAGCGGCGCTCAAAGCAACTCTGCGCACAGCCATTCACAAGATTACGCAACGTGCAGCTCTGTGTGTGCGTGCACGATAAAGAAGAAGAATATGAGAGCTGACAGCTGTCAACTCGCTTTTCCTTTCTTTCCGGTCTCTGCTCCATAGAAGACGCAAAGTACGTGAAATTTACAAACAATAATCCGCAAAATATTTGCGAATCCGCTAAAGTGTTAAACTAAACGAAACTGTTGCAAAAGCGCCGATTAAAGCTGCAACTGTCACAAGTCGTGTTCTGTGCATTTTAATTGACGTTTGCAAATTATCTGACATTTAAGTCAAAAGCGGCCTTGTCAACAAGAGAGCCCAACAAAAATCATAACAACAACAACAACATAGTATCTACAACATATAACTAATTATTTTTTTTTTTGTATTTTTTTTGTTTTCGTTCTCGTGTGCAGCATGTTCATGCCAAAGGCTCACCGTGTCGCCATTTATGAGTACCTCTTCAAGGAGGGTGTCATTGTGGCCAAAAAGGATTTCCATGCACAGAAGCATCCCGAACTTGATTCGATCCCCAATTTGCATGTCATCAAGGCATTGCAATCTCTGCACTCTCGCGGCCTGGTCAAGGAGCAGTTCGCATGGAGGCACTACTATTGGTATCTGACCAACGAGGGTATTGAGGAGCTCCGCAGCTATCTGCATTTGCCCCCAGAGATTGTGCCCTCGACACTGAAGAGGCCAGCACGTTCCGAGCCACTGCGTCCCCGACCAGCGGCCGGTGGCCCACGCGGACCCGCCGATGCCTCCAAGACCGGCGAGGATCGTTCGGCCTACAGACGCGCCCCTGGCGGCAGCGGTGTGGACAAGAAGGGTGATGTTGGACCCGGCGCTGGTGAGGTTGAGTTCCGTGGTGGATTCGGACGTGGATCCCGCAACTAAACAGCGTTTTTTTTTAAACAAAACTTTAAATTCAACACAACAAAACAAAAACAAAACATCAGAAAACATCAAATTTGTGTGTATGTTTTATAAATTAAGACAAAAAGTTGATACAAAATTTGCAGTAATGCAAATAGTAACATTATAAAACAAGCGCAAAGTGAAACAAACAAAAAAAAATTACAACAAATTGTGTATTCTTTTTTATTTTTTTATATGTGCATCAACTGGAAAAAACATCAGTGTCAGCTATAAAGTAGCCAGACTAATGAGTCTAGTATTACGAGCTTTGGCTATGCTACACGGAGATATATGTGTTAGCTATAAAGTAGCCACATAGCAGCGCCTAGATATTTCCCGCTCTTTTTGGAGCTGCGCATTTAGCCAGAGGTCTTGGCCGTAAGCTTGCCCAAGAAGCTGCTAGCTTTTTGTTGCCTACCACTATTGTAGACATAGTTCTGAAAATGTGGATAAATTGTTGGCTTTTTCATAGGTTAAAATTCAGATACATGTGGTTCTGAGTTGCCCCGAAAGTGTAGCTTAGAGTTAAAGCTAGAAAATACCCAAATGTACATTTGTTAGATATTTTTCAAAAGCTAAGTTTCAAAACAACTCCCAATTGAGCTGTAACTCAAATAAGTATCTATTAGTTATCCAGCAAAATGAAAGCGTTAATCTTTTGTTTATATAGAAGTACTTTCAAACCCTTCTATCCATATACAATAATATACCTATGGGTAACTCATAGAACTCTTAAGCATCAGCTTCAATAATTATTGATTAGTTTATGAGTTGCTAGAACTGGAAGGGCTTTAATTAGCCAGCTTTGGACAGCACATAAGCTAGAAACAGCTATAGTTATTTGGAAGTTTTTCTGGAGCTATATTAACAGAGTTAGACTAAGCTAGGACTTGGATATGGAATATGTCAGGAATTAATTCACTTTATTCAGTCTTTAAGACTTGGCTTAACGGTTTTTTACAATCTTTAAGTATCTTCCCATTCTTTATCTCCAAGGGATGCACTATCTCATATTTTTATTTTAGTATCTATCTCAATGAGCCAGTGGTGCCATTCAGCTTTCTTTAAGTCAACTTTAAGACGCTTCTTGCTAGCAGTTGGCAAAATGAGCATAAACATAATTTAATAGCATAATAAATATAGTTATTCTGTAGAAATCGTTAATATTTAGATCAAATATTCAGCTTATTAGCGTAAAATAGGCTGTAACTCTATTTTAGCTGCCCTTAGTAGTAGCTGCAAGCTAAAGTCTTTAACAAATCAACTCGGTAGGCTTTTTTCAGCTATTAATCTAGCTTTCGAATTGCCTAAAATGCTGGCAGAATAGGGTTACTGGTTGTTCAGCGGGTTTTTGGCCGTAAACCGCTTAAATTGGCGCTTTTTCCCCTTCTTCTTTAGAAACTTTCAGGACTTGGAGCGGCCTTTGCTGGCACATCTGGATCCGGAATTGGCGATTTTGATAATAACTGGTTACAAGGACAACTGATTTGAAGAAGTCTAAATGAGAGCCAAAAAAGAGGCTAACTTGGCAGTGCTGTCCTGAAGTAGTTTCAGCTGAAGTCGAAAACAGGAGGACAAATGTAGCCGCAAAAAGGCTAGCTTGACAACACTCCAGCTCTCAAAACAAATGATTTTCATTATATACAAATTTATATATATTTCCACATTATGTTTATGTTAAAAATAGTAATTTGTTAAATAAAATATACACTGCAAGAAACAGTTGTTTTATACACAGACTATCGCCGCTTTATGGATATTTTGCCTTTGGCCAGATGGGACATGTTGATCTTGAACTTGCTCTCATTGGAACGCTTGACCCAGATCTAAAAGGAGTAGATTAAAGGGTATTATTACAGGGTAAACAAAGGGGTATATAAAGAGTCGTACCACTTCATTGCCAATTGCTGTTATGGTGGCCGCAAACTTGTTCATGTCCTTGCCCTCGACATAGACCTGTTGACCGCGGCAGAACCAACGGCGCTCATAGAGCAGCTTGTTGTCCTCGATGCGGGTCTCCACGTAGCTATTGGGATCCCCTAGCAGATTGTGGGACTGCTGTTGTTGTTGCTGGAGCTGCTGTTGTTGTTGCTGCTGCTGTAGTTGCTGCTGTGAATTGCTGTAGGAGCCCATGCCATTCTGCTGCAGTGGCATTGGTTTGCCACGCTGTATCATCTTGAGATCGGATTCAATTTCCTTATCATCCAATTGATAGACCAATAGTTGTCCCGTCGCCGGTTTGCGACGTTTCTCGATCACCGGCAACGGTTCATTTGGACGTCGTCGAAGTTTACGTGTCACCGTTGTCTTAATCTCGGTGGAATCGTTGGTTAACTCCAAGCTATAACGTTCGTTTTCAATCTGACGCTTGCGATCCTCAAAGTCAGCGATTAGATTATCCTTGAGATCCATCATCTTCTCGTCATACTCCTTTTGGGCCGCCTTCTTTTCCAGTATATAATCACGTTCCACACAGTCGCGCATATAATCCTTGTAGATCTCGTTCAGCCGGCGACGTTCCTTTAGCTGATTGTCCAGTTTGCGCACACGTTTCATATACTCGGGATGAATCAAATGATTTAATTCCTCCAATTGTTTTTCCAGATTTATAAGTTTGTGTTGATACATTCTATTGGTGGGTGGTGTGGTGGAGTGGGTGAAAAAGTGTGTACACACTTGTTAAATATCTGTGGTAATTGCTTAGTGTAAACTAGTGTAACTTACTGTTCTTTGAGCTCACTATTGCTGCCAATGTTGTTGTTGCTGCTGCTGTTGCTATTGTTGTTGTTGTTGCTATTGCTGTTGTTGTTGCTTGTGCTATTGTTGGAGGATGTGCCGTTGGTACCGCCATAGCGATTTGGGCTGCGAAACTCCGTTTCACTTGCATCGTCCGTATCTGCAATTTTCATACGTTTCATTATTACAGCTCACACAATTCCTGTCACTTTGACAGTGACTTATTAAATGCACATTGACAGCTTAATCAAAGCATCCTTTTTTATTTGGCTGCACAAATGTTTGCTTACCTTCTTCGCTGCGTTCGTCGCCAATGGACTCGTCATCATAGTTGTCACCCGAGTACAGTGTGTAGTAGGCGTTCATTTTGTTTGTCAACGCACTTGGACTTCAAAACTCTTAATTTATTTCACTATATTGTTAATTTTGTTTAATATTTTGCTCGAAATACTGTTGATATTTGTTTGGCTGCGTATACACACACACACGTAGCCATTTGCAAGTGCTGTACAATACAGCGAGCTGTTTCAGTGTGGCAGCGCTGCTTCGATTTATCGATATCGATACATTTCGTACACTCACAGCACTGCCCAATTGCCCGTGTGGCCAAACTGTTTTTTTTATTAGGGCGCGCTTTGTACAATTTTTTAAAATTGTATTTGAAATTAATTAAATGTCGCTGCAGAACTTTTACAGCGATACCAGTTTGCCGTACTCAACAAAAACTGAAAACATTAAAAAAAAGAATATTTGTTTTATGTGCAAATTTTTATTTGAGTAAAAGTAGTATAGTAAACAAAAAACAAATTGCATGATAATTGCTAATTGTAATAACATACTGATGCTAATTATCGAAAATTCAAGAACACAAAACATTCGTGATTCATAATTTATATTTTGTTATAAATGATTTCAATTCAATGATCTTAACGAGATCTCTGCCCACAGTACAGAGCGCCCACAAAACTTTTTTATGCGACAGCTCCAGAACATTTTTTTAATTCATTTAATGATTGACTGAGTAAATATTATTACAACTGCACACACCGGGACACAAAATTAGGTAAGGCTTATTGTTTTTGTGTAGAACATTTTTTTGAAAAACATTTTCTTGAAAAAATTAAAAATACATAGTTTTATTGAAATTTTAAGTAGATATAAAATGAGCTTAAAAATTATTATAAAAACAATTATGGCCACATTCTCATTTATAGACCTATTAAAGTACTCTAGGGTTCAGCGATATTTCCAGATGAATTTTTTATGAAAAGAGCAAATTGTTTTTTATTAAAGATATGAGAACTAGAATTTTGAAAAGGTTTCCAAATATGTTTAAAAAAAAATATAAAAAATTCTTCTAAAAAAAGATTTTAAGACCATATGTAAAAATGATTTCCAAATCAAACACTAAGGAAATATACTTTTTTTTATGTCCAGCACTGTGTCTGTTTGTGTGTGTGCGTGTGTATGTGTGTGTACAGTGTTTCATGTCATATGTTGATCAGTTTTTAGTATTTCATAGCCAACTGCTAAACTGCTGATGATGCTGACACATATTTTAAACGCTGTCGTCAAGCAGACGACGCCCACGCACTCTACAAATACTAGATCTATTTGCCTTACTTTGAGAAATTGGCGTATTAAACATCACGAAAAAAGCACAACAAAAACTAAACAAGAAAAAAAAAACAAAAATTCCATGGTAAATCATCGCAAGCGAATTTTGATTGATTTGCAGACTTGTCGTGCGGGGCAAAGAATTTGGGAATGCCACACGAAATTTATATACAAAAAACATTTTTTTTTTTTTTTTTTTTTTAAATATATATAGGCATGTATATACATGTGGTTTTAGTACATATAGGCACATATAAATATTTTCAACTATATACATAGATATACTATATTAAGTATATGCAGCTGAACATTCTCGACGAAGACGACGCTATGGGAAATTTGAAATTTGTTTTCTTAATTTCATCGTTAGTCGATTTGGCTTTCAAATTTATTGTATTTAGTACATATTTTGGCATGCGTTGTTTATACCCCTTGTAGATCGAGTTCGAGGGTATACTTCCCTAAGGGCCTATTACAGCATATAGTATATATATATATTCTGAAAAAGGGATGTTACTATTTTTTAACCATTTAACAGGTCCAAAAGCTAGATATTTGGATAGAAATATTTGTTGATTTCAAAACCCAAAAAAAGCTAACTTTAAATGCATTAGCTTTTTTTTAGCTATTTATGGCAACTAACATTTAACAACACTGTTAGGCACTACAAAGTGTGAGGTTAGGTTGAGCATTGAGAGTTCGCAAAAATAAAGAAAATCCTTGACTCTTCCAGAATTTCATAGAACAAACACTTTTCATGTCTCAAATTGTCTTTTTACCTTTAGAACGGTATTTATGACTGGCTAAGAGTATTAAATTATTGTATAGTATAATTAAACTATATTCAAATTGTGTATTGTTGTCTGTTGAGATCTCGAGATTTGGGATCAAAATCTTTGTCGCCTTCAAGGTCGACGATTTTTGATGAAAATGAGTTTATTGTTTGGACACAGCGGCATTAACGGCTTCTCAGCATCCATGTGGGCGCTACTTGCTGCCAAAAACCAAAACACCTTAACCGCAGTCGACGTCAGCCGTCGGCAGCGAAAAGTTGTCGTCGTCTTCGTCGCACCGATGATTATTGTTTTATTTTTGTAATTCATGACTGATTTAATTACTCGTATTTCGTAGATGTTTTTATTATATTTATTTTGTTGTCGTGATCATTGTGTTGCGTGACGATTGTATGCATATTTCATTTTCAATAATATTGTCAAATTAGGGCTGATGACTTTAAGCAGTAAACCATCGATATGTATCTCGATACTTCGATATTGAATCAGAGTGTCCAATGTCATCGATTACTCATCACGATTTGTTTACAAACAAATCGAAGAGAACAAAAAAAAAATGTCGCCAACGTTCGCGCCCACGCACACACTCACACACACACAGACGCTCACGCATTTGTATATTTAGAACGTTAACCACATTTCTGGTATTACAATGTGGCTTAAAAAAAAATGTGTCGTTCTGTGGCCTAAAACGGCAGCGATCATTAAGCTTTAAACCGGTTATTATTGCTGCTGTCTATTGTTGTTGTTGTTAGCGGTTACATATCCACCCACAATGTGCCTAATGCGCGACAGAGACAACAACAACGCAGTACGGCAGCTCAACGACAGTGGCTTTGAAAAGTATTGTCGAAGCAACCACATAAACTCGTAACTGGGAAGCTTAATTTTAACCGACCAGTGTGTAAATACTATTTGGCTTTACTGTACATAACTGTTGGCATATTTTGAACGCTTCACGATATTTGATTTGCACATGTGCTAATTTTCTTCTCATTTTTTATTATTATTATTTATTGTGAAAAATTATATACGATATTTTCAAACTAACAAATAATTTTACAGAACTTTATAATAATTATTACAAATAATTGTCTGTTCCAGAACTTTAGCAATGTTAAATGCAAAGTTAATTGACTACCAGCTACCTTGTCATGAAAAAATCCTTTTTAGAATTTTTTGCGTTGATTAAACGTTTGAATAAACTGCGTGGGAAATAACAGTGACAAATGCTCATTGATAGGACAAACAGGAGAGGGAGCACAATGGTCTTCCTCGCACACACACACATATAAAAACTCATTCACACTCGCATGTCCGAAATCCATTCACTTGTTCTTTGCCGGCGACAGGCAGAGAGAGAGAGAGAGAGAGAAAGAGTGAGAGAGTTTGAAAGAGCGAATTGTATTGTTAACATGTGTGTGGGTATATTGCCATGCCATGCTAACTGTATGTATGTTGTTTTTGTTTTTCTTTTACGCTCTCTTACTTGCTGTTATTCTCTTTGTGGCTGCCAAGCGGCTGCCAAGCAACGCTATAAAAGCGTCAACACACTGAAAATGCAAAACAGTCGAATAGAAAACTTTGAAGTGCGGTGAATTTGTGCGACACGAAAAGTCAATCAAGACAAAAAACACACACACATATATACAAATATTTATATATACAACAAAATTTTTGTGATTTTTTTTGGTTTTGTCTGATTAGAAAGTGAATATACACAAGCTGACCAAGTCCAATTTGAACAACAATAAGAATTTAGCGGTGTGTGTTTCGTAGCGCGTGAAAACAACTCGAAGAAGAAGCAGCAGAAGCAGCGGCAAAATAAGAAGAAGCAGCAGCAAGAAGTTTTTTAGTTCTATCTAACCACACACATACACACAAAGAAATTAAAAATGGCCGAGGCTAATAAGAGAAATATTCCCATCAAATTGGGAGACTTCAGCGTTATCGATACGGAATTCAGCAGTATACGCGAACGCTTCGATTCCGAGATGCGTAAAATGGAGGAGGAAATGGCCAAGTTCCGCCACGAGCTGATGAACCGTGAAGCCAATTTCTTCGAGTCCACCAGGTAAATAATCAAATATTAAAACTCCACGAAAAGCAAACCAAAATTGTACCCAATAATCGTGGAATTTGCGGTCTTGTGTGCCTGCAGTGCTTGGGATTGTGCTCGAATGTGTGTGTGAATCTAGTCAGATATTTGATAGGGGTTGACCGTTATGTTATTGCAACTGATAAGAATATAGTGTAGTAGTTCATTTCTTATCGGTAATCTACCTGTTGTAGATTACGCGCACTTTCGAGTTGAAATTCTGAAGCGCGTAAGAAAAATAATTCTGAAAATAAAAATGTTTAAACAAAAAAAATACATTTCGCTTTGATTTTAGTTAGTCCCTGACTTTTGGACTGCTTTAATGTTCCTTTTGTAGATTAAATGGCTTTTGAAATTTGAATAAAAATAAATGATAGCTTTGAATTTGGATTAAATAAGATTTTTTAATCATTATACAATTTTTAAAGGAGGAGTACAAATTCAAACATTTTTGTTGAATCTGATGTTATTTGAGTTTAGAGATTCTTAATTGTTATATACAAATTTAAAACAGTACAAAATATTTAAAACTGGAATTCATCTTGCTTAAAAATAATAAAAAAAAAAAACATATTAAAAATTAATACAATTTTGAATAACAACAATTAAAATTCCTGCTTTTTAAAGAAAATTTAAGAAATTTTTAAAATAATTTTCCGAACGCTTATTTTTTCTCGTATCTTAGAATTACGTGAAGTGTTTCAATTCGACTAGTGTTTTAGGGTATTCCGCGTACACTCAAATCGTATGTAAGTCTATAAATAGAAATATGGCTAACACAGCAGCAGCACACGGCAACATCTTCGAACAATTTAGCCTTCCCGCCTCGTCCGACTGACTGGATTACGTAGTGGGCTAAGGCCAAAAGCATCGCTAAATGCCCCAGATACTTGCACATATCTTATGGCTGCTTGGTGTATGGTGGAGGGGGCGTTCTAGGGGGAGGAGGATGAGTCATTTTTCGGCTTTTTTGCTTTTGTTTGTGCCCCACCAACCCTCTATATAATGTGTGTATGTAAATTCTTTTAAATTATCCATTTGTCTGTCTTAAGAATAACACACACATATGATGTTCTTGTCTCCGCAAACGCCAAAACTATGAAATAGTGCTGCCAGTTTAGCTGGTTTATAGCCAGTTTTGGGAAATCAAATAGAAACCAATATAGTTAGCTTTTTTCAAGCTAAAAGTATTTGGAAAACTGGCAAACTTTTGCTTTACAGATACTTTCGAGTACTTTTTAGCTTTTTCTATCTGACAGCACAAAGCACAATGCCCAAAAAAAAAAATACGAGAACCATTAGCGTACATTTCAAAACTGGCAAATATTTTCGAGTGTTTCTTATTTTGAGTTATTTGTAAAGCTCATGTGATTATACACACACACACACTAATATATACATGTGTGTGTGTGTTTGGCACATATTCTACTTATATGCATGTAATTGCGGTTGGCTGGGATGCAACCCGGTAACGGTACCCATGCACTATGGGGAATTTGACCACTTTATCTGGCATTTGCATGATTTTTAAAGTTTTTCTAATTTGCATAAAATTGATGTTAACGCATTAAGAAAACATCAGACTGTTATGCCCCAAACTCAAAATGTTAAATTTAACAGTCCCATTTGAGAATAACAGCTGTAAAGTCAGCTGTTGCAATCGAGAGTACGTGCAACTAAGTTCTGTAAATTTATGCATTAAGTTTCGCCGTTAATATTTTGTGATTGGAACACAATTTGAAGAAATCAAGTCATGAATATTGATTTAAGAGGTTTTTACTATGTATTTAATAAAAAAAATGGTTCAAATTGTGCGTGTGTATACTAATATTTGATCGTTTTATAGGAGCATCTTAAGCTGGATTTTTAGCAACAAATTTAAACTTTGGGAAGGATTATGTACAAGAGTTTAGAATTGTCTTCGTGTTCGTCTAATTGTTATTTATAGCGTTTTCAATTCTGAGCGAGGTGGTATTTATCTTATGTTCCTCTTTTTCCCTCTTTTGGCGCAATTCGCATCTTAACTAGGTAACCTCACTTTTTCGAATGTGGATTTGTTCGCTGTTTGGAATAGTGAGAGGGGCCAGTACGAACGAGAGAAGGAAATTAAAAGATATTTTGAGCTGCATTCATGAAATAATGTGGATAAAAGTATTTTAAAAGTAAAACGGCACCAATTTTGCAACAATTTGCATAATAACTGGGCTTTGGGGGCTTTGGAAATACAAATACCGTTAACACGTTAAAACGTTTACTCAAAACCCTGAAGTTAGTCAGAAATCATTTACAATTTGAGGATCATACTGCCACCGAATTGGCGAAATGATTGTGGACAGTTGTCCATGGATTCCAATGACACCAAATCTTCATAAGAGTATTTTGTACTCAAAAAAAATCATAGAAAATACGGTGCTTGCATTCGGCTGGCCATTAATCCAGATTCTTTCGCGTGAACACGAATACTTAAATGATTTTTCAGAAAAACATGAATTTGAAGACAACAACCTAAATTTTCTTGAAAACATTGAGCTGGAAAATGAAGAAAATTATGAAAATCAAAATAAAATAAAAAAAATAAAAAAATTTATTAAAAAACTTTTTTTTTTAATTTTAGGGGCGTAAGGGGGCGTGGCAAAACTTATTTGTGCAACATCAGTCCGTGGAGGTGACTGAATTTAGAAATTTTATATATAAAAATGCACGTTAAATTTAAATTTCTCAATTTTTTTGTTCGAAAGGGGCGTTGACACGCCCATTTTTTCCAAAAAAGCTTTAAATGGCCTATAACAACATAATAAAAAACACAGCAGTAAAAAATATCTTCTGGTTAACTTACAATAATAAATGCCAGATAAAGTGGTCTAATTCCCCATAGTGCCATGGTTGCGCTCATGTCCGCCTGCGTGTGTGTGCGTTGGCTAAACAAATGCAATACACACACACAATTTATTCTTGCAGTCATTATTATGATGTGGCGTAACGGAATCTTTTTTTCGTACCGCAGAAAAATCTTGCGTACTTGCCAGATAGTATATCTGTGTACACGCACACACATACAAAATGCTTTTGCAGACATGAACACACATACCCGTGTGTACGTAATTCAAATATTTACTAAATAAACAGACAATGTGAAGGCGGCCATTAAAAGATTCAAACAAAACAACGAAAATCCTAAAAAACCTAACAGTTGCTTAAATAATTTGTTTGACATAGAAAAATGTTTTGACAAAATAAAAAAAAAATTGAACAAAATTTAGGTTTTTTACAATAAAAGTTACAATACAATTAGAGCCTGACTGTAAAACACCTTGTATATTTTTTTAAACTTCATACTTCACCCAATTGGAATATACACTTGCTCCAACTTGTTTTATACTGCTTGGAATTGCAGGATATAAACTAACTACTCATTCAGTACACCATTTTTCCATTGTCAACATAATTATTGGAGCAACAGTATATACACGCATATATGAAATTGAATTGGTGCTAAGCAAAAGTGACGTCGACGTTGCGCTGTCGCAGTCGCTGCTGTCGTCGGCGTCGCTGCGGTTGCGCCTCGCTAGCCTCTCAATCTTATGGTTGGTGGAGACGGAGATTGAGACGTAGACCACGACCGCAACCATTGCGTCGTGTCGCGACGCGAGGCGTCGCGTGGGCGCCACTTGAGGCGAATTCAAAAACCACTTGGCTTAAAATTTTTTACCTTGCTACTCACTCCGGCCACAGACAATGACATAATCGAAACGATTTGTTTGTCTTCTTTTTCTGCTTCTTCTTCACACGCTGCATTTGCATTGGGTTACAGAAATAAAAACAACAAAAAGAAAACTTTCAAAGCAAAAGTTTGGCAGTTAATTTAACCGTTGGATTGCGTGCTGTCCCAAAACTTTCGCATGCAAACTTTAGGCTAAACCAAAAATTAACTTTCTTACTCCAACGACCTGTGCTTTGACACCCGCCCAGTCGATAGTTCATTTGCCGATAAGCAAAGTATGAGAAATTGGGGAGGCTGGTCGATGACTCAGCGCTGCAATTAGACAATCGTCGCCTATCGCCCTCGTATTAAGGGCAACCCAATGAGCAGTCAGCTGGACAGCGAAAATGAAATGAAACGAAGAAAATATAATGAATTGTTGAACGGCAGTTTATAAATATCACGATCACGTCATCGTCATCTGGTACATATATAGTACCTATATACACATACACTATTGTTGCTTGCACAATAGACAAACTAATTGATTTTTCTAGTATCTATAGTCTATAGTCAATATTCAAATTGAATTCCTCTGATTTATGCACCACTTAAACTGTTCATATGTACTTTTTTTCAATTTGTTATATACACTTATGATGGAAATATGTACACACCGTTAATTGTTTTAATTTTGTATTAGTTTTCGCTTACCGAATCAATGTAGTCAATGCACACTGTAGCTGGGGGGGAAATGAATTGCGGATCAGCAGACCGTGCGTTTGCATTTAGCGATTTGTTTATGCAAATAACAAATAAGAAAAAAAAAACAGTTCATATACTATAACGTATATATAACGTATACTTGTCTCGAATGCTAAAATCTATTGCATGTCTAAATATGTACTCGGCACTACGACTTGACCAATTCTAGTGTTGTTGCACATTTATGGCTAGATTGAACAGATAATTTGCTGTTAATCATCAAGCGACCAAAGTGTAAAACGAACTTTATGGGCCAAAAAAAAATTAAGGATTAAGAATTTGTATACAAATGTATTTTGTTTCTTTAGACTGACTTGACAAATAATGTAACCTTTAAAAATAAATTGTCCTGCAGTTTTTAATACTAGAAATCAAGCTTTAAATTAGCTAAAATGTCAACACTGCCATGTCATATTTATCTGCTAAAATCTTAAAAAAAACTAAAAGATGTTTTTTAAAACCAATTTTAGTCATCAACATTTTTGATAACATCTATAATGACTATTAAAATTAATTAATTTAAATTATAAAATACCAAAAACATAAATCTTCAACATTGCAGTCTTGGAAAGATTTTGAAGGCATACCTGCTTTAATATGATATCACAGATATTATCGATTTTACTTAATAGCCGATATGCGCGCGGGAGTGCCGCTATTCAATATAAATATTTACTTATGTACAACATTTGTTGTGTGCCTGTTAATTTGTGTTATGCCAATTAATTTAGCTTTAGCGACTGATGCTGATGATAAATAATAATAACGATAAATTCCTAGATGATATCATGCAAATTTTTAGCGTTTTTCGTAATCTTGCCTCTGTTCTTCTCTCTCCTTTTATTTTTCTCAGTTTCGATGACACTTGTGTGCGATCGTTGCAATTGGCTATCGATTAGCATTTGTTCGTTGTGCTTGTTCCTTTTTCTTTTCTTGTTCTGTCGACACTTGATATGTGAATTGTTCGTGTTGTTGTTTTCTTTGCATATTTTCTTTTGTTCAATTTTTGCGCGCAGAGCTTTTTCAATAACAACAAAACATACAAAAAATATGCATGACATCATCATCGTCAGCAGCAGCTATTGGTGCGAGAGCGCGGAAGAGAGAGCGCGCTCCCAATTTGAACGTGTCCCATATGTGTGTGCGCGAAGAAAGAGATAGAGTAAGAGTCGATGCTATGAATGTGTGCGTAAATGTTTGGCCAGCCATCAGCAAAGTTAGCGCCAACATCGCGACGTCTGTTCCGGCAGGTGTTTAGACTTCCTCTGCTCAAAGCTGCGCGCTCTCTCTCTCTCCCTCTTTTCCGCTCTCTCTGCCTACACAGTTAATTGGCAGAGGTTGAAATTAACGGTTTTTACTATTAGTCACACATGTGTGGGTGTGTTGAGTTTCTTGCTGTTGGTGTATGTATGCACTTTGAACAGTTTCACGTTGGCAGCAAGGTCGCCTACAAATTGTGACTTTAACAGAGGCACGTTTACCGTTGATTGCCAGGCAACAAACAACGATGGCACGCTTATCAGAAGAGACACACATTTGCACAAATTTAAATACATGTGTGCGTGTATGTGGGCTAGTGAGCGTGCATGGTCATTAGATCCATGTTAAAACGACTACAAGGTGACGTGACAAAGTGAAGAAGTAAAATATGAGAGCATCTGTGCATGCATACGTCACCTTGAGCCCTCTAAAGAGAACAGCTGTGGAGGCATACGTCACCTTATTAGAAAAGTCACTTTGATCGCTTCTCTCTGTGTGGTTCATTGGTCTTCCTTTCTTGTGTTCTTAGCTAGCTTTGTTTATGTTTGTGTGCGTGTGTGTGAATGCTTACCTTTGAATAAGAATTACAATGTACATTTTTTAACTTAATGCTTTATATTATATGCTTTCTCTCTCTCTATTTTCTCTCTTTCTTCACCACCTTTACATGCCGCTTTGGAATATATTAAACTGCAATTAAAAAATAAATACATTATCAAAAAAATAATCCTCTTTCCTAACGAAAAGCTCTACTAAAAAAACAACAACTACAACCAGGTATTCTATGGATATGCCACAACAAAAACAACAAACTGATTTGTTTATACAACATTTTGTAGAATTCTTTATTTATTTTGTGTTTTTCATAAACATTTTAACACAAATTATCTCTAATTATGGCGTATTATTTATTTCACTTAAATCACTTTCGACACATTTTCAAACGTTTGTAAATAACTTTGCATATGTATGTACACACTTTTAGTTTTAGTTGTGTACACACTAGGTAACTTTGTATTTTGGCGCACGTCTGTGTGTTTGTGTACACATCTATGTAATTTATTGTATGTGTGTACACACTGCTGACTGACCAGTTCTTGTGTCATATTAATAATTTGACAAAAATTCATATTTTTAACTAAAAACAAAACACAAACACACATACACACATGTAGATACTATTTACGTATTTATGAGTAGCACAGATTCTTTGTTTCATAAATATACAAATATTCGCTTTGTATATAAAACATTTGCCAGGTGTATCAGCTATTTTCGTGCGTGGAGCAAAAGTTCAAAAAACTCTAGGAAATTTTTAAAAATTAAAATTTATATTCTTCTGCTGTATTTGCCCAGCAGTGCTTATATTTTGAATAAAATTATTAGTCTCTGTGTTTTCTTTGCAAATTTCAAGCAATTAGCTTGGCTTAGAATTGAATTTTTAGCGGATTATTGACTTTTAATAGCTGTTTTTGACAAATTTCATGATGTCATGCAATTAACTGCTTGTTTTAAGTAGATGAGTAGCCAAATAGTAAATAAAATAATCTTTAAACAATATTTGGTCAAAATAAACGACGTTTTCGTTAGCTTTATTAATCTATTTCAAGCTGGAAACACTTTAAAACATATTTAAATCTCAATTTCTAGCTTTAATTAGGTACAATTTTTAAAAAAAATTACAACGTTTACATGTTTTAGTACAAAATTTAGCTTTTTTCAAGAATAATTTTTAAATCTAGCTATAAATCAGCTAAATTGCCAGCACAAATGGCTATACAACATTATTGTTGGCAGCTCTGCCAAATGCTTGTGCTCATTGTGTCTGAATAAAAGAAATAAATTTGAGTTACAGCAGCCAGAGATACAAATGTATCTGTATCTTTAAATATGTATCTGTATGTGTAGCTCAAGGGGACTATGTAGACTCCCCTTCTTGTTTTTAGTTAGAACAGCTGCCGAGTTATAAATAAACGACGCTCCACAACGGAAATCCAGGCCTATTTATAGAGTTAGGATCTGTTGTGACTTCCACTTTGACTCGGCTTCAGTTTTGAGTTAAAAACATTTTTTCAGTTGCATTTGAAACGAGTTTGCAGGCGGTTCCAAAATTCTTTATTATGGAGGCTTTTACACGCACTTTTAACAAAACCTTTCGCACCACAACCACAACAACAACATCTAGAAGGTCCACACCGACTTTTCAGTAGCATTAACTTTTGTTTTTAAGTTTAACTAAATTTTTATTTATTTTTTTTTTTTTTTACTTTATTTTTGCAGCTCAACGACAAACTCAGCGCTGCCTTCTCGAGTAACAAAGCCACTGAATTATGTTTCGGACATTAGCTCCCCACTGATTCAGGTAAGCAATCAACTTCTTAAAGTATAATCAAATTATTAAATTTTAAATAATTAACTTCAACAGGATGAAGGTGATAACAAAGTGTTGAAGCTGCGCTTCGATGTCAGCCAATATGCGCCCGAGGAGATTGTTGTGAAGACCGTGGATCAGAAGCTACTGGTAAGAACCCAAAAAGCCTCCCGATCTTTATCGAAAATACTTAAATTAATTTGTTACTTTACAGGTGCACGCCAAGCACGAGGAGAAGTCGGACACAAAGAGCGTGTACAGGGAATACAATCGTGAATTTCTGCTGCCCAAGGGTGTCAATCCGGAGTCTATCCGCTCCTCCCTTAGTAAGGATGGTGTCCTCACTGTAGATGCCCCATTGCCTGCTCTGACCGCTGGCGAAACTTTGATTCCCATTGCGCACAAGTGAATCAAATGTGGCATCTAGGCAGCACTTATCATCCCGGCATCCCGTAATCCTCCCAACCATTTGAGGCCAGCTAAATATTCAGCTAAATTCCTACTAAAATCGCACACAGAAGAAGCAGCAGCAGCAGCAGCTACTACCGTTTTCAATTGGCCGCCTTTCAATCAATCAATCAATCAATTCCCATTTGATTTGTTTTTTTTTTTAATTTTTGGGTTTTTTTTTTGCAATTTAAAAGCTTAATTATATACAATACTGACTTACTACTCATACTTAACTGTAATAACTTAAGTGTAATGCAAATTATTATTAAATTTTATTAATTTAATTCATATTTATAATTCTCGCTATTAAATGTTATTATTTTCTTTGTCGTAAAACGTTTTTTTCTCCTTCGTTTTTTGCCCTTTCCGAAATAATTGATACAAGTATAGTAATTAAAATTGACTTTTTTTAAAAGAAGAAAATTATTAAAAACTTAAGCTGAATTTGTTTTGCTTAAGCGGGCAGGTTTCTAGCGGTTAAATTGGGTTGAAAAATGGCGGCTTAGCTCCTTTCTAAATATTCTATTTGTATTACATGCAAACTAGTGACGAAAGTGGATTGTCTTGTAGCATAAGAGGATTTTCTGAAACTAAAGCTAAGTTTGATCTAGTCCGCAGCGGTTTTTAGCGGCTTCTAGCGGTTAATTTGGTTTTCATGAAGGAAAAAAGATAAATTCTTAAGACTAGCGTGGACTCCACACAGAGAATGAGTATCGCTTTCTTAGCTTTAAAAGTATGCGGAGCACTACAGTTGAGTCCTACCGACCATAATATACTCAGTTTTGCCTGGTAAACACCTCAAACCTTTATGATTTTTGAAGCAAACTTGATCAAATTTATAGGGTTGGTCAACAGCACTTTTTTTAGCCAGCTCAGCTACCAAAAGTGTTGTGGGCGTCGCAGTAAAACAATAGAGCTTTATTGATCTGCATGCACACAAGCGGGAACTGCAAGGCAAATTTATTGCCTTTAGCGCTTACCAACACTGATTTACAAACAATACCGCTTACAGGGTATCACAAAGTCAAGCATGCTTTGTATAATTTGTCAACGGGTTGATAATTAAAACAAAGCTAAAAATTTTGAGATTTTTTAGATGTTTCAAAACTCAATAGATATGGAAATACTGTGAATGCTTTCTTAAGCGAGAAGAAAGCGAACGAGAGAGAGAGAGAGAAGAGTGAGAGAGCGCACAAGTACAGGTATGCCATCCCGCTCTAATATATATATTTATGTATGTCAGAGTTCTTCTCCAGCAAAAAGTAGATTAAATACTAGTTTTGTTAAAATTTTTTTTGTTTGAATGAAAGAAAGAAGGAAATAAAATGCAAGAGGAACCAGAGTCCAAGCAGGATCAGATCCATGTGGATACGGATGCAATGCGTATATCCAAGTCCCTATTGATTGAGGATCCGCGCTATCGCATTCGACCCATGCAACAGGTAATATCGGCCCTAATCGGTGGATTAATTACCACATTTGTTGGTGAGTTCAAATCGAAGAATCTTAGTAGCTTAACCCTTTTAGTGCCCTACGTGCCTCTTCCTCCCTTTAGTAACCCCCTTGGAGGTGGTCAAGACACGTGTACAGACCCAAGCTCAGAACGCTTCTCGCAAACGTCTAGTTGTCTCCAAATTGTGCTATGTCTTCCACAACGGACTCATGGCCCATGTCTGCAAGCCGAATGCCACCGATTGTGTGCCAAAACTTGGAGCCAAACCCAGCAATTTGCGTCCATTGCGCGGTGCTATGGTAAGTTTTTCGGGCTGACTGTTATAGACCCTGTACTTTGTCTGCTTTGTTGGCATAACTCAATTTTTGAGATAGCTCGTGTGGGGTGGTACATTATTTAGCTTACATACCTAACCCATTTCACTGTTCACCAGGATGCCTTTCTCAAGATCATTTGCTCGAACGGCGTCCCCGGGCTCTGGTCTGGTCTAAGTCCCACGCTCGTCTCGGCGCTACCATCGACAATTATCTATTTTTTGACCTACGAGTATCTGAAGCAATCGTTTTCCAATCTACATAAATTTTGGCAACCACGTGATCGTTTGCCCACCGATGTCGAGGCCAATAATTTGATAAAAGCCGGTAAAGTGCAGTATGCAACGCCATCCATAGTGCCCATGGCGTCGGGTATTTGTGCACGAACAGTTGTGGTCACAGCTATAACACCGCTGGAAATGGTACGAATTAAGATGCAGTCGGGTTATATCACATACACGGAACTATGGCTTGTCATTCGCTCGTTGGTTAAGTCTCATGGCATTTTGGGCTTATGGCGTGGTTGGCCACCCACCGTGATGCGGGATGCACCCTTTTCGGGCACCTATTGGGCCGCCTACGAGTCCATGAAGCGTGTCTGTAATGTCACAGAGCCTACATTCTGGTTCAGCTTTGTCACTGGAGCCGCTTCCGGCGCAGTAAGTTGGTTTTGCTGATTACACCCTGTGCCAAAGTAAGTTTCATAAAGATCAGTCCATTAACAATAAAGTAAGCTATTTAAATACATGGGTGAGAGTGAGATAGAGCATGCGATAGCGCATAGCAGTCAGCTTGCTACACAGTACTAGCTAGCTTTAGTACTGTCTCGCTCCCACTGTAAGACAAATAATTACTATTGACCGTTACAGGCAGCCATTTTGAAAAGCGCACTGCACTGGCACAGGGTGTATGAAGGTCGGCTGAGCACGATCTTGTTAATATTTTAATACCCTTCATTAAATTATTTTCAGCTGGCCACGTTGGTGACAATGCCATTCGATTTGGTCACTACTCACACGCAAATTGAGCTGGGACAGGATGTGCTTTACTCGGATTCATCTGGTCATGGCAAGGGTGGCACTACCACCGCAACTTCGGCCACAGCCGCTGCAACTGCTTCAGGCAAACAGTCGGTTATCTCACGTATAAACATGATTTATCGTCAGCAGGGTATTAAGGGCCTATACATTGGTGTATTGCCACGTATGTTGCGCGTAGTGCCAGCTTGTGCCATTATGATTTCGACATTTGAGTATAGCAAATCTTTCTTTTTTCATCATAATCTCCAGTTAAATGAAGCCTGTAAGTTTCCGTTAGCATCATCAAATATTTATCGGCATCGATAATTGCATTTGCAAGCAACAGCTCAAGCAACTATCGATAGTCGGCAATTTACATGCACACAAATTTAACTATATGAGTGAACGGTTTGGTGGGATATTTAAATTTAATACAAGTTTAGCTATATGCTGGCCGTTAGATTAGTCAGCGGCATAAAATATTTAAAAACGAATCTATCGATTAAAGTAAACGTCGGGCGATAGTGCGTCAAGAAAAAAGCGCGCAACAGCTGTTTTTACATCAGCTGAGCCAACTATCGATAAGAAGCCGAAAAACACATGTACGCAAACACACACGCACACAAACACTGTATGGAAAGCTACTTTATTTAGCCAAGACAACGAACGTTCTCGTTTACTTGCGCATTTTCTTTAAATTTATACTAATGGCGATATTTTAACGCACTAACGCGCACACATTCAAACACGTGGAACACAAAAACACTACAATACACACACCCAAACAAACACACATACACACACGCAGCTTACCGACGTTCCCATTGACGCGCCAAAAGAAATCAAGGAATTAGAAGAGCAGAGAAAATAAAACCAACAAAAAATGCCAGAGACAAAGTCAACAACAAGTGCAACACGACCAGAGTTTAATTGTGCATTACCGGCGTCGTATCAGACACAATCCAAACATACTATGACAGATCCAAGATTTCGCATACGGCCCATGCAGCAAGTTGTGTCCGCATGCACAGGTGCCATGATTACCGCCTGCTTCAGTAAGTGATGAAATTTGATTTTGTTTACCCCCCGGCTACAGTGGGCCAAGTATTTGATTTCTCAAGAAAAAACACAACACACTTGAAAATGTTTAAAAATTCAAACTGATAAGATTATTTACTATTTGATTTCAAATTGGTAGTGTGAACAAATAATTACTTGACCCACTGTGCATGATAATTTCACCACTAATAGTGTGTTTTGTTTGTATGTGTGTGTGTGTGTGTACTTATAGTGACGCCCTTGGACGTTATCAAGACCCGCTTACAGGCTCAACAATCGGCGCTACTATCCAATAAGTGTTTTCTTTATTGCAATGGTCTAATGGATCACATTTGCCCCTGCGGCCCCAATACTCCTACCCCCACAGCCGCCTCCCACCATGCATTTAACAAACTATCTCCGACTTCCAGCTCACACTTTACGGGCACAATTGTAAGTATATGCCAAAATATCACATAATTAGCTAATAACAAAATTTGTTAAATAGAAAAACAGTTAACAGTAGTATGATCATTTTAACAGCACAGTCAGGCATACTCTATATCTTAGCCATAGCTAGTTTAGGAGAAATGTCTATAAATAGCTAAACAATTTTTAAAAAATTTGATTTCTAATTTTGTAGTCATTTTTTATGTCTTTTGGTAGCAATTTGAGTTGGTTCCTTGGACAAAACTAGGATATAAATGTTAGTAAGATTTTCTAAACCATTTAAAAGGGATTTCTTTACTTATATATTATACTGTATAGTAATCTGATTTAAATAAAAATAGTTCTGTATATTCAAAGTATTGCCAAAGGTAAGATAGGGATAGGGTAAACAAAAATCTTTGTTATATATATTTTAATTATTCATATATAAAGCATAATTTCGTCAGATTCCCCGCAAGGCAGCTATCTGATATAGTAGCCCGATTTGCTTACAAAAATGCTCATCAGCATGACTTGTGACTTTTCTCAAGATAACTCAATGAACCGATAAGTCTTTTAGCTTGTTCATGCTTAGATCTTAATTTGGAAATATTTTTCCTATGCTAGCTATATCATATGGTAGTCCGATTTGTATTAGACAAGGTTAATATGTTTTTAAGTAATCTTTAGTGTTTTCTATAAGAGTTTAATTGAGATAGCTTGTCAAAGAAAAGAGTTTGTCATGCTAATTTATTAGTTTTTAATCGATTTATGGATTAGTTATGAGTAGGAATTTGATTTTATTTTGAAAAATCTCCTAAGATATGGCCAGTTAATAATAATTATTTTTTTGCAGGATGCATTCATCAAAATTAGTCGTGCCGAGGGAATCGGCTCGCTCTGGTCGGGACTGAGTCCAACGCTGATTTCGGCTCTGCCCTCGACCATCATTTACTTCGTAGCCTATGAGCAGTTTAAGGCACGATTTACAGATTTGCACTACAAGTACCTGGCGCCAGTGCAAAGTGCACCATTTAGACGGGAGACACCGATGCTCGTGCCGTTATTGTCGGGCGTTACGGCCCGCATATTGGCCGTAACCTTTGTTAGCCCCATCGAACTGATACGCACCAAAATGCAATCACAGCGTATGACAAATGCCGAAATGTTTAGCTCAGTGCGTCAGGTGGTGCAATCACAGGGTATTCTAGGCCTTTGGCGCGGCCTACCACCGACCATACTAAGGGATGTACCTTTCTCGGGCATCTACTGGACCTGCTACGAGTACCTTAAAAGTAGTTTTAATGTCGTCGAACCAACATTTGGATTTAGCTTTGTCGCTGGCGCCATTTCAGGCTCTGTAAGTATTAAACACTCTGTGTACAGGGTATTTTTGGAGGACATCTGTTTCCATAGATAGTAGATTCTTAGCTTAGAGTCAATGTCTCATGGTTCCATCCAACCATCAGGCTGCTTTTTTGAGTTATACCTTTCTTTCAACAGGTGTTGCTTAAGTTAGACTCTTTAAAGTTTACAGCCATCTAGAGAAAATACATGAGCAAGAGTGCAACGGATCTAGCGTAGCAGTTAGCTTGCTACACGTTACTGAAAGCATAGCAGTCAGCTCTGTCGCTCCCTTACTCAAATCATAAGCCAAACTTTTTTCTAAACCAGATCGGACAGCTATATCATACTGCTTTTATTGAATATTTCGCAAAAAAAAAAAAATGGCATAGTTTAAGGCACTTCAATACTCTTTACCTTGCAAAAACATTCAAAAAATCGTTTTTTATTCTATTTATTTTTATTTTCAAGGTGGCTGCAACAATAACGACACCATTCGATGTGATAAAAACTCATGAGCAAATCGAATTTGGTGAGAAATTCATATTTGCGGGTAAGCAACACCCATAAAACACACAAAAATAACCTACAACTTAACTAAACTTACTGTTTAATCTATAGATAATCCACCGAAGAGTGTACCAACAAAATCGGTGGCAGATCGTTTGGCAAACATATATCGTTTGAATGGCATACGGGGTATTTTTTCGGGATTGGGTCCGCGACTGTTTAAGGTGGCACCGGCGTGTGCAATCATGATATCAACGTTCGAATACAGCAAGGCGTTCTTCTATCACTATAATGTGGATCAGCACAAGCAGTCGTTGCTGCTGTTGCCTGCAACAAACACGAACACACAAAGTGCTAAGACAAACTAAATGAATGAGAGAATGTGTGTAAAGTAATAATAGTATACAGCCATTTTCCATTTGCCTGTACATATGTAAATTAATACCAAAGTTAAGACAAAATTGCTGGGTTACAATAATTATTTTGCGTAGTTTCTTTATTTACAACAAAGCAACAAAAATATGAGTAGAAGAGTTGCAAAGCTTTTGTAAAAATTCATTGAGTGAAATAAAAATTTTCTGTTAATTCTTATTGTTTCTTAAATATCAATTCAAATGTGCCGCCATATCAGTGTTATCTACAAGTGTATATGCCCGCAACACAGATGTTCCTGGTTTAGAAAACTAAGTCATGCTTGCAAAAAATAATAAACTGTAACAGAAATATTAGTTATTTGTTGTGTTTATTAATAAATTCTTTAATTTGTTTTGTAAGTGCGTTCGCGCGGCAATACACTTAGTAGGCACGATTAAATATCGATATGTTGGCATTACAACATCGCTTAACTGCACACATCGATAGGCAAGCATATGTTTGCTATCGATAGCGGTAGAAACACGTGCCAACGCATTGTGTTTTTGTTTAGGTAGCGCAATTTGTTTTCAAAAGTAAAAATCCAAATAAAATGCCCGAAGACAAAGCAACTGGCAATGCGGCAAAGGAGGCAAATAGCCCAAAGCCGGCGACACAGTCAAAGCCAAAGGCCAAAAAGGTGGCCAAACCCGAAGCGAGCATACCGCGCGGTCAGCCCAAATCCAATCGACCATGGAAGACGCCCAAGCAAAAGTAAGTCCAAAACTCCGTGGGGAAGTGGATACACTCTGTACTGACACACCCCATTCCCATTACAGATTCAGTAAGATCAAAAAGACGGTAAATCGTCTGACGTTCGAGAAAAAGGAAGCGCTGCGTAACGAAATGCGTTACATCAAGGAAAAGTCGAAGGAAATCAAGACACAGCGCAAAGAAGCTGCCGTTCAGCATCATCAGCGTCGTGTGGAAAATGCCGAGCGTCGTTTGGCCAACGAAAGGCGCTCCGAAATTGTACAAGTCATTAAGAATCCAGCGAAACTGAAGCGCATGAAAAAGAAGGCGATGCGTATGATTGAGAAACGTGATCTTAGCCAAGTTAAAGTGGTCTAAATTGTGTAAACACCCTTAATGCTACTACTATAGGATACATTTATTTTTATATATTTGATTTCCCCTGCTAAATAAATCTAGTTTTATAATAATACGTGTCAGAAAGAAGAAAGTGTTGAATTTCTTTCGGTGTCGGTTAATTTGGCATTTAAGTCTCTTTGTGCTGCACGCAGAACAAGCTTGCTTTGGAACTTTGTTACGCCCCTAACTAGTTTACTACTACCTAAACTATTAACAACAACTTCTGCTTGCTAAGAATTTACATATGAATTTATTCTTTTTGTTTCGTTTTATGTAATTATGTACATATTAACAATTGAAAGCTTATATAGTTTAGTATCATTAGACTAGGTTTAACAAATTAACGTAGTAATCCAGCTGGACAGCAGCGCTATCATTATCATTAAGATTAACATTATCATGATTATTGTTTTGTTGTCGAAAAAGTGCCAAAATTTGTTTACGTTTCGCATTTAAGTTGCGACTCTTTGTCGCCTTTGAAATTTGCGCATCGCTAGAGTTTTGTTGCATCAGAGACTGAATGCTGGAACGGAGCAACAAATCCAACTGATGTGTTTGGGATTGTAATTGGGTTTGCTTGGGGATCGGCTTGGAAGCTTCAATCATGACTGGACATTGTTGCAGGTACAAAAGAAATTCAGCGACCGTGGGAACGTCAATTTGTTCAAGTGTTAGGCTATGACACTCCCAGGCATTACTGGCACTGGGTGCCTCTAGTCGTGCATGCATCTCTTCGATAACCGTCGAGGGTATTGAGCCGCCACGTGCTGCATTCGCTGCCAAACACTCGGAGAGTGTTTTGCATAGAAATATCTGCGCATAAATACAATTTTTGGCACGACATAGCTGCTGTAGTTTATAGCGCATGCTGCGATAATAGTGATTATCATCGCAGATGATTAAGAAGTTGTTTTCGTCCAGTAGTTGTGTCATCCTGGGCAGTTCCTCATACTTTTTAGCCTGAATGTTGTCAATATATCGGCTCAAAATTTGCAGAATTTCCACTCGCTGCTGCCTGTACGCCGCCTTGGTGACATAGTCGTCGTAGCAGAGGTGCAGCATGCTCCAGCCGTGGTAATGTTGCTTGGCATTGACCAAGAGTTGGTGGCTCAGTGTGGTTTTACCCGATGCCGGCAATCCAATCAGTGCAAGCAAACAAATGCGTGGCATTTTGTGTAGTGTAGTGTAGTTTAGTAGTGTGTGTTGGTGTGTGTCCGTGTGCTGCTGTTGTTGTAGTTAACTATCTAATATTGAAAACAACAATTGTGGCATTGCAGTGCAATCCTCTTTAGCCGACTGCTACAAGGCCAATTTGCCAGTTGTTGTGCCGCCAGTGGGCGTTAATACACTTGGCACAGCACCGGCGACCTCTTTCTCTTTAAGCTGCTCCTTAATCAAATCTTCCTGCTGCTGTTGTTCCAGTCTTTTGGCTGTTTGTTCCGCTTCTTCCATGCGCTTCGCATTGATTTTGGTTTGCACATCAACATATGATTTCATCATATTTTGATTGAAGCGCGCAAATTTTGTAACGCATCGATCCACGCATGTTTTCTGTCGAGTATCAAGTATTAAGCTATAATCTATATTAATTTATAAAGTTTTTCCTCTCACCTCCTGGTCAAAGAGATCGCGTGAACTGAGATTATCCACGCAGCGGTTGAAGCACAATTCCGTCACTTTGTTGTATAATGTGAGGAAATCTTTTAACTGCAAGCAAATTGTTGTATGAAATGTACTGCCATTTATTAAGCATGATATTTGCATACATTACGTAAATTCGAATCCATTGGAATAAAACTAATAACAAACTTTGGTTGTTTTTATTTAAATGTTTTGTGATTTAAAACTTTAACTTAATGTAATTTGATAAAAATGCTTTTCAATTTGCGACAGCAGGCAACAAACAGCTGACTGAGCGATATAACACTATCGATAGTAAATGCTCACGCGTAAGTTATCGGGAGTAGTGTTGCCAGAGCAGCGATGGACCACAAACACTTAAAGCCTAAAAAGATAAGAAAACAGCGTGGTAAACCTTATGAGTGAGCACATATAGGCTATGCATAAATTTGGTTTGATTTCATTTGACATAGTAAAAGCACTATAATCGCTAACCGAAATTTAAAAAGTTTAGAACAGTCTGGCAGCACAAGAGTGTGAACCATCGATAGGCCACTGTGCCGTCGATAGGTGTGCACTGTTGCCGGCAATGACTTTGTTGATAAAACCAACGTCAATGCACTTGGTATTCTTTTGGTTGATTGATAAAACCTGCAGTTGTGTACATAAAGCATATGATTACAGGCAGGAGCATACAACCATGCAATTGCAGTGGAAATTACCACATGTTTATGAGCTGCACGTGCGAGCTGCTTATCGCACATCACTAGCGCGCAAACGAATACAAATAATTTTGGTTAGTGGAAACCAATTTGAATTTGCAAGCTATAAATGCTGCCAAAACAAAAGAAATACATTAGCTGTCTGCGGCAGTACTTCGATTTAAGCACATTCAAACCACTGCAATGGAAAATAATCAAGACGATAGTATCACAGCCACGCGGTGGCAGCGACGTGTGCGCCGTAATCGCGACCGGCTATGGAAAATCCCTTACATATCAATATCCAGCATTCTATTTGAATAAAGTGGTGGTGGTCATCTCACCGCTGATTGCACTCATGGAGGATCAGGTGAATGCGTTGAACCGACGTGCCAAGGGACATGATTACGCCTGTTTGCTTGGCACAGCTCAAGAAGATCGAAAGATTAAGGAACGCATCTTGGGATTGGAATACAAATTGGTTTACGCTACGCCGGAGTATATAACACGTGGTAATGGCCTGAAGTTACTACAGGATTTGGGTAACAATCTGGCACTCATAGCCATCGATGAAGCCCATTGTATATCAAAGTGGGGACATGAGTTTCGACCCGCGTATCGTCAGCTAAGAGAGCTGCGGAAGGCAGTGCCGCAGGTGCGTCTGTTGGCGCTCACAGGCACGGCCACCAGCAGTGTGCGACTGGACATATGCGAGCAACTGCAGCTACGCAGGCCACTGAAGCTCTGCAGCTGTCTGGATCGGCCCAATCTGGAGCTAACAGTGCGTGCCAAATGCCAGAACTTGTGGTCCGATCTCCAGCCCTATTTGAGTTGGGCAAACGAAGCCGATGGTTCAGTAATTGTATATAATAATACCATCAAGGAGACGGAGCATATGGCTAAGGAGCTGACACGTCGTGGTCTGCCATGTCACAGTTATCACAGCAAGTTGCCACTGGATGTAAAACAGCGTCATCAACTGGAATTCAGTAGGAATGAGGTGAGGATTATAGCTGCCACAACAGCGTTTGGCATGGGCATAGACAAGCCCGATGTACGGCTGGTGGTGCATTATGGTGCACCCAGTGATATGGAGCGTTACTACCAGGAGATTGGTCGTGCCGGTCGAGATAATCTACCTGCAAAATGTGTGCTCTTCTATGGTGAATCCGATGCTGCTATCCATCAACGTATGCAGCATAGTCAACCGTTGAGTCAGGAGCGGAGTCAGGAGCTGCTACAACTGGCACGCAGCATGCAAGATTATACACAGACCACTCAGTGTCGTCGTCAATTTATACTCAAATATTTCGACGACACGCCCACATTGCGTGCCCTACGCTGGCGTCGAAATTGTTGCGATAATTGCCGTAAATCGCGGCAGGTGCAGCCGGCAAAAGATTCATCACCAGAGCAACTGGATGTAAGCAGCGAGTCCAGACTATTATTGGGTCTACTACGTGATGTTAATGGTCGCATTGGATTGGG
This sequence comes from Drosophila acutilabella, assembly GCA_035046005.1. Classification (NCBI taxonomy): domain Eukaryota; kingdom Metazoa; phylum Arthropoda; class Insecta; order Diptera; family Drosophilidae; genus Drosophila; species Drosophila acutilabella. The sequence continues at coordinate 3,884,423 of JAWNOK010000020.1, forward strand.
CAAGGTGATACTTGCATTGCGTGGCTCACGAAGCAAGTGCCTCAGTCGTGAGTTTCGTACACATGAGAGCTTTGGACTTGGTTCACATCGTTCGATTGGCTTCTTTAAGGCACTCGCCAAGCAGCTGAAATCATTGGACTTTATACGCGATGAGTTTCAGCAGAGCAACAGCGGCAACAAATGCAGCTTTGGCTATCCCATGCCACAGGTAACCCTTAAGGGTTGCTGCTGGCTCGACCTTGATCCAAAGGCAGCCAAACCCATTTACCTTCAGGCGAGTCGAAAGTTTAGCAAACTTGTTAAGCCCAAAAAGCAAGCAAAAGTTATGGAAAATGATTTGGATCTAGATTGGGGTTCCGACATAGACATTGACCTGCAGGAACTGGATGAGCTTGTGGAACGCGAACAGCAGCCTGCCAACGATTGGACACCCGATTGGGGACCCGACATCGACATCGATTTCAAACAAATCGACGCTGAAGTCGCCAAAGCAAAAACCACAACGGAGTTGGCCAAATCTTCTGGGCAGGATCTGGAGCTGCTGCTAGCGGATTGCCAGAAGATACTGCACGAAGAGC